>AP028912.1:9536071-10778214 GCA_036186465.1 Nesidiocoris tenuis | reverse complement strand
ACTCATCAATTGTCTTGTGCAACGATTTCTCAGAATTTCCTCAGACTTGGTTGTAAAATTGTAAAAAAAAAATTGAATCTATGTCCTGTAAGCAACATAATGCACAATTTATTGTCTGTGATGTTATTTGAGACGTATTATTCGTTTCAGTATTAGGCGTACAATGAATTTTCGGGTAAGTCTATGTTGAATGTGTATTTCATTAAACTGATTAATCGGTATCGAAATCGTTTACATGTTCACTTCTTTTGCAAATCCCTGTAAAAAATCCCGGAAAATACTGGGTCCTGTCACTCTAATTGAGGTTCTAATGATTTCACGACGTTTTTGACAGTGGTTGTAGAATGGTAATTTGAAAAACGACTTTTCAATTTGATGAGGAATATTATGCCAACGTTTCACTCTAGTGGAACCTCAAAATATAGCCCGGATGGGCTTGTGTCTAAGGGCTTTAAAAAAGGCTCAAAATTCTTCAAAAAAAGCAATAAAACTTGTCAAAAGTGTAGAAAAAGCTGGGTTTTTAGAAGAAAGATTCTTCAAGTCTAAAATATGGCCTACTATCGTATTTAATTCATTCAGTTTCCCATCTGGGTATCAGCATCATTTGATTCTTCGATATCAGACAGAGGTAATTGATTCGCATTAAGCAAAGCCAAGAACAAAAGCGTTTTTTTTGTCTTTCTAACGGTTAAGTCAATAAAAAATCTAAAGATGGTAAGAAATGATGAAGTTCGAATTTTCGAACAGCAGACAGGTACTTAGGTCACATCAAGATTGATCAATTTAGATATAATGAGGCAAGCTTCTGACGAGTGGTGTTAGCCGAGCGATTTACGTAGCCATCTTCATCCGAAGAATCTTGATTCTCAGCCTTGAAACATTGACGGAGCAGTAAGAATAAAAAAAAAAAGAATTTGTAAAGAACGCGATGGAGAGGGGCTGGATTGGCGAGGCGGTCGGAGGAATGGAAGGGGAAGCTGGTTTTGTTATTTGGGGAGCTCAATGGCCTCACCTCAGTCGCGTTGAATAGCCGTGCTAACAAAAACCGCGACGGTGCTATCGCAACATTTATAAGTACAAGTTCTTACAAACCCCAAGCCCTCAATAATAGGTGGGTATGATAAAATTTTTAACATTTCATACCGGTCACGATTAATCAGTGTTCCATCGAAGCTCACCTATCGCCTTGGACTTGGATAATCTAACGATATTGTAATAATGATAATGAATCTATTTGATACGCTCGAGGAATAATCCCTCCACCTACGAATTGATGAAAACGTGTTGAGGCAACAAAATCTTTGTATTGGGTAGTCCCCAGGGCTGGGAAGGGGAAGACCCAAATCCGGCCAAAAGCCCTTGCACTTCTATTACTAAATTTTCTACAAAAAAAAAAAAAAAAAAATTGGACGAAAGGTTGAATGAAAATAATCTATACGTTCGACCACTTTTTTCTTAACAAATTTTTATCTGTGCTCGACCATTAAAAACGTCACTTTATCTCATTCAATTAATATTCCCGCACTATGAGGACTTAATTTGTTAAATTTATTCATTTTAAATTATCCGTTTTGGGATTTTAAATTAATTTTTTCTACTTGGCCGACAGATTTTGGGTATTACTGTTACAGAGTTTCCTATGCATGTTTTTAATCACAACAGTAGTCAGCTTAGAATTTTCTTATGAATTAGAACTAATTTTTGGTTAGGCTTTTTGATATGAATTTGGTTCATTTTGTTGCTAATCTCAGTACAATAACCAGATCAAAAAACACGATCACCACGCCAAGGAAATAAATTTGATAATCAAAGATTTTGCTTCAATTTTGTGGCTAGTTAGGAAAAAGGTCGTGTTTCATTTTACCATCTTGATGGGATACAATTGTTACTTTTTCACTCAGACCGGTATACCTATTACCTACCACGAAATATTTTTCAGTATCAAATGTTGGTGCTTACTTTAGGAATACTGCCCTTTATTAGCCTGTTATCTGACGCATTTAAACGAGCTGCTAATGAAAAACCTAGATCGATTCGTTATTAGATAACCAACGCGTTCTCTTCTACGGTTTCTTTTTTCTCTACCAACTCATTCGGTTTTCAATAAGGAATTCAATACTCCAGTCGAGTGTCCAAGATCCTCGGTATTGCGGCCTTGGGATTTGATATTCGATTGGAGTCATGACATGAATAATCTTCATTACGCGGTCAAATTAAATCTCGTGTCCCTCCGTCGACTAATTATAAGGAAACTCAGCGCAGAAAATACGAAGCTCCGACGCGTTATACGCAACTCGCTTCCTAATCAGTGAGTGTCGACGGAGTAGAAGTTTCATGTTTTACATGGTCCCAAAGATTTCGTGGTCATGGTTCAATTTTGAAGAAAATCATGATTTATGCGGCTCTTGTTAGCATGGAGGCATTTTCAGAAACCGATCATTATAAAAGTATTTTTCTAAACCTTTGAAATTATTTTCGTCCTTTAAAGGACTACTTTTAGATTTCTGAATATAGAAGTCATTCGTACGTCTTTATTGCGAATAGGCGATCGACCCCTGGCAGTAATATCAGTCCTACAATGACCTATTTCCAATTAACGCGTAATATCACGCCTCTGTACAAAATTAGTGGAGCGGAGGGAGATAGCAGTATAGTAGTTCCAATATTTTGTTTCATAATACAATAATACAATTTCGTAATCAATAATTACAGAAGTCGGATTAATTATATGGCTGCAGCCATATAATTAATCCGACTTCTGTAATTATTATATTTTTTATATTTATAATTATATTTATATTTATATTATAATTATTATATTTTATTATATTTTATTATTATATATTATTATATTCTGTAATTATAAGGTAGCATGCTACCTTATGCGGAAAAACGTGGAGTGGAAAAATTGTAACGCCTATAAAATAAACGCGTGTGATACCTATTCACAGGAAATAACCGGAAAGAAAAAAATTGTCACTCATCTTGTAAGCCAAAATGAAAATTCAATACCTTTGGCACCCAAACCGATTAACTTTTACAGCCAGACAAAAATAAACGAGAATTAGATAAAAGCGCTCTAGGCTTGGAATTGGTAGGAAAACGTTTTCTCCCGAAGAGATTTTTGTTTACAGTCATCACAGTTTCTTCAACTTCAAAAACGTGGAAGTAAAACTTGAAGTTGAAAATTGCACAAGAATTAAGATTTTTCATCAAATAATGTTTCCTTAATGATGTACATGATCTTTTTTACCGTCAAGTAACTCGTCCCATCGAAATATGGGGCTGTTCTCAAGTGGAAAATGCGTCAGCAACGCAAGACTTGATGGGAAGACGACAATCGTCACCGGCAGCAATACGGGGATCGGCAAAGCGACGGCTGAAGAATTCGCCAGGAGAGGTGAATATAAATGGCTTTCTACAGGAAAACATACGCCTCATCTTGGAGGCAGAAAACAAGTAAACCATCCATATCCATTTTTCAGGGGCAAAAGTGATTATGGCTTGCCGGAACGTCGAAAAAGGGGAAAAGGCGGCTACAGATATTCGTAAGGCTTTGGAAAACGTGGAAAACTCGGGCGAAGTGATCGTTATGCATCTCGATTTGTCTTCGCTGGAATCAGTGAGAAAATGCGCCGCAGAAATAATTAACAATGAATCCCAGATTCACATCTTGGTCAATAATGCGGGTAAGCCTTCTCCAATTTAGCTATCAATTATTGAGCCATGAAAACTTCTGAAGGTCTAGGGTTTGCATATCCTAGAAGTGAAGGGGCACAAGTCCTCGGAAAAAGTAGAGGTTCTTTAGAAATTTGGAAATTAAAATCGAATAATACGTAAACCGCCTAATGTTTTTGCTCATTCGCAAAGGGATCATGATGTGCCCTCGAGAGTTGACTGTCGACGGTTACGAAATGCAATTCGCCACCAACCATCTGGGACATTTCCTGTTAACGCTGCTGCTCCTTCCTACGATTTTGGCATCGGCACCGGCTCGAATCGTAAATGTTTCCTCTAAACTGCACTTGTGGGGTGAGTCCAGCATGATGCTCTTTGAAATAAGGTGGCTTGATCAGCTATGAATCATGGAAAATGGGCCGTCCGTTCGGCCAGGATTTCGTTGAACCATGTTTGAAAACGTTTTCAGACTCCAGGACCTCTGAAACGTACAAATATGCCAATAACTCAAATTTAGAGTTGTTTGCCACACCGGTTTGCACTATCCTTAACTTGTGTTACCTTCCTTGGGTGTGGGGAAATGAGCAAATTTTCAGTTATGAGTCGTGGACATTAAATTGCATGAATTTTAGTAACAAAAACAATTCGATATTTCAGCTAGATCCATGTACTTCGACGACATTAATCTGGCCAATAAATCATATTCTCCAGTATTGGGTTATGGAAGGAGCAAACTTGCCAACATACTATTCACGAAGGAGCTTGCTGAAAGGTTGAAAGGTAGCCGTTTCTTAAACAGGAATCATTTTACTTGATTTTAGATAATCAGGATTACTGCCCCTGTTATTTCACTGATAATACCCAATCCGTTCGTTTTTAGGGACTGGAGTCACTGCATATTCTCTCCACCCCGGCGTCGTGAGCACAGAACTGTCGCGCCATGTCGACACTGCATTCATTCCTGGGGCCCGATGGTTTTACGATAAGATGGGTTGGATTTTCCGGAAAACTCCAGTCCAGGGGGCACAGACAACCTTGCATTGCGCGTTGGATGAAAAAGCTGGGAACGAATCCGGACTTTACTACGAGTAAGTGACAGTTGATTCTGGTGAGGCAATCACAACTCTGCAACTTTACTGTTTCCAAATATTAGTTGATCAAAATCTATCAATTTGTTTTAGCGATTGTGTCGTCACGACCCCAACGTCTTGCGCCCGTGATTCCGCTATGGCAAAGGAACTTTGGGAAAAGAGTCTAGAGATGGTCCAGCTTCCACCGGGTTTTGACCCGTTTGTCGCTAGAAGGAAGTGATTCGACTCTAATGACGCGACCGATGAAAAACCATCCATCATCAGACATTCATTCGAACATCCATTAGCAACCTACTTACTGAAAATCAGCTCTTTATTCGCTGGTAACGCTTGAATTGAACGCCTACCCTTAGCTGTGCAAAATACTCCGCTAATAGTTGGATTTGTAGGTGTAAATCATTGTTAAGGGGTAAATAAAATTATTATTTAATACCTACTTATTACTAATCTTCAACATTATTCCTTAGTGAGACAAGTGGGTAGTGGTGTAATCTGTGGTATTATTTCTCATGTACTTTTTTACCGAATCCTCAAGACTATTGGTTTTTTAATACCTATCTATAAAATGGTAATAATCGGGTTTATAAATCATAGAGATGCCAGAATGGCATGATTTGTACTTTGTATTTGAGTGCTATATTTATATATAATTATATATATTCTGCTTTCCTATATCTTTATCTGAAATCCCACTTTTGTCATACCCTTCTAATGAAGGAAAGAGGTGTTCGCCCATTGTGCCCCTCCAACCCAGCGTTTTATATCAACAAAAAATGCTATTATCATGAATAATATTCATTGTATTATTCATGAAATTATATTATGATATCAAGCTACAAGATTCATAATTCAACCAATCATAAGGCTTGAAATTATAGGGCGTCATTAGTCGCGCCTAGGGACCAATTATAAGTTTGCAACTCGTCGGGTGTTAAATTTCAATTACAATCAACAATATATCAATCTATTGTGGAGTGCAGATATAGTAAGAGTTCTTTGCATCTGAATAATTTCATCACTGAGTCAGTGACACTGACACCACTTATGAGGAAACAATGCCAAAGCGAATGAGGATCCGGATAGATATTTGAGTAATGGTAAGGGCAAAGTTTCTTGGTAGAACACAAAATATGTCTACTATAGCATCTTTCTTTAGCACTCTTCAAATTCCCGCCTCTCCTTATCATTTTTTTTTTTTGTAGTGTTCTTCCTTCCGCCAGAAGGAGACGACGCAGCGAAGAAGAGCGAAAATCGTACGAGTCTCAAAAAATGTTGCCTTTTTACCCAGTTTTTTGACTTATAATTAACATTTTTATTCGTGTTAAATTGTACCTTTTTTCCTTGATCGGGAATGCGTAAGTGAACGGTGGTAAAAGAAATTCTGCAGATCAAGTCATCGCAGCTCTACCATCCACAGGTCCACACCTGAGAACTCGGCTTCTATTTCACGTTCATCCTACCTTTCGATAGTTTTTTTTGTAAATTCGAAACGATGCGTGCATGAGAGAAATAGGCACGATTTGTAGGAACGTCTTCGAAAGCATTATAGACCAACCGTCGAAACATGAAATGCATCATTCCGGAAATTTCGTGGCATAATCGGGACCCTGTTTTAAGTGTTGATATCCAAACGAGCGGCATTGAACCTGAGTTTTACAGGCTGGTCTCAGGTGGAACAGATTCACACGTTTTGGTGAGTATCGACTACTGAGTAGTCAATAGAATTATGTTCGAGAATTATCCCTCAATGAGCTTCGTATTTTGAAGAGGGGAACAGCTTTTATAGTTCCAAGGCTCTGCAGACACATTTCCTCCTTCTTCGGGGGCAGTTTCTATGCTGGGGCTGGTAAACGCTGTCTTGGAGAGGGAATGGTTCATTCGCCGTAATAGATAGAGCTTCGTCAGTTACAGGGTTCTCAATCGCTCCTGATGAGGCCCATACTGTCGAAAACGATGAGCGGGGAGCATTCAAGTATCAATAGCTAAAGTAGGTTAAACTCAAGCCCCACACATCGCAAGTACGCATGGAAGGGACAAACTATTCGTGAGCTCAAACGGCATTACCTTTACTTTATCAATTCACCTAATCAACTGATTATCCAAGGACGCACCGACTAACTGATTCCGTGGAAACGTGACGTATGATTTTTCAGCATGAAGTCACCTGGAAAATAGTTAGTCGGTGCGTCCTTGGATAATCAGTTGATTAAGTGAATTGATAAAACGGCCCTTATTATAGGTACATTGATGCAGCAAGCTGATTGAGAGTCCCGCCAACCCCTCTTCCAAGCACAAAATCCAAATATGATTTCGCCCCCATTTTCGTGAAAAATTAACTCCACCCGTGTATGGCATTTTATATTCCAATATTTGACAGATATGGCACGTGACCAAGAAAAAAGATGGTGTCCTGGAATTGGAATGCGTTTGCGATTTGACGCGCCATCAAAAAGCAGTCAACGCCGTCAAATTTTCACCAGACGGAAAATTCCTGGCCTCAGCTGACGATGGTAAAGTGGAACTTCCTAAATCGTCAACCTACCTTATGACCTTTCATAGCCTCACGCTTCTCTTGAAAAAGCCAGCCATAGCAGTCAATTCATCAAAATAGTTGCCGCATTTTCACCCTAATTATTCCTTTGCGCAGAATCGCACATAATCATCTGGAAACGAGGCGAAAAGACGGACGTCCCAGATTTAGATGGTGACTCAAGCGTTTCTAACGTTGAAAACGTCGAACACTGGGTACAGGTTAAAGTTCTTCGCGGTCATCTTGAAGACATATACGATCTGTACTGGTCACCCGACTCGCTCTACCTGGCGTCCGGCTCTGTCGACAATACATGTATCGTTTGGGATGTTGAAAAAGGTTCCTTCTCTTTGCAGTATATAAAATGTTGCCTATGCTAATAATGGAGTGATCATGATCAATTTGACCTTGTGGGCCCCCAATCTTTCCTGTCCCAAGATGGCTGAAGTGCTTTTTGGATTTGCAGGAAAACGTCTGTCGATTCTTGCCGATGCGAAAAACTTCATCCAAGGCGTTTGTTGGGATCCTTTGAACAAACATGTTGCTACAATAAGCTCAGACGGGTAACTTAAAATTTAAACCGTCATCCTATAATTAGCCCACTTCGAGGAGAAGGTTACTCAAGTTGACTTGTTTCGGCTTCAGAAAATGTCGCATCTACAATGCCAAGACTCACAAGCTGACGTTCAGCACCGGTCGGTGCCGTCCACCAGGGGCAAAAGCGGACGACAAAGCCATCAAACTATTCCAGGATGATACACTTCGCACGTATTTCCGCCGATTACAGTTCAGCCCAGATGGCCAACTGTTGACGGTACCGGCGGGAATAATCGAATCTGACGAATCCAACGGAGCTCGGCAAAACGTTACTTGGCTCTTCACACGAAAACAGCTCAACCGGTAAGCGAGTTCCCAGAATGTTCAGGTATCCCTCACCACATCGGCCCATCCTCATGATTTTCCCGTTCTTCAGCTGCGCTCTGTACTACCCCCACGGTCGGGAACCCTCCATGGTCACGCGTTGGTGTCCACTGAAATTCAAACTTCGGCCCGACGTGAAGCCTATCATCGCCCTGCCCTATCGGATGATCCTCGCAGTCGCCACACGATCCTCCATCATAATTTACGATTCCCAATGCGCCGTGCCCATTGGCCTAGTGTCCAACATTCACTACACGAAACTCACTGATCTCACATGGTAATAAAATTATGCTTGTTTGAAACCAGCTCTTGACATACTCTCTGCGATTTTTCCATTACGTTTACAGGGGGATGAATTAATTGATATTGGCAGTAGCAAAACTGGGATGTATTCCTCGTTTACTTTACAGGTCCGCCGACGCCACTATACTGATCGCTTCTTCAACTGATGGCTACTGTTCGGTGGTTACGTTCGCTGCTGGCGAACTCGGAGAAGTCTACGTAGACACTGCGGTTGCTTCAGAATGTGCAAAGCCTGATTGCTAGTTAATTTTCTATGCTAATATTCTCAAAAATAGTCGCGGTTACAATTCCTATCGATATTCTACGGCTGGCATGTTTGCATTGAAAAATTACGTAATTCGAGGCAGAGAAATGCAAGCACATAAATGGAGGTAATTTCACATTCTCCTATGAAAATAGTTGTTATAAAATTGGATGGAACAAAAGCGAAGATAGAAAGATGAAACGATACAATGGTCCCTGATTCTAAGGGCCGGGTTTTCCATGCATTTTGGAAAGCTGCTATTCGAAGATGTGGCATCTATCCACAATTTTCAGCACTATTAAGAAACCCCATTCCCCAGAAGGGATCCGAGATAAATATTTAAATGGACGTCAACGTGTAGCGGTCCTCTAAAATGAACTGGTAATCTGAGCCCAATCAAGCGTGTATATAAATATTATTCTTGAAATTGCTTTTCCCCCCATTTCAATTAAAACTAATTTTGAACAGTTTTCTTTCTATTTTTGACTCCTGATTCACTCTTCAGGGACTGTATTCTCAAGTTGGAAACCCAGTGCTACAGCACAGTTTAGTCCATTATTGGTTATACTACATAATATATACCACAAAAACAGACCATCTTCTCAATGTCTTTCCACTCAGGGCGATTTGGGTCTGTATTCTGGGTGAAACCCACGTGCTTGAGCCTACGTGGACAATTGGATAAAGGGACCTGAATAACCTTTTTGTGAGCTGGTATGAATGGGGCCAAGGAAGGCTCCAGCTTTCGCATCCCATCGCAACGTGGCATGATGGCTCAAACCTTGTTCCTCAAAAACGCTGATATCCTCGATTGTACGAATAGACTCCAAACGCAAGATTAAAAATTTATTCTTCAAAATAGATCATCTCATTGAAAGACATGGGCAGAGTCATACACGATCAACAGACCCACGGCCAAATGGGGTAAAATAGGTTTTAGTGGTGGCAACGGCGAGGGCGATCGCTGTGGGTAAAGCAGTTACAGCGCCAATGTACAGCAGGTACGGAAGTGCCGGTGTTGAACCAAAGGGCCACAGCCAGATGCCTCGTCGGGTGCCGTCGCGTATGTGGTGGCTCAGCGCAGCTAAGGCTGCCATCCAGCTCAGGATGGCCAACCATTCTAGGCGCAGCACCTGCACACAGCCAAGCACAACACGTTAAGGCTGGAAGGCGTAATTTGGTGATAGTGTTGCCATCCTTCCACAGCTATGAATCAACTAAATCATCAACCGCAGTTTTCGCATGAGCCATTCACTCAGAAATGGGGAAGTGTGAGACACCCTGTCGCATTTTAGATCACCTGCCAAAGATTACTATCCCTTGATTTACCCACATTCTGTCATAATTCGTTAAGCTGTTCATTTGGTTTACTGTAAAACGTAGTAAACAGTTTCTGCATTCTTTCTCCCTTGTTCACTTATTTTGTAGATCCACTTAGCTCCAAGGTGAGCCATTCACTAGCCAAAGTTCGTTGACATATGCCTATGGCATTTCAAAGCTCAACTGCACGGACATACGATTCCATACTGGTGTGCTTGCCCTGTGAGGCTGCTGGGTAAAAACCACAAGTAAACTTCAAAACAATTATTGTATTTCTGACACGATGTACGAAAATTCTCAAAAACATTGCTCCAAATAAATCCTCGAGTGCAGAAGCACTCATAAAAATTTCCCCATCAAAATGTTCTCAACATATGTCTGAGCAAACTAAATGAGCTTGATTCGATCATCGCGAACATACTGTCTTATACAAGAGTAAGGCACTATTCTTTGGGAATCCTTCGTTACAGTGATTTCTTCCTCTCGGGGACCATCATGGACGATGATAGTGTCGGGCAAGTCGACCCTGCTTTTCGCAAACACGTGAGCCTCCAAATCGGGGGCGATTTCCATTTGTTTCGGATTAAGTTGGCCAGCCGGCCCCGGGAATCGATCGCAGAGGTTTTTGAGCGGAGCAACGGATAAAGAAAGGTATTCCTTGAGGTAAGCCAATTCTTGGGGAGACAAAACGCTCTGGTTCTTGAACACCCAGACAGAATAGAACTCGATTTTTTCAAGCCGGGCTCTCAAGTATGAGCGAATCAAGTATCGAATCCGCTCGAGCTCCTGGCGATGGATGATCGATCGCAAATCCGTTTTCTGCAACTGCAGAACGTTCTCTTCCATTTGATCGATCTGTTCCATCATCACTTCAACCAATTCCGCTTTGTTCGGGAGGATCTCCGGGCACAACTTCTCATTGACCCAAGCATCGGTGATCATCTCCAGGACGGATTTGGCCGTGATGGCTTCCTCGTCATCCTCTTCCTCGTTGAGAAACATGTCCTCAAGGTTAGACATCGTTGCTGAGAGGTGAGCTCTGTAAAAACCGTCACAAAAATCCAAATACAGAAAAAGAGGCACATTATTGAGCGCTGACAGACGAATTTGTTGCTGATTGTCAGCAAAATGTTATGAAGCTCGTCTGCACCGAAGCCGACCAAGAAGTTTCTGGGATTGGTCACCCGAGGTTCCAGGGACAAAATCATAAGGGCTACAATAGGGACCACCATGCAAATTATGCTTCATGGATACTCACGCTAGAAGTCAGAAATGTGAGAGCCAAGCCAAACAACCAGAACGACGTGCAGTGAAGAGGCGGACGATTTTCAAGCGAAGTGGCAGCCTGGAAGATTAATTCTGATTCAGTACCTAAGTAAAGATTCTCGGAAAGAAAAGAAGGGTTAACGGCCTGAGGGGGGAATTCTGCAAGAGGTTGGTTATTACAGCATACCTTGAGAGAGAGGGATCTAGCAGCACAAAAGTGGTCGATGTCTACGATGGCTGCTGTGAAACCGCAAATGACTGCGTCTGCAAATCTATTGCCAGTGAGACTATAGCGTTTTGAGCCAAGATGGGAAGCAGTAGCTGCCCAAGATAGCAGACCGATCAAACCGTGCGTACTGCTGTCAACTAGTGCCCTGAAGAAGTTGTCGTTGATTTTTACTAACAACTGATCACCCAGTAGAGCAGTGGAAAAAACGCATGCCGAGAACAGATGACATAATAGCATAGTTCAGACGGATCTAAAAAAAAAAACTTCATGTTATTACTTACCGAGTTAATTTCAATCATTGCCCTAAAAACCGCCAATTCAACATGAATGATATATCAAGAATATTGAGTGGGAAATTAGTCTCTAAGAATGTTTCATCTCTAACGGGACTCGAACCTTGAATCTAACAATCCACGGAGATTGTTATGTGATCAGAAGACATGGACCTGGATGATTTGGTTCAGGATGAGGGACTCAAATTGAAATAAACTCAAAAATCTTATATTGCAAACTTTGACTAAATAGTATACATAGACAAAGGGCAAGGGGGTGTTAGATTGAAGCTCGCCTCTGAAACCAGCCCGCTAGCGCTCCCCGTGAAGATTCCTACGATTTTGAAAAGTGGCGTAGATCTATGCCGTGGTGTACGTACCTACCTAATAAAACAAAGTCGAAATGTAATAAAGATGAAATAAAGTCGAACTTAAACTAAAACTGTGATTCAAAAAACTCAAACTAGAACACAGACTTTCAGTCAATACTCTAAAACCAAACTGTACTTAACTCAGACGCAAAGTCGAACTGAAACTCAAACGCTAAGTCAAACTCAACTGACTATAACTGTAACTCCAAAAACTAAAACTCAAACTGGAACTCAAAACCTAACTTGAACTTAAAGTCAAACTTAAACTCAAACTGTAACTCAATCTCAAGACCAAACTTAGAGTCAAACTCAAACGCGATCACGAAATTAAACTCAAACTGGAACTAAACTCAAACGCAAAGTTATACTTGAACTCAAACGTGAGCTGAAACTTAAACTCAAAACCAAACTTTGACTCAAACACAAACTTGAACTCAAAACCAAACTGTAATCCAAACTCAAACTTGAACAGGAACTTAAACTCGGACCAAGAAGTTGAGATCTTGTTTGGTTTTGAGTATCAGTTCTAGGGGCGTGTCGCGTTTCGACCAATGGACCTGCGAAAGCGACTCGTTTCGACCAAACAGTTCAATCTGTTTCGACCAAGGAAGTTCTTGCTAGGGGAACTCGTTTCGACCAAGAATAATTTACTCTTACCTCTGTCGTCGTTGCCGTTTCTTTACAACATGGGGGTTGTAGTGTCAGGATCAGAGGAGGATAGGAGGAATTAGAAACTCAAATTGAGGGAATGGAAGTTGTCAGTTCCACGAAAGTTTACGAGTTTGTAACAACACACAAACAAAAGTACAAACTCGTAAACTTTCGTGGAACTGACAACTTCCATTCCCTCAATTTGAGTTTCTGATTCGAATTATGGGGTTCCACAACTTCTTCCCAAATGATTTGATTCATAGGATAGGAGGAAAGCTGCAATCATCTATGTAGGTAGTGAGAATGTAGTAGCTGAACGAGTGACATTCAAGAGGGGCTTGAATCATAATTGAGTTGAAAGCGTTGTTTACCATTTCAGGTGACAAGAAACTTAGCCCAAAAATAGTTTCAGCCAGTTTTCCACGTCCGTCCTCTTTTTGAAATGTTTCAGGAGTACCTTATTCGTTTGAATACTCCTTTGGAAGATCGGGGAGCTTAGAGATAAGGAGATTCATAACATTTCAGGCGCCTGTTTTCACGGGTGCACTTTAACTATCTAATGGGTCGAAACGAGGTTCGTAGCAGAGGGCACTCATGGGCCGAAACGAGTTCTCATACAATTTCTGTTTCGACCCACGTTTGGTCGAAACGAAATGCGCCGAGTTCTAGTTTCAGTTTGAATTTAAAGTTTGGGAACAAGGTATGAGTTGGAGTAACATTATGGTTATGAGTTTCAATTCTAGTTTGAGTTCAAGTTGTTTGTCAAACTTTGAATTTGAATTTTAGTTCAGTTTGAATTCAATTTTTAGTTTCAGTCTCACTTTGAATTCAAGTTCAAGTTTCAGTAAATTTGTGTTTATAGTTTGGATTTGAGTTCCAGTTTCACTTTGAGTTTCATTTCCAGTTGCAGTTCGAGTCAAACTTACTTAAGTTTGTTCAAAGATTGAGTTTCAGTTTGAGTTGAAGTTTGGTTTTGAGTTTGGCATGAGTTTCAGTTCTAGTTTGAGTTTAGTTTAGAGCTCAAAGTTTGAGTTCCAGTTTCAGTTTGAGTTGAAGTTTGGTTTGGAGCTTGAGTAGCAGTTTGGTCTTGAGTAAGTTTACCTTTGGGGGAGGTCCGATATGTCCATGTGTCACGTGCTGCTTAATTGCAGATTACCCCCAAACGAATACAGAAATGCAAAACTATGAATATAGTTTACCTTCGAGCGTAAGTTTGGATTTTAGTTTCAGTTGGGCTTTGATTTTGCACGTGAGTTTGAGTATGCGTTCAAAGTTTGATTTTGAGTTTCAGTACCAGTTTCGGGTTAAGGTGTAGTTAACCTTTGGTTAAGAGTTTGAGTTTAGTATAAGTTTCAATTCCAGTTTTAGTTTCAGGTCCACTGTCAGATCAAGTTTGGCTTTAAGTTTGAGTTCAAGTTTGGTTTTGACTGTCAGTTTGAGTTACCTATAGTATGGTTTTGAGTATCAGTTCGACTTTGACTTCGCACGAGATTTTCAGTCAGGTTTTGAGTTTCAGTTCCAGTTTCGGGTTAAGGTGTAGTTAAAGTTTGGTTTTGACTTTCGTATGAGTTTCAGGTTCACTTTCAGTTCAAGCTTGACTTTATGTTTAAGTTAAAGTTTTTTTCAAGTCTCAGTTTGAGTTTGACTATACGTTTGAGTTTGGGTTACAGTTTTGTTTTGAGTTTGAATTCCAGAGTCAGGTTAAATTTTAGTTTTGAGTTTGACTTTACGTTCAAGTTGGAGTTTTCTCTAGATTAGGTAATAGGATTAAAGGGACACATTTGTAATTGGTAACTTTGTTTTGAGATAAGTGCCACGAGATACCTAGGTATCTAGGAGGTAAATAAAACAATTGCTTTCATAGATTGTCCTCAAACATTTCTGAGTGCTCGGTAATAATTTCCGTGATAAGATCTGTTTCTTTTACTTCCTGGTAGTATTCGCTAACCATGCAGGGTGGTTGATTTTCACCTTGAGCTAGCAATAAACCTAACGCAATGTCATTGCATTCAGCTGATTTTGGCTTTGAAGAAGCAGAGCACGGTTTCCTCGTTTTATCGGTAGTTCGGGATAACTTTTGAGGGGACTCATTCGCACAGCGATTAACTTTCTGAGGAGAACGAGGCGATTTAAAGGCGAGTTCCGCATCTATAACTTTGAAGGTTGGCTGAACCGAACTAAGAAGTTTTCTGAGTACGTCGACGTGCAATCTGCTAGTGACTTGTTGTACCAACTCCGAAAACTCCAGCTTCAGCTCTTCTCGAGCCTTTTCCGGATTGAAACCATGTGATGAAGGTTGAAGGTTTAACAGATCATTGAAGATGGACGGAGGATGATTATTCTGTGATTCGGAAATCGGTGGGCTGCCATTCTCGTTCTCAGCCAATTCAGGGGCCGTTTCGTCAACGGAAAAATTTAGCTTGCACATTTCAGTATCGTGACCAACGTGGGTACCAACATAGGTAACTCGGGTGACACCAGTGTGCCGGTCCTCAGAAAGACTTATTCCAGCAGGACAAACCCCACCAATTTTGCAGGAGCCCTTCTTCTTTGGGCGTCTCATACCTTTTCCTTTACTGCTGAAGGTGCCATCGCGGAAGCATTTGAAACGACGGATGATTTTGTTTGGAGTGAGGTTTAGACCACTGGAAGCAATAAAATAGCACTTTTCTCTTTCTTCCAGGCTAGATTTCCACGTCAGGAATTCACCGTAACTCTTGCATTCGAATGTTCTTCTATCAATTGAAACTTCATGGGCTTCGGCGTAATGCGCCAACACGGATTGCCGATCATCAAACAGGAGATCAGGGCACATGACACAGTGATAGAGAGGTTTTGATTGCCTCTGTTTATCATGTTGATGTATCTTCATGTGCCGAACCAGATTAGGCCTCAATGTGGTGCTGTACTTACAGTGCTGACATTGTAGCACTTTGGTGGAATGGTATCTTCGGACGTGGTCGGACCTCGAGTACTTCGAACCGAACGTTTTGCCACAGTGGGAGCAAAGATTTTCCATTGCTCAGAGCACTGCTTTGCTCTTTTTTTAGGCCCATTCACAGTCAATCAACAATCACTCCATCACAGCAAGTACAAACAGGAGGATCATTCTTATTATTGTCTGAATAAAATCGTATTGTATGAATGAATACAGAATGTATCTGGTAATGGTCAACGTCAGGTAAGTAAATGGGTTTAGCAATTTAAAATTTAAAAGACCTACCTAGGCAAAAGGGTTAAGCAATTTAAAAGGTACCTACACGAATGTACTTGTCATCAAGTAGGTACGGCGCAAGTTACAAGAGTAAATTCAAACACAAACAAGGTAGCCAGTATCATCATGATGATAAGATAAGCAGGTTAGACAGAATTCCGGGATGCATCACGGTCGCTAGTGGTCCGGTTTCAGAGGCATGCTCTAAAAAGTTCCACTCTGCGGAGAGAGAGAGGGAGACACTGGTTCTCGACTGGGAAGTGCCATTGGTGGAAAAAACCGATGGTCATCTCCAACCTACCTTTTGGTTGGGCAAGACGTACCGATGCTACCATTCTGCTTAGCCGTTCCAAGGTCTGAACTTTTCAACTCTATGGTTGATACGACGTTTGAGTTGAGCTTGAGCCTTGAGCATCTTTCCGTGATCGCATGTTGCGTGTTTAGAGAAATTTATTGTTGATTTTATCTCATTTTATTGGTTCCCAAAATTCCTGGAGGTAAGTGTGTTGTTCAATAATTCTCTTGATCCATCAGTGACGGAATCATGGAAAATTGTGCTTGGGTATCTACTTACTTGGTCATTTGTTTCTGCCTAGTACCCGTATTCCGACCAAGGATTTTGTTGACAATAGCCTCTGGAAGTCGTTTTCTAGAATGCGCCCGCTAGAAGTTGGAGTAGAAACATAATTGATTGACGTCCCTGTCATTTACACGGCCAATGGCCAGTATTACCAGATCCATCGGTCGATTGAACGTACGATCTGCCAAGCGCCACCCCACCTAACACCAATGATGGTGCACCATGTTCCTGTTTTGCTGAGCGGCTTGGTCGGATAGGGCATCCGATTTCTATTCATAAGTTGGGCATACACGATCCGATAGATTGCTGTGATGGGTCGATGTGCCATCGGTGTAGAACCCATTACGTTTTCTTGGCGTTACCAAGCCACGTTCCCATGTTCATCCCCACTCTAACAGTGTGTGGCCGAGTACGGTGAATAAAACATTCCATCATACAAGCCACTAGCCTGTTGCTTGTGTCCAAGATAGACACCGCTACAATATTCCAAGTGTGTTACACGCCAGGTGGAAAAATTTGTTGATGCTTGATCGTTATATATTCTGAGACTTTTCCTCTGTTACAGGTGTTCAATCGTTTTCGGATTTCACAATGGGACTTTCTAGTGAGCCTTCGGTTTGAAACCCACCAGTCATCGGAATTCTGCAGCGAGCACTCCTCGAACTATGGAAGTTGAAAGTTCATCAAAGAGATGCAAGAAGAAGTCTGGTAGTCGCGATAATCGCGAAAAGCACATTGAAGATAAATCGGATCGTGAGGAGGTGCGAAAGCATAAAAGCAGCCGCTCCAAAGGGTCACAAGACGTTGATCTTGAAGAGGGTGAACCGAGAAGCAAACGACACAGGAAAGAACGTCACGAACGAGGTGATCGAAAACCTGACCATAATGAGGACGATATTGGAAAATCAAGGTGAGAATTTACATTGAACTCAAGCTCCTGCCTGCCTACGTGCTAATGGTATCCTGTGTCATCTAAGTTCTTGGATATTTTACTGTTGCAGGCCAGAGGAACGCCGCCGGTGTCGCCGGGAAAAACGCCAGGAGAGGGGAAATAAAGATAAAGGAGAGCGAGGTCGTAATCGCAAAGAACAAAGTTCTCCTGGCCAAACAAAAGATGACAATGAAAATCATCCTTACGATGATGAGAGGTAAATCTGCAAAGGGAGGGGAAGAGGAATTTGCTAAGAATAGCTCTTATGTGTGTCTCTAATCCAAATTTCAACGTCTCTTTGCAATAACCATACTTACCCCTCCAAGAGGCATTAGGCAGGCCTGCTTTGTTCCCAGTTTGTATTGCATCATCTGTTTTCTCTGTTTCAGGTCGCCAGACGCAGAAGGCGGAGGAAGTTACTGGAATTCACTTCCAGAAAAACCCGATTTCAAAAATTCATCTTCGAAACGGCGTAGAGACGCTGCATATGATGATGGTGATTCTGACGGTCATCAAACACCAGAAAGCAGGTAGGTTTCATTTGAGATGTATTTGGGTTGTATAGGAACACAAACCCAATATGATAAATAAATAAAATACAAAACCAACGTTGATAATTTCCTTAATTTCCGACAGATATTGGGGCGATGGTTCAACATCTAAAATTAAAATGAAGGACAGCGACGGGAGCGGCTATCTAGTGGGCAAGCCGTACTATAACGATACTAAGACTTTGCCAAGGAAAAGAGCAGAGCTGAAGGACGGCAATGACGTTGAAAAGCCCCGAGAAGCAGTGGAAGCGCCTAAACGGAAAACCATGGATACACTCATGACAAGGACTGGCGGCGCGTACATTCCGCCCGGGAAACTGCGTATGATGCAGGCCAGTATAACAGATAAATCGAGTGCCGAGTATCAGAGGATTGCCTGGGAGGCGCTGAAGAAGTCGATCCACGGTCACATTAACAAAGTGAACACTTCCAACATCGGTATAGTCGCTCGTCTGCTGTTCAAGGAGAACATAGTTCGGGGCCGAGGTCTTCTCTGCCGGTCAATCATCCAGGCACAGGCGGCCTCACCTACGTTCACAAACGTTTATGCGTCTCTGGTGGCAATTGTCAACTCAAAATTCCCCAATATTGGAGAATTACTTCTCAAACGAGTCGTGATCCGCTTCAAACGAGCTTACAAGCGCAGTGACAAAGCTGTTTGTCTCACTGCAGCCACGTTTATTGCTCATTTGATAAATCAACGAGTCGCTCATGAAATTCTTGGATTGGAATTGCTCACTTTGCTCGTTGAAAGCCCTACGGACGATTCAGTAGAAGTGGCCATCGCTTTCTTGAAAGAAGCTGGCCAGAAACTCGCTGAAGTGAGCAGCAAGGGAAGTAACGCGATTTTCGATATGCTCCGCAACATTTTGCACGAGGGTAAACTCGATAAAAGAGTACAGTACATGATCGAAGTGATGTTCCAAGTCCGCAAAGACGGCTTTCAATCGTTCCCATCCGTGATCGAAGAACTCGATCTTGTTGAAGAAGAGGATCAATTCACGCATTTGATAACCTTCGATGACGCGGATGACCCTCAGGACATCCTCAATGTCTTCAAAATGGACAATGATTATACTTCAAACGAAGAAAAATACAAATCGCTACGTTCGGAGATTCTGAACACCGACGACGACTCAGATGGCGATTCGGGTGAAGGCAGCGATGACGATTCTGACGACGATTCCGAAGAAGGCGAAGAGGGAGACGAGAAGAAGGTCACTATCGTCGACCAGACGGAGACGAACCTGGTCGCCCTGAGGAAAACAATTTACCTCACGATCCAATCGTCGCTCGATTTTGAGGAATGCGCTCACAAACTTCTCAAGATGGACGTGAAACCAGGCCAGGAAAAAGAAATGTGCCACATGTTTCTGGACTGCTGCGCCGAGCAGAGGACTTACGAGAAATTCTTCGGATTGTTAGCCCAACGATTTTGTCAAGTGAACCAAACGTACGTCGAACCCTTCGAGCAGATATTCATGGATTCGTACAATACTGTCCACCGTTTGGACACGAATAAATTGAGGAACGTCGCGAAATTTTTCGGGCATTTGCTTTTCACAGATGCTATATCGTGGGGGGTCTTTTCGATAATAAAATTAAACGAGGACGACACTACGTCGTCGTCGAGAATTTTCATCAAAATTCTGTTCCAAGAGCTTGCCGAGTATATGGGTTTACGGCCACTGAACGATCGGCTGAAAGATCCGTCATTGCAAGAAGCCATGGAAGGCCTTCTCCCCCGCGACAATCCGAAAAACACTCGATTTGCTATAAACTTTTTCACGTCTATTGGTCTCGGCGGTCTCACAGACGACCTTCGTGAGCATCTTAAAAATCTTCCGAAACCGACGCCGATCGCGCAGCTCGTTCAAGAAATCAGTTCAGACTCGTCTTCATCTTCAAGCGAATCGTCCGACGATTCGTCTGAAAGTGACTCGTCTTCTGAAGAGTCGTCCGACTCTTCTGAAGAAGAAGTCAAAAAACGAAAAAATAAGTCCAAGTCTAAAGAAGCAACTAAAAGCAAGTCCAAAGCTGATGGAAAAAGTCAGAGAAACGGCCGTTCGAAAGAGCCGACGCCTGGCAATAGTTCACGATCTCGAAGCGATCGCTCTCGACAGAACGACAGACCTGACGAACGGCAAGATAGTCGAAGAAAAGAGAAGACGGCTCGTTCTGAAGACCGAAACAAGAGACCGGAAAGCGGAAGAGAACCGAATCGAGAGAAGAAAGATCGTCATGGTGATGGAAGGTCTAGCGACAAACGACGCAACGATCGTGGACGACGAGAACGTTAAGTACTTCAAGCCCAGTTTTTAATTGTATTGAGTTTGACTAGCTGTACATGAAATGTTGAACTGGATTATTTTTTATTTACCATCTTGTATTATCACAGAAAAGCCGAACTAGGTATCATAAAACTGTTAATTTCGCTCAAACCTGGTTTTAATTGTTGTTGAAATTGGCCCTCACAGGTGGAAATAATAGTTCAAATTGTGTCTGTGCTATTGAGTTCGGTTCCCTTCATTAAGTATTGCATACCATAGAAGCGGAAGCGGCACTGGAATACGCAACAAGACTTCAGATGGTTCAAAAGTGGACGCACTTGGCAGATTAGGTTGTATTGTAACCTAGAAACTTTTTTTGGGAGGTTTTTGTGTTTTTTCTTTGTGAGGCGAGGACAAGAAATAAATTGAGACTTCATTCTGCTAGATCGATTATTACGACCTGAAAGTTTTTTGTCACATGGCCCCCCTCATCCATTTTTGACAGGAGAGATGCCGTAGTTCCTCTTGGGAGATGGGGATTTTTCCTAGCCATTGCCGCTTCTACCCTATGGATCACATTCATAGACGCAAGAAATGGAAAACTGGACAAAAAATTTGCGTTTCTTAGTTTTCGTCTGCGTTCATGTTATCCTAGTTTTGGATGATGGTTTAGGATAAAGAAAGAAAAAGAAATATTTTGTAGATCTAATGATAGGTTTAATTTTCGAGGGAATTGTGAACGAAATAGATTTCTATTAGTTTTCCAGCTCATCTCGAGCAGTTTTTCAAAAATCGTTTTCTCTTTGTCTACATTAAAAATTAGGTATTTGTAGCACGTAAAAAAATTAGGTAACGTTGTAAATTACACCATTTTTTGTAAATAGATGCGAACTTGATTAAATTATACTTTTGTAATGAATGCGAGGTATACCATCCTTTTTGTCTTTTACACGTTCCCTAAACTACCCAGGACAATGGTGGTTTGGTGGATTTCAAGGATTGCTAACCCCTGCCTACCAGGTAGTTTATTCTGTGCAGTTTCTACATCATTTAAACTTCAAATAGTTACCACGTGTAAAATTCTATTGAAATATTTCAAAATCAGGATCGAGGAAATAAAAACAAATACTTCGAATTAACATTTCTCTTAGCCGGTAATACTGTACTGAACATTGTAATTAATTAAAAATATATCGTGATATATTTGATTATCAGTTTACACGCAGGAGATGAAGGATAGTGGTGGGTAGGATGGGAGAGCCGAGGAAACAATTTTTTCAACATTTTTCGTCTCTTGTTAATAGCTCACATTCTAAAACATTTCGGGGAACAAACTATTTTTACAAATAACTCTAGGCCAACACCAAAATCTTAGGAATGTACTCGTCGAAAATTTTTCATTAGTACCGAGGTCCCCATTTAAATTCAATTTGTTATAGTCAACCTTTATAACTGATATTGAGCGTTTTGAAATTATTCATGCTAGGCATGCAATTCAAGATCTATTAATGTTCGTGGGTGTCAGTCGAAGAAAGAGACCCATTCAAGGGGTTACACTACAGCTGATTCTAAGCTAGTCCATTGTGATAGGAGTCCAAATAGGAATTTAGAAATCTTGCAGGGTGACCGAAAGAGTTTGATGGCAATGAATTGTTTCCTGTACAAAATTCCATAACTGTCTCTTCTGAGTACACTATCTTTAGGAATAACGGTGGAAATAATACACGAAATGAGCCAAATCAATGACTCAACAGATGTTAAAAAAACATAGATATTTTCTGGATCCACCCACAATGATCAAACACTAGAAATCAATATAGTACATTTAAGATTTGATTTATTAACAAAAAACGAAAGTAGTCAAAGAATTCGATCGCCCAGCTTTGAACGGAGAGGTGAGTGTCCTCAGTTGGTTCGGAGCTGATAGTCGCCGTTTTGAGTAATGTAGCGCACCCAGGGAAGTGCCTGGTAGCCGCTTTTCTCGATGATCTTCAAATACCGCACCTGAATGCCGGACGTCGTGAAGTAGGGAATTTCAAATTTGACCTGTATCGGAGGCTTGCCCTCGGTATCTTCGCACATGACGCTCGGCAGGCCGAAATGAGCCCGCATTAAGTACTCCTTACCGCCTGGGAAGGACTTGATTGTCCAAGTTATGGCGTTTTGTTCGGGCGCGTATTTCACGCTGCCGACAGTCGTTTTGAATTTGGGCGAATCGGCGTCAGCTGGGACGGGAATGACGACCTCGACGTTGTTCGCTGTCGAGCGTCTTTTGAATTGAGATTTCGCCTTGATCATGTACTCGACTCTGCTGTGAGCGTAGCGCTCTATTACCGATTCGATCCAGATCAACGGCTTGACATGCGTGTTCAGCCTGTACGACATCAGCTCGAATTCCCCGTCAGGAGGGATGAACGAGATGGTCCGGTCGTTCTCAAAACGCGACAAACGGACGCACTGGTGGAACTTGACGTCCTCAAGTTCGACGGACTTGGACTTGCCACGGCCAGTGCTCTCGAACAAGACCTTGTCGTTGAGGCCGAGTCTCAGCTCCGGCATTCCAGACAGGTAAACCCTCATCTTGATCGCTCCGACGATCTCGCTCCGCAAGACGTTGCCGTTCGCGTTGGCCAGCAGGTTGACGGACTCTATGACATCCAGGAACACCTCGTTCTTTCTATATTTGATACCTTCGGAACGCCATGATACAGCATTGGTAACGGCCATCGGTATGCGAGGTTGTATTTCCAATTTGTGCCCTTCCTGCGTTATGTACTCTTGCAGGATTTTGCTATCCGTCGTTTGCGGGTAGCCGAAATCAATGAGCTCGTCCATCAGCTCGTATATGACGACAAAATTGTCCCTGATGCTCTCCTCTTCGATTTCCTTGAAATATTCCGTCATCACTTGGACGATCTTGTGCAAGAATACGAACACCAAGGCTATATTGGCGTTTTTCTTAGTCGTCGACACGATGTAAAGGTTATTGTATTTGATAAATGCGAAGGTACACTCCGATGTCTGGATCAGCGGAGTGACTAGACCCTCTTCTTCTTTCTCCATGAGGAGCGGCATGAACTTCTCAATGACGCCCATGTCGATATCGCCCCGGTAGTTCCGCGATATGAGCACCTTCCCTTTCACGTCCAAAATGTAAATCGCCGAGGCGGACATGATGGGCGAGCACGTAAACCTGTAATGCGATAAGTAACTCAACGGCTCACCCAGTTCATATTCAGGTCAACGTAATCGATCGTTATGCCAAACGCATCACCACATTTTGCGAACTTAACAATAATAACTAATAACTGTACAACGAATTCGCCAAATGAAAATCTTTCTCGGATAACTCAACTCAAGGAAAAGTCGACGGTTTCACTCTGACACGAATTCGATTCCCTTATCAATGTAATCAACCGATTACCGTAGCAAGATGTGAAGAGGAGATCTCACCAGTTTGACGTACAAGGTGCTAGTTTGACCGTCTTCATGAGCTTGTTGTTGGTTCAGTCCCGTTTGTGAAAAAACCACAGTGTCCGACGTGGCTAAGTTGCCAGAGCAAGAAAAAGGAAGAAGAAGAAGAAGTGCTACTTGTTTTGCTGGTTTCTCTCTCATTTTTTTGTTGCTGTTGTTGATTGCTCTAATCATCATTCATTTATTTATCTAGGTGATTTGTGTTTAGCTCGGGACTGTGTAGAGTGTGCTGGCAGAATTTTATCGTGGTGTCTCTTCGTGCATCAAGTTTTGGGTAATTTTTGCGGAGAATAAAGAATAATTTTGCGTATTCAATCAAACGTATTTATCTTACCAGAACAATGTCAACAGATCCGCCGATGATCGGTGCTCAGCAGACGGTGTATCATGCGGCTCCGATAAGTACCCCCCTTCTGTTCGGTCGGACCGTGAATTATTGACATTTTGGAGGCGACAAATCCCGCAGTAATAAGTAAATTAGCGACTAGAAACTAAATATCCGCACTTCATAATTTATGTCATCTGGGTTGTACTCCCATAGAATATTCCTCTTCTTATCTTTCGAAAATTGGCTGTCTGCGAGAATGCCATTCTATGCAGTCGCTCTAGGGCATACGCCTGGCGTATACGACTCTTGGGGAGAATGTTGCACTCAGATAACTGGTTTCAAAGGTGCCAAATTCAAGAAATTCGCTACAGTTAAAGAAGCAGAGGCGTTCATCGCCCAGGTTGGTTCAGGATGCAAAACTGGTGGTAACACGAATGAGAGGACCGCAAAAGTAGCCAAGAGAGCCCGACAGGATGCAGATGAAACCGATTGGCCGGGCCACTTCACTCATTTTATGGCCGAGAATTTGAGTCCCCCTAATTTGATGCGGGTCGACCAAGTATCCCCATCAGACACTCAGCTTTACAATATCTCAGCACGACTCACAGCCATGGAGTCTAAATTGAACAATTATATCGACAAAACAACCAAAACTTTCGAGAAGTTGACATCGAGAATCGTCAGTCTTGAAAAGCTAGTAGCTTCGAAGACAGGGGCTGTTCCACCGGCAGTAGCTGATGTTACCATGGATACCGTGGAGAACCCCAGCGTGGCGAATGTGGGTATAAGTAGTTTCCATTGGAAGGACGACAAGACCGTCAGTGTCTACACGGATGGTGCGTGTAGCTCCAACGGTAGGTCTGAGGCTAAGGCTGGTATTGGAGTTTGGTTCAGCCACAACCATCCGCTGAACGTGTCAGCCCCTGTGAAAGGTGCTCCGACCAATAACACGGCTGAAATTCAAGCAGCTCGCATAGCCATCACCCAGGCGGCCTCAGCCGGTATCAAAAATCTTGCGATCCACACGGATTCGAAATTCGTCATCGACTGTATCACGAAATGGATTCACCGCTGGAAGAAAAACGGCTGGAAATTGTCGACCGGTGGACCTGTCAAGAACAAGGTTGAATTGCTGAAACTTGATGAGGCCATACAATCATTAGATTCTGTCCAATGGATTCACGTGAGAGGCCATTGTGGCAATCTAGGCAATGAAATGGCAGACCGCCTGGCTCGTGATGGAGCTGAGAAGTACGATTCGACGATAAGGTACGCGGATCACGTCGACGGTGAAGATGATGACAACGAAATGGAAAGTGAAACCGACGATTGACTGTTATTTCAATTTAGTTGAATATATTACTGTGTGTTTTTCATTTGTCGAAACCCTTTGAAGGTTTCAACTGTGTACTGAACGTAGATTCCTTACCATTAAATCAAATGCGATGAGCGCTTCAGTCTATGTTTCACGCGAATTTCTGTGAAGTCCCTTTTCGATGCCAATGCAACTCAAATCTCGGCGGAATTTGATTTTTACTTCCATATTTACGGAGTAAATGGAAGTATTGGAATCGTCCCAAAATCGAGAATCGGAACGGAGCTTCAGAAAAAACTTTTTCATATACACATCAGAAAAATCAGAATCGCTTCCCGAACAAGTCTGTGTGTCCGTAGTCCGTCGGTGGACATTTACAAAAATGGCTATAGCTCCCTTAATTCACAACTTTTTTTCAAATTTCTTGAATTGAACTGAAATGTTTGTATCAGCAAGACTTAACAGCCTGTTCAATTTGAATCACTCACAGTACTTTCGATGTATTTGCATTTCTAGTGTTTCCTATTTAACGCCAAAAATTAACTTTTAAGAACCATATCGTCAAAATCGAATCAGCGGTTAAGGTAATATCATGCGTTTCTAAATGTTTCAGTATGTGTCCTGGATTTCAGACTTGATAACAGTTGGTTTGAGTATTTTTCCAGAATTGCATTTCAGGAAAATTTTTTTGGCCTTCCAAATTGTCTAATTGGGGGGGGGGTCTAAGTTTTTTACTAGGTAGGTACCTAAAAGTCAATGTTGATAGAATTTAGTGGCCATAAATTTGTTTAAAGACCGACTTTACCGAAATTCTAATTTTTTTAAACATTCCTTATGAAAAACTTGAAGCAATTAATCGGCAAAGAAATGGAGAGAATGTGTGGGTGCAGGTATTTATAGCTCGACCGATGCTGGTATTGTTTGGATAGTGACCCAGTGCAGAGCCATGCTGTCTCTTCGAACGTGGGAACCTGTTCATTTCCCTGGAGATGTAGGTGTGAGCGATGGGTCGGAATTCGCACATCAGGAGCGGTTCACATCTACTAAAACTATAGTTAGGCCATGTACCTAGCCGTTTTCCTATCCCACGGCCCTACGACAGAGTATGCGTTACAGAGGCGTGATAGTGGTTATGGAAGGGTACCTATATACCTTGGTGTTCCCGAGTTCCGAGAAATAGCATCATCACCTTCAAAAGTTGCTCGAGGTCCGGGGACAGCTCACTAATCCTTCGACTCGGTGCTTCCTCACATTCGAACCCGGGAGTCCGTACTGAACCTGTATACAAATTTACGACTTTTGCCCAAACATTAGGGATACCTACATTTTCCCACCTGCGCACTATGCCATACCTACGATCTATTACTTTTCGCCGACTACCTACCCCTTGTTCTATTATTTGTTTTTGTTCGTCTCGGCGAAGTTGTGATTTTCTGTGTGGGAAGCAAGTTAGTCATACCGTATGTCACTTTTGTGCATAGGTAAAGATTTGTAACATAATCTACCGACTGGTCAATGAAAGGTGACAGAGTGGGTGTGATGGTATAGGTTTGACGAAATACCAAACTCAAATAAATAAGAGGGCCTATGACACAATTCACCTACAGGAAGTCGGTTGTAGGTAACGGAAAAGTGTCGACGATGTAGGTCTTCTTTGAAAGCATGTTACTATATTCGTAATAGGCACTTTTACTGTAACTACGGCGAGCAAATTTCCCCCCAGAACCAATGGTGCGTAGATAACACACAATGCTTCCATATTTTCATATGTAAATATTTTACAAAAATCTTTTGCAGAGAAAAAGAAAGAATTTAAGGTTCAACCCGCAAAATCACCCATGGGTTTGTGCACAAACTCAACTCACAAACTGTATTTACCCATACACTCAACTCGACACTCAACCCTCAAATTCGACTCAAAACTCAACTCTCACACTCTACTCACAAACTCAACTCTCAAACTCAAACATTCACAAACTTGATTGTAAAACTCAACTCACAAACTCAACCCTCAAACTCGACTCCCAAACTCAACTCTCACACTCTACTCACAAACTCAACCCTCAAACTCAACTCGACTCCCAAACTCAAATCTCAAACATTCACAAACTTAATTGTAAAACTCAACTCACAAACTCAACCCTCAAACTCAACTCGACTCCCAAACTCAAATCTCAAACATTCACAAACTTAATTGTAAAACTCAACCCTCAAACTCAACTCTCAAACTCGACCCCCAAACTCAAATCTCAAAGTCGAATTTTTTACAGTCGCAAAGTTAATTCTAAAACTCAAATCACAAACTCAACTCTCAAACTCGACTCCCAAACTCAAGTCTCAAACTCGACCCCCAAACTCAACTCTCAAATCTTTTATAGTCGCAAAGTTAATTCTAAAACTCAAATCACAAACTCAACTCTCAAACTCGACCCTCAAACTCACATATTTAACAGTCACAAACCTAACTGTAAAACTCAACTTTTATCAAACTCAACTCACTAACTCAACTCTCAAACTCAACTCTCAAACTCGACTCCCAAACTCAACTCTCAAACTCGACTCACAAACTCAACTCACAAGCTCAACTCACAAACTCAACTCTCAAACTCGAATCTCTAACAATCACAAACTTAACTCTAAAACTAAAATTTTATCAAACTCGACTCATAAACTCCACTCGTACAGTCAACCTACAAACTCAACTCAACTCTCAAACCACGAACTCAAGTCATAAACTCAACTCGCAATCTCAGCTCTTAAACTCAACTCACATACTCAACTTAAACTTAGATCGGAATATATTCTATAGACTCAGGTTCACGTTTATTTAGAGTGGAGCTCAAGTCATGTTTGTTTCAAGCCTTGAAATTCAAGGTTTCACTAAAATTTACGTTAAATTGAAAAAAACGTGTTTTTTATTTATCGCAAAATGGTATTTTTTGTAGATGTCTGTTTCCGATTACGAGTACATGTCCAACGAATTAAATTTTACGAGAAGATGTTGTGGAACTCCTGTTCCGAACAGTCTACTTCAATTCTTACAATTGGAATTTTTACCTACGTTCGGTTACCGTATAATTATAGCCCCGTTTTAAGATATTAAGATACTAGGGTATAAGCGTGTTATTATAAAACGATTCCATCGCTTAAATTGGCCCTTTACTTCCATTGACCCTATAGGGAACATAATCGAAAAACGCATTCGAGCGAAATTCGCGACATTTTCTGGGGAAAGTTCGTGGAATGTACAACGAAAAAAATAGCAGTCCCCAAGAAAAGAAAAATGGTTTTGTAACTTCCAATAAGGGCCGCTACTGTTACGAAGGTGAGAAGATATTTTAAAAACCCGACAGAGAAAAGGGGAAGTTCGTATCTCGGCGTAAGGAGGGGGGGGGAGCGATCGACAAAAGTAAAGTCGGCCGGGAATGAGGCGTCTGGATATGCCCCCATCGAGGGCTTCGGATTGGTCGACGGGCGGACCAATCGGGACAACGCCCTACCTTCAACGAAAGGCTTCCCCTCTCCTAGAGGAGAACTGGGCTTCAGGTTCAGGGGGGGCCGGGCCCCTGTTTGGTCTGCCAGTACTTGCAGTGTCACGTACGTCTCTGTATACACGGCCCACACCTACGCGCCCCGGGGGCTTCCTTCTCGTATCTCGGCGTTTCCCGTCTTCTTCTTCACTCGCAACATCTTTCTCGCACGGCTACCCCACTCGGAAAAAGGTAAGTCCTCCCTGATTATCACATATCACGTTTTCTCGGCCTGATCTCCGGCTCTCGGCGCTGCCCCCTTGACCCTCCTCTCGCCCGGGGTCTCCTGACCCCCCTATTTCCCCTCTTCGCGGGAGACGTTAGTTTACATAGATTTTTGAAAGTGGGGACTTACGCGAAGTCCGCGAATCGCTCAGTGCGCCGGGCCGGCTTAAGATTTACGCCGAGATATCCGAAGAAGTGATGTGAACAGTTGGCGGATTGACTGCGCTTCGATTTGAAGGCGTCCGGCTAAGTAGGTATACTTAAATTTCTATTGCAATCGGCATGAACTATTGCAATTTTTGCCCATTTCATGCATTGTTTCATAATATGAAACCGTGCGGATTCTGATGATGTATGCTAATTCTGTGAATTTTTTGATCGAGTTACAGCCCGATTTTGAATTTATGCCCAAAACACGATTACGAACCGTGAAGAAAGCATTCAGAGCAAAACCGGTAG
This sequence comes from Nesidiocoris tenuis, assembly GCA_036186465.1. Lineage (NCBI taxonomy): Eukaryota > Metazoa > Arthropoda > Insecta > Hemiptera > Miridae > Nesidiocoris > Nesidiocoris tenuis. The sequence continues at coordinate 10,748,461 of AP028912.1, read as the reverse complement.
TGCATAGTTAACACACCGTACTTCCATATTTTGAAACGTAGAAGTGTTTAGGTCAAAAATATCAAAAAACTACTATGCAAAATTTAAAATTCAGACAAAATAAAAATACGCCGCGCATAATTGGGATACAAAACAATATCCACATATTCTGCAAGGTAAAACAAAGATTCTAAGACCAAGAACGCTCAAATCGGTTCATTTTTTTAGCTGGAAAAAATAAAATAGAAAACACTAAAAATGCAAATATATCGAAAGTACATTGAGTTATTTCAATTCCGATTAAACAGGGTGTTAGGACGATTCCAATAAATAAAATTCCAAAACATTAATCAAGCTCCATGGTCATGGAGGAACTAACAATTAAGAGTACAATAATAAGAGTACTTACCTGTTTTCGAGTCCTAATTGAACGCTCGAACACACAAAGTAACTAGACTTATCCAAAAAATGTGAACCATCCAGAATTTTGGCGAATCAGGAAAAACTAGTTATAACACGGAACAATAAAAAAACCCGCTAATTTCGAGTGTATGGGAATGATACGGGAGGATACGCGCTAAAATGTGAAGGATAATTAAATTACAACAAGTAATGTTAGAAAAAATACCTATTTTTCGTTCATGCCATGCAAAATCGGGGTCGGATCTGTACGATTTCGAATGAAAAAGGTCTTACCTTGGACCAAACGCAGACAAGTTCGGACATACCTGTAACAAAACAAGAAAATCGTTCGAAGGTCGATTTGGGAAATAAATAATAGGAAGTAATCAGGGTTGATAAAAAAGGAATCCCATTACCCATTACAAATTCCCATTCCTTTGAAGAAATGTAATTGCAATTCCCATTCCAATTCCTGTAATGGTAATCGAAATTCCAATTACTTTTTGAATTACAAGTAATGCGATATCTACGCATATGTGCGAAGGTATACCGCTAGATACATTAATTGTGGGAACATACGTTTGGCCGCGTCGCTCCTTGTTGGCCGATGTCGTCCGGCTGCATACAATAGGCACTCCATTATGTTGCACTTCCCGAAGTGTGTTTCCACAACACGACAATTTCTTTTATAGGACAAAATGAAATCTGAATTTTGTCTTTAGGAAAAAAATTCTACAAAAAGTTCAGTTCGAACGAATTTATGATTTTTGAATTTTTTATACCGACAACTCGGTTTTACTCCAAGTCAAATCGCTTTTTTCGATGGTGAGAATTTTCAGCGAAGAAATAAGTACCTACTCAATTTTCGAAGGCAGGTAGGTAAGTGGAATTTATGTATTGGATTTTGTGGCATTTTGATGAGAAAAACCTCAGATCGAAATTTTCAAACCGTATGTACCTAACAACCTACTCATTCTAATTATATTTTCCAAATTTTTTTCAATTTTCCCATTTTTTACTACCTACCTACTCATTCATTGGTTAAATTTCCCCTCGAGAACAAACACCCGGCACTTGATCGCACCTGCAACATACAAAAAGAAGAATCATCAATGTTGGATAGAATCAAGAGAAAAAAAATTGTGCCTACTACATTTGATAAAACTAGAGGATTGGCGAGTTCATAAGAATTTATTCCGAATTTCCAAGTTCGAAATGGACAAGTCACTCTTCCACAAACACACCCGCATCGCCCGCTCTAAATTATTATCATCTTTATTGCTTCCTGGGTCATAAAATATTTGTTTAAGAAGATGCTGGATTGAATGAGACAAACGGCATTTTTATAGCTTTTACCGTTTAAAAGTGATTGCCGTTTTAAGTTCGGACCTTAGACTGTGCCGAGACTTGGCCATGAGACTGGGCCGAGCTTTTCGGTAAATTCGCCCAAAATACAAATACGTCAAATTATCGGAATATAAAAAATAGCCACATAATAGATATTATTCTGCAAGGTAAAACAAAGATTTTAAGACCGAGTAGTTCAAATCGGTTCATTTATGGAAAAATAATACCAGTGGTGCGTAGATAACACACAATACTTCCATATTTTGAAACGTAAAATTGTGACACAATTTGATCATATTTTGACTGCTTTTAAGGGTGTTTAGGTCAAAAATATAAAAAAATTCACTATTCAAATTTCAAAATTCGCCCAAAATAAAAAACCGCCAGTTTTTCGGAACATAAAAAATATCCACATATTCTGCAAGGTAAAACAAGGATTTTAAGACCAAGAACGCTCAAATCGGTTTATTTTTGTGGCCGGAAAAAAATAAAATAGAAAACACTAAAAATGAAAATATATTGGAAGTACTGTGCGTTATCCAAATTTCGATTAAACAGGGTGCTAGGTCTTGCCGAGACAAACATTTCAGTTCAAGAAATTTGAAAAAAGGTTGAGAATTGAGGGAGTTATGGTCATTTTTGTAAATGACCACAGACGGGCAGACGGACTAACGGACACACAGACACTTGTTCAGGAAGTGATTCTGAGTAAATGTGTATAAGAAAAAGTTTTTTCTGAAGCTCCGTTCCGATTCTCGATTTTAGGACGATTTACTCTGTAAATATGGAAGTAAAAATAGGAAACACTAAAAATGTAAATATATCGGAAGTACTGAGAGTGATTCCGAATAAACAGGGTGTTCGGCCTTGCCGAGAAAACATTTCAGTTCAAGAAATTTGAACAAGGTTGCGAAATGACCTCAAACGGACAGACGCACACGCTTGTGCGTGATTCTGAATACATGTGTAAAAGTAAAATTTTTTTCTGGATTTTTTCTAATTCTCGATTTTAGGACGATTCCAATACTAACATTTACTTACTCTGTAAAAATGGATGTAAAAAGTTTCATCCTAGGTTACCGAAATTGGCCACAAAAACACTATACTAGCACTTACTTTCGTCGAGCCGATGGCAGTTTGAATTTCGGCGATGCAGGTCAGCAGACACAAAATCCACAAACACGACACGAAACCACTCAAAAATTGTTGTTCCCTCAACCGGCACGACCGGACGGACAGCGAATCAGAACGAGCGAAACGGTACGGGAAGAGAATCTTGAAAAAGACGAAGAAGAAGGCGAAGAATTTTGCCAAAATATGTTAGCCAGATTTATCAAATCCGAGAATCGCAAGCAAATCAATAATTCGCGGAATTATCACTTTTTTTTAGTTTCAGGGCCTGGTTTTCAATTCATTTAGGTACCTAAAGCTAGATTTATCCAAGGACGCTTGCACTACATTTTACCTAGGACATACTTTCATTGGCCGACATACTGAAAATTTGTTGGAAATTAGTCGATGCGAGAATCGATGCAAAAATTGAAAAAGTCCTTCAAGCGGACCGAGTGGCTGTTGCTTTTACATAGAAATGACTGAATTTATCGCAAACCTTCACTCATCAAACGTTACAGCAATCTCGGAAACGGAGTTTTTCGATGGAAAATGTTCTCGATGCGTTTTCTCCCTACCCTAGCCGCTCGAACAAGAATAATCAATAACAATCCTCAATAAACCTCTAATAATCAATAACAACCATGAATTGTAACGATAATACTCACTTTAAATGAATGATTCGGCTATAAAACAATAAAATAACGCGACACGACCGACGCAGAGGGAAGATGGCGGAAGACTGAGGCCGCGAACAGAGGATTCGCACTCACGAATGCCTTGCGCAGGAAAAGATTCGCCGAACATGAACGAACAAGCGCCTGGTTAGCGGATTCCCGGAATTGCATCTACGCATTGCTCAATCGGAGGCTGATCCGAGCCGATGATTGTGCGGGCGCCCCGGTCCGCTAGCGGCACGGATTTCGGCAGCCCGGCGCGCTTACCTACGCTGGAAGTGCGAGATTCTTCAAAATGAATCGATTCGAGTTGAAGCGATTCGAGTTGAATCGATTCTTGGGAGAAGAATCGCAATTATTTCACTTTCGTATTTACGGAGTAAAATTAACCCCCGTTAAATGGAAGTATTGTTATTGCCCTAAAATCAAGAATCGGAAAGGAGATTCAGAAAATACTTTTACTTATAAACTCATACACATTTTCTCAGAATCACTTCCCGAACAAGTGTGGGTGTGTCCGTCTGTGGTCAATTAAACCAGTGGTGCGTAGATAACACACAATACTTCCATATTTTGAAACGTAAAAGTTTGACACAATTTGACCATATTTTGACTGCTTTTGACGGTGTTTAGGGCAAAAATATAAAAAACTGACTACGCAAATTTAAAAATTCGCCCAAAATAAAAATACGCCAAGTTATCGGAATATATCGACGGTGAAATTGCAATACTGCCCAATTCAAAGCATCGTGTCTTTTGGGGGCGTCTGGGTTGCCTACTTCTCAAAACTTGGATTGGTGGCAACTTGGCAAATCACGCGTCCATAGATTGCATGGCAAACGAATTGGGCAGTATTGATTCTACATCGTCGATATAAAAAATAGCCACATATTCTGCAAGGTAAAGCAAAGATTTTTGGACAAGAACGCTCAAATCGGTTCATTTTTGTGGAAGAAAAAAAAATAAAATGAAAAACACTAAAAATGGAAATATATCGGAAGTACTGTGAGTAATCTAAATTTTGATTAAACAGGGTGTTAGGTCTTGCCGAGACAAACATTTCAATTTAAGAAATTTTAAAAAGGTAGGGAATTGAGGGAGTATTTTTGTAAATTACCACAGGCGGACAGACGGACATACGGACACACAGACACTTGTTTGGGAAGTGATTCTGAGTGTGTATAAGTGTGTGTGAGCAAAAGTTTTTCCTAAAGCTCCGTTCCAATAACTCACACTACTTCCGATATATTTGCATTTTTAGTTTTTTTTCCCCGGCCACAATAATGAACCGCTTTGAGCGTATTTGGTCTTCAAATCTTTGTTTCACCCTGCAGAACATTTGGATATTTTTTATAGTCCGATAACTCGGCCTATTTTTATTTTGGGCGAGTTTTAAAATTTGCATGGTGTGTTTTTTGATATTTTTGCTTAAAAGTCCTCAAAAGCAGTCAAAATATGATCAAATCGTGTCACAATTTTACGTTTCATAATATGGAAGTATTTTGTGTTATCTGCGCACCACTGGTTGTAAATGACCATAGACACAAACCCTTGTGGTAGTGATTTTGAGTAAAATTAAAAGTTTTCTAAAGCTCCGATAATATTTTCAATTTAAGGACGATTCCAATACTTGAAGTATTACACTTCCATTTCCTATGTAAATATGGAAGTAAAAATTAGGTACCTAACAAATTTGCCTACGGTCGTAGATTTCGACTCAATAAGCGTGAACGGCCAGCAATGGTCCGACTGGCGCCTAAACGACGATCAGCGGCCGAAGGAGACGAATGCGTCGTCAGCGGTCGAGACATGACGCAGTCGTGTTGTCGTGGGGCGAGTCGTAAACCAGACGAGGGACGCCTGGGTCCACTGAGTATCCTGACTCTCGGTCTTTTCCAATTGGCTGACGTGCAACGTCAGCAGATCGACCGGCAGCTTGACAAGCTGAGGAGTCAGTTTAAATAAAACAAACACGGCCCACCTGGCGTCATCGTTTATTGCTGAGTGCGGAAGCATATTGCGCACGGGGACATTGCCCTCTTCGAGAATAATTCTCGAATAATTGGAAACACTAGCAAACAAAAGTGACACTACTTTCCTTACCGTTTTTACTTCTATGTTCACGAAGCAAATTAAGCATTGCAATCGCCCTAAGCTGTTCTGTTTGGTTTTATTTAAATAACTCTCAGTACTTCCAATATATTTGAATTTTTAGTGTTTTTCTTTTTTTTCGGCCACAAAAATGAACCGATTTGAGCGTTCTTGTTCTTAAAATCTTTTTTTTACCTTGCAGAATATGTGGATATTTTTTATATTCCAATATTTTGCCCGATTTTTATTCTGGGCGAATTTTAAAATTCGCATTTAGAGTTTTTTAATATTTTTGACTTAAACCCCCTCTAACCTAACCCCTCTAAAGCAGTCAAAATATGATCAAATTGTGTCAAACTTTTACGTTTCAAAATATGGAAGTATTGTGTGTTATCTTCGCACCACTGGTTTTCAAATTTCTTGAACTAGGAAATTCGTCCCGGCGAATCCCATCATCCGGTTTATTTTATTGAAATTACTCACAGTACTTCCAATATATTGGCACTTTTCGTTTTCTCCAGCCATAACCAGTGGCTGGTATATAACACACAGTACTTCCGTATTTTGATGCCTAAATGTCTGGCACAATATGATTATATTTTGACTGCTTTAAAGGCTGTTTGGGTCGAAACTGTCAAGAAACTCGCTATGCAAATTTTAAAACTTGACTAAAATCCGTGGAGGTACTGGAAAAAATATCCACGTATTCTGCAAGGTAAAACGAAGATTTTCAAACTAAGAACGCTCAAATTGGTTTATTTTTGTGGCATGAAAAAAAATAAAAGATTAAAAGGGCTAATAAACTGGAAGTATTGCGAGTAACTCAAATTTCAGTTGAACAGGGTAATCAATTTTGCCAAAATTTGGGCAAAGGTCGAAAATTGAGGGAGCAATTGCCATTTTCGTAAATGACCACATTACGAACGGACAAAAGGACACGCAAACACGTCTGAATTTTTTCTGAATCTCTGATCCGATTTTCGATTATAGGACGGTTATGTACCCATGGTTCCAATGAACGTTCAAGTTTCTAGTCGATTTTTAACGACAGCTTCGGTTGTACCCAGATCTGTATCGCTCTCGGTTCGGCATTGAAATATGTTGACCATCGAAACTGGGTCATTGGGACGACAATCAAAGCTGTACATAAACCAGCGACGTCAGCCTCCTCGGAATCGGGATTCGAAGACCGAGAAATCCCCGGCCGTCCCAAGACTCCCGAGTCACGAGACCTCGGCCTTCCCCTCCCAGCGTTTAAAAAGCTGCTGAGCTCAGCAACCCTGAAAACAGAGCTTTCAAGGTTCACGTAACAAACTCCTGTCCGAGAACCGAAGATCGGTCAGTCGGGTTTTTTTCGTTTAGCCGCGCGGCTGCGTCTCTTCATTTCGCGGTGTCGACATAAAATGGACAGACATATGGACGACACTCTACAGGTCAGTGGCGTTTTACTTGGGAGTAATTCGGAGGATTATTTTCGAAAATTAGTTCTCGTCGACATTATGATTTCATCGCCCTACAACTTCCTACTGCGTTCAATGTCAATCTCTTTAGGTTCTCATTCCAAATAAGACGTGCATCGGGGTCGATAGCCTTTTAGGCGAGCGAATCTCCACCGTTCCGTCAATGAGTCAGTCAACTTGCTAAGACAAAACAATCTGACCCATTGCATCATAGGATAAGAGCGCTGAGCTGAATTTTATCATCTAAACAAGAAATTGTCAACAGCCGGAGCGGAGTTTTTATTGAGTCAACTCGCAACTAGTTGCGGTGTCAGATCAGGTTGAAACACGAAGATTTGATAGTGCGTAAAACTGTTAAAGCTAACTATAATCGCAGATTCCGGCAGTGCTGTTAGGTGTACCTACTACTTGACTCATGGTTTATGGTAGTAAGAAATTTCGTGAAACTGGACCGAAAATGGAACAAAACACATCCAACCGCATTTTCCTATCTCAACCCGTTTCCATGATACGATTTTTTTGAGTTTTGTTTTTCAGGAAAACCGTCCTTTGCATCATAAAAACCCACATTTCTTACCTTCGAAACAACTTTTTTCAACTTTCGAGGACATTTTCGGATTCGCCGTTAAATTCCCAATACGCCCAAAGTACAATTGTATTAAAAAACTAACTCCTACGTTCTCCGATTGCTCTTCGAACGTTAAAATCGAAACGAAAACAATTTCTGAAAATACTTGGGCTCTTACTGCATTTTTAGAAAATTTGCTAGAGGCTGTCAAATTACAGGAAAATCCATTAATCATCTTGCTACTGATACGGTCAAATTGACCAGGTCAACTTTGCTTTACTTGTTATAACGTTCCTGATTGGTACCCAAGGTTTTTCCGCATTCACACTCTAATTTCTCCATGAAACCAAAAAGCTAATTAAATGGGCAAGTTATTCAAAAATTCGACAGCTTATAGCACGTTTTCTCGAAAGGTTAAGGTAGGTACCTATCTTCACACAAAAATTATTCTTTCAATTCAGTACTTTTTCGATTCTTGAAGTTTGAACCGCAATTGCGGTACATAGGAGTTAGTTTTGGGTTACGATCGGTCGCTAATCGTCTAGGAAATTTAACGGAGAGTCCAAAAATGTCCTCAAAAATCAGAAGAAGCTGTTTTGAACCCGGGAAATTCGGGTTTTAAGGTGTAAAATGCGGGTTTTCTGGAAAAAATCGTACCTTTGCAATGGGTTGAGATAGGTTTGTTTCATTTTCGGTCTAATTTCACCCATTTTTTACACCAAATTCGGTTCACCCTGTATACCGACTTAATTTTAAAAATGTGAATCTCCGTTCGATTTTCAGGACTATTCATTTTGTAACGTGTAGAAGTAGGTAAAGATAGTTCAGTGGCGCTTGCGCTTATCCCTTATAGATTGTTCTTTCATTATTAGTGATAATGTCTAAGGGAAGATCGAAAGTAAGATGAACAAAAGATCCAAAGGAAGTAAAGCGAGCCCGCATTCGACGAGATGAGAATTCCGCTCGTGGGACCGGTCGATCCCATCGCTTCCCTGAGGAACGTTCGACACGATTGTCGAAGACGCGGAAGTTGATGACGTGGCTTTGGCTCTCCGGATGCAGGGGTTATGGATACCTGGTTATGGATGCACTGACTAACATTTAAGTATTTCTAAGAAAAACACACGTTTTTGACATTAAAACGCGTTTTTTAAATTGTTGGAGTGGATTGAGCAGAAAAATTACTATGCCATTAAAAAGCTGACTTTTTAGACAAGGTTTTTTCCGAAGAGTGCGTTTTGAGACGCAAGGAAAAATATTGGTAGAAAATCCGATTGAAAAAGAAAGATGTTTTAGCAGTTTTCTCTTCATCTTCATTCCTATGAAGAAAAAAGGTGAAATTTTGCGCCTTTCCCATAGGGGAAATTTGCGAGCTTTCCAACAATGCCCTCAGATTTGAATTTAATCTAAAATTGAAAGAGGTACAGCCATTTTAGTGAGTAAACGTCAAAAACACAAAAATGCCAGAAAAAAGGATTTTTTTAGCGGACTAGGAAAAAATGTCTGAGAGTAAGATTAGTTGGAAATGAATGAGGGAATGAAGTAAGTAAAACATTTTCCTTCGTTTTTGACCATCAAAGATCTCCTTGTATATTGCTGTATGATTAGTGCATTTCCAATCAAAATACATATCTATTATTTACACCGTAACGGGCGAGTTTAAGTCAAAAATATGAACGCCGAACAGTTGAACAACCAAGTCTACGAGTGTCAACAACATTCAACTAAGTATTTTGCCCACAAATTAGCAAAAGGTCGTATTTTAGGCTAAGTAAAAATTCTCACGGACGTTTCTTATTTTACTATTTGTCATTATTCAATTTATTTTTTAAATTCATCAAGTATACCACTGTTGTTTTTGGTGAAAAATTATCACGGGAAAAGGAAAACCAGTGGTGCGTAGATAACACACAATACTTCCATATTTTGGAACGTAAAATTGTGACACAATTTGATCATATTTTGACTGCTTTTGAATGTGTTTAGGTCAAAAATATCAAAAAATTCAGTATTAAAATTTTAAAATTCGCCTAAAATGAAAAAACGCCACATTTTCGGAATGTAAAAAATATCCACATATTCTGCAAGGTAAAACAAAGATTTTAAGACCAAGAACGCTCAAATCGGTTCATTTTTGCGGCCGGAAAAAGATAAAATAGAAAACACTAAAAATGCAAATATATCGGAAGTACTGTGCGTTATCCAAATTCCGATTAAACAGGGTGTTAGGTCTTACCGAGACAAACATTTCAGTTCAAGAAATTTGAAAAAAGGTTGAGAAATGAGGGAGTTATGGCCATTTTTGTAAATGACCACAGACGGACAGACGGACAGACGGACAGACGGACACACGGACACACGGACACACGGACACACGGACACACGGACACACAGACACTTGTTCAGGAAGTGATTCTGAGTAAATGTGTATAAGAAAAAGTTTTTTCTGAAGCTCCGTTCCGATTCTCGATTTTAGGACGATCACAATACTTCCATTTACTCTGTAAATATGGAAGTAAAAACCTAGTGTGCGCCAGGGTGAAAGAATCTCGGTAGCCGGTGTTGATGGGCGGAGCCTTGGCGGATCGATTCCCCTTCACCGCCGGCCGAGGATCAGAAAGGCTCACATTGGGGGTTGGGGCTCCCACCCCAACGAGACGGGGGACGACGACCCTCTTCCGGAAAATAAACCCAGAAGCGAAGAGAAGAGTTGGCTCAAGTGCGAACTTCGAGTATTCCTATTCCCCAGTTAAGCCCCCTCGGCTGGCCATACCGAAAGCCCGAGGGGTCCTTTATGCGTGTCCCTCCCTCGTCGTTTGCACTCGAAGGAAACTACGACAATGTTGCGTCGTTTGCTGCACAAACCGGCCGGCAACGTGGGTGGGATTGTAAACTTTGATTTGATCTTTCCCTTTTCACCTTGTTTTCATCTAACGGCTCAGTTGTATGTAACGCTTGAAGCTGTAACGCTCATAAATGAAGCTCGTATCAAGGCGGATTCGCAAGTGCGCGTCTTCGTGCATTGGGGAAGGGTCCGGAAAACACCATTTGAACACCATTTTTATCACGATTTCGATTGAATATTAGCAACCATCTCCCCTAAACACAAATCATTTGCGTTCTCAAAGACACATGATTACAAAAATTGTTCAATATCCTCTAATTTTCTAGAGTGGCATACCATCTATGGGAAGATGGAAGAGTAGCATTGTTGCTTTGGCACTTCCACATCCGGAATTGCGGGAAATATTTATTCGATTTGAAATTCCCGCAATTCCGAATGCGGAAATGCCCAAGCAACGACGATACTCATTCCATAGAGATCAGTATGCCACTCTAGAAAATTAGAGGATATTGAACTATTTTTGTAATCATGTGTCTATGAGAAGGTGATTTTGTGTTTGGAAGAGACAGTTGCTAATCTTCAATTGCTATCATGGTGTTCAAAATCTGAACTTCAAATGTTGTTTTCCGGACCTCTCCGAAACGCACGAAGACGCTGACTTGTAAATCCGCCTTTAGAGGTTTTCAATTTTTTTAAAGCTGGATTTATCCTAGGACACTTGAATTAGCTAATTTCAAGATATTTTCAGAATGACGGTCGATGGAAGTATGTCCTAGATGACATGTAGTGAAAGCGTCCTTGGATAAATCTAGCTTTAAACCAGTGGTGCGTAGATAACACACAATACTTCCATATTTTGAAACGTAAAATTGAGAAACAATTTGATCATATTTTGACTGTTTTTAAGGGTGTTTAGCCCAAAAATGTCAAAAAATTCGCTATGCAAATTTTAAAATTCGCCAAAAAAAATTCGTTACATTTTTGGAATATAAAAAAATATCCACATATTCTGCAAGGTAAAACAAAGATTTTGAGACCAAGAACGCTCAAATCGGTCCATTTTTGTGGCCGGAAAAAAATAAAATAGAAAACACTAAAAACGCAAATATATCGGAAGTACTGTGCGTTATCCCAATTCCGATTAAACAGGGTGTTAGGGCTTTCCGAGACAAACATTTCAGTTCAAGAAATTTGAAAAAAGGTTGAGAAATGAGAAAGTTATGGCCATTTTTGTAAATGACCACAGACGGACAGGCGGACAGACGGACACACGGACAGACGGACACACGGACACTTGTTCGGGAAGTGATTCTGAGTAAATGTGTATCACGTCCGGTCTCGATCGTCTCCTAGGCCTGATAGGCCTATTAGCCAAAAGGGACCCCCCACGAGACTGATTAGTCTCGGTTTGAATCGCCACGAGTGAAACGTGTTCCCCCTTTTCTCGAAAATTTTTTCAAACATTTTTTGGCACCCAAATTTATTTTGTGATCCTCCCGTCGGCCAATAGCGCGAGTTTAATCCCTATTGTGCGTAAACCCCCAAACTGATTTATTTTCCCCCCATCGGCAGCAATAGTGCACGCGAGCCTATTGTGTTGCGAACCTTTCGGTCGCGTGAAAATCTTGGGTGCCAAAATCTAAAATTCGGAAAAGTGCTTAGCCCTTTTCGCGTCCTCCCCAACCCAGTGGATTGTGACCGGTTTTTCCTGGAAGACAGCAAACGGTGAGATCGTTCCATTTCGGGACATACTCTTTAATTTATTTTATTTCAACAAGGAATTGAGTGCCTTAAATTTTATTTCTTTTTCCGTGTGCCTGTTTCCCTTCCAGGGCTAAGTTAATAATTTCTTGTGGGTAAGAGGTCCCCACATTAATCACACTTTTCCGTTTTCGGATAGGTAAGCAAAAAAATCCTATCCAAACAAAAATAAAACTAAGTTTTATTTTATTTTCGTTTTGTCCTTCCTCCCTCACCCGGAAAGGGACAAAACTGGTAGCAGACATACAAAAACGCGAACTCTGCAAATTTTGAAAATCCTCGGGTTCCGATTTATTAATTTTCCTTCTAACGAGCGCTCCTCATCGTCCGTGATTGAGCGCCTCGAGCCTAGGCCTAGTACGCCCGCCCTTCTCCTGCCTTCTTTCAGTCTCCTATAGAAGATGGTAAGAGTTGACTTGCGAGCGGTGCGTAGCGGTCACTGCCGGCATTTTCGTCCCACGGTTTGTTTACAATAAGGTACCAGTGTTGCCAAGGTGTGGCCGTCAAAACCCCCTGCGGCAACGTAAAAAAAACCCCAAATCCCCCCAAATATGAAAAATCCCCGAAAACCCCAAAAGTTAAGGATGAATAATTCATTTTTAAGCATTAAAAATATAGGTACTATTTCTCATAAAACATACCTAACTCCATAATATACAACTAAAATTTTAAATATTACCTAAAACTATAAACTATTTATTACTAACTCTTTCTGAATACTTATCAGTAAAGTCAGTAAATTAACATACTAAAACACCAATAAAAATTAGGTTTGTACCTACCCACAAGTTGGTAGACGTACATCCCAAACCCAAATGGCTTTTATTTGAGTACCTATCTCTCAATTCAGTTAGCTGTGCAGTGGCAGCCTTAGCTGTAATTCATCTGCAGCACTTACCTGGTATTTCTTCATTTTTATACTTTTTTCTAGTCCCTCTGACTTCCACAAAAACCCTCAAATTTGGGGGAAACCCCCACAACTTGGCAACACTGTAAGGTACCTACCTAGGCAAGTTTCACTTCAAGGTCAATCGATGCCGAGTTGAATCGAGAAAAATCAACAACAATACCGTTTCAATCCACCATAGCTTCTGAACGGATCAATCGATAATTTTCCGGCAGCCACCAATCGATTCAAAATTTAATCGAGAATAAATGAGATTATGTGAGAAAATGCTGATAACCCAACAGTTTTCGAGCCAAAAATAGTTTTTGTTGGACAAGCCAGGAGCCCCCATAAGGAACACACAGGAGACAACAAGATCTGTAGGACGAAAATGTGCCATCGGCCGCTAGGCGCGCCACCGTCGAGAATTACCATCTTCTATCCCGCTGACATGGAACAGAACTGTGCATGGTGCCAGTCGGCCACCGATGACGGCATAGAAGATGGTAAGAGTTGACTTGTGAGCGGTGCGTAGCGGTCGCGGCTGGCATTTTCGTCCCACGGTTTGTTTACAATAAGGTACCAGTGTTGCCAAGGTGTGGCCGTCAAAAACCCCTGCGGCAACGTCAAAAAAACCCCAAATATGAAAAAATCCCCGAAAAACCCAAAAGTTAAGGATGATCAATTCATTTTTAAGCATTAAAAATATATGTACTATTTCACATACCTAAAACATACTTATCTCCATTATATACAACTACAATTTTAAATATTACCTAAAACTATAAACTATTTAATACTCACTCTTCCTGACTACTTATCAGTAAATTAACATACTAAAACATCAATAAAAATTAAGTTTGTACCTACCCACAATTTGGTAGACGTACATCCCAAACCCAAATGGCTTTTATTTGAGTACCTATCTCTCAATTCAGTTAGCTGTGCAGTGGCAGCCTTAGCTGTTATTTATCTGCAGCACTTACCTGGTATTTCTTCATTTTTATACTTTTTTCTAGTCCCTCTGACTTCCACAAAAACCCCCAAAATCCCCCTCTGGCGGAGAGAAAACCCCCAAATTTGGGGAGAAAACTCCACAACTTGGCAACACTGTAAGGCACCTACCTAGGCAAGTTTCACTTCAAGGTCAATCGATGCCGAGTCGAATCGAGAAAAATCAACAACACTACCGTTTCAATCCACCATACATTTTGAACGGATCAACCGATAATTTTCCGGCAGCCAACAATCGATACAAAATTTAATCGAGAATAAATGAGATTATGTGAGAAAATGCCGATAACCCAACAGTTTTCGAGCCAAAAATAGTTTTTGTTGGACAAGCCAGGGGCCCCCATAAGGAACACACAGGAGACAACAAGATCTGTAGGACGAAAATGTGCCATCGGCCGCTAGGCGCGCCACCGTCGAGAATTACCATCTTCTATAGAATGTTCGGTCTGTGACCAATTCTTTCACGCAGCCTGTACCCGATTGGGAGCTGTCGACAAGTGGACACGGAAGTCCACCGAACGCCGCAACACATGGAAGTGCGACGCGTGCGCGTCTCCACACGCCGAAAACGCCAAAATTACTAGGCTCACTAGGTTGATAGAAGGGTTAAGATCGGATCTCACTCAGGTCGTACACGAAAATACGGATCTGAAGGCTAGGGTCACAGCTTTGGAGCAGGCTCTCCAAGACGGAGCCGGCGCTCTTCCCCCGCCTACTACACCCGAGGCTTTTAAACATGCCGACAAAATTCCACAGTATATGGAAAATGAGATCATTAAGGTCCCACGTCTGTGCACTGATAATCCATGGACCTTAATCGACTTCCTGGATAAATTGCACTTATTAAACGGCATGAATGAACACTTGTTCAAACCGATTTTTCAAAGGCTGGCAACATACCAGCAAAATTCTATTCTGCTGCGGTTGGCGACATCAGCCGAGACTCTTAATTTCCCCTTCGTCGCTAAAGAGCTTCTAGACGAACTCACAACCCCGCACACGCAGCTTAAGCTCGTGCAATCAAAAATCCTCCGCCCGCAGCATAATTCTGAAAATTTCCGCACCTATGTGGAGCAGGTAATTAAATTCAATAAAATCCTGTCTCAATATTCAGAAACAGACCTCGTTAGGTGCATCCTTCAAGGGGCGAACACTCACACACGTGCAAAATTCAATTTTAGCACACGGCCTAAGACAATCGACGAATTGCAAGTTTTGGTCGCCGATGTGGAAAAACTAGAACTCACCGAAACAATGCAAAAACAGCAAACCGACCAATACGAACATCGTAGGTCTCTCGTTTCTCGATACGCTGATGTATCTTCCCGACGCTCTCCACAAACTCCCCCAAATCACGGGGACCCGAATCGATCGGACTATCGGCCTTCCACTAATCCCAAAACAAATTCTTATAATTCGTCTAATCGGCCGTCACACTCGGAACAACCGGTTTCACCAAGTAAACCGCCTCCGAGAAATAATTCATTTCGGCGAAATAACCCCAACTTTAATAAGCGGTTCTCATGTCAGCCGAATTCCCTTCAACCATTTTTTCCGAACCCACCACATGTGCCGTTTTCACCTATGATGTACCCCGGCATGCAGTACATGCCTCCCTTTCATCATCCGGGTACACATACTCAGTACTACACGACTAATAAACCATCACAATCCCGTCGTAGTAGTAATTCGTCGAAAGATTCGCACGGCAGTTCCTTTTCATCTCCGACAAAATCGTCGTCGCCGCGAAAAAATCGGCAAACTCAACAAACAAAACAAAAAAAGGAACACAAACAAACGGCAAAAAACTCAAGGGGTTCAAAAAACTAATTTCGGGGGTTCGGGTCGAAAGGGGTACGCGCAATACAGGAGATTCACTTAACAAAATTAAAATCAACAGTTCGCCATCAAAAAATTTGACCAAGGTGTTAATAAATAATTACATCGGAGCTACCGCCATGATTGACACAGGGGCTTCATTTTCGTGCATAGGTAGCTCATTTTTGGACGCACTAAATTCCCATAAACCCTTAAAATTAAATTCGACCAAATTTTCCGCGACGTTGGGAGATTCGTCGCGCATTTCAATAAATAAAATGGTCGATCTGAAAATTAAAATTGGCAAAAATACTTGGACTCACACATTTTACATCGTCCCAACCCTACCACAACAAATGGTCCTGGGACTGGATTTCGTTCGTGCCACAACCCTCC
Source organism: Nesidiocoris tenuis (assembly GCA_036186465.1). Classification (NCBI taxonomy): domain Eukaryota; kingdom Metazoa; phylum Arthropoda; class Insecta; order Hemiptera; family Miridae; genus Nesidiocoris; species Nesidiocoris tenuis. The sequence continues at coordinate 10,732,107 of AP028912.1, read as the reverse complement.
TCCTGGACCCCTCAAGTGACACATTCACATTCAAATTTCAGCCGAACAAGAAATACAAATTATTCGACGGTGTCACAATTAAAAATCAATTCACGGAGCTACAGGGGTTGAACGAAAATTCACTATTGGAATATTTTAAATGCCAATTTCCTCGCGTCCTAACTCAAAATTTGGGAACCACCAACGTGCTAAAATGCCACCTGAAATTAAAACCGGGAGCCGAATTAAAAAAATCCAAAATTGTTTACACACAGGGGCCGGTTCGCCAACAAGCCATGCGCGAAATATTGGATAAATTGCTCGATGAAGGGGTCATCGAACGCATCAACACCCACTCCGCTTCCCCCTGTTTTTTGGTTCCAAAACATAGTTCTGAAAATGGTAACTCTTGGCGCCTCGTCGTCGACTATCGGCACCTCAACAAATGTATCGAGTACCTACAATACCCAGTGCCACCCATCGATAGTGCATTCCTGAATCTTAGGGACGCCTCCATTTTCAGCATCATCGATTTAAATTCGGCTTACCACCAAATTTGTTTAACACACCAATCCAAAAAACTAACGGCTTTCCAATGCCAGTTCGGCACCTTTGCGTACCGCAAAGTTCCTTTCGGTGTGAGCGTAGGTGGTCAACTCTTGTCCAAACTCATGGATGAAATATTGGGAGATTTACGTTATAAATTCCTAATGTATTATTTCGACGACATTCTCGTCTATAGCTCTAATTTCGAAGAGCACGTAGAGCACCTTCACGAAATATTTAGCCGGCTCGAACGAGCAGGGCTCACCGTTAACCCCTCTAAATTACAATTGGCACAACCACAAATTGAATTCCTTGGTCACCAAATTACCAAAAATCGAATCTCCATAAACCCGAATCGTATTAATGCGCTCCTCAAAATACCCCGACCCCGAACCCCTAAGGACATAGCTTCCTTTTTAGGCAGCGTGAATTTCTTTGCCAAATTCCTCCCAAATGTCCACATTATCGCAAAACCGCTCAACAATTTGCGTAAAAAAGATTGTCCAATGGTGTGGGACGCAAACGCAGAAAATGCCTGGCAGCATTTGCGGACACTCCTCACCACACCTCCTGTACTCGCTACGCCCGATTTTTCTAGGCGTTTTCAAGTCTTTACAGACGGGTCCGCAAGAGGCGTTTCGGCCATTTTGACCCAAAATGACGGCAATGGTTTTCACCCCGTCGCTTTCGCCTCCCGAAAACTAAGTAAATCGGAGGAAAATTATTCGGCCTACGAACTCGAGGCCCTCGCGATTACGTTCGCATTCAAAAAATATAGGATTTACCTAGAACACAGTGAATTCGATCTATACACTGATCACAAAGCCCTCACGGCCATCAGTGACCTGGCAAAAAATGGTGGTAGAATGGCCAGGTGGATCACCCAATTCATGCCTTTTCGCTACGTGGCGCACCACATAAAAGGCAAAGACAACACGTTCTCGGATTATCTCAGTCGTTACCCTGTCGATGCGGAAATCAAAGTACAGCCTCCAGCAACTCCCCCGCCTTGCGACTCCCTTAATATTCTTCATCGCACCGGCCATTTACGGATTCTTAAAGATTTCCCCGACATTTTCATCGATTTCGACGCTTCACAAATGAGCGATCCCGAATTAGAACCGATAATAAAATCGCTTCGCGACGGTTCCAACGCACACCCGAATTACATTTTAAAACGAAATCGGCTCTATCGTGTATTGAACAACGGACAACATCGCGCTGTAGTTCCCTCGACACTCGTGGACACCATCATCCGCTACTATCATTTTTCAAAATTCGGTTCACACTGGGGAACACAGCGGACATTCCAGCACATCCGGAAATATTTTTTCTGGAAAAATATGCACCGGTCCATACAGAGCCAAATCCGCGGTTGCGAGGTATGTCAGAAAACTAAATCGGATCGAACGAAACCTCAGGGACATTTATCGTCGTCGTTAGACACAAGAGTGGGACAAACCCTGTACTTGGACACTACGGGCCCTCTCCCCCCTTCGATGGGCTACCGCCACATTTTAATCGCCGTCGACGGTTTCTCCAGATTCACAATTTTAGTTCCCCTCACAACCGTCACATCAAAATCGATCATGAACGCGCTAAACACGCACGTTTTCAGACATTATGGGTATTGGGAGAGGATAGTAACCGACAACGCGACCTCGTTCTCGTCTCACAAATTCACATCATTCATCCATTCGACTGGGTCGCGCCACACATTCCTCATCCCATACTACCCAAATCCCAACCTGGCAGAAAGGCAAATCCAGAATTTAAAAACTGCACTACGGGCTAAATGTCACGATGATCATTCTAAATGGGCACATGATCTGTATCTGACTCAATTATCATTAAACTCCGCTTTTAATGAGTCCACAAAATTTAGCCCGGTCGAGCTATTTTTCGGACGTCCCCTCAACACTCCGTTAAATTTGGTTTGGGACATTCCTTCGGAGCAGCTCCATTTGCCAACAACGTGGCAAACTGCGATTGCTAATATCGACGCCGCGCATAAACGTCACGCGGCCGTTTACAATAAACGGCACGTCAACGTCCAGTACTCTGTCGGCGACAAAGTTCTGCTCAAGACATATATTATCTCCGATAAGCAAAAAGGGATCACCAAAAAACTCTCGCCAAAGTACTGGGGCCCATTCCAAATAGTCAAAAAAATTTCGGACGTCTCATATCTTCTTCAAAATTGCGAAGACGCAGCAATTCACCGAACCGCTCATGTTTCACAACTAAAAATTTTCCGAACACATCGTAAATAAAACAAATCCAAAATTGTAAATCGCGTTCACTGTTGGTCCCCCCTACCCTCGAATAACATGGCAGCACAGTTAAATTCGCTCAAACGCAACTCAACTCCTTGGGCGAATAAAAAATTCCACTGTTCATCGAGTGACATTTCGACGTGAACGAACTATCAGCGTACACAGATACGCCATCGTCTATTTATCGCATGTAACATTTTCGTCGGTTGCACTGCATACTTGCTCCTTTGTAAGCGGCCGTCGTAGGACCAACATGTGACGCGAATTAGTTCATTTGTACAGCCCAGGGAACCCGTCAGCACACATTTTAGGTTGCTCGCTCTGTTTCTCATGCTGGAGATCACCCCAGAGTTTAGGTTCTCCCCTGCAGTTTTTGGGCAGGGAGGTCTGAGCAACCCTTCCGTATCTTTAATTTCTTCGGACGTGATATAGACGCATACCTCGTTCCGATCTGAGAAATCGTCACTTTCAATTTTGAATTATCCCGACAAACTCAGACCTCGCTGATTTTCTGCATTACTGCGGCGCTTTTCCCTCCAAAACAGCCAGAGGTTTTGCCCGCAGTTCTCCCCCTTTTTTCAAAAAAAAACCTCAGCAATGTAGGATGACGGAAAGGTACTCAAATCCTACATTTTTTCCTGGGGGGGAGGTAATATCACGTCCGGTCTCGATCGTCTCCTAGGCCTGATAGGCCTATTAGCCAAAAGGGACCCCCCACGAGACTGATTAGTCTCGGTTTGAATCGCCACGAGTGAAACGTGTTCCCCCTTTTCTCGAAAATTTTTTCAAACATTTTTTGGCACCCAAATTTATTTTGTGATCCTCCCGTCGGCCAATAGCGCGAGTTTAATCCCTATTGTGCGTAAACCCCCAAACTGATTTATTTTCCCCCCATCGGCAGCAATAGTGCACGCGAGCCTATTGTGTTGCGAACCTTTCGGGCGCGTGAAAATCTTGGGTGCCAAAATCTAAAATTCGGAAAAGTGCTTAGCCCTTTTCGCGTCCTCCCCAACCCAGTGGATTGTGACCGGTTTTTCCTGGAAGACAGCAAACGGTGAGATCGTTCCATTTCGGGACATACTCTTTAATTTATTTTATTTCAACAAGGAATTGAGTGCCTTAAATTTTATTTCTTTTTCCGTGTGCCTGTTTCCCTTCCAGGGCTAAGTTAATAATTTCTTGTGGGTAAGAGGTCCCCACATTAATCACACTTTTCCGTTTTTGGATAGGTAAGCAAAAAAATCCTATCCAAACAAAAATAAAACTAAGTTTTATTTTATTTTCGTTTTGTCCTTCCTCCCTCACCCGGAAAGGGACATGTGTATAAGAAAAAGTTTTTTCTGAAGCTCCGTTCCGATTCTAGATTTTATGACGATCACAATACTTCCATTTACTCTGTAAATGAAGGGTAAGGGGAAAGAACAGGAAATGTCCATTTTTCCCAAAAACAAGCTTAATAGCGCATTTTGTAGGAATTCAAAGGTACTAACCGTATTGTGAAACTCCAAGGGGAAAAAAGTATAAATGTCGCCCTGAGAAGCAACGAAAGATTCGGTGTAAGGGGAAAAAACATAGAATTTAAAATACAAAACCTGCTTTTTCTCTAAAAGTACTTTTTGTGACATTCCTCGTTCCTTCCCCTTACCCTTCAAATATGGAAGTAAAAATTGAAAAACCGGCCCTTAATCCAGGTAATAATCCTTAATACGTAATAACCGAATGCACAAGGGCACCAGGGAACAATAACTTCATCAGATAGTCCAATTTTGGAGTCATGATTTACAGACTTACAACCCAATGCTTAATAACTGAAGTTACGCGTGTCGTATCAGATTTTCATAAATTCTTTTAGGAAGCCAGCAAAATGCTCCAGATCATGTTGATGCATGTTCGTTCGCATTTTTCGAACTCATTTTAATAAAAAATGTGAATATCATCAACATGTTCCTGAACCGGTTTCATTGACTCTCCTAAAAATTTGGAGAAAATATGACACTTCATGATATGGCCAAAACTGGCAACACAAGTGTGGTTTTTTCCAAAGTTTTTCAGAGAGCTTTTTTGGGTTTCTAAGGATATTGCATCATTGACACTATTCTATATGAAATTGCATATGAAATCAATTCAAGGTAATCAATGAGGCGGTCGTTGGGTAAAACTCTTGGATTGCCGAAAAAACTCTTCGTGTTGACTTCGACGTAAGAAAAAAAACGAAATAAAATCGTCGCAATCGGCGCATTGTTAATCTCTACGGACTAGTAATAATGGTTCCCTTCAAAGATGACGGTGGACAGCAGGGCCTGACCACATAAATAACGTCTCCAAGTAGGTTGTTGAAATAGTGGTTTTTCTTCTCTTTTTTGTTTGATAATGTTCATTGTAAATTTTCTTATACTGGTTGTTGTTGTTTTATCGTAGACCCTAACCCTGATCAGCTGACAACAATAGAAATACTTTCGGTCCTGCCCAATCTGCCGAAGGATTTCCACTTTCGTTTACGAATTTTACTTCATTACCGAATCGGAGGGAGGGCCTGCCACTCATCCAGTCCTCCTCCAACTCCAGCCCCTCCATCCTAAATCCTCCACCAATAATATATTCACAGTCACGCACCACAGCTCGCTCGACGGAGGCCTCTTATCTCACCTCGGCCTCCCTCCCCTCCCCTTGACCCGATATTTTCGTTACCTTACAATTTCGTTAACCCCCGACCTCTCGCGGCTGAGATTGGAACCTCCTCGAATATCGTTCCAACTCGCGTCTTCATACAACCGCCAATCTCCATAATCCAAATGAAAGTAGATGAAGATGGTTTAAGACCCGTCCCACGAATATTCTATCATATAAGGAGTGTAAAGTGTTCTGACACCTCCGTTGAAAGTTGACGATGGAGATGCCTACCTAAACTTGACGAAATTGATTGAGATGCCACATAGCTTAGATGAAACCAGCGTTCACAAGTTTTTGTTCATATTGAGATTTATAATGCAATATTACCTACTTATATGAATGTACCTACCTACATTAGAGGTACATGCTCTATACGAAGCTCTATGCAGTTTTCGTTTTATCTATTGATGTACAATTATTGTTGACTACAAAAAAATCGTAGCCAGGGCAATTGCAGCTTATTGCAGGAACCAGGTTTTGCCCAGAATTAAATAAAGCATTAGTTATTTGGTTTGTCTTGATCTTGAGTTATCAAGAACCGTCGGATAGAAAACTTTTGCCTCTTGAACATGAATAATATAGAGATTATTCTGAATCATATTTATTCGAGCTACGGCAAGTAGCTCCTTTCGTGATAAGGAAAACGGCGTAGATACGGGAAGCGCATTTGTATACCTATTATAGATATACGACGAAATAGTTTATCTGAATAGAGTTAGAACCGCTATTTCACGTGTCATTGCTGATAAATCGCCAAAGCGAATCGCCAGAGGGCGACTCGGAGTAGATAAGTCACGACTTCTATTTCGTTCACGGTTCGTACTGGAACAAATGACATACCTAGTTCCTCTGGTTGTGTATTGGGACACAGGCATTTCAACAATGTACCACGACCAACATTCGATGAAACGTCAGGGACCGGTTTTCTTCTTTGGGGATTTTAGATGCCGCTGGTTTTGGAGTGGAGGGATTTGTAACATAATATGCTATATTATACGTAGTCCAAAGGCCACGACTGTGTCCCCTTGGTAAGGTTCACAGAACAAATGAGTTTGGAAAGTTTTTTAAACGGACCAGCTGGTAGCCTTCGAATTTTAACGGGAAGATGTTCGAAGCTCAAGCCAGAAGCTCAAGTTCAAAGCTCAAGCCCGAAGCTCTCGTCCAAAGCTCAAACTTGAAGCTCAAGCCCAAAGCTCAGGTTCTAGGTTCCCGTTCAAAGCTCAAGCCCAAAGCTCCAGTTAGAAGCTCAAGCCTGAAGCTCAAGTTCAAAGCTCAAGCCCGAAGCTCAAGTTTGAAGCCCGAAGCTCCAGCCCAAAGCTCAGGTTCTAGGTTTCAGTTCAAAGCTCAAGACCAAAACTCTAGTTCAAAGATCAAGCCCGAAGCTCAAGTTCAAAGCTCATGCCCGAAGCTCCAGTTCGAAACTCAAGCCCGAAGCTCAAACACGAAGATCAAGCTAAGTCATTTTTTTTTAGCCAACATTCCGGAAATTAATTTCGAATCAATTCCCGCAAATTTCGGGGGAGGCGGTGCCCCTTTCCTTTGGTAAGATTCCCACTACGGATAAGTGCCTTTTAAAGGAACGGACCAGCCGGTAGTCTTGGCATTGAAACGGGAAGATGTTTTGAAAATATTCCATCCTTTTTCAACAAGCTCGGATGCTTGTAACGTCCGGCTGCTTCGGAAGATGCGGGTCACGTATCTCAACTCACAAACACTCATTTACAAGCTAAACAGCCGGCACAAATCGTACCTACCCAAATTAAAACAATGTGCTCTTCAAGTTTCAGAAATGATATGCGTTTTACCAAATTCGAATCCAGGTTAAGGTCGCATTGTGATTAGGGCCTGCAGTCTTAGAAATATGCGTATCACGTGATAATAGCCGAAAAACTTGAGGTATAGTGTCGAAAGAAATCCATAGAAAAAATTATCAGGGTTCGAAAACGGCAAAAAACTTTTTTTGAGATCATGAATTTTTTGTCATTTTATTTAGGTACCTATTTGATTTTTTAATTACTTCGAAGTGACTTCAGCGAATTCTCTCATATCGGAGGTGCACACCGAGTGTTTAGATACATTCTCATATTTTTCCGAAATCGGACGACTCCTTCCATGCATTTTGCTGGTGACAGCGGACGTACATTTTGTTTATTGCAGTTTCAGATTTTAGAAACTTTGAAACGGACAATTTGAACGTTTGAGCTGGAGGGGCTAATGTAAAAACAATTTTTTGGCCGATTACATGAACATGGAATTTCTACATTGACCCCTGCGTTTTCCGGTGGTGAAATATTGTCTCACCACTAGAATTAGAGCATACCACGTATTTCACGCATATTTCCACATCACGTGTGGCGCCTGCGTTAGCGTCTAAATACGAACACACAAGTGGCGTCATAGAATGTCAATATCGCTTTTTAAAATTCGAAAATCGTTCCGGGCCTTTAGCTGTCTTTGAGCTCGTCCAGAAATATGAATTTTAATTCGGTTCGCTCTCATGTTCTCGGATTTCTCCTTCAGTCAGCGGGGGAATTTCCGAAGTTAACATGTGCTGCGGATTGGAACCGGAGCATGCAGAAAGGTGACAGTACTTCCAGTTTGGTCATAAGAGTAGAAATAATGTTGTTCTATATACAATTGAAGGCCCTGTGTATGCTCCAATAAGGTTTATCTACGTCTGAACTTCTCATCTTATAAGGAGGTAAGAGGATCATTGTTGGAAGATGATTTCCATGCGTTAATTTTAGAGCCCGTGAAGATTTTTGGCTTGAAAAAAAGTTTATAACATAATATGTGTATGTATATTATACAATAACCAATATTTCATTGACGTGGCAAGCCCAAACGATTTCTGACATTTCCAAAGTTTAATGCAACAAAACGTTATTAGAAATACCAGCGATACTTGTTTTCTATTGGGTGATAATACGAGCCAGAAAAGTTTTGGGGGTCGTAAGTTTGAATTCATGTCATATGTGTAGTTCTTGGAATTCCTCATCTACCAGTGAATCGTAAAGTCGCCTTTTACGACAAATCCTTCGGTTGGCACCTCGAACTGAGAAAGCAGCTGTTATGACTATTTGAGCATTCAGAGCCGATTCTCGGGGAAACAAATTATATAGATTGTTATAAAATTTAGCTTTACTGCCGACAACATGGTACCTTTTTATAGACGTCGCTTGCAGCTCTTGACAGATGTTTCGCTCATGTTGTTCAAAGAAGTACACGTGTTCGCAGCTGAAAGGGGTTTTATTCGAAGTCATGGTTAACGACATAGGGGATTGAAAGCCGTATGTTATAAATTCGCAAAATCAATACAATTGATCGTCGAGGAATGCCCTTAGCCATGGTCCGAATCGTGAATTTCGCTACATTTTAAAATGCATTGACAACATTTGTTTAAAGATTTTCTCTACGTCCAGTTTCTGACCTCATCCGTGTCTGACATGACGGAGGCGCTTTTTTGGGAAGATTTTACTAAAACGATGTACCTGCAAGGGTCACAAATATTCCAGGGCTGGGCGAAGGATTCGAACCACCGAGTCCTCCGCTGTGGACCGATTACGGACTGCACCTTAGACCGCTCGGCCACACCGGACTGCCGATAAGTATCTAATTAAAATGACAAAAACACTGCCATTATTTAAAAAGTAGGGTTTTTCAAAAATTACATGAAAATCTTGATTTTTAATGGTCTACAATTTAAGTGGGTTGATCTTTACGCCCCTGGTTTTATTTTTCCTCATAGTTAACTATCAACAGAATATATACATTGATTTTTGTGGCACATGGCGTAGCTCAACTGAGCGAACAGAATGTTTCATGTTTGTCACCCTAATCGATTCTCTTCGCCGCTCAGATCGCAGCCACTTGTCAAACAGAGTTCGCGTTGCCCTTCCGTTCATCATCGGTGCGCAGAGGCTCGGGGCGCATCCCTCACACTCGTCCCACCGATGCTCGCACCCCATCGTCACCTTCACATCCCTTGCTGAGCACCAGCACCCCCAAGGGCTCTCCTATTACCACCTACACATCGCTAGTGAGTCCTTTGCCGAGGGGACTCCTGTTCAATCAATCGGCTATTAGTGGAGTTTCCATGTGGGAAGCATACGCATCGACGCCTTTAGAAAAGCAAACGCGTAATTCAATCCAAAATAATTGGGGATATCGCTGATAAATTGGACGGTTGCTTATTCAACGAATAGCAGCAGTTTTGAACTGAAAATTGAAAAACTCGTTATCGTAGGAAGCAAGTGGTAACTCAGTCCTTCCATGTTGAGGAACGTTATATTCGATTGTTGAAGCACAGAAATACAAACTCACAATCGAATCGAAGTCAAACTCACAATCAAACAGAAACTCAAACTCTCTATAAATCAGATAGGTACTCAAACTCACAATCGAAATCGAAGTCAAACTCACAATGAAACTAAAACTCAAACTCACAATCGAAATCGAAGTCAAACTCACAATGAAACAGCAAATTCAAACTCATAATCAAAATCGAAGTCAAACTCACAATGAAACAGAAACTCAAACTCACAATCGAAATCGAAGTCAAACTCACAATGAAACAGAAACTCGAGCTCACAATCGAAACCGAAGTCAAACTAACAATGGAACCAAAACTTAAACTTATAATCGAAATCGAAGTCAAACTCACGATGAAACCAAAACTCAAACTCATAATCGAAATCGAAGTCAAACTCACAATGAAACTAAAACTCAAACTCACAATCGGAATCGAAGTCAAACTCACAATGAAACAGAAACTCAAACTCATAATCAAAATCGAAGTCAAACTCACAATGAAACTAAAACTCAAACTCACAATCGAAATCGAAGTCAAACTCACAATGAAACAGAAATTCAAACTCATAATCGAAATCGAAGTCAAACTCACAATGAAACAGAAACTCAAACTCACAATCGAAATCGAAGTCAAACTAACAATGGAACCAAAACTCAAACTCATAATCAAAATCGGGTCAAACTCACAATGAAACTAAAACTCAAACTCACAATCGAAATCGATGTCAAACTCACAATGAAACAGAAATTCGAACTCATAATCAAAATCGAAGTCAAACTCACAATGAAACAGAAACTCAAACTCACAATCGGAATCGAAGTCAAACTCACAATGGAACAGAAACTCGAACTCACAATCGAAATCGAAGTCAAACTAACAATGGAACCAAAACTCAAACTCATAATCGAAATCGAAGTCAAACTCACAATGAAACAGAAATTCAAACTCATAATCAAAATCGAAGTCAAACTCACAATGAAACTAAAACTCAAACTCACAATCGAAATCGAAGTCAAACTCACAATGAAACCGAAACTCGAACTCACAATCGAAATCGAAGTCAAACTAACAATGGAACCAAAACTCAAACTCATAATCAAAATCGAGGTCAAACTCACAATGAAACTAAAACTCAAACTCACAATCGAAATCGAAGTCAAACTCACAATGAAACAGAAATTCGAACTCATAATCAAAATCGAAGTCAAACTCACAATGAAACAGAAACTCAAACTCACAATCGAAATCGAAGTCAAACTAACAATGGAACCAAAACTCAAACTGATAATCGAAATCGAAGTCAAACTCACGATGAAACAGAAACTCAAACTCACAATCGAAATCGAAGTCAAACTCACAATGAAACTAAAACTCAAACTCACAATCGAAATCGAAGTCAAACTCACAATGAAACCGAAACTCGAAGTCAAACTCACAATGAAACAGAACCTCAAACTCATAATCGAAATCGAAATCAAACTCACAATGAAACAGAACCTCAAAATCACAATTGAAATCGAAGTCAAACTCACAATAAGTCAGATGCTCAAACTCATTATCGAAATCAAAGTCAAAAGTTTCAAAGTTTCGGTTTCATGGTGAGTTTGACTTCGATTTCAATTATGAGTTTGAGTTTCTGTTTCATTGTGAGTTTGACTTTCATTTCGATTGTGAGTTTGAATTTCAGTTTCATCGTGAGTTTGACTTCGATTTCGATTGTGAGTTTGACTTCGATTTCGATTATCAGTTCGAGTTTTGGTTCCATTGTGAGTTTGACTTCGATTTCGATTATGAGTTCGAATTTCAGTTTCATCGTGAGTTTGACTTCGATTTCGATTGAGTGTTTGAGGTTCTGTTTCATTGTGAGTTTGACTTCGATTTCGATTGTGAGTTTGAGTTTTGGTTCCATTGTGAGTGTGACTTCGATTTCGATTGTGAGTTTGAGTTTCTGTTTCATTGTGAGTTTGACTTCGATTTCGATTATGAGTTTGAGTTTCTGTTTCATTGTGAGTTTGACTTCGATTTCGATTGTGAGTTCGAATTTCAGTTTCATCGTGAGTTTGACTTCGATTTCGATTGTGAGTTTGAGTTTTGGTTCCATTGTGAGTTTGACTTCGATTTCGATTGTGAGTTTGAGTTTCTGTTTCATTGTGAGTTTGACTTCGATTTCGATTATGAGTTTGAGTTTCGGTTTCATTGTGAGTTTGACTTCGATTTCGATTGTGAGTTTGAGTTTTAGTTTCATGGTGAGTTTGACTTCGATTTCGATTGTGAGTTTGAGTTTTTGTTTCATTGTGAGTTTGACTTCGATTTCGATTGTGAGTTTGAGTTTCGGTTCATTGTGAGTTTGACTTCGATTTCGATTATAAGTTTGAGTTTTGGTTTTATTGTGAGTTCGACTCAGATTTCGATTGTGAGTTTGAATTTCAGTTTCATCGCTAGTTTGTCTTCGATTTCGAATTCCTGAGCTCGAGTGCGAGTTTATCGTAGGTAATCACAAAAACGAAGGGGACACCTGCGACTGGAGTTAAGGGAAAAAAGACGATCTCAGTCGAATTGACAGGCCAGGACGAAGAGAGAGACGGACTGAGAACCCGTCAGAAATTAGTCACACGGCCAGCGTGTGGTGTACATGTGTACACACCAGCATACACGTATATAGTGTGCACCTACACGGAGAAGGGGCAAGTGGGAACCTCACCGTGACACCGAGGCGCGCCGGGTTGCGCGTAAAATTGTTTTTGCTCGGTCTCCGGAAGGTTCATCTGCATACGTCAGGAAAAGGGTGAAATATCGACTGAAAATTGAATGACGAACACGATCCGGTCGACAGGATATGTTATTTGTGACAGGAATAGTTCTCGAGTGACATAATTTTCGAAACGAATCTATCGCAGGAAAGGTTTATTAGAGCGGGCTCTAGATTTATCAGAGCGTAAATCGACGGACCATCGTAAATCGATGTCGATTATGGGTTAGATGACGCTGCAGAATTCGAAAAATCTGGAACTTCTCGAAAGATATTCCAATAGCACTATCATTTCCTTCAAAGGAAGTCACTGGGCATAGGTAGTAATTCAAAATGTTACTTGTAGGTCACATGAGATGCCACACACACAAAGATGCTCGTGACCCGGCTCCACCGTCGAGGCAAAGAGTCGTACGCGGCAAGTATTTTCCGAAAAAATATTTCTTCGGTTATTGACGTTTGAACCGCAATTGCGGTACATAGGAGTGAGGTTTTCATTGCGATTGGGGTTTCGGCGTATAGGAAATTTAACGCTGAATCCAAAAATGTCCTCGAAAGTTAAAAAAATTTGTTTTGAACCGGAGAAATGTGGGGTTTAAGAGAAGAAAAATGGTTTCTCTGAAAAACCTTAGAAAAATTGTATTTTGGAAACGATTTGAGATAGGATAACGCGGTAGTCGGCGCTTTATTCCATTTTTTGTCTAGTTCCACCCAATTTTCTCAAGCCAAGTTCGGGACACCCTGTAAGCCTGATTCACTTTCCTTTACCGGTTAAAGCCCCAAAACGAAAAAGGCTAAAGCCCCCATACTTTACAATGGGTTGATCAACGGGTCGAAGACAGTCACGTGCGTCCTTCGTCCACGTATCAATATTGGATTTGCGTGTTATGGAGCTGATCTGCCGGATCTCTGATTGCCTATACGGCATACAGGTGCAAAGCTCTATTAACTCGTCAGGGTTTAGCGAGCAATATTCGGAATACGGGTTTTGCGGGGTGCTTTTTTGTTGGGAATTTGTGGAAGGCATCTCGAAAAATGTTAAACCGGAATCGAGCGAGAAAATTAGGGAACCCCCGTTCTTCCCCAAGAACGAACACATCAGTTCAACAAATGGAATTTTGGGGAAGACAAATTTTAATTTTTAGCAAGGGACTCAAATATAGAGCGGGTGGGCGCAAGTTCGTAAGTGCTTTTTTCATTTATCTGTCTTTGTATATTGAAATATACCTACAGCAATTCCGAAATGTCGAAAAAATTGTTTGAGTACCTGTTAAGGTACTTCTCCAACCTACGTAATTTAATATAAAAAATAATTTTTTTAATCCTTCATCCGCCAACAGTAAGTTTTAAAATTTTCATCATTTTCCAAGGCGAAAGCAAAAGTGGTTTGTAGAGTCGCGGTGTTTCAATAGCGAAAGTAAATCCTAAAAAAGTTCGAAAAACGGAAATGGACAGGAAAATTAACGTAGCTGGATTGAATATTTTCCAGTCGTCCTTCACTCTCGCACGATTTCTTATCTCTCTTTTTGTCACATTCTTCTCTTTCCGTCCTTCGCTTTGTCATCCCCGTCGATCGTCCTTTCGACGCATAATTTGAAATGATCACAGATAAAGGATCGCGCGTCAAAATATTTTCGGTTCCCGACGAAACCCTTCCAAACTTGAGGTAGGCCCATGTCGACAATAAGATGATCGTTTGGCGACGACCATCACAGATTCGTTCACGGTTTTCATCGCTTGTAAAACGTTTGTCGGTCCTCTCAAAGACAGATTGAAAAGTGACGATAACTCGCCACATCAACGCTGACTCCACGGGTCGTCTGGTTCGGTCTGACCGTGAATTCATTCATGAGCAGAATGGGGCCCAAAGCGACCGTGAAATCTGAAGATGTCCCTTAGTGGTTAACAATAATCGACCAGAAGGGACGCGAGAAAAAACGTATTAATGCTCCAAGGTTTTCGACCCGAACACGTGCGTCATTTCGTCTGTCCAAGTTTGAGGAGGTTGGATTTTTTAGATAAAACGACTGACTTGCTAGTATCTGATAAGAAAGTTATGAATTGGGTCATGAAAGGTCAACCAGTGGTGGCCGGTTAACACACAGTACATCCACAATGAGGAATGTTCTATGCGAATTTGGTTGGAGGGTCGGTTGTACCGCAAGAATTTGGGAAACATGGCAAGAAAATTTGAAAACCCGCCTTTATAATATTAGGTACCTACGCCAAGTTACTGGAGTAAAAAAGTTGTTACACATACATTTTCATTTCGTAAAGTTCAAACTATTTGCTGATATTTGAACGTTCCTGAACGAAGATAAAAATAATGAAGAAAATACCTTCTTTTCACTGTACCCCCTCCCCAGGCGGGTATTGGGGTAAGTACCAAGATGAAAAATATTCATTTACCATCAGAAAGAAGTCCCCCATATCGGTCTACCTCAACATATGTGCCTGATAGAATTTATCATTATCAGTAGTCCATGAAATCTGCTGAAGCTCCCGCAGTCAAAGAAGTTGTTTGTTTTCGCAGCCTCACTCAAGGTTTCTTCTAGAAAATGAGCCTCGTTTTGACAAAGCGAACATGGTAAACAAACATTTATTTACCAACATTCTTTCTATTCCAGCTTCCTCAACATGGCATCCGTCGCCAAAAAATGATTTGTTGTAAATATTTGTTTGGCAGCAATTCGAGGATAGCTCGAGTTTTTTTAAATTTACTTTCCTCTCGTCCGCTTTGTGAATTTTTTGGAAAAGTACAAAGGCTGTTATTAAGCATGTTGAAAAGTTCCAAGGTAAATGTTCCATTTTCGGATCTCTTGCACACGACCATAGCAAAATGAGGACTCGAAATACTAAGCTAGGATGACCAGAATCGTATCTATTAGGAAGGAACCATAACACCAAAAGTTAACATTTAACAGCAATCACCAAAGTAAGCCAGGGGAGAGGAAATTCAGTGCTTCCACAAAATTTTTACAAATTTGTACAAATTGTACAAATTTTTAAATTTTAATTATACAAATTTTAAAACCCATCCTAAAATAAAAAAAAGTCAAGTTGTGGGAGTCAAACGAAATATAGACGTATTCAGCACGGTGATACAATATTTAAGACAACTTTTTTGGCATTTTTGCTGCAAGAAAAACACCAGTGATGCGTAGATAACACATAATACTTCCATAGCTACGTAAAAATGTGACACAATTTGATAAACTTCTTACCCGTCCTTCAATGGTCTCAACCATTCATCATCTTACTGCGTAAGTAGCTGAATATTGTCTGCGATTATTTCCAAACGTTTCGTCCCGGAGACGAATTCCACTTGTAAAAGGCGTTAGAATAGCAACGAGACGTTCTTCAGAATTAATTGCGGGTGCATGAGTGGCCCACACAGCCGGCAAGGACAAGGGGACGAGATACCCGAAGGGGCGAAGAATAACAAGGGGGAGCTTTTTGCTGAGTTGATACTTTACCGTAGCACCACCCTTACACTTTTTGTTGTGATGTTCGATTTTTCAACCCGACGCGAGTGGTACTCCTTCAGCGTTCCGATAGTGCGAGTCCGTATCGTAGAAAATTTTTTGTCTGCTTCCGTCTGCTTTATGAATGGAATGATCGGCGATTTTAATACCGAGCAAAGCACGTTATCTATGATGCTCAAATTTGCTAAACAGAAAAAAGCTGAAACAAGGAAAATCGCCATTCTGGTAAATTCGGAGGCAATATGAAAAAATGGCACCCGAAAAACATACCTATAATACTTGTCGTTGGTTGACTTATTTATTTGAAAATCGTTTTATATTATGTATTTATATTTTTTACTTTTACGCAAAGGAAGACTGACGCAACCCCCCTCATGAGGGTGAACCTCCACAGAAAAATGCCAATCCCTGAAGAGGTCCAGCGAGGCGAAAGCGCTCGGACTAATTAGGAAATGAGAGTACGATGGGCTACCACTCTCTCCCTCACCGCCACCCTCCCACCTAATAATTACGTAAGGACATTTTTCGGATTTTTTGACCCCCCCCTCCACCTCTTATAAGGATTTAGTAAGCTTTTTCAACCCCCCCCCCCCCTAAATTTTTGACTTTTGTTAAAGCGAAAAAAATACGAAATCGTTATGTTTGCTTTTAGTTTCGTGGAAAAACACGCAATTTATGGATATTTTTTGTGCTTTTTCTGGCCTTTTGAATAAAAGCTGCTTATTTACGCACTGAAAACTCACACTCAAAAATCTTAAATAAGGAAGCACTTACCCCCCTCCCCCCTTGTAAGGGTTTAGTAAGATTTTCCCCCTCGATCCTTACGTAATTATTGAACGGCCCCTTAGGAAGAGAGCAATATCTCCAAAACTATAAAATGCAAGAAACAACGTTTTTGAGATTATACTCATTTTTTCATTTTTGACCATGCCGCCGGTTTCTTCGCAACGGGGTTTCACAATTAAGCATGTAGCTGCAATTAAGCTTAGCAATATTCGAGCTTTCCAGTTATTTAGGGCGTTTACGGCAAAATTCCTGAGCGTTTTTGGAGGGAAAAACTTCTGTCTCTGATGAACTTTGACCCTGCAAATGGTTTATTACCCTCCCATGAACCTCTCGAGTGGTCTAACTCAAAATCGCCAAAAAACGGAGTTTCTTCATTCTTGATAAGCACGGCAGTATATTAAACGTTGATGGTTTTTTAGATAAGCTCGTATCACACGTCAGACCGTTCTCCTCCCCAGCCCACGGGCAGACCAACGTAACGTCACCGGTGAAGAGAAGGGGCGAACGCATCGGCCAATCAGCGACGCTTCCGACCCCCACTATATACGACGGCAACGGCACGGCAGAACTTTGCCGTGTCTGCGAACGGTAGCCTTCCACTGGTTATAACGTATCGTATCGAGACTCGGGGTTTTTGTTGTCCCAAACGATATATCGATTGCATTCGTATCGGAATTTCCCTGTGACACGATCGATTTCATTATATCGCGATACTGAGTGTATCGATAGCACTCAGCTGTTCGTGTCAGGTTAACGTTTCAACGCATGGCAACTCCGTCCCCACCCTCGTGCCGGGCTGCC
The DNA here is from genome assembly GCA_036186465.1 of Nesidiocoris tenuis. Taxonomy (NCBI): domain Eukaryota; kingdom Metazoa; phylum Arthropoda; class Insecta; order Hemiptera; family Miridae; genus Nesidiocoris; species Nesidiocoris tenuis. The sequence goes on along the minus strand of AP028912.1, from coordinate 10,714,503 downwards.
GTGTCTGCGGTCGTGTCTGCGGCGAACGGTCTGACGTGTGATACGGCCTATAGTGATCAATTTTTTGTAACCCTATGCATCCAAGCACCATGTTGAGCTAAATCTGATTTTGAAATCGTATTGTACCTAAATTGAATTTGTATCATTTTTACTCGTCGTACCCTCGGATTTTGCTACTGATGGGGCGACGGACACCCTCAGATTCTCTACGACAACATCGGGCGCTCGCAGAAAGAAGCCTACATAAGAATACGCGTGTTCAAATCAAAATAAGTGCCACCCTCGTGCAAAGTAAATGGCCAGATTACCTCCGAGTGGATATGATAATTTCGGGCCGCCCGTTCCTCCAATGTCTGTTTGTCCTCCTAACCCTCCAACTACGCATACGTCATCGGATGGATTTGCCGGATTTTCGGATCCGGCCCGAATAACAAAAGTGCGTGCATTCGGTCCCGCTTGCAAGAGATTCATAAGGTAAACAAAGTTGGAGTTTTGAGAGAGGCGATAAAGTAAACCGAAGATTGTTATTGCTTTAGGAAATTCCAATTGCATGAATGGCTATTATTGGTGATCACCGGATTTGGCTCAGAATTTCAAATAACCATTTTAGAGCAATTTTATTTTTAAAAAATAAAATGAAATCACCTAGTTTCAGATTTATAAGAAATTTTGCCAACTTCGACCTCAATTTTCGCAATGAAGTTTTGTACTTGAGGATACTTCAATATTCAAGAAAATGTTAGCAATTTCACGATGATTCAGAATCCGTCTCTCGACTCTCGATTATCTACCGTTTTTGAGATATAAGCGAAAATTTATAAAATTTCAACATTGACTTCTTATATCTCAAAAACGAGAGACAACTATAGTTCAAGTATACTTGAAGTACTTCAAGTATACTTCAAGTATACAGTTTCAAGTATACTTGAAAGCTTAAAACAACCGAACTGCAGGCAATTTACAGGCATATAAAAATAAACGGCTCAAAACCGAAACTACCTTCCTTCAAAATGACAATTGTGTATTTTTTCAAAAAATAAAACAAATAGCAAGAAAAGGGAAAATTGACGATTTTCCCCATTTTTCTTTTTGCATGGTGAGTTTTTTGATATTTTTGACTTAAACGCCCTCAAAAGCAGTCAAAATATGATCGAATTGTGTCATACTTTTACGTTCCAAAATACGGAAGCATTGTGTGTTATCTAGGGTTTTACATTAAAATCATGGAGGTGTAGAAAAGCAGGTACTGTTCTCTCGGGTCGCACCTATGTAACAGAAGTGAACTCCCGACTGTAGACGGCTGCCTCGTAGAAGGTAAAAAGACCCAGTATTCCCAGTCGAATAAGGACGGAAGATAGTGGATAAATAGGCCTGAAAGAGACGGACGAACTCTCGGGGGCTTTCGCTTGTTGACCTCCCTATTAGAGAGTTTTTGCTTCTTTCGTTTTGCAACAAACCAAACACGAAAATGGCAACGGAAACGAACTTCTCGTTGATAACGAAACTTCTTCCTCTTCTTTTTCGCCCTTGGCTCGTGTTCCGAAACAGTTAGCTCCGGTTACGAGCTAAGGACGTTTTTCGTTACGAATCAGCGGCTCGATTTTCGTAACGAACCTAGCACTGTCTCGTAAACGAATCTTCAAGCCTAACCTTCTCGGAAGATAAACATGCAGTGTTTTTCGTCTCTTGGCGCCCCGTGGCAGACAACAGGATTCTCCAACTAACTTTTTAGATCGCGTCAAATCCACTTTCTGCCCCGTGGCAGACAACAGGATTCTCCATTTAACTTTTTAGATCGAGTCTAATCCACTTTCTCAGCGGTTCTGAATTTCTGGTTCTGCGTCTTTATTCGTTGTAGTTCGATAAATTTAACATTAAAAACGACTCTGAATAAAGAATTTCGAATATAAGTAATGCAAGACACTACAATTCACTGAACCTCACGAATTGAACTGTTTGTCTCGGCAAGACCTAACACCCTGTTTAATCGAAATTTGGATAACTCACAGTACTTCCGATATATTTGCATTTTATTATTTTTCGGCCACAAAATTGAACCGATTTGAGCGTTGTTGGTCTTAAAATCTTAAAATAAAGAATTTCGAATATAAGTAATGCAAGACACTACAATTCACTGAACCTCACGAACTGAAATGTTTGTCTCGGCAAGACCTAACACCCTGTTTAATCGAAATTTGGATAACTCACAGTACTTCCGATATATTTGCATTTTATTATTTTTCGGCCACAAAATTGAACCGATTTGAGCGTTGTTGGTCTTAAAATCTTTGTTATGCCTTGCAGAATATGTGGATATTTTTTATATTCCGATAATTAGGCGTACTTTTATTTTGGGCGAATTTTAAAATTTGCACAGTGAATGTTTCCATATTTTTGACCTAAACACTCATAAAAGCAGTCAAAATATGATCAAATTGTGTCACAATTTTACGATTCAAAATATGGAAGTATTGTGTGGTATCTACGCACCACTGGTTTCGATTGATTGTTTTGTGTAAAACAAAAATTTCAGTTCCCCGAGATTTCCGGGTTCTATCAGAATAAACATATGATTAATTGTTGGTCGAGTTTATAGGTAGAATTTAATTGACCGAATCTCAGGAAAAATTAGTTCCAAATGTGTGTAGCACGGAATTCTGAACGGCCACACACTATCCGTTTGCTAGCTGTTAGAGTAAGGATGAACATGAGAACGTGGCTCGGAAAACCCAATGAAATGTATCACATTCAACGCCGACAACTCGACCAAACACACCAATGGATTTTCTTACCCCCTCCACCAGCAATCAGATGTGTGTGTGGTCGACTTTAGGGTCTGTTCGATGAGGCCAGTCCTGGACTAGTCTGACAACGCCAAGCAAATCCACTCAATCACCTGGCTTGAATTTGTTTTCCGCCAGTAGGTACTCGCCCAGGACTGACCAAGACTGGCCTCATGAAATAGACTCTTGAATGTATTAACCGGCCCTTATTCTGAGAATGTCTAGGGAACTGTAAACTCAAAGCGATATGTCTTTGGAAATCGATATTAAATTGCCATGCCAAATCCAATAACAATATCTGCAATGAATCGACAGCGATTACCAACACATACTGCTTCAAATTCACAGAAATAATGCTACCTGTAGAATAAAACAAAATTCTGTGGAAACTAAATATATTTCTGCATTTTCCGTGGTGAATAAGTAACATATGGGAGTGCATAAAGCTCTTCTTAATCATCTAGCCGGAGGCAAAAAAAGCCTGCAATGCACACGAAAATAACGGCGGTTTGGCTGCCGTTAAGTATGGAATGTCAATTCGTCAAGATGGTCGCCTTCTCGGTCTTGAAGGAGCAGCTTTTGATTTTTTGAAAAATCAATGAAGGCAAATTCACCTGGAAAAAATCAGGAGTGTTGACGCTTTGTACTGGACCTACGGAGAATCGCACCGTACTTGTGGTAAAAAACGCAACCTGATTAGACCGACTCACCTTTTGTGCCCGGAGAAATCGTTTTCTTGATCCACAGATGGCCAGCACATCGGCCGGGCTGTGCCGTCAATAAACCCCCAGCAGTTTTCGAGGGGAGCCCCTTCCATGAATGCCCTGTCGAAATTTAGCACTCATTCACAAGTATTCACCAATACAGTAGGTAGGTATCAAAGCTATGAAGTACATCCTGACAATCACATGGCGGAACATACCTTGGCGAAGTACTGCAGTTTTCCTGCATTTAAGTACGCAGGTAAAGAGTCAAGCAGATGGCCAAACCGATCCATTAAAATCTTCGTTAGGTACGGGCATATCGTCGACAACGCTGGCCCTGACAAACCGAAGATCCACTCCAGATCGCTAGTCGGTTAGGATAGGCCAAGCGACGCAACAGGATGCTCAGAGCAGTCTTGCCCGAACACGGTAACCCCTGCCTGTAACAAAAGGAAATCTCAGCCCTCGAGACGACTTGTGCGATCCAGCAATCGTGATCTATAATATAGGTCACTCATACTATAAGCTTTATCAATAGTCGATTACCCAACCAGTGGTGCGTAGATAACACACAATACTTCCATATTTTGAAACGTACATATTTGAAAAATTTTGATCATATTTTGACTGTTTTTAAGGGTGTTTAGGTCAAAAATATCAAAAAATTCACTATGCAAATTTTAAAATTTGCAAAAACAAAAATTCGCTACATTTTTGTAATATATAAAAATTATCCATATATTCTGCGAGGTAAAACGAAGATATTGAGACCAAGAACGCTCAATGCGGTCCATTTTTCTGGCCGGAAAAATAAAATATAAAACACTAAGAATGCAAATATATCGGAAGTGATTATGAGTAATTCAAATTCCGATTAAACAGGATGTTACGTCTTGCCGAGACAAACATTTCAGTTCAAGAAATTTGAAAAAAGGTTGAGAATTGAGGGAGCTATGGCCGTTTTTGTCAACGACCACAGACGGACACACAGACACTTGTTCGGGAAGTGATTCTGAGTGATTGTGTAAAAGAAAAAGTTTTTTCTGAAGCTCCGTTCCGATTCTCGATTTTAGGACGATCACAATATTTCCATTTACTCTTTAAATATGGAAGTAAAAAATCGTAGCTAATCTCTTGGCTACAAATTTTTGGAGACACAGCCTATGCGCATCCACCCAAAAATCACCCTGAAATTAGTGGCCTGGTGATTAGCTATGATTTTTTGGATAATCGACTATTGATAAAGCGGCCCTAAGTATAGTAGAATGCAGTAGCTACAGTACAACGCTCACCTGGAATCGAGATTTCGTCGGGAATCAGCAGGGTTTTTTGCAGGACGGCAATGTCCTCCCGGCGAAATCGGAAGTTCAATCGCACATCCTCGTCGGTAAACTTATCGAGGTCGAACTTTCCGTAAAACTCAGCTCGTCGTCGGGGCTGTCGCCGGCTAGGCCCAGGCTCGTTCGACTCACCGTCCTCGGCTTCACAATTCGAAACAAACCACTCGAGGGCCCAAGAGAATTCCTCCGCCGATATGAGCCCGCATTCCAATAGCTCCTTCGCTTCTTCCAACGATTCCATCAAATCCACAGTACTCCACTCGGAGAAACGAAACTCACAAGTCACGGATGGATGGCTGCACTTTGGGTTTAAATACTCCCAAGGTCCGGCAAGCAAAACAATCGGTGAAAGGCTGGATCCCGAATTCCGTTCACAGCCCAATTTAAAACAATGGACATCCAGGTAGAAATACCAACACAATTCAGGTGAAGGGCGAAAGTTTGCAGAGTTCGGTCGACGTCAGTGACCCTCCAAGAACTAAACAGTTAAAACTACAAAATAAATTCAGCCTCCATTGCAACTACCTATCAACCGTCCCTACAGCTGTGGAAACTTGTTTTCGTTTGCGTCACTTCAAAACTTCACCGCAGCCCTAGCGTCACTTCAAATCTTATACGCTAGTTCGTGCCGAAACTAGAAACGAATCTTCCATCCCGAACTTATTTCTTATCACTTCTTATCGTCTTATCATAATTAGTTTCGTGCTCAGTTTCGTTTTCACTTTTGCACCACGAAAGAAGCAAAAACTCTCTATTATAATAGACCTCCTACTCCTAGCTGCCCTAATGTATTCTGAAGTGAAGTGAAGAAGAACCAACATGGCCTCCTAATGGATACGGATCACTGAACAATCTTCTCCCCTTTTGCCTACTGACTGCCGTCCCAGTTCCTGTTCAGTGATTCAAAATGGCCTCTCCTTTGACTTGGAGGCCTTCAAAATATTGGGTTTTGAGTACAGAAACCAGTGGTGCATAGGTAACACTCAGTACTTCCACCTTTCGATGCGTCAAATTTTGACGCCGTTTGATAATATTTCGACTATTTTTGAGGGTGTTTGGGTAAAAAATTTAAAAAACTCGTCTAAACTCAAAATACGTCAAATTATCGGTATATAAAAACCATCAGGTATTTTGCAAGGTAGAACGAAGATTTCAAGACCAAGAACGCTCAAATCGGTTAATTTTTGTTGCCGGAAAAAAATAAAATAGAAAACGCTAAAAATGCAAATATATCGGAAGTACTGTGAGTAATTCAAAATCCGATTTAACACGGTGAAAAAACATCCAAGTTTAAAAAATTTGAAAAAGGTTATGAAGTGAGATGGCCATTTTTGTGAATTACCTACGACAGACGGACTCTCAGACACTTCAGAAAGCGATTCTGAGTAAATTGTATGAGTAAAACTTTTTTCTGAAGCTCGGATCCGCTTTTCATTTTAGGGCGATTACATTATTTTTATTTACTTCGTAAAAATGAATGTAAAAACAAAAAAACGCTGCTAAGTAGATCAGTGGCATGTGCACATCAGTTTTTGGTGTAGCCGAAGAACTCTGCAAATTTTGCACAGGGGTTCATTTTTCGATTGAAAAGACAAATCTTACGATATATAGGTTCTCCTCAAACACGGAATTTAGTTGTTATTATTCTAGAATTTCAGTATAAATTGGTGTTCTAGATGGGGATTTGAAAAAACGTTTTTTCAACCCGGCAAAAAATAATCATCCTCTTTGCTTGGTCCTCCTTGCTTGGTCCTCCTTGCTTGACCTACCTATCTATCTTTTCAACGCAGCGCGTCGTTAATTTTTGTTGAATTCATCATTTAATCTATTCTTATTTACCTACGTAACCAACAGAATAATAATAATTATTAAATTATCTGAATAATTACCTATATAAATTTGTTTATTATTATTATTTATATATTATTTTATAATTAAATAAAATTTATAATAATTAAGTTAAAAATGCGTCAAGAATGCCTCAGAACCATTGTTGAAGCTTGACTCGCTCTCACGTTGCCAAGCGCAACTGGCCTAGTGTGAGTGCGTCACTTTGTTGGTGTCATAGGCTAGTGGTCGTAAGTAGATCAATCAACTGTATCTAAGAACCGATGCCGAGTTCCCAACTTTTTCCAATTTTTGTTTTGCTGATTTGTGTAATTCGACCAAATTCTTTAAATTGAAGATATTGGGAGGACAGAAGTTTTTGTGGGGATTCCAACGAGTGGAAAACGAATTTTGTGGCTCGAGTAGTTTTCGAGTTATTAAGAATTGTAGAAATTTTGAAAAACTCAAAAATGTCTCACTAAAACTGCAATAAATCCTGAACGGTTGGAGCTACCGGCGTGGCGATGGTCTCATTCGATTCAGCATAGAAAAATCTATAGAAAATGATGCGTCACATGCCTATGTTTCAAATTTCCAGAAAAACACGAATTTTTTCCCACTTCAACAGCTGTTTTACTGGCCTTAAAATTAAGGTAGGGTTCTGTCAAGATGTTAGGACCAACTAGATACGGAACTTGATTTTTGGTAAAAATTTCAAAATTTTTCGATAACTCCTTCCCCCTTAAAAACCCCGGACGGCGGACGGCGTACGGCGGACGGCGGACGGACAAAAAAATTTTATTGCAGATTCGGATTCTACACCCCTTGAAACGTAAACCAACAAATTTTCAGGGGGTGTTAAAAAATTTTTTTTCCTGACCGATTACAAAGGTTCATTTCTATAGAAAAATGAACCAAAACCCGAGTTTGATGACCTGTCAAAATCTAGGTTCATAGCAACGAACTATAATATTAATATAACATACCCCCTTTTAAAAAAAGGTTCTATTGTTTCAAATAATTTAATATGTTGAAAATTTAAATGCCTGTGAAACCTCTTAGGCAATACTCATTCATTTCCAAGTATTAAGTATTCCATGTATTAAGTATTTTATTACTTCCAGATCCAGTTTCAATTATAGAAATAGAAAGTATTCGGTATTGAAAGGTTCGATATTCATATGCGTACTTCAAAATTCCATCCTGAATTTCGTCATTACGATAGTAAATATCAGATTCCAATCTGAAGTCTTATGCAGATTCGAAATCCGCCACTTGACGTCGAACCTTATAACAAGGCAGTGTCAAGGCTGTCAAGGATGTCTGTTGAATTTGAATGGGACTTGAGAGTTGTTCTACCGCAGTGGAAACTAACTAAGGAAGAGGGCGAATATTCATGAAGAGCCGGCGCCCCCGGTGATACAAGTCTGGAAGAGGTGGAAGTCGCCCAGTAATCAGTTCGAGAGAGGCAATAAAATAGGTACTGGAAATGGAAAAAGTCTTACCCCTATAAACGAAGTTTTGTCTGGAATATCGAACTTTGAAATGGTGCCGGGTAATTACTATTTTTAAAACAATCTTTACTTTTTGGATTGTCCGATTATTACAGGATAAATTTTTCAGGAAATTCCGAAATCCAATAATTTTTGGTCATTTTCACTTTTCGGTAATAGGTTCGATCCATCGCCAGTCGATCCCAACTTTGACGGCTATAAGTTGAACGGCCGTAAGAGGCGAAAATCCGCGCGTTTATGCGGACAATAATTTTTTACTGCCGTCTCATTTCGAAACCGGCCGTTTTCCTTTCCTCGGCTTAAAGGCTTTACGCGGGTCCAGACTTGAAAGCTGACGACGCGTCGACTGTGACAAAACGTCGGAGTTCCATTCAAATGCGAGCGAGGGAGAAAGAACGCGTTCGACACGGCGCGAGCGACGGAGAAAGACGACCGTCTGGCCGCCTCAGGTGCTTCGGACGATGTGGAGTTTCCGCGCCGCTCAACCGTGACACGGGCGCTTTGCTTACTTAGCAAGTCATTACGTCCGTCTGGAGCCTTTCCGTCATTCGAACTTCGACCGCAGCGATGGAAGAAATGACTCCGACTTTCTGCTCGCGTCTGCGGTCCGGCGGATCGCTCCGTTGCCAGCGGACCCGTCGATTTTGCACGCGGTAGCCGCTGGATTTTCCCGGCGATTTCGCACTTTAACCCCATCTGAAGCTTAGGTTGGTAGGTAAAATCATTAAAGTTTAAAGAAATTTTGGGATTAAAAAAAAAATCGAATTTTTCGAAACTTAGGTACCTTCCCTATGAAAATGTCGTTATTCTTGGGCGATTTCAAAGATTCATTATTGAATTATAAAGGAAAATTTTTTCGTAGAGCCATTTCGGATCGAACCGCTGATCCGATTTTGGCGCGGTCGGTCCTGTAAGTTGTGGTTTGCTCCAACTTGAGGCATATTGTAGGGGGAATCCGGTCAAAAAATGTTAAGGGGTCGAAAACCCAGAAAAACTGTTTTTGACATTTCGAGTTAATTTAAAGAGTTTCCTTATAAGAGGTGCACATCATTTTTTTACAACGAAATACTGCTTAATAATAAAGGTATGTATTAAAAATGATCTCAGACAAAGTCCTGGATAAAAAAAAATGTTTTTGGACGTTCACTTCACTAATTTACATTAATTACTTAATTTTTCTTCCTTAGTTGACTTTACTTCGTAAATATAATTGAAAAAACGCTGCTAAGTAGATCAGTGGCATGTGCACATTAGTTTTCTGTGTATCCGAAGAGCTCTGCAAATTTTGCACAGGGGTTCATTTTTCGATTGCAAAGACAAACCTAGGGATACTTATATAGGTACTCCTTAAACACGGTATTTATTCGTTATTATTCAAGAATTTAAGCATAAATTTGTATTTTAGATGGGATTTAGAAAAACTTTTTTTTCGACCCGGCGAAAAAAGCTACACTGCTCACTTTACTATCTCGATAGGTATCTGTCTACCAATCTCTTCAACGCAGCTCATAGTTCAATTTTGTTAAATTCACCATTCAATCTATTGTTATTCGCCTACATAATTAACAGAATAATAACAATTAAATTCTCTGAATAATGAAATTAAAAATGCCTCAAGAATGCCTCAGAACCATTGCTAAAGCTCGTCTCGCTCTCATGTTGCCAAGCGCAACTGGTCTAGTGTGAGTGCGTCACCTTGTTGTTGTTATAGGCTAGTGGTCGTAAGTAGATCAATCAACCGTATCTAAGAGCCGAGGCCAAATTCTCAAAATTTTCCGATTTTTATTTTGCTGATTTGTGTAATGCGACTAGATTCTTTAAATTGAAGATATCGGGAGGACAGAAGTTTTTGTGGGCATTCCAACGAGTGGAAAACGATTTTTGTGGCTCTAGTCGTTTTCGAGTTATTAAGAATTGTAAAAATTTTAAAAAACTCAAAAATGTCTCACTAAAACTGCAATAACTCCTAAACGGTTGGAGCTACCGGCGTGGCGATGGTCTCATTCGATTCGGCATAGAAAAATCTATAGAAAATGATACCTCACATGCCTATGTTGCTTTTTTCCTGAAAAGCACGAATTTTTTCCCACTTCAACAGCTGTTTTACTGGCCTTAAAATTAAGATAGGGTTCTGTCGAGACGTTAGGACCAACTAGATACGGAACTTGATTTTTGGTAAAAATTTCAAAATTTTTCGATTACTCCTTCCCCCTGAAAAACCCCGGACGGCGGACGGCGTACGGCGTACGGCGGACGGCGTACGGCGGACGGCGGACGGACAAAAAATTTTTATTGCAGATTCGGATTCTACACCCCTTGAAACGTTAACCAACAAATTTTCAGGGGGTGTTAAAAAAAATTTTTTCCCGACCGATTACAAAGGTTCATTTCTTAAGAAAAATGAACCAAAATCGACTCGGGAAGCTGACTTCGTTCTCCCACGCATTTCGGACTACCATCCCTTTCGAATTCAGATTTTCCAACCCTCTCACCCCCACTCCAGCATGCATCAGTTGAATACGCCGGCTGATTGTCCGATTTTGAAAAGGATTCCATGCCGACGAACGATTTAACGTTACGATACAAAGAGGGCAGTGGAAACTAATGACAAAAACTACGAGCCTTCGTGATGTCGCATATAATTCGTAGATTATTGGCCCTGTCAGTTGTGGCCCGACTGCCGTTGTACGATACGATTATTTCCGCCCGCTAGACCATTACCAGGTCAGCGTATCACAATAGATTGAAGTTTCCCCTCCCTGATATGGGGGGGAGGGGAATTTGAAGAGAAAAATTAAGATTGGAAAATTTTGGGAAAACTTTCCGTTTTTAAGTCATTAAATCGCGATTTGGCCTTGACAAAAAGGTGCAATGTGTTTAAATTTGAGTTTCAATTTAAATTGGTTCCATGCATTTCATCATTCTTCTGAATCAGTCAATTTTCGTCTACCCTTGAACGTGAATGAACTTTTTTATTTTTAATAAGATTTGAATTCATTTCACAGGACACTCAAAATTTAGGCTTTTCTATTGAAAACGATTAAAAAACTCGGAAATACTACGCCTAGTTACCGGAATAAACGCCTTGCCGATACGAAAAATCCAATTCAAGAAATTTTACAGAATAATTTTGGTTAAAAAGGATACGAACCTTCCAAATTATGTAGAAGTAGTTTTCGTGTCATCTAGCACAAATTGCACCACTCTAGCAACAAATCCGTGGTATAAAACTATAGATTTTTGAGTTCTAGTTTTTTCCGGAAATTTTTAACTGGAAATTGGAAATTTTAAACTTTCAATATTTAAAAAGAGCAATGCTCAAGTTTTCACTTCTGAGGATATCCATAAGAAGACAACAGATGAGCCTAAATGATGATGGGGGTCCAAAGTGCATAAATCGTTCCGTAAATCCTCCGATAGATAATTCCCTCGAACATAACAAGGAAACGCTCAAGTGTCGACTTCCGGAAGTGGAGGATTTCGTAGGGAACGAAAACGGATCTTCCTTGACAAAGTTGGACAGCTGAAGGCTGAGATGAAGGCCACCCAGAGGGGCGCGCCTGCTTCACAAAACTATAGTTATTGATGATAGGCAATGATGGATATGGGTATTCACGAACTAAATATACCTACAGTGAATTTACGAAATTCAGAAATTCATATAAAAAATATATCTATTTATTTAGGTCGTTAAAAACATGTTTCTCATATTTTTGGGTATCGACTAACTAAATATACCTACAAATAAATATATTTATTTGTGAGTATATTTAGTTAGTCGGTATACCTTTATTTAATATACCTATATTAATATCCATGCCTAATCTATAGCTATAACTATCTAATTTATATCTATATAAATATCTATGCCTAAGTAGCTACATATAATCTATACCTGTATACATGTACCTATATGTTTGATTATTTCTCATATTTTTCCATGAACATTATTACGAGAAATAAATATTCTTATATAAAGAAGTATCGGCAAACGATGCATTGGGGTTTTTCCGAAATTCCGACTTCCAAGAAAACAGACTCGAACATCGATAAACGTACCCTTTTTCTGACATTCGGGCCTGTTATACTTCCAGGCCAGTTGCATGGAACAGATTGCGAGGACAATGTGGACGAAATCTTGGCAATAAAGGGAAAAGGAAAGACATAATCGCCTTACCTCAATTCCCGAGGCCGCAAGTTATCCTGCAAATGTCGAAAAGTCCGCACTAACAGTTGCCGTATCGCCCCATCGCCAATGTTTGTGGAACAATAACACTTAAGATGTCCTATGAGGGAATGTGACCCGACATCTGCTCCAGATCGCCATTTTAATGGTGCGACATCATGAGGCAAAATTTGATAAAAAATTTACGCATCGAAATATGGTAGTTATCTACACACCTCTGGTTAATACCTCTGGTGCGTGCAGGGCTGCTTGTATACAATAGGGTAGACCTATAAGGGTACCCTATAGGGTAGACTACGATGACTTTTTGATTTCTTCATGGGAATCATGTCGATGATCAGGTGAACGTGGCTGGGAAACGCCAATAAAATTAATTTGGTTCAACGCCGACGCCACCTCGGCCAATCACAGCAATGCATATTCTTACCCCCTCCACCAGCAATCGAATATGGCCGACTTTAAAGAAATATCGCGTTTTAACCAAATGTTATCCGTGTAACTATTTTCAATGATTTCTAAACATGATGTGTCAACTATACTCAAGGTACATCTACCTACTTTTTGGGGAAGTCCGGCAGAATCAGGTCACTCGATAGTTCTCACATTCGTCGAAGACATCTGGCGCATTATTTTTCACCTTATTCTGGCAGGGTCGTAAAATCGAAAATTCGAAGTTCCCCAGTTCGCACGGGAAGATGCGAAAAATTCTCGAAATTCGACGACGGCCGTAAACTCGACGTATTTCCCACGGGCGGTCGGGAAATGCGGACGATTTTCGCCCGGCAATTAAAACAGACAGTGGCGACAACCTGTCTAGCGCCTTCTACCTGAGCGTGACGGCTCCTTTGTGCCCTTCGTGTCGTACTTGGAAAAGTTCTCGTTATTTTGGCGGTCAAGGATTACCACATTCTCTCGACTGTGGGAGTCTGGGAGTCCCCAAGCCGATGACCGCTTTACAACCCCTCGCCCCTCGTCCGACCCCTGATTACTTGCACGTGTGGCTGGGCGAGGAGGGGGTAAACTCAAGGTACACCTCGGCCATTCATGACTTTTCACTCATTACTGAAGTAGACCCGTCGGAGACGAACCGGTTGCTCGGCAAATCGCGTTGCTAACTTATGACGTTCACGCTCGCCTCAAAATTTCACGCGCCCAAGCTTTCGGTGAGTCAAGATAACTGTATTTTAGGTACGTGCGAAAAATTCGGTCCGAAATAGTCGATATGAAATCAATTCGGATGCGGCTAGAATCAAAAATTTCAACAGAACTACTGGGATCGAAACCTTCACACAATTACCAGGATCGTTAATATCAAACCAGTGGTGCGTAGATAACACACAATACATCCATATTTTGCTACGTAGATTTTTGACGCAATTTGAATATATTTCGACCACTTTTGAGGCTGTTTAGGTTTAATATAATACAAAACTAAATATTCCAAGTTTAAAACTCGCCTAAAATCAAAATACGTCAATTTATTCAATTTCGAGAAACCGCTAGAATCAAATAAGTAGGTATCGAAAATGTCAAAAAACCAATATGATCGAAAATTGCTTAAAACCACAAAACCATCAAAAATTTTAAGAAACCACAAGAATCAAATATTTTTAAAAACCTCTTAAGTGGGTCAAAATTATAAAAAAATCACTTGCATCGGAAATTCAAGAAACCGCTAGAAAGAAAATGTCGAAAATCACGATTATTATACATACCAAGATCAAAACGTTTCCAGAAACCACTAGAAGCAAAAATGTCGAAAACAGCTTAGTAGAATCGAGAATTTCAAAAACCCATTGAGATCGAAAATTCCAAAAAAGCTTATACAAAAATTCTAAATAACCAGTAGGTCAAATATGTCGTAAAACCCACTAGGATCAAAAACTTCAAAACCCACTTGTGCGAACAATTTCGAAACACCACCGGGATCAAAATTTCAAAAAACCGATAGCAAGGCCGAGAATTCCAAAAAACAACTAGGATCAAAATTGTCAAAAACAACTAGGATCGGAACCCTCTGGAATCGAAAATTCCGAGAGCCCACTAGGACCAAGAAAATGTCAAAAACCCACCAGGATCAAAAAACTGGTACAATCGGATATTCGAAAAACCTCTAGAATCAAAAACCGCAAGGACCAAATTTTCTCTAAAAACCACTGGGTTGGATAAAAAATGTCAAAAAACCACTTCGATCAAAAAATTACTTCGTAAATATGTAACAATACCTGCCCTATATTGCGATTTATTTCCGGAAAAACGTCTCGTCCTTCGTCCGAGAATAGTTTTGATATAAGAACGGGGAAAAGTCACGTTTTGTAAATAGTTTACATCGTACGTGACTTCTGAAGAATTCCTGCCATCAATATTTGGCTCATTGTCGGTTCCGTTATCATGATGCCGATTAACAGGCGGAAAACTCGCCGCTGTTGAACTCTTCCTCGAATACGTCAATTGGAGACGTTCTTATTTCAGGAATCGACTTCGTTTCAATGTCTATAAAAACAGGAAAATGAAAATTTTCGAACCTAAACGTAAGCGAGGGAGTGAGAACAAAGATGGCGCTCCCTTGTAAAATTTGACTTCGAGTTACACCCCTGTATAAATTTTTGATAAGAGGTTAAATTTCACACAGAACCTTTCATAATTAATTGATGAATTTAGAAGTTTTTCAAGAATAAATAAATTTCCGAAGACTAATTCATCAATCATTTGATTCGCAGATGAAGGAGAAGAGTAAAAACGCGGCTCGGAGCAGAAGAGAGAAAGAGAACACTGAATTCCTCGAGCTTGCCAAACTTCTCCCTCTCCCTTCCGCGATCACATCACAGTTGGACAAGGCGTCCATCATCAGACTGACGACGAGCTACCTGAAAATGCGGCAGCTTTTTCCTAACGGTAATTCGGCATCATTTTTATTCGAGAATTTTCCGCATCGTATCAAATCTTCATTTATAAACGTAAAGCCAAACTCAAACGTAAGCTGAAGTTCAAACGTAAACTCAAAGTGAAACGTTAAGTCAAACTTGAACTTGAACTGAAACTCAAATTGAAACTCAAACTCAAAACCAAACTGTATCTCAAACTCAAACGTGAACTCGAACTTGAATTGAAACTCAAACTGAAACTAAAACTCGAAGTGAAACGTTAAGTCAAACTTGAACTTGAACTGAAACTCAAATTGAAACTCTACCTCAAAACCAAACTGTATCTCACACTCAAACATGAACACTAACTTGAACTCAAACTGAAACTAAAACTCAAAGTGAAACGTCATGTCAAATTCGAACTTGAAATGAAACTCAAAACCAAACTGTATCTCAAACACAAACTTGAACTCGAACTGAAACTCAAACTGAAACTAAAACTTTAAGTGAAACGTCAAGTCAAATTCAAACTTGAACTGAAACTCAAACTCAAAACCTAACTGTATCTCAAACTCATCCTTGAATTGAAACTGAAACTCGAAGTGAAACCTTATGTCAAATTTGAACTTGAACTGAAACTCAAACTAAAAGCAAAACTGTATACAGTTATTATTATTATTATTCCATATAGTTTGAGATACATTAAAAACTCAAACTTGAGCACAAACTTGAACTGAAACTAAAACTCAAAGTGAAACGTCAAGACAAATTCAAACTTGAATTGAAACTCAAATTGAAACTCAAAACCAAGCTTGAGTTTGAGTTCAAGTTTGAGTTTCAGTTTGTTTCATGTTTCAGCTTCATTTTAATTTAACGTTTGAGTCATTCAAACTTGAGTTTGAGTTCAAGTTCGAGTTTCTGTTTGATTTCAAGTTTATGTTCAAGTTTGACTTCATGTTTGACCTTTCGATTGAGTTGGAGTTACGTTTCGAGTTTTAGTTAGAGTTTGAGATACAGTTCGGTTTTGAGTTTGATTTAAAGTTCACGTTACGGTGTGAGTTTCAGTTTGAGCTTAAGTTCGCGTTTGAGTTGAGGTATTGTCTAAGTTCAAGTTCGAATGTGAGTTACAGTTTTCGTTTGATTTTCAGTTCCACTTTGTAGGTTTGAGTTTTAGTTTTAGTTTGAATTTCAGTTTTAGTTTACGTTTCAGTTCAAGTTTGAGTTTCAGTTACAGTTTAAGTTTGTAAGTTTGAGTGTCAGTTTGAGTTTGATTTTCATTTTTAAGGGACGTTTCAGTTTAAATTTGATTTTCAGTTTTAGTTTTTGTTTGATTTTCAGTTTTAGTTTACGTTTCAGTTTCATTTTGAGTTTGGGTTCAAGTTTGAATTTGACTTAACGTTTCAGTTTGAGTTTTAGTTCCAGTTTGAGTTTAGGTGTGAGTTTAGCTTGAGCTCATGTTCGTGTTTGAGTTTCAGTTTGAGCTGAGGTTTGAGTTTATGTTTAAGTTCAAGTTCGAGTAATGGTTTGAGTTGGAGTTTCAGTTCAAGTTTGCAAGTTTGAGTTTGATTTTCAGATTTAGTTTACGTTTTAATTTCAATGAATAAAGGAAGCATGGGACATAACTTATGTCACATAAGGGAACTAAGGGATGAATGTGAATAATGAACCTCAGTGCAAGGATTGAATTTTTCATTTTTAGCTCGGGAATTGAAAAAAGTGGCATTGCGCGTCCTCCCAAGGGTTTGGGAGAAAACAGGATGGGCACCCAAAAAAACACGAATGTCCCGTTCCCAAAACTTTACGTTTGGCAACCCAAATTCCCACACTAAAATAATAGGTTGATATCGCGCCGAGAAGGCCGGCGTACGTTCGACTGGGCGTACAATGGACAATACGCCGGCGTCTACAATTATCAAACGTCGTTATTGGATTGTTTTTCCTTTTCATCTAATCGTCGCTCCGGGGTCAGCGTTGACTTTACCTCGGAAGACTCGGCGGGATATTTTAACGACGAGCTCCCCGCGTCAAAAAAATGATTGACAGGAGCGTTTCACGGTAGATGAAACAACGAGGTCACGTGTACTAATCAACGATTCACGTGTCACTTGCTTGGCGTACGGCGAGGGCTCTCCAACCGTTCAAATCAACCCCCTAATGAACTGAAGGGGTGTCTTTGTGCTTCGGGGGCTAGCCCCCTCTGCCTCGCAACCCTTACGCCTCCGTCCTCCCACCCTCTGAATATAAGGGAGGATACAGGAGATATTCGCCATGGCATCCGCCTACCTCAACTGCGCTCCTCTCGACGCCCAATCTCGTCACTTCCTCGCAATAACGATCGAACTCGGCTACCCTTTCCTGAGGCTGAAGGTTCTCCTTTAACGAGTCAACTTTCCTTTTCGAGCCGTCGTTATCGGAATTCTCCGCGATGATCTGTGAAAAATCGGGTTTCGATCCGGCTGATCCGATGCTTCAATTTGTGATACGGATTGCCGTGAAGCTTGAAGCTGCAAAGATAGAAGTTCTATTTAGAACTTTTTCCCTACACAAGGCGTAACTAGAATGCTGAACCGTGGCTACATAGATAGCGCACGATACCTACATCCATAATTTAACGCATTACGCTTGAAATTTTTTGGTTCATTTTTCTTAAGAAATGAACCTTTGTAATCGGTCGGGAAAAAATTTTTTTTAACACCCCCTGAAAATTTGTTGGTTAACGTTTCAAGGGGTGTAGAATCCGAATCTGCAATAAAAATTTTTTGTCCGTCCGCCGTCCGCCGTACGCCGTCCGCCGTACGCCGTCCGCCGTACGCCGTACGCCGTCCGCCGTCCGGGGTTTTTCAGGGGGAAGGAGTAATCGAAAAATTTTGAAATTTTTACCAAAAATCAAGTTCCGTATCTAGTTGGTCCTAACGTCTCGACAGAACCCTATCTTAATTTTAAGGCCAGTAAAACAGCTGTTGAAGTGGGAAAAAATTCGTGCTTTTCAGGAAAAAAGCAACATAGGCATGTGAGGTATCATTTTCTATAGATTTTTCTATGCCGAATCGAATGAGACCATCGCCACGCCGGTAGCTCCAACCGTTTAGGAGTTATTGCAGTTTTAGTGAGACATTTTTGAGTTTTTTAAAATTTTTACAATTCTTAATAACTCGAAAACGACTAGAGCCACAAAAATCGTTTTCCACTCGTTGGAATGCCCACAAAAACTTCTGTCCTCCCGATATCTTCAATTTAAAGAATCTAGTCGCATTACACAAATCAGCAAAATAAAAATCGGAAAATTTTGAGAATTTGGCCTCGGCTCTTAGATACGGTTGATTGATCTACTTACGACCACTAGCCTATAACAACAACAAGGTGACGCACTCACACTAGACCAGTTGCGCTTGGCAACATGAGAGCGAGACGAGCTTTAGCAATGGTTCTGAGGCATTCTTGAGGCATTTTTAATTTCATTATTCAGAGAATTTAATTGTTATTATTCTGTTAATTATGTAGGCGAATAACAATAGATTGAATGGTGAATTTAACAAAATTGAACTATGAGCTGCGTTGAAGAGATTGGTAGACAGATACCTATCGAGATAGTAAAGTGAGCAGTGTAGCTTTTTTTCGCCGGGTCGAAAAAAAAGTTTTTCTAAATCCCATCTAAAATACAAATTTATGCTTAAATTCTTGAATAATAACGAATAAATACCGTGTTTAAGGAGTACCTATATAAGTATCCCTAGGTTTGTCTTTGCAATCGAAAAATGAACCCCTGTGCAAAATTTGCAGAGCTCTTCGGATACACAGAAAACTAATGTGCACATGCCACTGATCTACTTAGCAGCGTTTTTTTAATGACATTTTCTCCCAAAAATTTATTTATCTAGGAATTTGACTTTTTTAGAGTCGTTTCATTTTGAGAGTGGGACATTAGGCTCGACGTTCATTTTCATTATTTTTACTAATAGACCAAGCGCCTTCGCCAACATAGGCCTCTTCAAGAGGTTCTATGCTGATCCTATATTGCTGATTCTATATTGGGAAAAGGAGGGAAAGTCATGAATATTTTTTTAGCAGGACAAGTGTTAATTTACTACTCGCGTGCCACGTTTGTGGTAATTTTTCGCTGAAATTGCCAAAATAGTAATGTAGGTATATTTTTATAAAATAAAGGTTTCTATTTAAAAAAAAAGTGTTAATATCACTTTTTTTATTATTGCAGGTCTGGGAGACGCATGGGGAGCCTCGCCTGCGCCTATGAATTCCAGAGAGGCCTCCATACGAGAATTAGGCTCACATCTCCTTCAGGCTAGTATTACTATTTATTTAATTGGAATTCCATTATTTTTAAAGTCTCATTTGTGAAGTCTCTTTTTGAAGTCCAGCACTTCTTGACATTTCCTTTAGTAAAAAATTAGATTGATAGTTATTTTTAACCGGATTTATTCTTTCGTGTTTTAGACGCTGGATGGATTCATTTTCGTCGTTGCTCCAGACGGTAAAATAATGTATATTTCCGAGACAGCGTCCGTGCACTTAGGATTATCGCAGGTAACATTCAATGTCTTTCCCTGGCTTATCCTAATTTATATTTTAATCAAACCTCCAGACGGTAAATCCTATAGGATTTGATTAATCCTGAATCCTATAAGATTTACCGTCTGGAGGTTTGATTAAAATATAAATTAAGATAAGTCAGGTATGTACACCGTCATTCAAGTTCCATGCTGACACAAAGCTGACAGTCTTGCAGATGTCATTTTTATTTCGAAAAAATTGATAGAATATTTCGCTTTTACAACAGGTAGAACTCACAGGGAACAGTATATTCGAATATATTCACCCAAACGACCACGAAGAAATGACGTCAGTTCTGACTCTACATCAACCCTTCCCTCCCCACGCAATGGGACAAGGTAATATAATATACTATAACATGGTGATACATAACAGATCTAAAATATCAGTAAAAATAGGTAGATAAGTAGCTTGCTCAAAAAAAAGTTGATTAAAAACTGAATTAAAAAATTAATTAATTCTTGGCACGAAATGCTCTAGCAATCTTCATACTAATAATGTTTTTACGATATTTCAGAAATTGAAATTGAACGTGCCTTTTTCATCCGAATGAAATGCGTCCTAGCGAAAAGAAATGCAGGACTGACGACCGGTGGATTCAAGGTAAGCATCTGCTCGAATATTGTAAATTCTTTCTTCTCAAGGTACCTTGGGATTTTCAGATACTTTTCCACTCCCTCAATTCATAAAATTGTTTTTTCCATCCAATGGAAAACCAAAATTTCAATTACGACCCATTTTAACTATCTATAATGATGTGTGTTCTTTGTATTCATGCAGGTCATACACTGCTCGGGATACCTAAAAGTGAAACAATACCCTTTGGACGGTGGTGGCTACGATACCTGCTACCAGAACGTCGGCCTTGTGGCCACCGGCCATTCCCTGCCACCATCCGCCATTACAGAAATCAAACTGCATTCAAACATGTTCATGTTCCGTGCCTCACTCGACCTCAAGCTGATTTTCCTCGACGCGAGGTAGGTATTTGATAAATAATAAATATTTTGATAAAAATTAAAAATTTTTATAGGTACCTACCTATTTGATATTTTTTTTCAATTTTACCAAAAAATTAAAAATGTTGATAAATTTTATCAAAAAACTAAACATTTTGATGAATTTTATCAAAAAATTAATAATTAAACATTTTCATAAATTTTATCAAAAAATTAAAAATTTTGATAAATTTTATTTAAAAAATTGAAAATTTTGATAAATTTTATTTAAAAAATTAAAAATTTTGATAAACTGTATTAAAAATAAAATTTTTGATAAATTTTATAAAAAAATTAATAATTAAAAATTTTCATAAATTTTTATCAAAAAATTCAAATTTTTGATAAATTTTATTAAAAATTTAAAATTTTTATGAATTTTATAAAAAAATTAAAAATTAACCATTTTGATGAATTTTATCAAAAAATTAAAAATTTTGATGAATTTTATCAAAAAATTAAAAACTTTGATGAATTTTATCAAAAAATTAAAAATGAACAATTTTGATAAATTTTATCAATTCTATCAAAAAATTAAAAATTTTGATAGGCATTTGATAAATTTTGTCAAAGGCTCAAATTCAATGGAGTCGATCGCTTCGACGATTTGATCGAGCAAACATGGTCAATTTATGTGGACATGGGAGAATCGTACAAAAATATACAGTCATAGGAGGATTGTCTTAAGATGTAGGATTGGTATGATGGGGGCAAGCAAGGCCTACATGAGAGTAAAGAAAAGAGGTAGTCAGCAATTTGTTTTTACCTCCTACATTGTCGCTGCATAAAAATGTAGTCGCTTAAGGTAACACCGGATATCTCGTGTTAGGCGTCTGTGACATCCATCCTATGCCTTGCACAGGCGTATAGACACTTCTTCAGGTCGGTACGAATTGTTTAATTGAATACAGGTATCAGGATGCCACGAGGACCTCTCTATACACAAATAAAAGACAGACGATTTTGTGTATTTAGCATCGGGTATCAGGGAACACTTAAAAAGCCAAAAGGGTCATTAAAGGGGGCCATTTCAAGTATCAATTGGCCACTTATCGCTTCACGATCAACTTACATCGGCGGTTTCACCCCCAGTTTTTTACTCCCTCGACTTATAAAGGGAGAAAATACCTAAAATAGAATAGTAGGTAGTAATTTTTCTATTTTTTGCCCCCGAACTGAAGAGAATAATGATACCTAATAAGTACGTATTCATTTACATTCATTATAATGATATATTCAATTTTTTTCAGAGTATCACAGCTGACAGGATACGAGCCCCAGGATTTGATAGAAAAAACGTTGTATCACTACATTCACAGTTCAGATATGATGCACATGCGATACTCCCATACCGTGCGTAAGTACTTCATCTCGTCGCTGAAAAATGCTCACAGAATGTTACGTACCCCTACCCTGTAAACCCAACATTGTCCGTACCCAGACCTTTTACAGCCGGAATCAATATTCCAAGTGCGAAGCTGCATTTCACTCTTCCCCAAGGATTCCTCTCTTTTCTTTCCATAAAACAATCTCTCTGACGATCCTGGAAATTCGATGCCGTGTTGACTTCTCTTTGAAGCCATGTTGCTTCTCTTATTTTGGCATCAGAAATTTTTCATGAAAAATAAATAAAATTTCTGTAATTTTCCAGTGCTGTTCAAAGGCCAAGTGACGACGAAGTACTACCGATTCCTGACAAAAGGAGGAGGTTGGGTCTGGATGCAGAGTTATGCTACGATTGTTCATAATTCCAGATCTTCACGGCCGCATTGTATCGTCAGCGTCAACTACGTCTTAAGGTCAGTATTAGTCAGCCGAGAAAAATAACCTTTTTTATTGAGAAAAAAATTGAAAAAAAAATTAACAAAGAATATTTAAAAAACAATACTTAATAATTAAAAGTAATTATATTAATTAAATAATTAATGCTACTTAATAATAATTAATAATAATGAATAAATGTAATTAATTACCTATAAATTATTAAAATTAATAATCTAAAAAAACTAATTTAAAAATTTAAAAAAGTACAAATAAAAATTTAAATAAATTTAAACAAATTTTAAAAAAGAGAAAAAACTGCAGCAAAGGTGGCGACATGAGCAGGTAGTTACTATGTACCAGCAAGAGAAAACTCGAACAGCGAAGAAACTCGACCATCCTTTTGTCCAGAATTGACATGGTATACTCACCTTTCCAGCGAACCTGAGGACAAGGATTTCGCCCTTCTCCTGAACGGAAACGACGAAAGGAATGGCGAAGTGTCTTCCACGACGACGGGCAGTTGTCGAAACGTCGGAGGAGCTCCGGTCAACGGAGGCGGAGGTCTCGTGGAGCAGCCATCCGATCATCAGCAGGTGCCAGCGGCACCAATTGCTGTGCCAGCACCATCACCCTGCATAACGCAGGCCCACCTACCCCCGAATTACAGCTTAGCGCAGCAGCAAGCCCAACACCAGCAGGTATTGACTCTGGATTCAATGGAATTTAGCGATAACCGATTCAGGACCTTACCCAGGACTTTAAATCCAGGAAAACAACGGTTCTTGCTACTTGTAGAGCATAAAATTCTCCATCCAGTGGTGGGGCTAACCCAAAAATAGACTTTTTTGAGATGTCACACAATCGATCTCTGAGGGTGATATTAAATATTGTCATTATGTTAAAACTAATCCACGATTTTTTGCCCCCAGGACGTCTATCTCGGCGGCGGAGGCTACCATTCGACATCAGACGCCTACGCCGATTCGCCTCTTGTTTACACGCCTCCTGACGTGTACTACTCGAACGCATCAGCAGTTGCACCGTCGGCCCTGGGCTACATGCCTGAAGGAGGCTGTCTCGGAAGGCCATACTCGAGTTCGAGCTGCTCCAGCGGAGAGGATCCGCCCTCTTGTTCCTACGCCCCGCATCACTCGAACACTCCGCCTACGTACACGTCAGTGATAGTGGACAGTCAGCATTACGTCAATGAGTTCGTCCACTGATCGTCTCGAGCTGAGGCTGTTACGCTGGGGAGGCTCTGGTCAGCAGCAGTTCTTGCTTTGTGTCACTGACTGTTTCATCACTTCTACTTTAGAAGTACCTCAAAATTTGTGGTCCATGTTTCTGTTGAAAATTTGTTTACTGCGTGTTTATACGAAGCTGAGAGCTTTTACTTGAAAAAGTTAGGCCGACACCGGTTTCGCCGAACATTCCGATGGGGTTAAATGGAAAACAGTTAGGTGGCTCTTTGTAATACATGACCAAGAGTAACCAAACTCTTTTTCGTTCGATCTTGCTCAAGAATTTTGACGAAACCGGTCCTAAAGCTGGTTGATACTTGTTAAATTCTCAGCCTCTGTCCGATCAGGCCAGTAACTACTGAAGCCAAACAAATTCAAGCCATGTGATCAGGTGAATTTGCATGGCGTCGTTAGTGATTAGTCCGTGACTGGCCTGACCGAACAAGAGGTGTTCTGAAATGGGTTAAACTAACCTACAAAAGTGGGTTTGAGCATTGCTCCTTTGAGGAGAAACTTGCGACCCTAGGGGTCAGTTTGGGTGGCAGTCCCGGACTAGCCCAGGATCAGTTGCTAACGATGGCAAACAAATTCGACATCGGATGAATTTGTTCAACGTTATTACTGATTCGCCTGGAATTAGTGCGGGACTGCCTGTCCGAACAGACTTGCCGGGTTTTTGCTCGAGTGTAGCGCTACATCCTCGGAATTCCACTCTCAGGCACTGTCCCAAAAGGATGGCTCAGAATACTTGGATCAGGATAAATGGGAGCACTTGATGCAACTTTGGTGACCTTACCATCTACCATCCTGCAGTATCCGTAGTGTGTTTCGAGCTCGGAGCAAGAAAATACTCGTCCGATTCAGCATAACCTAGCACCCTAACAGCCCACAGACACCCGCTCCCACACGAGGCTGCAGGATCGCTAAGAAATTTGGGCTTACCTTTTATATCATGCTTGGTTAATGAAGTGTAGGAACACTATGGGGCATAAAGAGAAAAGCAGTTTGATGAGCAGAACGATTGTTCGGATTGAATAAGTCCTCGAAAATCATTCGCTAAAAAATCAATTCCATTCGATTTTGTCTGCGCCCATCGCTCCTTCAAACTCCTCATAATAAACACCCCGATAGTTTCATCAATGAAGCCCGATACGTTGAATAACTACGTACTACCCGATAAAACGAAAATATTTCGTCAAAAAATAGTCCACAAATTCAGGAATGTAGTAAATTCTTGAAAAAATCATCGATCAAAAAATGAACCAAAAGAAGTATGATCCGATTTCTATAAGTATACCCGATTGAATGCAAGACAATAACCAAAGACCATACAGTATTATGATAACCAATCGCTGTAAATAAAAATGTATCATAGAATTTCATGATAGGTGTTTGAAACCGAACTACATTCCAACCACTTGTGTACATACTGTTAACCCTGAAATGTGCGTTTGTGATGTTAATATTTGAAACTGCTTCAAGCAAGTACAGGGAACTGGTTGTGAACCCAGTACGTCTTCCAACGTTATACGCGGATACACTTTGACTTATAAGTTCTATTTATAAGTGTCTATTTATGTAAATTGTACCATATGAGAACTCGACTTTGTAAATAATATATATATTATTGTTTCATAAATTATTTTTGTGTCAAAAGCATCATGAATATAACGAGTCGTAGATCGTATGGGCGGCATTTTTGTTCTCCCGTTCCAATTGGCGGTCTAATTTTTGAAGTTCGTCAGAATATTTTCGGCCTGCTTTATTTATAGTTTGAACGTTAGCTTATTCCACGAAAAATTGAGTTTTTGCAAACCGTATGAATACCAGTGGTGGATCTGAATGTTAAATTTGCCAATGAATCGGTCTGTACAGACGGTCTGTGGGATGGGAATGGTCTGACATGTGATACAGGCTTTAGGGCCGGTTTATCAATTCATTCAAAGCTAGATTTATCCAAGGACGCTTGCAATACATTTCAACGAGGAAATATTTTCATTGAGGGTCTGTTTGATGAGGCCAACCATGGGCAAGTTACTAACGACGCTACGCAAATTTGCCCAATCACATGGCTTGAATTGTTTGGGGTACGTAGTTACTTGCCCAGGACTGGCCTCATCGCACAGACCCTTTGTCATACTGAAAATTTCTAATCCTTCCGTATGGTAATGCGTCCTTGTATAAATCTAGCTTAAAATAAATTGATAAACTGGTCCTCAATCTCTCGTCAGGTTATCCTATCAGTCCTTACTACTCCGCTGCTTTCCTCACACTTGCGCTTCGGCGTTCATTGGTTTGTTATTACGTTAATTCAATTTCGGGTAATTATTCCGTTGTAAGTGGATCCGACAAGAACGTGCAACCACACCCATAACGTTGAACCACCACCTGACGCTGGGATCCACGAAAATGACTGAATATCAAGGAGAGACTGATAGACCATTTTACGTGAAAATCAAACACAGCTAAGAACTATGCAAGGGATTTTCGAGGTCCGGATCTACCGGGGGGGGGGAGTCAAGGGCGACAATTTGTTGGAGGTTCTACTCAATGCGCAATATCAAGCCCAAATATCACGTTTTTCAGTAATTTTACTTTCGCAGCGAGGAGCAAAATTTGCAACTTGGCAAAAATTTGCGTCACTCGGCATGCAACAGTGATTAGCTCGATTTTTGGAAAAATGAGTTATTGGATTCCACGGGGAATCCGGTGGTACAACTGATTTTGGGAGAAAAAGCTGTCGGAAACCGTTTTGGGCAACACTGCTTAACCTTTCCTAGGCCCCTAAAAGTGGTTATCTTCTGATGATTTTCAAAAGATCTCACGTTAGTTGGGTGCAGCTTTTTGATTATTATCCAACTTTTTGTTACATTCTTACTCAATTTTTAAGCAATAATTCAATTAATTTTATTTTTATGGATACCAGTTTTATGGAATTTCCTGAAAAGTTGGAAAAATCAAGTTAACCACTGTTGCATGCTGAACGACGGAATACCTTCGGTAGCTAACTGCAGAAACTACAGGTTGTTACTTCCATAATAAATGGGAACAATTTAATTTTTCTTTCATTTATCGGGCTAATATAGGTATATAGAATTTTCTTGAGACCAAAAACGTCAGAATTGGTACACTAGTTCAAACAACTGCCTATGTCGGATTAAAGTGCAATTTCAAAATACCAGAAAATTGAAAGGAGGAAAGCTGCGATGATTACACACGGTACAATATCAACTAAATGCTGATAAGGTTTGCGAATTTGTTGCGAGACCCGCAAAATGGTCTATGTCAGAGCGAAAATCGTTTTTTAAAATAACTTCGAAGAAATCCCATGCCGGTTAAAACAGAAAGCCGTTTCACGAATAGTCATGCAGAAGGATTATTCGTTCCGTCGAGTTCATAAAATGCGAAACACTTTATTTTGTACGTTTTCTTCCTCTTCTTCGCCTCGTTTAAATGCTACTTTCGAACGAACATTAAAAAATAAGTAAACCTTTGGTAGAAAATGAAATAAATAAAGATAACAAAAAATTGAAAACCTAGGGCGCTAAGAACATTTATTTTACAAAAGAAGTAAACAAAAAATTATCACAAACAATCAGAAGAATCAGGAAAAGAGTCCACATCCAATCGATATGAATCACTACTGGAGAGAAAACTGACGTGAAAATGATGTTTGTATAATTTGTCCCCGAAACAATTGCCAGTTGTCGTTATTATTCTGTGGAGTTGAGAAAACAGTTTTCAGTTCGAACGCAAAGTACAGCAAAATCATCCGACCGGTTTCGACAAGGAAAAACAAAAATCTGTCTGCGATGCATGTTGTGAAAACGAGGTCTTCTTTTTCAAGTCTTAACTTATAAAGCAAAAAATCTCATCATCAACCTCATTTTGATGTTTCGCGTCGGGATCGACCGCAAATCGGCCGCTACCCGGAAAAGTATTCGCATCAAAGAAAACGTTAGTTTGCTCTTGTATTTGAGATAGAAAACGACTCGTTCGCCATATCCAGCAATCATGGCAATCAGTAGTGGATGATGGGCCGATGAGGTGGGTCTTTTATCAGGTCATACGACGTGATAAAGCGCTGACTGAGGCGGCAGTGTCGGCTGGTTCTCCAGTTTCGAGTAGTCCAGATAAAACTCCTTGATCACTTTCCTCCATGCGAGGGCATCGAAAAAGTAATACGTGCCACGTTCGTAGGTTGACGTCTTCTCGATGACACTGCAGCCGGGCGCTTGTGTTATCCATACCTTTTCCTCCATGTGGTACCGCCATTCTCGGCTGTACCTGCGAATTTCGAGATGATTCGGCGGTAAATCTACGTTGCCAAAATACGTAACGGTTTTTTCCAAGGCGTTGCCCAAGCTATGCCGAGTTTCAAAGAGTTGGCAGTTTTCCGGGAGGAGGAAATCATCGGTGATAACGGAAAAACTGAGAAGCCCGAATAGGCAACCGAGGGAATTTTTTCCGTCGTCATACATGACGTTATCAATATCGATAAACAATGAAAGTACTTACAGTTCGGCAGCAGCAGCTAGTTGAAGTATATCACCCGCATTTGTGTAATACATGAAAAATAACAGGTCTTCTTTGTACCTCGTCAGCTTCAATTGAGCCAGCTTGTCCCTGTAACAAGAAAAAATTGTATGAGCCACAGCGGAAAAAAAAAAATAAATAAAACTGGATGGATTGCCGGCATAGAATGATTTGTCCCGAATAAAGGCAGGTAACTAACGCATAACCAATTCACGAACAAACCCATTATTGACCAAATTTGAGGAGGCTTCCTGCAACGCAACCGAAAACTCCCCTCAGGGTAAAACCTACAGAAAAATTAGCCCCTAGAGTGAGAAAAACCCTTAAAAAATGGCGATCCCTGAAAAGGCCCCGCGGGGCGATACGCTTCGGTTAATAAAGAAAATTACGATGGGCTCCCACTCCCTCCCTCACCTCCACACTCAATTTTAAGGAGGGTTAGCCGTTTGGACCCAATTTATCTCTCCAGACTCTTCAGCTAACCTCACCACAAAGAAAACATCTTCGTTTACAGGTGCGACAACATTGAAAGTTGAGTCCCCAAAAAACCAACACTGAGCCTCCAATTCAAACCCACGGGAAATTAATAATACTACAAACGGTCGCCTGGAAGTCAACTGGTTAAGACATCCGCCTGCGGAGCAACCTTCTAATAGGCGATTAAAATTTTTGCAAAATTATCATTTAGGCCAAAAATCTTTCTTTTTACTTCCATATTTACAGAGTAAATGGAAGTATTGTGATCGTCCTAAAATCGAGAATCGGAACGGAGCTTCAGAAAAAACTTTTTCTTATACACATTTACTCAGAATCACTTCCTGAACAAGTGTCTGTGTGTCCGTGTGTCCGTCTGTGGTCATTTACAAAAATGGCCATAACTCCCTCATTTCTCAACCTTTTTTCAAATTTCTTGAACTGAAATGTTTGTCTCGGCAAGACCTAACACCTTGTTTAATCGGAATTTGGATAACGCACAGTACTTCCGAGATATTTGCATTTTTAGTGTTTTCTATTTTATTTTTTTCCGGCCGCAAAAATGAACCGATTTAAGCGTTCTTGGTCTCAAAATCTTCGTTTTACCTTGCAGAATATGTGGATATTTTTTACATTCCGAAAATGTCACGTTTTTTCATTTTGGGCAAATTTTAAAGTTTTAATACTGAATTTTTTTATATTTGTGACCTAAACACTTTCAAAAGCAGTCAAAATATGATCAAATTGTGTCACAATTTTACGTTTCAAAATATGGAAGTATTGTGTGTTATCTACGCACCACTGGTTTTTTTTTGGTACATAGGTATGAAAAAAAAAATGTTTTACTCCTAGCCCTCGAAACTCACCTAATACTATGGTTGATGATGTACTCTGGTGGAACACTGAAATCGATGTCCTGAGCTCGGCATGGAGTTTCCGCCCAGGGACCGCCGAACGTCGGGTACAGGTTGTCGGGCGAATTCAGATTCAGACCTAAGGCGGTCAAGTCTTGACCGAGAGCCAGCGAGACGAGGTTAGGATCCGTTTCAGCGGCTCTGATGAACGTCAGCAGACCGACCATACCAAACTGATCTTTGACCATACTGTTCGGGATATTTGTCACTTTGCCTGAAAAATCGACGATCGAGCATTAGCCAATATTTGTGGGGAAAAAAATGAAAAAGGTCACGCCAAAAACTCCATCTGATATCTGAAGAAATCCGATATCTACTCACCATCGGGAGACGTTTGAATGCCCTTCTTGACCGGCTGTTTGGATAATGCATCATGCGGCTGAGGTATTCTGGTCGAATTGGACGAACCCTGGACGTTCTCTTGATTGACCGCCGAGCCGGGATCCCCTGTCGCGACGACCGACTTGTCGTTAGCGATGACGACCGATGACAAACCTCCGCCGCTGGCTATCGAACCGCCGACGCCGCTCAGGCCCACCGATAGACCGCTGCCGACCACCCCCGCACCTCCCGCAGCCGAACCTTCGCTGCCTGTGCCGGGCAGAGCGGGAAAGTCTTCAGATGACATGGTGAACTCGCTCGATTCAGCGGTCGGCTGTTTGACCATACCAACTGGAAACATAATTTCTCATAAGTAAATAAAAAATAAAATTTCGCTTTGTAAATAGAAATTTGGTTCATGTTTTTTTGGTTCATTTTTTTTGGTTGAGTTTGGCCTGAAAGTTGGAAAATATATAGAATGAAAAGAGGAAATAGATCAATAGTTGAAACTTAAATAAAGTTCAAATTTGTATCAATCATACCTAATTATTATGCTGTTGGAAGGAAAAGGTTTTTGATAGTTTCGATAGTCCCGCATCGATTTTTAGGCACTTCCAAAGAAGTTAGGACTTTCTAACCTGGCCCAATCGATAGATCTCATCAAAATCTATTGGAAACAGTCTTTAACTCAAAAATGGAGATAGGACGTTCTTTTTTGGGAGAAGCCTATGCTATTACTATTGGTTAGAAGATAGTTAGCTGAATACGAGGGGACGGAACTCAAATGTTTACAAAACAAAAAGTGTAAAACTGGCTGTAAATTGTAATAACTCAGAGATGTGCTACTATCTTCCATCCAAGGAGATGTCGGCCTATCAATAGCAACAGGCTGGAGTTTCTCAGTGGCCATTAATTTCCACTGGTTTTTCTTCCGTCGAGCCATTTGCCTCGCAGGCCGATCTTCGCACAAATCGATTTGATTGATATTGTCCGAATTCATCGAAGACTTCTATTCGGCCTTTCTGCGTACCCGGAAATAGTCACTGTTAATTTTAACCTACCGACCAAACTATGCCCCAACGTTTTCATGTGTACCAGGAACTAACCAACAAAATGGTTCCAAACTGGAGGATGAGGTAACCTGTAGTAGAAGAGCGAGAAGGTTTCGTAAACACTCAAAGATGTTTTCAAAACACTGCAATCTCTTGGAGCACGATGGAGGCGCGGCATTAATTGATCATGGTAACTTTATTGATAAGTAGCAACAGTAACTGTAGTTGATAAATTTAACGAGGGGTTGAAAAGTGGTGGAAGTTGTCCTGAATCCATCTTGAAAGTTGATTCTAACCCTACTCCACTGATTTTGTGGAGGTATTGAGTATGGAGAGCGATAGGGTTCAACATAAGAAAGAAAATCAAGAATACATCGCATGGAAATAAACATAAACGAGGGAATGGGGCAGGCATCAACTAATCCCAAGGTGAAATGAACTAACCGTAAGGTTGTTTGCCGGCAGGTAAAGTGCTGGGTTGAGGTAAGGACTCGCCCTGTCCGCCTCGATTGGTGAGCGATGGAAACTCGGACATGTCAAGGAGAGGAGGCGTAGACGAGTCGCCGCCTCCACCACCAGCTCCACTGCCCCCGCTGAACACCGAGTGGAAGTTCGCCAGCCCCTGAGATCCAACGTAGCTCCGGTTCGCAGCCGCTGCCGCCGACATGCCGAAATTCGCCATCGAACCCATCGAGTTCGTACTCCTGTAAAAACGTGAGAGATTGAGTTTTCACAACATCAAAATCGACAAATTCCTCAAAAGATAGACCTGCAATTGAGTCAAAAACCACTCACCAGTCCGGCATGACCGACCCGAGGCCGCCAGGCATTTGCCTCCGACTGTCTGGGAATGTCCGTTGGCCGAAGAGGTTCCTGTTCGTTATGGCGGACAGGCCTCGGTTCGGCGACAGTTGTTGGGGCGTGAATGAGGAATTGTTCCCGCTACTCCCGCTGCCTGGGAACATTCCTTGCGTAGGCGTCACATGGCCGGATAAAGAGCTCGGTGTAAAGCCCCCTCGACTCAAGCCTTGACTTCCGATACTCCTTGGAGGTTGTTGGAAATTTAAATTTGCCATAACAGTCACCTGTAACAGAAAAGTGCAATACATTCAAGACAAATGAACGGTCTAATGGCTCTGGATGAGTTCTAAATACTTCAATAGGTGCACGAAATGATGATTTTTTGAGCCTTTCTATCAAACCAGTATCGCACCTTAGTCAATGGGGTCAATCATTTCCATCCCTTCGTCATACATTTCAAGATGATTGCCATATTTTCAAAAGACCCATGATGTCTGCCTTCTCACCACACGAGATGGCCAAATGTGCAGTACGGGCGCACTCGAATGATTCAAAAGGCATTTTTACAGATTCCTCAAAACATTCGTCAAACATGACGTCATTTTCAAATTATGATTGATGAGTTGAGATATCATGTTCTCATTTTGTTCCGACCCTCTCCTTGAGGGCAGCAGGGCACGCCCGGGACAACTTCGGTTATCGGGCGAAAAGTCAACGCCTGGAATGGCGGTTTACTTCTTCATGTTCTCATTTTCACAAGTTTTGACGTGGCAGCATGAATGGAGATTCACATGAGCGTAGAAATGTCCAAATGTATCTACTGTATGCACAACAATGGCCAGGATTGGTAAGAAAAAGTAGAAATACTCTGATCCGAGCTAAAATGTTCCATTTGAGTTGAGCAACTCAGCGAATGCTCGACATGCAAAACGCCACATTGATATAGGTCAGGTACTCCTTCAGCTGCAAGCAATCGGCATTGCAGCTTGAATGGGAAATCTAGACATTCGGAAGAGTACCAAACTAGCAATCTTAGCTATTCACCGAATAACGACTTCCTAAAATCAATCAAGTTGGTGAGGGAATAGGTGGTCTACCTGAAGACCTGAGGCGACAAATGGGACATTAACCGTTGGCTTGGATCGTCGAAGAAATCAGTCGGTCAGTATTACCAAAAAGTAGAGAAAGATGCAAACAAACCCAAAAGTCTTAAACCAGACGAAATATTTCGATTTCAATAGGCCTAACTTTTTTTCGGAGGCAGGTGGCAAAGCGTTCCTTCGGTTGACAGAGGCCAACTGTTCGAACAATAACAAAGCGACCAAAATGAGATTTGGGGCAAACCGAGAATTCGAATCGCCTCAATCGAAACGCAATCATTCCAACTACGTGCTTACATTAGTGAAATAGGAAGAGAATCGCTACAGCCTCCGTCGAACAACGGAACATGAAAAAATGTTGTCTTCCCAACCAGGAACACAAACCTACTCACCAATGAGTTGTTGGACTCATCAAACCAAGCTGTTTTCTGGATCGAGTTTCAATGTTTTCAGCTTCCACGAGAACCGATGTTAATCACTTCGACGCGAACGCGGAACGATGAATAATTCCAATCTTTTGTAGCGTTTCAAAGAACTAGGAACTCCGAACTCGCATTAACAAATAGGCAGCCATTGTAAAATGAAGGGAAAGAGCAAGAGCCAAGAGCTTGAGATTTGAGAACGGAGTAGGCAGTGTTGCCGCTGCGGAGATGAACACGAACATTGAATGGCAAACAATCGTCCTATGTCCTTCACGGCAAGTAAATATCAGCCATCTCATAAATAAAAAAAATTCAAATTTTAGGTCGATGTAAGTACTTGTGTTTGGGAAAAATAAAAATGAAAACTCAATAAACATTCTCTCAACTTGGAAAGTTCAAATACAATATTGTTTAACTTTCTATCAACTAAATGGCTTCTGCACGTTGGCACCCGTCTCATCGTTTGAGTTGGGATGAGACAGGTGCCAACGTCTCATCCTTTGAGTCGAGATGAAACAGATGCCAACGTCTCATCTTTATCCGCTCGCTGGAGAACTTGAAACTCTTTGGCAAAAGCGAAAGACTTCTCTTCTTTTAATTTTTTTTTGTCAAATTTCTGCTCAAATGGAACGACGAAGTCCTTGGGAAAAATACGAAGTTGGCAACAATGTTTGTCGGGAGGGGCTTCCAACCCGTCCGTCAGCTGTTAATCCAAAGATCAAATCAAATCGATTTCGCTTTGCAGTGACCGAGTTCTCCTCGCAGTCGGATATTTTCTCATCATTGCCGTCAATTTAAATTCAGAAATCGGCAAAAATGGCTCTCAGCGATGCGGACGTCCAAAAACAAGTTGGTATCTTTTACCCATGTGTGGAATATTTGGGATGGTTTGAAGTTTTTGATCATTAACCGAGGTCATTACAGACTAACATCATGTTTCCTGTCAAACTTTTCACTTTTTGAGCTTTCTTTGCATCCGTTTCTTTATCCTTGTATTTTCGTACTTTGGGCGTTTTCTGGTACTGTCCCATGTTGGGTAAAACTCCGGATTATCGGAGGAAAAATACAGAAACTCTGATGAAAGAAGGAGTAAGAAAATGGGGTGCTTGCTAAGATCCGCAAAATATTTTGAACTTTGGGCGCTATCCATAAATCACCCTTGCTAAATTTCGTGCCAATGGTATATTGTAGTTTTGGCACCTATTGGTTTTGGGTAGGATCATAACCCGAAAAAATCGGACATCGTCGTTCCCGTTTTGCCATTCAATATCTAAATTTTCGACAACCAACGTTAATTTGTTCAATTTGTGTTGAAATCGTATGTTGAATTGACCTCAGATGCCAATGCAAATTATCAAATTTATCTCTCGCTCGCAAAACATTTTCACGAGGGGCACGCCCACCTTTCTGTTGTGATGGTGGGCGTGGCCATGTACCAATCTGGTCCTCGGATTTAGCTGAATCTATTCCACTTATGACCTGATTTAGATCAAAATAATCTTTGTATTCGTTTCTATCATGCCCAGATTCATTGATAAGGTTTGAATGAAAAAAAAAAAAACACCAATTTGAAAGAGTCGTGTCAAAATTGACCTTGGAGCTCATCAGGTGGCCTAAAACCCATTGGACTCTGGGTCCTGGGAAGGTTAAATAAACAAAAGGCTTAATAAAGTTTTAGAGGGAGAGATTTTTAGATAGGTAAGCCAATTCGAACAAGGAGCAATGGAAACGTGGAATGAAAAAATATGGTCCTAGCCTAGATTTGAAATATTTGAGAGACGTATGCACCATAAAAATGTTGACATCTGGCAGAAATTGAGGTCCGTTTTATTGCCTCCAGAATCATGGCCACCCCATGTTATTTTATGTTGTCTGCTTCTCTTTTCACCTTAAATCAACCAAAATCTACACTAGCGAGCGTTTTTATCCGCATACGCCTCCTTAGGTTCGGATTGCAGAATTTTTGGCTTTTTCCATTTGTGCTGCAGCAATTCCATGGCATTATTTCCTTCCAGATCAAGCACATGATGGCTTTCATTGAGCAAGAAGCCAATGAAAAAGCCGAAGAGATCGATGCTAAAGCTGAGGAAGAGTTTAACATTGAAAAAGGTCGTCTGGTTCAGAATCAGAGACTGAAAATCATGGACTATTACGAGAGGAAGGAAAAGCAAGTCGAGCTTCAGAAGAAAATGTAAGTTATCTCCTCCCCGAAAAATCCTAATGTGAATATTGTAATATGATCAACGTTGGATCAACGTGTATGTCGAATTTGACTGATCCGAGCCCCTGAGCCATGGACATTTTAGGAGTCAAGAAAATTTCGTTTGCAAGCTCTAACTTCCAAAAACTTCGATCGCAAGCTCCAAAACTCGTCGAGTTAAGTACATCGTGTGTGTACACAGATTGCAGCGTGTTATTGTTTTATCAAGTTGACGCTAGGTAATCAATTTTTTCCAGCCAATCGTCCAACATGTTGAACCAGGCCAGGCTGAAGGCTCTGAAAGTGCGGGAAGATCACGTGAGGAACGTTTTGGATGAAGCTCGACGCAGGCTTGTCAAGGCAGCCCAAGAACCCAAACAGTACGCTGAGATTTTGGAGAAGCTGATCCTGCAAGCTATACTTCAGGTTGAAAAATTGTTACAATAATCGATTTTCTACTTTTTTGAGCTTCTTCTGTGAGGACAGTCCTCGGTGCACTTTTAGGGTTAGAAATGGGAGAGGGCCATCAAGAGCATGGCTGGCGTCAGAATTTTATGTTTTCATATTCACCTCCAACCACAGAATCTCGAACTCAAATTTTTGACGTCATTTTCGGTCACCACAATATTTGGTGACGTCATTCACCTTCCGCCAGTGAGAGAGGCTGCCTGCAATGCTGCAATCAGTTGCGATGCGTTTTCAACTACCGAGTATTTGAATGGGTCTCCTTTAGGCGGAAATGTTGTTGATGTTGTTTTTTATTCGTGTCTTGTGCCTTAGGCCACGTACAACAGTGGATAGTCAATATTTATGGATAGTCAACAATTGTCAATATTTTACCAAGATTTGCTCAGACGTTGTTGTTGTCTTCTTTTTCCTTGTCTTATGCTAAGGGCCTTTGCGACTGCGCACGATGTACAATATGATGCCATGTATGGGAATATTTTCTATATATCCCATCCCTAATCAACTTTATTCGGTCTTAAACTTAACTTTGCTTTTCAGCTTCTGGAGAAGGACATCATCCTTCGCGTTAGGGAAGCCGACCAGGACCTTATCGGCGGTATCATCCCCACGGTCTCGGCCAAATACAAGGAACTGACCGGCCGTGAAATCAACGTGAAAATCGACACGGAGACGTTCTTGCCGTCGGATTCTTGCGGCGGCATCGAGCTGACCGCACTCAAGGGCCGCATAAAGGTGAGCAACACTCTCGAGAGTCGGCTCGACTTGATCGCGCAACAGCTCGTCCCTCAAATTCGAACTGCCCTCTTCGGCAAAAACGTCAACCGCAAATTCGACGATTAAGCGAACGGGGAGAATAAATTTGAAAATCCAGCCGAAAACAAAATTTCTGAAATTGCTCGCCCATTTCGTTTCGTGTAGGTCGAAATCGATTTTTAGTTTCTGTAGATTCTCGATTCACTTGGCAACTTTTTCCGACAGATTCGGCAAACATTCAATAAGGAATGTTTTCCCTTGAATTCCCCGCTGTAGAATTATTGTACAATTATTATCGTTTCATTCCATTTTATTCTTAAATGCTGGATGGAAATTCCGCCTGCTTTAATTTCTTGTTAATCTGGCCGCGTGAAATTTTATCTTCCTCTTTTCGTTGTTGAGCGGTCAGCTAAATGTTAAAAATTCTATCGAGGTTCAGGTGTTGGATAACTATAATTTACCGTGTAATGTATTGTAAAAATAATAAAATACAAAAGTAGAACAGGAATTTTTTCCTCTCCATGTTATTTACCTAATTGAGACTTTGAAAATGACGCTGGGATAAAATAAATATTTCATTTTAGGTACACTTGATATATTTTTTTCAAACTAATAACTGCACTTTAGCGACTCGAGTCGAAAAGGAAAAACGTTAAGCGAAATGTTACCATCACAAAGGCCACAGCGACGATAAAACACATTTGAACGTCGAAACAACGAGATCGATTACGGTCGATTTTCTACGGCTCAACTACACACACACACATCAAATATGGCTACAACGTCCGAAATTTTGCATTTTTTTTTTGTTTAATAAGCGTCAAAATCACAACACTAGCCGACTAGAATCTAGAAAATACTATGGCTCTGAATGAGCGAGTAACTCTAACGTGAGCGGAAGAAGTTTGGTAGATTTTAGCATGAAAGTTTTGATCTTGAAAGCGGTTGTTGAATGAGACAATTGAGAAAATAGTTAAATTATGTTAGTGATGCCGATCGCTGATGGAGGGGGTAATATATGCATTGCTGTGATTGGCCGAGGTGGCGTCGGCGTTGAACCAAATGAATTTTTTTGCGTTTCCAAGCCACGGCCCATGTTTATTGCCCTTCAAACGGCCATCATTAGGATAGTGTATGGCCGACTTTACATAGCAGACCCCCAGTGCATTAATAGGAAACGATCAAATTGGAAACTCCAAAAAAGTTCAGATAATTCTCATTTAACCGGCCTAGGAAAAAGCTGCAAACTTGTTTCGCGCACATTAGAGCCGTTTCGAGCCTACACTCATGAGGGCATTTAGGAAGTAGACCGTCAATAAAATGGGAATGTAGTTTTCCGATGATTGGAAAAAATTGAGTGTTCACTCTGTCATTTTGGGCGATATCAATCCGGCCATCATATCGAACGAATTCCCGTCCGGGTGAACCGTGTGGATTTTCCCGTCGGGAGCGACAACGGTTAAATAACCGAAGTCGTCAATGCCGCTAATTTTGGCCGTTACGGTCGAGTCGTCCTCACCTCTAATTCTGACTTCGGTATCGCTGAAATCAAAACGGGAACGCTGTTGTTGTTGTCTTTTTATAATTGTCTCGTGCCTAAGGCCACGGAAACGGTCACAAGACAAGAGTTGTCACGGTAAATAGGTAAATCATTCGAAATACCTGTGAAGCCAGTATTGGTAATAGGCCTGGTAGAACTCGTCGATCCTGTTTTCGTTAAACATCTTGAATATCTGCTCCATTTTGTTGAAAACCGAGGAGAAATATTTTTCAAACGAGATCGGCTTGATTTTGACCTCTTTCTCTTGAGCGAAGATTTTGATCAGGTCGTTCAGACAGGCAGTTGGCTCCTTGTTGTTCAGATTCAGGCCGCATCCTACAAAAAAGGTGCAAATTACTCAAGAAGCTATTTTCCGCTCTAAATTGGCGTTATGTTCATGTGTAAAGCGGGATATTTACCGATATTCACGAGAGCTCTGTCCCCTCTGATGGTCGTTTTGAGTGAAACACCGCCCAATTTCGTATTTCCATTAGCGTAAATGTCATTAGGCCATTTAATCCCGATATCCATTTCCTAGAATTTGATCAATCACGATTTGTGTAAGAAAGCTAACGACAGATAACTGCGGCAGGTACTAGCGAGGTATCTAGGGCAAGATCGAGCTGATGCTAACCGAAACCGCAATGTTTATGCTCAAAAAAAGGGACTCAGGAAGCAAAAATTAACATGGCAGTTTGTTTACTCTTCAAAATTTGTCAGATAAGATCATCTTACGCCAAGGCCGGGCGATTCGCAGATGCTGGCGACGATGGCCAGCGTAGCGATGAACTGGATGATCGGCAAGTGATGGCCAAGGTAGGTATTCAGAGGAACGTGAGCTTGAAGGGCGAACATGGCACAGCCCGCGGGGCTCAGCCAAGTGTTGCCGGTTCGTCCTGTCGAGCAAAATATACGAATAAACTGAAAATAATGACGACGCAATAAACAAATCCCAATTCGAACACCAACGGAATTTCTTCCATCACTTGTGACGGTATTGTGGAGCTGATAACACTGCTACACATTGAAATTGATTCGAAAATGGCCTGCTTCCATGTATTTTTGTGGCGGGAACTCGAAATCACCAACACCTTGCTGAAAAGGGGGACATTTTTGATTTTCGGGTTGGCAACACTGATTTTTGCTTGTGTTCCAAGAGAATTCATACTGCGACTCACGCGAGACATGGTCATTGATGAACCAAACACACAGTCCTCCATATCAGTACTAACCTTTGCCTTTGGTCTGATAGTAAGGGATAAATGCGATGCCGTTATTCAAGTCCAGGTCCTCGATTATTGTCAAACATGAGGTCATAACTTCCGAAAAGACGACCAGACGTCCGAAATTGTCCGTCTTCAGGTTCTGGAAATGAAAACAAAACCGGATACAGTTCGGCAGCTATCTACAAGCGACACACTTCGCTCATGCTCCTGGAACGACCCAATTATTTCATTCATGACAATAACTCACATCGAAGTACTCGACGGTGGAAAACGTCTCGGGACACGAGTGTAGAAGTATCGGGAACAAAGATTCGCTCGCTGCCGGCGGACTGACTCCTTTTCCGCAGAATTTCAGCTTGGTCAACCCGCATGACAGCTCGTTGTTTTCCAATTTCTTTTCATCCTTCAGTTTATCCAATAGCGCTTGCTTGGCCTAAAAATATAATTGGTAAGACTCGTCGCCAAATTCAGACCTTATTGACATCCAAGTCGAACAATAAAGTGGGAGAAAGATGGTGCAATAACCTCGTGGTTTCCGAGGAAGTAGCCCACAGAGTAGTTCGAAGTTGAGATTCGTTTGGCATTGCTCTGCCCGCACTTCAGGTCCAGATGATTGGCCAGGATGTCCGACAATATTCCAAGTCGAGCCTTGTCGCTGTTTTGGAGGAATTCTTTCTTGCTTTCGGAATCGGCGTATTGATCAGGCGGCACCTCAAGGTGGACCTGGAAGATGATACAGATTGTCGATCGCCCTCCAAAATCGGAATTGAGGTCACAAACAGAAAATCCCCAATTCGACGGCTTGAAATTGTTTTCAGCTCCAGCGTTTTCGGCATCTCTGCCATGTTCAAGAGCTATTTCTGAACGGTCGCCTCTTGTCAAGAGACCGAAGGGCCCCAGCGGCACTCCTGGGGGCCAATTCTGTAACCTAAAAGCAATATGTCTTTGGAAATCAATATCGATTTGCCATGGCAAATCTAATGACAACGTATGACAATTTGTGTAATGAATCGATAGCGACTGCCAAGACATATTGCTTCAATTTTACAGAATAGGCCCCCTGATTGTGACTGGAGAGCGAGCCGCTGCTATCGGTCCCCGGTATGAAGGTTGTCTTTAATACAAAAAGTTTGTTGGAGAAGTGGGTAGCAACGCTGGCGAGGGGGTGGGGTGAAATTGGGCAATTCATTTTACGGCCTCAGTCCCAAAACTCTAATACACTCATCTTGGCTCACCTGGGAGAAGACGATTTTTGAGGAAACATTTTTGAAAGTGACTAGCAGGAAACTCGGAGTCTTCCAAGTGTCTTCTACGCCCAGCACGTCTATTTTCAGACTAGACTTTTTCCCCGAAGCGTCGGTCACTTCGATCAATTCAGGAATGGCTTTGGGGCTAGAAATGATCGAAAAATAGTCAAGATATTAGCTGGAGAAGAACAGAGGTAGTTTTGGTACGTAATTTTTTGAAGAAAGAATCGATCGCTGGAATATTGATTCTTTATGAATTAAAAAATACCGAAATGGACGCACAGGAGCTTGAAAATTTATTGGAAAATTAATAGTACAGGGAATTTGAGGTATCAGAACTCTTTGTTGAGGACGAAATTCTGATTCGAGCCTGGTGTCACTAAGGCACCTATTCAACAAATACTCGAAGAAAACAAAAGATTTATTTTGCCCCCTTAAAAAAATGTAAAAGCTTGGCAAAAATGAAAGAATCGCCGGGGTAAATTTTCAACTTACTTGGCATTTTCATTATAAGAAAACTTCGGGTCAGACGGCGTGGGCTGATAGCAGAAAACGTGGTGCATAAGAAGTACATGCTTCCACGACTTGTAGGAACAGTGGACCAACTCGTTCGGCCGAACTTCGGCTGTTTGGAATAGGGGCAGAATGTTGCCGAGGAAATCCGAACAGAGGCAGAACAGAGAAACGGGTCCTTTGGCCAAATAGTTCATGAGGACAGGAATGAAGGAAGCCGGCACATTTCCGTGGACGACGACCAAGACAGAGTCGTCTAGCCACGTCGGCGACTGCATTTCGGCGAAAGCGAATTTGTGGATGACGTATCTGGAATTGGAGAGACTAAAGTAGGAGACGAACGGACAGAAAATCGATAACATCTTGAAAGGTGCGAGAGTCAACTTTTTGTGGCAATTTGAGGTGTCAATTGCAACTTCAAAGTCCGACTACCTGTTTGTGAGAAGCGTCGATTCGAGGGCCGCCTTGACGCTTTCTGAGGCCGAAGGGCTGTCGGAGAAAATGATGATATTCGGAGGTTTCGTGGCGCAGTTCACCGGTGTGGAGCAAACGGTTCGCCTAGGTGTGCTAGGCAGCGAACGAAGGGAAGACATTGACGTCGTCACTGATTCGACGACTTGCCTGAAGCGGAGAAGCGAATCGATTGACCTCATCGAAAGAACATCGGAGCCAACATTGAGGTGCATTGAGGAACTTTTCTTAGAAGGAGGGTTTGGCATATGCATGGCAAACTTAAAAGAAAACAACGTAAAAACAGCCCAATTTTTCTAACCCATTAAGCCGTATTCAGAAAAGTTTCTTTGCCTACAAAGTCCGATGCGCCGAATAGATTTTGCTCATTTTATTGGTGATTCCGATATTGTGGTTGCGATTGACAGTACCTGGGTTTCCAAACAAACGCTCACCAACTAGTCGATCGATCTGGGGAGCCGAAATGTCGTGTTCTACAACTTACAGAACGAGCTTCGAACAAGGTATAATCATTCTCATTGTTGTCAGTGTGGAACCCGATGCAAATTAGATACGAAGAGACAATAAGAGTGTGAAACTAAGGACGACCCTGATTGGAGCAGCTTCTGACCCCGAACAATCGTTAATTTTTTTCGCCGCTCGGCTCAACTTGATAGTTTGAACAGTTCTCACGATGAAATGCGACCATTATATAATACAAGACCAGTACCACTTACATTTTCCAATGTTGATACCTTGAATCAAAGAGGAAATATGTCCAAAAATTGCATACTGCGAAAAATCAAAATTAATTTACCAATTTGCAATTTTTTCTCCCACAATTTTTATTTTCATAAAAAAAATTCGGTTCGGGTTCGGGTGACGGTTTCAACAGCAGAGCCAGGGGCTGTAAGCAATCTAGGCCCTAGTCAATTCCAAATCAGTTCAACTACCGATAACAGACAATACAAACGGCGGATAACTGACCTCGTCGATCCATCAGCGGACGAAATATCAGCGCTGATTTGGGACGATTGCACACTTGAACAGCGGGTCAGTATGCGCTCGTTTGGCTGTGCTGCTTGACCT
Organism: Nesidiocoris tenuis; assembly: GCA_036186465.1. Taxonomy (NCBI): domain Eukaryota; kingdom Metazoa; phylum Arthropoda; class Insecta; order Hemiptera; family Miridae; genus Nesidiocoris; species Nesidiocoris tenuis. Next base: position 10,671,607 of record AP028912.1, on the reverse strand, counting down.
GCTGATCCTTCAGCAGGCGCTTCGATCTGATCTGTTCGAACGTCTTTTGTACGACCAAGAAGTTCAGGATCGACACCGATCGGCGTGTTGCCTGGCATAAGTTTGACGGCTCTGTACAGAGTAGGTGCGTAAAAATCGTCAATTATTTCAGTAATGATGCACTTCGCTGACCGAATATTTACGAAAATTGAAATTCCAAGCCGTTTCCACCATATTTCTCCAAGTTGGGATTATTCTTGTGACAATCAATACAAGATTTTTTTTTTACAAATTTACAATCAATACATGCAATACATGATTAACTGCAGATAAGCGAGAAAGTAATAATTTATTCACCCAACTCCAGAACCGGGATGTCTTACTGATATGTCTTGTTGAGCCTCTTTTACTTGCGATACCGCTTCGCAAAATGTACATAACATCGATACATGAGCTCTCCACCGATCCAAAAAGAATGCCGACAATTCGGGGCCACTCAAGCCTAAAATTTGAATCGCAAGATTTATGCTTCGATTTTTTCTTTGTAATTCAATTATTTTATAAGTAAATTTTTTATTTTTAATATTTCAATGTTTCTTTGTAATTCTGATTTTTTCAAAAATATTTTTCCAAATTTTGTCGAATTTTTAATTTTTATTCACAGTAAAATAGGCTGTGGACAGTTCATACTCACATCCACTCAAATGTGCGTACGTTTCAGGAACACTATGTTCATTGCCTATCTTGTACGGTGTTCCGAGTGGCTCAACGGCTGAAATTAACCATCAACCAATTAGAACTTCGTCCAAATCAAAATATCTATTATAACCTAAATCGAGATTCAAGTTTAACTTATGGCAGAAATGTATCACTAGCATAGCGCAATTTAGAACGTCAATTGGCCAATTGCCCGATAAACACTGATCGCTAATTGCCCAAAATTATAGCTTACTTTCAATCCTGATAATTTGAATTCCGTTCTCGAGGCAAACTTCATTTCGGATAAAAGAGAGCAACAACTGAGACAAATCGCATTCGGTTGTCTCCAGTAAAACGGATATTCGGTCCGAGGCGTGCCACGCTAACGGTGTTCCGAAATTATCTAGCTGGAATGCAGCAGACGGAAGAAAGTTGAGGAACGGAAAATAATTTTAGGAAATTTCGTTGACTTTCCTACATTACAAAAATGCTCTCAATATTTTTTGAGCTAATTTTCAGCAAAATTGAAACGATAAAGCCATTTTTTCAGGAATAAGCTTCAATAACAACCATTTCTGAGGGAAAAATAGTACTTTTCACGCCTAAGGCATACAAGAGTTTTACTTCATGTCATGAGCATGCGCACAGAGAGCATTTGCACGCACCTCGATTGTAGGCCCATGGAAATTGAAAGAGCACGTAAGATAGTTCGCCTCAACTAAGACATATACAGCTTCCTCTTTCCGTACTGGCTTCCTTTTGAAATTATTGAACTGTATAGGAAGGTGGGTTTTTCTTTTCAAGACTGTTATCCAGCCCGAGACGTCTAAAATTTGCTGGAAGCCAAAATAACCAAAGTCGTCTCAGGTTCAAGCACAAATTCAATGCTGATTGGTGTATAGTAGAACAGTACTTTTATCTACATGACCTGTCGTCAACCAGTGAATTTCGAGAGCTAGAGCAAGCTACTTTTCGACCAAACTCTAGCAATTTACCTTGGGGAAAATTGTGACAGCCCTTTTGTTGCAGTGGTACCAAAATAGGTCACCGATATGTGCAGATTTGTGATTTAGGCAGTGATCGGAAACAACCCCGCTGCTTTCCTGTTTCTTTCCATAGGCTGAAAATGTGAAATCATCAGTCGGCCAGAGAGATTCCGCACCGTAGGGATTGCATGTAAAAAAGTTACTTAACTGATACTTTTGTCAGTGTTTGCTGGCCTGCTCAGTTAACATATCCACCATGGAGTAAAAAAGTGGAACGAATCCGGTTGAGGGCGAGGCCCCAGACACGACATCTTTCCATATTTTTGACACCCCTTGCGCTTTCGCCGAAACCAGCCTCATCAGGAGGTTCCAACAATACCAGGAACATTCATCGAGTAATATAAAGCGTGAAAAAAACTTTGCTCCTTGTTTATCATACTCGACATAGGCAGCGAAAGTTTCTGGTATGGTGAATACCCCTGAAGGACGATACCGGCAAAGGTGCTCGTCGTGTCAACAAAATGTTGAGAAAACGTTGCGCTTCGAGTGACACCCTCAACCAAATCTTCAAAATGTTATGATGCCAAAGAACTCTTTGACAATCATGTCAAATGAGAAGCAGAACTCCTTTCCCATCCTCCTTCAGAAAACAAAATTGAGGCTCTTTTCTTTCAGCAGTCAAAGGGAATGTTGCTCAGGAGTTATACCTAATATTTTCAAGTTCCGGAGTGACTGGATGACTGGAAACTCACCAGAACCAACGGAATGAAGAAGCGGAGGAATCTCGTGGAATACTACTAACGATCCATGTTTCTCGGATACGTTTCTCAATTTCTGAAGGAGGGTATTCAACCTCCAAGACTGAACCCAGGTGGCAGCAACGTAGCAAACGGTCAACATAGCTGCGGACCCTGAAATGAGGATTTCGCTCGAAACAGTGTGCCCTAGTGACGTCACGAAGCTTCTAAGCCCTGATGAAGGTTGAGTAAAGCAATCGAAAGCAAACGAACAATTCCCATAACAAGACAATTCCACAAATCGACGGCTAAGAACCAGCATCACATAACTCAATTTCCCCATTTTGAGGAGTGCACTTTCTGATCCCAATTTTTGCGCCCGATTTGATGGAACTATTAGTTTTTTGAAAACTCACGAGGAACGTGAGCGTTCCGTATTAGTTTTTCCATCATTCCGTATTTTTACTTCCATCAAATTGGGTGCGAAAATTTGAATCGTAAAGTGCACTTCTCAAAATGGGAAAATTGAGTTATGTGATGCTGGTTCTTAGCCGTCGAAATCCAACAGCAATACTATAACGTTACAACAGCGGTGCTTAAGCTATTTGGGGGGTTAGATACGCATTTTTTTACAAAATATGGAGAGATTTCCTCTATCCTCTTTTCCCCACCTCCCCGCCAATATCGTGTGAACCCAACCCCAAAATGTCGGGAATCTATAGCCTAGATACAGATACGTCTATGATAAAACGAGTAGTAAGTATGCAATAAGCAGTCATAAACAGATGGACTAAGAAAATAAGAATTGTGGACTCACTTTATTATCGATTGGAAGCAACGATGAATACTGAAATATCAGAGATCACTAACAACCATTACCCTCATCACGGCTACAAATGAATAATGTAAACTACGGATTTAAATAATTATTTTAAGTAAGCAGATCGACAATAATAAAAGGAGATACATAAAACAGATCAACTTTGTAAAAAAAATCGAAACTTTGAATCCCAAAACGAACTAGAGTCAGATTGATGATAACAGATCAAACATATTGATAACAGGTGGGGCATGGCAGTGTAGGCATCAGCTGAGTTTTGAAACATCAAAAATGTGGTTGCATGCCAAAAATGTTGAGGTTTTTTGCAATTTTTCGGAGCTAACTTGATACGCATCAAAGGAAAATGGTTTTAAAAAATTTAATAACAATGAAAATTGAATAAATTATACAAAAAATTACCTAACAGATAAGTAATATGTAAAAAAGTAATATGTGAACCACAGGTTTTGGCCTTCTCTGATAACAATTATCACTATGGCGCTTGAGGCTGGCGCCCAACTAGTAGGGATGGGATATCGGAAGAATAATATCGATATCGGTATCAAATGATATATCAAATAAAAATATCGATATCCGATATATATCGGAAGAAAAATATCGATATCCGATATTATCGGCCAAAAATATCGGAACATTATCTTCAGTTTTGATCACCAAACTATTCAGGTTACCTCTTTCACGTTAAATGGCAGAATAATCTTCAATACTTTTATGTGGGGCTGCTATGATCAGATATCAACTGTGAATCTATAATAATAAAAGCAAGTGTTTGTTTGTTGGTTGTCTCCAGCCAAATCTATCGCACGCAGGGACCTGGAATTTTTTACACGGAAACACAAAGAGGCTGGCAACAAGACCTCGAAGCCCAATTTTCAATTTTTGAAAAAAAAAATTTTTTAAATTTTAAAAAAGTGAATTTAAAAAAAGTGAGTTTTTAAGTTTTAAAAAAGTGAGTTTTAAACGTGAAAAAAAAGTGAATTAAGTGAAAAAAGTGACAACACGGGGACACGGGCGGGTACAGCTATAGCTATGGGGGGAGAGAGAGAGAGAGAGAGAGATTCCTGCGCTATTCACTTATCTGCATTTCCTTATTTTTTTGCACGGGCAACGCCGGGCGGGTACAGCTAGTATAGTATAAACTAAATGAACCTATAAAGTTTATAGGGTCTAAAAGTGTGAACAAGATGCTTGCTGGTCAAAGAAGAAGAAGTACAGACAGAAATCAGAATCTGATACAACAACTAGCCCTCTCTACCTACATCACAACCTTTGACACATATATACGAATACTGATACCATATCGACAGTATACCTGCAAAACCTCGTAAGTCCGATTTTTTCCCAAAATCAGGTTTTGACCTCTGTGGACTTAGGAGAAGGATACCGATCGTCTGTAAAAGTTTGAGATTGATCTGATAAAAAATGTCTTATCTGTGTTCGTTTGTAAAAACTTGTAAGTCCAGAACCTTCCAGGAGGGTGGTAAAACCTCGTAAGTCCCAGCATTTGGCTCGTCCCGGCCGATTTTTCAATTTTCCGGTAATTTCTTTAATGTTGCTCTCGATCTTTACGGCTAAATGGATTCATTAGATGATACTCGAAATCGTGAAGAAGAACAACCAGGCTCTAAATTCGGTTTGAAACCATCGTCGGTAATAAAATTCGGCCCGTATCAAAATTCTGGGTTCAGATATGGGTAATATTTTTGCAAAGTCGATTCTCAACTGTTCTGAAGAACACTAATAACTAAAGAACAACTACGAGGAATAACAACAATGTGTTTATCCATCTAGAACAAAACAATGGTTCCAAAAGTAGCAATAAAAGCCAGCGAACGTTTCTGCTATTTTCAATAATTTAGAGGTTTTTTGATAAAAATTCCAAAATCTCAGTTTTTTCTTATTTCAAGTTTTATAAAAAGTTTTTTTTTAATATTTTTTTTTATTAAGGATTTATTAAATTAAATTCATAAATACGCTGAGAATCGTAATAACCTAATTGAAAGTGGTAAGTTGTAAAACTGAGAGTTGAAACACGAATTGAAATTCAAACAATCTATAAACAATCCCGTACCTTTTAAAACGGTTGTGATTCTTCGAGTTGAGATTGTAAATTTCAAGAGAACTAAGTCCACCCAAGATGATAATTACTTTAAATTTTGAAGAGAACAATGTCGGTACCGTCCTAAGATGTGATTTTTTAGTTTTCTTTCCATAGTAGGTTTTTAAAATAAGGTTAACTGTTATCAGTTGGTATTCACATTCACATTCTCAAGCCATCGTTATCACGTTTAAATCATGTACCTTTTTTGAAAACCCTACTATGGAAAGAAAACTAAAACCGGACGGTACTAAAACTCTTAGGACGGTACCGACATTGTACTCTTCAAAATTTAGGCCCGTACTTCTCAACACTTCCTAGGCATAAGGAGCCGCTCGATGCGCCAGCACTTCCTTTGCACATTTTATTGGTCAATTTCAAAAAACAAACATTCCGTTTCCATAAAACTCGCATAGTATGGAGACAAGCACAGAAATCTAGGTACTGTCAACCGCAACCTCGATTTTCGAGGTCCCAATTTTAAGGTTGCCCACTTGCTACCTTAAAATTGGAATCTCGAAAATCGTGGTTGCGATTGACAGTACCTAAGTTGCTGTGATCGTCTCCATACCATGCGAGTTTTATGGAAACGGAATGTTTTTTTTAATTGACCAATAAAATGTGCAAAGGAAGTGCTGGCGCATCGAGCGGCCCTTATGCCTAGGAAGTGTTGTGAATACGGCCCTTAAATCAATTAACATCTAGGGAGGGTATTGACTTAGTGCTCTTGAAATTTACAATCTCAACTCGAATCACAGCCGTTTCAATAGTAACGACCAATTATTGGTCATCACAGACCAATTATAGGTCGGCCAGTCTTAGAAACAAAATCAGGTAAATACCAACAAAAAAGTTGGTTGAATATTTTGGCATAAAGAAACTTGTTTATTTACCAAACAATGATGAGAAAGAGCACATGTTATGATCTCAAGTGAAATTATTCTAGTATTTGAAATAAAGACAACGTTATTGGAAGTTCGATTGAACTGTGTAAAACCTTGTAAGTCCGAGTAAGGGCTTGAATAAATCCTCGTAAGTCCGAATATTGCTTTAAAACGTTCATTTCTTTTAATTTTTGTTCAATCTTATTATTATGTCGTGTGCACATGTGGTAAAAATGCAACGGATGTGGTTTTTTTAAACGGATGATGCCTCAAGTCGTTTTGGACAGTTTTTTGTGCCTCCTGTAAAATTCTCGAATCGGAACATACGAGGTTTTGCAGGTATACTGTCGATATTCACGTACGGATTTATGATTACCTGTTTTCATTAATAAAATTTGCAAAATCAAGCACGAATTCATTGATTTTTTTGCTCACCTGTTCATAATTTAATACTTGCGCTAGCTACCCATTTCTCAGTTGAGTTTTTAAAAACCGATAATATCGCAAGGAAAATATCGATATTCCGATATTATCGGAATCAAAATATCGATAATGAAATATCGGATATCGCAAGGAAAATATCGATATTCCGATATTATCGATATCGATATCCCATCCCTACCAACTAGGCAGTTTTTTGCACAGTCCTTGTTTTGCTTGTAACTTTTTATTTTCGGGCCTTATCTATTGGTACCTATTTGCTTCGAACGATGACAATTTCTATATCCCCGAATTCCGGCCTTACTAAAAGAATAGGACCCTTTTTCCGGCCCTAGAGCGACGCTTATTGTGCGAGCATCTTCTCGATTGTAATCAGTCATGGTAAGCCCTATTGAGAAATTGTTTGAACTTTGAAATTCCTTAGCCGTCATTCGCAGAAATTGAGGATTGATAAAGAAGACTTCTTTATCAAGAAGTACTTAGTACTTTAGTAAACCAAAGAAATTGCCAGTAAGTAGGAGTAAGTATCTTCAATAATATGGTTGTCCATCTTAATTTGCAGGCTCTGGCCAAGATCAGGGCTCACAAGCCTCGTCTTGGCGTAAACGCCGTATTCAATAACGCCCAAATGGAAGAAATTGACTGTCAGCAGAAATCGAGAAAGGAGTTAGCCAAGATTTACCATCAGGTAACCCCAGAAATCATGACTTGTCGTGAGATTGGGTTTGTTCCAGGAACGTGAGTGTAGGCATGAGCGGGTGCCTTGCGCATGCGCACTGTAGGGTTGGTTTGGCAATGCCCCAACAACAGTTGTTAGTTGTATACAGTAGTTACTACTATACCTTACACTGCGATTGCGCAATCTTAACAATCTTTTGTAAGATGGAGGATCCTTGCAGTGCTGAAAGTTTAAATTCTTCCTCATTTGAAAAGTTCGAAAATGTGATGTTTTTTTGATCGTCCAGAGTTCGCCGGATCTTTTCACCCTGGAGTTTCTCCAGTGCATCGCTCGGCTTTTGGTCGAGCCGGAAAAACTGCCGTGCGTCGATCGAGCGCTTACGTTCGCTGCCACGTTCCTGGCTCAGAATTTCATGGAAATGGAACACGTCTCCGTTGCAGTGTGCGAGTTCATTTTCGAGGTAAGGGTTTCTGGTGCAAATTTTTACCAGGAGATGGGCAGCAAATGCTGAAAAAATGCTCCTATCGCTTGTTATTATCGGATTTTAGTACCACAACTGTCAAACGCAAATCGTCCGATTCCGTTGTTGCCAACTGCTGTACTCCCTGCTCGTCAGCATGGATGACCAAGCCGGCCTTTGCGATGACATTTACGAAAAAATATTGTCCACCATGTTGGAACGACTGCAAGTAAGCCACTTTATCTTATTGTTCATTTGACTGAAATGGTGTTTTTGAAATGTTTTAGCCTAGCTGCTAAAAATGAAAATCTCAAGTATTACTGTTATGGCCCAAAATTTCACAATGGTTGAAGTACTGTGTCATCCGTGGGGTCAATCGGGGTTAATCTTTAAGTGTGTTCTTGGATTTCTAAAAATGGAAAATTTTGATGAATTATTACGCGTAACCAATTTAAAAGAAAAAAAGATGTTGGAGGTTCGTATCAGCTGATCAAAAACCAAAAGTCACTCAATATTTGTGCATAGGATAAAGCAGCCTCTGTCCGAGCTGAAGCTGTCTTAGCTCTTCGACGCTTGCAGTCACCAACGGACCCGAAATGTCTGGTAATCAAAGGTAAGATCGGCGAGTTCTATGTTATTTCCTACCCGAAAAAAAAGGAAAAAATATAATTTTGGTTAGATTCAAATTTACCAAATCACGAGATAAACTACCTACTAAAATCTCTCTGGATACCAAATTTCCACATTAAATTCCACTAAAACTGAAACTGAAATTTAAGCTCGAACTGAAACAGACAAGCAAACTCAAACTGAAGATCAAACTCTACCTGAAATTGGATCTCAAACTAAAGCTGAAACTCAAACTGAAACTGAATCTGGAACTGAAAATCATCCTCAAACTGAAACTTAATATCAATCTCAAACCCAAACTCAAACTGTCAATCAAACTCGAAGTGAAACGTGAACTGAAACATGAAATCAAACTCAATCTGAATTTCAAACTCAAACTCAGGTTGAAACTCAAACTACGAATCAATCTCAACGCGAAAGTCAAACTCAAACTGAAAATCAAACTCAATCTGATTTTCGAATTCGAACTGAAAATCAAACTGAAACTGTATTTTAAACTGGAACTCAGACTGAATTTCAAACTGAAACTGTATTTCAAACAGAAACACAACTTGAAAATTGAACTCAAAATGAAACTGAAAATCAATCTCAAACCCAAACAGAAAAACTCGAAATCAAGCTCAAACTGAAACTCAAACTGTTATCAAAAGTGAACCTTGAACTTAAACTCGAAGTCAAACTCAATCCAAAGTTGAAACTGAAACTCAAACTGAGAATAAAACTCAAACTGTATTTCAAACTGTTGATCAAACTAAAAGTGAAACTTGAACTGAAACTTGAAATCCAACTCAAACTAAATTTCGAACTGAAACTCAAACTGATATTCAAACCCAAACTGAAACTGAATTTCAAACAGAAACTCAACCTGAATATCGAACTGAAACTTAAAATCAATCTCAACCCCAAACTCAAACTGAAAATCAATCTCAAACTCCAACTCAAACTCAAACTAAATTTCAAACTGAAACTCAAACTGAAGCTGAGACTCAAACTGAAGATCAAACTCAACGATTTTAGGTTCCGCCCTACCTCGTCAAAAATCGGTGTAGGTGAGTTCCCCCCACTAACTGTTGGTACATTATTTCCCGAAATTGGTAGGGGACATTTTTTTTCAAATCGGGTTTTCTCAAAATTATATTCGCAGCAACGCGCGATGGGTCGTCTAGTGATGAAATAATCATTCGATTTATTGGGTTTTTAGCGTTTTTGTTCCACATGGAAAAAGACCCGAATCCAGACGTAAGGGCTAGAATTGTCAAGCACATCGCTGTCACCCAGAAGACACTGCCTGCTTTATTCGAGAGAATTTGCGACGTCAGCAATATGGTCAGGAAAGAAGCCTTCAAAGCATTATCGAGCTTGCGAATGGTCAAACTGTCCATTAACCAGCGTCAAAAAATGCTTTTCTACGGCATCAATGACAGCTCAGGTGAGTGTTAGTTACCCTGGTTTCTTCGACGATAAAAGAGAAAAACTCGAGCATGAAAAACATGCAAGTAACACATATGAGTACAGACATTGAGGGCCTTTTTTGTTGAGTGTTTGTGTATTTTCAGAGGTTGTCAAGAAGTTTGTATTGGAAAACATGGGATTCACCTGGTACAAGCAGAATGACGGCAATTACCTTCAATTACTGAAAGCGCTCGACGTCGAGTCGATGGATGAAGACGTTCTCGAATCTGTGCTCTTTCATTTGTTCGAGTGAGTTTTATCATTTTTGGTTTAACGTTTTTGAGGCTTTGGGGGAGGTCTGTTGCAAAATTTTGATGAGACGTTCGCAACGATTTTTACCCCTCTTCAAATTTTTGTGAATTTTGAATGTTTTCAGCTCTCAACAGTAAGAATGAACATTAATTTCAGGAAGCAGCCTACATCGACTTTGGTTGAAATAGCCACCGCCATGCTATCCAAAGATAATCTCATCCCAATTGACCGATTGACAATGGAGAACGTAACGTTCTGGCTATACGTCGTCAAGTTCATTCGTAAATCGGCTAACGACGAAGAACCCGATGATCCCATTTCATTGAAATTACTGCCCGAGTTGACGCGATACGTGAAATATTTGAAAGAGTAAGCTCACTCGTCATTTTAGAGTTTTGGCGGGACCAGGACGCTGGAGCGTTGTCAGAATTCTTCGGAACTATCTGAATTCCAGAGCTTCAGCTTCCTCAAAAAGGATAAATTGAACATATACCAGGAAAACCTTGTATGTCCAAATCGTTCAACTGTTCGCCTGGCACAAAAAATTGATAAAAATGATTCGGGCGATTTGGGGACTCAAATTTTCGAGTTACCTTATTCAAATGCCCAGGTTTTGGGTTTTTTGGGAAGACCAGTCATTTTTTTTGACATACAGACCCCCCTGCATATTGTGAGTTAACTGTTTGGGCGGTAGGTTTCGCAAGGTTATGTGAGTACAATCTTCTGGAATGAGTGATTACTATCGTGTTATTGGACTTACGAGGTTTTCATTTCAGAGAAAAACGCATTTTTATGGAACCCGCTTAACGGGATGCAGCGTTTTAATAATGTTGCCCTATGACTTTGTTTCAGTTTCAGTTTGAAATTGAAAAAACACGATCTCGATCAAGAATTCCTGGTGATTCAGTTGTTCAAAATTGCTGACACATACAGTCTGGACGATGAAATGGGAAGGTAGGCTCGTAAATGTTTTTCATGGTGGATGAGAAACTTTTTCATCAAATTCTACCTACTCAGATGTTCCTATATAATCCGTATCACTTAAGTACCCAATACACAGTAAAGCGAACCGAATTTGGGATGCTAAACAATAAAAGGTAGGTACTTTAAATCGGTAGCTGTGCTAACGTAACGTGGGACGTATTGTAACGTGTAGTGATGACCATTTACACAAATTTACACTCGATAATTTAAAATATCGATGTTTTATCGACGTTTTTGGTTCGATGTTTTATTGACATCGATGGTTAGTTTCCGATGACATCATCGATGTTTTGTTCTTGATGTTGCATCCCTCCCATGATTTTCTGATTAGAAAATCACTCTAATTTTTGGTGTGATTCGCTGTTTTGTGATGAAATTCAGAGAACTATTGCGCCAGATGAGTACGAATTATTTGATCGACGAGAACGTCGGCTTACGATGCGTTCCAGTCATCGCCGGACTCTTTGAGAAGATGGTCCCGTCAGTCAAGGACCGAATGGCAATGTTGGCCGAAATGGTTAGCGATATTCGAGAACCGCTCCAGCCGTCTGAGGAACCCGAAGTTTCCGTGAGTGATCGTTGCCCTTCCTGGATTGTGACAGTAGCAGAAGTTGTGAACAGTAACGATTTAACCGCTGTACGGAACTCGGAATCATGGAACTTGGATTACTGGCATGCCTTTTGGATTCTGGGTTGTCTTGTGGATTCTGGGTGGTAAGGTAGAAAGCGAAGATAGGGGCCCGGTGCTGGCTTCGCTTAACCAATCGTGTGCCTCGACGCATTCGACTAGGCCACGCCCTCTGGTCTTTCGACCGCCTCCCACCCCTAGATTGGCTATTCCGGTGGGAGAACACCATCATCAACTGACCTGAAAGTATTCGCCCCATCGTCACTTTCCCCAATTATATTTTACGCTAATTTAACATAAAACGGGGCAAGTGACAATGCGGCAAATGCTTGAAAAGTGACTCTCCCCGTTCATTCGCCCCGCGTGCATTTCTCCCGTATAAATGTATTAAAAATAAAGTCATTCACCCTGATGCCGTTTGCCCCACCGTATTATCGCATTTTTAAAATATTTCCATAAAATAAATCATTTACCGTACGAAATGATTTACATGCGAATGCTAGCGACCCATTCCAGTTATTCAATTTCTATGCTCATTCCATAAATGTCTTGCTGCATCTTTCGAGTGGCTTGAGGGGCTTGAGACTGGTTTGACGACGTTGTTTCATAATTTGAGACATCTTCCAGGCGCTTTCGCCATTCTAGGCTTCTTCATCGGGCTTCGGTGGGATTCTGGTCGACATAGGGAATTTTGGTGAAACGTTAAAATCGGTTTGGATCGCCTGAAGAGGGGTTTCGCTCCACCTGGCCGATTTTGATAATTCATCTCCTTATTTTTTATAGTTTTTGTTGAAAATGACGACCCTCTGGGTGATCTCAATAGTTTTTATTTCCTCGAATCTCACTAGAACTGAATGCTGTCGAGGCCAAGAATGGCGAATGCGCTCGGCATGAGGTAACCTCATCAGCTGATCTGTCGGTCCTTCAACCTACTGAAATATATGGCACGACATCGAAGACATATTTTGTTGCGTGTTTTTATGGAAGGCACGAGAGCTCGGACGACTTTTTCTTTAGCATGTACAGCATGCTTACTTAATAAATCTGCATGCTCCGCTTGTATTGTTGGTTGTATTCCTTGTTTGCTCTGTCTGCATAATTTTGGCTGCTGAGTGTACCTACTTACAGAGTAGAGCTGTGATAAATTGAGTTTACAGTGTTGGGCGTCGGATCTACGGTGATTAAAGCTAAGTGAAAAACAATTTGGGCTACAAAAACTGCATGATGAGTTATAATCTATGCTTGAAGGTGGTATATTCTCACGCTAATGCAGCAATCCTTTCCCTCCAGGTCTTAATTGTTTGATTTCTTTTTAATAAAAAATATAAAAGCATAATATCCTCGTTCGGCCACAGTGATTAACTCGACTTTTTCAACTTTTCAGGAAATCCCAAATGCTGGTATCCAAACAAATTAAATAGGTATATTGAATTATCGCTAAAAAAATTGGGTAAAAATGTAAAAAAGAAGAGCTGCATCCAACTAACGTGAGAGCTTTCGAATCACAGCACAACCACTTTTCTTAGAAAAGTTAAGGGATGTTGCTCAAAACGGTTTCCGACAGCTTTTTCTCCCAATTTTACGCAAACCAGTGGTACCACCGGATTACCCGTAGAAAAACCAATCCAGTGATACCAATTACTCATTTTTGCCAAAAATCAGGTTAATCGCTGTTGCATGCCGATATATCATTGTTGATGTCGTAGCATAGCTCCATTCCGCAGGCACTTACATGAAACTCTCACATGTCACCGATCATTTCTCATGTTCTCATCAACATTTGTGAGGCGGAAAGCGAAAAGGGACCTCTTGTCGGCAAAGTTGATTTCGAGAAAAAGCCAAAAGAGAGGAAGAAGGTCATAAGTATCGATTTTTCGTTTTCTGCTGGCGTTTCGTCATTATTTGAGCTACAAGGATGCTTTTGGTCTTAAACTTCTCAGAAATCTATACAGATTGAGAAAATGGCAATAACTCCATTTCAACAAACGCCGACAAGAGGTCCCTTTTCGCTTTCCGCCTCACAACAAATTTTGTTCATGGAAAGATCGATTCTGTTCCAGGTGGTAGGAAAGTCCGACGGTCAACAGGACGAAATGACATCCGAGCCACCAGCGATTGTAAGTAAAGAGTCAAACATTCCATTGATATCATTGAATTTCGGATTTTTTTTCTGAAGAAATAGAGAAATTTCCGGTACGATTTTTATTTCAAAGGCAATCGTCAATTTTTCTCGATTTTGACAAATTTAAATTGATTTCCGTCTTTGCAGGAAAGCGGACCGAAGACTGACGTCGAGACGCTCCTCAAATGTTTAACCATAATCAAGGAATTTTTGTGCGCTAAAGACGTTATCAAAATCGACGCAACCTTGCTCAGTCTGAAAGATCTTTTTATCGTTCAATGTTTATCTGTATGTAAAATTAGTTTTATTTGTTTTTTATTGTCGATTTCATTCAACTGTTTGCTTTACTACGTTCTACTGTCAACAGATGGGTTCCGCCGAGGTCCAAAATTTGGCTCTAGAAGTGATGACGTTTTATTTCATTCGAGACGTTGAACTCGCTAAGGAGAAATACGTCTACTGCTGCTTTCTGGTGAGCGATTCAGAAATGTTTGACGGAGAATTCCAAAACTTAATTCATCGGTTCAAAAAATGGAAAATTATATTCTATGATGGCTAAAATTTTTTTGCGCATTTTCCAGTTGTTGGACGCCAGCAGGCGCTACTCGGCCCTGGCGAGTGTTTTTGATATGTTAGTTATCCACGGGTTTGCGCCATTTTCCGCCGATCAGACACCGCCGAATAGCAGTAAGCGCTTGATTTTTCAAAGCGTAAGAGCACAATAAATATGCGCCACTTGTTCATCCAAAACTGTAGGTCAATTTGGCCCCGCAAGACTTTTGGCCTTCGGGCCATCATCAGGTACATTTGGACGGTGGCAAACGCCTCCATTTTGACTCCCCAAGATTCTGGAAATCTTGATTTATTCACTGTGGCGCTTGGGTTTTCAAGTTTTCGGTTGGGTGTTGGGGAAGTTAGCTAGTCTTTTCAGTTGACCGCTGTTTGTTGACATTTCTGTTGTTTGTTTTTGATTTCCTCGCAGACAAGAGCAGGAAAGACGACGCTAATCCGCTTAACGATTTTCAAAGCGACCCGACGCTCACACCGTCGCAACTTTTCTTCGTCAAATTGGTCACCGAGTGTTTGGAAAGTGAGGTATGTTTCCTTGGTAACGTTCTTGCCTGGTGTGCGAAATTCCCTTTATGCCTGCCTGCCCATCAAGGTCATACTACTTCATAATACCTGCAAAATGTATGCTATGTTACACATTACCCAACATACCCATCATAACCGGCGCTTTTATGCTGAAGAGCTCTGATTAATTCCAGGAAGACAATGTACGAGCTAGGGCTTGCTTAGGCTTGGCGAAATTGCTGTACGCTGGCGTCCTCAACTCTCCCTTGATCTTGGCCAGATTGATACTGATTTGGTTCAGCCCGTCTTCTGGTGCGTACCAACATCGAGAAAATCTCACGATTCTGGCAATTATTCAGAGGCTCGATATTCGTGCAGAATTGTTTTCGATCCTGGAGCCGCTCTGAAATTCACTTGCTCTTTTCGCCAATTTCCAGCTACAGTTCCCGAGATCCGTCAGATGTTGAGCCTGTTTTTGAACGTGTACCCGTCGAAAAACAAAAACGCCGGCTCTGTCCTTTCCGAATCGATTTTGCCGCTACTGAAAGCCCACAAATCGATGAGCCCTGAAGAGAAGGAGGAAATCGATCCGCTCTCCGTTGCCAAACTTATCGTCAGTTTGCTTCGGTCCGACATTTGCCTGCCCCCCGATGACGTAAAAGAGGTTGGTAGCATTTCGGAGGACTAACGCTCAAATCGAATGGGATTTGAATTTTACACGGTTTTCCGTGCGAGCTCTTGCCCATGATGAAAATTAACCTCAATATTTTCAGCGGGGAAGTTACCATTTGCGCGTGGCCGTCAAAATCTCTCGAGAACTTCTCGTCATCAACGGCATCGATCACTATTTGCTCAGCAGAATATTGCATATGCTCGAATTGGAACCTGACGATGCTCGTCACTCGTCTGAGTTGATGACGATGCTAGCACGCGGTATCAAGGTACGTCAGAATTCTATTGGGGTTTTCGCTCGCTTCGAATGTGTCAGGTTGAATTTAATAACGCTGTTAATGTCGAGGAGCCGAATTAATGAAGGTATGTAGGCATTGCAGTAATTTTATTATTTACCCAACAATAAAGGAATTCCACTAGGAACTATGGGAGGTTACAATACGGCAGGTTACCTGGGTCGAGGGCCCAAGCGCAGAATGCGTCGTTCAATTCGCTCTGTTTGTCGATTGGTTACGTCTTATCACAATGGCACCCGAAGTCTGCTAACCTTTCCTTTGCGCATGCCCATCTTGTCTGTTGCATCTGGGAATAGCACTCCATATTTTTTGTTGCAGAAAATGGGTAAATTTTGGGACAAGAAAGTGCTGAAGGTGGTCCAATCGATGAAGTCCCAACTGGAGAAAATGGAAGAAGATTTGGCTGAGGTAGGCTGACCATTATTTTTACTATGTCCATTTATGCAATCTATGGATACAATTGAAGGGTAAGGGGAGAGAACAGGAAATGTCCATTTTTCCCAAAAACCAGCTTAATAGCGCATTTTGTAGGAATTCAAAGGTTCTAACCGTATAGTGAAACTCCAAGGGGAAAAAAGTATAAATGTCGCACTGAGAAGCAACGAAAGATTCGGTGTAAGGGGAAAAAAACATTGAGTTTAAAATACAAAACATGCTTTTTCTCTAAAAGTACTTTTTGTGACATTCCTCGTTCCTTCCCCTTACCCTTCAATTATTCCTAGCGAACATTGTGTACCATTAACATTTCATGGGGGAGATGGAACATTTATGTCTTGCAGTGCGCATTGTTCATGAATAAAATCCGTTGTTTCAATTATTTTAAAGAGAAATTCGAGCGATCTAAACCGCACAACGTCCAGGCTGACAATAGCGGATACTTCTGGAGTTCAAGAGCTCTCTGTAGCTTTCAGCGAAAGGCGAACTACGGCGCAGATCATCGAAGAAAGCTTACTCGGTTCGCCTGCTTCACCTGGTGCGCCACCCAACATGTAAGCGCCGTTAAGTACTGCATTTTTGTGTTGAGCTAGCTTTTTGGTGCACTGAGTTTGGTAACTGGTAATAGTCGATAGCAATATGAAAGTTTCCCGCTCTTCCTGCCGTTGCATTTTGTCCAGTAACCGAAGCTGTCGTGGGCGTGCCCTGCCGCCCTAAAGAAGTGGGGCTTTTGCACGTATGACTGTGAATTTCCTTGTACTCTGGTCGATCTATAAACGTTTACTATCTCTTTTGCAAGTTTTAATCATAACTTTATTGAAATATAACCCCGAAACCGCGTCTTGAATTTTGATGGAACTGACTCATTATCGGATTGAGCTAATTGGGCTCGTACACTTGCTTAAGGGTCAATATAATTTCCAGGGTTGTGGACGAGACCAACGAAGATATCGAAGAATCTTTCCAAAGCCCCTCAGCCTCGCATTCTAACCTCAAACGAGGTGCAGTGTGAGTGAAAACTTATCTTTCATTCTCAATAACTTTCTTCCTGATGGTGGCTTAAAATTTTGGTTTATTTGATGATTTGTCCTCAGCGTTGATGACAGCGACGGCAGTGATGTCGAGTGTGCGGGTGGCGGTGTGGTTCCCCAAAGTGACGATGATTCAGGAGGCAGTGGCGATGAATCGAAATCGACAAGATCTTCAGACAGCGGACGCTTCAAGTGAATAAATTCATATTTTTTCATTATCTGGACTCGATTATTGGCTAAACTGAGAGAAATATTCGTATTGTGATCAAGTAATTGGCCAAGAAAATCGTTCCCTATATTCATCGATTATTATTTTCATTTTCTCAACCCGATACATCCTATTAAGGTACAAATGCTATGTTTTGTAACAGTTTCGAACATTCACAATCATTTTCATTCCTTCAGGATTTAATTTCTTCTTTTCAGGGAACCTCTTCCACCCGATAATCTGCGAATCACCCGGTCGACAAGGAAAAAGAAGTGACAAATTCAGCTTGGAGGTTATCGATTTGACCTTAGAGTTTTCGTGGTTTGAATTTTGCCTCTCTCGATTCTCACTCGATCGTTCAATGGAATTCTGCTTGAAATCCTCGTTCTCGTTCGTCTCATTTTGTACGCGTATTCCAATTCTGTATTTTTAACGTATACGTGCCTGATATTTTGGTGGTCCAACCTTTTTTGATGAATAAAATTTACTTTATTAAATAATATAGGCCCAAATAAATAGGCCCAATAAATTTTATTGGGCCTAGATTTTATTTTCTCTCTTGAATCTGAACACCGACCGCTCATTTTCTGAATTTCATATGATTTTTAAAAACGGTATCCGAAGTTTTACGCTTGAAGAGTTAATCAGTGTCCTTGGATAATTGGCAAACAGCAATTAAAGGCAACCGGAGTGAAGATAGGCAGCTAATTTAGGTGCTTGGAGCGGGTTTATCAATTCATTATTTTTTACAGACGTTCCAACTTGGGAATTTCATTCATTATGGACTTCAACGCTAAAGTTTCCAAGTTTAATTGAAGCCAGGGATAGTTGACGATTTACTACACGCTAGTGTTCCTGCAGTGTTGGAGCCCTGAGCATCAAACCATCCTGATAGGCGATCATCGGCGACAACTGCAGCCTGTGAATGTTTGTTGACGAAGTGATACCCAAGTGCCACCCCACTTGCCTGTAAGTGGGGCGGCATTTGTCCAAAAGCCAATAGTGGTTCGGGTGGCGGTTGTCAACGGCGGGGCAAAACCCCGGGTGGCAGTTAGGCGAAAATACGGGAATGGGGTGGCAGTTGAGAACCGCGAGGGTGGGGTGACCGGGCGCCACAACCAGGGGGGCGCGCGACGGCAGGGAAAACGGGCATTTTTATTGCCAGAATTTTAAAAAAGCTGTTTTTTACTATAACAAAATTAAGTGAATGATATGTAAATAAGTAATAATAATTCTGCAACGATAACTAAAATATTGTGGGGGGGGGGGGGGCTTGACAAAACCTCGCCCAGGGTGCCTTATGTCAAACACGGTTAACTTGGAGGACGAATTCGTGGAACAATCTTATCATCCACCTGCCAGATGATATCCCATCAATCAATCGGTTTATTGGTTTTGTCAAGGGATTGACCGAGCTCGTTTTCCATTCAAACTGAACACCGGGATCGTAGCGTTTTAGTTACTTCTCTAGTCGTGCCAATAAGTTCTTTGAACCTCGAAGTGTTAGCCCTCGAGTCGAGTTGTGTCACTAGTCGAAGCTCTACTCTTCAGAAAATCGACGGAAATGTAAGTTATTGATCTGTACATTGGTGTGCCGTCTGCTTGAAAAAATACCTCGGAAAAACTCCTGGCTCTTCTTGTTTTTTTATTTAAATATTTGTCCAAATCTCAGCCGGACTCTATTCATCATCGGCTTATCTCATGTTTACGTAAGGCTACTCATGCGGATCGCTGTATAATTTAAACAGTGTTCTGTTTTTGTAGGATTACACAGCGATAGTAACTTCAGAAAATCGTGCAAGTCCGATTTTTGTCGAAAATAAGGTTTTGAGCTCAGTAGAGAAATTAGGGTCGCTTGATTCATCAGCCGAAGCCGTCTTCTCGTGCGATGAATAGTTTGCCTTACTCCAAAATTTGTAGGATTGCATACACTAGCTTTTACTTTTTTAATCGTATCATTTTTTCGGTTTGTTTAAAGTCAAAGTCAGTTTAAAGGGTAGAAGTCAATTTTACTGCCCACGTCTAGGGACGGGACCGCTTCACACAGCCCCTAAAGGCCGTATCACACGTCAGACCGATCTCCTCCCCATCCCACAGACCGTCTGGACAGACCGATTCTTTGGTGATTTTTACGTGCAAATTCATTGAAAATTTTTCTTAGAAATAAGATTCCATAGATGAATAATAACAAACATTGATGCAGGTGCGCCAAAGTGAACATATCCATGGGATCAGCCAATCGGATAACTGGGTCTGTGTGTCTGTCCGTGGGATGGGGAGGAGAACGGTCTGACGTGTGATACGGGCTTAATCAATGAATTGAGACACACCCCCTTTTTGTAACAAAGGAGAATTTTTTTTTCTCAAATCTTTGTTGAAAATTTTTTGTTTTGTTAAGACTTCTTTTAAAAATTCTTAAAATTTTTTTTATTCTTTAAAAAAATTTTTCTTTAAAAAATTCTTTAAAATTTTTTTTAAATTCTTAAAAAAAAATTTTCTTTTAAAATTATTTAGGTACTTAATTATTTACTTAGTTTTTCCTTTCAATGCTCCTATTCAATACTAAGATGCCGTTTTTTTGGGAATCAGGTTTCGAAAATTGTTGGTTTTTTTTCACTCCGTCATATAAGTAAGGCGTTGTACAGTCCATTTACAACAATTTTCTTTCTCTTTTCGGTTTTCTTCGGTTTCGGATTTATCGTTTCCTTTTTCCGTTCCTCGTTCGGTCTTGCATTTTGAACTCGACTGACTGGATATCAATTCTAGGGCTGCTGCTCTCCAGGAACAGCCGGTCAAAAAACAATTTGCGTGAGTAATTTCGAATTATCTTCTTCTATTTTGGTTCTCGGTCAGTTTTTGGAGAATATCGATGGGACTGTCTCTTTTCCGCAGATTACTGCCGAAAATCATAAATGGAGGAATCGCTGGGATCATCGGAGTTTCTGTGGTTTTTCCTCTTGACCTCGTCAAGACTCGACTGCAGAACCAACCAGTCGGCCCCAATGGGGAGAAAATGTACAATTCCATGTAAGGGCGATAAATTATATTTATCTGAAATTTATCTAAATTGGGTTATTTGAAATTTATTTTTTATTTAATTTATTCATTGGGAATTTATATGAATTTATCTATTTAAAATTGATTTAATTGCAATTATGCAGCGGAATATGTATTTTATTTTTGTAATTTACTAATCTACCTCTTTACAGGTTGGATTGCTTCAGAAAAACGTACAAAGCTGAAGGATATTTCGGGATGTATAGGGGTACGTAGCATTCATGTTTCTTTAATATGATGGTATGGCGAGGGTGATGTTGATTATCTCCATTATTCTTCAGGCTCGGGCGTGAATATTTTACTGATAACTCCCGAAAAGGCCATCAAGCTCGCCGCAAATGATTTTTTCCGTCATCACCTGGGAAAAGGCGTAAACTCGAAGTAAGTTTTTCAAAATTCTCCTCGCTCTTGAAATTTTATGATTGGTTTCTCCGAGTTGAGTAATTTGGACGCTGGAGTGTCTTGGTTTTTCGCATTTCTCCAATTTAGTTAATCATGTAAAAAACCTACAATTTCCTAAACGTTTTGTTTTTTTACACTTTAGGCAATTGCCACTGGCGAGAGAAATGGCCGCTGGAGGGTTGGCCGGGTTTTGCCAAATCGTCATAACAACTCCTATGGAATTGTTGAAAATTCAAATGCAGGATGCCGGAAGAGTGGCTGCTCTGGCCAAACAAGGTAATTTTCATTTTCCTCTGCCCTGACACCCGACGGAGATGAACTCCATGATGATTTTTCACCAATGTCAATTTATTCTCGTGCTTGACGCAATCAATTTTGCTTTCCAGAGGGAAAAGTCATACCCAAAGTATCAGCCACGTCTCTCGCGCTCGATCTAGTCAAAACGAAAGGGATTTTCGGTCTCTACAAAGGAATCGGAGCCACGATGCTTCGTGACGTTTCTTTCTCCGTCATTTACTTCCCCATGTTCGCTCGACTCAACAGTCTGGGTCCGCGGAAGAAGGACTCAGGTCAGTTACTGACATTGGCGATTAATTTTGTTATCGTAGCCGATCGGACGCTCCCAATGATTATCGATTATCTCGAGTCTGATTGGCTATAGCAACAACGATTTTGTGGTAGATCCTCTCACCCCAAACTGCAGGGTTTATTATAAGTTGTGCCTCGTACGATTCAATTTGTTTCTTACTGAGAGAAATGGGACCGATTTGGGTTAAGAGACCAATTTGGGTTCAGGGACCGATTTTAATTCTGGGAAGGACCAATTTGGGTTCAAAGACCGATTTGGGTTTAGGGACCAATTTGAGTTCAGAGACCAATTTGGGTTTAGGGACCAATTTTGGTTCTGGGGCCAATTTGCGTTTGGGACCAATGCGGTTTTAGGGACCAATTCGGGTTCAGGGACCAATTTGGGTCCAGGGACAGTTTTAGGTTCAAGGACTGATTTGTGTTCTGGGACTGAACTGGACTGTTTGATGAGGCCTGGTTGGATGAGCCGAAACGAGAGAACGGTTTAACTTTGCTATTTCTCCTCATAACTCATTTTTATTTTGAACTTTATCAGCGTAAAATGGCCCGACCTCAAAATGGGATCCTCGTTAGAATATTTTTTCCTTTTACCCCTCTGCCAGGACATTCTGACTGATCCATCTTTCGTTCACTGTAGGGGTGGGTTGAAATATAACCTAACGACCTCGAAGACGTATTTGTAGAAGTAAGGTAAGATGGTGGTCTTTGTATTTGATGTCAACGGTGCCTAATTGTACTTTTCTTTTTGTGACTAATTCGCATACAAGTGCGGGCTGTAGAAATTGGTTAGTTTAGCCGGATCACGGATTTCCCTTTTGCTGTTACATTCCTGGTACCATTTTTTCACACATCTTACCTAATCTCGAAATCTGGGCCTTTGAATTTTACTGTAGAGCCTCTCATAATTTTTAGAGCCCATCTTCTGTCTCGGTGTTCACTTCCTTAGTCGATGTGTGTTGGCACAATATCTGGTTTTAACTGTACGTCCTTTACCTTTGCCCCTAATACTCGATTAGTTCATCTACCTTTATTTTGTGCAACTAGAATTTCGACAACACGCACTAGGTACTTCTAAATGAAAGACTTGAGTTTTTAATTTTTTCCTAGCCTTACAGACTCGACTGTTCAGGGTCTTGGAATCAAATACCTTATAAAGTTTATAAATACCTAAACGAAATAACTTTTTAAAGATGTTAATTCAGAAACTGGTTTAACAATAAATCGATTTTCTTATTGAATTATGGAAGAGCTGCGTGTTATCGAACGACAGGCGTTTCATTTAATTAATCATGAATATCATAGTAAGGCAAGGCGTGCGCATGTCCTGTTTGTTTTGTCCAGACGACGCTGTATTTTATTGGTCGTTTTTATCCGGCTGTGCGTCCGGCTCCGTCGCAGCCGTTCTAGTCAACCCGTTCGACGTTGTGAAGACGCGATTGCAAGCGATCACCAAGACTGATGATAAGCCCAAATTTAGCGGCATCACAGATACTGTTATGTGAGTTTTTTAATTATCCTATGAGCGAATGATATCTTGCGCAACCGCTGGTGGGAAAATTAATCTTATCCAATTCTCCAAAATTAATCCCTAATGGCTCGCTTATGCCTCACGACCTATCTTGAAACCTCTCTTGAAGGTCCTTACGACCTATCCTGAGGATCCTCATGACCTCTCTTGAAGGTCCTTACGACCTATCCTGAGGATCCTCATTGGCCGTCTTGAAAGTCCTCACGACCTATCTGGAACACCCTGTAAGTCTGTCGCAAAGATCCTCACCGCCTGTTGCGAAGAACCTCACTGCGTTGTCTTGAAAGTCCTCACAACCTGTCTTGAAGGACCAAATGACTTAGTTTCTAGCTCCTCACCACCTATTCTTGAAGCTCCTCGCAACCTCCTGAGGCATTTCACAACCTATCTTGGCATCCTCCTATCTTGACATCCTCACGACCTATCTGGAACATCCTCCTGATCTGTCTCGAAGCTCCTCACATCCTGTCTAGAGGAACCTCATGAAGTTCCCTCAAGTTCCTCACAACCTGTTTTTGAAACTCCTCGCTACCTCTTTAAGGCATATCTTAGAATTCCTCACGACCCGTTTTCAAGCTCTTCCCAACCTCTTCGAAGCACTTCATGGCCTATTTTGAGAGACCGTAAATTCCGTCTTCGATTCATCAATAATTTGAGAATACGTTCTGATTTTTTTCCAGAAAAACGTTAAAACACGAGGGGCCCACTGCTTTCTTCAAAGGAGGCGCTTGTCGAATGATAGTCATCGCTCCGCTCTTCGGCATAGCCCAAACAATTTACTATTTAGGAGTCGCTGAAAAATTACTTTCGTGGTTGTAATCCCAAAAAACCGCCGTGAGTAGTAATATGGTCTAGAAATGTCAACATATTGTGGTACGATTTGAAAATATCGATTGATTTCGTCTAGAACAGGTAAGCTTTTAAGTTATGAATGGATTGTTTCTTTTAATTATTCGATGCGTCAACTTAACTCGTACTTGGTCGATTTTAGGTCATAGTCTTTACCATTTCAGGCATTAGATGCCATACGGCTTCTTCTGGTATGTTTTC
This sequence comes from Nesidiocoris tenuis, assembly GCA_036186465.1. Classification (NCBI taxonomy): domain Eukaryota; kingdom Metazoa; phylum Arthropoda; class Insecta; order Hemiptera; family Miridae; genus Nesidiocoris; species Nesidiocoris tenuis. Next base: position 10,647,394 of record AP028912.1, on the reverse strand, counting down.
GTCCCTTAGGGACATTTTAGTCTCGATGTTAATCGACATTGTAAATTACCCAGGCCCTCCAACTTGGTAGATTTGGTTCCTAGTGGTGAAAATCGAGGGTTGGATTCGATCTTTGAGATTAATTCATTTTTGTTTGTTTGGCCAAGAATTCTTTTGAGTCGCTTCGAGAATTGGGCGTTACTATGCCATAATCTTACATTCGTGGCGCATTTTGTTAGAATAATTTCTCGAATAAACATAATAATTTTTTATGGATCTTTCCGGATTTTGGTTATACAGCATCTTTTCTTAAGTAAGTTATCAAGTTCCATAGCAGAACTCAGGACTAGAATTATTTTCCGTTTGTGACGTAATAATTACGTCACAAACGGAAGAATTATTCTTTCACTTTTCAAGATATTTTCCCATTTATTTATTTATTTATTTAGTTCCCATGGAACTTTTCATCCCATTTATTCCTGGCCCTTTAACCGAGGCGTGGAAATCCGCCCTAAATTTATGAAATTCTTTTTTGTTCAAAGTATAGAATTTCACGATTTTAGATTAGTACTTAGAAGGTGATCAGCGTTTTATTGGTGTTTGTGTACAATAATTGTGCTGGTTAGAGGTGTCTAGCGAAAAAATTGGTTTGTACATAAATTCGAAATTAAGAACAGGAGAGGACTTTCTTCGTGAAAATAGGGCCAACTCATGAAAACCATTAAAATGCTCTATGAACTTTTTTGTTCGGCCGCATTAGAAGCTTAGGATCGGCTATGATCGATTGGTTTAAATAAAATAAATCACCTGAGCGATTGGTCAATTAGAGAGGCAATTGGTCTTCCTGAGCGATGGAAGACGGTCGATGGCAATTGCAATGCGCATTATGGGCGGAGCGCATCGCAAAATGAAATTTTTGAAGGTGCGCAGACTTCGGTCGTCACGGGCGGAGCGCATCGCAAACATTGTTCTTCAGGCGTATTTTTCAAAGGACACACGGCAAAGGTCCTGACACGGATTGACAATTTCGCGCTGTGATGCGATGCACCCCGTGCGTAGTGTGCTCATCAACGTTTTGCAATGCGACCCGATGCGTCTGTAGTGTGCGCTTACCTTGTAAGCCAAAATGCCTGAATTTTAATTTTTTATTTTTCCAAAAAATGAGCGTATTCTCGGGGATTCTCGGCTTATTTGGATTTCTGTATGTCGTAGCGGAACATGAGCGTGTACTTATGTTCGTGTTAATTGTCTTGCATATCAATTTTGCCCAATGAATTGGCTTTTGGGAACGTCGTATTGGCCGCAAATAATTTTCATAATAATTTTGTTACCAATAATTTTCATTTTATGATAGAAGGCGATGAAAATTATTTTTACTTTTTGTCAACGTTTTTTCAAAGTTTCATTTTATACAAAAAGTTGATGGAAAAGTCTGGTAGCGCGCTGCTGATCGATGGTGCACTATTGATCAGCTGATCGCTCAACTCAAGCAAATATACCCGGCATGTAGCATACGATTTTTCATTTTTGGATTCGGCGTGTTTTTCTGAGGCTAATTTTCTGATTTCGTTAGCACTACACCCTGTAACTTATTGTAGGATTAACCGGTTAACGTCAGCCGGAAGGTGCTTGTAGGCATGAATATTGCATTAACACTAACCTACTCATCTCATATTGGAATACTTAATAGGTTTGTATGATGTGTAGGATCGGGCGAGCTTTCAATACAGTGTCAGCAGCTCGAATGTGTTTTTCAATTATCATTAGTTATCTAATAATCAAGATTCTGCCACATTAATTTTTAACCCGTTAGTTACTTAACCCTTCGCTTTAGAACGCTGCCCTGAGAGAAAATTGCATTTAAATTAACCTAATTGTAACATATTAAAAATATGGTAGCCCATTGTATTTAACAGGGGGTTTCACTAAGGTGCATTTCTTTTTTGAGTGCTCCCGAGTATTTTAGGATTAGAGTGCTTTCGAATGTCTAATAGATTTTAGAAGGGTATTTTCCTGAGCTGAATGGTAATTCTCCAATCGGTGTCGTGTGCTTCCTCTTGAGATTGGCGTCTTGGAACCGTGTCAAATTATCTGTCGTGCAATTGTTTGTGACGGGATTGATTTGTGCGAATTTCGCAAAAGAAATGGCAGAATTTGTAACATGGTATATACGAAAAAGCAGACTGAGTGATCCCCGACCTAAATTATGATTGCAAACCTTTTTCTGTAGGTTGTTTTTTTTAATACTTCCATCCTTGACAATGTTTTAAAACATTGATCGTGAGGTCAAACAATATGAATATTGATTTTAATGCGATTCAATTTAATTCATCCGCTTGGTGCGTAAAGCTGTTGAAATTTCTTCACCAAAAATTTTAAACATTTTTCAAGCCTACTTGGATTTTTGTTTGAAATTTCAGTCGTAAAATCTGTGCGGAAAGTACGAAAGTTTGAAATACTTCCAGAAACCATCGCCTCTATCACGATAGCAATACATATTGTCGATTACATCGGCTCATGCGCCGAGATAACATTCAGCTCATCAGTCACTGGTCAATTGTATAATGATCAAAAGCACTAATACCAGAAATTATCGAGTCCATAATACCTATGAATATAGCTGTCGTGTACATACATAATATTGTGATATCCGCCCCAACTGACCCAATATCGCCGTATTAATTATCAACATTGTCCAAATTGTCAACGTTACTGTCCAATATTGGTGAATTTGGCGAGCTTTTGTAGATTGGTGACATTTTCTTATGAAAATGGTACCATGGTCTAACACTGATTTTAAGCTGGTCAAAATAATTTATATTTACGGAAAAAATAACAGGAGTGTCAGGAAAAAATCAGCTGTTTTTTGAGCTGGCTAAAAAGATAAATAAAAAAGGTAAAAGCGTAGAAGAATTTACTAATTCATTCGAGTTCAAGCTAAAGCTAGTGTGCTAAAGCACTGAATTTTGGCATTTAGTGCAAAAAATATCGAGCGAAAAATATCTTTGATTTTAGTAAGAACACTTATGTATCTGAGGGCCGAAGAATAGATACGGAGTCTTTTTGGATTATATATTATATCTTTTTGGACGTGCGAGGTTGCCCCAACATACCCTGAATAAGTTCATACCCAAGTTTACGTTTTTCGCCTTCATCCTTCCTTCTTTGGAACCCCATTCGCCCAATTGACAAAATTTGTTAATTGGGCGAATGGGGTAACCCAAAGATTGGATTTAATCCAATGCATCCTTTTTGAGTGTATTTAAAACTACAGATCAAATTAGCAGGAAGTACTGATTCGTGAGAGCGGGAAGAATTTATTCATCCGATGAGGATTTGTAATTTGGAGTCTTTCCATTATGGAAAATCAAGATCGGTGGATACCATGTTGGTATGTTAGAGACAATAATATGCTTGTTACTGTAATTTATATCGGTGTATGTACCTACTTGTAGAATAATAATATGGTCTATGTAGAGTTGCCGAACTATTAAATTATAATAAAGGCACTTATTTATTTTTTGCTGTTGTGGTAGGTATACTGTTATTCTGAGGAAAAATGTGAATAAAGTTATCTCCTGAAAGTTTCCAATGTATCATTCTATTACCCTAGTCCTTCCACTTAAGCTGACTTATCATGCAAGCTCCTAATTCTACATTACCATCAAAGCCATATTCGCCATCCCGGTGGATCGATCAGACAATCTCCATCGGATATTTTTGCGACCGACAACCGTCGTTGTTTTGCTGTAGTTAAATACACGGTAAACGGTTTAAATTAATTGGTTTCAAAAACATTTGCTGAAACACAAAATTTTTTTGGACATGATGAAATCGCGAAGACCTGCCGGTCAACCCTACAGGTGGCGCGCGCCAAAAAACCAAATCTTTAAAACTGACTTTCAAAAAAAAAAAAATCCCCAACAAAGAAAAACACGATTTTGATAAATAATGTATCCGGTAGTGTGAACGATGCAGAGTATAGTTAAGGTGACAGTACCGGTTTGGAGTGTTGTGTCCCGGTGTCGTAGGGGACGGCCAAACGTCCCGCTTCAAGAAAAAGCCCCGCTTTGGGAAGGCATCCTCTAAAAAATTAGGTACCTACCTATGTAAGTACGAGGTCAACTTCAAGATCAAAGTCAATTTCGAGATCGAATTCAACTTCAAGATCGAAGTCAACTTCGAGTTCAAATTCAACTTTGAGATCAAAGTCAACTTCGAGATCAAAGTCAACTTCGAGATCAAAGTCAACTTCGAGATCAAAGTCAACTTCGAGATCGAACTCAACTTCGAGATCAAATTCAACTTCGAGGTCAAAGTCAACTTCGAGATCAAACTCAACTTCGAGATAAAACTCAACTTCGAGATCAAATTCAACTTCGAGATCGAAATCGACTTCAAGATCAAACTCAACTTCGAGATCAAACTCAACTTCGAGATCAAAATCAACTTCGAGATCGAACTCAACTTCGAGATCGAACTCAACTTCGAGATCAAATTCAACTTCGAGGTCAAAGTCAACTTCGAGATCGAATTCAACTTCGAGATCAAATTCAACTTCGAGGTCAAAGTCAACTTCGAGATCAAACTCAACTTCGAGATCAAATTCAACTTTGAGATCAAAATCAACTTTGAGATCGAATTCAACTTCGAGATCAAACTCAACTTCGAGATCAAATTCAACTTCGAGATCAAAGTAAACTTCGAGATCAAACACAACTTCGAGTTCAAAATCGACTTCGAGATCAAATTCAACTTCGAGATCAAAGTCAACTTCGAGATCGAAGTCAACTTCGAGATCAAAGTCAACTTCGAGATCAAATTCAACTTCGAGATCAAAGTCAACTTCGAGATCAAAGTCAACTTCGAGTTAAACTCAACTTCGAGATCAAACTCAACTTCGAGATCAATGACAACTTCGAGTTCAAAGTCAACTTCAAGATCAAACTCAACTTCGAGATCAAATTCAACTTTGAGATCAAAATCAACTTTGAGATCGAATTCAACTTCGAGATCAAACTCAACTTCGAGATCAAATTCAACTTCGAGATCAAAGTAAACTTCGAGATCAATGACAACTTCGAGATCAAATTCAACTTCGAGATCGAATTCAACTTCGAGATCAAATTCAACTTCGAGGTCAAAGTCAACTTCGAGATCAAACTCAACTTCGAGATCAAATTCAACTTTGAGATCAAAATCAACTTTGAGATCGAATTCAACTTCGAGATCAAACTCAACTTCGAGATCAAATTCAACTTCGAGATCAAAGTAAACTTCGGGATCAAACACAACTTCGAGTTCAAAATCGACTTCGAGATCAAATTCAACTTCGAGATCAAAGTCAACTTCGAGATCGAAGTCAACTTCGAGATCAAAGTCAACTTCGAGATCAAATTCAACTTCGAGATCAAAGTCAACTTCGAGATCAAAGTCAACTTCGAGTTAAACTCAACTTCGAGATCAAACTCAACTTCGAGATCAATGACAACTTCGAGGTCAAAGTCAACTTCGAGATCAAACTCAACTTCGAGATCAAATTCAACTTTGAGATCAAAATCAACTTTGAGATCGAATTCAACTTCGAGATCAAACTCAACTTCGAGATCAAATTCAACTTCGAGATCAAAGTAAACTTCGAGATCAATGACAACTTCGAGATCATATTCAACTTCGAGATCAATGACAACTTCGAGATCGAAGTCAACTTCGAGATCAAAGTCAACTTCGAGATCAAATTCAACTCTGAGATCAAAGTCAACTTCGAGATCAAAGTCAACTTCGAGTTCAAACTCAACTTCGAGGTCAAAGTCAACTTCGAGATCAAACTCAACTTCGAGATCAAATTCAACTTTGAGATCAAAATCAACTTTGAGATCGAATTCAACTTCGAGATCAAACTCAACTTCGAGATCAAATTCAACTTCGAGATCAAAGTAAACTTCGAGATCAAACACAACTTCGAGTTCAAAATCGACTTCGAGATCAAATTCAACTTCGAGATCAAAGTCAACTTCGAGATCGAAGTCAACTTCGAGATCAAAGTCAACTTCGAGATCAAATTCAACTTCGAGATCAAAGTCAACTTCGAGATCAAAGTCAACTTCGAGTTAAACTCAACTTCGAGATCAAACTCAACTTCGAGATCAAATTCAACTTCGAGATCAAAGTAAACTTCGAGATCTAACACAACTTCGAGTTCAAAATCGACTTCGAGATCAAATTCAACTTCGAGATCAAAGTCAACTTCGAGATCGAAGTCAACTTCGAGATCAAAGTCAACTTCGAGATCAAATTCAACTTCGAGATCAAAGTCAACTTCGAGATCAAAGTCAACTTCGAGTTAAACTCAACTTCGAGATCAAACTCAACTTCGAGATCAATGACAACTTCGAGTTCAAAGTCAACTTCGAGATCAGATTTGAGCTCGAGTGTCTGAGGTCTAGTTTCAGTATAGGTCAAGATAGAGTTTCAGTTCCAGTTGGATGCACGGTTACCTGTCGAGTTCCTCAATTGTTGAACGAATTATTCGGTTAAAAAAATACCATTTCAGAAAATTAATTAATCTTATCTGAGTACTTTTTTAGTGGTTTCTCCCTTTACGACCTACCAGCCTTTTTTATTGCTACACTTTTTTTACTCATTTTACATTAAATTAGGTTATTACAGACCCGCAAAGCGTAAAAGTATTCCGGGCTTCTGGGGTCGGCCTCTCGGGCCCCAAAATCGACGAGAGCCGACCGACCAACAGGTTACGATTCCGCCGGCTCCTCCGCCAATCGGCGGCCAGTCAACGGCGCGCATTCGAAGTGTCAAGTGCTGCGTGTGTCTGACCGTGCGTATTGCGATCGCGCGTGTTTTTTTGTGTCGCGTGAAGGTATTCGTGTTCTCTTGGAAAACGCAGGTCTGCTGTATCTGTCGAAAACGTGGCCATGGATCCGTAAGCAACAAATTCTGTCGGAAAAAGCTTTGGTAAGTAGTTATCGGATTAATTATAAAAAAAAAATTCACTCGATAAAAAAAAAATGAAAAACCAAAATCCCGACAGTTGGCTGATAATTTTGTATTCGTAATATTTCGTTTGATAGACTTCCGCATTGCTTTTCAAGTAGATTGCAAATTTTCCCTGACAATTATCAACCATAATTATCATGGTTTTGTTCTAAAATTGTGCGTACCAAAAAATTGAAGGCTTTTGACAGATGTGATATCAAAGTACCAGTGGTCTATATGATTCTATCACTTTTATTAACAAATTTTCATAGCCTGAAGAGTGAACCAATATTTTATTCTTTTAACCTCAAATCCAAATATTCAGAATTTGAATAACCTTGCGCCCCTATACCATCCTGCCTTTCAAAAATGTTTTTTTAAACATGTACATGCAGATGTACCTTTTTATTTTTATTTGATTTCGGAAGTTATGTTCATAACCTGGAGTTATTTTCTCTTAAACTGTATGTACCTAGCAGGAAAATTGAAAAAATTTGAACAACTGGAAAATTAAAACATGGAAAAATCAAGATACCTAAGACGTTCCTTATCTGTCTGCCCTCCAAAATGTATGTATTGAAAAGTGGATCCCGATCATTTAAATGAGTAAATTATCGGAATAAATCGCCGTATTTTAATAATCAGTTGCATGAAAATATCAAATCTATTTTTTTATTAAATCCCAAATTTTTATTAAAACCGAGGAAACCTAGGAGGTTCGTTCCTGTTACAAGATTTTCCGTCTGAAGGCGATAAAGTAATGGAACACTCGAATTTTAGATGAAAATTGAAGCCCAAGGAAAATTATTTCCTTCCTTCGCTCGGAAAATAGCGAAGAATGAATCGCTGGAAATTCGACTCGTGAAATACAACCAAGTAAAACGGTCCCTTTTCGCATTTGAATTTCTAGATGAGAATAATAGACTGTGGGCATTTTCTATTTCATATTCCATCGAAATCTCTCTGGGTGGAACGTCGGGTCGTATTGAGAAACTCTGCGAAGAAAAGTGAAGTTTGAGGCGTGGAGTGACAATTGTGCCAGAAAAAACACCAACGTAATTTATCTATTTTAAGTATGGCTAAAAAGTTAAAAGTGGACCAAAATTGGAAACAATGTGTTCCTTGGTCATTATGATGTATTTGATTCAAGAGGATCTTTTTCTTCACATTACTTCTGGACCGTGTGCAATCATAAAACGACTATTCTGATTTTATATTCTATACAACATGTTGCGACCCGTAAAGCTGCAGCTAAAATTGAATATTTCTTTAGAAAACTATGCCAAAACGCTAAGATTGATAATAATATCAATGATATTATGAATGATCAATGATATTATCAATCTTTACTTATTCTATCAACATAATATGTATTATATTATATTACATAATATGTAATATTATTATGATAGGACACATAATACATAACATATAATACATAATATTATTATGATAGGATCACCAAGAATTAGGATCCTCAAAATTCGATTTCGTACTCTACAGTTACTGTAAAGTAATAGGTACCTTTGCTGCCGCGGGATGGCAAGGATGAGGTAGTTATCTACCGGATGTAGGATTGGGGATTAGCTTCTCGAGCTAGCTCTAGAGGGATGGGCGATCATTAACCCCTGTCCTTGTGGGTAAGGCAAAAGCCCATGTGCATATGGATGCAACCTAAGGAACAGGGCCAAAATCCGGATGAGTGGTAAGTGGAGGCTCCTGGTTCCCGATCCCACCGTAAATAACGGAGGCTAACGACCTCTATCCTCCAAAATACGAACAATATTTTTTTCGCTTTTTTTTACGTGCGACCTGCTTCGAAGCACTTGATAATTGGAAATGGGAATTTCTCTCCCTTCGAGAGGCCGAAATGGCTCGAATATTTCGACATCCTCTTTCATACCGAATTGACGACTCTCGTATAGTATTCGGGCGCTGCTCCACTTGATTTCATCAGTTTCGGTACGTTCGGTACAGGTCCCGAACCTTAGGTACTTGACATTGTTAGGGAACGAGGACCGAATGCGAGAGACCCACGGGAAATATGATCGGATTATGTAAAACGTCGAGGGCAGGGCCCTTTAAGCCCTGGCAGACATGAGATCTCGAACGCCCTTTGGGCACCTACGTGAGGATTCATGCTCCATTCGCTGACGGCGAGGTTATACAGATCGAGGGCGAAAGAGCCGACGGACTTTCAATGGGCGAATGGAGAGATCTAATTATTTTAGTTCGGTCGGTTTCATTCATTAACAAACCTTAGTAATAAATTTAGCTATCCCCAAAATTAGGTTTTTGAATTTTGGTTTATTATTTGTTAACAAACCTTCATAATTGCCCAAGAAATTTTTTTCAAACCTACCCTGAAATTTTCATGGTTTATGTTTCAAAGAGTAGATGTAGAATCCGAATCAGTAATTAAAAATATTCGTCCGTCCGCCGTCCTTAGCCGATCGGCCGCCGTCACCGTCCGCCGTCCATCATCCGCCGTCCGCCGTCCACCGCGAACACTTTCTGCCAAACAGCTGGAGATTTTTTTGAAATCCTCAAGAAAAATCAACCTTGTTCTTTAGCCAATTGGCCAGTTTTAAGCCCTCTGGAAAAATAGTTGAAATCTTGAGAGAATTGAGTTTTTCAAAATCTTTTTCGACTTGCAAGTAAATTGTTTCATTTGTTTGCTTTTTTATGGTGAATCAAACGGGACCATAGTTACATTTTACATGTTATATTTTGCCTCTGCCTATCAGAATTTCGAATGTGTAGTTTTTCTCGACCTTAATCACAATATCGACGAATCAAATTATCGTACAATATGAAATTTTAATGCCATATAATTAGGTCTCCGCTTCTGATCATTAGGTAGGTACTCATAAATCACGATTAGCCTAATCGTTGGGTAAAAGCTCAGGTAGCCGTTTCAACGGTACGTTGAATGATGAATCGTTATAACGGCTGATGACACGAATACCTCTTACATAAACATTAGGCCGCGGTTTAATCTGATTAGTAAAATATACCTTTATTTACGTTCGAGGCTAACAGGCGGAAAAGGAACGCAATTTCTTGAATGGTCGTTATAAGGCGAACTCGATCATTATTCTTTTACGTTGATAAATGTGTTTTTAATTATAGAAAAATATTGCTAATGCGCTGACTGGTATGCTAGGTAAATACGGGTTTTTACAAGTGGCAGACAAAGTTCTATGTTTTCAAAGCAACTCTTGATGTTGGTAAATGGGAACCAGCGGTGCGTAGATAACACACAATACTTCCATATTTCGAAACGCAAAAGTGTCACATAATTTGATCATATTTTGGCTGCTTTTGAGGGTGTTAAGGTTAAAAAGTTCAAAAAACTCACTATGCAAATTTTAAAACTTGCTTGAAATAAAAATACGCCAAGTTTTTGGAATATAAAAAATACTCAAATATTTTGCAAGGTAAAAAAAAGATTTTAAGACCGGGAACGCTAAAATCGGTTCATTTTTGTGGCCGGAAAAAATAAAATTAAATAAAAAACACTAAAAATGCTAATATATCGGAAGTACTGCGAGTTATTCAAATTTAGATTAAACAAGGTGTTTGGTCTTGGAGAAACAAACATTTCAGTTCAAGAAATTTGAAAAAAGATTGAGAATTGAGGGATCTATGACAATTTTTGTCAAGTTTTTTCCGATTCAGAAATTCTGAAGCACCGTTCCAATTCTCGGTTTCTAGACAATTCCAATACTTCCATTTACTCTGTAAATATTTCAGCTTGCAATATTCGAAACTAGTTTTGATTAAAGTTTTGGCAAAATACAGTTTTATCGATCTACTTAGCCCACACATATTATGCAGATCATGCTTGGTATACTCATCGCGGAAATTAATCCACATTCCAAAGACGCTGTTAATAATGGGTATAGAGGTAACTATTCAACCGTTTTGTCACGCCTGGTAGATCGCGTGGCATAGCATTACGTATCCATACGGGGAATAGAAAATAAGCGCCTACTCGAGTGTAAACGTGATAACTATTGTCGAATCGGTCCGTTCAAACGTCTCATTTGCGATTCCGAGCTCGATTCCACTTTCGTGCCGAGTCTGCGTATCTTCGAGACGCAAAGTAGGAAAACCAAGTTCGTATGGTTGAATATGTAAGACGTGCTTTGAATAATTATATTGCATCAACTTCGTAACCGCGCATTGCCCTCCTCTCGCTTTTTTCGGGCTTTTTTAAGCAATCCCTTCAATCCTTGACACTGTCATTACTAAGATTAGGTATAAGTTGGCGTGTGTAAGTAGGTATAAGTTGGTATATGGTATAAGTTGGCGTGTTGTGCATTCCGGCTGCCACAATATTTTATTCATTTGTTGTGATCGCGGTTTCTCTCTATTTTTTATTTTATTCATGTTCTGGTCCTATGATTTCTTGGATTTTGAGCTGCTATGGTAAACAATGATAAGTTGAGAATCTCGACTTGAGATACATATGGTTCCTCTACGGACTCTTTCCTCCCATAGGTATCTCCTATGCGAATTTCATGTATCTGAGCGCATATCGCAGAAGGATCGCCCACCACATCTGTTGTTTTCATGTTTGAAGGTTACCGATAAAGTTCTTGCATTCGATAAGGATCCTTCAGCAGGAACGTTTTATCTGGAAACTATCGAGGGAATGAATCCTACGAGACAGTGGGTGGAAGCAGGCTGGCAGATAATGTAGTGGAGGATGACATTGAAATTTCGATATGGTCTGCCATATGTAGTCAGCATCATCAAATGCACTGAAATACCAAGGATGCATCCTGAAATTTTGATATGAAAAACATCTTGTACCCATGGGTACAAGATGTTTTTCATATCAAAATTTGGTGTATAAAATATATTTTATTCAATATAGAAATTGAAATTTCAAATTTCAAATTTAAAAAATCTAAAATCTGCCATAATACCTCTTTGTAGTATATGAATACGATGCCATTTTATAATACTTATAATTATTTAAAATCCAAATTATTTGGAAAATATTAAGTCTAAGGAAAACCTAAAAAACACTTCAAGTGTCAATTTAAAAATCGATTTAAGATCGATTTAAAAATCGATCGCAGCGCCATCTCTCATGTGAAAAACTCTGTAGTCGTCTTTTTATAATCTTTTTCTGGCCGTGTGAACCGATTTGAATGTTTATGGTCTTGAACTGTCAGTTAGAGAATACGTAGGTTCTGCTTATTCGGTCTCCTTTCACTTTCAGTTAACTTATCCCACTGCAATTTTCAAATCAAATTTTTAAGAAGAATATTTTAACGCATTTATTAGCGCCTAGTATCCACAAAATCAATCCAGATATTATCATACGCGGACCGGCGATTTTCTGTATTCTACGTAGATAAAAGGGTTTTTGGTATCATCATTCATTGCGGTACTGTTTAGTCGGTAGGTGCCTTATGCTTCAGATGAGTCGAGATTAAATTTTTATGGTCTAAAAGAGTTCACCGATTCACGATAAGTCACGATGATCGATTGCCATTTATTCATTCTTCTTTTAAAGGGCTTTACCTATCATAAACAATGGCCTATCATATCGCTCTGGTGGAAATTATTTCACGCTCGTGAATAGAAATGTCGTTGGTACATTATCAACAGATGGGAATCGGGATCGAAAACAGATGTGACCGAAACGCGACATCCTCTCAACCAGTTGTACCCATGGGACCCATAACAATGTCTGTCCCGCCCGAATTACGTCCCAATTCGTCGTTTCCGTTGACATTTAACCATGATAACGTCATGCATAGAGCCAAATGATGATAAATTCGTCCAGGATGCTCCATTTTGAAATAATCACAGCAGATGTTGAGAATGGTTATTGTTGCGGCTCGAGTGATACCATTGTTGCCGAATAAATCGCAGGCACTGGTGTCAATTTCGAAAAAATTAAATTAGGCGAATTTTTACATTTTTTTTTGCGCTTGAAGTTACTTCCACTCTGAAGGAAAAAAATTGAAAATTGAACTATTGTATTTCGTACCCAGTCGAAAATAGTATCAGAGGTTCAGTAACAAATTTTACTTGGAATCATTTTCTAGACAAGTGTCGTATGCCTACACTATTTTTTGCATACCCCCTATTTGTTGCATGCGTATTTTTGCATACCTTTCTATATTAATCCGTTTTACTTTTGATATAAGTGAAGCCTGTCTGGAGACTTTTTTGCTTAGCTGAGCGGATGTAGCGTGAAAACAAATTAGCACGGATTGCGATTTTACAATTCTAACTAGGTGAGGGGGAAATTCAATTTTCCGCGGCGTTATCCAAATCCAAGGACATCTTTGCTCCAGGATGAACACTGAGCCTTGAAATATCATAAAAACCTTCACTCTAACGAACTGTTTCACGTTTTCCTCTTATTTCCTCACTTTAGTTGATTCTAATTGGACCTTTCACCCGGAAGGCATTGCCGTAGATAAAAGAAAAGCTTCCGAAAAGAGGTTTTCTTGTAATTATGCAATAAATTTTCACTTACATACAATTTTTTTCCAAAAAATTGATACAATGATATAAACATTTGCCTAAGTACAGCTAAAAGCTACAAAAAGAGCAGTTTTCCTGACCGAGGGTTCTACTATGTCGACATTCAACGATGGAATTACCGGGGAATAAATTGCGGCGTAATCGGGTTCTATTCCAGAAACCGACTGTTGGAAATCAATAAAAGATTTCAGCGTAATTCAATTGAGAGATCCATTTGTCCTGATCCCAGACCAAGGCTGAACAAAATGACCATTGTCAGAAAGCTGTTGAATTGGATAGGGCAGAATTGCTTCTTGGTGGCGTTCAATAATCGAATACGATTTGGTTTAGTTTCTGCTCCTTGCTATTCGCATTTGGATTATTCATTGTTATTGCAGCGGAAATAGGGGTTTTGAAACTCAACAGAGCTCTTTATAGCCTTAGAAACGGACATCGTATTTTACAGTCGTATAAAAACGGTGACAGGGGGATTGCTGTGGTTTTATGCTGAGGGAAACACGGATGAAAAATTATTTTCTGAGAGATAGTAGGGAGCCATCAATTACAGCACATTTCTTGCCATAGGAATTAATTAGAGTCAATATTGTAGTTTGTTACGGTTTCGAAAATATTTGCATTTTGGAGTGGCACATGAATACCTACTCTCATATGAAAGTCATCAGTACCTGCTCCCGCCGTTATTATTGTGTGAATTCTCATTATGAGAGCTGTCTAGACGAAAGCGCTCGAGATTTCGCAGATCTTGGGACAAAGTCGACGGTAATCCTCAGCTACCCCTGACAAACTTGGGCGCCGAACGTCCAATAAACAAATAAACCATAAATAAATAGGTACGAATAAAAACTCGAAAAATGAGAGAAAAGAAATAGTCTGTTCCACTATTACGGTACTTTTCTCTCATTTTTTTTAGTTTTTATTCGAATTATGGGATTTCACAATTTCTCCTCGAGTAATTTAGTATCCATAAATAAATACATTGTGTCAAACTAATTTGCCCGTCATGGGGCCATCAATGCAAACCTGACTTGAAAATTTGCAATTCGTTATGGTCAATTACAGCCCAGCACCTTCTTCACTCGTTGACCAGACCCGACGTGTTTGAATGACAAACGCAAGGTTAGATGAGAGATTTTTAATTAAACCTTTTTCACGATCACTAGAGCCTATATATATTTGAAAACCTTCTCCTCTTTTTATTTATAACAGGCGTTGGGGCAGATTAATAAAGCCTGGCGGAGACAGTCCTTGAGTCTCGGCCAGAGACCGCACATACGATTTTTTTTGATCACCAGAAACGAAACCTTTAATAAACGTCCTACAACTGAGACCGGACCCAACGAGCTGTTTTCCCCTCAGACTGAGTGGTTGGATTGTCTAAAGCCAATCTCCACTCTTTGCCAAATGTTGTTTATCTATCTTTCATCTCCGTTTATAGCCTTTTCTTTTTGAGATACAAGTACGAATTTCCGGTTCGAGGCAGTTATTGTTGTTGATGTTTTACTGCACCTTAACCTCGTATTATGCCTAAAAGTGAGCTAAAGTCGATTTTAAAATTGATACCGTGGGTTTCGAATTTTAGGCAAGTTTTAAAATTAGTATAGTGAGTTTTTTGATATTTTTACCTTAACACCCTTAAAAGAAGTCAAAATATGATCAAATTGTGCCCCACTTTTACATTTCAAAATATGGAAGTATTGTGTGTTACCTACGCACCACTGGTTGTTCATAGGTTAAAGTATTGAGTAAAAAAACATAATAAATTTAAATCTCATGGTGCTCCGTCCTTATTTCTTAGGAAGGAAAAAGAAGAGTACCTACTTATTACTTCTCGAGAAGAAAGAATTGTGATACTCGGCTACTCATTGCCTGTTTGTCATGAGTTAGCGAGAAAAACATAAGAATCTTATGTGATATCTGATATCACAATATACGACCAGAGTTCGTTACTCAATGAAGAGCCTAGGTATATGAGAATTTAGGATCTTTTTCGAAAGCCTCACATGGGGTTTGAAGCGGTAAAAATTGAATCAAGAGTCAATTTGTTTTGGTCCGAATTCTGAACGATGCAACATGGGAAAGCTCCAGTTTCCTGGTTCCACCACACCTCTCAGGCCAGGCTCCTTAAACAGCTCATGAGTAAATTGTTTTCTGAAAACCAGATTTGGCTCGTATCAGCAACTCATCGGGCAATGGCGAACCTGGCAATATTGAATTGAACGCTTGCCAGTATTGGATATACGTCAGCATCTTGAGATTGCACGAGTGGAAAGTTCTACAATGGCCAACTTTAGATCCGAGCCCACGGTTATGGGCCAAACTTCTCCACGGTGGAACTTGACTGAAGCGAATTCACTAGTTGTTTAACAGATGTGCTGGAAGGAAGTTGAATGGAGGAGTTCAGTTACTCACAGTATCGCAATAAATCAAAAATTATTCCAAGAGCGGCGACCGAGTGGGTTCGATGGTAATAATGTCATTAATAAAGTCGACTCAAGAAAATAATTGGTGGTTCTTTGAAAGTAGGCCAGTTTTGAGTTGGAGGTTTGGCAAAGTGGAAAATTGTGCCTCGCCAATTTTCATGATTTATCCGTTTCCTGTATGAAATACTGCCAGAGAAGATGGCAGATATCGGCCAGTTGAATCCCTCCATAGCAGCTCAAACTCGAAGATTTTCATAATAATATAGCTCTCGAAAAGCGCATCAAAAGCCAACCAGGATGGACTATTTGGATTTTACCTAAATTAGTTTGATTAATGCAAGGTAGTCAGGTTTTCTTTCGGTGGTTTTGGAGAGTCATAATATTTTGAAGTGCTCAAAATCGTCAAGTTAGAGTGCCATGGCGTGATTTGCCTGGAATAAAATCTTGACCATTATAATTCCGATAAAAGTTTTCAGTTTCCCATTAAATCAGTTGAGAAGCGAACAATAATTTTTCGAACCTCACAATTGCACACAATTCTAAGTAGGTCACAATTTGTATTGAATAAAGTTCCGCCCTTATTCCCAAACCTGCTTTTCACCATTCTTCATCCCACGAGACTAGGAGTAGACCTAAAGCTTGAAAGGAAACTCGTGTTCGCAAGAACCCGGACAAGTGAAGCAAAAAAAAAGGGGCTTGGCAATCCATCTCATTCGACATTGAACGAAAAAAAAAAATTCAATATAACTTCCCGTCAGAGCGGTTACGACTGTACTGCTGAAAAAGGGGCTTTTGAAGGGAATCAATTACCCGGCATCCGAAGTTGAAGAAATATCCGGTAAAATATTAACATGCCTCTATCGTTGTTCGACATTATTTACCCGCCCCTGAAGGAATACAAAAAGTTGTGTGATTGCTGGGACTTCGCGATGAACATGGGAAAGTGGCTTGGAAGAGCCAATAAAATTCATTGGGTTCAACGCCGACGCCACCTCGGCCAATCTCAACAATGCATTTTCTTACCCCCTCCACCAGCGAATTGAAACTCAAATTGAGGGAATGGAAGCAGTCTGTTCTACGAAAGTACTTTCGCGGATTTCAGTTTCTATTCGAATTGTAGGGTTAAATTCCCAATTTAATTCACCCTCCACCAGCAATCGGATAGTGTATGGCTCGGATAGTGTGGGACAATTTTCGGGTTCCGTTTCAATAACCGAAAATCGGGTCTAAAAGCGGCCGTTTACACCCCCAATCAACCAAGTCGCCCTTTCGCCATCTCTGAGGAAATTCGCAATTCGAGCGTCAGCAGATTAACTCGGCTCGGAGAGGAAGATTAACATAGCTCATAGTTAACTCTCGGTATTAGTTAATACAGGATAACTGAAACTCTCCAGATTTGCTGAATAGCCCGAAGTGTTTCAAAGCTAAGACGTAGTTACCCCCTGCAGCAAATAGATCTCACCCTCGGAGGGATTGTATGAGAATAGTCTGCGGTACAATTCGGTTAAAACTTGAATGAACTCCTGATTGTCGACCAACTGGATGCAAATTGCGACAAGTGAACGAGAGCCAAGGGACAGACCTGAGCTTCACAACTGCCGTCAGCTTTCCCGTAACCGCGGGTGGGGGAGTGGTGGTCGGAACTAGGATGGAAGTTGTCTGATGGTAAGATAAACGGTTGGCCCGTTTGTGGGTAATTTCTACGGTCAGGAGAAAATCAATGGAGAGTGAGGCAATATTGGTTTAGAACGAGAATGCTTCGCGATTGGCTTTAGACCCT
This sequence comes from Nesidiocoris tenuis, assembly GCA_036186465.1. Taxonomy (NCBI): domain Eukaryota; kingdom Metazoa; phylum Arthropoda; class Insecta; order Hemiptera; family Miridae; genus Nesidiocoris; species Nesidiocoris tenuis. The sequence continues at coordinate 10,629,706 of AP028912.1, read as the reverse complement.
CAATCAATTAAAACGTACACAATTAATCCCTTGATAGTAGTGTCGTATCTAGACACAAGCGAAGCCATGACATTGAAATTGTTCATTTCCCTTGACCTAGGTTTTCGTTTTTGGTGAAATAGGCCCTTTCCTCTTGTACAAATGCGGATTCACCAGTGCGCGTCTTCGTGCATTGCGGAAAGGTCCAGAAAACACCATTTTGGCAGTGGACCTGCAAAACCCCGTATGTTCAAAACCCAAAATTTAACAAGAGATTAAAAAATCTTCCGATTCAGAATCTTATTTTCCCAAAAAACTAGACTTACGTGGTTTTCCAGTTTACGCATACAAGCATTACAAATTCTCATGCTATTCATGACTCAATATAAGATACATCACTACCGTTATTCTCGAGAATGGGTTTCATTGATCTTCACCAAGTTTCCATCTGCGGAGTGCAACAGTCGATTCGCGTCCTTCGCGGAACCAAAAGGGATTGGTGGGACTCGGGGCCAGAACCAGTTCCTCATCCTTGTCTTGGAGGATGCCTTCAGGCGGTCAAAGATCTGGTCGGCATTCGACCTTTATAGGCGATTTGAGGGTCGTTAGTTTAGTTGTCGCGCAAGCTTGGAAGACAATTGAATTTATTGCCCAAACCTTATAATTTCTTATGAAGTTAATATCTCTGTCTGCTGTAGCTACCGGCTCGTCCGAATTTTACAGCTGAAACCTTCAAGTTTTTTATCTCCTTCAAAATTCAACCTTTCGCTCATTTATTGAATTAAATTATATTATAATCTGTTTTTATAACATTGCGCTTCTTGACAAAGTCGGAAATTTATGATTTCCAACTTAACGCTCGGATTCAGCGTTAATTTTTTTCAAATTTCATAGGTTCCAAAACGTTCCTTTTACCTCGAAAACTAACCTTCCTTCCCACCATCCACTAGATCACTTACGAAATTTGAGAACTCTTTGAGCATGTATTATATCTAAGGTGGATTTTACCATGTACCTATCCTTGGAATAGTATGTTCCCAGCTATGTTATACCTTAACCCCCTTTTTCATGCACCACCGACACTGAAGTTCCTACTTTGTCTAACTAAATGCAGACCCCAATCCCTGAAGAGGCCCAGCGGGGCGAAAGGGGTTGAATGAATAAAGAAAATGACAGTACCACGTTAACTTTTGCTGAGCATGATTTCAAAGCTATCAGCCACGGTAGCAATGTGTCATTCTATAAGCCTTTGAAGAATCTTCGTGTTTCACCTATCGCAGACTGATGTTTATGGTCCACTGGGTATTTCACTGTTTGGATATGAATCTTCAAAGAATAGGGGTCTCAGCAGTTCGTCATGGTCACAGGACAGAATCAGCCGACCGTGAGAGCCCTTTGTTTTGTTACATGTCTGAATTTTGATATTCGGTTTTGTCAAGGTAGAATAAAAACAGAAGGTAGTTTCATGATATCGGCTGACTGCAGGTTGCTTTTAGCCAAAAATACAATTTACCTGACCATTCTCAATTCGAGAATAACTTCGGAATAATTGCAGTAAAACTTGTGAGGTCATTCGAAAAAAATACATGACCGACTGATTATTTTTTTATCAGCGCCCCAACTTCACCAACCGGGCGATTAAACGTTGAATATAGAAAAATGATCGGCGACCGAAAAGTTTACCAGTTAAGGAAAGTAATCGGGCAATTCCAAAGATAACCAAGGGCGTTAGATGGCCGAACTTGAGCCACTAAGGGAATGAAATAGGACCAGCTGATGGTTCTATGGTCCATTTGCCCCAGCTGGGAACTCAAGTAATTTGTTCGACCTTCGTGCATCATTTTCTCGTTTTTCAACAACGTTTCCGATATAGGAATCGTTCCCGGCAATCTGTTTCGCTTTCTGCTCCTTGATGTGGCTTTGATGGCCGCACAAACTGTTCGAGTGAATACGTTTGTCGAAAAGAACAAATAATTGGACTACAGCTATATTCTGCGGATTGGAAGTCAGCCATTGAGGTTGATCAACTATGGCGGTAATCATTTTGAGAACCTTTTTAAATGGCAAATCTGCTTGATTTTACTAAACAAATTGCTTTTCATGCTTTTTTTGGCTTTTTGAATTAATCACTACCCACAAAATTTGCATATTTCAGCGTTCAAGGCCTCGGTACAGGGCCTCATATAATTAAGTATTTTTTCTCATTTTGATAATTTGAGTAGGTACCTATGGACGGTACTACCTGGCGGTTTTTGAAATTTGCAAAACTTTGGTATTGACTATCTAGTAAAGAAATAGCTGAATTTTAGTGAAATCGTGATAATCTTTTTTAGGAATTTTTAAGTTGGTTCCACAGTTTAAAATTAGATATTAGAATTATTAATATTTAATATTATATTCCCCTATACGAGCTTAAGCTCACATAGGGGAATAGTTTTCATGCTATAATACTTGATGTACCTACCAATGTTAAGCAATATTATTGAAAATAAACGAAATTAAAAAAAAAAAAAATATATTACGTATTTTTAATACGTATACGTACGTTTTACGTATTGTAATTAGGTATTACGTATTTTTGGATCGTTTCCCCTCCTCTCTTTATATTATCATTATACTAGCTGTACCCGCCCGGCGTTGCCCGTACAAAAAAAAAATAAGAAAATGCAGATAAGTGAATAGCGCAGGAATCTCTCTCTCTCTATACCCCCCCCCCATAGCTGCTGTACCCGCCCTTGTCCCCGTGTTGTCACTCTTTTCGCTTAATTCACTTTTTTCACGTTTAAAACTCACTTTTTTCACTTTATTAAAACTTGAAAACTCACTTTTTTAAAATTCACTTTTTTCACTTTTTTAAAATTAAAAAAATTTTTTTTTCAAAAATTGAAAATCGGGCTTCGAGGTCTTGTTGCCAGCCCCTTTGTGCTTCCGTGTAAAAAATTCCAGGTCCCTGCGTGCAATAGATTTGGCTGGAGAGCTCGGTCAAACAAACAAACAAACACTTGCTTTTATTATTATAGATTAATTATGTCATTGAGAGTGATTGTAACTGCTTTTGTGGAGGGTTCATGGAATTTCAAACGTGACATAAAATCTGCCCTTTACTGAAGTCAAAATGACTGGATTTACATAAAAGCCTAATTTAACACTAGCAAAATTGGATCGTGTCACAAACTATCGACGCTTTCATCATTTCATGCTAAGCTGACTATTATGCAAATGCGAATGGCCCACCACATAAAATTCGACGTCTCGATCAAAATCCCATGAACACATTCCTCGTGGGGCTGTGCGCCTTGACCAAGTGGGATGGTGCGCGGCGAAGGTTACCAGTCGGAAGTTTAAACCCGTCTAGGGAGGAGCTGAGCCAAAAAAGATAAATTCCCAGGTTTTATCGCCTTCCTAAGTATCCGATATGAGATACTACCGACCATTATACGAATTTCCGACCGTTCGATCGCAAGATACGAGGGTTGGCTAATATACCGAAAACACCGCCCCCACGTATTCTAACATGGACGTTTTTCGGAAACAGAATTTCGTCTGAGGTCTACCGATCTGAAAGCCTCCGCACTATTTTATGTGACAGTTTACGCGGCCCTTTCGGCGCCATGTCTTTTCTTGTCGGGAACGATCGTCTTCGGTCACGAGACGCCTGTCACCAGGAAGTCTCGAAAATAAGCTGACAAGGACGAGCATAACACGGGAAAACTTTTTCTGACGAGGACTATAGGGAAAATACGGGCATTGGGACGAAAATAAAGTCGAGATCGATGACCTGTAGTTATGCACGCGACTATGCCTATCGGCCATTACAATATCATGTCGACCATTAGAAAGACAATAATCCTAACGTACTAGAAATTTCGAAAAATAAACAGAAAATTGAAAAAAGTAGGCGCTATAGTGTGGGTACAACAACAAACAAATCAACGAACAAAATATCGAACTCAAAAATGCACAAGAAGCATAGGTACCTACTTTAGAAGAAGATAGTATTATAATAATAGAAGAGCAAGCATAATAATGCCCAGCTTAAGTATAAGAAAAACCAGATAACACGCAATCCTTCCATATTTTGATACATGCATTTTTGACACAATTTGATTATGTTTTGACTGCTTTTGAGGGTTTTTAGTTTCAAAAATAAACTCACTATGCAAATTTTAAAACCTGCCTAAAATAAAAATAAGCCAAGTTATCGAAATATAAAAATATCCACATACTCTGCAAGGTAAATTGAAGATTTTAAGACCAAGAACGCTCAAATCGGTTCATTTTTGTGGCCGGAAAAAAATAAAATGGAAAATAGGTACTGCCAAAACAAACATTTCAGCTCAAGAAATTTGAAAAAAGCTTGAGAATTGAGGGAGCTATGGCCATTTTTGTAAATGACCACAGACGGACAGATTGTGTATAAGTAAAAGTTGTTTCGGAAGCTTCATTCCGATTCTCGATTTTGGGAAGATTACAGCACATCCATTTACTCTGTAAATATGAAACTAAAAAACGTAACACCAAAAATCAAAGTAAAATTAAATTTTCTACAAAATGTTTTTTTCTTGTGTGTAAAATCAATAAAATTAATTTTGAAGTCAATTCATCCGGAGGCAATTTTCATGGGAAACTTCGAATGCAAACATCGCTTTAACCCTATCGTTCGGAGAATGCTCACTTTGAATAAAAATGCGTAGATATCGGTAGGTCGGTACCTACTCCGAACGTGATCTGAGCCACTGATTGCTATGTAGGGAAAGGATTTTTTCTGAGCCACTTCCCACCCTCGTTTTTCAAAAGACGTGACAAATCGAACCTGTCGACTTCGTTAAGAGACTTTTCCTCGCCGATCAAATTTATCCCGTGGAAAGAATCGTCGGAGAATTGCCAGCGATCCGTCTGCAATAGATTCCAACGTTTTGAAAGTCAAACTACGTTTTGATCCGGCTGCTGAAGTCGCGTGGCGATAAATATTTATCGAGAATGAATCTCGGATGAAAGGTTGCTGAAGTATCCGTACCTATCCCGCATAATTTTTCTTGCTGTTATATCGGGGAGATTAATTTTGTCAATAAACCGGCCCTTAATGACAGAATCCAACTCGTCTTTTCCCTTCAAGCTGAACATCGGAACACTCGACCAGTCGCAGAAAAAACGAAAAATATTGGACTTGTTTTCGTGCTATGGTTATTACGGAACTTGTGAAGAATGCAGTTGACAACCTCGAAATTGCTTCACTTGCGGGAATGTTTGTTGTGAAATGCGCAGTTGTTTCAAATGCATCCGCGATCAACTTGCCTGATCTATTGATTAACTACGATCCAGTTATTTCTATTCCTTGCAGAGAGAAGGAAATCGATCCAAGTTTCAGGAGTCCTTGGCACCGTGATTATAGACATTGAATTAGAATTCGTGACATAAAAAGTCAGCGACGATCCGCGTCCTGGGTAAACTAACAATCAGATTGTTTTTTTGTACCTTATTTTTCCACAATTTTTGATGCTGGTAAAACCAATCAGTTCCTATACGTTTTTGTGCTCAAGTCCCAACAACTGATAGTAGGCTCGATGATGTGAGGCTATTTAACTGTTGTGAGACTGGTGGGGCTTAGCAGAAGAAGATAAAAAGTGCCAAAAAATATGTAAATAGATGTACATTCTAAAGAAATTCGAAAGAAGGCTACGATTTAAGGGAGATCAGTGCATTTTTGTTAACTCACAATGGAACAGACGTATAGACGTCGTAAAATGAGAATGATTTCGAGTAAATGCGATTTTTTTCTGAACCTCCTATTATATTTACAGTTTGATGACGATAGCATTGTACTTAAATTTACTTAACTTCTAAGTAGGGAGGTAAATAATAAAAATGGATGAAACTCCAATCAAGGGACCCAAGGGGGGTCAAGTGCTCAAGAGAGCCTTTGTTCGTTGTGCCGGACCCTGAGCAGATATTTCAGTGATTATTTTTTCATGCAAATGCGAGCTCATCGCCTTCACAAGTTAGCGCAAAGACTGTAAGCTCCAGCAAAGTTCCTGAACCGGTTAATAATCTAACCGCCCATACCCCAAACTCATAATTATCAAGCGTAAATGGGGAGGCACCGTGTAAGCGAGCCCCGGGAGGGTCTGTTAAACTTAGGGTTCAATTAAAATAATGTTCATTCTCAAGTTATCTCCCGAGCTCGTAACATTTTTGTTACTGATGTTGTGCCGTGGGCGTTAAAATAAACGATAACGTATGACATCCGAGCGCTTTTTCCGTAACCTTTTCAGCTAATCCCGTTAGATTAGAACGCCCTCTTGAAAAACACCATTGAAATCAGTCCGGTCGCACATTTTCATTTTAGCATGTAGGACGAGCGTGTGCCAAGTGGTTCCACGCTAATGGACAGTGGGAGTAACGACTTGTACGAGACTCCGACGGAACTCGAATTTATTGCGACTCCACGAAGAGGGGTAAAAGTTGTTGTTTACGATTTGAAGAGGGGCTTTGGAAAGTTCTCAATGGCCGGCAGGGAAAAGGTTAACGCCTTCATTCGAAGCTATTGCCGGTTGTAAATAGAAAAGCTTCAGGCTTGATTAGCGAGTTCTCTCAATATTCGAGCACACTAATATAGAAAACAAGGTAGGTGGGAAAGATACGAAACTGGTGGGCGAAAACCGTCTATCGAAACGAATTTGCAAAAAACGAAATTGAACGAATTTTTGTATTTGATATAGGTACCTAATATACGAAATTTGTATATTATAAAAATTAAAAAAAATAGGAAATTTAATTTGTATAATTTACATAATTTCCAAATTAAATTTCGTATATACAAATTAAAATGTTATATTATAATATAAATGTGTGTAGCATTTTGTATTTTTGTATTTGTATTTGCGGCAAAAACCGTATATTAACCTTTCTCTACTACGGTGGTTTCAGATCACACATATACTACTGTTGGGTCGGATCCGACCATCCCCCTTTTTTTTAATCTCTGTTGCCCAAAAACGCTTGAAACCCCTAGAAAATGTCTATTAATGACTCTCCAAAGGAAGAAGATAACAAAATACAAACGTTTTAACGAAATTTATTACTTTAATTTACTTATATATTATATTGCGTATTTCACAAAATGAAAGCTCTTGCGTTGGATGGCAGATAGATTTTGAAAGGGCAGCGTCCTCGGAACCCAAGTAGTGTCTCATCGATTGTTACGTATTGAGTGGGAACGAAATACCGAGAACAGTTCGCGTTGAATATATTCCATATTTCTCGAAAGGCTGCAAACTTATCCAGTTTTTTGCGTTCTTCCCTGATGGCTTTGTCATCGAATCGGCAATGCTGAAGAAGGAACTGAAACCTTGCGAGAGTCATGATGGCTCGAAAAATCAGAAGACCGTACGTTTTCGAAAACATCTCAACTGTATTTAGAGTCGAATTTTTCAAAGCTCCACTCATATATAGAAGGCCGACAAGTGCTCTGAATTCGAAATCATTAGTGTGGCCAATAAACGAACAGTCTCCTTTGTATCTACCATGTACGCGATCTATCTCTTCATTTGTGTGGGTAACGATTTTTTGGATAACTTCGTCTGTGATGAAAAGGGAAAACAGTTCGAGGATATTGGTTTTTCCAACGGCATGTTTGTCCAAATACTTCCTCCATCTTTTCCCAACTCAAATTGCCTTTCGTCTGAGTTACCAAGATCGTCATCTGAACTCCTCTCATTTTCATCCTCCACAACGTCAAATTCATCTTGAACTCGTAAGTCAGGCAGGATTTCATTGTCAGATTCAGAGGCAACTTCATTGTCAGTCGTAAGATAGTTTCCTTCGAGATCATCTTCTTCAAGGGATTGTCGCTGAAATTCTTGTAAAATCTCTTCAGGCGTCGAAAAAATATTGTTGAATGCCATTTTCTGAAACCAAAAATGTATGATCATGTAAGGTACCTATTGCATACACAATGGAACCCCCAATAAAGAAGAAATAAATTGTAGAAAGAGGTTGAATTACAAACAGTAATACACAATTATTAGAGCATAAACGCTACAGTAGGGTCGAATCCGACCTATTCAAATCTACTATGGTTGGGTCGAATCCGACCAAAGTGGGGATAGGCGAAAAATGGTACGTACCAAATCGATGTGACCAAGCCAACAGCTTCCAAACAACTGGGTAGAAGGTGCCCTTGAACGATAGCTTCAAGCGCCATCTACGTTGACCTTGACAAGTAACACAAATTTCACGAGGGGTCGAATCCGACCCACCGTAGTAGAGAAATTCGCTAACAACGGAATTAATTTTTTTTATTTTATATTTGTATTTTGCATAAAAATTAAATTTCTTATATACAATTATTGTATTTCTGTATTTCATTCAAAATCTTGAATATCCTGTATCCATTCAAACACAAATAAATCAATACAAATTCAAAATCTTGTACCTTTTCATTGGGGACTGTAGAAGGAGAAAACAAATTGGTAAACTTCTTTACAAAAAATCGTCAATTTTTAAATGTGGGAAAAATTTTCTACTTTGTTGAAAATTTTCGAAAAAATTTCGTCTGCGCTTCCTTTCAATCATTTCCACGTTCTCCATAATCTTTTATAATTTTAGACTCTTTCTTGAACTTCGACCAGTTTTCCGCGAATCCCAATGAAGGCCACAGTCATTCCGTGAGTAACTTTTGAAGATATAAAAAATGAATTGTAAACAGTGGCAGGGAGTGGTTTGAACTCGGAGTACGTGCTCTGCATGTGCGATTCCTCAGAAAATTGGAAAAGGGTTCCGGCCTCGGGCGATAAAAATGTAAATCGCCCCCCCTTTTTCAAAATATGTCCCCGAGAGCCATGCACGGACTGATTAAATCCTCTACATGGACGGGATGCGAAGAACAATTCAACCGGTTTAAAAATATTGTTGAACCGAAACTTCTCGTGAAAATTGTTACAGGCGGTTGGAGAAGATTATTTTTCAAAGGGTTGCGAGAAGTCAACATTTGTGGCTCATTTCTTTATCAGATTAAATCGGATAATTTTTATGAAATAAATTTTATTCCATCCCACAATCACATTATAATAATTCAATGTGGCTGTTGGATTTTTTTTAAAGTAAAAATTAAAAATAAAAATTAAGTACTCAGCTGTGCGTTCCACTTGTAACGATTCAAAGTCCATTAACCTTTACAATGTTTTTTGTTGAACGATGGGAAAATTATATTCATAATTTGCCATTGAAAAGTGTAGACTCCGGAAAGGCAATTAACGTTTTTGCCCGTCTACCGAAGCCAATCGCGCAGTTTGTGGTGGAGTCGTATTCTTGTTGGGCAACAACCGGTTCAAAAAACTCGTAGCCCGGTAATCCCGTTGGATCCTTTGGAAAGGTTAAGGATATTTGGGAAAGATTAACAGGTATCAAAAAGACCTTAAATGAAATTGGATGATTGGAGAGATCGTAAAGTTCCAAGGACTTGGGCCGAGTCAATCTCTTTATTAATTGGCTTTCGGAATAAAATATGGTAACGTTTGAATTGAAAAAATGGTTGTTGGCATTAGCATGAAATTACTTGATCGGATTGATAATGGATGATCAGATATTCTATCATTATTAAAACTTCAAAAATATCGAAACACCTTGACAAGAGCCTAGACAAGTTAGGTATTGCGTTGCTTACACTGAGAAGATCGCGCAGGGACTTACTGATATTGTAATAAATTAACGCGAAAAAATACTTGACCAATTTTTATTCAAATTGCTACTTCTCTAGTGCCCTTCTATCACGACCTCACGTTTCCTCGCCTCGTGCCTCAGGCATGGGCCTAATAACCACCTTGGCCAAGGATAGTAAGTCATACGCATTGACAGATATCCAATCACATTGCAGCATTTGAACTTCACTGGAAGCTTGCGATTTGTATGTATCGGACTTCCGACGCCGACGGGTCGATGGATTTGCAGGTTCTTACTCCAGAATCCTTGATGGATGAACAACCTACACTCATGGTCATTAACAAACTCGAACCCAAAATCAAACTGAAACTCGAACTCAAACTGGAAGTCAAACTCGGACTGAAATGGAAACGAAACTGAAATTCGAACTCAAACTCAAACAGAACCTCAACTCAAACTCATAATCAAATTCAAACTCAAACTCTTACTCATAATGAAATTCAAACTCTTACTCGTAATCAAAATGAAACTCATAATCAAACTCAAACTGAAAGTCAAACTAAAACCCAAACTCACAGTCAAACTCAAACTGGAACTCATAATCAAACTCAAAGTGAAACTTACATTCAAACTGAAACTCATAATCAAACTCAAGCTCAAACTTGAACTCGAACTCATAATCAAACTCAAATTAAAACTGAAACTCATAAACGAATTCAAACTCATTCAATTAGTCTGGGTTTGACAATGAGTTCGACTTGGAGAATGAGTTTCAGTTTGAGTTTGAATTTCATTATGAGTTTGAGTTTGATTATGAGTTCGAGTTCACGTTCGAGTTAGATTATGAGTTTCAGTTTCAGTTTGAGTTTAATTATGTGTTCGACTATAAGTTTGAGTTTTGATCGGATTATGAGTTTAGGTTTGATTATTAGTTCGAGTTCAAGTGTGAGTTTGATAATGAGTTTCAGTTCGAGTTTCAGCTTAAGTTTGAATTTGATTAAGAGTTTGAGTTTGATCATGAGTTCGAGTACAAGTTTGGGTTTGATTATGAGTTTCAGTTTCAGTTTGAGTTTAATTATGTGTTCGACTATAAGTTTAAGTTTCAGTTCGAATTTGATTATGAGTTGAGCTTAAGTTTCATTTTCAGTTTGATAATGAATTTGAGCTTATGTTTCAGTACAAGTTTGAGTTTGAGTTTCTGCTCGATTATGGTTATGAGCAAGTTTTCATTTGCTCGAGCTGGTAAATAATCTTTTAATAACTCTCTCAAGGTTTCCAGCTCATTTGGTGAAAAAGGAGTCTAAGAGAAACCCAATGATGTATGTGACAGTGTAGCGGGGGCTGGCGAGATTGATAGTTCCTTTCGTTGGGGGCTGGAGTTTTTCGAAATGTTTGAAAGCTCCGTTGTGTAAGCTGTGGGTTCAAGCGGGGTTGCAAAAAATTAATATCATCTTTTTGGAACAAATATAAATCAAAACTCGAAATTTGAGATTGAACAGATGAGGTTGAACGATTGGGATTCATGCTTTGGTTGGTATACTAAGTGAACCGAAAGATATGATACGTCTTTGCATTGTTGAGCATGATTTTTAAAATTGCAAGCAGCGAGGCGAGTGTCGACAGGTGTTGGGCAGTTTCTTCTATCCGTCTATCCGATTCCAAATATAAAACCAGGCAGTTGCGAAGAGTTTAATTTTCCGAAGCAAACTGCCACGAGCGACAACTCTTTGGCGCAATCCTTGGACAACATGACGTTATACTTGAAACCGAGTTGCATAGAGGAGGAGGAGGAGGAGGACGACGCAATTGATTGGGTAAACAATCGGGCTTATGGTGGATTTTTTTTAAATGCTCGATTTTCGAATTTCAAACTTTAGATATGACTATGTAGAGAAAAAGTGGAGAAACGGCGTTTTTTTTTTTTTGACAAAGAATTCGGTTTTTGGCGATTTTTGCCCATGAGGTTTGAACTTTTGTTTTAGACACGGGATAGGATTTTTTGTAGCAACTTAAATTTCCTATATGTTTGTGCTCTTGAAAATTTGTTTCAACATTTTATTCTTGGAGTAATTTTAAGTTCTTTGGAAGAATTTTTGATTTTTCGAGTGTTATGGTTATATTTTGAAAACTGTTGAGACCCAAAAGTCAGAGTGGGGGGGGGATTCTAAGATTCTTGTTTCTCATAGGATCTCCTACATTTTTGGTGTCGTGTGAAATTTCGGTCAGCCGACTCCTTCGGACCGAAAATCTCCCCAGAATATGGCGTTGCCTTGAAATGGTTGGTTAAAAACTAGGGGTGGAACCGGATTCCCCAAGGGGGCCAGTCTGGGCCAGTTGCCAGGATTAATGGGCGTTACTCCATCGCCACCTCAACCAATCATACAACTTCGCCCCCTTGCACGTTTGGATTTATTTCAATATTATTACGTTCTACCCTATTTTCGATTCTCATAGTTACTCTTCATCACACTCGGCTCCACACAACTTTTCGCAGTTACTATAGCATGAGAATAAAACAAATAATTCATCACAGTACGGGTATATTCATTGACGCGTATTGAAGCCTACAATAATTGTAATAATTATTGTTACTCATGGTTTCTATAGAAATTATGAGTAAACTAAATTCCCCGCATTCACAATTTAGAATTTGATGAAATATATTTTTCTCTACAAAAATTGTTTCTTCAAATCGAGAACGCGCAATAAAACGGCGCTCCAGCGAACTTCCATTATCAGTTTTTCAAGATTTCAGATTTACTCGCAACCCCGTCGGATGGATATTATAATATTTACCCTGTACGAGAAAGATAAATATTTTCTCGCCCCAGAAACCAAATATAATAGCAATCGTCGGGCTATTTGCAATGCAAATGTAATTCTCGCAGAGGGTCCCATTTCACAAAAGATATCCACCATGGAAGGACTGTAAAAGTTTAGCTGGAAGCTTTTCTCTCCCAGCGTACGCATCACACTGTTTCATTCTGTGGACCGAGGTTTCAAAAGATTCTGAAGTGGGAATTATTTGCAACACTGAGTGCTAATCGTCTCGGATCGTGGAAGGTATCCTTTGATACGAATACTGTCTTCTAAGAAGAGTTCTTCAGCCTCTTTAGCTAGGTATTTAACCAACTTCAAAAGAAGTACGGTACCTACTGTATTTGCCTTGGGGTTCTTTTACAGAAAACTCGCTCTGTTTACTTGTTTCTGGATGATGTTAGACGCCTCGTGTGCCTAGGTTTGGAATGCTTTATTAAACTCTTTCCAGAAAGAGTGCTGGTTTTAAGAAGAGCTTATTTCACTAAGCTCGCAAGAAACGTTCTCGGTAGAGTAAAGCTTACCGTACTGAAAAGGGCGAATTTTGCCGGCATAAACAGAGATTATTTTGTTCTTTTTTTTTGGTCATTTTACACCTACAGCAGCTAAGCATTAGGCGTTCAAATTCTGGAAGAATTTCCGCCTACCTTCGCTATTTGAAGATTAAGTTCTCGTACACATTTTTTTAATACATTCTGGTAAATACTAAATCACTCGCGGAGATATTGTGGAATCTCATAATTTGTATGAAAATTCAAAAATGAGAGGAAAGATATAGTTTTTACAAGATTCTCTTCTCTCATTTTTGAGTTTTAATTCAAAACATTCCGTCAACTTGACGTTCATCGATTTCGGGCAGGTTTCGTATATTGGTTCTCCGACTTTCAAGATCCTGGTATAGCCTCCAAATTAGCCAAAATGAGATAAATTTGGTTCAAAATTATACGTACCTACTATATGGTTGATTCCCAAATAACTGTCAATTTCTTGTCCCTGGGCAGTAACACACACTCAGACATATTTGAATTGTTTGCCGCTAGTGTAACACTCCTTGGTTTCGCTGGCTGCAAGTGTAACATCTATGCCAATGGTGTAACATTCCATGGATTCGAAATTTTCAAATTCAATTAAAAACTCGAAGATTGTGATTTTTCTTGATTTTTCAATCTTAGGAAGGTCCTGGGAGCTTGCAGAAATTTTTTCAAGATTTTTCGAAGAGGTGAAATTTTAATTTTTATCAAAATTGAGTTATTTGGGAATCAACCATATATGGAAATATTGCGAGTTATCGGTTTAATATGATGTCAAGGCTTCATATATTAGCTACTGCCAACCGACCACACACTATCCGATTGCTGGTGGAGGGGGTAAGCAAATGCGTGCCTGTGATTGGTCGAGGTGCCGTCGGCGTAGAACCCAATAGATTTTATTGAAGATGGAAATATCGAACCGCAACTTGATGTAGTCCCTCGGCAAAAGATGCGTCCGTTTTGGTTTGATCCTTATCCCGATCAGCTGACAACTGCAAAATCAATTTTATTTGCTCTTCCAAACCGAGTTCCTATGTTTATGTCCCCTCTAACAGCCCTCATCAAATTTATTTGTACTTGTACACGAGTTCAATTGAAATAATTAGCGTATGGGACTGGGAAATTTATCTGGTCTTGGAATAATCCTGTACTAGATTATTTCCATCGAATGCAACATAATTTCTGGGTCGGGAATCACATTCTGGAATGCAGTTCTATCGGAATTCGATGAACGGCCCTTTTCCCTTGCCGAAGAAGGACGATTTGCTCAATAACATAGCTGTGTCTCGACTTTGTGTCCTCTCTCGACTTCGTATTAAACGGAGAGAACGACTTTCCTCTCCTTCGCTCGCCCTTACAGAACTATTGCTTTATCCCAATTTACAAAGCGTGCGCCAGCTCGGTTGTTCGATGCTTTTTAATTGCCAATCTCGACAGCATCGGATACAGCTTAATTGTGCAATCAACTGCGAGTCCGACTATTCTGCCTAGCTCGAATTTCCTAATGACATTTTATACGAACGATAAGAGAATGTAATCCTGGCACGTTAGCATCGCGTAGGACGTTTTGGGTTGAAAGTGAATTTACATTTTGAGGCCTTAACGGTTCTGGACAACTTCATGAAACCAATTTTCACTTGCATATTAGCCTTTTACTGTTTTCCGCCTCAACAGTCGTTAACATCGGCGAACGTGTAACATCCACTCGAGGTGGTGCTTAGTCCCTGGACCCGGAATTAGGGTAACTTCCCCGACGTGAAATTGGAAGAGAAGGATTAATTAGAGAGGGGGAGAATCGATGTTTTTCACTCGGCTTTTTTTTCCGCTGCTGCAAAGGCCGAGCTAATGGGACCATCAATCAACGTCTTTATAAACAATGAGACGGCGTAATGCTCCTTGCTTGTCCCTGATCCTTCCTATCAATGAACGTCACGTTTATGAATCATTCTTAGGATTATAATGTCCCCGGCATGAATGGAAAAACTAATTTCTGCTAATAAGGGTGAAAAGTGATATTTATCGATACGCTTCCACCGAATCCTGCTCTGGGGGGACTGACTTCAAGGCAAAACAATGACGAAGGAAGAGGGTACATTTCGATTGATTGGTACATTATGCAGAATGATTATTAACGGTGAATTGCATGAAGGCTCTGAGGACGCTGAAATGTGTCCTAATAGTGTCACCGTGATATCCATATCAGCTTACATTATCTATAATATAGATGATGGATATTATCCATAACAAAAGTATTAGTCGTGAGGTAGGATAAAGCTGCGTTATTCGATCTCGTCCTCATGCTAAGTTTGAGCTATTCCAGGCTGCGGTATCCAATATTCTTCGCTTTATTCTGGAGTCAACGTTTTCTGACATGGAATACCATCGGATGCGTAATATTACTCGTTATATTTTGTTTGCATAAAAGCGGAGGTATAATAAATCGAAACGCCGCCAAGGTAATTGATTCCGACTCGTGTTAAGAGTGACAGTAGACTAGATAACCATAATTCACTAACTTGCACATAGTAAATTAGCTGAAGATCTCGGAAAACACGCGAATGCACGTGGAAACATTAGCTCGATATACTTTCCAATTCACTTCCAACCAGACGGAGTTTCATTCTGGGACCCGGTATGCAAATGAACGAATTCAAGGTTACTCGGTTTCTACTCGTTTTAACCGAAGGTACGCATAATTAATATCTACGAGATCTTGTAAAAATAATCGTAATTCTTCTCCATCTTCATCATTGTTTACCCTGTTATGAATAATAATATTATGCGCCCTTGGGTGTAATAATTAACATTAACTTACGTAACCCTAAACTAGCCCGTGCACCTCAGATCTATGCTGGTAGCAGAACTGTGCTTGACGCTGGTAATCGATGGTTTAGATAGGAATCGAATTGGTCGGCATCTTCTTCTTCAATTTTATAGTCCTTCGAGGCATCAATCGCTTGGAATCAAGGCCTGGTGGTCGGTAGGGATGGGCATAACGGTTATATTTGAGTAACATGAAATAACGTTCGTTACAAAAAAAAATAACTAAAAACCAGTGGTGCGTAGATAACACACAATACTTCCATATTTTGAAACGTAAAATTGTGACACAATTTGATCATATTTTGACTGCTTTTGAAAGTGTTTAGGTCAAAAATATCAAAAAATTCAGTATTAAAATTTTAAAATTCGCCCAAAATGAAAAAACGCCACATTTTCGGAATGTAAAAAATATCCACATATTCTGCAAGGTAGAACGAAGATTTTGAGACCAAGAACGCTCAAATCGGTTCATTTTTGCGGCCGGAAAAAAATAAAATAGAAAACACTAAAAATGCAAATATCTCGGAAGTACTGTGCGTTATCCAAATTCCGATTAAACAGGGTGTTAGGTCTTGCCGAGACGAACATTTCAGTTCAAGAAATTTGAAAAAAGGTTGAGAAATGAGGGAGATATGGCCATTTTTGTAAATGACCACAGACGGACACACGGACAGACGGACACACGGACTAACGGACACACGGACACACGGACACACGGACACACAGACACTTGTTCAGGAAGTGATTCTGAGTAAATGTGTATAAGAAAAAGTTTTTTCTGAGGCTCCGTTCCGATTCTCGATTTTAGGACGATCACAATACTTCCATTTACTCTGTAAATATGGAAGTAAAAAACTAATTACAAAATAACTAGTTTCTTTTCTTACGAGAAAAACGTGTAAAACAGTATTGCAGGTTTTCTAACCTCCTTATAGTCATTATAGGTATGCGTTGTTAGTTGTTAAAAAAAAAAACGAAAAACTGTCACCCTTTTGATTTGATACTAGGAAAAATTCAATTTTTTCAGCACTTGAAGAATTGAGGATTAAGTTGGTTTTAAGTTATAGAGGAGAATATTTTTACTGGATCATACAACATACTTGTGAAGTATCAAGTTTAGGCATGAATAAGGTTGAGATTGAGATATGAGGTTGTTCAGAGACTGGAAAACGCCTAGTTGTTGTGCTGTTATCTATCGTGATAATCTTCTTCTTATTTGTCTTGGAATTACTGCCGACGAAATCAAATTATTTCGATTTCGCTGCGATCGATCCGATGCCTAGGATTACGCCGGCAGCAATCAGCCAATCAGATTTGTTCCCCCGACCCTCTGAATTTAGATTAATTCAGTTCAATTTTAATTAATTCATTCAATTAATTTTCAATTATTCATTCCGTTAATTCAATTCAATTTAATTTTTTTTACCTCGTTGGTAGTGCAATGTGGTTTTTGATAAAAATGGGAACCTTGGGGGTCTTGAAAATGTGCTGCACCCGAGTATGGACTGAAAAATGAAATTTCGGTACCTACCCTAGGGTTATTATAAAACCAACTTCAGAATCATAAGTAATAACACAAATTAGTATAAAATTAAGTCAGTATAAATTTAGTCAGGAGTATTCAACTGAAAAAAAGAAAAAAAAAACGCGTTTTTATAACCTGGTAAACCCATCTAAGCTCGCTTTCTATTGCAATCAGCTGTCCGTGGTCGTATCTTGCATCGTAGGTCGCAAACAGTGACTACATTGTGTCAACTGCCCGCATGGCTCATTATCTAAACCTGATGTCTGATTATCCTTGCTCGTGCTACCGCTTGATGGAGTCATAGAAAAATTGTCTATCCGCCCCAATTAAAGAAAGCTCTTCTGGCTGAATTGTTTTCAGAGGAATATTTTTCTGGATTATTCATTCGATTTTTTCCTCGATTTTTATTATTGTACGTTTGAGTTATTGCTGTCATAATTGTCTCACGTTTCAGACGTGAAAGTGCGAAAAAATGTTCTTCAGCACGCTATTATAGCTCAAAGGAAAAAAAAATTTGGATGGGTTATCCAAGGTCTAAGGATCTTTCTCAAGATTTTGGGGTTGAGGAATCTATTTCAAAAATCAACATCCGCGGTCAAGTTAACCGAAAAGGGCACGGAAACAGCGACAAGAGGAAAAGAGCCGGAAAGGCAACAAAATAAACTGCCGTTCGAAAACAATAAGACTGGATTGGAAATTTACTCTCACAAACAGGTTGTTTACATTGGGGCTGAAGAACTATTAGTGGTCGCTTGGCAATACCGATGTTTGTCGGTCTCAAAAGACCTTTAGGGAGCCATTCATCTAGAACCATCTGAGAGTAGCCAAGATTTTTGATGAAAATTCGAATGCATTTCTTCAATGATAGCAATCCATGTTTGTCGGCCGGTAAAATTCTCAAACTCAATTCACTGTACTCAATCATTACCTATTGTGCAAGGATGTAAAATTTACATCCTATTTAATAGTCGCTACATAGTTAGCTTGTAATTTTGAATATGAGTTGATAGTTAAAACGCTAAGGACCTCATTTTTACTTCCATATTTACAGAGTAAATGGAAGTATTGTGATCGTCCTAAAATCGAGAATCGGAACGGAGCTTCAGAAAAAACTTTTTCTTATACACATTTACTCAGAATCACTTCCTGAACAAGTGTCTGTGTGTCCGTTACGTCCGTCTGTCCGTCTGTCCGTCTGTCCGTCTGTCCGTCTGTGGTCATTTACAAAAATGACCATAACTCCCTCAATTCTCAACCTTTTTTCAAATTTCTTGAACTGAAATGTTTGTCTCGCCAAGACCTAACACCCTGTTTAATCGAAATTTGGATAACGCACAGTACTTCCGATATAATTGAGTTTTTAGTGTTTTCTATTTTATTTTTTTCCGGCTACGAAAATTGACCGATTTGAGCGTTCTTGGTCTTAAAATCTTTGTTTTACCTTGCAGAATATGTGGATATTTTTTATATTCCGAAAATGTAGCGTTTTTTCATTTTGGGCGAATTTTAAAATTTTAATAGTGAATTTTTTTATATTTTTGACCTAATCACCCTTAAAAGCAGTCAAAATATGATCAAATTGTGTCACACTTTTACGTTTCAAAATATGGAAGTATTGTGTGTTATCTACGCACCACTGGTTGAAGAATTTTATCGCGTATATTTTAATTGCTATTTACGTTTTTTACGGTTTCATATTTATATTTATATTCACGATTCTTACATTTCCATATATCGTGGCACTCGAAAATACTCACGATAACTCGCGATATGAATTTTCACCATTCTTCGACATTAGCCACGAAAATGTAAAACCGCTCCGAAGATCGCTTATCTAATAGTGTCACAGCGTTCGTGATGAAAAATACGTCGGGGAAATGGAATTAAAAGCATGATTAACTCAGACCGAAAACCGCAATGGTCTCGAATTTTTCAGGAATGAGAAAGGTGAATGAAACGCTGACGCCGGTTTGACCATGAATGAACGGTTTTATTGAAGATTGCCCGTGTAAAGTGAACGTAAAAAATATTGATAAATCAGTGGCAGGTAGATATAGCGTGAACTCCATGATATGACGATTTTGTGCCTAATGAGACCAAGAATCGAGTGGAAATTGTCCAGCAACCTTTGAAATCCAAATACGCTGGAAAAGGTACGACCTTTAGAAAAACCCTGATAATTCCATAAGCCGTGACCAAAATGTTCTATATTTAACGACCCGCATTATTTTGGAACGAGGAGATGAATATTGTCAGCTGAAAAGGCGTTTTGAACTTTGTTTCAAAATATGAAAACACTTTGATCGACCTCATCATTGAGCCATGGTTCGTCGAGCTTAAAAATTAGAAATTAAAAATCATGAGATTTAAATTGGCCCAGACTGATGGCGTAGTTTGTATTTGGGTTGATTAACACGATGTCATTCATTCTTGATGACAGCGCCAGTTTTGTTTTCTAATGGTCTTTTAAAAGCCATTCATCATTTTATTTTGGTCGCCTCTCTGGAGTTACGAGGACCAACCCTGGAAAAATATAAGCCTGAATTCAGGCACGCGGCCAATTCTTTTGGCGATGGGGGATTTGAAAAATTGTCGATAATTTGCCGGGGAAATTGATTTTCTTTTTTTGTACTCCGGGTTTTGAGAGGAGTGCAAAATTATGCCTAGGCGAAAAATTATAACTTTAGCTTGAAATTACAACTCACGAATTTCAATTCGATGTGTTTTTTGGATTGATGTTTATTTTAGGAGTATGGGTGTCGCTTCAAACACTGTGATTGAAGAATCTTCAAATATCTGATATTTGGTGGACCGAAGTTTTTGTGGGGATTCCAACGAGTGGAAAATGAACTTTGTAGCTCTAGTAATTTTCAATTTATTAAGAATTGCGACGATTAAAAAAAAATTATTGCAGATTCGGATTCTTCACCCTTTGAAACGTAAACCAACAAATTTTCAGGGGGTGTTGAAAAAAAATTCCTGACCGATTACAAAAGTTCATTTCTTGAGAAAAATGAAACAAAAATCGTCGAATTTTGGAAATTTACACGGTAAGGTAATTCTCAAGAATGAAGTATGCAATTTGTCGATACCTTCAAAGAAAGCGCAGTTACCATCCCCATCTAGCAAACTGACCGACTCGCATTACCGACTTCCGGGCCTGCAGCAGACGCCAAGTTGAAAAGGGTTGCGCGCAGGGGCTGGTAATGAAAGTGTCTCTAAGGAACGTGGGAAATGGCGCTTCCCCTGTCTGTAATTTATGGTCGGCGAAGGGCCTGCATTCTTGCTTGAGGCTTCCACCATCAGGTGCCAGCTGTAGCGCACTCAGCTCGCTTTCTGGCTCATCCCTTTAGCCGATTCGGACAGGAGAAGTTATTAATGATCGCATTTATCTGGATCATCCGATATTGCAAAGCGGCCAACTACTGTTTCCACTGATGAATCGCGATTTCAGAGTAAAAACTATGGATCCGTTGATGTGAAATGCTAGAAATAGAAAGCGGGGAAATCAGGTTTCACCCATTATCTACCAAAATAGGAGCAACTTCCTCAGCCTTTTTTCCAATTTTTTTCATCTGCAATGTTTGTCTATAAAATCCTTATACCTAATCGTGGTTAACTAGAATTTCTTTTTCTCCCAGTACCTCCAAAAACGTGACCCGTTTTTAGTGTCACTACTGACCGTCGTTTTCTAATTCCCCGTTGGTTGAAAATCTCCTAGTCGTTTGCCTTTTCACATTGTAAACTTTTATATAGTATATATCTTCTTTTTTACTGTTCTAGACAACTGACGACCCCCCTCAGGGTGATATTTGTAGGGAAAAGGTGGCTCCCTGTGTGGGAAAACAATTATATATAAAAAATGTCGCTCTCTGAAGAGGCCCAGCGGGGCGAAAGCGCTTGGAGAATAAAAGAATATGAGAATACGATGGGCTACCACTCTCTCCCTCACCTCAACAATAATAAATGTCACTTTCTTTTCTAGATTTTCACTTTCTTTTGTCTTCTACTTTCTTCTAAATTTTTTAAACTGCAATGTTTGTCTATAAAATCCTCATAATCGTGGTAAACTGGGATTTCCCTTTCTCACACTACTTCCAAAGACGTGTCCGTTTTTAGTGTCACTACTGACCTCCTTCCATTCCCTCAATTTGGGTTTCTATTCGAATTATGAGGTTCCACAACTTCTTCCCAAACGATTTAATTCATACGAATGAATTGATTTGAGCGTTTATGGTTTTGAAATGTTGGCATCGGCTATAAAAATACGAAAAATATGCACCATATTACCTACTACCCTTGGCCTTTACCCTAAAAAATTTTCCAACAGTCGCTCGAGAGAAATATTCCATACCGTGATAAATAGTCGCTCATGATAGATCCATACCTTTCCCAACATAATCGGACATATGTTCCCGTCGTCTCATATTATCGGCAAGACGCTGATAAAGCGGCCCCATTTATTCTATAAGAAAACGTGTTTCGGTTTATCTCTCGATCGTCGGACCCAGCCGAGCTATACCCCACGTCAAACTGAAATATATACGAGGGGCCTCCCAAAGCCAATTTTCCAACAGGAGGCTGGTGGCTCCATGTTTTATGGCTCCGTACCGGGGAATTTAGTGAAGGAATAGTCTTTAAAGTAGACTACAGGGGGCCTAAAGGGGAGATGAACACGGGGGTAATGTGCCAAGAAAGACTGTGGTCCGGAAGACCTTTTATTATTCGCTGAACTCAATAAGAACCTAGCGTTGGCATGGGACAGGTCGACGATTACCACTATCTTGGTAAATGGCCCACTGATTTATGAAGTGGACTTTTTTCCTGGCTTTGCATGGAAGAAAAAGATATTTTGCTTTTTCTTGTACACGTTTTTCCACAATATTTCCTATACCTACCTAATGCCATAAATATGGACAGAGTTAATGGTTTAACACTCCGTTTAATCGGAATTTGATAAATAAAATTTATCATAGTGAAGTTTTTTATATTTTCGACCTAACCACCCTTATATCAGTCAAAATATGGTCAATTTGTGACAAAAATGTACGTATCAAAAAATGGAAGTAGGTACTTATCTTCGCACAAATGGGTTCAAATTTCTTTCTATGAAATGATTGTTTTGGCATATTCTTTGTTTAAACCAGAATTTCATTTGTTCACAGTACTTCCGAAAAAATATAAATAGATCCAGTGTACAGCACTGGCGGCTTGTTAGGAGCCAGTTCAGGCTCGCTCGCGTCCACGGAACCGCCCTGTTGTGCGGCACTCAGCCGGGCGGTGAGCTCGTTGTGCGGCACTCTGCTTCGGCGGGTTTCTTGAATCGGACCGTGAGGCACTCAGCCAATCAGAGACCCCGGACACGCCCACCGACCCCTCAAACCGCCGGCCCTTAACATTCGATTGTCGAATCTTTCCGGCCGGCCGTAACGCGGGCGTAAGGTGCGGGTTGTTCCGTTCGTCTGATACTGCCTGAGATGCAGCACAACAAGGGTCTTATGTCGATTTTATCATGAAAAAATTCCATGCTAGTCGGCAGTTCGTTTTTTAGGCCTCAGCCCTTAGCAGTGTCCTTCGGCAATATTCTCGTACGACCCTCTTTTTCTCCTCGGCCGATATCCGGAGGATGGTAGAGTTCGTTGGATTGGAAAATTACTTTTTCACGGAGGGATCCAGTTTATCAGCTAGTAAAGGTGAACGAAGGGAGAAAATGGTTCATGGGATTTCGGAATGGAAAAAGAAGGCGAGTCAGAGAAAGGCAATATAGAATCTCACCGATTTCCATCGAAGTGCTGACTTGTGGTCTGATGACTCCTCATTTCGTCTCTCTTTTTCGAATGAACAATTTTAGGTGATATCTGGTGAGAATTTTTGGCGATTCCTCGCGAGTTTTCTCAACGAACCCAAATCATCTGATTATAATTAATAATTATTGAATCGGCATGGTCAATGGTTTGGTGAGAAATACGGTTGGTATGTATACATACATACCAAAAGTGGTGATTATTTCAGCTCGGTAGTTTCCCTTTGAAGCATTCCTCCCCTTAAATCCGCTTCGAAAACTAAGAGAACGCTATAAGGTTCGAGCCAAAGAGTATTACCAATTTGAGCATGTTGCTTTCGTCGCGTAAATTAATTAAGTCAGCGAGTTAACCTCGATGAAAGTCCACGACCGCAAAGCTAGGTCTAAATATTGGCGTAAAACCCGCAGGTCGTGTCTGAGCAGCTTTTCCTCGGACCGCACGGTTTGCTATGCTGCGGCTGAACCGAAATCCCATAGTTCAAATTTTGCCATGTAAACAGCATTTCACATCAGGCTTTTGAATAACAGTCCGAAGATTCTGCCCCGGTTAAACATTTATTTTAAAGTCGAACAAATATCTACCTACCATTAAAAGGGATCGATGGTTCAGACAAGAGCATAATATCATAATAACATTATGATATAGGTACCTAATAATAATAATATTATGATATTATATTCATTAAATATTACATACATGATATTGAAATACATGATATTTATACGTTATAATGTATACATTTTATTTCATTCATTTAAAGCGCATATTATTTGATTGCTTTTACTCGTAAATGAATTATTTATGTTTATATGTAATTATTTCCCCTGCCTATACCTACTCACATATTATATTTGTTATTTATTTAATTTTATTGTTCCCTGCATTGAATATAAGTATTTTTTCCATGATGTATCCCCAAGGTACACAGAATTAATAATCACACCAGGTTTTTGAATAACAATTCGAAGATCCTTGCGTCATTTACAAAAATGGCCATAGCTCCCTCAATTCTCAACCTTTTTTCAAATTTCTTGAACTGAAATGTGTGTCTTGGCAGGACCTAACACCCCGTTTAATCGGAATTTGAATAACTCACTGTACTTCCAATAGATTTGCATTTTTGGTGTTTTATTTTTTTCCGGCCACAAAAATGAACCGATTTGAGTGTTTTAGGTCTTAAAATCTTTGTTTCACTTAGCAGAATATGTGGATATTTTTTATATGCCGATAAATTGTCGTATTTTCATTTTAGGCGAGTTTTACAATTTGCATAATGAGTTTTCTGATATTTTTGACCTAAACACCCTCCAAAGCAGTCAAAATATGATCAAATCTTGTCAAAAATTTACTATCAAACTATGGAAGTATTGTGTGTTATCTACGCACCACTGGTTATATTAACTTTCTATTTTAGGTAGGTATTGGTTCTAAATCGATGATCTTCGTTCACTGGCCAACATTCATGTTGATACCTATTCGTGCAACTTTAGACAAAAGCGACATTCAATCAACACCGAATCGAATTGTATCGGCACTGGATGACGACACCGATGAATGGGCAAAGAGATGGACTAATGGCATTTTCTAAGGCCGAGTCCACAACGATTTAACGCGATTAGGCTTTCTCCCTGATTGTCAATTCACGTGACGAATCGGCAGACGGGTTCGGTAATGATAGCCGGCAAACTCCTTTTCAACTTAATTTGAGGAGACCAAGATGGAGGAAATTGAAGAGGGGATAATGAGGAACATGCATGAAAAACGAAATCCATTTTTTCCGCCAGAATGGTGCTGTTTAGGATGCGAAAATGATGTAGTGATGATCTACAACGAAAAAACAACATTTTTCCTGGTGAAAAACGCTAATGAAAAGGGCACTTTTGAATGTGGCGGGTGAGCCGTATGACGTCACTGCGCGGACGTGACTGCACGTCGTTTCTTAAAGTAACGGCAAAACATCCGTTATCGCCGTCCTATCACAACACACGTGAACTCTGATGAGGTTGTACTGGTGTTCACGGAAAGATGTGTAACCTTGCGGCTGGCCATTTTCCCGCTCGAACGTCAAATCTGCGATTTTCACTAAGCCTCCCTCCTCTTTTAATTAACTCTTTTCCGAACCGTCATCCACCATAACACCATTTTCGAAGCCTAACAAGGAATATTATGGCGAAAAAACAGTTTATTTTTTTCATGCATGTTCCTCATCATCGCAGTAAATCCTCGCCTAGATCTGCCGGTGGATTTTCTTGATTTTTGTTTATCATTCTCATAATGAAATATTTCAATCGCAATATTTGATGCGAGACCAGAGCAAAACGTCCAGAGTAGTTCCGAACATTTCTTTGAGGGCGGCAGGGCACGAACGGGACTACTTCGGTTATAGCCAACCCGGAACGGCGGTTGACTATATTTACACGACTTCCCCTAAAAATTTGATAATTTTACCCATTTTAGTCGACATTTTTTGAATTTTTATTCAATATTTCTTTTTCCATCGTTCCGAACTAGTTTTATTTTATTGTTATTCTTACTTCTATATTCACAGGGTAAACAAAGGTATTGTAATCGTCCGAAAATCTAGAATCTTAACAGAGCTTCAGAAAAACTTATACTTATACACATTTACTCAGAATCACTTCCCGAACAAGTGTGTGGTAATTTACAAAAATGGCAATAGCTCCCTAATTTCTCAACCTTTTTTCAAATTTCTGGAGCTGAAATGTTTGTCTCGGCGAGACCTAACACCCCGCTTAATCGGAATTTGTATAACTCATTGTACTTCCTATGTATTTGCACTTTTAGTGTTTTCTTTTTTATTTTTTTCCGGCCACAAAAATAAACCGATTTGAGCGTTCTTGGTATTAAAAACTTCTTTTTACCTTGCAGAATATTTGGATATTTTTTATATTCTGATAACTTGGCGTATTTGTATTTTAGGCGAGTTTCAAAATTTGCATAGTGAATTTTCTGATATTTTTCACCTAAGCACCCTCAAAAGCAGTCAAAACATGATAAAATTGTCTCAAAAATCTACTATCAAAATATGGAAGTATTGCGTGTTATCTACGCACCGCTGGTTTCCGTCATGTGATTTTCGAATAGGTATAACTTCGAACTTGAATTTCATTACCCCTTTCAAGGCCAACTGTAAAGCCCGACTTGCCGGGAAACGGGTGAATCACTATCACCAATTCTCACGCCAAGGACAAAACAAAATGACCACTTGAGCCACTTTTCCGTATTTGGAGTCATACCAAAACAGCGTTAACCACGAAATCAGACAATTACAGAAAACATCTCTTTCTTATTTTCTCGGTCGAACCCCAGGCACGCGAACGTTGGCGTGTCCGTGTCCAGACATTCTGACGCCTCCCAGGCATAAATTGCGTATCTTGTCAGGTTCTAATTACCTTGGAATTTACAGGGACGAGCCTCTCACGTTCTAAAATACGATCAGATTTCGAAAAATCTCTTTAGTCGTTATCTTTCGGAAGTTTTAGAGCCTTGGTTGGCCGAACCAATCGATTTTCCAATTATCATGGCCGAGAGGTCAATGAGCTGGTACGCAAATGACACCCAATACTTCCATGTTATCGAGTTGATCATCATTGGATGCTTTGTAATTATTAAATAATTATATTAGCATTATTAAATAAATAAAATAAAATAATTTTTATTGGCATTATTAAAAAAATAAAATAAATTAGATAATTTTTATTAGCATTATTAAATAAATTAAATTAAATAACTTAGATAATTTTTATTAACATTTTTAAATAATTTTGTACAAATTTTTTACAGGCTTTAAAATGTTGTAGTCAAATATCAGGGGTATCGTTTGCAGAAAAACTCCGTGGAATGAGATTGAATGAGATGGCATGAAATGAAATGAGATGGAATGAAATGGAATGAAGTGGAATGAGATGGAATGAAATGGAATGAGATGGAATGAAGTGGAATGAGATGGAATGAAATGGAATGAAGTGGAATGAGATAGAATGAGATGGAATGAGATGGAATGAAGTGGAATAAAATGGAATGAGATGGAATGAAATGGAATGAAGTGGAATAAAATGGAATGAACTGGAATGAGATAGAATGAGATGGAATGAGATGGAATGAAATGGAATGAGATGGAATGAGATGGAATGAGATGGAATGAAGTGGAATAAAATGGAATGAGATGGAATGAAATGGAATGAGATGGAATTAAGTGGAATAAAATGGAATGAACTGGAATAAAATGGAATGAACTGGAATGAGATGGAATGAGAGGGAATGAGATAGAATGAGATGGAATGAGATGGAAAGAGATGGAATGAAATGGAATGAGATGGAATGAAATGGAATGAGATGGAATGAGATGGAATGAAATGGAATGAGATGGAATGAAATGGAATGAGATGAAATGAAGTGGAATAAAATGGAATGACCTGGAATGAGATAGAATGAGATGGAATGAAGTGGAATAAAATGGAATGGGATGGAATGAAATGGAATGAGATGGAATGAAATGGAATGAGATGGAATTAAGTGGAATAAAATGGAATGAACTGGAATGAGATGGAATGAGATGGAATGAGAGGGAATGAGATAGAATGAGATGGAATGAGATGGAAAGAGATGGAATGAAATGGAATGAGATGGAATCAAAAGGAATGGAATGGCCGTTAGCATAAAATGTGATTTCCATGCCTTGGAACTTTAACTTAGTTAGCCTTCACCTGTAATAAACGAGGAAATATTGGGCCTTATTCGGGAAAATGAAATAGATGGGCGGATACTGTCATCGCGGAAAAATTGATGGTTTATGTAAAATCGATAAACGGGGTTAGCGTGCCGGAAAACAATAAAGGTTCGAACGGCATTAATGCATCATAACACGGGGCACAGACACATGGACTCTTGTATGGAAAGCTATTCCGAGTAATAGTGTAATTTGCGAATTGATTCTGAACCTTTGAACCGATTTTAGAGCAATAACTAGGAAGTAAAGTACTCATAGCTCGGACGTGCGAGTGCCCTTGAATTGCCTGTTGGACAGGAACATAAAGGTAAAATATTCGTCCAAAAAAATTTTTCTTTGGAAAAATTGTATAACTGACGGAGTTATGGCGATTTTAGGGGGCTACTGCGATTGACAAACGAAGATTTAATTCAAAATTAGTCCCTTGCAAATCGGGTGTAAAAATATTTTGTCCGAACATTCGATCCGATTTTTTACGGTCGATCAACATCGGAAATTCTCTTTATACGAGCGCCACTGATTTTCCACGAGCACTCTCATTGTGAGAGCTCGCCGTCATCCTGATTTGTGACGGCCGTCCCTCGAAACGGGCCGCAAATCTTGAGCCGCAGAGTAAGTGGAGTGACGTCGTGCGTAAATATCCGCCGTTTCCAGTGGCGGACAGTGTCGTCGAGTGGAGGGCAAGCGATCGCCAACTGTCCACCACCCGCGGTGATGTATGGGCTCCTTTTGTTTTAAGGGCGGGCCGGCTCTGTCCGCCGGTTGTAATTCAGCCGAGGCCGATGCGATGACATCCGGTGACGTTTCGAGCGCTACGTCTCCATTGATCCTTTTGCTGGAAGATTAACTTTGACCCAATTCCCGATAGCGCTCACGTTGTTTGGCCCAGTAGGTCACTCTGACGCTCGAATGTTTACGAAGGAAGTTGACCTAATAGAAATGAAAATAAAACATCGGGATGTAAATAAATTTTAATAAATTTCGACTCCATTTTGGTCTTATTGAGTTTTTAGTAATTTTTGAACTTTCCACTTTTATACTTCCATATTTACGAAAATTGTCTGCATAACCTGAAAGACTAACCGGTTTAACTTCAGAAACAAAATGAAGAAGTGTCCTTATTTGAAAATGCTGAGTGAGCAATCGAACGTCTGGCGGAAAAAAAGTTACAGTAATTATTATCTCCATTGAATCACTGGTCGCAACTTCCAATCAGCCAAGCAAAAATTTCCAAATTGAAAAGCTAAATTTTTTTTATATTTTTTCCAGATGAATCGTTGCATGGGTGGCGGCTAGGGATGAACGACAGCTCCGAGCTACTAGAGAGCCATCTGGTGGCCAGGGGCGGTGTCTTCATCCTTCCCCTCGAGCTTTGTCACCTCTGGAATGGCAGCGAACATGGTATGAATTGTTTATTAATAAATACATAATGCTATAATATAATATTATGGCATAATAAACATTTATAGTAATGAATAATAATTCCGAGAAAAAACTAAATTTGCATCTTTGAAGACCCACATGAACTTATTAGGATTAGTATGCCAATAGGCTTTTTCTGGAAGTCCTTCACAATGAAACAGAAAGTAGAACTCATAATTGAAATCAAAGTCAAACTCAAAATGAAACCAAAACTCAAACTCATAATCGAAATCGAAGTCAAACTCACAATTAAACTCAAAGACAAACTCATAATCGAAATCGAAGTCAAACTCACAGTGAAACAGGAACTCGAACTCATAATCGAAATCGACGTCAAACTCACAATGAAACCGAAACTCAAACTCATAATCGAAACCGAAGTCAAACTCACAATGAAACCAAAAGTCAAACTCATAATCGAAATCGAAGTCAAACTCACAATGAAACCGAAACTCAAACTCATAAACGAAGTCAAACTCACAATTAAACTCAAAGACAAACTCATAATCGAAATCGAAGTCAAACTCACAGTGAAACAGGAACTCGAACTCATAATCGAAATCGACGTCAAACTCACAATGAAACCGAAACTCAAACTCATAATCGAAACCGAAGTCAAACTCACAATGAAACCAAAAGTCAAACTCATAATCGAAATCGAAGTCAAACTCACAATGAAACCGAAACTCAAACTCATAATCGAAATCGAAGTCAAACTCACAATGAAACAGAAACTCAAACTCATAATCGAAATCGAAGTCAAACTCACAATGAAACCAAAAGTCAAACTCATAATCGAAATCGAAGTCAAACTCACAATGAAACAGAAACTCAAACTCATAATCGAAACCGAAGTCAAACTCACAATGAAACCAAAAGTCAAACTCATAATCGAAATCGAAGTCAAACTCACAGTGAAACAGGAACTCGAACTCATAATCGAAATCGAAGTCAAACTCACAATGAAACCGAAACTCAAACTCATAATCGAAACCGAAGTCAAACTCACAATGAAACCAAAAGTCAAACTCATAATCGAAATCGAAGTCAAACTCACAATGAAACAGAAACTCAAACTCATAATCGAAATCGAAGTCAAACTCACAATGAAACCAAAAGTCAAACTCATAATCGAAATCGAAGTCAAACTCACAATGAAACAGAAACTCAAACTCATAATCGAAATCGAAGTCAAACTCACAATGAAACAGAAACTCAAACTCATAATCGAAATCGAAGTCAAACTCACAATGAAACCAAAAGTCAAACTCATAATCGAAATCGAAGTCAAACTCACAATGAAACCGAAACTCAAACTCATAATCGAAATCGAAGTCAAACTCACAATTAAACTCAAAGACAAACTCATAATCGAAATCGAAGTCAAACTCACAGTGAAACAGGAACTCGAACTCATAATCGAAATCGAAGTCAAACTCACAATGAAACAGAAACTCAAACTCATAATCGAAATCGAAGTCAAACTCACAATGAAACTGAAACTGAAACTCATAATCGAAATCGAAGTCAATCTCACAACATTTTGAAGTTTGATGGAGTTAGACTTCGATTTCGATTATGAGTTTCAGTTTAATTTCATTGTGAGTTTGACTTCGATTTCGATTATGAGTTTGACTTCGATTTCGATTATGAGTTTGAGTTTCTGTTTCATTGTGAGTTTGACTTCGATTTCGATTACGAGTTTGACTTTTGGTTTCATTGTGAGTTTGACTTCGATTTCGATTATGAGTTTGAGTTTCTGTTTCATTGTGAGTTTGACTTCGATTTCGATTATGAGTTTGGCTATTGGTTTCATTGTGAGTTTGACTTCGATTTCGATTATGAGTTTGAGTTTCTGTTTCATTGTGAGTTTGACTTCGATTTCGATTATGAGTTTGACTTTTGGTTTCATTGTGATTTTGACTTCGGTTTCGATTGTGAGTTTGAGTTTCTGTTTCATTGTGAGTTTGACTTCGATTTCGATTATGAGTTTGACTTTTGGTTTCATTGTGAGTTTGACTTCGATTTCGATTATGAGTTTGAGTTTCTGTTTCATTGTGAGTTTGACTTCGATTTCGATTACGAGTTTGACTTTTGGTTTCATTGTGAGTTTGACTTCGATTTCGATTATGAGTTTGAGTTTCTGTTTCATTGTGAGTTTGACTTCGATTTCGATTGTGAGTTTGAGTTTCTGTTTCATTGTGAGTTTGACTTCGATTTCGTTTGTGAGTTTGAGTTCCGGTGTCATTGTGAGTTTGACTTCGATTTCGATTATCAATTTGGCTTCAAGTTTCATTGTGTTTGACTTCGATTTCGATTGTGAGTTTGAGTTTTGGTTTCAATATGAGTTTGACTGCGATTTCGATTATGAGTTTGACTTTAAGTTTCATTGTGAGTTTGACTTCGATTTCGATTTCGAGTTTGAATTTTGGTTTCATTGTGAGTTTGACTTCGATTTCGATTATGAGTTTGAGTTTCTGTTTCATTGTGAGTTTGACTTCGATTTCGATTATGAGTTTGACTTTTGGTTTTATTGTGAGTTTGACTTCCATTTCGATTATGAGTTTGAGTCTTTGTTTCGTTATGGGTTTGACATCGATTTCGATTATGAGTTTGACTTTGAGTTTCATTGTGAGTTTGACTTCGATTTCGATTGTGAGTTAGAGTTTCGGTGTCATTGTGAGTTTGACTTCGATTTCGATTATGAGTTTGACTTTTGGTTTTACTGTGAGTTTGACTTCGAGTTCTATTATGAGGTTGACTTTTGGTTTCATTGTGAATTCGACTTCGATTTCGATTGTGAGTGTGAGTTTCGGTTTCATTGTGGGTTTGACTTCGATTTCGATTATGAGTTTGACTTTTGGTTTTACTGTGAGTTTGACTTCGAGTTCTATTATGAGGTTGACTTTTGGTTTCATTGTGAGTTTGACTTCGATTTCGATTATGAGTTTGATTTTCTGTTTCATTGTGGGTTTGACTTCGATCTCGAATATGGTTTTTAAATTTGCATGGTGCGTTTTTTGGGATGGTTTATTTACCAAAGTACCTAGTCAAAATCAAATTGCTCTTGTTCAAAAATTCGCAAATATAATTATGGAAGTATTGTGTGTTATTTACGCTCCACTGCTGTAAACCTGTGAATTGATAATATTCGGAGGTAATATTATTCAACCCAGTTCCTAGGTGGGATTTTCATCGATCAGCACTTGTGTACAATTTTCGCGGTTTGTTCTGTTTATTCAGCAAATAACGGAAGCGCCTTCGAGTGTTTGGAGCACGCGCCAGTTCTTACGGACACGGCCGCAACTCGCGCTCTCATTCTCACAATTATGGCGGCCATCAGTTTCGTCGGCAATTTCCTGACAATACTCAGCATAGCCACGTCCAGGAATGGCCGGTATGTCGAAATTGCATGGCAATCTACCAACCCTACAATTTATGCCGATATTTTCCGTTTTCAAGTCATAATAGATTTTAGATTATATTTACTTTAGTAGCAGTAAGGCTTGAGATTAATTTATTTCTCTCCTCCTTAATGAATGTAGGGAATTTAATATACTTCTTGATTTAATGATAGATGAATGATTTAATTTGATGCTAATATGAAACTCGATAATGAAACTGCCTGCAAAATAATACGGCGAGTTCTACTCAAAATTGATTTTACCGACGAACTCCGAGCTCGCCGGACTAACTTCTTCTCGGAGTTACGCTCACGTGTAATTTTGTTACGCCCCCAAAACCATTCAACCGAGTTACTTCGATGTGGAAGTCCGGCAGCTGATTTGCTATGAAATCAAATTATCACCCTGACCTCATGCGACATTCGATTAAAACTTGACGCCGACGTCCGTCCAAAGTTACGGGGGTGGAATGCGCCGAGATTGGCCAAATTATTGACAATGAAATTAAGGCCCGGTTTATTGACAATATTTATCCAACCGATGGCCTTCAGATAAAATTCACCACGGTGGTATTTGCATCAAATGCAGAAATCTCATTTACAATGTTTATCTGAAGCTTCCTCGGATAGCGGATGAATAAATTTGGCCTTCAGGAGTTTTATTTTGATGTATTCGAACTATTTCAACCTACTACCCATATCCATCATTCCAAATCCAATATACCAATTATCCATTATTTCCCAAATAAAATTTCCCATGTTTTTGCTTTTTCTTTAATTCATACTTAATTTAAATAGAGTAGGGATAAGCTTATATAACTTCTTTTTTGACAGGGAAATTCATTATCTACATTTTCAAGAATCTACTTATTCTTAGGATAATGTTTATTTGACGAATAAACTAAATTGATGAACCCACCCTAAAACAACCTTCAAAGAATTGCATCTTGACGAAAATTTTTATAAAAAATTTCGAGATAACAAAATTTCATTAAAAGAGAAGCCACGCGTTTCCAGAAAAATTGATATTTGTTTTTAACAATATCCGATTCTTACGGGGATAATAGTCGCATTATAAGGGATGGCAGCAGCTCGAGGCTTTCCTTCGGAGGGCGTTTTAGGTCCTCCAGTTCCGAGAACTCGTTTCTGTAATTGCTACGACTTCCAAGGCGTTGCCATGGGAAATTAACTGGGAAACAGTTCCGCGGGATTGGATCCCTCCGATACGACAGTATTACCAATTTTGGACAGCGTAATACGCCGAAAATCTCTGACCTCAGCGTACGAAAAGTCGATAATTAAATATACGAATTGAACAATCCTGAATTATGGGATTATTTTGCTGTTGAACGAATTATGCTTGTTGATACCATCCGAAACGCTTTCTGTTGTCGAATTCTTCGCCGTCTGTGAGTTACGAGCCTAATAACGGTCTCATTTATGTGGAAATTGCGTATCGGCGGTTTTAGAGAGAAAATATCTGACAGAAAATTTAATATCCGACATTTTCTTTTCCCCACGTTTTTGTCCAAAAGCGCTATTTCAACTGTAAAACGGAGAAAACTGGAAAATCGGTCAATTTTGCGTTAACAAGTCAATATCTAAATTAGATAAATAAATTACATATTTACTTAAGTATAAAGATTTTAATGAATTAAAATTTAATTACAATTTTAATTAAAACTCAAATATAATAAATATAAATTTTTAGATAAATAAATTAGATATCAGCTTTTGGCACAAAATAATTCTGGATTGTCTTTGGGTATGTAGGCATAGGAAACAATTCCAAGCCGGGTATAGAAGTTATTAAGGTATTAATATATGATTAGGTCAATATACATTAGGTATTATAATATGATACCGTCAACAATGTGAATTAAGTAAAGAAAAAACCAAGCTTTTTTTATTCAAAAGGTACTAGATTTTCACCAAGCAATCCACAGTAAGTTTTTTTTTTTGAAATTTGCTGCATTATTGATTTTTTGTAGGTACGTCTTATCCAAAGACTGCTCGAGATGAATTTGGGCCAAAAACTGGAAACCCCGTCAATTTTGTGTTATTAAGTCAATACCTCAAAATGCATGCCAAAAACCGGGTTTAAAACCCCAAAGTAAGGTCCATGATTTACTCAAAAGTTCAGTAGGACCCTTCGAATTGGAAAAAACGTGAAAAAAGAAAAACCGCTGAAAAATTTGGGAGGCAAAAAATAATATGTTTCTTCAAATTTCGTAGAAATCACCAAAGCTCGGAAAAATTCCAAACTCTCTACGCCACCGTCAAAATCCGATTTTTCGATTTTTACAAAAGACGGAAATCTTTAAAAATGAATTCCCGAGCAAAAACTCACGTTAATTTCTTCATTCAACAGGAGACGTCGTCAGCAAAGCTGGTCCGCCGTGTACACGCTGATCCTCCATTTATCAGTGTCGGACCTCCTCGTCACTCTTTTCTGCATTGCTGGCGAAGCAGCTTGGAGCTACACGGTCAGCTGGAACGCGGGCAACGTCGCCTGCAAAATATTCAAATACCTGCAAATGTTCAGCCTTTATCTGTCGACGTTTATCCTAGTCCTCATCGGATTGGACCGGTTTATCGCTGTCAGGTAATTCCGGATTTACGTTTACTGTTAAAAATGGAAATACTGTGAGTGATAGACATTGGGGCAAAGCAGGAGTCATCGAGCGAATGAAATACCTAATGTAAAAATGTTGACATTTGAGAAGAAAACATGGTCATTTTTGTAGATGGGTAAAACCAGTGGTGCGTAAATGACACAATACTCCCATATTTTGATACGTAAAACATTGACACAATTTGATAACATTTTGGCTAATTTTGGGACTGAGTCAAAAATATCAAAAACTCACTATGAAAATTTTAAAACTTTTCAGTATCGGAATATTCTCGTATTCTGCAAGCTAAAGGCAAGAGGTTAAGACCAAGAATGCTCAAATCGTTTCATTTATGTGGCCAGGAAAAAACAAAAAAGAAAACACTAAAAGTTCCCATACATCGTACTTTGAGTCCTAATTTTAATTCCGGTTCAACAGGGTGATGGGTCTTACCGAGACGAACATTATAGATCAAGAAATTTGGAAAAAGGTTGAATATCAGTGGAGTTATGGTTTTTTGTGGTCGAATATCAGGACTAAGTAAAAATTGCCCCGAAATCAGTCAAAATATTTTTTCCTGCTCAGTTTCCTCAATTCGGACCAAAATTTCACATTTCTACATTACGCCTAACTGTCTATTCCCTAGAGAAAATCATCTCTAATTTCCGCACTGGAAGGAAAGGGAAAATCAGCATGAAAAAGGATAACAGGAGCTGGAGGATTTCAACAAGAAATCGTAAAGTGAAGACAACGTCGAGCTGCTGGCAAGAGAAAAGCTTAGCTTGGCGGAGCCCAACAAAAGAATAACAGCTCCCCGATGGTTTGCCGGATTATTTACGGCAGCCCGTTTTCCCCGTTCTCGGTGAACTTCGGCCCAATTTGTCTCCCTTAACGGGCAAAGGACACCCCAACCTTGCGTGCCCTTAGAGGGCGCTACACAAATACCGAAACGTGAAGCTCACTATATTGCCCGGGCTTCTTAGCTGCTAATCACGGCGGTCGGGCGGTGGGTCAAGTTATTCGCCTCGTGCCCGACCGCCGTGCAGGGTCAGTTTCGCCTAGGAAGATTTTTCGAGCCTGGATAACGCACAATACTTCATATTTTCGTTCTACTCTCGAAATAAACGGAAGAACGATAGTTTTCCTTTTATTCACTCAGAATTACCTTTACATGGACATCATTTCATGCCGGAGCAATGGGAGAACGCCATTCGCCCTATCGTCAACTGACCGAGAGCATTCGCCCCATCGGTATAGTCATTTTTGAACAAACTCTGCTTATTACCTGAGAAATCGACATTTGAAACCGAGAAACCGAGGTTTTTCGTCAAAATCTCGGTTTTGAGCACTGTTTGAACTTCTGGAGTTTACGAAAATGTTAAGTGTTGTCAACGAGCTAAAGATACTTCAGCGTAATGTTGTGGCTCTCGGAAGTTCCCTTCAGGCGCTGAAATCAAGTATAAAGTCGAAGGATTTATGAAATTCTCGAATAGTTTCTCCCCGTAGTTCAAACTATTGATGTGACAGGGGGTAGAAAGTAGCAGCATATTCGTGTTAGCGACCGCCTCGGCAACTCTTGAAAATTAATTAAAGTCTATCCGACTCCATTTTCCACGACTACCTCTTTCGAAATAGGAAAACTCAAGTTTTATCGTCATACTTCCAAAACCTTAATGAGTCGATTTGCTATTTCGTCACACGTGACTCGGAAGCCTGCGAGCGACGTCGAGTTCGCAGTTCCGCTGCTGACTTAAGTATCTTCAACTTCCCTTGAGCTAACAGCGTCTCGAGTTACTCGCGAAAGTTGGCCCGGTCATATGACAGACTGCCTCATATCCTCAGGATACACAAGGCGTACAACTCTGGCCGTTTCGGTCCGTCGGCGAAATAAAACAGGAACGAAGGACTATTATTTCAAAACTTGGCCCCCACCTGAGTAGAATACTAATAAGGTTTCCTCGTCCAACCCTCCTCGAAGATTACAACCTTCCAAGTCTGCAAAAGCGCCTCCCTCGGGCTCTCTCAGCAAAAACAATTTTCTTCGCTAATTCCAACCATCGTGGAGTGTATTCAGCCGCAAAGTTTTCCTCGGTTAAATGTTGCGGGGTCTCACGATAAAAAACAATGTTTTTCGTTTCCACGACGAACTTCCCAGATTTATCGTTCAGAATTCATTGCTTTCAACATTATTATTTTTTAAAAAGCAAAGAGCGAGTTTCCAATACGTTGAATGTGCCACAAACTAGCCCCAAAAAATTTTGCCTCCTGAGGAGTGACGAGTAAAATTTTATCAGGCCTCAAACTAGGATTTCTTATGACCATCCATGCCCTGCTTGATGCCCTCCATGCCCTTCCTTAATGCCCTCGAAGTCCAGTCTTGAATCCCCTCCACATCCTGTCATGAAGTTCACGTCCTGACATGATCCCCTCCACGTCCCGTCTTGAAGCTCACGTCAGATCTTCATGCCCTCCAAATCCTGTCTTGAGGTTCAGGTCCAGACACAACCCCCTCCACATCCTGTCTTGAAGCTCACGTACTGACATGATCCCCTGAAGCTCACGTCAGATCTTCATGCCCTCCACATCCTGTCTTGAGGTTCAGGTCCAGACACAATCCCCTCCACATCCTGTCTTGAAGCTCACGTCCTGACATGATCCCCTCCACGTCCTGTCTTGAAGCTCACGTCAGATCTTCATGCCCTCCACATCCTGTCTTGAGGTTCAGGTCCAGACAAAATCCCCTCCACATCCTGTCTTGAAGTTCACGTTTGGACATGATCCCCTCCACATCCTGTCTTGAAGCTCACGTCAGATGTTGATTCCCTCCACGTCCTGTCTTGAAGCTCACGTCAGATGTTGATTCCCTCCACGTCCTGTCTTGAAGCTCACGTCAGATCTTCATGCCCTCCACATCCTGTCTTGAGGTTCAGGTCCAGACACAATCCCCTCCACATCCTGTCTTGAAGTTCACGTTTGGACATGATCCCCTCCACATCCTGTCTTGAAGCTCACGTCCTGACATGATCCCCTCCACGTCCTGTCTTGAAGCTCACGTCAGATCTTCATGCCCTCCACATCCTGTCTTGAGGTTCAGGTCCAGACACAATCCCCTCCACATCCTGTCTTGAAGTTCACGTTTGGACATGATCCCCTCCACATCCTGTCTTGAAGCTCACGTCCTGGCATGATCCCCTCCACGTCCTGTCTTGAAGCTCACGTCAGATCTTCATGCCCTCCACATCCGGTCTTGAGGTTCAGGTCCAGACACAATCCCCTCCACATCCTGTCTTGAAGTTCACGTTTGGACATGATCCCCTCCACATCCTGTCTTGAAGCTCACGTCCTGACATGATCCCCTCCACGTCCTGTCTTTAAGCTCACGTCAGATCTTCATGCCCTCCACAAACTGTCTTGAGGTTCAGGTCCAGACACAATCCCCTCCACATCCTGTCCTGAAGTTCACGTTTGGACATGATCCCCTCCACATCCTGTCTTGAAGCTCACGTCAGATGTTGATTCCCTCCACGTCCTGTCTTGAAGCTCACGTCAGATCTTCATGCCCTCCACATCCTGTCTTGAGGTTCAGGTCTAGACACAATCCCCTCCACATCCTGTCTTGAGGTTCAGGTCTAGACACAATCCCCTCCACATCCTGTCTTGAAGCTCACGTCCTGACATGATCCCCTCCACGTCCTGTCTTGAAGCTCACATCAGATCTTCATGCCCTCCACATCCTGTCTTGAGGTTCAGGTCCAGACACAATCCCCTCCACATCCTGTCTTGAAGTTCACGTTTGGACATGATCCCCTCCACATCCTGTCTTGAAGCTCACGTCAGATGTTGATTCCCTCCACGTCCTGTCTTGAAGCTCACGTCAGATCTTCATGCCCTCCACATCCTGTCTTGAAGCTCACGTCAGATGGGGATTCTCTCCACGTCCTGTCTTGAAGCTCACGTCAGATCTTCATGCCCTCCACATCCTGTCTTGAGGTTCAGGTCCAGACAAAATCCCCTCCACATCCTGTCTTGAAGTTCACGTTTGGACATGATCCCCTCCACATCCTGTCTTAAGGTTCAGGTCTAGACACAATCCCCTCCACATCCTGTCTTGAAGTTCACGTTTGGACATGATCCCCTCCACATCCTGTCTTGAAGCTCACGTCCTGACATGATCCCCTCCACGTCCTGTCTTGAAGCTCACGTCAGATCTTCATGCCCTCCACATCCTGTCTTGAGGTTCAGGTCTAGACACAATCCCCTCCACATCCTGTCTTGAATTTCACGTTTGGACATGATCCCCTCCACATCCTGTCTTGAAGCTCACGTCCTGACATGATCCCCTCCACGTCCTGTCTTGAAGCTCACATCAGATCTTCATGCCCTCCACATCCTGTCTTGAGGTTCAGGTCCAGACACAATCCCCTCCACATCCTGTCTTGAAGTTCACGTTTGGACATGATCCCCTCCACATCCTGTCTTGAAGCTCACGTCAGATGTTGATTCCCTCCACGTCCTGTCTTGAAGCTCACGTCAGATCTTCATGCCCTCCACATCCTGTCTTGAAGCTCACGTCAGATGGGGATTCCCTCCACGTCCTGTCTTGAAGCTCACGTCAGATCTTCATGCCCTCCACATCCTGTCTTGAGGTTCAGGTCCAGACAAAATCCCCTCCACATCCTGTCTTGAAGTTCACGTTTGGACATGATCCCCTCCACATCCTGTCTTAAGGTTCAGGTCTAGACACAATCCCCTCCACATCCTGTCTTGAAGTTCACGTTTGGACATGATCCCCTCCACATCCTGTCTTGAAGCTCACGTCCTGACATGATCCCCTCCACGTCCTGTCTTGAAGCTCACGTCAGATGTTGATTCCCTCCACGTCCTGTCTTGAAGCTCACGTCAGATCTTCATGCCCTCCACCTCCTGTCTTGAGGTTCAGGTCCAGGCACAATCCCCTCCACATCCTGTCTTGAAGTTCACGTTTGGACATGATCCCCTCCACATCCTGTCTTGAGGTTCAGGTCTAGACACAATCCCCTCCACATCCTGTCTTGAAGTTCACGTTTGGACATGATCCCCTCCACATCCTGTCTTGAAGCTCAGGTCCTGGCATGATCCCCTCCACGTCCTGTCTTGAAGCTCACGTCCTGTCTTGAAGCTCATGTCAGATCTTCATGCCCTCCACATCCTGTCTTGAGGTTCAGGTCCTGACACAATCCCCTCCACATCCTGTTTTGAAGTTCACGTTTGGACATGATCCCCTCCACATCCTGTCTTGAAGCTCACGTCCTGACATGATCCCCTCCACGTCCTGTCTTGAAGCTCACGTCAGATGTTGATTCCCTCCTCGTCCTGTCTTGAAGCTCACGTCAGATCTTCATGCCCTCCACATCCTGTCTTGAGGTTCAGGTCCAGACACAATCCCCTCCACATCCTGTCTTGAAGTTCACGTTTGGACATGATCCCCTCCACATCCTGTCTTGAAGCTCACGTCAGATGTTGATTCCCTCCACGTCCTGTCTTGAGGTTCAGGTCCAGACACAATCCCCTCCACATCCTGTCTTAAAGCTCACGTGTGGACATGATCCCCTCCACATCCTGTCTTGAAGCTCACGTCAGATGTTGATGCCCTCCATGTCCTGTCTTGAAGCTCACGTCCGGACATGATCCCCTCCAAGTCCTGTCTTGAAGTCTATGTCAATTGATGAATGGAAAATACCGAATTCAATGGACCAATGAGAACAGACGAGACATGAATTGAGAGAAACGAATGGGAGGATCTATGAAATGGAACAAGTTGATATGATTCTCCATTCAACCCTTTAAATGTCAGTCATTCTTGAGGCCCTCCATGTCCTGTCTTGAAGTCTCCTGGCCCGTCGTTTCATTGAAGCCTATGTCAAAATATGAATAGAAAATTCCCACATGAATGACTAACCGACGAATGGAGAATCAATGGAACCAAGTTTACATTTGACTCAATGATTTTAAAGATGAATTGGCCGTTTGAACCCCATTTCATTGAGTCTTCTATTCATCAGTCAGTCATTCCTGTCTAGTCCATTGATCCTTTCTATTCAGTATCTTCCATTCATAATGAGAGGACATGGGGTTCAAGACCAGACATGAGCATTATGTCAGAGTGAGGTGAGGTTCAAGACCAGACATGAGCATCATGTCAGGATGAGGTGGGGTTCAAGACCAGACGTGAGCATCATGTCAGAACGAGGTGGGGTTCAAGACCAGACGTGAGCATCATGTCAGGACGAGGAGGGGTTCAAGACCAGACGTGAGCATCATGTCAGGAAGAGGTGTGGTTCAAGACCAGACGTGAGCATCATGTCAGGACGAGGTGGGGTTCAAGACCAGACGTGAGCATCATGTCAGGACGAGGTGGGGTTCAAGACCAGACGTGAGCATCATGTCAGGAAGAGGTGTGGTTCAAGACCAGACGTGAGCATCATGTCAGGACGAGGTGGGGTTCAAGACCAGACGTGAGCATCATGTCAGGACGAGGTGGGGTTCAAGACCAGACGTGAGCATCATGTCAGGAAGAGGTGTGGTTCAAGACCAGACGTGAGCATCATGTCAGGACGAGGTGGGGTTCAAGACCAGACGTGAGCATCATGTCAGGACGAGCTGTGGTTCAAGACCAGACGTGAGCATCATGTCAGGACAAGGTGAGGTTCAAGACCAGACGTGAGCATCATGTCAGGACGAGCTGTGGTTCATGAACAGACGTGAGCATCATGTCAGAACGAGGTGGGGTTGAAGACCAGACGTGAGCATCATGTCAGGACGAGGTGGGGTTGAAGACCAGACGTGAGCATCATGTCAGGAAGAGGTGTGATTCAAGACCAGACGTGAGCATCATGTCAGGACGAGCTGTGGTTCAAGACCAGACGTGAGCATCATGTCAGGAAGAGGTTGGGTTCAAGACCAGACGTGAGCATCATGTCAGGACGAGCTGTGGTTCAAGACCAGACGTGAGCATCATGTCAGGACAAGGTGAGGTTCAAGACCAGACGTGAGCATCATGTCAGGCAGAGGTTGGGTTCAAGACCAGACGTGAGCTCATGTCAGGAAGAGGTTGGGTTCAAGACCTGACGTGAGCATCATGTCAGGACGAGCTGTGGTTCAAGACCAGACGTGAGCATCATGTCAGGACAAGGTGAGGTTCAAGACCAGACGTGAGCATCATGTCAGGACGAGCTGTGGTTCAAGACCAGACGTGAGCATCATGTCAGGAAGAGGTTGGGTTCAAGACCAGACGTGAGCATCATGTCAGGACAAGGTGAGGTTCAAGACCAGACGTGAGCATCAATCATGATGAGGTGGGGTTCAAGACCAGACGTGAGCTCATGTCAGGAAGAGGTTGGGTTCAAGACCAGACGTGAGCTTCATGT
Source organism: Nesidiocoris tenuis (assembly GCA_036186465.1). Classification (NCBI taxonomy): domain Eukaryota; kingdom Metazoa; phylum Arthropoda; class Insecta; order Hemiptera; family Miridae; genus Nesidiocoris; species Nesidiocoris tenuis. Next base: position 10,586,972 of record AP028912.1, on the reverse strand, counting down.
CAGAGTGAGGTGAGGTTCAAGACCGGACATGAGCATCATGTCAGGAAGAGGTTGGGTTCAAGACCAGACGTGAGCATCATGTCAGGACGAGGTGGGGTTCAAGACCAGACGTGAGCATCATGTCAGGACGAGGTGGGGTTCAAGACCAGACGTGAGCATCATGTCAGGACGAGCTGTGGTTCAAGACCAGACGTGAGCATCATGTCAGGACAAGGTGAGGTTCAAGACCAGACGTGAGCATCATGTCAGGACGAGCTGTGGTTCAAGACCAGACGTGAGCATCATGTCAGGACAAGGTGAGGTTCAAGACCAGACGTGAGCATCATGTCAGGACGAGGTGGGGTTCAAGACCAGACGTGAGCATGATGTCAGGACGAGGTGGGGTTCAAGACCAGACGTGAGCATCATGTCAGGACGAGGTGGGGTTCAAGACCAGACGTGAGCTTCATGTTAGGACGAGGTGTGGTTCGAGAAAATAAATTAAAATTGAGATTCTTTAATAAGGCAGACACTTGGACAGAAAAGTGTCGACTACTATGGCTACGATTAGAGGCCCACAACTGCTGTGATTGAGTTAGTGCGTCGGGGCGCCTCTTTAGAGAACATTACGAAAACACGGATGTTCAATTACAAATTTTGAAAAGATAATGACGTAAGATAGCAAAGCTCTTACTGAGTCAAAAACTCCAGCTCAAGCAATTTGAAAATTTGAGCATTGAGGGAGCTATAGCTATTTTTAGGAAGCGATTCAGAGTAAATGTGTATGAGTAGAAGCTTTTTTTGAAGCTCTGATCCAATTTTTTATTTTAGGACGATTACAATACTTATATTTACTTCCTCAATATGAAAGTATCAATGAAATTACCTGTGCTTACGTAATTATTAAAAAAAGCTCGTATTCACTAAAAAATGCCGTAAAAATATTGTAAAATTATTTTCAAACTGTTTCAGATACCCCATCAAAGCTATTTCGGCAGCCAAACGATGTTCGAGTTTCGTCGCTGGCGCCTGGCTGCTCTCTTTTGTACTTAGCATTCCTCAGGTTAGTAATTACTAATTTTTGAGCTGGATAGTTTAAAACCAAACCATAAAATTGGGAAATAAATGTGGCACAAAATAAACGTGAACGTACTTCATTACTGTCGTCAGCAAATCAGGGATAGGGTCACGCAGTGAAACGCAGTTTCCTTCGCCGAGCTTTCGATAAATATATTATCTTCATCAATAAAATATGGAAATGAAAACATGTAAATGAAGATATGGAAATATAAATATTGAAATGAAAATATGTAAATAAAAATATGGAAATGAAGATATTTAATTGAAAATATAGGAATGTAGAAATAAAAACCGGAAATGAATATATGGATATGTGGGAATGAAAATATGGTCGGGGAAATCAAAATGCGGAAATGAAATGATGGAAATGAAAATATGAGTATGAAGATACCTAAATGAAAACATGGAAATAAATACCATTCAGCACATTAAATGGGAAGGTTACCAGCACCTAGTAGTAGCTTTAGCACTCGTGTAATCGATTTGCAACACAACACAAATATCAAATTTTGATATTTTTTTTGTGTTTCAACTCGATTACACGCTTGCTAAAGCTACAACTAGTTACCTTACCCTCTTTTGTATTTGGTGCCTGCAGAATCGTGCAACCTGGTCCGAGGCCTACCCCAACTGTAGTTTTGTTTTTTTCCCCCCGTAGAACTGAGACTGTCTCATCTTTTATGTCACCTTCGCACTTTTTCGGTTTCTCCTAATATTTTTCTAGCCGTCTCTCCGCCGGCAAGATTCACTCCTCGTCAGCATAGGAACGCTATCTCAGTCTTGTCAGCCAGCCAAGATTGATGGTGCCGTCTAATATCTGAACTTGTCAGAGGCTTTCGCCGCCTGTATGTCGTATCACGACTACTTACGCAAACGATACCAGCATTTCCCTTAGGTCGCCGATGTATTTTTATGAGAGTTATTTTTCTCGGCCGTCGATGTTCGGTTTATTGAATTTCAAAGCCTCCTCAACGGATGTCTACGTTCAGAACGGATATAATATAATATACGCATATTATGCGTCGTGATGGACGATTTTGACGTCTTTGTCGAAAAAAGATAGAAGTTATGACGTTCTTTCAGTCTCCTGAAATGTTGACCTCTTCAGACTTTAAACTTTTTCCAAGTATATGAGCGATATCTGGAAATTACTGGAATGTCCCAAAAGCCGGATTTTTAGGATCAATTTATTCAAAGCTAGATTTACCCACGGACGCTTGCATTAACTAATTTCCGAAAAATTTCCTGTATGACGGTAAATCCTGTATTGTAAATATTTTTTAGGTAAAATGTAGTGCAAGGGTCTTTGGATAAATCCAGCTGAATGAATTGATAAACCGCTCCTTACACTCGTATTTCCGTGTACAGGAACTAAACGCTTAATCCGCTCGCGAAACCAACGGCCGGACGAAATGAAACGAAAACAACCCCACGACACATTCAACCCCAAAGTGTATGAAAACCAGGAGAATCTCGTACAGAATTTCGGACCGTACATTGCCGAAAAAAGAACGGGGAAAAACTGATTTTCTCTCTCGCTCCACAGATTGTAACGCGACATGATGTCTCTCTCGCTCGCGCAAGGCCCTTTCTGTCCGGCTAATATATTGGACCAACCCAATCTGGAAGGGGTCAGAGAAAACCTGTCACCGTGAACTTATCTTTATGTCTTTTGTCGACTTTTCCCTCACACGGTTCCGAAGTTCTCTCATACCAGAATTTCCCTTGTTTGTACTTGAATTTCCGAGATGAAAAGAAATCACTACAATGCAATATTTTGAAAAACACATTTTTGGAAGAACTTGCCTTTTAAACAGTCGATTTTTTTTACACTAACTGAATGAACTTTTTTAAAAATTAAATAATATTTAACTATATTATATTATAGTAATTCACATAGTATATTATAGTTCATAAAAATTAAAGATAGTAATTAATACTCTTTCAAAAATATTGTTCAAATTAAAATATACCATAGGAATTATTCCTATTATAGCTTCTATGCCTCAAAATATTGATTGAGATGAAATACTAAAAAAATCTTCGTACGATTTGATCGGTTAAATTGATAATTTTTGAACCTCAACCCCGGTTTTGGTGAATTGCTGAACAACAAACCTTTGTAATCGCTCAAGATTTACTTTTCAGACGGTTCCCACAACTGTATTTACTTAAAAAATAAGAAGTATAAACCAGTGGTGCGTAGATAACACACAATACTTCCATATTTTGAAATGTAAAATTGTGACACAATTTGATCATATTTTGACTGCTTTTGAAAGTGTTTAGGTCAAAAATATCAAAAAATTCAGTATTAAAATTTTAAAATTCGCCCAAAATGAAAAAACGCCACATTTTCGGAATGTGAAGATGTCCACATATTCTGCAAGGTAAAACGAAGATTTTGAGACCAAGAACGCTCAAATCGGTTCATTTTTGCTGCCGGAAAAAAATAAAATAGAAAACACTAAAAATGCAAATATCTCGGAAGTACTGTGCGTTATCCAAATTCCGATTAAACAGGGTGTTAGGTCTTGCCGAGACAAACATTTCAGTTCAAGAAATTTGAAAAAAGGTTGAGAAATGAGGGAGATATGACCATTTTTGTAAATGACCACAGACGGACAGACGGACACACGGACAGACGGACACACGGACACACAGACACTTGTTCAGGAAGTGATTCTGAGTAAATGTGTATAAGAAAAAGTTTTTTCTGAGGCTCCGTTCCTATTCTCGATTTTAGGACGATCACAATACTTCCATTTACTCTGTAAATATGGAAGTAAAAACGAGCCATTTTTACTTCCATATTTACGGAGTAAATGGAAGTATTGTGATCGTCCTAAAATGGAGAATCGGAACGGAGCTTCAGAAAAAACTTTTTCTTATACACATTTACTCAGAATCACTTCCCGAACAAGTGTCTGTGTGTCCGTGTGTCCGTGTGTCCGTCTGTCCGTCTGTCCGTCTGTCCGTGTGTCCGTCTGTCCGTCTGTCCGTCTGTGGTCATTTACAAAAATGGCCATAACTCCCTCATTTCTCAACCTTTTTTCAAATTTCTTGAACTGAAATGTTTGTCTCGGCAAGACCTAACACCCTGTTTAATCGGAATTTGGATAACGCACAGTACTTCCGATATATTTGCATTTTTAGTGTTTTCTATTTTATTTTTTTCCGGCCACAAAAATGAACCGATTTGAGCGTTCTTGGTCTCAAAATCTTCGTTTTACCTTGCAGAATATGTGGATATTTTTTACATTCCGAAAATGTAGCGTTTTTTCATTTTGGGCGAATTTTAAAATTTTAATAGTGAATTTTTCGATATTTTTGGCCTAAACACCCTTAAAAGCAGTCAAAATATGATCAAATTGTGTCACAATTTTACGTTTCAAAATATGGAAGTATTGTGTGTTATCTACGCACCACTGGTTTGGGGTAGGCGTCTGTTAGCATTAGGAAAGTAACTATTAACCTACACTCCTCGACTGTTGGAAACCATTCTCGCCATCAATTTTAGGCGTTGTAATGGTTTTCGACCATATCGATTGGAGCTCACGGTAACTAACAAGAGAAACTGGCTGGCAAAGTTTCCAACTCTCATTTTCATGAGAGCTTCTCGGTCCTCCGCCTTAATCCTGACCACAACTCGCAACTGTTTGGTCCAATTTGCTTTTTGCTGTTCACAAGAGCCTGATTGTGTTGTACACCGACCAGCTTCTATTGGAGAAAACCAAGGAGCTGATTTCGGTCAGTAAATTTTCCGAGGTCGACGATCCGTAGGTAGATAATTTCCCACTTCTCTCAGCGAAAAATGATATAGAAGCGTTGTAGGAGAATCTAGTTTATGGTATTTCCAAATTGAGAGTTTTACCAAATTGGACATTTTCCAAGTCAAATTGTGAATTTTACAAGTCAAATTGTGAATTTTCCAAGAAAAGTTGAGAATATTCCAAATTGACAGTTTTTAAATCAAATTGAGAATTTTCGAAATCGAGTTGAGAATTTTCCAAATCGAATCGCATTGGAAAACTCAATTGGCCTAATATTGGTGTGGAAAATTCTCAATTCGCAGGGATTGCAAGGATGCATCATGGGCTCCTCCTCCATCAGGATGGAAATTCAAAAATCGGCTTGAATGATGACGATGTAGTTGCTTTGGTACCTACGGTAGAAGAAATTGTTAACAATATTTTACGTGGAATTTTAAATGAGAGCCTTCTTTCTGCGATGCACGCAGGTTATGCGGGTGAGGTATACCTACCGAACATTATAATGCGTCTATAGACGAATGTATCGATACATTTTCCAAGAGCTGCCTGTAAGATCGATCACGCAAGATAAATTGAACCTTCACGTCGATAGCATGGGATATAATTTCTTAAATTAGAGTTTCCCTAAATTATTGAAATAAAAACTTCAAAAAATTTCATTGCAGGCTTGGATTTTAAGCTCTTTGAAACGTACACCATGAAAATTTCAGGGGGGCAAGAGTTTTTTGGTAATTTATATCCAGAAATAATGCAACTATGTAATCGGTCGAGCAAAATTTTTGGTCGACCTTGGAAATAATAATGTACACAATACTACGCCTATCCTACTATCGATAGTTTATCCTTTTTCATGGAAAGACCAATTTGGATTCCTGGTGTTGAAGGTGTTGGTGATTTACTCTGCGAATTCTCTCTTTGGATGAAATTTTCTCACCCGACCATAACCCCTGACCTTAGCCAGTGAAGGATTAATTTGTAAAAACACATCCACCTTGCAATGTTGTATCGCCCTAATTGTTTTGGGATTTGGGCGTAATTAACATCCCTTGCTTTCGTATATTTCGACGTTCCAACGCTCATTGTCATTAGGTGCGCAATTTTCTCTCGAAACGTCCAACTCGACAGTTATCCACTTTACTTACGCTTTACCTACGCAGTTGTACGTATTCCAGGGTACAATTTGCCGTCTGCAGATGCCACGTACTAAAACATTTTTTAATATGCACTCTCGTATTTTCGTGTTCCAGTTGGTGATATTTCACGAGGGCATAGGCCCGTTTTACGAGGAGTTCACACAGTGTGTGACTTACGGCTTCTACACGGAGCCCTGGCAGGAACAGCTGTACACGTCTTTCTCGTTCGTGTGCATGTTCATGCTTCCGTTGGCCATTTTAGTCGCCTCCTACGTGTCAACCATTGTCACTATATCCCGTAAGTAGGTAGTGAAAACTATGTTTTGATAATTACAATCTTGGTTAAAACCCTCACAAAGGATAAAAACGTAAATATATATTTTTTGCAAATTTTTTTGTATTTTTTTTTTTTGTTGTTGTTTGCAGAAAGTGACAATATGTTCAGATCCGAATCGGTGGTAGACGGGCCGAACGGTCGGAACAAAATCGACTACAATCGGAGGCGGCTGATACACCGTGCGAAAATCAAATCATTCCGAATATCGTTAGTCATAGTAGCCGCATTCATCGTCTGGTGGACACCTTATTACACCATGATGATTATCTTCATGTTCCTAAATCCCGATAAGCAGGTGAGTGTTTTATTATTAATTATATATCTATTATTATAAGTGGATTAGATTAGTGTAGTTAGAATCTAGGAGTGGTTCGAATTACAACGTTGCAAGCACCTAGGAAACCAGTGGTGCGTAGGTAACACACAGTACTTCCATATTTTGATACGTATATTTTTGGCAGAATATTTTGTCTACTTTGGAGACAGTTTGGATTCCACAGTAGGCACAGATGATCGGGAGAGGCAAAAATCCTCGGATATTTTTAAAGTTGGGAATAAACGGATATCATTCTATTTATACGGTCAGGAGTGCTGAGTTTGAAAAAGTCTCGAAAACGGTGAAGAGAGGAGGGAAACAGTTAGAACTCTAAATTGGAAAAATTCTTTGAGCGATGCGGTAAATATTTGATCGGATCCTTCCGCTGTTGGAGAAAGAAAAAGTTAGGCTGCGTGAAAACCTTTCATTAGATATAAGGTAAGTAACCTTTCAAAGGGCCTCAACAATTCACCTACCTACTGAAATTTCAATGGTATTCTCTCTCATCGAACGAAAAAACCGGGTTTTCGTGAGAACGACCTCTGAAATATGATCCGATTTTGATTTTCCAAGGCTTATTCTCTGCAAATCAACACTCTTCAAAGAGCTTACCTACAAACAATTACACGCCATTTTTAACGCTTTTTCACCAAATTTCAGAAGAAAAAACAGTCCAAAATTTTAAATTGGCCGCTCCTCTAGAAATTAGAAAATAGAATAGCACGTTTATTCTTTGTGAAGAGGGAGAGCCTTACTACCGGGAAAATGCCGAAGGCTATGACGTTTTTAAAAGGAAAAAAGTAAATTAAGAGCCGCGCCATTACCAATTATCATTATGAAGCACCATTCTGAGTAGACTGAAGTTTAGTAGTTAATTAAACTTAACACGAAGTGCGGTACCTTGAAGCCTGAAAGGGGCTTTAACATTTTGCGGCGAACGAGTGCGATTTCCGAGGTTATTCTGTAAAAAGAACGCCAGATATCGTCGAAGCTATTAGGGTAAAAAAGGGGCTTCTGCTCGTATTTTCCCACTAAAGCATGCTTTATGGTCGGGGTAATGTGTTCGACGAAGTGTTCGTAAACTTCGGGGGCGAGCGCTTGACAGAAAAGCGAGAGAGGTAAAAGTGAGATTGTAGCCGGAACTTGAAGAACTGTAAATAAATACGTTGAGTGACTCTGTAAATTACTTTCGTTCGGGGATGCGACGAGGGAAAAGATTTATAACGAGAACTTTCTACTTTTCCGACAAGCAAAACGTATCAAGAATTCAACAAGTTACAGACGATACAGTGGTCGCGGGTGGGAGAACTAATATCCTGGAGCGCTTTCGGAAGAATGGAGATTTTCGGGAAAGTTGCCCCCATGAATATTCCAGGTGCCTTCCATGAATTCATGGAGCGCTTGCTTTCCCGGGTTAATTACCCCCATATTTACAGAGGTAATGGAATATTATAATCGTTCGGAAATAACTTTTACAATACACTTTTACTCAGAATCGCTTCCTGAACAATTGTTTGCGTGTCCGTCTGTGGTAATTTACAAAAATGGCCAGAGCTCCCTCAATTCTTAACCTTTTTCAAATTTCTAGAACTGGGATGTTCGTCTCAGTAAGAACTATCGCCCTGTTATACCGAAATTCGAATTACTCACAGTACATCCGATATATTAGCACGTTTAGTGTTTTTTATTTTATTTTTTTAGGCGCTCAAGTTTGAATTTCTCCCATGGGCTTGGCTAAGCAAGAATATTCATTATCCCCTTGCCCAGCTAATGAAACCAACACTTCTTCCCAGGAGATTCTTGATCCCGATTTCTTGAAATAATTCAAATAGCGAATGCCTATAATTCAGCTATACGCATTTCAAGAACGGTATGACGATTTCATTTTCAAGAACAAGGGATACTTAAACAAAAAAACCTTTTTGTTTATCGAAGTTGGGTCCAGAGTCTTGACTAATTTATCGTGATGTTGACTCGATTCAACTCTATACTCGGGCACGAATCGTCGTATGACCATGGTTTGGGTGCTAGAGGTGAAATATATGACCTATACGCTTATCGGTCCATGTTGCCAGGAAGCAGTGGAGAAGTTAGGAACTTGTGTCGTTCGGGTGGAAGTTAGCCAGATCTCGGGTTTATCTCCTAGGATGGGGAAACCAGATGCCGGCCCCACAACATATGGGTCCGAAAGTAATATTCCTCGGCTTGCTCAATATTCGGATGGGTTCCGATATTCGAACTCGTCCATCCCTGAATCCATATGAAGAATTAAATACCGACTAGCCACGGGGATTTTTTAATTCTCGAATAACCGGTGGATGTATCGAGGCGGAAAAAATGAATCAGAAAAAGACTAGGGTCGAGCTGATACTCAAGGTTCTTCCGAAATTTCCAATCAGTTTATCTTTTTCAACGTCAATCTTTTATCAGTTCATCATTTTACCTTTTTCAAAGTCAACCTGATACTCAAGGTTCTTCAAAAAAAAAAAAAAAATTATTAATGGTATGAAGCTATAGATGAAAATTTTATCTGACGTCAATGACTTCAAAGTTGGTCGTTCAAGTAAGGAGTTGTCCTTGGTACAGAGCATTCATAAGAATGGGTCTCCCAATATGCGTATAATTTCCTTATCATTTCAAAAGTTACTGTGAAAATTTTTCATTTTTCCAATTTCTGAATGTTCAATTTTTAGTTTTTGAAGAGGGTTTTATTTTTTGTAAAAATGTTTTCTAAAGATTTGTAATTTTTTTTGAATGGTTGACAATTATCTCAATTTTGGTTGAAATCTATCGTTTATGCTGTTCCAGTTAAGCGAAGAGCTTCAGAAAGGGATATTTTTCTTCGGTATGTCGAACAGCCTCGTCAATCCCCTCATCTATGGCGCATTCCATTTATGGCGGCCCAAGAAGACGGGGAGCACCAGGTCTGTAAGTAATAAACACTCAACTTCAAAGGTAGGGTGTAGAGATTCAAGTAAACCGTAGATTCTGTATGCTAACTATTGAAGTTGATTTGGGACACTAGTTTTATAACAGTAGTAATCCAAAATATTCCATCCTCAATAACTCCTCCTATGGTAACTTATAATACTTTTTACTTATATTATCTACTTATGATACTTTTTACTGACAAGGAAATCCATTGCTGGTGGGTCGTGTATTTCGCTAATATATTTTTTTGCTGGTTCTGTGTATAAAAGATTTGACCCTTGCCCGAGCTTATAAGGAACCTGGCGCATGCGATAATCTATAATTTTACAAAAACGAACAACAACAAATCAGAAAAGTCGGTTTTGGAGTTGAATTTTCAAGTATTTTTCCCGGTATACTTGTGTGATTAACTAGTTTTATAGAGCGTGCTACCCATTGCGTTGTTATACGTTAATTTACAAAACATATTTACCCACAAAAGAAAATAAATTTTATTTCGTGTTATTATTTTGGAAAGCAAGGAGTAAAAATAGTTGATAAATATAAATATATAATCCATAATATTCACCGAAGGCTTCTTTTACGTTGTGATCTTTTGGGCCGAATTATTTTCTGGAATTTCAGAAAAAACATTTCTCTTGGTCTCTGGCAGACTCTCTGCGATGCTTTAATGTCTTAATCCTTTTTCTACCGTTCCCCTGAGGCTAGAAAAAGGTGGAAAACTGACCGCCCTAGGGAAAATTCCTCGGGAATATTTTAAAAAATTTATGATGAACTATGATTAAAAAATGATAGAAATGTTACGTTAAAAAGGTTATGATAAAAAGTATGATTAATTAGAAAATTTATTATTTATGAATTTTCAGGTATTAGGTAGGTACCTAACTCGAAAACATGAAATTTGCTGTTTTTCCGATAAAAATTCGTTGGATCCCCTATCCCACGCGAATATTCCAATTTTTCTTTACGTAGGCTATCTGGCGTTCGTGCTCGAGAGATCCTAAGGGTGATGATAATATGCGGTACCATCCCATATGGTGTTACCCCTGAAAATCGAACTTCGGCTAGTAGAAATACGAGTGCGTAACCTCAGGCGTATCAGTTTGCACGGCTTTTGGCGTACAACCTGCGAACTAATAGAAACGCCAGTTATCGCGGTTGCCTCGGACGTTCGCGGTTCGAATATCGACTTGCAACCGGTTATTCGCCTCTATATACCGAATTTCTATGCTCTATACTGCTGCCTTGAACGTACAAATTTACATTTTCATCGGAGGATTTCTATTTTATTGAGCGCGTGCAAGAGTATGAGGTTACGCGGCGGTATACAGAAAACTAATGGGGCCGGGGTTTACCGGATTCACGAATATTCAATCCAACCGGAATCACGTCCAGGACAAGTTCGTGTCCACGATTTATGGCTAATGTATAAAACATTTTCTGCGCTTGCACGTTTTCTGGCTCTACCCGAGCCATCATCAATAATTGATTCAATTATTGATCGACTGAACCAATTATTAATTCAAATTGTGGAGTGTTTTTGATAATAAACCTCAAATTTCGTTGGTCTTTTAACAAAAAAGTCAAATCGACTACAAAATCTAACCTCCTCCTTTTTGAAGTCGGTTAAGATTTTAATGAAAACACAAAAAAATCGATTGTTCAGTCGTACTTACATGGGGAAAATTAGGTTATGGAAATTAGTACTATAACTGATCCCTTGAGCCATCACCTACTGGCATCCTCCCTAATTTTCGTTGATGCGAGCTGTTCGGCCGGCATGGGCTTTATCAATAATGCAGCTTGACGTATGGGGATTTCGTCATAGAATCAAAAATTAAAGCAGCACTCAACTAGGATTTCAAGTTCGGGAGACCGAAGAGGCGGGCAAGTAATGACCACTTGGCATTCGGCTGGAAACCACCTGTGGACCTGGGTATACAACCTCATAAGATACCACCTACCTGCTATTAAAACCGCTTCATAAAAATTCGGCGATGCTCCTTCTTCTTTATCACCATCGATGAAAACTGTAACAAGGTCATCTTGGCGAATTTTCATGCCTACCGATTTCATGCTGGTTATTTTTTTGAGCCAGTAAAAAATTGCAGTTTTGGGTTACTCGAAGAGGTTCTTGTCAGTAATGGCAGATGGTTAGGAAAATGAAAATCGAACTGATACCGAAAATCAAACTGAAACTGAAACCCAAACTCAAACTAAAAGTCAAAGTCAAACTCGAACTCTATTTGATAATGAAACTCAAAGTTAGACTCAAACTCAACGTCAAGCTAGATCTTAAAATGAAACTGGAACTCATAGTCAAACTCAAACTGAAGATGGATCTCAGACTTAAATTCAAAATCCAAGTCTAACTCAGAGTGAAACTCAATTCGAAAGTCAACCTCAAACTCAAAGTCGAACTCAAACTGCAACTCGATCTGTAGCCCAAACTCAAACTGCAACACAATCTGAAATTAAAACTAAAACTAGAACTGAGGCTAAAACTCAAATTTAAACTGAAACTCAATCTAGAAGTCAACTCAAAACTGAAGCTGGATCTCAAACCCAAACTGAAGCGGAAACCAACACTCGAACCAAAACTCAGACTCAAATTGAAACGGAAATTCAAACTCAAATTTAAACTGAAATTCAAGCCGAACCGCAAACTGAAATTCAAACTAAAACTCAGATTCAATTGAAACTGAAATTCAAATTGTAACTCAAACTGAAACTGAACTTCAAACTCGAAGCAGAAACCAAAACTCGAACTGAAACTGAAATTAATACTGAAACTCGAACTGAAACTCAAAGTTAAATTGAAAACGAAATTCAAACTTAGACTAAGACACAGATTGAAACTTTAATTCAAATTGTAATTCAAACTCAGACTCAAACTCAACTAAAACTGAAATTCAAATTTTAACTCAAACTGAAACTGAAATTCAAACTCAAACTGAAACTGAAATTTGAACTGAAACTCAAACTCAAAGTGAAATTCAAACTCAAGCCCAAACTGAAGCGGAAACTAAAACTCGAACTGAAATTCGAACTGAAACTCAAACTCAAATTGAAACTGAAATTCATATTGAAATTTAAACTCAAACTAAAAGTGAGACTCAATTGAAACTGAAATTTAAGTTGTAACTCAAGCTGAAACTGAAATTCAAACTCAAACTCAAACTGAAACTGAAATTTGAACTGAAACTCAGACTCAAATTGAAACTGAAATTCATATTGAAATTTAAACTCAAACTAAGAGTGAGACTCAATTGAAACTGAAATTTAAGTTGCAACTAACGCTGAAACTGAAATTCAAACTCAAACTCAAACTGAAACGTAAATTCAAACTGAAATTCATCATCTTTCTAATTCAGTATTTAGGCGTTGGATTTCTTCGAATACATCCGCATATTCAATGAATCCACTAACTGGCGAGGTATTTGCTTCGTGATCTCTTCATTCCCCTGGTCGAGATAGATGAAAACTTATGTAAAATTTATCTTTTCCCCCCGAAACAAAAACGGAATAGCCAAACTTTTGCGAGCTTTAGAGTATCGAGTTATAACGAAAAGCAGAACAGGGGAGCGTAAATATTTTGGCCGACAGGTCTCCCCGGAAGTTTGCCAGGACGACGGAAGCCCGGCCTGCAATCTCCTCTCGAGGCCTTACTTGCTCCGGTCTGGGGATGATTGTAATTTCGATTCTCTAATTAAAGTCCCGAATTTAATTAAATTCCCAACTCGAAATGGGAAGCGAATGAGTAGAGGGAGGATAATATTTCGGCATAAACTCGAAAGCCTCGCTTTTTAACGATGACAAGTAAATTAGATTTTAGTCAAATGATCTCTCACATCATTAACTCGTTAACTCCCTGATTGCCGTCTGCATCGCTCCCTGTCCGGACAGATATTGTTATGAACTGTATATTAACCCCAATGCTTCTACGGGATGGCAAACTGTTTTGGGTAAAATGTGATAATTTACGCACCTACTCCCACATTCATTATTGGGAATTCTAGGTACCTACTCGGTTGATGCAGTTTTGGCTTAAATTCAATCATTTTGATGGAATTTGGTGTATTAAAAGAAGGGGGAATGAATTGATGGTTTTCAATCGTTTTGCTGACACTCGATGTTTGGGGATTTGAACGAGCGGGCGATGATTCTCAATCGTGTTGCTGGTTCATGACGCTAAATTGACAGCATAGTATTCTGAGCATACGAAGGTGACCAGATATGAGATATATGTGGTCCTGGGAAAGGGGGGGTTACAGGGGCATACAAAATTTGCTATAAAAATGAAAATTTTACATATCCAATAATAAAAATGAATCAACGAAAAAAAGTTTTATAAATAATTTGATCTTTTAATCTAGATTTCAAATACTGATAGGTATGTTATATGTATTTACCAAACTATGATGGGGTTGAATTTATTTGACATCCTCAAAATGTCTGTTGAAATTTGAATGGGTCTTTGCAGTGATAAATTTTGAAAAACGTACTTTTTTCTGTGCTTGATGACGATGCTTCACATCTATTGTTACATATCTTGCAATGGACATGATCGAATATCCTTCCGAGGAGTAGAGGCCTAAAATGGCCGTAAAATAAGCGCCGTGAACGTCTCGGAGAATTTTTCATAATCTCAGGTCGGCGTTTCTCGTTAAGGAAGAGGGTGATAACTAATTGTATGCATAATTTATCGCCCTCCTTTCTTCATAACTCACCGCCAGAAAACAGGACCTTGGGTAATTGAAATCTCCAACTCGAGAGGGCATCGTGTGCCACTCAATAAGTAAAATGAATAATTGAAAGGGGAGATACTACCTCCAAAAATCAACGATTCAATAAAAAAGCCCGAAACTTGTACACTTAATCGATACATTTGTCAAAATTTGTTTTAAAAATATATTTCTTTCGTACTTGTATATTTTTCTTCTTTCGATCTGCCATGATCTGATTATGTTAATTAACTATTAATAGCACTGACTCGATGTGGGGGTGGATGAGAGCTGATTTCATCGAAATTGAAGAGTTTGTTTGCCTACTAGCGGCTGTTGAGAAAATCTTGAATCTCTGGTGTAAAGGGTTTGGTTGTTGTACTAAACAGATGACCGGCTGAGATTGAAATTCCGAGAAAAAAATTCCGCTTAATTGCGATCCCGTTGTTTTGCGCTGCGAGCAATTTCTTCCATTTACCGGCTAACAGAATTCTGCCTTTTAGTCTTAATTGAAGAAGATCCCTCTCGGGATTTTTCTCAGAAACTGCGGAATTCGAGCTGTTTTTATTATGGGAAATTCCAGCCCATGGGGTAAAGGGAGGAGAATAATGAAGAGAGTTTGACGTTAGCAGAATGAGAGCACATGCGTAGAGAGGGAAGCCCTGAGAGGAACCGATTCTATCTATATCGAAAACAAAAAGCGATTCACCCTTAAAAATAAGGGTCGAACAGGAATAGCTGTACTAATTATCTAAGTTTTCCATCATCCACTCACTCAGCAGCTGGTGGGTTCTTTCATGAAGGGTAATGAATAACATGGAACTACAATACTTTTCAATAACTACATCGAATCTATTGTGCGGGGCGAGTGCTACATAATACTTATCATGCTTGCCCCACTTAATAGAGTTGGTAAAACTATGGTAAATTACTTAGGTAGATTTTTGATCAATTTGTGCGGTGCGGCACGTCTTGCCATCGCACGGCGTCGGTGGGCGCAGTGTTGCCAAGGTGCGGACGTCAAAAAACCTCAAATCCCCCCAAATGAAAAAATCCCTTCAAAAGTTAGGACGAATAAATTTTTCACATACAACATTTCTTCATATTATGCTTCTACAATTTTCCTAAAAATGCCTAAAACTAAAATCTATTTAATACTCATTCTTTCCGACTGCTTACCATCCAATTTTTATTACAGCAGCTGATTATTATACTAACAGCGCCCAAGCCATTAACGATAGTCGAAGAATCCGACAGCTTTCTAGAGCCAAGCATCTCATAATGGGTCTTCTCTTATAGATCCTAAATTAAGTCGTCAGAAGGGAAAAGTTGTACGATAGGTACGCGAATTCCTCTATCCTGACTATGTTCCTCAGATTCGAGCTTATTACATTTTTCATAAATTAAGCATCATTGCTCTGTGTCTCGAAATATTTTTGCAACTTCAAAGGGCAAAAAATTCCTTCCCCTTTCTTTTACAACCAACGCCATTAGTGCGTGGGCATGTTTTTTGAGCTCTGCTCATGGATCTTTCCAATTTCTCGCATTCCCAGAAAGGTTTAAGTGGCGCAATGATACACCGCAGATAATTCAGAATCCCCAACGTCATTAGGGCTCATGTCGGTCTCTAAAAGAAATAGGAGAGCCGAGTAAAGGGAGAAATGTTTTGGCGGCGGTCTGAGGATTTTATTTTACCAAACCGAGCCACGTAAGGAGTGGAAAGCGGCTTTTCCTTTCTCGCTTTTCACACTCCGCGTGTTGTGCGCCTTTTCGTCAAATTCCACCACGCGTTCTTTTCTCATTCGGTTGAGTAGAATGCCATCGTTTGCTAGCCTCTTTTCCCGGGCCAGGTTGCGGTATATGAAAGACTGAGTCGGCCATGCCAATATACCTTACAGCTGTTCCAGACGCCTCTGGCAGAATGGCAAGTAACCACAACCTCTAACCTAATACGTTCGTCGTCTTCGTCGAGCAATACTTCTTCCCAACATGTAGAGAATTTCGCGAGTTGACTATTGCTCCGACGCAATGGGATTTTCCAATTCGCTCGAATGTAAAACGTTCCCATTTGCGATTGAAACGCATGTTTATATAAAAATCCACGTTTAGGTACCCTTTTACAACACTTTTAATGATGCATATAATATGAGAATTTGTGTAATGAGTCGATAGTGACAGCCAAGACATACCTATTGCTTCAAATTTACATATTACATTTAGGTGCATATTATGTTGTCATTAGATTTACCATGGCAAATCGATATCAACTACCGAACACATATTGCCCCCTGCACTAATCTATGCATGTACTGTGCATCCCTTCCCTATGAATATTTTTACTAAAACCTTGACTTCTTGATCAAAAACTATGCATGTGCATTTTTTACGGAAAACACTGGTGGACCTATCATTGTTAACATGAGCATTCCCGATTGATTTGCGGTGTTCGCAGAGAGGACAGCAGCATGCCTACTCGGAGCTACAGAGGAACAGTACGGCTGAGGGAAGAAGAAACCTCATTGGTAATGGTGGACGGTGGCTTGAAACCGCTAGCAAAGCCTCAGTCAACCAGGTGTAAGTCTGCTCGTCACCTCCACACCAACTCACAGCTTGACTAACCCACTAACCAACGTACCTCAGGTGGTTGGCGTTTGATTTATCATAGTAGTAGTTTTATGTCGATCGTGAAGTGGCAACATGACCTAACTCATTTTCCCTAAATTTTCAGGACACACGTTTCCTGACGGTGTTAAATATAATGAGGAGACAGGCAGTGTTGCCACAACTCGATTTTTCACACAATCCTCCGTTATTTCGTCCAACCTAAACTCACCAATCGATTTGGCGCAAAAATTTGTATCTAGAACCACTCAATACGGCCGAAAAATGAGTTAGGTCATGTTGCCACTTCGCCCTCGATATGAGAATGCTATTATTTAAAAAATAACTACTGCATGAAGGCCAAACTGTAACAGTGAACAATTTTTGGACGAGTTGTTTGGGTTTTATGAATAAAAGTATGCAGTATAGGCTAACACGTTTTGGCCAAATTTAGCAAAAGCTGTAAAGAGATTATTTTCAAATTAAATTTTTTTTAGAAAAAAAGTCTTATAGAAAAATCCCTCGGGGCTGAAATTCTTTTAATTTTAACGAACAAGTTTTCATTCTACTTATTCATCTCGTACCACTTACAATAGTATTCAATAAAAACGCTCAAATGAAAGATTTCAGCCCTAATGATTGGTCAAGAAAAAAATTTTGCTCGTCCGTTGACATGGGTACATTAATTCTGGAAATAACGTACCAAAAGATCGTGTTGACAGCAGAGTGTATATGATACACTCGGGGTATACCCGGAATCCCATCCGGCTTCGTTATTTTGCCGGCAAGATGAGAAATGTCGAGGGTCGTGAAACCCACGGGCAACCCGCCAACTAACTACCCGGGGAGTTGAATTTTCAGTAAAATAACGCCGAACGACAAAACAATAATAAAGCTGTCTCTTCTCTGCACGTTTGGATCTATTTATTCGCCGAACTGATCCTCTTCACAAGATCATGATAGGTTGCGACATTTGTAAGAGAATGGTTGGCTTTGAGTGTTTACCTTTTAATCCCGGACTAAGGGCCTTTTGTACTGTTAACAACCTAGCTGGTCTGTGGTAGTCTGTTTAGGATTGTTGGCTGCCTTCAGGAATCGCCTGAGCCTCGGAAATACCTTCTAGAATATTCGAGGCCAATTTTCCCCTAATTTTCATATGAATATATTCAGCATAACAACCTATATAATACCTATGTTAAGAACGAGTATTTTTGCAAGACTAGTGATGCGTAACACACAAAATAATTTGGACCGAAATTTGGCAACAAACAAAAGGTCGACAGTTTGGCAAGATATTTTGAAATTTCTGTGAACGTGTATAGAGAAAAGCTGGCAGCTAACCATCTCTACTGGGTGATGTTTTCATTCAATTATATTTTTTCTGTACATTCCTCTATCCCAAGGGCCATTGCTGCTGATGGCTAGTAATCAAATCATGTTACAAAAAACCGCCTGTCTTATATGCTACTCTGAGGTACCGTTTATTCGAAAGCGAACGCGTAGGTATACTTGTAGGCTTATTGGACGCCATTTTCTCATATTTCAGAGTGGCTATAAACGCCAGGCACCTACCTCCGTTTCTACCTGTCTGATAAACTACTTTTTTATACCTAGGTACCTAACGTATTCGTATTTTCTCATACTGCTTTCAGAAAATCCATTGGTTGTCAGAGACGCTCGACAAGATGACAGGAAAGGTCGAATTTTCCTTCCCGGCTGTAGCGACACAATTTCAAGGTAGAACGTTCCAATTGCGTTTTCCCACCGTCTGCGCTGCGACGCGTCGTCTGCGTTCATCGAAAAGAGCATGGCGAACGATTCTCATCAAATTGAATTGGCTGGTCGCTTTATCGACCAGGAAGAAAAGAACGAACGCTCCTCTCCTCCTGCCGTTTTCTTTCGGGGGCAAAAATGACATTTTTCCCCCCTTTTCTACACGTCCGAGCGACCGGAAAACGGGAAAACACAACGGGATTGACTTTTCGGCGGGCGCATCTTGATGGCGGATCGATACGCACGCAACCACGCGGAAAACGGCGATGTTTCCTCTCCGAAGATAAGAGAAAAACGTACCTTGCAGCGGTTTTGTTACGAATTATTTTGAATAAAAACTCAAAAATTAGGGAAAAGAAATAGTTGAAGACCTAGTGGAACTCAATTGCTGACTAGACTATTTCTTTCCTCTCTTTTGAGTTTTTATTCAAATTATGGAATTCCTCAATTTCTCTGCTAGTGATCCATTATCCTAATCACCATCCAACAGGCAGTCTTCCTATAAGTAGAAGCAATTTCGCCATGCTTCGTTTCCAAAAATAGGTAAACAACGTGTTGAAAAAATACCTCACCGTCATCGCTGAACGGGGCCGAATCTAACGAGCAGCTTGAACAGTTTTTGCCAACGATAATAATTCAACCGCCCGCGGAATGTCTGGTTATTCGGTTGTTGGCGATGGGTCAAAAGGTCGGTCTTAAATTCCATCTATGCAAACTGCAAATTAGTTTTCCCGCTTCCTCTATTTTCGAGAATGGTTTGACCCTAATCACCATCGAGCCCTAGTTGTTCAAGGTTTTTGCGGCCACCTTTACTTCTACTGCCGTGGATCAAAATGTCGAAACGTTCTGAATTATTATGTGGTGGTTGACAATGGGCTCGGAAGCTGAAATAACCATAACCTCAAACAAGTACCAAGGTTTATTCGGATCATTTAATGGAAATCACACATTAATTGTTCAGTCTATAATTCAAACCCGCCTTGTTTGACACTTTTATAAATGACCGCAGAAGGACGTACAGACAGACACACAGACATTTGCTCAGGAAGTGTTCCTGAATAAATGTGTATACGATTTTTGAATTATAATTACAATATTTCCATTTACTCTGTAAATATGACAGTAAAGAACTATGGCATTTTCGACACTTCTATATTTTTACCTGCGGTTTGTGGTTTATACGCTCTGAATCTTCGACGTTCTGCTATGTAATGCGTTTCACTTGTAAATGTAAATTCCTCACAACCTGGCTAGGTATAGCAAACGGAAATTCAATATGTCTGTGCACTGAGGTGCAAACATCGGGTTTTCGCGAGGGATCAGCTCCCTCACAATCCCGAGTCAATCTCGTTAGCCGTTTCCGGGTCTGTAGATCGGAGTACAAGGTTAGCTTTGATTCCATGGATCGATGCCAAGAATACAGAGCCCCAAAGCCCGGAAGCTGTTGATATTTGATTCTCGCAAGATATTTCCACCCTGAAATTCAAAGTCGGGTGGGGGGGCACATTTACAGGAAACCCTATTTTATACCTGTACCGACAATTCTCTTTTTACTCCCATATTTACAGAGTAAATGGAAGTATTGTAATCGTCCTAAAATCTAGAATGGGAACGGAGCTTTAGCAAACACTGACCAGAAAAAACGTTTACCTAAGCATACACATTTCCTCAGAATCCCTTCCCGAACAAGTGTGGGTGTGTCCGTCTGTGGTCATTTACAAAAACGGCCATAGCTCCCTCGATTCTCAACCTTTTTTCAAAGTTCTTGAACTGAAACGTTTGTCTCGGCAAGACCTAACACCCAGTTCAATCGGAATTGGAATAACTCACAGTACTTCCGATATATTTGAATTTTTAGTTTTTTCTATTTTATTTTTTCCGGCCACAAAAATGAACCAATTTTAGCGTTCTTGGTCTTAAAATCATGGTTTTACCTTACGAAATAGGTCGATATTTTTTTTCGATAACTTGGCGTATTTCAGGCGAGTTTTAAAATTTGAATAGCGATTTTTTTATATTTTCGAGCTATACACCCTTGAAAGCAGTCAGAATATGATGAAATTGTGTCATTGTTTTACGTTTCAAAATATGGATGTATTGTGTGTTATCTACGCATCACTGGTTTCATCTCTATTTCCGCTTGCTTAAAAGCTTTTATCGGGAATACTGTGGGTCGGTAATACTGAGGAACAGTGTATATCTCTCTCACTATCACGGCAGCATAATGGGCCGGATAATCTTACGTTCGGAGAAGTCTCGTCACGTATCTGATCAGATCCGTTCAATAACTCGTAACTCACCAAATCTGGATTCCCTTTCCTCGTTTCAGTTTTTGAATGAAAATCTGTTGGTATGTTCTATACCTACATAATTTTCTTCTCCAGGTCTCCTTCAACTTCTTTTTGATCTATTTCACTATATTATAGTGAAAAATTGCAGCAATAAATTCGCCGATTAACCTCAACCTTTGTTTCATATCGATTCTCCGTTTCCGGTGCTTAAAGGTGTTGCTGAATTGGAGTTTGTCCTTTTAGGAGGGGAGAATTAATTACAGGAAAAGGAGGAATCGTTATCAGTGCCGGCCAGTCGTGCTGACGTAGGTAGATACACAGACCGGCATCTTAGCACTCGTTTATCGACCAATTCTTTTTCCTGTGGATTTTCGCCAGTGAAAGGTATTGAAGACACGGAAAAGTATAAAAGAAGTCAAAGAAAAGTTTTTTTTTTGAGAAAATTAATAATATTAAATTGTATGGTTTTATTATGGTATCACATCTGAAAGAGGCTGATCTGCCATAATGGTTTAGTATACAACCTTTTTCGAGGGAAACACCAATTTTTGGTTTCTCCTCAACAACTTCTGAAAAATTTAACCGATTTAGACGTTCTCATTACTTTTACTCTTCAACCACCTCCTGAGAACAGACCTTCGAAATTTTATGGTTTTCATTGAATTTCTCGAAAAATCAACTTTTCCCTGGTAGGTATCTCCCTCATAGCTTGACTTATTAGAAACAGCGGTAAATTTTTTTCGATTTCAACCCTCTTCATTAGGTAACGTTATCCGTTACGCGTCTCTGGAGGCTACGCCCGGCACCTCAATATCAAATTACGATCCGAGTAGAACTTATCGACTAGAGATACCTAACAGGTGAACATAAATTTCCATCTCTTACGGCCGCTATGTTCCCAGTAAGGTCATAGGGTGGACCTTTGCCAAAGGGAGGTATGCGTGGGAGGATGAGGGAAAGTGCACCGAACGGACACATAGAGGAACTTGATGGAGTTCCTTTCGATGAATTTTCATCATTCATGAACGTCCCAAAACGACGATAAAGGGGATACTTGTGGCTATCAAATTGGCCATAGTAAAACCTACCCCCGGCGTGGCAAGTCATAATATGAATATATTATATTACATCACCGGCCACCAAATGATGAAATCTGAGAAAAACCCACCTTGGTTTTATTATCTTTTTACCCGATGTGTTTTTTCCGTGTCCGTATGGCAGTCCATTCGGAAAATTCCTGTTCCCGCAATACGTCTTTTTGGAAATATCAACTGCCGCTATCAGGCCATCTAAGACAAACTGGACCTTTGAAATTATGTCAGTACATACCAACAATTATACATTGCCCGAACACTTGAAAAAGCGATTGGCAGAAAAATACCTGATCAACAATAGTGTTAGTGGCCTAAAATAAACGAAAACGTAATTTGAAAAAAAAAAAACTGTTCAAAAAATGATGTTATTGTAACCCTGAAAATTAAAATCCCGCGTCTCGTTTGAAAGTACTGCTCTCTCATGTGCAATCTCATTTTGCGGTTTCTTAGTGGGTAACGTTTCCTAAAATCCTGTATATAATTTGTGAATAATGTATCTATATGGAGATGAATTGTTTCTTTTCTCGTTGTATAAATTATGTTTTCGATCGCAATCTGTTTTATTGTTTTGTTTGAAGTTTATCAATAGGTATTGCAGTTGGTCGCGGATCACACGACAGACACTACAGCAATAAATGCTGTGATGCAAACATTTTGTGCTCCAGCACTAGGGAAATATAGATTCCTACGTCGATAATCGGGGCATGTTTATCATATCTTTTTATGTAATGGTAAATATTCATTTGGTCAAAAATTCCCTTTTTGTTCAAAACGTTGGATTTCCCAATATCGAAGAGCTACTTGACTGATGCGTACGCCGAATTGGGCAGAGGAGGAATATCTTTTTTCTATAAATTTGGTATCCAAAAAGTGTGAATGGCACGAACGGCTCGACCCACCACCGCCGATCGTCGCGTCCACGGCACCGCCCGTTGTGAGGCACTCAGCGGCACTCAGTTGTAGCAGGCGGAACTCAGCCTATTGGAGACGCGATTGCCATGTCTGGACACGTCCAGCGACGGCTCAAACCGTCGGCCGTAGAAGATTCGATTGTCGAATTTTTCGGGCCCCGCCGCGCCTTTGGGCGTTGCGGGTTTAGCCGTTCGTAGCCTTTAGACATTGAGATACCTGCGGTGCACCTCAGATAATTTTTATAAAATAATGGTATCCAACTAAAAAGTACTTCTCAAAAAAAAAAAAATCGAAGCAAAAATAATTCCTCTTGATTTGTACTGTAATAATCATAATGATGAGGTATTCAGTACGAGCATTCTGAAAGCGTGAGAACGAATTTCGAAAATTCAAAAAAGCGCCTCATTTTAAGTTATACGATTATCCTATGGATCTACATTGTCCGTGAATACCTGCTGTAGTGTTTTGTATTGTTCATCCCCATTGTATCAATTATGTTCCTGTCACGAGTTACATTATCATGTCTTTTCGATTAAGTATTTTTGCGATTGGAAAATGAATCCAACGCTGCCTCAAAAGCAGAGTATTGTACGATAAGGAAAATAAAAATATGTTCGAATGAGTATTATGCAGTTATTTATTCCAAATCCTATGAATCTGATATACAATTCTAACAAACTTTCTTTCCTAGAGAAGCCTCTGGATTTATGGACAAAAAGAACAAAACAGTACAGTCTACCCTCCACTGATTGTGCAAATTTGCCCTTCTAATAGTAATATTCAGAAGCGGGGAGGGGGTGAAAAGTCGGAAAAGGTTTTTCTCGAGTTCCTGCTATGGTTCAATAGTATAGTGTGCTAGTAAAAAGAGGTACCTAATAGATATGTAAATATAGTAATAAATATATAAAAATAAATAGTTAAAGAAAATGGTAAAAAGATGAAAATAATTTGATCAAAGAAATAAAACTGTATCGTAAAAAACAAACGCCTTGGACTGTCTATTACTTTTTGCCAAGTAGGGGTAATCCAATATTTTTGGTTTCAATATTCCTCACGAGAATTGGAAATCATTCGTTTACTGGAGCATTCAGCAAAAATGGGACAGAGGATGGAATTTCGAACGCACCGGTCAACTCGATGAGATTCGAATGAAGATCTCCGAAAAAATCAAGCAACGATGGCAGATTGTCAAGGAAAATTGTCATCTCCGGAGTCGAGAATTCTATCTCTGAGCTGGCGATAGATCTTGAGATTGTTACCTGCCGTGACGTGGACGAGCTTCGCCTCGTCGTTTTCCATTTTCCAGTCGCGTTCTTTCTTTTTCCTTTCGAATTCCCTCGAAAGGAATTGCTCGTTCAGGACGGCATTGCGGAGACAATTGTAATCCAAATCGATCTCCTTCAACATGGCCATCTGGAAGAAAATAAGGGGTAGTTGAAACGGCAATAATCCCAGCAGGTTAAGGTGGAAGGTAACTATTGGCACCTGAGCGAATCCATTAAACTAACGGGCTAAATCCGGAAGACGTCGGGACACGGTCGAAAAAATTTGGATTCTCATTTTCCGGTTGAATTTTTTAATCTTTTCAATTTTTTTTTAAATTCATTGGTCAGATTTTGCGTTCAGAATCGGACTAACTCAGAATTGATCTGAGTTCAGAGTTGGTCAAGACTTCAGCAGAGTTCTAAATCGATCCAAGATCAGATTTAATCCTAGTTCAAAATTGACCCAAGTTCGAAATTGAACAAGCTCAGAATTGATCCGAGTTTAGACCTGATCCAATTTCAGCTTCTCTGCTCAATAAAATTTTTCCCATAATTATCTACCAAAAATCACCAGACTTTATCTACAATTCTGAATAACTCTGAATCAAAACGTCAATCGAGCATTGAAAATCTAGAGGATTTATCAAAACACATAGAACTCAAGAGATTAAGCCCTTTCTACCAGAATGGCCCCCACTTCAAAAGAATAGGTAGGTAATAAGACGAAGCCACGTAAAGCTACTTTTGCTACTTGGAATGATGCATAACATATTCCTCTCAGGCAGAGTGGATAAAAAGGCCTTTGCTTCGGGCAAGGATAATACGGTGAAAGGCTGATGGACGATGTTCATTGAACATAAAAGAGAGTTGCAGGGCTGAAAAGAGGCCTCCCTAAAGTCCGGACGCGAGGAAAACTTTTCAAAGAAGCCGAGGCGTTCAAACTCGCATCAATACGTCGGAAACAAAAAACGTATAGTCCGAAAGTTGCAGTTTATAGGTCCCTGAGAGGAAAAGGACATTAATCACTACGGATGCTACGAAATGATTTATGTGCGAATTAGCGGACCACCAATCACTGCCTGTGGCGAACTATGCGACGAAATATGGCGACATTGTACGCTGGGTTAGTTACGAGAGGTTGAGTCCATATAAACTTCCAACCTGAACGCCAGGTTATATTTGTGGTTTTTGAATGAAATTAACATTTTCGTAGGTACATTGAGAAATAAGATACCCACCTACCTGGTATTCCGCAGAGCATAGAAAAGGTAGGTACAGTTGAGTCGGTGAATGTTAAAAGGGCCGTTGTCCACATTCTTTCCGCAGGACAACGCGCCCTTTTAACATTCACCTATTCAGTTACCACCACCACCCACGCCTCCAGCTCCACCCCCACCACCACCAGCACCACATACACCACCACCACCACCCCTCCCCACCACCCACACCAGCACCACCACCCTCACCACCCTCACCACCACAACCACCAATCCCACCACCCATAGCACCACCACCACCCCCCACCACCCACACCACCACCATTACCACGCCCACACCAACACCACCACCCACATCACCCCCACCACCACCACCACCACCACCCACACCACCACCACCAACCCACACCACCACCCACACCACCACCCACACCACCACCATGGATTATCTTAAGAATTTGGAACAACGGAAACAAACCTTATAGAGAGAACTTGAAACAGTGGGAGGATTTCTTTTTATCGTCTCACTTACCTTTCTCGTCGGTCGATCCCAATTTAATTGAAGCCGTAGCTAACATTCCTTCGACAAGGCTCCAAAGAATGAACATTTCTGAAGTGGGCAGCTACCTGTCACATCCTTCAGTTTCCAGTCCTAATTACGTTCCCTACTTATGATTACCTCTTTCATCGCCGAATCTTTCATTTTCTCTCGATCGTAACTGAACGATGATTTCATCGAACCGTCGATCGAGATGGAATCTTTCGGCGGAACTTCCCCGGCAGTGGCTAAAGTTTTCAATTGCGTCATGCGAATTTTCCTTTCCAGTTCGGACTGCCGCTCTGCCTCCTTTATCTTCTCTTCTTTTCTGTATTTTTCAAGTTTTTTACGAGCCTCGAGCGCCTCGTCGGTTTTGCGAATCATTGTCGACTCGAGCTCGTCGAAAACTTTACGATCCTGGAAAATGTAGGCGTGCAAGCATCAAAGGGGTCTCAATTACACAGGTTTGCAGAAAAAAGGTCACTATCAAGACCATTTAAAAAATCCATCAATCCTTTTTTCCGGTTTTCTTTTTCAGGATTAACTCAAAGCAACATATCTTTGGAAGTCGATATCGAACTATTATAGCAAAGCCAATGACAATCTGTGTAATGAGTCGATAGCGAATACCAAAACATACTACCACTATGCACCTTACATAATATGCAAGCATATGTATGAGCATATTATGCTCACTGTTGAGCATTTCATGGGAGTCAATTTGTCAACGCTTTTATGGTTACCTCAAAGCTCATTTTGAAAGACATTATCTCTTTCGTCCATTTGGGATCGACCACCCAGAGGAATGTGTATGCTGTTCTTATTGCTTCCCCGACCGAATCTTCCCAGTCTGATTTTAATTTGACTATCAACTTGTTGATTTCATCCACTTCTTTTCTGTTGTTTTCCGTTTCGATTCTATCAACAACAAGACGGCAACAAAAATGAGCAGGTGTTCGTAATAGTAGCAAATTATACATTTACAATCCCTTGTACGGATACAATGTTGGAATTATTTTTTTGCCTAAATGAGCGAGGTCAATGCTCATCGCTACAGTTACGCAGATTTCAATGTAGGGAAATGACGTCTAATCGATCAGTATGATTTTCTCAATAGCACAATATCCTACAGCCAGATTATAATGTAAGAATAGCTCAGTAGTACCTTCTACACGATTCATTGACTCCTGCTTGCCACTTTTTCAATTGCTCAAGAGCATTTTCTTCTTCAATGTCTATGAAAAATGAGTGATTATCGTGCGATTGAGTCATCAAGTTATTGCGCCGTTCTGAATTGAATAAGACCTACAATCAAATTGAATAATTTCACATATGTTATTAAAACATACTGTACATAATAATGCACA
Organism: Nesidiocoris tenuis; assembly: GCA_036186465.1. NCBI lineage: Eukaryota > Metazoa > Arthropoda > Insecta > Hemiptera > Miridae > Nesidiocoris > Nesidiocoris tenuis. Next base: position 10,559,641 of record AP028912.1, on the reverse strand, counting down.
ATACAGGAAAAATAACACATAAATTTAATTGACTCAAAATAGGTCTTGTTTTACATGTATTTTTTTATGTTACCTACAGCTTGTAACCCACATAATTACCCACCTTTCTCTGGTGAGGGCTCAATTTTAATATTTCCGATTTTTTGGTCGCCATAGCGTTGACGTATTGCGTCATGAAATCCATCAGGTACTCAAAAAATTCCTCTTCCGCTTTTCTCAAAGTAACAACTCTGTTTTTGAACGGATCTATATAAGATCTTGCAAGTTGAGCTAATTCTTCGTCGAGATTTCCGAACATATCCTATAGAAACATTGGGTGGATTTCGCGAAATATAAAAATATAAATATAATCGAATCAGAAATACACCAATACCTCTTTTCTCCATTCAAATACAGAATGTCAAAAATTCAGTTACCCCATATACCCCAACCTAATGGTAATGAAGGCTGTAAAGGGGAAAATCTCAACTGTGCTTTTCATAAGTTTATAAAGTTCTTTAATAACGTCATCCGACAACCTCCAACTTTCCGTGGATCGCCATTTCTTTATCCATTAGATCCCACCAAAGCTCTTTGGTCAAAATTATGAACTCTTTATCGTACAATAGAACTTCTTTCATATTCTTCTCGGCCGATTCTTCCGTCATGTTATCAGAATTGAACGCCTTTAAAAGTTTCTCCTTCACAACTTTGCCCAGGAGTAGAAAATCGTTGACTCTCCTGCGGAGGGTGATTTTCCCGCTATCAGCGTGGGCTACCAAGTTTAAAATGGTTTTTTTACACAGAATGCTTCATAAAGGCCTTGGCCAAATAGGAGATCTAAATTGAGCTGCCCAAAGGGGAAAAAAGTAAAATAAAAATGAAAAAAAAAAAGAAATTTACTCGAAACATCGTAAGTAGGTATTTGACCTGAAAAATGAAAACTACTCGAACTATAACTTCATTCCACTGAATGTTTAGGAGTTCTTCAGTTGGACATTTAGCTTTGAAGTTGGTGCCTCCATTGAAATTATTGAGGGCAGGTACCTATCCCCTAATGAGGATCGTAATATATCTTACTCAGAGAAGGCTTTTCCATGTTCAAGGGTCTCATTTTCCCACTGCCCGATATATTTGTCAATACAAACCTGACGAGCTCGAAACAGCGCAATCGCACTCGAAGTTATTTCAACTATAACGGGCGTCATTGATTCATTTAGCCTGAAAAACAATTGCTGTAATATGGAGAATACAAGTTTTTCAACATCGAACATCACTCCACCGGGATAAAGCATTTCCACAGTTAAAGGCGGTAACATTAATTCCTTCTTTTACTCTGAACAAATTGTTCCAGCCTCTCAGACAGAAGTTGCGAAAATTGAAATTAATTTCCCGTGTTAAACGAAAAACCACTTTCGCGATGAAATCGTGTATCTCCGTCGGTTTCGTTTTCACCGAGTTTATATAAAATGATCGGCTCGCTGGCAAAACTTATTAAACCCTACCTGATAATTATGAGAAAAACGCTCATTAAAACCGTCGATTTTTAAATAAATATCTTCGAATTTTAGTTGCCGTTATAATTAACGGTTTACTTTCACTAACTCATCATCCAAACTTTTTTCTGTTAATGTTCCCTACGAGATGAGGTCTCGAATGCTGCAGTAAAAAGATCATAACCTTTAGGAACTTGGAACACTCTTCAGAACATGCGCCACAAAGTCCGAAGGGCCAATCGTCTCAAGTTACGGCCAACTCACCCTCTCAGCCTGTCTTTCACAGCCGAATTTTTATTTTCCCGATTTTATTACCCTTCCGTCCTCATTTCACCCCTTTTACAAGGCAATGGGCGTCTATTTGCGGCTCGTCGATTTTTATGGTCCGACGGGGGATGACGTTTGTAAAAACTCAGATTCCAATCTCAGCCCCATAATGAATGATACGTAGTACATAACCTTGAGATAACGAAAATAGAAAATTCATAGGTTTCTTCTATTGATGATTGGGATTATACAGCTCGAATAAAAATTAGCTGCCTAAGGATGATTCTTCATTGGGAGGTAAATTTCAAAGCATTCCTGCGTATACCCAGGAAAAAAATTAATAAAAAATAACATTTCAATAGAAAAAATCGCAGGCATGCTGTTTCTTTGGGCAATTCACCTCTCGTAGACTTCATCTTTGACCCGTTTGCTGGCAGCCATTAATTCTTGTCCCTCCATGTCCTTTTCTATCATGGCATCGTACCCCTTGCCGTAACGTAATCCTGCCAAACACAGTTGGTCGAGAACCGACTCTAAACCAAGTTTAGCCTCAGCTTCTTCTTCGTTTCTGCGGAATAACATGACCAGGCAGAACGTAGGTATAATGTACAATTTTAATTTTTGCACATAATTTATTGTATTAAGTACTTGACATGGGTTATAAGAGGCAAAACACTAGCGTTTTGATGGAATTCGGGAGAATTTGGGGCATTTTGTTTTTCAATCAAAAGGACACATCTACTTCATTTCCCATCCAAATGGCACGTATCCAAATTTAATATGGCAGCCCTTAAATCATCAGGCATCAAATCCTGAGATCCCCGATCCCTGAAGGGCATATCAGGCCGTGTAAAACAAAAACACAAATTCCAAGAGCGATATCCTCAAAACGTCGTCATTTGAAATGAATTAAGAATTAGGTACTACAGGATACTCATCATATTGAGCATTGAAGCCGAGCCTATCATTCAAGCCTGGAGTTATTTCTCTAGATCTGTCATTCCCGTGCATTTTGACGCCCCACTCGAAAAGATCAATGAAAGTTGAAACCAAGACGGTTGAAACCGATACAGTTAAGCTCGACAGGATTTAATACTGAATGTCAACGTCATCAGGAATCTAATCCTTCAGGAACGTCTAGAATCCAATCCAGCATCAAAAGATTGCCACCAACATGAACACAAAGAAACAGGGACAGCTTTAACGACTGAAAAATATTGCCAGACCTTCCGCAGATGAGTTGCACGTCAGGGTGACTGCGGGCCCGACCTTTTTCACCAGCGCGTTTTTTGCCATCCCGTGCGGCAGGACATCGTGAAGCAAATTACAGGGCCAGACAGACAGGCCAAGCTGCTGGCTTCAGCGAATCATAAATCTCAATCCTACTCGTTAGTCAAGCACGAAAAAAATGCTCTCCGGCTTGGTGGTTTGGCCGACCGAATTTTTATCTTGGGGGGATGTGCAGAAACCTTAAACGAATCCAACGAGGCCAAAAAAATCGAAATGAGCTCATAAGAACCGCCACAAATTGGGAAAAGACGTGAAAAAATAGAAAATTGCATTCAAGAAATTCGTGTCAGACTGATTCGAAGAAAAATCTTTCCCTTAAATTTCCTTAAATTGCGTAGGTTCAATGCATTTTAATGTCTTGCATGTATACGCAGGCAGACTTATGAAGTCCATGGTTTTACATGATTCGGTAGGTACCGGCTGTGACTTTTCTACCCACAGAACCTCTAGTTTCGTTTAAAAATTACAAATTGTTCATAAACTTATTCGAATCTCACTTATCCATATCGACGATCTCCATCCGAATAGCTGCCAAACGACCGATCAGTTCTGGATCTTCGTATTTGAAAATGTGCACAACCCTTTTCACTAGAGCAATTTTCCTTTCCTCCCGATTGGAACAAGTGTCGTTTTTAGTGTCCCTAACTTGCGGATATAGGTCGTCGGATGTGATGATACGATGGTTATAAAATCGAAGTCGTGGCAAAAAATGAAGGAGTACGATTTTCAAATCTGCTTCCGCCGCTTTATCCGTGTTCCAGAGCGGATTCCCATCCATAGCAAGTGACTTCAGGTTCGGCAGTGCTGATAGATAGAGAAGCTGCCGAATATAAAACACTGGTAGATGTAGCATTTATACTGATACTCCAACTGATATTGACACTGCAACTCAAGCTGATACACAAACTCGAATTGTAACTAAGACTCAAACTCAAACTTGAACCGATTCACAAACTCAGACCAACACCGATACGCAAACTCAAGCTGAAACTCGAAATGATACTGATATACAGGCTCAAACTGAACTCAAAGTACCTAATAGTAATCAAAGTTAAACTCATACTGACACTCTAACTCAAAGGTCGAACGGCAAACGCAAATTGAAACGGAACCTCCAACTGATACTGATGCTCAAACAATTACTGATACAAAAACTCAAACTGAAACTCAAATTCACAGTGAAAGGAAAACAGGGAGTGATACTAAAACTTGAACTGTAAATCGCCCATGAGTTGCAGTTCAGTGGAAATCAAACTAAAAAATAAATTCAAACTGGAACAAATACTCAAACAGAAGTTCAAATTCAAACTGAAACACAAACTCAAACTGAATTTCTAACTGAAAATGAAATTCGAAGTCAAAGCCAAACTTGAACTGAAATTCAAACTCAAAGTCAAACTGAAAATGAACTTCAAATTCAAAGTGAACGTCAAACTGAAAATCAAACTCAAAGTGAAACTGAAACTCGGACTCAAACTGAAACTCAAACACAAACTGAAGTTCAAAGTGAAGCTGAAATTCAAACTTGAGTCAAAATTTAGCTCAAACTTAAACTGAAATTCAAAGTCGCAGTCAAACTGAAAATCAAACTCAAAGTGAAACTGAAATTCGAACTCAAACTGAAACTTAAACTGTAGTTCAAAGTGAAACTGAACTTCACATTCAAAGTCAAACTCAAGCTCAAACTTAATGTGAAACTAAAACTCAAAGTCCAAATGAAACAACACTCAAACAGAAGTTCGAACTCAAACTCCAATTCAAAGGCAAACTGAAACTCGAAGTCGAACTGAAACACAAACTCGAACTGAATTTCAAACTGAAGATGAAATTCAAAGTCAAAGCTAAACTTGAACTGAAATTCAAACTCAATGTCAAACTGAAACACAAACTCAAACTGAAAATGAACTTCAAATTCAAAGTCAAAGTGAAACTAAAAATCAAACTCAAAGTGAAACTGAAACTCCAACTGAGTTTCAATTTGAACTTCTGTCAGTTTAAGTTTGAGCTTGAGTTTGAATTTTTGTTCAGTTCGAGTTTCAGTTTGACTTTGAGTTTCAGTTCGAGTTCGAGTTTCAGCTTGACTTTGAGTTTCAGTTTGAACTTCAGTTTCAGTTTGAGTTTGACTTTGAGTTTGAGTTTGACTTCGAATTTGAAATTCAGTTTAATTTTGAACTTAAGTTTGAGTTCGAGTTTCAGTTTGAACTTCAGTTTCAGTTTGAGATTGAGTTTGGCTTTGAATTTGAATTTCATTTTCAGTTTGAACTTCAGTAGGAATTTGTGTTTAAGTTTGAGTTTGAGCTGAAGTTTGGTGGAGGTAACTGCCACCAGGGGTACCTATACTTATTACCAAAATATCGCTAACTTCTCAAGGAAATCAATCAACTAACCGTTTCCCAAAATTCATTGAGCTTGTTATGAGCCACGTTAAGTATTTCCAAACTTCGGTGGTTATATTTCAGGAGTTCGATAGTTCGAAGTTGGTTATTGTTCACCCTCAATACTCTAAGCTTGACAAGTAGCTGTAATTTGGAACCACTCATTTGACATTATGAGCCGGTTAATATGAGCAGGTTTATCTATAAGTTGAATGAATCATCTTAATTTACAAAGTACTTAGGTACCAGTTCGCACAACCTGATGATTAACAGTTTTTTCCCCATTCGATGTCATTTTTTGGTGCACACAAGTCCATCGGAAAAACTAGACAGTTACCGCACGACTGATGTGCGTTGAAGGTTTGATGATACAATATGTAGGTAAGTCGATACAATACAATTATTGTAAACAATTTCTCACATGAATGGAGGCTAATGTTGTCAATTTGTTGTAAGACAAGTCCAATTCTTCGAGATGAACCAACGCACCTAGCCCATGAGGCGATTCAATCACATTATTGTCCAGAGACAATTTCTTCAAAAATGTCAATTTTTCCAAATTTTCGATGTGGAAAATATCTGCGAAAGGAGACGAATTTTAGAGACTAATATTGCTGTAAAAAATTTTTTCGGTGATTTTCAGGTTTTAATATTTAATAATTAGATATTGTTTGTTTCAGTTCATTTTCTCGAATGCCTAACATAATATTTATCAACATGATCTCCCCGCATTGATGGAGATTACAATAAAACTTACTGAGGTACTCCAATTTGAGGTCCAGAATTTCATCAAAAGGTACATGATTTCCGGATTCAACAAGCTGTCTGTGCTGGTCATTCAGTACTGAATGTTGGGAGTACGCCTTTTGAATTAGGGCGTTGTTTATAACCGTAGGGCGCACGTCGCCTCTGTCCGTGGGTTGGGTCCATTCCCGTGGATTAGCAATCAACGGTTTCAGCAATTGGAAAGATTCCAGTTGGATTTGCGCAGCCTCCGAACCGTCCAATGGACAGTCCTCGAAAGTGAATTTCAAATTGCGTTTCATCCTGCCTTGGGCTAATCTGGAAGAAGTGGATGCCCCAAAAATGACATTGTACCCACTTTAGTTTATTCCGTAGATATGACTGCAGCAACAAAACCACGTTGTGAATGGGTTCGTAATCTCCGATGCGTGACTACTGGAGTTGGAAATACCAGAGCTGTATTTTAATTTGTTTCGACCAAATTGTGCAAACATAAATTATTTACAAAAAAAAAATTACGAAACCTACAGACGTTAGGTATGTTGTTTTTTCACAAATTAGATTGAGGGCAAGGCAGAAACTCCATATTCATTTGCTATTATTTCATGTTTTTTTTTCTCTTTTCCAAGTGCTTTGCCTACTATGGCTACTTTAGGTTCCGGGATCGTGAAAATAATGCTCGGAAAAGGGGAAGGTATTGATGACATGAAAAAGTCATATAGGTCATAGGAAATGTCATAATGTACGAGGAAAAAAATGAACCAAAATTTCATGTCATGAAATTCATTTTTATTTATTAATTTCTTCTACCTATCCTATAAGTAGGTAACTGTGATTCAACATGTACATTGATCGAGTTTATTTATAAACGCTGTCAATTTTTAATCGAAAAACGCGAGCCTCTGCTCTTCGTCGTTTAGAGGATGAAGCAATCTGCATTGTGCTGAGAATCCTGAGCTAAATGAATTGTCAAGTTCCTGTCACAAGCAGATGCTTCAAAGCAGGCGCTCCATTCCCATTCAATATTCGAAAGCATCAGAGAATCCATTATGAGTACTCTTTCTTACATATTTTTACCTTCAAAATCGACACGGGTCATTTTCCCGGTAGGGCCATAGCCCAACATTTCGAAGAAATAAAATTTCAAATCAGGCTCCGGCAAGAATCGGGGTTCATTCTGAAACTGTAGATAATGAATTTCAACATAAAGCCGATTCTGTCAAGCCTTTAGTATTTGCTATTTCCAGGAGAAATGACACTTATCTAGCAGGCGTTGGCAAACGCCAGTACCAGCCTCCCTCCATACCAGTACCAGAATGACCAAGGAAGGCCGAGGCCCGACTTGCCTACCTTCACGTGAAAGTGGGCCATCCGCGCCTTCTTGCACTTCAGTTCCTTCCAGCGGCTAACGGACGCCCATGTCCACCTTACGATGTCTGCAAGTGCTGTCCGATAAGTTGACGTGTCTATTTCGTTGAGTGTGTTTTTCGAAGTGAATTTTTCTTCAAATCAAAAAGTTCGAGAAGCTGATTGACAATGGTGTCCCCGAGACCATGCATTTACGTGATGGTAGGTGTATATTATAATTCTTGTATTAAAAACACGAAACGATTATACGAAAATTAAGATCTCTTTTAATAATCGAAGTACCGGCTTTGCAAGTTTTATTATTAACAAAATTTATCCAACCGATATCCAAGGAAGAATGGGATAAACATTTCCAATCAGATTTTTACATTCAAATTTAATATAAATACCACCGTGGAGAAATTTTATCTGAAGCTTCCTTGGTTATCGGATCAATAAATTTTACCAATAGACCGGTCTGAGGCGGAAAAATGTGGTTTTTCCATGGCGTCAAATCATGGATTGCCTATAATCTTCTTTTCCCAGATTCTGTTCGCATGTTGACATTTTGTTATTTTCTTTTGTCTTTTTGTTTGACTCGCTCAAATTCTAGGTAATCTAGTTAGGTCTCATGATAAAGCGAGCTTTTTGCTTTGCATTTTCAACGAGCCATAATTACCTATTCTCTGTTTCAACTTTATCTTTCGCTAGTCAAGCTCTTTGCCTGCGCGTATTATAATTCTTTGCCTAATAATATTTTTTCGCCTGGTAACTTGTGAAGGCCATTTAGATTTCCCTCGTTCCATGTACCCTTATCATGAAAATTGTGTTTCTGTTTACAGTAGTGTGCGTTGTTGTGATTGTTTAAATATTTTTTCCACCATCTCACGAGCTTGTTGAGAATTTCTTGCAATTTTGAGGACACCATCCGTGAAGACACTTTCGCTCAGTACCTAATAGCTTCCTTTAATGTTCCTTACAAACGATTGGCTCAACTTCCAACTGGTAAAAGCAGCCTTGAGTTTTTCCGTCCACTCTTGATGAAAACAACCTTCGGTTAGGCAGATTTTGAAACAAATCCCGCCAGACAAGTTAACCGTTTCGAGGCGAGTTGCTTTCACAATACTCCGCGATGATTCGAACAAATCATCTCTCCGCTTCGAAGCTTTCTCGATACCTATTTCTTATAGCAGACCAACGATCATGTGAAATGAGCGGCAGCTATCGCTCACGAATGTTTTTCTAATGACAGGCTCCGAAACAATAAGATTGCTCAATCCCAAGGAAACGTTGAGCGCAAGCTATTAGCTATATAGGTCTTCGATCCTTCGGCCATGAGACGAGCCAAAATCGACGAAATAATGATTTGATTATGAAATCATAAACTCATTAACAATCATACTGCTATTGTTATGGGAGATTATTGGATCTCTAATATTCGAGCTGAGAATCGGGGTTTCGAGGAAGATTTTGTTGAATCAGTGATTATTGCAAAGAGAAACTGGAAATTTTTAAAAATCTTTAAATCTATGTAAAGCAAAAAAGTGGCTCCTACCAACGTAAAGTTGAAAAAAATATGGTGAAACTAATACTCATTGATTGGTGAAAAATATAGTGAAACTAACACTCATTGATTAAACGAATGGAAGGATGTCCAAAGTTGTCCTTATGGAAGGATTCTATGATTGAACGATGGCGATAGTTGTACCAACCTTTGTAAAGCCCAAAGGCAATAACAAAACACTTTTTCAATATTGTATTAACCCTAATGCGTATTTAATTTGAAGATGTCATTGACATTTGTTTGAGTCAGGTTAACTGCCGCGATGAATGGTAAATTTTTTGGGCCACATTTTAAAATGTTTTTTGGTTAGGTTCTGCTGGACTGATAGGTACCTATTACACCGATGTACCTCCAAAGGAGAAAGTGACTTTTTCATTTAGAACGGTCACGAACGCCTTAAATTACAGCTATTAGCTTGACCGGAAAACAACCCATCGAGGTTTTGAGGAAATAACAAAATATTGAGATGATTTCTGCCCGTATCCGGAAAGCAAGACTAACCTCTCGTGAGAGCTGACCTATTCCACGAATGATTTTTGATTAAAATAATTTTCATGTATTTGCCCGAGGTATCCTCATATTTGGCTTTCCAATACATCAAAGCGTTTTTTATTCAAGTGTTTCTATGCCTGAAATTAATTTTCGAGTTTGGTTTCCCATTCTGGCAAATTTTTAAGTTGGGAAGGTGTATCTGATTTCGTCTGAAGCGTCTGAGGTGAATAAACATCATATGACAACTATGAGCATCGGGCTCAGATAAAGTGCTGTATCAATTCGAAGTCAAGGTCAATCTACCCGTTGCGATCTGGGGTGTAACGGTGACGTGCGAGTGAGTTGCATGAGCAAGTCTGTTATCCAGGTTACGCATCTGTCACGCTTTGAGGATCTCTTGGCGCAGAATCTTATGAGACCGATCGGAGTACAGACTCAATGAAAAAACAAAATGGAGGTGGGATATTGGTTTCCTTAACAACGTTGGAAACAGCCATCGTAGGATTAAGGTATACTGCACACTGACTGTAGGTGACGAAAGCAGGAATTGATTTTTCGCGCTACCCCCGTATTATAAATCGTACCGTATTTTTAAGGTTCGATTCCTCCTGAAAAGGCCCCCTGGTTCTTCATCGGGGACGCATTTTTTCCCCATAAGCAAAAGACATCCAGTATATTTTACATTTAGGTCCAATTCCACCAAACGTAAAACATCTTGATTTGCTTAAAGCCCGTATCACACGTCAGAGCTCTCCTCCCCATCCCACGGACAGACTCACAGACCCTATTCTCTGATCGGCTGATGCTATGGATATGTTCACTTTTGCGCACCCGCATCAATGTTCGTTATTATTCATCTATGGATTTTCTCTGACAACTCATCAATGAATTTGCATGTCGAAATTACCAAAGAATCTATCTGTCCAGACGGCCTGTGGGATGAGGAGGGGAACGGTGGTACAAGCTTTATACGCTTGAACAACATTTCACCTAGGGAATATTTTCTCTGACCATCATACCGAAAATTTCTTGAAAATTAGTTAATGCAAGCGCCCTTCGATAAATCAAGATTTAACATTATTGATGAACCGGACCTTAGTGTACACCCGGTTCTATGTAGAAAAAGCTGCCTGCTTACGTAGAGGATCCATAAAGGCTGTGTCGGCCTGTTCTGTGACATAATTCCTGTGCCCCCGGGTTAGTCTTCGAAGGAAGGACGAAAACACTTTCACCAATGCACGATGTCGCCTCACTTTCATTGTGACTCAACCCGGGTATTAGCTAACAGTGATTCATCGATCGACTGGCTAATGTTATTGCTAAAGTGGCAATAATGCATGATGAGCGAGAATATAATGCTGTGTTTTTAGAAATGTTTGGGAAAAAAATAGAATCGATTCCAAAAAGAAGCATGAAAAGTCAAACAATGAAAAATAAAAATGTAGAAAAGAAAATTTTTGAAATCAAAGGTGTCAGAGCAAAACAGACCTAAAAAAATGACATGCAGACATGCAGAGACATGCAGACCTAAAATCGAAAAAAGTTCATCAAGTCAATCTGAGTTATCTCCTTTTTTGAAGCCGGTTAAAAATGTGAAAAGTATATGAAAATAACTAACCCCCGACTACTACCCCGATTTGCTGGCACCAGCTAACAGACTTCAGTCAACTACAATGCCGTCAGGACTGGTGTAAATTTGGCGTTCATTCGGTGACGACCACCCACATCGTTGCATTCATAAACAGGAATACTATAGGCAGGATATTTTGTAATATTAAATTACATTGCCTACTCTAGCGTTCCATGATATCATCACAATAGAATCAGAGCATAACAGAAAACAATGGGTTCACATCATAGGTAGTGCACGCTGTACTGCAGGTAACTTCTAGTAGGTAAGTGCAGGATGTTGTTTGAAAATGCAGTCAAGTACTTCGGAGAAAGAAGGAAATGCCGTATTTATCGATGCCGTGTTGGAGAGACGGTAGTATTTTTGAATGATGCGACTTCCCCTAGTTTAAAATTGAATACGAGAAAATCAAAAACGATTGAGGAAGGTAAGGCTCGCTTAAATTAGAGAGGTCCTGGGATACGATTTGAAAGAACCTTTCCAAAAAAATCGTTTTTCTTCACAATGCCAATTTTCGCTGGCTATATACAGACAGCCCCCGACGATACCTATATTATGAAAATTCTTACGAAACCAATCAAAGTAGGGCGGTGCATGAGATAGTCACCCAAATAAGACTAGGCAAACTTTCAAAATAGGTAAAGTAAGGGAAAAATAAAAAAGGTAAAGTAAGGGACAATAAAGAAATTATTTTTACCTGTTTTATCGGCTCCCGGCGGGAATATTGTTCAAGGTCTGACCTAAAGCGGGAGCGGAACTTCGATATCGCATTAGGGACCTCCCTTCATCAATTCAACCAACATAAAGCGAAAGCGACGAAGTTTTATCCCAGTTATCTCTTGATTGGAATCCCCAAATGGGATCTATCGACCTTCTGCTCAATAACACTATGACTGAATAGGATTCCCAATTTCGAATGCCGTGGGACCGGAATTCGATTCTGCCGGAGCATTTGACTGGAAGACCGAACAAACAAAGATCTTTCTTGGAAAATAAGGATGTTCTGAAAACTTTTGATACCAATAATTTCCTTCGTTTGTTCCAATCGCAGAATAGAACGGACGAATTGAAAACAAGGCAGTTTAAAGTTCTGTTGGCTCCATTGTTAACGGAACTTATTTGCCTTTAAGGCAGGAAGCCGTCTTTGCCAATAGCGCAGCCTCTTTCCAATTTTTCCAGTTTTATTTTATCTGAGCGTTTTTAAATTTAGCTTTCACAAGCTGCAAAGTAATGGGTGATCAGTATACATTGCCAGAATTCTTGGAATAGGTACCGATGATTAAATCATCGTAAATTTTACCCACTTCTAGTAATTTGATGTCGATTGATTGGAATTGGGGTCCGGCCGGATTGAAACGCTTTTATCGCCAAGCTTTCGGCATATTTAACGCCATCTGAAGCCTTGAAGATCTGGCCGGGCCCCAAACCCAATCAATCAACATCAAAGGACCTTTGGATGGTGAAGGAAAACTTCCTTCCGTAAGCTCGGATTCTCACAGCCCTTGAAAAGTTAATTGAAAATATCTTTCAGGTGGAAATGTTAGTGCAAGAAATTTGGCACCAAATAGATTGTTGATGTTTCAAAAAAATCACCCTAAAAAACTCCACCAAAAAAAATAATTGGTAGACGTGTATCGTCAGCGCTGTGGGCCACGGATTTCTCCTTAGAAACAGAATTTCAATGAGCAGCTCTGACGTCCTTGGTATGCAGCAAATTCTCAACAATGTTTCTGGTGGCAACTTTGCGGTATCATGTGGTTCAGTAGTTCCACCAGATACCGAAGGGAAAAACAGCTCAATTAAGGGGTAGCCCAGTAGATATCAATAACTCGGGAGCAGTTAACCGCGAGTGAACAATATGCTGAAAGTTTGTTCGACTCAACTTCTGATTTCTCTACTCTGCAATTCATTCCATGTTCATCTCTCGACTATACTACAATATAAGAGAATATACCGAACTGCTGAGTAGGAAGAGGCATTGCATAAGTTGCTCCAAGCAGTTTTATTTATCTTCTGTTCCGAAGTTCACCTGCCCAGGCAAACATACGAGGTTCCTTTCACGAAGTCCTCATCTTCCAGCTCTCTAATTTCAGAACCCGACCGAAGTTATCATCGTCGTGACCTCCTGCTTTCTTCCTTAGATTACAACACATCAGATTACTTTCTTTGAACAAATACAAGCAAACTCATGCAAGATAGAACGTAATAAGTTTCGGGAAGTTGTCCATTGGCGCCCGTTTACCCATCCGGTTGGAAATCGCAGCAATGCAAGTTTACCCTCTCCACCTGCAATCGGATAGTAATGACATTTGCAACTGAACTTCGAAATTTCAAGACTGAAGTTTTCATATTTATAAAACTCAAAATGAAACCACCTGAATCGCAACACAACTCTGCACTCGCAGACGGTTTTTTTGGAAAATACATTTGCGGTGTTTTTGGTCTATTTCAGCTTCGTCTACTGATCTTGGCCACTGCAATTACCGTCACATTGGGTGACCAACATGACAACAAAGTCGACATTGGAGCCACCGTTCAGGAGGTGGAGGCAATGCTGGCGAAGTGAGGATGATTTTTGCATATAGCAACTCAAATCTCGATCTTGCTGAATGCTTGGATCGTTTGAAATTGAACCGAAATGCCAAAATTTGGTCAAAGCACATTAGCCTGGAGGCTTCGGAGGGCTTAGAGTTAGATCTAATGACAAAACTGCCTGAGTTTTGGGTTCGAATCCCCTTAGTAGAATGAAAATATTGGACCATAGCCTTAGGAATGACTCATCATGCCATAAAAGGACCTGCTTTTGATACCCAGAGAAACTCTCGATTTGAGGAAACAATTTTTTTTTTTTTAGAGAAAAAATATATTTCATCAAATTCTAAATTGTGAATGCGGGGAATTTAGTTTACTCATAATTTCTATGAAAATAGAAACCATGAGTAACAATAATTGCAAGTTACAATTATTGTAGGCTTCAATACTCCCCCTCAAGTTTGGGGTTCTTCTGCAATCCCAGACTTGACAATAGAAGCGTATGCCTTGGGCCAGGTAGGGCCTTCGTTAGGATGTCCGCTGTCATCTCTTCGGTGGGGGTGTGTTGTAGAACTATCTTCTTTTCTTCCACAGCTTCCCTTACGAAATGATGGCGGATATCTATGTGTTTGGTACGTGAATGATATACCGGGTTTCGAGCTAATTCTTGAGCTCCACGATTATCATTCTTCAATGACACTGGCTCTTCGGGTTTGATGACATTGAGGTCGGCGAGGAGATTTTTCAAGCAGATTGCTTCCTTTGTGGCTTCTGTCATTGCCATGTACTCCGCTTCTGTACTTGAAAGTGCCACCGTTTTTTGCTTCCGAGCCTCCCAACTTATGGCTCCTCCTGCATACAGGAACACATATCCTGTGTAGGATCTTCTATCTTCAACGCACGAGCCCCAATCCGCATCAACGTAGCCTTGTAGTTCCGATTTTTCCGATCTACTGTACGTGAGGGCGTAGTTTTGAGTTCCTTGCAGATATCGAAATACTCTCTTCACGGCACTCCAGTGCTCTTTCGAGTAGTTCGTGTTAAACTGACTTAATGAACTGATGGTGTGGGAAATGTCAGGTCGGGTAGACGTTGACAGGTACATCAATGCACCAATCCCATTTTGGTATGGAATTCTCTGCATCTCCTCTTCATCTGGAACATCAGGTTTTTTCAATTTTTGGTTCACATCGGCCGGAGTCGATATAGGATTGCAATTTTCCATTCCAAAACGCTTCAAAATTTGATTGATGTATTTCTTTTGGGTCAATTTCAACTCCCCCTCCTTCTGGGAATAGGAAATTTCTATGCCCAGACAATAGTGAATTGGTCCCAAATCCTTCATTTCAAATTTTGATTTCAGACTGTCTTTTAATTTAGTCATGGTGTTATCCGAATTTGTGGCCAAAATTAAATCGTCGACATATACACCAAGTATTACCATTTCTCCATCTATCTCCCCCGTGTAAACACAAGGGTCTGCGGTAGATGATTTTAAGTTGAGTGACTTAAGTGTTTTATCGAGTTTTTGATACCACATTCGTCCGGATTGCTTGAGACCATATAGTGCTTTTTTAATTTTGCATACTTTGTTTTTACCTGAAAGTTTGTTTATGTGTTGAGTTGCCATCTTCCGGATTTCACTCGGTCTCTCCTGGTTGTTGCTTATTTGTTCTAGGATTTGTTCATATTGGTCTGGAACATTCATGTAGATTTCCTCAGATATGACACCATTCAAATAAGCGGTTGTGACATCCATTTGGTGGATTACCATCCCCTTCTTCACAGCAGTCGCCAGGATCGTTCGGACTGAACGCATACGAATAACTGGATTGTAGGTTTCTTGGTAGTCTGTGCCAGGTTGTTGAGTGAAACCGCGTGCAACCAACCGCGCTTTTCTTCGATCCAACGTTCCATCCTTTTTGAATTTGTTCGTTAGAATCAAACGGTTTCCAACACATTTTCGGTTTGGAGGTTTCTCAACGATGTCCCATACTCCATTTTTCAGAAGAGCGACATATTCACTTTCGATTGCAGCCATCCATTCTTTCTTACTTGGTCCTGAGAGAGCTTCCTTAAGTTTTACTTCCCCTGCTGGTTCACATTGGATTTCGGTACCAATTACGCAGCAGTCGAAAACCTTCTTCTTAGCTACTCTTTTTGACCTTCTCAGAATTGGAGTTTCTGGAATCACGTTTTTCTCCCTCCTCTCTTCGTTGTTTGTAGTCTCCACTTGTTCAATTTCAGGATTTTCTGTTTCGTCGTTTGTGGCGTTTGTGCGGGGAATTTAGTTTACTCATAATTTCTATGAAAATAGAAACCATGAGTAACAATAATTGCAAGTTACAATTATTGTAGGCTTCAATAGAAACCACAATTTCACGCTCAGTGACCTTTTTTAGTTGGGGGGGGGGGGGTCATTCCTCCTTTCACAAATTAGTAATGAGACTGGTTCTAGTCAGCTAAATCATGAGTCGTCAGGTCCCAAAAGGACCTCTCGTAATTATGCGATAATTGGCATAACCGAAACATAGCAGAGCAAGGAATTGAAATTTTATTCGAGCATACATGCTGGATCCGTGCTAAGTGAATGGTAAATGGTTGACTCCAGTTTTCTTTTGATGCCCTCTAATTAACGAAGGCTGGAACCGACAGTCCGAAAATTGATGGTGTAGGTATGGGTGTGGGGAACAAAACACAAAGCGAAAATCCTGAAAAGGCAGACGAAAATATCAGCGCGGATAATTAAAGGCTTTTTACCAGTTCACGTGGCTTTTTGCGGAATTGGTTGAATGCCCCACAATCTCCGTTTCTCAAATTCAGAGGGCACCTACCAAAATTGTAACAGTTTTCAATGAGAAAATATACGATCTTAATAATTTGGTCGAATTGAGTGCTAACTATTCCAAAACATAAAAATCCCTCGTCCAGGTCAATGACTGTTACAAATCTTTTCAACACTCGAGTATTCGGTCCATTTTAGGTATTTCTGATGATAACTGTGCTCAATTACCTTTACTTCCAGGGACCCCAGACTACCGCGGCTAACCCGTGGTGAGATACTCAAGCTTATAGATGAAGTTAGAACCGGAAAGGATGTGGTCGTCGTTCTTCCTGACAATACGTCAACTGAAGGCTTTGGGTGAGCCAAATATGCACCTACCTACTCGGAAAGTTCTTAAAAGTCTCCTTTTTTTATGTATCACTTCTGGTTTTTTCACCCCTTCAGGTCGTCAACAACAGCTAAACCGAAAAAAGTGAAACGACGACGAAAGAAGCCGACGACTGTTCGTCCCGTTTACGTCCATGCGACAACAGCTGACGAGCAGACAAGTTCAGCCAGTAGCACAGTTGCCAGCTCTGAAATCAGCAGCACTAGCTCCACAGAGTCGAACGAATGGATTCCATCCAGCACATCGAGACCAAGGATCAAGTTGACGCCCAAACCGATGGCGTCAGGGCCTCAATCTGAATCGCCCGGGGTCCTACCTCCAATTCCGGGACTTGATGTTGTCGAAGGAATCAATTCGTGGACTGGGACGGGAGGTGAGACTATGTAATATTGGCTCGCAGAGCGAAATTTTATTTTCCGATGAGCACCTAAGAAAGATTTTAAATAATAGTGAGCATAGCTGAGAAGGAACAGCTGATGAGATAGGTTTGAATTGACTGGAAAAATAATTAGTTCGGTAAAATAATATTGCGAAATATAATCATTTCTATAATTTATTATTCCGCCAGAAAAATGAACCGGATAAAAACTATACATCGAGCTATCTCTCTCCTCAGGTAACAAACAGACAGAACCATCCATTTATATCACGCCTAGTCCGCCAGTCCCAGACTCACCCATGGAATCCCCACCGAACATAAAGGCTGCTGCAGAATCTCTTGGTGAGTAGAGTAAATAGTACCTATTGTATTCTAGTTCTCCATTGGCTGCGTCCCAAAATCATTTCCAAAAATACTATTCGCCTTCAACTTAATCTAATTGGTTGGCCTTCAGTTCATAAACGAGCCGTAGATTTGGCGCATAGCTCAATGATCACCTTGTGTCAATGTGGGCAGTTTGACTTCGTACTGGTGCAAGATTGAAAAATAAAAATTCTATATCTCCGCCAAAACGGTGTACCTATCTAAAATTTACCCTGAATCATGTTAAGAGACGATGATTATCATTGTAACCTAATAAATCAAAACGTTCGAACCCAATATCCTGGCATTGCATCATAGAAGTTACGACGATCTCTCGAAAATTCCAGTAATATCTCACGTTTTCACCCTGCGCATATAATCATACCCAACTCAGACCGAGGACGAGTTTAATTCACGGTCGCGTAACTTGGAGGCGAAGGTCCCGACTCCCACAATCACAGGTTCCATCCAGGCCATTTCACTTTAATTGGCAGCATTTCAACTGGCGTTGCTGGCACGAAGCTGCGTTCGTGGTTTGCCGTGATAACCTCCTTGATCCTCACGATATATAGCGCATTAGCGCTTGTGCTTATGTACTTTACAATAATTAATTACCTCAGTATATTAGAAACCGTTGTTAATTCAGAAACGAGCTAATCTTCAAAGAGCCTACGTACTAGTAATTCTATAATGGAGCCCCTAATTTAGTTAGGGTAGTAAAATAGGAAGGCACTCTTTGTTCCCTTAGAAGCATTGCGGATCGACGAAAAACATGAACGAAAAGTTAATAGTACTCCCATCGCGCCTTGGTGCGCGATATTATCATCTATTAAAATGTTATACTCAAGTGCATAGTGGGCCAATTTTTTCAGGAGGGCCTTACCTTCAAACTTTCAACAGATTCTAACAATTTACGCACATCACCCAACACCCACCACCATAGCCCACATAGCGTTTTTGTATATAAAATTCGTAATTTTTCCACAGGACCCGAAATGAAGGATTTATTGACTAAATTCGGCCTTCTTGGTGAAACGACGACGGAAAAATTTTACCAAGGTGGACATCCAGCTCCCACAATAGACCCTGAAGTCTATTCGAGATTCAAACCCCTCCCAGTCAAGTCTTCAGCCGAGGCTGTGGCGCCTGACATGAAATCCTTCTTGGCGTCATTTGGCCTCCTTGACTCAAGGCAGGGCAAGGTGATAAATATGAGAAAAATGATAGGTATGAACACGAACCTCGTCAATTTAGCCCCGACCTCATTTCCCTTTCTGTCTTTCAGGAGATGAAGACGAATCAAGAAGCGAACAGTCCACTCGAGTATATACCTGATTACCACAAGAATATCTTGACGCAATTGGGCCTCTTCAAAAATGGCAAAGCTATAGATTTGAGCGGCTTGGACGCGAAACGAGAATCTCCAAAACACGTTTTCAACCCCAACAAGCTCGAGAATGCAGATCGGAAGGCCGAGTTCGAAAAAGTATCGAAAATACTTACAAAACTGAAAGAAATCGGAGAGGGCGATGAATCCAAGTTGTCCGAACTATCGCCATCCGATATTGAGGAACTCTTGTCCCTAGAAAAAAACACAAGGTGCGGGAGTAATTTTTTTGAGAATTTACACAGTTTAGGAGTTATTTTTAGGAGAAAATGATTCATATCGAATTCGCTTGGGGGGCCTTGCCTGTCCCAAGCTCGAAAACCTTTACAAAGCGCCGACGCTCCTCTCATGATTTCAGACTGGCAGCCGAAGAGCAGGCCTATCTGGAGGACGAGTCGAAGGGATTTGACGGTGAGAAAAATGACGTGAAACGCGCTCCCCAAGGTGCTAGCTTGAGCGCAAGTGTGAGCGCCGGTTCGAAGGGATTCGGATCAGCTTCGGTCTCCGCTTCGGTAAGCGCTGGTGTGGAAAATGAGAGCCAAACGAGCGCTGCTGCAAGTGCTGAAAGCGACTCCACTGCCGACGAATCGACTTCTCCGTCAACCCTTGAAGAGCCAACAACCACCGCTGAAGCTTCAAGCTCAGATTCAGGTAAAATGCTTATTACCATGCTTATGCTCAGTCAAGAAATACCGCTGGTATGGCGTGGGTTGAAGGAAATATGCGATTTCTCCAGAAGTTTGTAAGCCATGTATTCATTGAGAAAGGTTTGGATTGTGCAAAGATTGTGCTTGAATTGTGCCCTTGATCAGACAGCTCATAAAATTATCATCAACGCTCATCACTCGTTAACGGATGCACGAAGCAAACTTCTGCCTGCAGCCTGAGCATTGTGTTTTCCTCGACTTCAATAGGCGGCACAGTTAGACGGCACATTATATTCTCCCAGAAGTTCTTGAGGAATTTATTAATCAAAGCAGGCTTGAATCGTGCAAGGACTCCCTCAATCATCGTTGCTCATCCTTCTGGAAGCTGGTGCAGCAAACGTCCGGGCAATGGTGTCCTCTACTGCAGAAGACAGCACAGTTTTTGGTGGGATTTTGCTTGCCCAAAAAGCACCATTAGAGTGGCCGGCTTGGCTTGGTTTTGAAGTTGACGCTTTGAACGGGCAGATATTTTGATATTAGAGAGTTTTTGCAGCCAACGGGTGACGGGGTGACGTTTCTCACGGGTGACGTTTCGCGTGCGACGTTAACTATGACTAGGGGCAACAACGCCAGCGGTTGCTATGTTGGTTGCCATGTTAACCGTATTACCATTATTAGTTAGGGTTTTTATTGGTTAGGCATTCAACGGGCCCGTCTCTTCGGCTCAACGGGCGACGCTGAATGGACCATTTTACCGGCACCCGTGGCTAACGTCATGTCGAGTTACCGTCTCCCGGCTCTTACGGGCTCTGTCGCGAGGTTCTACGTTGCCCGTTAGTGGCTTGCAAAAACTCTCTATTCTTCAAAGCCTTGAACCAAATCTCGGGCCGGAGAGAATTTCTGTACGTTTTGACGAGACACAATCCAAAACAGGATCTGTTCGATCAGGCTAGTCGTGGACAGTCCCGGACCAGTAACTACTGACGCTAAAGCAATTCACACCGTGTGATTGGGTGAATTCGCTTGGGGTCGTTAGTAACTAGTCCAGGAAGTTCCATTGCTGGGCCGATTGGACAGACCCACAGATCGAACAAGCTGGCTGAGTGACTTGGAGAGCGACCGATCCAATATCTCAAGGTTTGTTTGATCAGGCCAATCCTGGAAAGTCCCAAACTCGTTACTAACGACGACTTGCAAACCCACCCAATCACATGGCTTGAATTTGTTTGGAGTAGTTCCTGGTCCGGGTCTCTCCAGAAAACATGCGAATGAGTTCTCATTAATTTAATCAAAACTCTTTGATTTCCCAGGTGACACGACAGAACGGGGAGCATCAGCGGTCGACCTGGAGGCATCGTTTGGAAACGGAGACACGACGACCAAACGTCCGAACGGCTTCTACTTCCTCCTCGACTGGAATTCGTTCCTCGACGTTGGCCTGGACGACAGAGCAATTCACTTGAATTTCTCGCCGAAAGTTGGCGATCCCAAAAACTTCCTGCCGGTCGTTATCGGCAATAGCCAACAAAGTAGATGATGATTCGCAGCAGATGATGTCTGGTCAGCAAATTTTAGTGCCATTTCGTAAAATACCATCGATCAAAATGAAAGAGTTAACCAACTGCTGTAATGCAGCGATGTATTCAACATGAGGGCAGATCGCCAAATTTATTTAGGCTCCGATTTGCCGCTCCTGATGAGGTTCAGGTATAATACAATCGTCACTCGGTGTGTTTCGGCTCTGTCAGCAATTGAGAATTGCTGTAGCTAGGGATGGGATATCGATATCGATAATATCGGAATATCGATATTTTCTTTGCGATATCCGATATTTCATTATCGATATTTTGATTCCGATAATATCGGAATATCGATATTTTCCTTGCGATATTATCGGTTTTTAAAAACTCAACTGAGAATGGGTAGCTAGCGCAAGTATTAAATTATGAACAGGTGAGCAAAAAAATCAATGAATTCGTGCTTGATTTTGCAGATTTTATTAATGAAAACAGGTAATCATAAATCCGTACGTGAATATCGTATCAATATTCGTATATATGTGTCAAAGGTTGTGATGTAGGTAGAGAGGGCTAGTTGTTGCATCAGATTCTAATTTCTGTCTGTACTTCTTCTTCTTTGACCAACAAGCAACTTGTTCACACTTTTAGACCCTATAAACTTTATAGGTTCATTTAGTTTATACTATACTAGCTGTACCCGCCCGGCGTTGCCCGTGCAAAAAAATAAGGAAATGCGGATAAGTAGCGGATAAGCGCAGGAATCTCTCTCTCTCTCTCCCCCCCCCCCATAGCTATAGCTGTACCCGCCCGTGCCCCCGTTTGCCCGTGTTGTCACTTTTTTCACTTAATTCATTTTTTTCACGTTTAAAACTCACTTTTTTAAAACTTAAAAACTCACTTTTTTTAAATTTACTTTTTTCACTTTTTTAAAATTAAAAAAAAAATTTTTTTTTTCAAAAATTGAGAATTGTGCTCCGAGGTCTTGTTGCCAGCCTTTTTGTGCTTCCGTGTAAAAAATTCCAGGTCCCTGCGTGCGATAGATTTGGCTGGAGACAACCAACAAACAAACACTTGCTTTTATTATTATAGATTCACAGTTGATATTTAATCTGATCATAGCAGCCCCACATAAAAGTATTGAAGATTATTCTGCCATTTAACGTGAAAGAGGTAACCTGAATAGTTTGGTGATCAAAACTGAAGATAATGTTCCGATATTTTAGGCCGATAATATCGGATATCGATATTTTTCTTCCGATATATATCGGATATCGATATTTTTATTTGATATATCATTTGATACCGATATCGATATTATTCTTCCGATATCCCATCCCTAGCTGTAGCTCAATTTTTTAATTTGACATGTTCTATTCTTCTATTTAAATGTTAGCGGTTTGATTCCTAGGGTCGATGAATATGGCTTCTACCAGTCGATTAGTAGATTAATAAGCAGATTAGTGAAGCAGGTTTTTTATTTCAGGTAGGTACAGTAAGATTGTCTTATCTCGTAGTTTGGATGGCTAACTACTTGATGACACATACTTATTGATCGTTCCCATTATGAAATCATGGTTCTTGCTGAGAACGATCTTTGTGTAAAGTAGGATTGAGAAATTATATTGTGTTGATTAGTCGTTCGAAATTTTATGATCTTACCTGTCCATACTTATGATAAACGAGAATCCTTTAACATCATTATGGAAAATTGTGACTCCGTTGAAAAACTCCATTGAAAAAAGTGACATACATTCAGAAACTGAAACCCGCGAATGCCAATTTTTTTGTTCCGTCAATTTCCACGTCATAATATGAATCATATTTCCCTCGATTTTTATGAACTTAACAATTATTGCCCCGATATCTCATTTAGCATGGTAGGAACGCCTTGAGTTAGATACCTACTGAATTTCGAATCCATCCTCCTATCTGCAGATATTAATGAAGCCAGGTCAATTAATATGTAATGGAAGACTTGGTGAAACAGTTTACCTATCAAATGAAATCCAAACAATTCGCTGTGGATATTGTCTAATGAGGACCGGACAGAAATTGGCGCGATTTGTGGCGGAAGGCAGAGGCGAGACAGTGAAGAAGGAGGGTGACAGATTGGAGGTGCATGTTGAGTAGTTGACATACGATACTTCTATATTCAAATCGAAAATTGTCCAAGGCCATTCTGTTCTAAAAATGTTCAATTTGCTTTGAGAATTTTCAATTTGATTTGGAAAAATCTTAATTTGATTTAAAAAATTTCCAATTGGGTTGGGCAAATGCTCAATTTGACTTGGAAAAGCTGAAACACATTGGTTTCAGGAATTAAAATTACTAACATGTGTATCAATAGGTGCTCACCAAAATGGTAAAACAGCTAATCACTTTTTTTGCCATTTTTCGAGTAACAAAAAAAAAATTTAATTCACCCCGAAAGGTCAAAAGAATGCGATTTTATTTCCCTGTTTACGACAAAAAAAGGCGATTGTCAAATAAATGAAAATTGAATCGGAGGGAAATCGAGCAGTTGGTAGGTTGTGCTCAGTCGATAGCCAACTGCCCGGCCAAAATGCCAGCTGAAATTCCTGATTGGGAAAGAAATGAGTAGCTCGGAAGCGTCGGGCCGCAGCGTCGTAAATCTACCTGATGGCCGGGAAGCGAAGCAAACGAGAGAAAAATCGGCCATTGGGTCAAAACGGAATCGGGATGGTTAACGGGGGAACAGGACGAACATGGCATTCGGATCCGACACACCGATGTCTCTTCAGTCCGATTTATGTCCCAAATGTCGAATTTCTCGACGGAAACGACGCAGCGTCCGTTATGTTGGCTGCGGCGTGAGAGGAAACACGGACGAGAGACGCGTCGTGCGGCCTATCGCGTGCAAGGTGAAACACTTCAATAGTAGATCAAATTGGTAATAAATCGAAGGAAAAAAAGGCTGCAAATTCTTACGCAGGGGTTTATTATTCATGTCACCTGTACAATTTTTACTAACTACCTACCAATGTTGAAAACTAGTATATTTTATTATACTTTATTATTTTATAGGCGCGCTCACCGTAAAGCCTGTAACTTTTGAACGAAGCAAGCTACCGATCTGGCAATGGTCCGATTCGATTCAGCATAAAAAAGTCATCAATTTAAACAATTAACTTGCAGGTCGGAGAATATTTTGGAAGAACACAATTTTTTTCAAGATTTCAACAATTTTTCCAGATTGGTCAAAAATGACCGATTGGCTTAGTTAAAGAAACTTTCCAGAAATTTCAAAAAACCTCCATTCGTTTGGAAGAAAAAGTGTTCACGGAAGGTGGCGGACGGTGGACGGTGGACGGACAGATATTTTTTATTGCAGATTGGTTAGAAAAACAATTTTTTTGGGCGATTACAATTCTTTATTATTGAATGATAGATCAAAAGGTGAAAAATCAGACTTTCAATCATTTTTTCAACGCTGTCTAATTTGACTGGGTTTAGGGGGAGAAATCGATCGAGGGATTTCTCCATATTCATACGATTGATTGCTAATACTGCAGCATAATATGCTGTAGACCATTATGCTGTTGAACATATGACAATTGATGCCTAAATGTGTGAAGTGTGTTAATGAATACAATCAATAAGCGTAAGATTTCTTCAAATTTCTGACTGTAATCGATTCCAGGAATTGCGAATTTATTCCCCCGGGAAAGGTAATGTTGACCCACTTGGCAGGGTAGAACATGTGGAACCCGTTTTCGGAGAATTTCGTATCCCTCGTCTGCATTGGCGATTCGAGCCATACGAACAGCGCGATGGCGTCGGTTTGGAGTTCTAGGGCAGCTTCATTCTCTCCGTTAGCGATTGCACGTTTTATCTGAAAATATTCAAGTGTTTTTTTTCGATTTTTTTCTCTCTGTAATTTACCATCACAGTGGCGGAATAACAAATCATTTTAATACAATAAATAGTAATCAACGAAGCTAAAAAAAATTCAAAAATTCAGTGTTGCATATAGATTTTTATAAAGCAATCATCACACCTTAACTTCAGCGGCAGGATAATTAGAGTTTTTCAGTGGTTGGGGAAAGAAGAAATTTCCCGGAGATCCTTCACATTCGAATGTCAGGAAAAAATCGTTCATTTTTGAACCGTTGAATATTTCATTTAAAGGCGTGGAATAGGCAAGTTTGGATTCACCGGGTTGCTGAAAACAATCGGGGAATTACGGCAGAGATTAAAATAAATAATATATAATTAAAGTAATAGCACTGGGAGGTAATTTATGTCCCGATCACCTACCAATGAAATTTTGTCGACTTTCGATCCCTTTGGCTCGAAAGAATCCCACTTATTGAGATAAGTGGTAATGGAAATGTCAACAGGGGAAGGATCGGTGAGAATATTGGCGTCAGAAACGACGTAAACGTCAATTGTGTCGATCGTTTTCTTCGGAACGATAATGAGATCGGCGAAGAAATCTTTGGCGAAATAGTGGATCATTTTCCAGTTGCCGTGGTAATCTGAAAAAAATGAAAAATCTAACTGTCCTAGAAAGGGCATCTTCTAGCGGGATGGGGGTTACCTACCGTAGTTCATCATTTTCAGATAATCTAAGGGGGGTGGGAGAATTTCAAGAAATGGCAACTCCTCAGAGTTTGGAGGGAGATTTTTCGATGTCATATAACGATAGGCATTTTGACCAAAATTAGCCGACCATGCTGAATTTGGCCAAATAGCCGTCATGCTGAAAAATGGTGAGAGCTCTAGGCAAAACCCGAACAACACTGGTGTATGGCAGGTAAAACAACAAATTTCAGAAAAAAAAGAAAGAAGAAAAAAGTTTTCAAAACAGGTTCAAAATAATACGAGTAGTATGTTCTTTTATGAGATAGGCAGGAGAAAAGTATTGCAGATTCGAATTTCTACTTGCTAAACCGCGTCATGATTTTTCTTCTTTTTTTTTTTTTTTGAGAGATAGAAAATTGGAAAAATACCAAAATAAACATGGAGATTTCAGAGGGAACTTTTCCGAACCAAAATGAAACGAATGAACCGAAAATTGACCAACTCGATACGAAAGCCCATTCTGGTATAGGAATGAGAAAAGGGCGCGTTTTTTATCGGATTGTTATTTTATTACGCCCGAACAATTATTACCAATTGAAGACCACGAAGGCGCCTCCCACACGTCGTTCAACTGCCAGTAAAGGGCTCCCATCGTTCTCCCTTGGTAGGCGTCATCTACGATAGTCTTGTACCTTCTGTAATGTTCGGTTTCGGTTTTCATCGCCATCGCCTGATTTATCTGTAGTATACATCCAAATCATCAGAATTCGGGATAAAATGCTAATTTCGATCACTTTTTAGGACGTTCTTATTTGGATTTTAAAGAACAGAGTTTGAACCGAAGCATCGTATACCAATTTAAGACCATACATTGAAGAATGATAAATAAAGTTAAAATTAAAATTATAAAATCGATTGCACCACGATTTAACGACAAAATAATTTATTAAGTCAGTAAAAAAGCATCTGCTTAACATTTTTTGTAAATATTGTAAAACACAAACATAATATGTTATATATGTAGGTATGTAATATATGTAGGTATATTATACCTGGTACAAATATATTTTTCAGGGACGGTTTATCAATGCATTTGGAGCAAGTACCAAGCTAGATTTAGCGCTAATGGCCGATAAGCAAAAAAATCATGTTATGTACGGACTACAACGAGCTAAACGAAATAACCACATTTTGCAAAATTTATGCTCCAAGTATCCAACTGAAAAGACGGAATTTCCTTACCTGAGACAGGTAAATTATATCTTCCGTCTTATTCGACCAGGGGAGATTGAGCAGAATTTGCGTCTGAATGTAACCATTGCCGAGAGCGAGGTGCTGCCTCCATTGCATCAAATCTGAATTCCACGCAAGATCTTCAGGCTGCATTACTTTGGACAAAGTATGTAACGAAGGCAGGGATTGCATTCCGTACTCGGAAGCGAACCGCGGCACTGGGTAAATACTTGGGTCCCAGGTGTTGGCGACGTAAATGTAAAAGTGCACTGTGGATTACGAGATAACTTACCTATTTTACATTGATAGTGAAGAATTTAAAAAAAAAGTTAAGATAAATTCGAGATTAATTTCATTCCTAATGTTAATCGAGAATGTACTCGTAGAGCGTGCTATTCCAAAATTGCTTCCGCCGGACGTTTTTATTGGTAACCATATGCTGTTTTGGAGCTGCTTACCATCTCCAAAAAAGTTGCTCTGAGGAGAGTCAGCCACGTAGCCTTGGGAAACAGTAACTTTACCGTTGGATGGGCTTGAAGTGAAATACTGTCTGGACTGATCTAAACGTTCGACAACCGGTTTGATCGTGCTAACGTATAGTGTAACGTAGTCGGCTTTGTATTTTTCGTAATTGTCACCCGTCCCATACCTGCAACGCTCGGAATGAGAAATCGGAAATTTTCCAAAAATATCCCTGGATGCGGGGGATTGTTACTGACCAATTTTGAACCAAAGCCGCTTCATTTTCATTGTTACCGCCGTAAGCGAAAATGGACGGATGATATTGCATCCGCTTAATCTGCTGCGTGATCTCATCGTTCACAGAAGCGAGAAACTGCGCCGAAGTTGGGTACATGGCGCAGGCGAACATCAGATCTTGCCAAATCAGGATACCCCTAGCGTCGCAATACTGAAAATACCATTTATCCGGGGTCAAATACTGAAAATGCCCGTTACCCGGAGTGAATAATGAAATAACATAGCTTTTTACCCTTTTTTCAAATTTCTTGATCTGGAATGATCATCTTGGCAAGATTTTGATTTTAGGCGAGTTTGAAATTTTTCATAGAGGGTTTCTTGACATTTTCTATCCAAACAGCCCCGAATGTAGCCAAAATACAATCAACTTTTGTCGAAAATTTGCGCATCAAAATATGGAAAAATTGTGTGTCATCTACAAAACACCTTTTTTTTAAGGCACTTACATAAAAAATGGGTAAATTTTGCCATACCTCATAGAACCGATCGGATTCGTAGACGCCGCCGCCCCAAACGCGCAAAGAGTTGAAATTCGCCTCAACGGCCGAATCGAGAAGATGGGCGAGCCGATCGGGGCAACTGCCGCGTTCGGGAAGCACGTCCATAGGTATCCAGTTGGCCCCTTTCACGAACACGGGCACTTTGTTTACTGCTAGGTAAAAAGTTAGGCCCTTTTCCTCTAAAATCATAAATCAGGTTTTTTATTTTCTTTTTTGATTTTTTTGATTTTTTCATATTTGTTTATGACTGTTTTTTCAAATTATAGATTATATCCGTTCGAATGTCAATAAAAATACTAAAGATAATTTACCTATGCTATCAAAACCAATTTAAGGCAAAACTAATTTCAAGACTGAAAACCTTTTTTTTTTCAACAAGGATCAACATTTTTTAATCATTTAACGTTCGGCAGAAATGTAATTATTTTGGATAATTTAAATTAATTGTACCCTGCCCGTAGATTATAGGCGCTTCGACCATTTCAACTGTGCGCACACCGATGCGAAGATTCTTCCTCTGGTACGCTCCGTCCGAAAAGAATAGTATTCGCAAGTCGTACAAGGTTGGCTCGCCGTATCCTCGGGGCCACCATAATTTTACGTAAGCCTGGGGGGGCAACGTATTATTGGAATGAGGGTCAATGGTCAAATTTTTTAAATTTTCAGAATAATTTTGAAAATTGTCAGAATATTTTCAAATTTTTTTTTCAAACATTTTCAAAACATTTTTTCAAACATTTTCAAAATAGTCAGAAAATTCACAACACATTTTTCAAATTTCCAAACATTTTCAAATTTTTCAGAAAATTTTGAAAATTTCTGAATTCGAAGTTATTTGGTGAATATTCCAAACAGTAGATATTTTCTTGGATTTCGCGCTATAGCTAAGAGAATATTGTATACTATACAACACTAGTCTTTTCGATGACATCCATAAACCAGTGGTGCGTAGATAACACACAATACTTCCATATTTTGAAACGTAAAATTGTGACACAATTTGATCATATTTTTACTGCTTTTAAGGGCGTTTAGGCTGAAAATATCGAAAAATTCACTATTAAAATTTTAAAATTTGCCCAAAATGAAAAAAACGCTACATTTTCGGAATGTAAAAAATATCCACATATTCTGCAAGGTAAAACGAAGATTTTGAGACCAAGAACGCTCAAATCGGTTCATTTTTGTGGCCGGAAAAAAATAAAATAGAAAACACTAAAAATGCAAATATATCGGAAGTACTGTGCGTTATCCAAATTCCGATTAAACAGGGTGTTAGGTCTTGCCGAGACAAACATTTCAGTTCAAGAAATTTGAAAAAAGGTTGAGAAATGAGGGAGTTATGGCCATTTTTGTAAATGACCACAGACGGACAGACGGACACACGGACACACGGACAGACGGACAGACGGACACACGGACACACAGACACTTGTTCGGGAAGTGATTCTGAGTAAATGTGTATAAGAAAAAGTTTTTTCTGAAGCTCCGTTCCGATTCTCCATTTTAGGACGATCACAATACTTCCATTTACTCCGTAAATATGGAAGTAAAAAAGAATTATTACCCCTATGTGAAAATGACTCAGGAAACGCTGAAGGGGGATTGAGTTCCGCGAATTAATTAAAAAAGGATAATAATTAAGGGGAGCTTGTGCCCTCGCGGTAACAGTGAAATTCGAGCTAGATGATAACGGTGTTACGTAAGTGAATGACGTTCTCCGTCAATTGAAATTTCTTCATTTCTTCCAAAAGCCAAGGTCGCAATAAACGCTTACAAGCGTACAAGTACAGTTATGGATTAAGAAAAAATTAATTTAAATTATCACAAAAATGTTTTCATGACAGTTTACATTAATTTTTTCACTATTTAATGGTGGTGAACGATTCGATAAAATTGTGTTTTTTAATGATAGCCCATCCCACTCGCTGACTCTGGCACTCAGCCTATCAGGACTGATAACAGTCATGAAGTGTTGATCGTTTCACTCAATGGTTTACCTTGGGAAGGGTCAAATTCATTTTAAATTCCCCATCTTCGACGAAGATATCGGTGGAATAATTCACAGTTTGCCCTTGTTCTAGGAATAGGTTCAAGGACAGTCGACCGTCAGCTCGAAGATGTTCGAACCAAAACGTCAACTCCGCCAAATAACTGTTAACGTCCGTATCCAAGTCCAACGTCCTGAAGCCGACATTGCGCAGGACGTTGGCCGACTTCAATTCGAGCTGTACGTCTTTCCTGCGAAGCGAATTGGAACATTTTTTATTCGAGCGAAATTCGGATTTTTCAACGTTGTTGAAGTGATTCAGGGTCGTCTCCTGAAATTGTTATTTATCCAAGCGCTTTCGGCTGCATTGGTATCTCTTGAGAAGATTTATATTGAAGACATAAGTTGCAACTGTCCGAGTGAGATTCAAATGTGACAACAAACTCCAAAGACCTGGAGGAATTAAAATATCGTGAAAACAAGTGTGCGAGGGATAGAACAGATTGTTTTATAAATGTCTCAATAACCAATCAACGGATTTTCAAAATTAAAAAAAAGGTCCTTTGAATTTGTAAGCGATGACGTCTAAAATGTGAGAGTAGAGCAATTTTTAAATAACAAAACTTCAAATTTTAAATTATAAATAAAAAAACGGCAAAAATTTAAAAAACTGCAAGATGTGTTAGCCTTTTGAAGTTCGCTCGTGCGTAAATGAACGGTTTTCTCAATTGGAAAACCGTGGTTACTTTTTGAGGAAATCTAATAAAACGATTTCCCCGAAACGAGCGCTATTACCTATCTGTGAAAAACGGTAAAAGGGAAATTTAATTTAACCTCAATCTCTCATTTCGTTCTAATTGCTTCAAGTCCTACCAAATTCCGACTGATGGAAAAGCCGGACCCCAATCCCAGGAAAAGGAAGCCTGCATTTTCCGAAGCTGGTTCACATTGCATTCTCCGTGATACGTGGGGCTGGGGCAGGTCGGTGGCACTCGGTAGCCAAGGGAGTCGGCTAACTTCCGTCCGGATAAAATCGGCGATTTAAATCTAACCTCGAGAACATTTTCTCCAACCTGGCAAATGATTATTTGGTTATTATCACGTGCCATCGTCACAATAGATAAAATAACTATCGAATTCATCTGACCTTTAGGAAATCTTTCACGTCGAGAACTGTTCTGACAAACATATTGGTACAAACTCCGACAACCTCCCCATTCAGCCAGATTCCACTGATTGTATCCAATCCGTGAAAAACCAGTCTCGCCTCTCTTATCAAGTCATTTTCGGATACTGGAATATAAAAATTTGATCGCACAAAAAGATAGGTAACAAAATATTTTGTTTACCTCAGTCTGTAGTCTACCCCCAGACCTCTATTTATTCTTCCGATAGGTACAATAAAAGCAAAGTGAAAAGGTTTACGTTTAAAGGTCCTGGAATAAGTCCAATTCTCGTAGCCGACCCATCGATAATTCATGTCATTTTTCCCGTAGAAAATGTAATCCTTTATTATTCCTGCGTTAATTAAATCGCTGTAAATTCCTCCAGGAACTGTAGCGTTGATTGAGATGCCTGGAAAACGCAACGGTTTTTTCAAAGAGGGTGCACGTATCATGATACGTTTTCCAAGAGCAAAACTGGATAGGGCTGGATTTGAAAATACCAATGGATAGAGACAATTTTCCAGAAAGTTGAATTTTGTACCAATTATGTACAAAACGTCCGTTCTTCCTTGTTTTTCCTTCTCCGTAATAGAATGTACAACACAAAATATGAGCCTAAGAAAATATAGCGATCTGGTTTAAAATTATTTAAGCGGTTTTGGCGTAATTGTTAAGAATTAAAATAGGTATTAAAAAAATGTGAGGCAGAGGCTAAATTTTTTCATTTTAATAAATGGGGCATTTTATTTTATCAAAAAAATTTAAATAAAAAAAAGTGATTGAAGGCAAACAATCCGAAAATTGTCATAGGGTGTACCTACCTACTCGGGATTTTCATTTTGTTGCATTATCAATACTAATTATACATAAAGGCCTTAGGTAAGTTAGAAGACTTACTTCGATTGCTGTTTGTCACTGTCCATCCGGATCCGTTGAGTGTTACCATTTTAGTTGTCACAACATCGCAAACGACGAGGATGATGGCAAACCCCAGAAAAGCGTAGCCTTTTGATTCCATGATTGCCTCTTAATTTTCATACGGCCCACTCGTTATCATTGAAAGAACGATTGCATTCAAGCATCAATTTTTCATGAGGTTTCTACGATCGAATTGAAGCTGCCTTCCACGATTCCTTAACCCCTAGGGGAATATTCTGCTGTTATACATGCTATTACGAGCCTGATCAATACAGGCAAACAAAACCATTCGAAACATGTTATTGTTTACAGTCAGAATGTTGGTTTGCCTCCACTGGAACAAGGCAACAATCTTATCCGCCAGTCCAAGCATTATTTTAATTTAAAAAAAATTGTCAATGCAAAACCGCACGGTATAAACCCATTTTGAAAGCTAAAAATCGGTTCATTCTGATTTGATTATTTTTATCGCCACAACAAACTGCCTACCCGTCGAATTTCAATTTTTCGTCAGATAAACTTTTCGACTACGGGTGAAATGGGGTCAAAAGCAGAACACTCCCCGAAGTAAAACCAGAATGCCAACTTTGAAGACACGATGCAAATAATAGTAAAGTAAATACTTGGAATGGGCTCAAACAAGCAGAGGATGAGGAGATCGATCGATAAGCGGACGATAACTGGGCACAAAAGGCATCTTTTCCACTCGAGAACTCTGATTCGAGATGGGCCAAGTAGTCGGCCAGTTGACGGTTGATTTAAATGAAGACGTTAGATAATAGGGCATTGCTCATCGGTCAGTCAGATAGCATTCAGCGATGAATCCCTCGACCGACCGACAGACCGAATGACCATTCGAAAAACTGCGAATTCCACGTAGATAGACCTGAACTGTTATACTACTATATTTAATTTCCTTCGATGATAATTAGGTATTAACCCTCTATATAGCGCAATTATTGTTGGTGGTGACTATGGGCTGAGTCCGCTCATTAGATAGAGCCCACATCGTTCAACTGAGTCTCCAATTGTAGGAATAACCATTATGGAAGTAGGTACCGAGGTACTTACTTCTATCTACTATACCTAAAAATCGATACAGCAATTTCCAAAAAAAAAAAACTGAACTGAGTATTATCAACAACTATCAACCATTGGCAAAGTAACCCTCTTGGATCCCAAACCATATGGCCTACGTTCTCGAGAGGGGCATCAGACCTACAGTAATGCAGTAACAATAGTGAGCAAAGACTAGACTATAAAGAGCGAAGAGCGAAGAGCGAAGAGCGAAGAGCGAAGAGCGAAGAGCGAAGAGCGAAGAGCGAAGAGCGAAGAGCGAAGAGCGAAGAGCGAAGAGCGAAGAGCGAAGAGCGAAGAGCGAAGAGCGAAGAGCGAAGAGCGAAGAGCGAAGAGCGAAGAGCGAAGAGCGAAGAGCGAAGAGCGAAGAGCGAAGAGCGAAGAGCGAAGAGCGAAGAGCGAAGAGCGAAGAGCGAAGAGCAAAGAGCAAAGAGCAAAGAGCAAGTTAGAGCCTCTTTGCTGGGCACTTACTGTTTCTTGGATAAAAAGGTGTTGGCGGTTTTTGGTTTACGACTCAAGCTTAACAGTCACTATACAATATCAAAACCCTCATCATACCAAAATTTTGAATAACAAGTTGACAGGTGAAGGAAGTTCAACAACAGTGGTTCCACATTTCATATATTTTGCTCCACAAAGTACACAACAACATTTGCTAACTCACAAGAGAAGTATTGAGAGAGAACGCATCATTACAATTTGATTGATACTATTATCATTGATAGGTACTATTATTATTGATACTAAATTATTTTACGTGTCACGTATCACGGATATTTTTGAGCTATGTAGCCACAATATAGTTTCATCAAAATAAGAACCGAAATAATTTTACCGTGCCAGAATTGAAGAAAATACATTTGGATACTGCTTTCCTGTTGAAATTGATAGTAATGGTACACGCAGCTGGTGTAGCAAAAAGTCAGTCCTGAAAATGGAACAAAGAATAATTTATAATTTTTCTCCAACAATTCATAATGTCTGACAATTGAAGTGATGACGTCACCGATTCGGAAGGCCATGGAATCACATCATCGATAATTTTTTAGGTTGGGCAAATCAAATGAAAGGCAAATTGAAGCACTTCTGAAGATATTTTCTTGAAAATTCAGATTTGCCAGTTGTGAATTAGTAATTTTTGATCGTTTCTCAATCTTGTAAAATGCAGAGATTACATTTCTAGAATAACAGCAGCCATCTCAACGTTCCTATGGCTTCTTGTGAATCCCTGCTAATCAGTAAGGTTCCATCAGCAAAAGTCCGCTGCCTTCTGTATCTGAAACGTCAAAGCTCTATGCAGAAACTTACTTTATTCCTCTTTGCATTGTGCTTGAGCAATATTTTGGACAGCCTTTCCTGCTTAGTGCGTAGAGCGTAATGCTTCTGACTCAGCATCTCATTCATAAGCGCCAGGGAAGAATTGCTTTTGCCGACCCACTGCAGGTAGTCCATCGCGCTGTTCAAAATTTCCGTCTGGAAAACAAAAATGCCCGCATTCGCATTCGCGTGGAATGTGAGATAAATTCTCAGATAATTCGTGTCTGGTGAAATTCAGGAGAGACAAGTACTCACCGTATTACTTCTTTTGTACTCTTCGGGTAGCAAATAGGCGATTCTTTTGAAATTGGCTCGCAGCGTCGCTTTACGGGCTCGAGTGTTCAACCGTCGCCAGACGGCATCGTCGCAAGCAGTTTCGAGTGGATCCTAAAACATAATTGAAGGAAAATCGACTGACTTTTCTGTAAATCGAACGAGACAACGAACGTAGACAACTTTCAGAATGTTTAGCCCAAAGTGAAACACGAGTAACGTAGGCGAACTTCCAATTACCCGCAGGTCGAATTTCTCCAAACTGTACGGATCGAAATCGATTTTTTCGAATGCTTTGCTTATGCTGTCGTCGGTTTCAGGCGGACGCTTCTCTGGTGCTGGGTCGAGCAGAGAGTTCAAAGAGGCGCTCAAATTTTGCCTAGCAGTAGCCACGTTTGACTTGGATCCGAAAGGTCTCCCTCTTTTTGGTGATCCTGTTTTAACCTGGAATTGTTTTTTTTTTCTTAAGCAAACCAAACGCGATCATGCTAGAATTCGAGAATGAGGGAATTTCAGCTGAGAGCGAGTTGGATTCGACACATCTCTGCGATCGAGCAGCAGTAAAAGAAACAAAACGATTCACTATTTTAGTGAATAATAAATGCATTTCCAAATATTTACTGGACTTAAAGGATCTGAAGGAGGAGACGGTCCAGGCGGAGGTTCAATCGCCGTTTCACTCATTTCCATAACTGGGGTTTCGTCGATGACCAGGACGTCTTCGTCGCTCACATCATCGGCTGTCGTATCTTTCATTGGTGATGTTGAATCGTCTTCAGTCTAAACAATGCAGCAGTTGAGTTTGCCAGTCGAACGCTCGGAAGAGTTAAGGTATATTTAGAGAAGGCGATAATTCACTGAATGTTTAGGTTAGTACGCAGTTATACAAGGTTAGTGGTACGGTTCAAGCATGACAAAGTTAGGAACATCAAATAGTCTACTAATAAAAACCCCATACAGATATTTTCCACACAACCATTAATAACACAAAATGTACCACCCAAAACAATGCACAAACCAACAATGTTAGTATTCATGGTCAAAAATTGTTAGCACTTGTCAGATCAAGCCCCATGGCTGAGGACAAGCTGCCTGAGATCGTGGCAGGAACTGTCTCCAAGAAGATACATACAAAATTATGGGACCACGGATCGCACTATTTCTCCGTCACTTATTCTGTACCTGGCCTAGAAGCTAGAAACGAAGTAAGAAGCCTTACAGTTAATTAAATTTGATTAATATTTTCAACTAAAAGCCTGAGTTAATAGCGTGAAAATGTTCAATAGGTGAAACGTTAGCAAATATTCATTAGACATCACTACCATTTCAAACTGTGGTTGGGCGAGAGGATCCAATTCATTGTCCGCTCCTGCACATTCTACAGGAACTTCATCGCCCGGCAAATGGAGCGTGGGCACGCAATTTTTTGCAATACATCTCTTCTTGTTGCTCGTTGTTCTGATAAACTTATCTTCGAAATGGAGAGAGCAAACGTGGCGGTGTTCTATCGATGTTGCAAGCGATTCTCTGGGCTTGCATCGCTGGGCCCAAATTTTTTGCAGAGCGGGATCCTTGGGATACCTGGAAGAGGGAGTTTTTTTTTTGAGAATGAACGGCTGATCTTTTCAGAGAATGTAAAGCCTGTGCTTTGCCTGCATGCTGGAGTATTAACGAGTGCCAGAAGACATCAGTATGGAGGTACCAAAGAGCCTGATGCCAAAACATTTGGAGCACGCGAAAAAATCTCTATGGGCCTGTTCGATCAGGCCAGCCCTGGACAGTCCCGGGTTAGTTGCTGACGACGCCAAGCAAATTAACCCAATCATATGGCTCGAATTTGTTTGGCGTCAGTAGTTACTGGCACGGGACTGTCCAGGACTGTCCTGATCGAACAGACCCTATATTCAATTCTCAAATGAGCTGAAGGTCAATAAAGAAATAAAGTTTGGCACAGAAAGTTGGATGGAATTGGTACTCACTTGTGGAACGAAACTGAACCGTCAGCTTTAACATTTTTACGAATAGCGTATGTGCATGAGGGCACGCTGCAGATATGGCCAGTATAGCTAGACGTGCTGGTCATGGTTGAGTCTGACGACACACTTCGTTCGTCTGTAAAAACAGTGGAAACCCAGATAGCCGAGGGCAAAGTACGCCGGGGACACGGAAATTCCTGCGCTTACTGGCGCAGAGCGGATTGCCATATTGTGCTGTCATCTGTTAGATAATAAGGCTAGCGGCTAGCGATTTATAGTGGAGATGTCGTTTTTATCATCCATGAGTGAAATTGTTCAATACGAACACAATGAAAGGCAAAAAGCACTTTGGACAAAATACAGTTTGGGCAAAAAAGCTTGGTGGAGTAATTCATCGCTGTTATTCTGGACAACCATTGATTTGTAGATTGACGTCCGGCAAACAATTTCTAGAGCCGACTCTTCCTCTGCTGCGTTTTGTAGTTGGATTCCTAGATTTATGAAGGTCATCAGCTAATTTCTAGACCTACCGGTCCCTGACAACTTTTCATTGGTGGCAAACACACCAATGCTTCCATTCGTGGCCTTGGTCATTCGACCCATTACTAATGAGACAACCCTCTCTGCGCCAGGTAGTGAACTCCCAATTCCAGCAGCTATGTGCCATAAACCTACTCACCTTCTTCCTCGACAGAATTTTTCTCTCTTTCCACGTACAAACTCGGGTCGAATTTGGTCGGGATGGAGCCACGCCGCAATCTCGGTTTTTTAAATTGGACTTCAACGGTCGAACCATCAGCAAGTTTTACGTTTGACGTCCAGTTGATACACGTTTTCTCGAAATGGTATTCGCAAATGTGACTAGACTTGGTGAGTTCGCGGGGCCCTTGAGGGATAACGGATTTCCACAAAGCGAACGCTTCATCGTCCTACAAACGGTACCTTGAGATAATCCCAACAAAGGAACTACTGACAGCAGACAAACCAAAACTGAGAATGACTGAATATTGATAATTGCGGAAAATTGAACTTTACATTATTACTACCTACGCCTAATGATTTTTAAAAATAATGGGCTCCTTGATGAATTTAAGGAATGAAGAATATCGAGTGGTCACACCCGAGCGATTAAAAGGAGTAATAAATACAACAGTTTTCTTAAAAGTTACTTTCAATATCTTCGGAAAGCCCGTACTATGAAGTAACAACCATTCAAGCAATGAAAACCAACTCAAGCAGCCCATTATTATGTATTTTATTAACAGACTTACCCATAATATAGGCGTATCTATTATGCGGGATAAAAAAACCTGATCATACTCACAGTGGGGATTGCGAACATGCTCAAGTTTTTCTCCTCGTCCATGCCTCTTGAAGGACAATTTTGAACATAACATCTTCGTTTACTCATTGTATGAGGTTGTTTTTGGTTAGGGCAAGAACAGCTAACAGATGGTGGTCTGGAAATAACAAGCAATGCTCAGCCAAACTAAAACCCGATTGGGGGGGGGGGCATGATATTATTACCTTATAGTTTCCTTGCCGGCATCTAATTTCCGAAGAGAGAATGTGGGAAGTTTTATACCCAGCCTCAAACATTTGCAAGGCTTGGGGAAAGTGTCCTGACTGAGATGAACAAAAATGATGATCGCCAGAAGAGCGATAGGGTTAGTTCCAGAAGCGTGAGTGTAGGCAGGTGCCTTACGCATACGCAGTGCAAGGTAACCTGCACATGCGCAAGGCACCAGCACATGCCTACACTCAAGCTCCTGGAACAAACATCATCGTACATAAAGCACAAGGGTACAGATAGGACTCCTAAGTAAGGTAGACCCAGTAAGTAAAGTACACCTATGGGAGCAAGCAACACCAAGGCAGCATTTCCATGCACAACTCACCACTTGGACCTCCTCTACCATAACACCACTTACGCACATTGTGGCTACTTTAATGCCTACCAACCACAAGGGTTTAATTCCAACATTTTATTTACACCAACATGGAAATAAACCAAGAGTACACTTATCACATATCACCCTTCAAGGCTAAAGTATTCTGAAGAGTTCCACCCTGCATACCAAAGGCAGAACTTTTACATAACTACTCATGTATTAACAGTTATGCATTAATAGCCAGTAGGTAATACTATTCCAGTATTTTTTGTACTTTGGTAATGTACACACTTACCAAAGTTGAAGCAAACAGCTGAAACAAAAAATCGAAAGGACTAATTTTCGACGTCACAACGTCGAGTTCGCTGTATAAAAAACCACTCTTAAAGGTACGTCAGGTTTCTTATTACAATTATTCCAACTTTACTATAGAAATAAGCTCCTGCACATAAATAAATCAACGTGACACAAAATTATCGTGCCATACAGGTAATGCCTAATCTCAAAAGCGAAAGAACGACTCAATAACAAACAGCTACCCACTAACAGCCTGTATCCTGTATGATACAGGGATCAATCCCAAGCTCACACTCACATAGGAGATATACGCGCGCGTGCGCCTGTGTGAGGTGTTTGCTGTTGGACCTCTCGCACACACACGCTTTAACATACGCGTAAAATGCATAATGCATAAATGCAAGATACCGAGATAGATAGGTACGTTTCTAGCCCTCTGGTTAAAATCAAATCGCTAATGTGTACTAGCGTGCCTACGCGAGCTTGGGATTTGATTGAATTGATGTTTGAGCTTTAAAATGAGTCGCTGTCGCTCTTGAGATGAGGCAAATAGGTAGGCAATACAGTTTTGCAGTACTTCGAATCTCAAATCACCAAATCCGAGTACCATAGCGAAAACGCTGTAATCACCGAACAATAACCTGTAAAAATCGTCTTCACTTCACGAACCCATCACTCCTCCTCAAAGCTATCTTGAAAACAAATAAGGTTTATCTGAAAATCAAGGTCGTAAACGCTACTCTTTGATTGAAGCTATCGTTGTGGAACAGAAGTAAGAACGAATTTTATATTGACAAATATTTAACTACCTACCCAATAAGTAAATTGTTTCCATTCGCAGCGTTTGGTTAATCACTCTTGTTTTTACAGGAACTGCAATAATTTCTAACATGAATGGAAACGGCACTGAGAAAGCCGGCCAAGAACTACAGACTCACATCAACGACAAAGAAGACCCTCTGGTCCTGATACCCGAACTGTGTAAACAATTTTACCATTTGGGATGGGTAACTGGTACTGGAGGAGGAATCAGCATCAGGCAAAAGTAGGCTGATCACATGAATTCGTTGGTAATTTGGTGTATATTAAAATCAGAAAATTCCAAAGTGAACAAGAGTGCTCGAGCATCCCTTAGTAACGTCTCCTAGCAAGTAAATCTGACGAAGAGCTACTCATCTTGTAATAGACGAAACAAAGGAAAATAGAAATACTCGGGTTCCTATCAATAAATTTATTCCAGACATAATTTCATCAGTTTACAAACGTTTCATCAATCTGATTTGACATAATTATCACTGCGCAGTGAAAAGATCTACATAGCGCCATCCGGTGTTCAGAAGGAGAGAATCGAAAGCGATGACATATTCATACAGAATATTCAAGGAGAAGATTTACTGCTACCCCCTGCTCACAAGAAACTGAAGAAGAGCCAGTGCACCCCGCTTTTCATGTGCT
This sequence comes from Nesidiocoris tenuis, assembly GCA_036186465.1. Taxonomy (NCBI): domain Eukaryota; kingdom Metazoa; phylum Arthropoda; class Insecta; order Hemiptera; family Miridae; genus Nesidiocoris; species Nesidiocoris tenuis. Next base: position 10,519,058 of record AP028912.1, on the reverse strand, counting down.
GTTACACAGGTAATTTACTACAATTCATATCGGTGGAAAATGTACCCATTCACAAGGATAGGCGTAGCTTGAAAACGCCAGTACAACACGTCCAACTCCACTCCGACGCCACCTCGACCAATTGTCGTGATGCATTCTCTCACAACCAGCACCAGCAATTGAAAAGTGTAGACATCGCATTTTATCTGAAAATGGGTATCGATTTGTATTCCTCCTCAAGATAGCCATATGGTAGGCACTGTTATTATGCATTTTTACAGCGAGAAACGCTGGGGCTGTCATTCACTCGCATTCAAAATCTGCGGTTCTGGCGACTCTTCTTTACCCTGGAAAGGAATTTAGGGTGACACATCTGGAGATGATCAAGGTGAGCAGCAATTTAATGCTCTGGCCAGCAGATATCCCATAAAAGGCGTAGCAATCTAACTCTTCAGTCATAAATAACGATATCTTCACAGGGCATTAAGAACCAAGAAAAAGGACGATGTTACAATTACAACGAGGAGCTGATCGTCCCAATAATTGAAAACACCCCTTGGGAGGAAGATTTGACCGAGAGTTTGGCCAAAGCGATCCAAGAGTACCCGCAAACTACAGCTGTCCTGGTCAGAAGGCATGGCGTTTACGTTTGGGGAGACACTTGGAAGAGCGCCAAAACCCAGTAAGATTGTGTCCATTGTGGAAAATATTCCCAATACCAAAATGGATGTCAACTTTCCCCGGTGCTGAACAATTTCAATTATTTTGGTGCTCCCCACTAACGCTCGCAAATTTCTGTACTCGTTTGCAGGGCTGAATGTTACGATTATCTTTTTGATGTCGCATGTCAAATGATCGGCCATGGACTGAAACCTTATGAAGCGCCGTTGGAGAAATCGTCGTGAACATGATTGAAACGTTCCAAATTTACTGCTGGTTAACGAGATTCTTAGTTTGAAGTGATACGCCAGGGAATTCCTCAAGTGATTCCTAGCATCAATGCATGCACTTTTGTACAAGTCACATGTCATGCCAATTATAATACAGATTATCATGTCTACATCGTCTGTACCTGTTACCACCTCTCGATTCATTCAATGGCTCGGGAGCCAATGCAAACATAACCTAAAAAGTGGTCGTCAATGTTCAATGAGAATGATGGAGCGTACGTTTTTAGCTACTGGTATAGAGGAGACTAGAGGATTCGTGAATGGCCAAACCTATTTAGAAATTCAATGAAAACCACTTTTTTCCAGTGGGTGTTGTCGCAATGTGCTTGATGAGATGGTTTTAAGGGTGAGAGACAGTAGACTATTATCCGCAGTTGTAACACAAAGATTGCGCCTGAGGATGACCGACAAGCAAGGTGCAAGAAAAATGACATTCGAGTATTCTGAATTTCGTTATTATTCAGGGCTCGTTCTCGTCAAATCAATCTCCTCTGCGTCAACTACCCGAAAAACTGAAAATTTCAAGAGTTTTCTTCGACATTTTGAAAAGTTCCAGTTTTTTGAGGTTATTAATTTAAATTGACCCTCGAGCACTCTCAAGTTGTTTTCGGCGCCCACAGAGTAACTCACTTCTTCGATTCAAGAGGCACACACTCGACTCCACCGTTAGGAAGCGATTTCACCAACTTGGTCTCGAGCAATCGCGGTTTTTTGCTGTCTTTCCAGTGGACCGTGTTTTCTCTGGAAGACACCCAGTCTGCAGACACAGCAGCTAAACTAGCGAGCTCCTCGTAATCGACGTTGATTGAGGTTCTCTTCGATCTCGCTGCAACTTGGACCACTTCGTCTTGCAATTCCTGAACAGCTGGAGCTTTCGAAAATAATCGAATACCCGGAGATTCGTCAGATTTCATAGGCATGGAGGATCTGTTCACTATTTTGATGTTATCCTCCAATCTGTCGGCCAGCCGTTTGGCTAAGAAGTTCTCGAAATCATTCTCCCCTTCATTTTCATGTTCTGTCACCCGTTTGGTTTTCTCTGGGTGCTTTTTGTTTACGCTCGATGGTTTCACCAGATTGGCAATATATTCGCAGTTGGCAGACTCCCTCAACATTTCACTCAGGCCCTCATCATCAGAGCTGGACGATGACATTGGTACTACCTGTACAATAGAGTGAAGAGATTTATCCAACAATGAATGTTTCCAATTCTTTTCCAAAGAACTTTCTAACTTATTAAAAATTACTTAAAACCCCGGCATGGACATCTTTCGGCTGGGATGTACCTTAAGCGCTTAGCACTCCTAATGAATTAATTATAATAATTAGAGCAACGTGCCAAAAGAAACATGTTTACTAGATGACGAGAACCTACCAAGACGTCGGGAATCAGCAATCATACAACGCTGTGCCTATCTGTATTTCATGTACGATACACAAGGAGTGATGTGTGTCAAGGTACACGTGTATTTTTCAAAATCATAAAATAGGTACGTCAGCGATTGAACAAAAAACTAAAAATTTGAAACTTGAGAGCAAGCGAATTTTAAACATGGCAATTGAGCGGAATACAAAATATCAACACGGCGGCACGACTTGATAAGATTTTGATAAAAAATTGTTCATATTATCCGACAAGTTGTCGGTTTGCTATCCCTTCCGTCGAAAACCGGGCAACAAGCATTTTCCAGCGGCTCATGTTGCAATAGCTTGAACCATAAATTCATTATTGGTTACTATTAGCCAAACTCAAACGCAAGCATAAACATTAACTCATTTTATAATCATACTCGAACTCATAATCGAATCCAAACGACTAATCAAACTCAAACTGGAGGCGAACTCGAACTCAATCTCATACCCATAATCCAAAATTAGGAGAATTAATTATATTGGATAATTATTATAATATTTAATATTATAATAGAACTCGAGCTTAAATTCTAACTCATATTCAAACTGAAACTAAAACTTAAGCCAAAACCTTAACTCAACTAATAATCACACTCATAAACTCCAACCCAAACTCATAATCAAACTGAAAATGAAATTCATAATCAATCTCAAACTCAGAGTCAAGCCATAAATCGAACTTAAAGTCAAACTCAGAATGAAACTGAAACTCATTATCTAACTGAGAGTCAAACTCATAAGTCGAACTTAAAATTAAACTCAAACTCAGAATCAAACTGAAATTGAACTCATAATCTGACACAAAGTCAAACTCGTGAATCGTACCTAAAGTCAAACTCAAACTGAAACTCAAACTTCTTCATCAAACTGAAATTGAAATTCACTGTCAAACTGAAACTCAACCTTGATTGCAAACTCATACTTAAGCTCAAACTTAAACAACTGATTGAAAGTTTCAGTTTGATCATGAGTTTGAGTTTCGTTCTCAGTTTGATGATGAGTTTGAGTTTCAATCGCAGTTTGAGTTTCAGTTTAATTTTGAGTTTGATGTTTGGTTCGCTCTGAGTTTCATTTTCAGTTTGACTATGAACTCATTACTCGTGAGAGTTTCATATTCAGTTAGACTCCAAGTTCGATTTATGAGTTTAAGTTTCAATTTGATCCCGAGTTTGATTTTCGTTTTCAGTTTGAGTTTCATTTCGGGTTGGACTCTACGTTCGATTATGAGGTTCAGTTTGAGTTTGACTCAGGTTCGATTCATGAGTTGGACTTTCAGTTTGATTCTGAATTTGAGTTTCAGTTTCATTGTGAGTTTGACTATGTTCGATTTATAGTTTGACTCTGAGTTTGAGATTGATTATGAGTTTGATTTTCGTTTTCAGTTTGGTTATGTGTTTCATTCTGAGTTCGACTTTAGGTTCGATTTATGAGTTTGAGTTAATATCATCTTGATGAAAGTCAATAAAAGTCAGTTGATTGTTAAACAAATTTTCAGGACTGTCATACGTGTCCTTTATTAAATCAGGTAGAACATCAGATGTTCAGAGATTCTGCCGGTAGATGCCTGCCAACTTGAATTATGGATTGGAAACAGGAATTTCGCAAGGTGTTTACAGGTTAAAGTCAATTCCACACTTCGCACAACAAATTTAATGTAAAATAATAAAAAAGACTCGAATCAATTTTATGACATGAAAATTGTGACACCCAAATTAGTATTTCTTCGTGGCCTTTCTTATAAGAGTTAAACGCTGCTTGTGCGCATCGTTAACGGACGAACGTTTGTACGGTCTCAGCTCGTCAGTGCCGAAACCAGGTATCCACATGTTCCAATTCCTTTCTGTAAAAGTCAAATTAGCAATGCAAGAAACAAATCGAGACTCCAAAATAATTAGACACTGATGCATTTTTTAGAGATAGAAAACAAACCAAAAATTGAATGGAGGAAAGTTATGACGTGTACACACTTTGTGTATTAAACCTGATACCTATTTTGGAGATTATTTTTGAACCCATAATTCATTAGGTATGAGAATATAGTGGCACTTAGAAAAGCAAATGAAGAAATCACCCAAATGAAGCTGCAGGTCTTTAACTTCGACCGTCGACGCCTTTCGATGTTTTGCAAGTAAACAGGCGTTTGTAATTGCACTTTCGACAAAATCGTCCGCCATTTGCAAGAGGATTTCCTCGACGTCATCGTCCAGTTGTTCGTTGGGATCGACTTCTCGAACGAGGTCTTGCATTCTCGCTCTAGTAAGGATCTGAAAAATGCGGGTAGGGGTAGGAATAATGGTTTTATGCTAAAAACATGTTTAATGTTAACAGAATTGCGCCTTGATCCTACGATTATTTCCTACGACCTATTGCGGGTACCTGAGGCCGAAGTTTGCAAAACAGACAACTCAAATTCATTCCTAGGCAGAAAAGAGAAAATTGTTCTAGTTACTTGAGTCGGCGAAGGCTCCTGGGGTAATGATTTGTTCAAGTGATGGAGGGATGAAGTTTGGGCCGAAATTTGAGGCGATGACGCCGCATTAGCTTTGCTCATATTCTGATTCAACCGATTGGTGAGAGCATCGTGCAATGTGCTCTGTGCAGCTGTCGTCACCAGGGCGGGCATCTGTTGCGTATGCATGGTAACTGTGTTATCGGGAATTTGCATGTTTGTCGGCTGAACCATAGCCGTGTGCACCTGAATCTGAGCGGCAGACACCTAGAGGTAAAAACATGGACCAATTTCCAAAAATTATAGGAAACAGATGTACAAAAATCAACAGTTAGCGGCATTTTTACGGTTCTTTAAACCATAATGAGTGGTTTTGGGTCATAACTATTCTTAACCCTAAGGAGGGTACGTCATATCATAAAATGGGAAACCTGAGCCTGCGGTACATGTTGAGCTTGCACGTGATGAACTTGAGGGGCTTCTTGCGCCTGTATTGGCTGAACGGTGCCGATCGGCTGAAGTTGATGAGGCACGCTCTGTAAATTTGAATTTATTTAAACATTATCCTTATAGAAGAGAAAGAGGAAACCCATCTAACTCATACACTACGTGAGATCATCTAAGTGCTGTCCTCCCTATATAGTACAGATATAGTTGAGCGACATGTCGTGAATACCCCTCTCCTTGAGGGCGGCAGGGCACGCCCGGGTCAACTTCGGTTATCGGGCGAAAAGCCAACGCCTGGAACGGTGGTTTACTTTACTTATAGAACAGCCCCACCCCCGATTTACAGTCTAACGATGAGTGAATGCTGAACAAACAAATTAGGTACTTCAAGAATTCAAGTTACATGGTAATCGATTCTCCGAATAAAAACTAGCCATAGATACTTGACGAATGAAATATTTCACACAGAAACCCGAATTTTTACATACCATCGGCTTAAAACACGTTGCGAAGACAAACATCTATGACATGAGGCAAAAAATGTTCCAGGGAGCGGTCACACAATAGTCCCAACCATCACCTCAACACGTATAATGCTTAAACATTTTGACACTGATCTGGCAAAAAAGCTTTCCCGATACCACATGAACACAGATAGGAAGCTCGCTCTACTACCCAAAGACACGCTAGATTGACACGCGAATATCCCCCCAGGTAAAAGCTTTCTTGAAAGGTTTGGAATATTCCTAACAAGCTGGTTTGGAGTCATCCGAACTTATTATGCCACTTTACACTGCAATTTATCCACCTACGTCCAGCATATTCATCAACTATTTGGCAGAACGCAGAACGCTAATAACAAAGAAGTCGCTGAGGCCAGAAGGGTGATGACGTCACAGATCAAGGAGGCACTTGAGAACCAGGCGCCACATTGCCAAGAAGGCTGTCCATCAGACCACCTCGTGAGACCGGCAGCCTCAACCTGGTGCACTCCTTGCCTAACCGCTACATCACAATGGTGTACGCCCGCTGATTATTCAGTGCCTCCAATATCAGTGACGTCACACTCTCATGGACGTAAAGTAACTTCTTCTTTATTAGCTGGTACTTCCAGGCCTTTAAGGCCAAAATCAGAATTCTTGCCAGTCCTTCCATCTTGGGATAGGAGCGACATGTCAGTTAATTCCAATCTAGCCGGCATGGTACGCATTTGAACAGTAACAGAGCCAGGGCAAATGAAGCAGAGAAACGCCCACGTTGGCCAGGAACGGCATCCCATGTAGTTTTCCTCCAGTTGGTGGTGGTCTCCACCCCCGCCCGTTTAGCACAAGTGCGCGACCAACAGAAAACCTTAAAAACTAACCCATGTAAACACAGTGCAGCTCAACACACAAGTGCTCTATGCCCAATTCCACCGTTTGACCACCGCGAATTGAAACATAGACCCAAAAACTGGTGACAAATCAGCACTTCACTATGCGTTTCTACAGTGATCTCTTACTTCGGAATACATATGCGGATAATGCGAGTAGTGATTGAATTGATGGCGAGGATAGGGCCATCCATGATTCATTGGAGTTCCATGGCGCTAGGAACAACAGACTTAGCTATACACATTATTTAATCCAGAAATTAAATAGCATTGTGCCGAACCTAGGAAAACACCAAAATTCAGTGAACTGACAGGTTTATTTGATTTTAGTTCATAGATATGCATTGAAGGAGAGAGGCCTGGGGCCTGAGGTACCAGGGCCATGACTTATCTGAGTCATGGGGCATCCAGACCGTAGGGTGTCCGGGCTATGTTCAATCAGGAATACCCCCGGACATCCACCCACCCGGGCCAGGGTTCTCTAGGCCGCAGGGTATCTGGGGCGCGGTGTGTCCGAGCTATGGAGTATCCGGGCTAGGTATGGGGAATCTGGGCTAGGTATGGGGTATCTGTGCTAAGTATGGGGTATCTGGGCTAGGTATGGGGTATCTGGGCTAGGTATGGGGTATCTGGGCTAGGTATGTGGTATCTGGGCTAGGTATGGGGTATCTGGGCTAGGTATCAGGTATCTCGCCTACATATGGGGTTTCTGGGCTTGGTATGGAATATCTGGGCTAGGTATGGGGTATCTGGGCTAGGTATGGGGTATCTGTGCTAGGTATCGGGTATCTTGGTTTGGTATAGGGTATCTCGTCTACATATGGGGTATCTGGGCTAGGTATGGGGTATCTGGGCTAGGTATGGGGTATCTGGGCTAGGTATGGGGTATCTGGGCTAGGTATGGGGTATCTGGGCTAGGTATGGGGTATCTGGGCTAGGTATGGGGTATCTGGGCTAGGTATGGGGTATCTGGGCTAGGTATGGGGTATCTGGGCTAGGTATGGGGTATCTGGGCTAGGTATGGGGTATCTGGGCTAGGTATGGGGTATCTGTGCTAGGTATGGGGTATCTGGGCTAGGTATCGGGTATCTCGTATACATATGGGGTTTCTGGGCTTGGTACGGGATATCTGGGCTTGGTATGGGGTATCTGGACTAGGTATGAGATATCTGTTCCATGGGGTGTTTGGGCGTTGGGTCCCTTAAGTTTGACTTTTTCATTGGTTCAAAGTTCATGCTACATACATGAAGTACTGCATACGGTATCTTGTCTTTTCAGCATATTGGTACCTATCTCAATGTAAATTTAGGGCTTAAAATTAAAAACATTCTAACGAATTAAATAATAATGTAGTACCTAAGTACTTACAACGAATTTGTGGGCATCCCCATCCATATTATTGTGATTTTCCATATTGCTACTCTGCAAAAGAGAGAGGTCCTATTTTATCAACAATGGATATAGAACTGCAGCAGAATAAATAATTAAGTTATTATTCATAATTTCCAATGGAAAAAATAGCATCAAAGTTACGAGTCATAACTCACTGTTCAATCACCTAAGTTTTACTAAAACACCAAGTTCGCTTGAATTTAACTTTATCAATCTTCTTTTAATAACACTTAATATTCAAATCCAGGATTGGGTACAAATTGGATAAACAGTAGCAGGTTCAGGCACAAAAACAGTGGTAAGAGAAAGACTTTACTTTTGCTGGTGGTCTGCTATGGAGAGGAATGAATGAATTGATAATGATAAGTGGAGGGAAAGAGTGGAACAGAAAGAGAAAAAATTGAGATGAAAATCGAATGAAGAAGTTTGTTGTTGCTGTCAAGTTGTTGTGTTGTTTGAGTCCACAACAACAAAAGCAACTACAAAAGCATTGGAATCGTTTTTTGTTGTTGTTGTTACCGGATGAGGGATGGAAGTTGTGGTTAGGTGATGGCGGTGATGGTAGGCGGTAGCGAGTTGGTTGTGCAGTTTGTTTAGATTGAGTTAGACTAATCTAAGTTAGATTTTTGACTGAAATTTTGGCTTCTATACTAAAACCTGCCTTCAATTCTAGCAGCATCTTTGATTTCTAGTCAGCCTTACCTATTCATCGCTGTGATAATCCATAGAGATGAGTCGTCGAAAGAAGCCTCAGGTAAATGATGCAGAAATCTTTCATTCATACTCTGATGCCGGGTTAGCAGTAGTCCAGTCAGGATTGCTTCAGTTGTAAGAAATTCGAGACAGTGAACTGGCGCCAGTCCCTAGGGTTTCGTCTCTTAATGCTTCAGATTTCAGTAAAAACTTCAGCGCAATTCACACGCCAGTTCACTTAGCTTCAGTCAGCTTGACGCTTGACAGGCACTCGAGCTGCTTGGTTCAGAAATCAGAGACTAGCCTAAGTACCTACTACTGTAGTACCTACTGACATAGGCATGCACCTTCTAGGCATTGTCCTAAGTACCCGGCCCAAGAAAAGAAATTTTCCATTATCGATTATAGTTTTTATTTCATTTCAATGCCAAACCACTATCGCGTCGTTTGAACGGCAACACCAGCTATCTCAGTATGATATCGCTCAAGCTGGCTGGTGTTGCCGCTTAAGCGGCTACATTTGATCGTTGTTTGCCACAGAAATCTAGAGCCTTATTGCTGGTAGATCATCATCGCTGCCTGTAATGTAATAATGATTCCTGGTACTCTTTGATTGCAGCCCGAAGCTGATGCAGAGGAGAACAATTTGCAGGTCGATGAGTCTGAGAGCGCTGATGCTTTGTCAGAGCTGAAAACCAAAGTAGAAAAACAGGTTTCACCCCCTATAACCGCTCAGGTAGAACTAAAAACTGGAACTCATTGATATTGCATGGGTAATAGAGATGCGTATTATCACAAGTCCATAATCAGTTCATCAGCATTTTTCAATGCCTTAACAGACAGAAGGAGCAGCTGCTGGGGGAGACGTCGGGAACAGCACAAATCCAGCCAAGCCGGAAATCAAGCCTGACAAGGAAGAAGAAGGGGAGCAAGACTCGGAACAAGATGACCCGACAGGTATGGAAGCCAATCCATCAATAACCTGGTAGCTTATCAATCTGGTGAATCTGAAACACCAATTCATTCGTTCCAGGCCTCGAAGGTGCCGCATTCCAGAGTCGGCTTCCCTACGACAAGATGACCGCTGCCGAGGCGCACAGTTTTCCAGACATTTCCACTGACAAGCCATGCTCTGTGAGGATTTTCATCCACATACGCAACCGATTGGTATGTGCGTCACATCATATTCCGGCTAAAAACATGGTTGAAAAAATGTAAACCACGAAAACAAATTTATATTCACAAAAATTTTATATTCTCAAAAATTCGCAAAACGTCCCATTCTTTCAAATCTAGAAAAATCTTCTCGAAAAAGTTACAATTTCTCCATAAAAAAATTGCAATTGAAACAAATAAAATTTAATTAATGTATTAAAAACATCAAAACTTGATTCTGTTTACTACTTCTTCAACAATTCAGTAATTTCCTTTTAAATTAGGACAAATTAATTTGATAAAAAAACAAATACCTACCTATTAAATAAAAATAAAAATTGCTTTGTTCAAAAAATAACCTGATTATTAGTTCAATCAATCGTTTGTGCTGTGAAAAAAGTTTCTGTCCTTTATTAGAATTTATTTAAATTTTTAGCTTCAATTATGGCTGGACAATCCTAAGCAGCAGTTGCTCATTGAAAATGCGCTACCTTTGGTCGAGCCTCCTTTCAATAGCGACACGGTCCTCGTCACCCGTATACATTCGTTCCTCGAAAGGCACGGTTACATCAATTTTGGCGTTTTCAAGCGATTGAAGGTAATTAAACCAATGTAAAAGTTCCCCATCTTTTCTATCAGTCTTTCTAAAAAATAAGGAATTTTTCTCATTTTTTGTGCTCGGTTATTGGGACGCTGGTGGAACAATAATAATTCTTTTTTTGACCTCTGGAATTTTCGAATAAGTTGTCCTTATTTTTCTCAGCCCTTACCAACCAAGAAGCAAGGCCGTGTTATTGTGATTGGTGCTGGCATCGCAGGCCTGGCAGCTGCACAACAAATGCAACAGTTTGGCATGGACGTCGTCATTTTAGAAGCTAGGGTAGGTTTCAAGTATTAGAATTTTCAATTGATTCTTCGAATATTTTTTCATTTGACATTTATGGTTTTTTTGCTTGTTTAGAAATTTCTTTTTTTTTGGAATTTTTTAATTCTTATGAATAGCAAATTATTGCTTTGCGTACGATTAAAATTAAAGAAGTTGGTGGTTTAATAGTTCAAAATCGTATTTCGTATTTTTAGGATCGAGTCGGCGGAAGAATAGCGACTTTCAGGAAGGGAAACTACGTCGCAGATTTGGGCGCCATGGTCGTCACCGGTTTGGGCGGTAATCCGGTCAATGTCCTTTCAAAACAGATCACCATGGAATTGCAGAAGATCGGACAGAAATGCCCTCTGTACGATTCATCAGGTGGAAATGTACGCATTTTAATTTCCTTGAGAGCGTAGACAAAAAAGTTTCAACGATTTTAATTTTCTTCATTTTTGAAAATATCGGGTAGGTACCTAGTAAAAATTGATTTTTTTGATCGATTTGACCGAATTTTTTGTTCGTTTTTGTCCAGATTCCCAAAGAAAAGGATGAAATGGTCGAACGTGAATTTAATCGGCTCCTGGAAGCGACCAGTTACCTGTCGCATATGTGTGATTTTAACTATATGCACGGGAAGGCGGTTTCTTTGGGACAAGCTCTGGAATGGGTCATCAAGTAAGTACTTAAAGATTTTGGTACTTTCCTGGTTTATCGTACGTCACGGTCGCTGCTGCTCTTCATTCCCTCACTGCTCCGAAGGGCACATCAATGGTTTTGAGGGGATGGATGCAACCGTGACACTTATCTAGTTAATTAATTCTATACCGACGTTTTATAGTCAGATTATTCCAAGATATCATTCTCTGTAACTCGAATTTATTTTTTTAAATTATTTCTATATTTCTCTTCTTTTACTACTCAAATTTGACCAGTTTCAGCTGCGATTTCCTCGTTTTTGTTCAGGTTGCAAGAGAAAAATGTCAAAGAGAAACAAATCAACCATCACAAAGCTGTGGTCAATCTTCAGGAGAAACTCACATCGACATTGAATCAGGTTAGTATGGAAATAATTTAATAATTTTTCCGCGTCAAATCAGTTTTTATTGGAATTATTCGTTTTTCTAAGATGACAGCGGTGAAAGAAAAAGTGGAGCAGCTCAATAAAAAATACAAGTCCATGCTCGACGTTAAAGGACCGAGGAACATTACTCAGGAATTCAATCTTCGTTGCAAGATGAGAGACCTGCAAAACGCTTGCAAGGTAATTAACCTCATATAAAAGTTGAAAATTATTAGGTATATAAGTTCGATTATTTGCTGAATCCCTCGGGTCACTAATTTTTATCATCGTCCTTGATGTTTTAGGAGTTCGACCAACTTGTAGAACAGCAGAACGAGATTGACCAGAAAATTGCCGATTTGGAAGCATCACCTCCCAGGTCGGTTGATCAGATGTAGTTCATCAAAACTACAAATGTTGATTTTTTAAATTTAAATTACTGTGCAACGCCTACTGTGATTTTTTCCAGCGACGTCTACCTTTCCTGCCAGGATAGGCAAATTCTCGACTGGCATTTCGCCAATCTTGAATTCGCCAATGCTACACCGTTGAACAATCTTTCCCTAAAACATTGGGACCAGGACGATGATTTTGAATTTACCGGTAACCATCTGACGGGTGAGTAGAATTTGCATTTACTCGATTGCAGATCAGAAGGCATTTCCTTGTTTACCTGCTGCGATGTGTGACCAAAGTTTTGTTTTCAACATTGTCCATAAATAGGTAAGTACACATCCGATGTCAACGGCTGGTTATGAATTTGTGTTTTTCTCATACTTATTTGAATTTATCATTAGTAACTGAACATATTTACTTGTTTTATTTGACGATCTTCTGAAATTTGACAGGTATCACTGACAATTTTATTGATGCACATGATTATTTTCAGGCGTGGCAAGTTATAAATCATGTTGAATGTTTAATAAATTTTTGATTATTTTCAGCGGTTTCATAATGTGTATTTTGTTGATTTTATTTCAGCTGCAGTCGTGTAATGTATCATTTTTTCGCAGTAATTTTGATTTTCTTCCTGTGCTCTCAATGCAACTTTTATGCTGTTCTCTATTTTTCGTTATCGTGCCGATGTTTCCTGTGCATTGCATAAATATGTGTATGTGGTACAATTTGTCCATATGTCACTTTTGACCTTGATGTTTTCAGTTGATTTTCATGTTCTTTTCTTCCTTGAAATTTAATTGGTTTTATTATGTTCTGACCTTGAATTTTTCTCTTTTGTTGTTATTGTTTTATCAAGATTCGCCCAGTCTGTATTGGATTTTTCAAATATGGTGTCTTCTTGTTTGCAGTATTTTTAAGATATGCCATCATGTGTAACCAATTTGAACGTTTTGCCATGATTTTTTTCAGGAACCTCTTCAGGATCTCCTTTCAACGTTGTACTTGCTATTTTGCCTATTTACGTATTAAATAAATTTTATTCTTGCAATACAAAGAAGTAATTTCTGTCTACCAACTGTCGTTTTTCCTACTTGAGTTTATCTATTCGAAACTTGAAATGAAAAACAGAAATTTTTTTTCATTTGTCCCACTGTTTCACCCCCTCACGTAGGAGAAAACGTCGATCAAACTTTGCGGGCACTTGTAAAACAGTTGGCCGCATTCGGTTGGCTCTTCGGATCCGATTTTCTCAGCTTCTATCGCATCATCTAAACCCTCTTCTTCTATCGATTTCGAAGGTAGGAAAATAATTTCGAGGAGTTTCCCAACTAGGCCGTTGTGGCTAGAAACAAAGCAAAAGAAGACCAACGAATTTTGAGAAAGCTCTAATATCCCTGTCATGCAATACGGAAACGACAACTCGACTGTTCCCAATTTTTTTGGTGGGTATTTTCTATGCTTGTTTGAATGATTTAATAATCTGAAATTATCTACTTCATTCTTAGTTATAGGTACCTAGTACACTTAATTAATCATTTTTCTTTCTATAGGTACAATTTTTTATTGATTAATCTAATTTTTAAACTATTTTCTTTCTTACCCTCCTTACATAAAAATATATGTGTATGTATACAGACTTATACAACCTTTACCTGATCGGTGTTCTAGCGATATCGCAAATCAATCTCAGCAGACATTGACGGCCATTCATTCCCAGATTGTCGAGCCGTCGTTCTATCAGCGAGTATGTTGAACTTCTGTTGATGCCGGAAAAACTTCTGGAAAATCAAACTGCAAGTTAGAGTTGATTAAAGAAAAAAAAACAGCGGTGCATAGATAACGCACAATACTTCCATATTTTGATACGTAAATTTCTGACAATTTGATTATATTTTAACTACTTTTGAGGCTGTTTAGGTAAAAAATATCAAAGAAATTATTAAACCAATTTTAAAACTTGCCTGAAATCAAAACTTCGTCAAGTTATTGGAATTTAAAAAATGGCAACGTTTTGCTGGATTTTGCTTTGTTAATATTCAAGTAAAAATCGTTTACCCGAGTCAATTCCCCACGATACAATTTTTATTTTTACAATCACTATACGCAGTCCATACACACAATTTACCTCGTAAAATGTATTTATCTTTTAAGATAAATGCTTAAAAGCATTAATTACCGTTCTAATTTATCCGCAATAATTAATTACCGTTCTGGGTATGATAAATCGTAGATGCTGAGATTAGTGGGCAGGTTGTAATTCGCTTCGATATTCCACGAAAATAGGACATCACGGTCGGGTATGTCGACGGGTACAGCGAACGCTAAAAACATTCCTATCGCGCTGTTGTAGGTCCAAATAAGTTGACGTTTGACTCGCTCGGTGAAATCGCTGTCGCGAGCTGTGCTGAAGTCAGCAGCCTGAAAGTATTGCTTTGATGAGGCTGGAGAAAACCCCGTTTGAGGGGGGGGGGGGTTCAAAAATAAAAATGTTCCGTATCTTTTGTGGTGTTTTGCAATAGGAAAAAAATTCACAAAAATCCCCGACTTTGGCATCTAAATGTTAACTGAGAACCGAAGGCACGAAAAAAGTTCGTAAGATATATTAAAATATTGAAGACAACATACCTTGATTTTAGATTCTCTAAAAAAATTTTGTAGGTAGGTATGTACCTAGTTTTGCTAGTAGGTACTCACCTCAGCAGCCAAACTCGCTATGAAAACGAGATTGCTCCATGCCATCAATGTTGGTTTCATTTGGTTCACAGCATAAAAATACAATATAAAATCGTCACTTAAGTTCTAACACCGCCTAACTCAATTTTTGTCGAAAATGAGTTAGATACACCACTCGATAGATTTTTCAATTGGCGACTCAGATTAACGATGAGCGCTCTAGCGGCCGAGCGGCGGAACTAGTATTGGTTGGACAACCCCGGCTCCAGTCCCTTGGAAAGCATAGCCATTGACAAGTTTTTTGATGAATTTTCTTTGATAACTCCAGAATGTTCAAGCTCGAGTGATTTTGTACTTTTCCGTATGGATATTGGTATTGTTAACGCGAAAGAAAAATGAAATAGGCCCACTGACTTATACTAAAACATTGTTATAAGAAGCTAAGTAGGATATCTGGGTCTCAATAGGTCTCAGATCATGTCATCACGCTGGTTTTGTTTATTTTGGTGACGAAAATTTTCAATTTTCTCGCACGTTGCCATTCATTAGACTAATCATACAAGAGTATAAAACCAGTGGTGCGTAGATAACACACAATACTTCCATATTTTGATACGTATGTACCTACCTACATTTCTGACGCAATTGAATTATGTTTTGACTGCTTTTGAGGCAAATAAAAGCATCTATCTATTGATCAAAATGTTAATCGCAGGTTTGCTACGAAATTTTTACTTCCATATTTACGGAGGGAATGGAAGTATTGGAATCGTCCTGAAATCGAAAATCGGAACGAAGCTTCATAAAAAACGATCACTTATAGGTACACATTTACTCAGAATCACTTCCCGAACAAGTGTCTGTGTGCCCGTCTGTGGTCATTTACAACCAGTGGTGCTTAACACACAATGCTTCCATATCTTGAAACGTACATATTTGACAAAATTCGATCATATTTTGACTGTTTTCAAGGGTGTTTAGGTCAAAAATATCAAAAAGTTCACTATGCAAATTTTAAAATTCGCAACAAAAAAAATCGTTCCATTTTTGGAATATAAAAAATATCCACATATTCTGCAAGGTAAAACGAAGATTTTGAGACCAAGAACGGTCAAATCGGTCCATTTTTGTGGCCGGAAAAAAATAAAATAGAAAACACTAAAAATGCAAATATGTCGGAAGTACTGTGAGTTATTCAAATTCCGATTAAACAGGGTGTTAGGTCTTGCCGAGACAAACATTTCAGTTCAAGAAATTTGAAAAAAGGTTGAGAATTGAGGGAGTTACGGTCATATTAGTAAATGGATGAGAGACTGTCCAACCAATAGCCGCCATTGTAGAGGCGACCGCAGCGCACTCATCGGTAATCTGAGTCGCCAATAGCCGATATCCATGGAAGAAGAAAAGGAAGGTTCACTAGATAGGGGATTTTGTGCAGCACGCTAGCGCTCCGATTTTACGCTGGAAGAAAAAGTACTATCAAGTTCTTCTGGGTTTCGCCGGGGCCCGTTAGATAGCGTGCCGGAAGCGCAATGTTTACGTCGACCACGTTGTCATCCGGATCTAGGAATTTTCAACGGAAGATTCCATCGCCATTTTTCTCTGGCGACGAGCCGACGACCGTCGCGTCTAATTTTTATTCGTTGTTTTGTGTTCGATGAGTTCGTTCGGTCTACCCATATTTTTTGAATTGTGATTTTTGCGTTGAAGACTGCGCCAACGTTTTCATTGATCGGTTTCACAGCATTTCGTTCCATGATATAGGTAGGTAATTTACTTCGCCACGCCAAGACAGTGCTCTATCAAATGGTGCAGGCGGATGTACAACTTCGCCTGTTGCAGGTAAATGAGCATACGTTAATGTTTTTTGGCTAACTTAATTTGTCGTTTCAATGAATATTTGAGAAAATGGATGCCCCTAAGAGAGAAACGTAAATGTGATATAGACCCAAAAATTTTGTCTGGTCTGCTTTAGTGCAAGTTACCTTCTTATACTACTGTTTGTAGTTATTAGATACTGCATTCCATTTCTTTCGGGTAATCGCACCAATTACAGCATGAAGTTAGTAGCTAACCCTTTATAAAGCTGATACCCCCTTTTCTAGATTGGGAAGTGACTCCACTACGCAGCAAAAGCCCTATTACTTTTGTCCAGAGTTGTGAGAAGGCAGAACGTCATGACGAATCATCAAAAGTTGGTATGTATTCGCCTATTGGACGTTCACTGTTTTTGGTACATTATTTCCAGAAATAGTTTACTTACCTATGTAATCGGTCGGGAAAATTTCTTTTCAACACACCCAAATGTCAAAAAATTCATGATCTCAAAAATATTTTTTTTTTTAGATTTTCGACCCCTTAACCTTTTTTGATCGGGTTCCCCCGGACAATATGTATCAAGTTGGAGCAAATCACACCTTTTAGGACCAACCGCGACAAAATCGGATCAGCGGTTCTGTACGAAGTTCTGTCCACAAATTTGGCCAAAGTTTTGTGTTTTTGGACTTCGTATCATACCGCTGATCCGGTTTTAATATAACCAGACTTAAAAGTTGTGGTTTGCTCTAACATAATGCATATTGTCCGGGGGATCCGATCGAAAAATGTTAAGGGTCCAAATCGGCATTAGTATGGTCCATTTTTGGAAATCATACTGAACCTACTCCTATTATTTGAACTTTATTTTCTGCGATACCCAGAAAAAGAATGTAGGTACCCATGGCAGCAATAGTTTTTTATTTGAAATCTGACTAAACTATATTATAGTTGATTATTTCGATATGTTTCACTAGTTTATGTTTTTTTTTTTTGCATAAGTTGTACTATTCTACCCAACTAAAAACTAAAAGCTGATTTCATGTTGACAGGTCCACGCCGTTCTCTGTCCGTATGGTCAACTTCTGTCGCCGGTGAATTACGAGTCGTAGCATACTGCATTTACCATATTTCTGTTTGAAGCAACGAGGTACCTACCGAATTTTTGTATTTGTGAACTTCTCTTATGAAAGCATTGTCAATGTAAAGCTACAATTTTCCTGTACTTACCAACAATTTAATTCTTGTAATATTACGAATATTAAGAGTTGGATAGTAATGATTACTTTGAGTAATGATTACTTTTTAATTTACTTTTTGAATAACGCTGAGATTAATTGCAATTTCCATTCCAATTCCTGTAATGGTAATCGAAATTCCAATTACTTTTTTAATTACATGTAATGGGAATGGGTTTTTTGAATTCCCATTACAGGAATTGGAATGGAGTAATGGGAATGGAGTAATCCGATTACTCGCCTGTAATCCAATTACTCGCTTGTAATCCGATTACTCGCCTGTAATCCAATTACTCGCGAGTAATTAGAATACACTGCATAAACATTGATTTCTCTGGAGATGTCATAGAAATTCAATGTGGTTACAGTTGAAAGACTTTTTTCTTCCGCCACCATGACAAATGCCCCGATCCGACCTTGGGGGAGGATGCAGTGTATTCTAATTACTCGCGAGTAATTGGATTACAGGCGAGTAATTGGATTACAAGCGAGTAATTGGATTACAGGCGAGTAATCGAATTACTCCATTCCAATTCCTGTAGTGGGAATTCAAAAAACCCGTTCCCATTACATGTAATTAAAAAAGTAATTGGAATTTCGATTACCATTACAGGAATTGGAATGGGAATTGCAATTACATTTCTTCAAAGGAATGGGAATTTGTAATGGGTAATGGGATTCCTTTTTTATCAACCCAACAATTTAATTCTTGAAATATTACGAACCTCTGTGACAAAAACTTGCAATATTGAAATAGGCTACCTATGTTATGAAGACTCATTTATTATTTTTGTAAATTGCCTACTGAAAGTTATGCCATAATTTTTACTCTTTGTTTTGTAGAATACATTATTTTTATTTGGATAAAACGTGTTTTCCTTCCTAATTTTCCTAATAATCCTAAAAATCAGTACCTATTTGGGGTGCGATC
This sequence comes from Nesidiocoris tenuis, assembly GCA_036186465.1. Classification (NCBI taxonomy): domain Eukaryota; kingdom Metazoa; phylum Arthropoda; class Insecta; order Hemiptera; family Miridae; genus Nesidiocoris; species Nesidiocoris tenuis. The sequence goes on along the minus strand of AP028912.1, from coordinate 10,500,221 downwards.
GTGATGAAAACAAATATGTCTGCCGAAGCTTCGACTGAGACATAGAAAATGAAACAACTAACGAAGAAGAAGAAGCGAATAATCACCATAATCACCCGCTGAATTGACCGCCACGCTATCTGTGGTTTTGGTGTTGTACTACAGTTTGGCAGTTTGGTTCTCATTTCTTCCAGCAAGATCGCCACTGTGCCCCCTGCACGCCGGTTAACCTAGGAGTGGACCTTCCTTTTCTTCTTCCATGGCCGATATCATTGTGACACTGCCACGAAGATTGAACCAAACAGTGAAGAAGGAGAGGAAGAAAAGACAACACCGCCTAATCGTTTATCTAGCGGAAGCGGAGGCAACACCACCTAATTCAAATCGCGACCGACGAGTTCCCGCTGAGACGCCTTCCCGCTTTTGGTACATTATTTCCAAAAATAATATACCTATGTAATTGGTCGAGGAAATTTTTTTTCGGAGCAATCCGATCGGAGAAGGTTAAGGGGTCCAAATCGGCATTAGTATGGTCCATTTTCGAAAAAGCACAAAAACTCAATTTTGAAGGTGATGTCGTGGGTTTAGAATTTTTTGAGTATTTTTCCCGGGTTTCTCGCTTGATTTACCATAGGACAGGGGTTTCTTTCAGAAAAATTTTGATAATTTTGTTTTTTAATCGGATTGGCTTAGTGCGATTTCTCCTTTTTCACGTTTTTGCCAATCCGAGGGATCCTACTGAACCGATTTTGAATTTTTTGAGCTTGTTGGGTTCCTCGAAGGTTTCTACACAGTTTTCATTCCCTGTAAGTCAAAATTGGTTGGATTTCAGCGTTCAAAAACTGGTTTAAAGACTAATTTTTGAAGTAAAAAAAAGTTTTTTCACCCTTCAAAAAAATTCTAAAATTCCAAAAAAAATATTTTTGAGTAGGTTTTGGGTAGGTACATGACACAGAAAAATTACAATTTTCTACGACGAAAACATGAAAAATCCAAGGTAAGAGCCTTAGAAAAATTTCAAAAAAATAATGGATCTGATTTCGGGTTTTTTTGGTGAGAATCATTAGATTTTGACTGAAAAACATGAAATTTGGTGTTTTTTCGAGATTTTGGTCAAATTGGTCAATTTCGGGGGAGTGATAAGGCCAAAATCGGGGTTTTCGCAGTTTTCTTGGTTTTACTGTCTAAGCACCTATGGGTTTAAGGCAAAAACGTGATGCAGAAGAAAATTTCGGGTGTTAAATTCTTTATCAGATGCATTCCCATCCTGTAGAATAAACAAATATTTACATAAAAACATTATATTTGAGGGACGGAAAGCAGGGAGCAACACAGCCTAATTAAGGATTTCAAACAGCAACACAGCCCAACTCAGCTGGTTTTGAGTTTAGCGCTTATTTTTGAAATTTAAGAGTAGAATCCAATTTAGAGACCCTTCGAGATCGTGAGAACGTATTGGGAATTCAGGAAATTTATTTCCAAGTTAAAATAATTAGTTTTTTGTCTCTCCTGAAAACTTGGGAAAATTGAGTTAGGCGGTGTTAGAACTTAAGTGACGAAATATAAAAAAAAATGAATACCTAGTGTTGCTATAAAAAGCGAACCGCGATGAGCTAACAGAATCACAGCGATGGTCATTCACTTCTGAGCCGGCGGTTGACATTTTTAGGTGGTAATTGGACTGGTTAACGCGTAGGTGCTCGAAATTCGTCAATTTCTTGTTGAGGCTGGCTAAACATGGGCGCCTGAGCGGCCGAAGGGCCAATCTACGTGTTTTCTGGCACTTTGGCCGCTAAGGCGTCGATTCGCTGATTGAATGAGCGGTGCCTTGATGATACTCGGTACTTTCACATTTCAGTCAGTACCGACGGATCATTTTGGGCAAAAAAAAAATTATAAATAAAAATAATTATACAAGTTCAAATCACAAAAGATACGCGATAATCGTCGGCTAGCACTCTGCTGCAGGTGTAGCACTCTGGCGATTTTAGAAATCATGATTTTCTTGAAGACCAGCAGGTGTGACAATTCTAACGTCTTTGCTCGAGTCAATTGTAATTCGTACCAACTATTGAGTTAGGGGCCATTCTTCGGCCGAATTGTACGCAAATAAAACATGCGAAGACAGCAAACAGATCATGTCCTGGCAGGAAGAAGTCGTTCGATATTATCTGTCGTATTGTGTACGCAGACGGAAGGGCAAGTCGGTTAGTTGGTCGGTACATTGGCGACAACCGAGGAATAGGATGGTCACAAGGTACCCATCCCGAGGTTTACTTACAAGGCTATCTGAATATTTGTAACGCATGTGACGGAGTAACCGCTCTATCGTGACGACTTCTCAGACCCTTCGTCCATTGTATTCCGTGTAACGCTGAATCTTCATGTCCTTTCGCTAAATGTTCTGTATAAGTAAGCGAACTCCAGTCCGCAAGACAGAACATTTGCCGTCTGTCGTGTCAACGGTGTTAAACAGCCCCTGTTCTCCGGACAGACTTACCTACACATGAATCACAATTTTATTCTGAAGGCCGGGCTTCATCAAAGCTTTTAACAATCGAGACCTAAAAATCGTTCATCTCGATAGAACAATGCGCATGATAATCAAAAATTCACCTCAGCTTTTTTAATTCAAAAATTTATTTTTCTCCCTCCACCGATCTGTAAAACAAGCATTGCTGTTATTCTTCCCACTTCCACTGTACTTGGTCACGTTTAATTAAAAGGTGCCCGAGCCGAGTTGGCTCATTGGCCAGCTTAGTACCAGTATGTTACCTTGGTATTCACCTAAATAATTAAGCTAGCCGGCCAGAAACCAGGGTTGATAAAAAAGGAATCCCATTACCCATTACAAATTCCCATTCCTTTGAAGAAATGTAATTGCAATTCCCATTCCAATTCCTGTAATGGTAATCGAAATTCCAATTACTTTTTTAATTACATGTAATGGGAATTGGTTTTTGGAATTCCCATTACAGGAATTGGAATGGGAATTTAGTAATCCGATTACTCGCCTGTAATCCAATTACTCGCGAGTAATCCGATTACTCCCCTGTAATCCAATTACTCGCGAGTAATTAGAATACACTGCATAAACATTGATTTCTCTGGAGATGTCATGGAACTTCAATGTGGTTACAGTTGAAAGACTTTTTTCTTTCGCCACCATGACAAATGCCCCAAGGTCGAATCGGCTCTCGGACAAAAATTGTAATTTTGAGTCCCGAGTGATTGTCGATAAAGGTACACGACAGAAACGCAACTAGCATATCAACGGCGAAGTGGTGAATCCTCGTATCTCCATTTTGTTAAGACCGCCACTGTTCCTATGACACCCTATGCAACCACATTGAATTTCCATGACATCTCCAGAGGAATCAATGTTTATGCAGTGTATTCTAATTACTCGCGAGTAATTGGATTACAGGGAAGTAATCGGATTACTCGCGAGTAATCGGATTACTCGCGAGTAATCGGATTACTAAATTCCCATTCCAATTCCTGTAATGGGAATTCAAAAAACCAATTCCCATTACATGTAATTAAAAAAGTAATTGGAATTTCGATTACCATTACAGGAATTGGAATGGGAATTGCAATTAATCTCAGCGTAATTCAAAAAGTAATTTAAAAAGTAATCATTACTAAAAGTAATCATTACTATCCAACTCTGCCAGAAACCCATGCCACGACCTCCGAGGGTTAGTGAGCGAAAAGGCGCACCTAAGGCTCCCATGTGACCAGGACTCCCCCATTGTTCTATTATGTGCAAAATAAGGTAGGAATCGTAGCGAAGAAAAGGTGTATAAATCCTGAAGTGTCCACCTGTTTTTGACCCCCTGGTCCGTTTGGGATTTACTTCGGGGCCTTACGCTACGCGCAACGGTAGCTCAATCTATTTGATCTGCGAAGTTCGATACCAAAAAACACACACAAGGCGCCTTATACTATCGCAATAGCAATAAATAGCAATAGCTTACTTGCTTACAGTTGCAGCTAAAACTAAAATGTATCAAGCTCAAACTCATTCTCATAATCAAACTCATACCCATTACCAAACTCATACCTAATGAAAATTCAACTCATTCAAATCCAAAACTCATTCTCATAATCATACTCGAACTCGTAACCAAATTAACTCAAACTAAAGCTAATACCCAATCATAATCATACTCATACTCATAGTCAAACACATAATCAATCTCAACGTCGAACTCAAACTTCTACTCATGATTAAACTCAAGCTCAAACTCATATTGATGCTCAAACTAAAACTCATACTCATGATAAAACACAAACTCAAACTGAAAGTCGAACACATTATCATAATCAAACTCAAACTGAAACTCACAGTCATAATCAAACAACAACTCAAACCTAAACTCATATTCATAATCAAACACAAACTCAAACTGAAAGTCGAACACATTATCATAATCAAACTCAAACTGAGACTCAAACTCGAACTCGTACTCATAATCAAACTCAAACTTGAACTTAATGTGAAACTCAACCTCATAATCAAACTCAAAGTCAAACTCATAGATCGAATTTTAAGTCAAAATCAAAATGAAAATTACACTCAAACTCATTATCAAACTGAAATTAAAACACGAACTCTTAATCGAACTCAAACTCAAAGTCAAACGCTTAATCGAACTGAAACTCATGATCAAACTCAAAGTCAAACTTGTGAATCGTCAAACTAAAAATGAAACTGAAACTCTCAACCAAAACGAAAATGAAACTGATGATCAAACTGAAATTCAAACCCATAATCGAACTGAAAATGAAACTGAAACTCTTAATCGAACTCAAACTCATGATCAAGCTCGAAGTCAAACTCGTGAATCGTCAAACTGAAAAGTCAAACTGAAAATTAAAATGAATCTGAAACTCATAATCAAACTGAAAATGAATCTCAAACTGAAACTCAAACTTGAAGTCAAACTCATTAATCAAACTTCAAGTCAATCTGAAAATTTAACTGAAACTCAAACTCATAATCAAACTGAAATTGAAACTGACACTCTTAATCGAACTCAAACTGATGATCAAACTCGAAGTCAAACTCGTGAATCGTCAAACTGAAAATTAAAATGAATCTGAAACTCATAATCAAACTGAAAATGAATCTCAAACTGAAACTGAAACTCGAAGTCAAACTCATAAATCGAACTTCAAACTGAATCAAACTGATGATCAAACTGAAATTGAAACTCATAATCAAAATCAAACCCACGCTTCAACTGGAACTGCAGCTAAAACTTATAATTAAACTCAAACTTGAACTTAAAGTCATCATCAAACTGAAATTGAAACTCAAACTCACAGTCAAACGCTTAATCGAACTGAAACTCATAATCAAAGTCAAAGTCAAACTTGTGAATCGTCAAACTGAAAATTCAAACTGAAACTCATAATCAAACTGAAAATGAATCTCAAACTGAAACTCAAACTCGAAGTCAATCTCATCAATCGAACTTCAAGTCAAACTGAAAATGTAACTGAAACTCAAACACCATAATCAAACTGAAATTGAAACTCAATGTCAAACTCGTGAATCGTCAAACTGGAAATGAAACTCAAACTCATGATCAAACTGAGACTCAAACTCGAAGTCAAACTCATTCATCGAACTTTAAGTCAAACTGAAAATGTAACTGAAACTGAAAAGTGATGTTGGAGATTGTTGATGAGTTCGAATTTAAGGTTGAGCTTGTTATGAGTTTGCGCTTCTGTTTGAGTATGAGTCTGATTATGAGTTCAAGTTTGAGTTTCAGCTTGACTTTCTGTTTCAGTTTTACTCCAAGGTTCAGTTCCAGATTCACCTTTACTTTTACTTCCACTACAGCCCTAACTTTTCGTATCACCTCCGCCATTCACATCTTTTCACCTTCACCTCTCAATTCGTTTCACCTTCAAGTTTCACTTCATGTTTCACATTCCAGTTTCTATTGTAACTTCAGTTTCACGTTCTTTACTTCTGTTTCAATTTCGACTTCAGTTGTACTTCCTCTATAGTCGTTTGAAATTTCAAATCGCAGCGACGAATTACCCACTTCCTAACGTACACAGAACGCAACACAAACGTCGTTCTTGTGATTCGTGTTTTAAGGAGGAGCTGACTCGTAGGGCCTAGACGATGAGAAAGAGGGGATCCGTGAGTTTGTATAATTGCTTGGTCGTGCCTCAGGGTTTGTGTGGTACCTACCTTGTGTTTACCCACTTCTCTCGCTCACCGTCCAGTCCGGAGGAGTTCTGAAGTGAACGAGATGCCGCCGCCTTCCCAGGGCCGTCCAGAGCCAAGCCGGGCCCCGGGGATAAAGACTCGACCGGGCCCCCCCCCCCCCCAAATCAATTGAATGAAAATTCACGAAAATCTGATAATTATAAATTGGGATGTAATGTTGAAGGAACACTCATATTATCGATACTGGAAGGAAGAACATTAGAACAGTTTTAAAAATTAAACATTTTATTTTAAAATTATTTACAATGGAACTATTACAGAACAGCTTTTCTTGCTCTCATTTCAGCAAAGTTTTGGATTATGTTATTGAAATCAATGGTCTTTGCAAGCTTTGACTCAATGGATAGTAATCCTAAATCTGACAATCTTTGCTGGCCCATAGTCGATCTTAAACAGTTCTTAATCCTACTCAACACACTAAAAGATCTCTCGGCCTGAGCTACGGACACGGGTAGACAACAGAATATTCTAAGTGCAATACATACATTAGGAAATAGATTAGTTATCATCAGGCAATGTTATCATCTGTTTTCAGGGCCCAACTTAATTTCATTGATTAAAAGTGTTGCAAAGTAATAATTTCTTCCACATTCCCTTTCCCAATCGCATAGTATTATTTGTATAAGTTTCATAATAAAGACCGCAAGCAAATTCAATCTTTGTAATTTTTTCAATAAAAGCATTTTTTCTAATTTGCATATTAGTACGTAAAAGGCCCACGGGCGGGCCCGGGCCCCCTTGGGCCCCGGGCCCCGGGGATTTTGCCCCCCCTGCCCCCCCCTCTGGACGGCCCTGCGCCTTCCCCTCAGCTCGGACCTGCCGCCTTGGCGGATCTTTTACGAAAAGAGATGACGAACGTATAGTTATCCTCCACCCACCCCGCGTTTCATCCCGGCTCGTTTCCGATTCTGACATTTCAACAAGCCGTTCCCAACGAGATGTATTTTTGGATCTGGTATTCTTCTTGTGCCATGAAATATAGGTAAACGACGTACCTCCACACATTGCACGACATGAGCTAATATTTTTTCTTTCACAGGAGCGTAATTCTATTTTTCCCGGGTTTTCAATTTATTGTGAGGACTTTTCAATTGGCGCCTCTTCTCAATATTAGCTTTGGATTTATTTTCAAATAATCAGTATTATGCGAGATCCGATTCCTGCTCGAGTGGTGACTTCTGCAGGCTTCCAACTTGGTTTTCTATTTAGCTCGATCTTCAACAACTTTGGTATGGTTTCCATAGGTTTCCTACCTCTAATCCTAATCCTAACCCTTCTTCAAGAATTGGCATCGTTACCTACTCTACTAACTGAATCCAGGGGCACTCGTTCATTTCATTCTTTCTCTTCAATTCTTTCTTGGGACTGCACCATCAATTAAACCATTTGCCTTTTCTATTCTGGATTATACTCGTATATAGTGATCGTGACTTGGCCTGTAATATTGCTTGTTTTCGATCGATCCTTCACGAACTTTCACATTTATTCGAGCACCGAACAGGCTCGGCGGATCAATCATCCGTGAACTAGACGATCTTCATTTTATCTAGAACCTGTGATCATCCACGTTCAACAAGACCAATTTATTCTTCGCCCGAAAAATTGGCCGTGACCAGGAAATGTTTCAGCTGAATTACATATTCGGATGTTCAATAGTAAACTTTTCTTATATCGTTCGAATGTATGGCGAAGATTTTCCTGTTTTCCATGGTCAGGAAACGCTCCGATGAAAATATCAACCCAAATCTGGTCTGCATACCGAGTCTACATTGACGAAATCCGACTACCTGACCTATGACTGAAGAATTCAAAAATTACTGACTAATCTCAAAAAATTCGGTCAAAATTCAACGTTGAAAATCTCATCTTCGCTTTGACGAATTAAATGGTTAAACATGATCTTTGAAGCAGTTAGGAACTCGGCAGCGGCCTTCAACATTAGCTATCTGAACTGATCCTCTCCCCTCCGGCAAGTTCTTCCTCGTCTCATGTTTGTTAAATCCTAATTCCTTTAATGGCTCATTAAAATGTATGAACCCACAGCCGCATACGGTAGCCTCGAATACATCACTTTCCAATTACAATCTTATAAGTTCGAACGCATAAATGTTAGCCAAGACAAAAACCGTAAAAGACCATGACCATGATCTATTGATCGCGGATTGTTCTGAACGCTTTTTGTTGCTAAGCTGACCCGAATTCTAGTGCTGCAATGTGTTCAACTGTAGTACGTTGATTATGAATTGTGATAGGTCATGTGGGTTTTTGTGGATGTGCGGTGGTCTATTGATCGTCAAACTGGCAACTAGATTCAAAGTTCGGTGAAGGTCCAGTGTCCTAGTGGGAACGTCCCATTTCACGGAATATCATGCAGATATTTGAAGATGCACCTCACGATTTATTTTGAAGCTCCTCATTACTCATCTTGAAGAAAGATATGTTGTGAAGAGCTTCAAGATACGACATTAAGATGTGCTGTGGCTGTGAGTAGCTTGTCGAGGGAAGCTTCAAGACCGATTTTGAGGAGTTTCAAGATAGGCCGTGAGGAGCTGTTGAACGGGTTGTGAGAAGGATCAAGGTGGGTCGTGAGGAGATTCAAAAAAGGTTGTGAGAGCTTCAAGACAGGCCATGAGGAGCTTTGAGATAAGAAATGAGGGGTTATGGGATAAGTCTTATGGTGCTTCAAGGCAGGAGGTATGGGTCCAGAGGAGGAGCTTTGAGGCAGGTCGTGAGGAGCTTCAAATCAAGCTGTGAGAAGCTTCAGAGAGGTTTTGAAAAGTTTCTAGGCAGGTCGTGAGGGGCTCTAAGACAGGTTGTGAAAAGGATCAGGGTAAATGATGAAGATAGTCTAAAGAGATGAAATGAGGAAGCTCAAGATAAGACTAGAGGAGCTTCGAGGCAGGTCGTGAGGAGCTATTAAAAGGGGTGAGAAGGTTCGAGATCACTATTCCACCCAAAATGAGTGGTGAGTTGGCGGTTTTATGTGGAATGTGATTGGTTCGATGGCCGACAAAATATCCAAACTGTCGAGGACATGTTAGACAGTTCCATCTATCCTAATCACGATTTGACGTCCTTTTCCTAAATCTGAAGTTTGATGAAAGAAAAGGGTGCTGAGAACCACAAAATAATGCCATTCAAGTTTTTCCGACGGATTTGTAATAAAATTAACTTGATCAAATCTGGTTGGATCCCTACTGAACCTCAATCTCAAGACGGGCGCTAAAACCTCAAAACCCCAACGGTGAGATATTCTCCCCAACCTTCAATAATACATAGCCTTCTTCGAATCATGTTGCAATATTATGTATATCCGGTCGCTTATAGGTTTACTTATTCGGTAGGATGTCTACCCTACAAAAATTGAGAAGATTCAATTTGGATTTAACGGCTCTTCTCCCATTGTGGGATGGCAAAAAGTGTTTACTTACTGGAAGCTGGCGCTGGCACGATCCGCATCTCAAGTTGAATTCATTGTGGAGTATGGTGTTCCGCCATCGCGTACCTTCCCCGCCATCATGTTCGTTCATTCTTTATCCTTTTCGCGTCTCATATTTTCCCAGACTAGCAGCGCCAACCTAATCCGCTCATATTGCTCGAGTTTCTCCAAAGAGGATTTCGCCAAACCTCCATCCCCCTACTGGCTATACGGCTGGTTCTTTTGAGTTGGGCTGAGGAAGCTTGGTGCGTAAGGGAAGTTAAGTTCTCCTTTTCTTAAGACTGATTAAACCTCAACTGCACACGGTATAAGTATACTTATAAACCTTACCAGCAGTAGCGGCGCTTTTAATCCTTTCAAGGAGACATTATTCGTTTGGTGGCATCCTTACGCAGATTCCTACTCGAACATTTCTTCTGTTCGGCTGGAAGAAGCTTCCATCGATCGAAATGACAGGCTTCTGTGTTGAGAAAAGGTGTGAGGGCAGTTCTCCTTGGGAGGTTCATATTTTTTATTCTTCGAACATAGAAGTTCTGGAATTTCAATTGAATTTTGAGTCGGAGAATTTCGATGATGATTTAACCTCGACTGTCCATAGTTAGGCAGGTATATGTACCTATCAAGAACCGCTCAAGCAAAGGTATCTTATTTTGGTGCAGTGATAGAACATTGCCATCTGTGTAGTCACCTGCTGATAAAGTTATGTATACATGGTAGGTACATGCATAACTACTACTGTATGATTGTGTGCTTGGTATCATCCCTCGATCCTCAATAAGGCTTGGCTCCCAATTTCCAAATTATACATTGCACTCATACCTATTCACTCTGCAATGTTGAAGCCCCCAGGTAGGTAGGCTATACTGAAACGATCGACCCCAGCAGTGTTTATCTCACGCACTTACCTGCGATGTACAATTAAGCAACTCTTCGCCATTAATGGCAGGACGCATAAAGTGTATTTGATTTGACCCGTAGGTTGGTTTAACATTCAATTGAAATACCACACAAACTGCGTTAACGAAGACTGTAACCTTTAGTGTTAATGGAGATAGCGATGGAAGAGGCCGAGTGTGGTACTTTCATGTGCAGTACGTCAATTACGACTTGGCTTCGCGTGAGCTGCAACCACAATGGCAAAATCTGAAAGTATACAGCAGGGTATGGCCTGCCGAAGCCGATATGCGCCTACGACGATTATAATAGTCCCGACCCCACAATGGGACCAGGCGTTGTTACTTTACGGCCACTAAACAGCCTTTAAATTATTTTAATGGTCTGTTTTGGGTCGACCGGTCGGTTGTTACACGCGTACCTTGCAGCACCTTTGCCTTTTGCATTAATAATGTTGAAAAGCAGGAGGGCAGACCACGCATGCCGAATTTTGTTTAAGGCCTCTGGCTACTAACGAGTAGTTAGTAATGACTTGCCACTTATTTAAGCGTCGAGCATTTTTGAAATTCCACTTTTGGGTCGATGAAAAAGTAAAGGCGGTCTGAACCCGTTGCCATCTGGCTCAACGTGGCGGAAATTAGAAGGCTCCTGTGCCCTTAGTATCACGTTACTATTCTAGTTAAAAGAGGCATTGTGAGATTGGGACCTACGTTTAATAGGTAATATGTATAAAAAACACTGCTCTACGGCAATTAACGAATTAACGATTGACTGTAAACCCTACTAAAGACCCCACCAACTCATTCGCAGTTGATATACCTAATAAAAATGATGTAATGCGTGAAAAATTCAAAATCACGTCGGTCGCCATCGATTTATGTTTACAGCGCACGCGGTGCAAATCTGGCCTTCGTTACACGCTGCTATGCGGAGGGGAGGTAAGAAATATCGTTACCCTCGACCGATACGGCCGCTTAGTAATTACCTGTTAGTTTTTGTTAGTGAGAGTGTTTATTTTAAAGCTGATCCGATCTCAACGTTCCGTCTCTCTCGCACCCTCTCTTCCTGCTATCCTGCGGAAGATTCGAGTCAACAGATAGGACCGCCGGCTCTTCGTCCAGGAAAACAATGGTTCGGGGCAAATGAAGCCGTTTTACTTCGGGAGTGGGTACACATGGGAACAGTGCCAATTATAACCGACACCCTTGTTAAACCGTGGTGGGTAATGACCAGCCGAAAATTAAAACGAAAAAGAAAAGGAGAAAAAGCCGTTTAAAGGAGCCAAAACTCCTTAAGCCGAGAGAGATCGAGATATGATACGGAAACCTTTGTTCGCTTATTTGACCGGCTCGTCTGCTTCAGCTACACGTCAAGCACGTTTGGCTTTCTTTGATTAAAAGTTGGTGTTTTCCTAAAAAACTGCGAAGCGTTGTTGATTGATGTTTGAACTCAAAAGCTTATTGAGCTCCTCGAACCTTCGTTGCGTATAATTTCAAAGGTTGTGCCGTCGTTATTGCTAAACCGAATGCTATATCGTAGGGAAAAAATATTAACATTTTTGTCATCCCTTGTTTCGCCGGTAACCACGATTAATACATGGGCCAACTTCACCAACAATGAAAACCTAGATCAAGCGAAATAAACAATTTCGATGCCATGGTTTCGTTTGTGTCAAGATACGACATTACCATCAAGATCAAGGAAATACTAGGTTTTTATTACTGGTAAAATTGGCCCTTAATCTGTCGAGGAAAATTGAAAAATAGACAACACTGCTAGAATCTTGGAACGAGCAATAATTATTATAACCAGAAGGTTATGAAGTTTATGCGATGAATCTGTTGAAGGGATCCAGCTTATTTAAGAAGTTAATTTATTGACGACTGTTTCTCGTCCACACCCATTGCGTCTGGTGCTTGTATTCCATTAAAATAGAAGCCGAGAACCGATGCTCCAGCCATCCTTAGCAACAATATCTATATAAAAATCAAATTATAACGAAAGCATCGTTAGCTCGTATATTACAAGCATTCGATTAAGGAAATAACGTTTTTCAAAGTGAAGTGAACGCATTCAGATCCGTGAGATACATCGAGAGCGTATTTTTCGTTGGGTGAGAAATATCTGTGTTGGCGCAGATACACGCAGGTATAGGAGAAAATGCGATACTGTGTTGCAATGCTGCGTCCAGCGAACCGGAATTGGAATTAATGAGAAATTGTAAATATGGTTGCTGTTTGGTTAAGATTTATGGATTTTTCACTAGGCAAGGCTTCCAACTCACTTTTTTCAAGGACTCATCCCTTTTTCAGTGGCTTTGTAGTAGGTAAATACTATGAAATACGGCACCTAAACATTTGTATCGGTATGCGTTGGTTCCTGTATTAAAACTTGATGATTTTGCTAGGAAAAACAATAACATGTGTAACATGTAAACAATAATATGTGTTTACCTGAAAGGAGTTGTTTTAAACGACTTGAACTGGCTGTAATCAGATTGAAGGTGGTTGGTATATACAGATTTTGCAATGAATATTTATATAATGCTCAAAGAATAGCCCATTATCGGGCGAATGCTGCGCAATCAGGCATCGACAATTGTGAGGACGAGCGTGTTGTAGGTATTAGGTACCTATTCGAGTCCTCCCTTAGAAGACGTTGGGCACTTCTACCAATAGGGGGATTTCTATCTTTGAGAAAATGGCCAACGAGAAAGGCACATAATATGAATACGGCCAAACGGCAGAGATATGGACACATTGAAGGTAAACGGCTCAGTTGAGATGGCACAAGATACTAGGTAAACTGCGCTGCAACACATTTGCGCAATATTGAAAATATCTCTTGCAAGTAGCAGCAGCATAATATAAGTATGCAAGTAGCAGCGAATATCATCGTCACATTGTTGTGCAAGAGAATTTCTCACGAAGTTGGAGGTATGATTCTAACTTCAACTAGGATCAGCATAGCTAGTTGAGATTTCAAGCTGTTACCTCCGGGCAGAGGGTTTTCGTGTTTTCATGGAGCAGATACAGGGTCAGTCACAATGAACGGATGTTTTTGGAAATAATGCTACTTCGCTATGCACGTTCAATGCAAATAATGCACGTTCGCATCATGGCGTGGAGTGTGTAGGAAAGCGTGTACGCCACGCAGTATGGCAGTTCTTTGAAAAAAGCGAATCTGTGGCATTCTATCCATCCAACTGTAAAATAATCTATAGGGGACCCTGATATAAGGTTATCCTAAATTGGCATTAGGCAGACCTAAATAATTTCGTTTATGAGCAAACTCGGCGTTATTTTTGTGCCGTTTGTTGGATTTGATGTGAGAATTGAGAAAAGATAATTCGTATACCTAAACACGGTATTCTTAGCTAATTGCTATAGATGGTCGGTTAATGAAGATGTTACGATCAAAATTTACGATTTTCCGCAATATTTACTATAAGCAATTCTTCCGCAACCCCTGATTAAAGTGACCTCCCAAGACTTGGTAGGTACCGGCCAAATTCCTTGAAAATTCAAACGATCGACGCATTATTTACAAAGGGTTTACTTGGAGGAGCAATGAGATGCAAATGCGGGCAGCCAATGATTTGTCCTCGTCCGTGTTATGCCCAAGAATAACATGCTCCCTCAGGACCCGAGGCTACATGGAAATCGTTGGGCCCGAAACAAGACTAGCACAGGAACCCTGCCAGCAGAGAACATCCCCTATATAATCATTCCTCTTAGTTTCCCTAATGAGCTCATCTCTAACGACTACATAATCAGTCAAAATTTAGACTCTCCCATGGATTGCTGGACAGAAGCCTTGTTCACTTCTTCGGAACTGTTCATTTGTTTTTCTTGTAAGATCAAATTCTCGATAAGAATAATTTGATCTCATTAATTAACCAGACTACCTATTATACTAGCCTTAGCGGTCTTTTGCCTCGCCTCAGTTTCGCATCCTGCTCAATGTAAGAGAAATTCGTTTCCTAACGGTCGTCACTAGGAATTCCGGTGGACGGAGAGGATTGGACAGTTGCAGCTAACGTTTTCGTACGTATTGTCAGTTTAACCTTTTTTTACAGGACCAGTGTTTTCCTGAGCGCTAAGCTTTGCTGTCTTAGAAGTCTTGATATGACCAAAAATATCAATCAGCCTCTGTTGGAATGAGACTGTTGTTGTAAGGGACCGCAATCCCTTCTTTTTGCCCGAATTATGAATTTCTCCCTTCCCCCTCGAATGCGTGGGGCTGCTCGGTTGGGAGTTGTAGTGGGTTGGTAAGTTGGAAGCCATTTCCCTTCAACAGATTTCCAGCAATGCTGCGACTTTGCCATCTTCAACTCGCCTTGAAGATAATCAAAATTTTTTTCTTGAATTTTTCATGCAAAAGCATTCCTCGCTTAAAAACGATACTTTACCCTTTTATGTTGGATATGCTCAGTGGAAAAGCAACTCTGACCGTTGCAAAAACCGGTGAGAAAGCCGATCGAAATGATTGTGAAGGGTCGCGTTGCAGTCGAGAGGAATGGCGAGCGTGCTAGGCTGAGGATAACAAATGCTGCTAACGCTAACCATTCGTTCCTACGGCATCTTACACGGTTTCACGAACCGGTAGCTGGCGGATAGCGTGCGATTGAATGCGACAGGACGTGTGCGCATTGCTCATCTGGGCTCAATGCGGCGAAGATTGAAGATTGTGCACGAGGATTTGCGGGGACATGCGAAACTCGGCTTTGCAGGAGTGCCAGTAACACGAATGATGAATTTTCAAAATGATAGGTAGGTTCCCACCTAATGGAGAGCGACAAGTCTTACGTTAAATTTTTCCCCCTTATCATACTTGGCCTTGTTTTTGACTTACTTAGCGCATGGACTGCCCGAATGTTTCTGTTGCCAACCTCGGTCGAGGTGACACCAACGTAGGTTTTTGTACCAAGGTATGTAGGTTTTTGCATGCAAATGTCACTCACAATGACTTGCTGCATAGTATTAAATACAGCAAATTTTGCTGCATTTACGCATGCCTTCAGTGTGCTATCTCGGACTCGCTGGCGCACAGTGCGGATCGAACGGGCGGCTGTCCCTGAATTATTGCTTCAGATCGCATCTGATGTGTAGCGGTTCGAACACGAATCCTTCTTCCCCTTAATGGGCTGGGCAGTGAATATTATCTTACCATTCGCAACTTGCCGTTGGTGTAGTACTACCTATTGCGACCAGCTGTTTTTTAAGGTATCTTTAAATTTCTCGAAATTTATGGTGTCTCAAAACAACGAGGCAAAAATTGTAGACAAATTTTTAAAAACTCAAGGCGGCAGCCTGTGTCTAACGCAGGTGTTGTGAAACCAGAACAACTACCTAACTCCCTCCTAATCCAATCCTCTCCTTGAGGGCGGCAGGGCTGGCCCACGACAACTTTGGTTATCAGGCGAATAGCAGCGCCAGGAATACCCGTTTACTCTACTCTATCTTATTATACCTACCCTAATAAATGGTCATTTCCTCATAAGAGTCTTCTGCGCCACTGTGGAAAGGGTTTATTGCTGTGATAATATTAGGTACCTACTTTAATAAATCGTTCCCATGTTTAGCGACGAACAGGTTGCTCAAGCGCACCTGATTTGATTCCGAGGGTAAATATTTGCCATATGACCTCAAAAACAGCCCATGCCTATAAAAGTGGTTTATGCAAAGAAAATTGTTTCACTCTATTCGCCGACCGTCCAATATGCTGAAACGAACTTTACTCGGTTTTCTTCTCGTTGCTTACGTAAGTCAAATGTTCAGCCAAAAAAAAGAAACAAATACGTAATAATAATAAACCAGTGGTGCGTAGAAAACACACAATACTTCCATATTTTAAAACGTACATATTTGAAAAAATTTGATCATATTTCGACTGTTTTTAAGGGCGTTTAGGTCAAAAATATAAAAAAATTCACTATGCAAATTTTAAAATTTGCCAAAAACCAGTGGTGCGTAGATAACACACAATACTTCCATATTTTGAAACGTGAAATTGTGACACAATTTGATCATATTTTGACTGCTTTTGAAAGTGTTTAGGTCAAAAATATCAAAAAATTCAGTATTAAAATTTTAAAATTCGCCCAAAATGAAAAAACGCCACATTTTCGGAATGTAAAAAATATCCACATATTCTGCAAGGTAAAACGAAGATTTTGAGACCAAGAACGCTCAAATCGGTTCATTTTTGCGGCCGGAAAAAAATAAAATAGAAAACACTAAAAATGCAAATATCTCGGAAGTACTGTGCGTTATCCAAATTCCGATTAAACAGGGTGTTAGGTCTTGCCAAGACAAACATTTCAGTTCAAGAAATTTGAAAAAAGGTTGAGAAATGAGGGAGTTATGGCCATTTTTGTAAATGACCACAGACGGACACACGGACACACGGACAGACGGACAGACGGACACACGGACACACGGACACACGGACACACGGACACACGGACACACAGACACTTGTTCAGGAAGTGATTCTGAGTAAATGTGTATAAGAAAAAGTTTTTTCTGAAGCTCCGTTCCGATTCTCGATTTTAGGACGATCACAATACTTCCATTTACTCTGTAAATATGGAAGTAAAAATAAAGACAGATTTGGGATTATGACAAATTTAATATTTTCTTGATGACTGGTTTTCTCTAAATTGATGTTGATTTATCAATCCAATGATGATATTTCAAAAATATTGATGCCCACATTTTATCGATGAGCATTTTATTATCATGAATGTTACATGCGTACTATAACTAGGTGAGCAGCGTCTCAGAAAAAACCTATGGGTTGGCGACGATTCGCGGTATTCTTTCCTTCTACCAAGATCGCCTCGTAGCCCTTGAGAACGAGTTTGGCTTCAACATTGACCGGTAAATAAACTCTTCGTTAGTTTCCTGATTTTTTTTTAATTTTAGTAAAGTAAACTTTAGTAAAGAGTGGCGGATATTCCAACCGCTTTGGAGCAGTTGTCTATAGCCCAACAAAAAATCGCTCATGAGGGCCTATTTTTATTTAATTTATTGTTCTGCACAACGGTACTAAGAGTTCTTGACTTTTACTGAAATTGTGGACTCTCTCGCGTCCACTCACTTTTCAGGTTCTTGGATAACGTTGAAAAGACTGCGAAGGCGATCAGTGCGACTGTGGGGGAGTGTGCGCATGCGGCTGCCGTTCCGTTGGGTGCCAGTTTGACGGAAGAAGCTAAAAAGGTATTCAAAATGAACAAAAATAAAAATAAAGAAGAAGCGTAAATTCAATTACTTACCTGCTGAAAATCGATAACTGTCAACTGTCAATTTGATAAAAAAATTAAAGCGCTAAATGTTCAGATGATTAATGAAAATACCTAGGTACCTACCTTCTTAAAGAAATCATGTAGGTACCTACCTAATCAAGATTGACTTGAGTATGTACTTAATAAGAGGGATAGCAGTAAGGTTTATGTCAAAAAATTATTGTTTGACTTGAGGAGGCGTAGGAAATTTGAGCTCTCGTAATTTTTTCCCATAGGTTCTGAGCGACCTCGATGCAAAGATGGAAGCGTTGATTCAGAAATTGGACGACATGAGCGATGACGATGTTGACAAACTTTGGACGTCGGTGAGCCTTTCGGGAAATTTCAGGACCGACATGAACACGGCTGTGATGACGCTAAAAAATGGGATATTCCAAAAATTGAACCAATTCAATAAGGAGGTTTTGGAGAAATGCAATCCAGCGGCGAACGTTGTGACGA
This sequence comes from Nesidiocoris tenuis, assembly GCA_036186465.1. Taxonomy (NCBI): domain Eukaryota; kingdom Metazoa; phylum Arthropoda; class Insecta; order Hemiptera; family Miridae; genus Nesidiocoris; species Nesidiocoris tenuis. The sequence goes on along the minus strand of AP028912.1, from coordinate 10,481,906 downwards.
TGACTATGGGCCGAAGGTGGGGTTAAATAAATGACAATAAAAACTCTTCCTTTGTCTTCGGCTTTTTTATATCCTAGCATTCTCCAAAAACAGTTGTCATTATACATCAAGGTTGGAATCAAAATTACAAAACTTTCATCGTGCGGTACGAAGCTCAACATTTATTTTAAATACCAAACACACATAATTTTTTTGTTTTAATTTTGTGTTTCTGCCTGTCGAATCAAGTTTATAGTATGAAGGAGTCAATACCATTTTTCTTTTTGTGCCGCGTGCTTTGCGCATTTTTTAACATCATCTTCGACGCTTTTGATATTTTCCATTGCCAAATTTCGGAAACGACTTATTTCTGAGAGCAGCTGTTCCCTATTGGTCCCATTGGTCGCCAAGCTTCCAAGAACCTGGGCGAGCTCTTCATCTTCCATTTGCCCGAGAGTCAGTTCGGTTTGGATTAACTGCATTATTTCTCCGTCTACGAGCTGGAATTTTAGATACAAAATAATCACTTGAAATGAATGATGAATGCATTGGTGCTTTTCTTTAAAACATGATGCACGTCTTCGGATCCCTCAAGTCGAGTTACATCGTTGAACCTCGTAAAAAAAATATTTTCTTTAAAATGAAATTTTCAACTTTAAGTTTGAACTTAGCCATTCAACAAATTTTAGTATTACGTTTAGCGCTAAAGTTAAAGTCAAACATTATTTTCAAATAGTAAACTATTTTTTCCCAAATGTTTTTAAAATTTTTTTTATAAATAAATAAATCTATTTTAATTTAGTTTTTTGTTAACATTAACACATAATCCAGGACTCACTTTATTCAACAATTTCGCTGTACTGTTGATGACAGACTCGATTTTAGACCGCGGGCATTCAGTATCATTTTTAGAGCCGTTCGTTCCTGCAGCTGACAAAGTATTGGTGTATCTGAAAATGGAAAATCAGATGGTCCAGGTTCGTGTCGTACCCATCAAATAATATTAATATCCCTTGGAATATTGTCCCTCACGAAATCAAAATCTCGCTCAAATTCTTTCTCATGTGAATCAATTCGGCGCCAAGTTCTCTCACGTTCTTCTTGATCAAAGAAATCGTCAATAGTTCATTGGAGATCTGGAAGATATTTAAATGCATAATGAGCCTAATAAGCTGAATTCTATGACTTAGAACAACGTAGTTGATTGTGATCATCCAATATCGACTTATAGAAATCGAAAACCTTTGATTCAAAACACAAATTTTTACTTCAAAATTTTAAATTTTGTGGTTGACGTGATTTACTTACAGCTGCAGTAACTACTACTATAACGCACAATTGGAATATCGATTTAGATAGCATTTCATCTGAAAATGTTATCGTCGATCACTAACTCACAACATTCACGAGCCTGTTAGTAAAACTCAACTGTTAAACTGGCGACACGAGGGCAATGTGACTAATCACTGCATCGCATCGCTAGAAGGAAACAGCTGTGTTAGCATTACGCAATTTCATTGTCCTCTCTACAAACCTCTGATTGTCCTTTGAAACAGTGTACGAGTCTAATATCGATGAAATATTTCATTCTTTGTATTTAACAAAAAAGCTTTATGAATTTACCTAAATCTGATCAACGAAAAATTCGATATTCGGCGTGCACCTGACAAAAACTTTTCTCGTTTTTCAAAATATGGTCGAATTTTAATCCCTTCCATAGGGTTCCATGTATACCGAGTAAATGGAAGTATTAGAAAGATAATAATTTTCCAATTATTGAAAGGGAGCTTCAGAAAAAACTTATACTCAGAATCACTTCCTCAACAAGTATCCGTCTGTCTGTCCATCTGTGGTCATTTACAAAAATGGCCATAGCTCCCTAAAATCTCAACCTTTTTCTCAAATTTCTTGAACTGGGATGTTTGTCTCAGTAAGACCTATCGCCTTGGCTAGCCGAAATTTGAGTAACAGGTTACTCACTAGTCGCAAAAATACCTACCACGCAAGTTTTCAGCATCTTTGAGCTCGCATTTTTGGTATTTGAACCCCAGGTATGCCTTTGGACCATTTTTGGACTCAAGTCTATGTTGATTGCAAAAGAGTAAATCATTTTTTGAGATGAATTTTCGGAGTCAGTGTTGGATTTTTCGGAGTGGTTTTTTGGGTCATTGCCGAGGTGGTCTATTGCCCAAAAACCGGGATTCTTGAGACTGAAATCAGTTTTGATGGTCGTGGATGAAAAACTGTAGAAGATGAAGACATTAAAGACCAATGGATAGGTAATGGTTCATCATAAAACACTTCTTGTTGACGCAACATTATAGACAAGTAGGTATACCTGCCTTGTGCGATTAGATGGGCTTTAATGTAACCAGGTACATAGCATTTTATGGGAACGTGAATATTATGTCTTATTATTCGATATTGCATTCCTGTTCCGGAGTTATCATGCGCTCATGCCTGTTAGTTCGTTTTAATAGCGTTGGATACCTAGGTATCTATTAATTTTTTCCGATGGTTTTAAACTACCTAATAATAATGCACTCGTAGTGTGGAGTCTCACGTTTTATTATACTTCCTCTTTGGAAATCAGGAATTGAATATCACCGTTTATCCGAACAGCCGTACTCGCTCAAATAAAATGAAAATCATTAAGGGGTCCATGATATTTTCGTGATGATTATTTCTTAAGCGGTTTACTCTCCGCTTAATGGTCACCTGCTCACCGACTGCATGGGTTTGTCTATATTTCAGTTCAATCAATATCCTGTTCTCAAATAGGGAAATTATATTTTTTAGAATTAATCAAGCGACGAAATTACCTATTGAGAGGTTGAAATTTCAGTTGCCCTCAAACTCGCCAATTTGGAATTTCGCGTTAAAAAGGAGTCGATTTTGGGTTTGAGTCGTATGGTGATGACGTCAGGATGAGATAGTTTTTACAAAAATTGAGGGAATTTGGAAATTTCAATTATACAAATGTTACAACGTTCTCGTTTGCATTTTCGCGGCCTGATATCGTATCAAAACCTTTCTACAGAGGACAAAGCGATCAAAGTTTTTTACTCGTTTGACTAAATATTCAGCATTTTGTTGTGGTTGTTGTTTTTGTGTGAGATTATAAGCATAAGGTAGAGCAGAAAAAATCGCAAACCTACGGGGTAACTCTGAGGCCTTGGAGGAGAAGATTTACGAACCCTTCGCAAAGTTTCAAGTGAGTTTCTTAACCACTGAACGTTCGGCTAGCAACATAAATCTACCGCGAACCCTGAGGGTTAGGTATTACATTTGCCTTACTTTTTCAGATAAGGGCAGCAATGAGCGTCAATTAACTCCTTTAAGGGGAAAACACTGCCTTTTTTCGTGCCCTACGTCACCTGAATAGTAAAGTTCTGCTTTGGTTAATGCTACAGTGGACCTAATAGACGGCTTGAAGGGGTTGGGTGAAAATCAGTATAATTGGCCAAGATTCAGATCAATGATCAAAATATCGGCCTACAGGATCGAGTGAAATTTCTATTTTGGACAGTCCAGGAAGGCGCCGTTTCAGCCTGTATCGAAATTTTTTTGAACGCAAACCGATTATAGTCAAAGACCGGAGTCGGGTTATACCTAATATACTACCAGGTGTATAATATACGTTGAAATAACTATCAGGGGATAAACCGCGCAGAAATTCAAGCTGAGTCTAACGCTTTTTCGAAATTTGGGCCAAATATTAAAAAACAAGTTTGTAGCGCAGTATGCAGATTTGTGAATAGAATGCATGATTCTATTGTAGAAATTCTATTGTATTTCTGGGAAAATTCTGTTGTATGGATTCGGCGTATTCTGCTTCCTGATAAGGACGGATTAGAGAGAGTTTCAGTTGAGTGTTGAGGTTTTGCATACGTACACGGTCAAGGCGTTGGCACTAAGTATGACTTGGATAGTCCTTAAAGGGATGCCTGCACATTCACGAAGGCCCCAACAACAAAATATTTTCAAGTTGCATGATTTGACGTTTGAGTCAAACAATATTGCTCGAAATTTTGAATTCGAATTCGCCTGCAAGTTCTTTAGCATAATTTGTTTTATCCACCGCATAACTAATTATTGTAGAACCCTCGAACAATGCTACACTACTATAATATATCGTATTATACATCATACTATACTATATACATCATATTATTATGTCAGCTGATCAAGGGTGGGGTCAGACACATGTCTCCTTCGACGAGCTTAATTTTTTCCGAGCATACTTAAATCAAATTGCTCAAGAAACGACTCACAAAGATGACAATACCTAGTCGAGCCCAATTCGGTCGACTTCAGAATGCCGTGATTATACACATTTTATACCTAATTGTACCACTGCAGACCTAATTACTCACCCGATGACAGAATTTTAGTGCTCGATGTTCAATTGACCGGAGGCTACCTATATCGGACGATAATTTGGTGATCGCAGTATATAAATACATGTATGAACTTATGAACGAGGCAAGCAAATGGCCGGGCATTATCATCATTCATCCTCCGCTGGGCCAATTATTGTCCGAAAATCGGATACTTGACTAGCTCAGTATTAAAGTGGGATAGAAGTCGTAGATAATTTATCGACCGTCTGGAGAAAGTTGTTCACGATTTCCCTTGTCTTTTACACCGGAATCTCGATCCTTGGACCACGTAACCTGGATCGTTGTTATTTTGTAAATAATAATAATCGTGAGGTCCGTCCCTGCACAGATCAGATCGGTAAGGAACTTTCGTTTTTTCCGAACGGGCGAGCATACCTGCAGCAATTGAACTTGTCAATATCTATGCTATATTACTGGGCCAAGAAATGAAAAGAGATTCGTCTTTACCGTGGTCTTGGGACCTCCAAGTGGCAGTACTGCGACTTAATATAGGTAAGTATACAGTTAAAACTTTATTAAACTTATAATTATTTTTGTAAAATTGGTTTGGTATAAGATTTTTGTCTGATAATAATGCCTACTTACAGACTAAAGGCTAAGGGACTACAGTGAGTAAAGGACGACAGTTCAAAATATATTTGATTCAAATCTTCCTGTACCCGTCTTTTTCAAATAGAAATAATCTAATTGATAAGAAAGGGGCAATGTTTTTAATTTTCCAAAATAAGAAATTCTCATTTTCAATATTGAAAAATTTATTTAATGCGCTGTTTTATTCAAGTCAAGTATTTTGAAATCGTTTTCTCCCTGAAACCTTCATCGCCAAAGTCACCATGTTTGGCCTATAGACCAAAACTATAGTTCTGACTTCATGGCTTATATTTGAACTACGGACAAGGCTAAAATTTCGGTAGTGTTGCAAAACGGTGTGACGGATCAAATTCATTTCTCATGCAGGGTAACAGTGTGCGTTACTTGTTAGCCTGTCGTGGTACGCGGGGCCGAGTTAAAAGAGAATCGAAACCCGTTCTTGTTAGTGACTTGCTGTTCGGTTGTGGTACGTGGGGGTCAGACAGACATCGAATTAAACAAGTTTACGCAACGGAAATAAGCTTTTGGAATAAAGCTAGGAACGGTAGGAGTGGCCATGATTGCTCAAAGTGTTGAATTCGAGACAATCAGGTCAACCGATTTGATAATTTGGGCGAGCGGTGCGAGAGAAATTTCTCATGAGATGATTGCAAAACTTGAGCGCGATATGGAAGTCAAACATGAATTGGAGCGAGCTTATTCCTCAGGTATTCACCGCATTCGAATCAAGGTAAAAATTCGTATTTTTCTCTGTAAAACTACAGCTGTAGCTCCCACAGTCTAGTAAGTAACAAATTATACCATTCATGCTCTAGTATAGGAAGATGCCCGGCCATTGCTCATTAACCAAAAGACGTCCTGCTGTGGCATTTGTACCTCCGACGTCCGTACGCCTTTAAAAACCCGACGATTTTTCGCTTACAAAATGTTTTTCACTCTCATGCGGCGAAGCTGATTCTCCAGCGCAGGACCTTAGGTGTGAATTCTTTTTCCATTTTTGTTCCTTCATGTCCGTAGAATTGCTTGGGATAGAATTGACGTAATTCATGAGCCGCAGGAGGTGTTGACTAATTATACCGTTTCACGCTTCATTATTAAAAATATGGAACACCATGGAATACGTATCGAGTTATAAATTGTTCTCACACCTGTTAGCAGAAGAACATGACTCCTCGTCACCAACCGCTTAAACGTTATAAGCTCACATTTCTCTCGGGTATTTAATTATTGGAGGAAAGGTAATCTTCATACGACGAGACTATTTTTTAACCGACAGTGAAAATGTAGCATAGGAATTATTCAAACTGCTATAAAACCTACCCTCCGGACTTTGGAAATACATGCGTGTCAAGTTCCGATAAAATTATTCAAAATTATCTGAAACAATGATGATAATGAGGATTAACATTGCAGGCTGTTGTGTTCCGGAAAACTTCAACCAAATTCACTTAGTTATACTTTTATTCATAATAAAAAGGTACCCACCCACTAAGCCCCTACCCTACGTCAAGTAAAAAAAAATGAAAAAAATCAAATGCCGAGCGTTATGGATTTTTATTTTTATTTTTTAAAAATGATTATTTTCATACTCACATTAGAAAAAACGGAGAGTACCTATCGGCCTATCGTAATCGTCCAAAAATTGAAAATCGGATCGGATCTCCGCCCATCAAGTTTTTTGGTCGGAGACCTGTTTTATTCACGTTAGTTTACTCGTATTGAGGGCTGTTTCGTTCGACTGATGTCTTCAGCTGTAGCTACAGGAGTAACACACCAATAACCGAAATGATTGAATTGCCTACCATTTTCAAAGAACCATCAGCTAGCTTTTGTTCAACCGTATAACTGTTATGAACTGTTAAGCGCCCTATATCCTAACACGCAAGGCATTTCTTCATCAGCCAGTTGTTCGATGAACAGTAATACCCAATGTTGCTCACGAAACTCTTAGCATCCGAAGTACGTGACCCACCTGGGAGGAATCGATTTTTCCAGTGCGAGCGATTTCAATCACAAAAGATCTCGTCATATCGACGGACCAGGTGCCAGTAAAGCACGAAAGGAACTTATATTATACGAAGGATATTCTGCTCCTTTTCCTCGCCTGATTCACAATTTCGCTTCCTTCGACCGCATGGCAGGTGGCCAGCCTGCCTATCGAATTTTTTCCTGATACTTACGTACGCGCCTTTGTCTGACGAGGCCAGGATACAAATTGGATCCGACCGAATCAGATCTGTCGCGAAATAAGTTTACAGATGACAGCGGGAATATTGAAAATAAAAAGATCCTCTGCCTATGGAGAACGTTGATTTTGCGCGAATACCATTTTTCGATTTCCAACAATGTGACCTTCTTGAGACAATCGAGAAATGCGATCAGTTGGAAAATAGGGGAAAATATGACACAATGGAGGCCTCATGGAAGAATATCACGAAACAATCTTGGTGTGACTGCATCCTTCTGAATTACCTAACGATATATTATTGTGTAAATCATGATGTTGTTGGTTCTCTTGGTATACGCTCCCCCAAAGTATATTAAATGCGTTAAAAATTAAGTTGGAAATCTGGCACTAAAATTTCAGAATTGAACCCGGCATCTCCAGATTTCTAATCCGTCTGTCTTGACTTTCAAGGGGATTTCGCCAAGATGGATGTTTTCCTTGTGTACACCTATCTTCCCGAATAACACTAATTGACCGCCATAATATGGCCATATTATGGCCTACTGGCTAGGTCGTCGGACTAAAAATCTGGAGATGTTGGGTTCGATTCCCGCTTAAGGCTAAATTTTTGTGCCAGATTTCCAACTTGATTTCCAACTCATTTGATACCTCTATCGTTTTCTCCAAGAACAATGCTACACAGCAATGAAAAGTCGTTAAAAAGATACGACAAAAAAATGACGGATCAATCTTTTCATAATTCTGAGAAGATCGTCTGTAGGTAGGTAAATATGTGTTGAAACATGGAGCTCATATCCAGGCAGTAAAGGGAAGTGGGTATTGAAATTGGGCTCGGATCTTTCTTCATATTAGTTTTCACTTCAAAACGAGTAGGTGGGACTTTTTTTCCTCGAAGTGCAGTGACCTGTCAACCCTACAACTCCCTAGCAACATGATGGTTCCATTCAATCAATTCCCAAAAACATCAATTCTCAAAAACGGTCTTTGATCCATTTTCCTCGTACGGGCGGGTATTCTGTTATTGGCTTTCAAAATTAGATTTTCACCGTTCACGATGGGCGATTTTCTCCTTTTAATTTAATTATTGGTGTACCTTCCACCTACGCTCTGGTAACTTTTTTAGGAAATACAGTTTTCATACGAACATGACGAAAATCCTTTGTTGAAGAAAATCGATTCATCGAGAGTTAATTTTGTTCAATCCCTTTATGACCTTAATGAAACTTTTGTCGGTGTAGGTAGATCATAGAAGGTGTATACTTGTACAAGTAGATATATGTAGGTAACTTAATTTAACACGTTAGCAGATCAATTGATCTCACTCTAATTTGCCACCGATTAAATCAAATCAGTCCTCAAATTTTAGGCAATTCAGATGATTCCCAATTTTCCAACGATTTTTCTCCACCAACAGTTGGAGCGGCTTCGCTTTCATTTCTCCCTAGTCAAACAGAGCCTCGTCTTCTTCTGATGGAATACGAGGCCCGACGATATTATTACTATTACAATTATTCATGAAGAAGCTAACAGGCACGTCCTTTTGGCCCTAGATGATGGAAAAAGGAAGAGGGGGCAGGTGTGATAGGATCTTCGACGTTCGGAAAAGGAATGATTAGGGGGTTGGTCGACAAACTAGGTAAGAAGTTATTTTAATTGGGGCAGATGGCGTTACCTTGTTAGCTACCCCTGGTTACCTGTCAAAATGGTACCCCTTCTCCCGCTGGAAACCAGTTTTCATTTTTTTATTTCTTGGACTAGACAAGGCAACAGGCTCTAGCCAGACACGGACCCAATTCTGCCAGCTATCAATGGTGAAAGCATGGCCTAGAGGCCTATCCTCAGACAACTACCTACTTTTGTTTCAATTTCGAGGCGTCGATAGGGACACTTTTCCACCACCCTAGCACACACTGGGCTTTTTCTATTCCTTTCCCGACGATTCTACCCTCGTCAACTTCTCTCATTCGTCTTGAGTGCCTTCCATTTTTATAGCATCTGCCCCTGCCGGTTTTCTTAAGCAGATCTCCTCCTCCGAAGACGTTGGGAAGATTTGAGTTTTTTCTATCTTCCCACTAACAATAATCCGTTGTCGAGCAGCATGTTCGCAAGCAATTATAATAAGATCAGTGACAGAGGATGGAATTAATGCTTGTACTTCATCTTCGATTGGTATCACGCGATCCGATACTTTTCAGCGGAAGGGACGTTGATTGGATTACTCAATGGCACTATCCACACCTTGGACCACCTGATGTTTTCTCTGTTAGGGCCCTTTGGAATTGTCATTCTCCGACTACACCTGTCAACAGAAAACTGGAAGTATTATTGTCAGATATAACTGTGATGCTCTAATGATAGGTGGTTGTTGTATTATATATTCAAAAAATCTGAAGACCTTCTCCAGGAATCACCTGGTCTGGTATTTATTAAGCAAGAATAAGCTATAATATCATGTCATACTGCTATCTCTTCGTGGAATGATCACATTTCAATGTATTTGAGGTACTCATGTGTATTATAGTGCTACAGGTCGATTACTATGAGGAAGTTGTACTTGTAGAATCCTGGTCAATACCAACGCGAACCTCAAAAAATGTCGATTAAAAACTTTGATGGACTTTGATATTTTTTACTTTTAAACTTGAATTTTACAAAACAGAATTGGAGTGGAATACATAGGTATTTATTTTGTGTTGTTTTAGAATCAATTTACCTGAACAAAAATGTGCGAGTTTGAATCTATTTCCTCGGTACCTACCAAATAATTTATTGAAATTCAAACAGTCTCTCTCCAAAAACTTAGTTGATTCACTGCAAATGCTATTTGAAAAATAAACGAAAAGAAATAGAATTCATAGGCATTCAAGTCTTCTCAAACTCAGGAATTTGTCGATTAACCAATCAACATTACTACCAATCAGACTTGTCCTCATCAGGCGTCGTAGGTACGTTCACCTGGAGCAGGTGAAAGAAAACAAGGAGAATAGCCTTTCCTTAAACAACTGGCCCATAAGAAACCTCCTCATGGTTATAGCTCGCATGGTCATTTCTCCTGCCCCAGAGCAGTGGCCTATTCATACTGATTGTTGGCGTCCTCCTAATAAGGTAATCTCCAATTAGTTCGTGTGATTAGTCCGCTCTCATTAGTTGCCTTACGGATCCGTATCAAAACCTAAGGCGATGTTCTTTCATGGCAAAACCTTACCTTACACGCTCTCATCTTCCCTGTCAACTTGGTTTTCTATGGTTCATCATTAGGCTTTTGTTTGTAGAGTTCATGGTTGTAGCGTATAGGTACCGTAATTCCAGAACTCTTCGAGCAAACACCAAAATCGGAGCTGAACTGCCTCATTTTTTCCTGTCGAATATTCTTCGCAGGATAAGCGGCGTTAAATTTTGAATTGAGTTTAAGCTTTTTCTCAAAATGAAGCCAGAAATGGCTTTTGTTCGCTGCTGCAAGAAAAATGGTGCTGAACGAATCGAATCACCAAGTTCTCGATTCACAGCTCGTAATAGTAACTACCGGATGCATCAAGGAGTGGTAGTCAATCTTCAATAGATCAAAGAAGATCTCAAAAACGTGAATGAACGAACACGGGGAGGACGTGCTTATTCAAGTTTCCAAGGTGTGTACGCCAGGCTTCCATCGTCAAATCTATTATCAACCCATTGTACGGGACTTCCCTCCCCTCCCCATCTTCCAGCGACACGACAAATGTCTTTTAGATTAATGAACCGTTTGTTACCTCGAAGCCCACCAACGGAGATGTGACATCGGGAAGCCGGTTGAATCAAATGCGTAATACGGGTTGATAATGGCTTTCGAATATTGACCGACCACCGAGTTGGACAGGCAAAAATACGACCGAATTTTCTAAAACTATTCTTTGCGAAGAAGGGCACAAAAAACGCCCTACCAGAAATCTTTTTGGAGAAATGTGACCTGAGAAATTTAGGAATTTCGTTGAAATCTTTTTCCAAATATTATAGGTACATTATACAACGGGATGTAAAAACGTTTGTTCTCTTGAGATTTCATCGAGGTTAATAAAATCTATCATCAGATCACCATTAGCACGATCAATCACCAGCTTTTCTGCGACACCTTCAATGCCCGTATCACCATAAACGAACTATCTCGAATCGCATTGTTCAACCTCAGACTGATTTATCGATACCGGTTTAACCATGATTTTGCATGACGCCCATTAACTACCGTAGCAATTAGTTCGGCGACTTGTCAGCTTATAAAACTGCATTCCCTTGCACATGCGCGTTTCCTGAAGAAAAAGAGCGATTCAGATACCTATCGATTGGACACTCGTTTCAAGGGCAATCCGTATTCGTGAACCGGAATTTTTCGAGCCATATTTCAAGTTACAATTACGCAAACAGCGCCAGACTCGCGGGCCCCGGAGTTTTTAGCCTAAGGTTACTCCCCTGGCCCGAGCCTGCAAAAGGCTGTTGATTTATTGCGTCTACCCTCTACCACAATTACGTCCAATCTGAGGAAGGAAACCAGTTTCGTGGCCCTCCGCACTTTTCTTATCCACCAATCACCACTTGATTTGGGTTTCAACGTCTTGCCGACTTGATAATGCGCCGATGATCGCCATGTTAAACTTTCCTCTGCCAAGAGCGGCCCCGTGTTGGTAATATTCTCTTTTCGAACTGGTGGAATCTTGGAAAAGGGAACAGCCACCGATGATTGCTCTCGAGAAGAACCAGTTCAAATTCTTTTTTGACTAAATATTCGTGAGTCGCGTGTGAATGGCATTTTTAGGCCTGGTTTTTATGGAATGGCTATTTCAGTGATTATAGTCATAACAATCTCAACGTTGATTCAAGTACATTATCATATCATTATCATTCGCCCCAAAAAGCGCCCTTGCAGAATAATCACAAGAATGTCTATAGTGCATGTATGCACTATGAGTGTATACATAGCACACGTACAGCACAGGTCGAACTCACAATCGAAATCGAAGTCAAACTTACAATGACACAGAAACTCAAACTCATAATCGAAATCGAAGTCAAACTCACAATGGAACTTAAAGTCAAACTCATAATCGAAATCGAAGTCAAACTCACAATGAAACAAAAACTCAAACCCATAATTGAACTCAAAGTCAAACTCGCAATGAAACTTAAATCAAACTCATAATCGAAATCGAAGTCAAACTCACAATGAAACCGAAACTCAAACTCACAATCGAAATCGAAGTCAAACTCAAAATGACACAGAAACTCATAAGTGAAATCGAACTCAAAGTGAAGTCAAACTCACAATGGAACCGAAACTCAAACTCATAATCGAAATCGAAGTCAAACTCACAATGACACACCAACTCAAACTCATAATCGAAATCGAAGTCAAACTCACAATGACACACCAACTCAACATCACAATCGAAATCGAAGTCAAACTCACAATGGAACCCAAACTCAACATCATAATCGAAATCGAAGTCAAACTCACAATGAAACCGAAACTCAAACTCACAATCGAACTCGAAGTCAAACTCACAATGAAACCTAAAGTCAAACTCACAATCGAAATCGAAGTCAAACTCACAATCGAAATCAAAGTCAAACTTACAATGACACTGACACTCAAACTCATAATCGAAATCGAACTCAAACTCACAATCGAAATCGAAGTCGATCTCACAATCGAAATCGAAGTCAAACTTACAATGACACTGAAACTCAAACTCATAATCGAAATCGAAGTCAAACTCACAATGACACACAAACTCAAACTCACAATCGAAATCGAAGTCAAACTCACAATGAAACCCAAACTCAACATCATAATCGAAATCAAAGTCAAACTCACAATGAAACCAAAAGTCAAACTCATAATTGAAATCGAAGTCAACTCACAATGAAACCGAAACTCAAACTCACAATCGAAATCGAAGTCAAACTTACAATGACACTGACACTCAAACTCATAATCGAAATCGAACTCAAACTCACAATCGAAATTGAAGTCGATCTCACAATCGAAATCGAAGTCAAACTTACAATGACACTGAAACTCAAACTCCTTATCGAAATCGAAGTCAAACTCACAATGAAACCCAAACTCAACATCATAATCGAAATCAAAGTCAAACTCACAATGAAACCAAAAGTCAAACTCATAATTGAAATCGAAGTCAAACTCCCAATGAAACTTAAAGTCAAACTCACAATCGATATCGAAGTCAAACTCACAATGAAACAAAAACTCAAACCCATAATTGAACTCAAAGTCAAACTCGCAATGAAACTTAAAGTCAAACTCATAATCGAACTCGAAGTCAAACTCGCAATGACACACAAACTCAAACTCACTATCGAAATCGAAGTCAAACTCATAATGAAACTGAAACTGAAACTCATAATCGAAATCGAAGTCAAACTCACAATGAAACTGAAACTCATAATCGAAATCAGAGTCAAACTCACAATGAAACCAAAGCTCAAACTCATAATTTAAATCGAAGCCAAACTCACAATGAAACCCAAACTCAACATCATAATCGAAATCGAAGTCAAACTCACAATGAAACCCAAACTCAACATCATAATCGAACTCGAAGTCAAACTCGCAATGACACACAAACTCAAACTCACAATCGAAATCGAAGTCGAACTCATAATGAAACTGAAACTCAACATCATAATCGAAATCGAAGTCAAACTCCCAATTAAACTGAAACTCATAATCGAAATCGAAGTCAAACTCACAATGAAACTGAAACTGAAAGTTATAATCGAAATCGAAGTCAAACTCACATTGAAACAGAAACTCAAACCCATAATTGAACTCAAAGTCAAACTCGCAATGAAACTTAAAGTCAAACTCATAATCGAACTCGAAGTCAAACTCGCAATGACACACAAACTCAAACTCACTATCGAAATCGAAGTCAAACTCATAATGAAACTGAAACTGAAACTCATAATCGAAATCGAAGTCAAACTCACAATGAAACTGAAACTCATAATCGAAATCAGAGTCAAACTCACAATGAAACCAAAGCTCAAACTCATAATTTAAATCGAAGCCAAACTCACAATGAAACCCAAACTCAACATCATAATCGAAATCGAAGTCAAACTCACAATGAAACCCAAACTCAACATCATAATCGAACTCGAAGTCAAACTCGCAATGACACACAAACTCAAACTCACAATCGAAATCGAAGTCGAACTCATAATGAAACTGAAACTCAACATCATAATCGAAATCGAAGTCAAACTCCCAATTAAACTGAAACTCATAATCGAAATCGAAGTCAAACTCACAATGAAACTGAAACTGAAAGTTATAATCGAAATCGAAGTCAAACTCACACTGAAACAGAAACTCAAACTCATAATCGAAATCGAAGTCAAACTCACAGTAGGTATTTTGAAGTTTGATGGAGTTTGACTTCGATTTCGATTATGAGTTTGACTTTTGGTTTCATTTTGAATTTGACTTCGATTTCGATTGTGAGTTTGAGTGCCTATCGGTTTCATTTTGTGTTTGACTTTGATTTCGATTATGAGTTTGAGTTTCTCATTCATTGTGAGTTTGACTTCGAGTTTGATTTTCTGTTTCATTGTGAGTTCGACTTTGATTTCGATTAGGATTTTGATTTTCTGTTTCATTGTGAGTTTGACTTCGAGTTCGATCATGAGTTTGACTTCGAGCTCAATTATGAGTTTTGGTTCATTTTTCTATAGAAATGAACCTTTGTAATCGGTCAGGAAAAAAAAAATTTTAACACCCCCTGAAAATTTGATGGTTTACGTTTCAAGGGGTGTAGAATCCGAATCTGCAATAAAAATTTTTTGTCCGTCCGCCGTCCGCCGTACGCCGTACGCCGTACGCCGTACGCCGTCCGCCGTCCGGGGTTTTTCAGGGGGAAGGAGTTATCGAAAAATTTTGAAATTTTTACCAAAAATCAAGTTCCGTATCTAGTTGGTCCTAACGTCTCGGCAGAACCCTACCTTAATTTTAAGGCCAGTAAAACAGCTGTTGAAGTGGGGAAAAATTCGTGTTTTTCTGGAAATTTGAAACATAGGCATGTGACGCATCATTTTCTATAGATTTTTCTATGCTGAATCGAATGAGACCATCGCCACGCCGGTAGCTTCAACCGTTTAGGAGTTATTGCAGTTTTAGTGAGACATTTTTGAGTTTTTAAAAATTTCTACAATTCTTAATAACTCGAAAACGACTAGAGCCACAAAAATCGTTTTCCACTCGTTGGAATCCCCACAAAAACTTCTGTCCTCCCGATATCTTCAATTTAAAGAATTTGGTCGCATTATACAAATCAGCAAAACAAAAATTGGAAAAAGTTGAGAATTTGGCCTCGGCTCTTAGATACGGTTGATTGATCTACTTACGACCACTAGCCTATTACACCTACAAGGTGACGCACGCACACTAGGCCAGTTGCGCTTGGCAACATAAGAACGAGACAGGCTTTAACAAAGGTTCTGAGGCATTCTTGACGCATTTTTAATTTCATTATTCAGAGAATTTAATAATTATTATTATTCTGTTAGTTATGCAGGTAAATAAGAATAGATTAAGTGATGATTTCAACAAAAATTAACGACGAGCTGCGTTGAAAAGATAGATAGGTAGGTCAAGCAAGGAGGACCAAGCAAAGAGGATGATTATTTTTTGCCGGGTTGAAAAAACGTTTTTCTAAATCCCCATCTAAAATATCTACCAATTTATACTGAAATTCTAGAATAATAACAACTAAATTCCGTGTTTAAGGAGAACCTATATATCGTAAGATTTGTCTTTGCAATCGAAAAATGAACCCCTGTGCAAAATTTGCAGAGTTCTTCGGATACACCGAAAACTGATGTGCACATGCCACTGATCTACTTAGCAGCGTTTTTTTGTTTCATTGTGAATTTGAATGACCAAATGATTTTGAGTTTCTGTCTGATCGTTTGTTTGACTTCGATTTCGATTATGAGTTTCTCATTCTTTGTGAGTTTGAGTTTCTGTTTCATTGCGAGTTTGACTTCGAGATTGATTCTGAGTTGGAGTTTTTGTTTTATTGTGAGTTTGACTTCGCGATTGATTATGAGTTTGAGTTTCGGTTTCAGTGTTAGTTTATCTTCGAGTTTGATCATGAGTTCGGATTTCTGTCTTATTGTGAGTTTGACTTTGATTACGATTATGATTTTGAGTTTCTCATTCGTTATGAGTTTGACTTTGAGTTTGATTTTCTGTTTCATTTTGAGTTCAACTTTGATTTCGATTATGAATTTGAGTTTCCGATTCATTGTGAGTTTGACTTAGAGTTTAGTTCATGTTAGTTCATGTTGAGTTAGTTCATGTTGTTTAGACTTAGTTCATGTTATGATTCGTCATAATCATATTAGAATTTTTAGTTGCTTGTATCATTGTGAGTTTCACGGTTATGATGATGAAAATAAAAATAAAATATTATTTCATGTTTGAGTATAATGATGGTGGTGGGTATTCTGCCAACGGTGAGTACGTGCTTTGGGGGTGGTGGGTATTACGGTGGGTATATTCACCTGTTAACAACACCTTTTTGTGTGTGTTTTGAGCTTGAGGACCAATGATGTTTGCCTGGGAAGCCATTCTATTTCCGTGGATGTTGCATAAAGATCCCTCAAAATACCTTCACTTTCGATAGGTTAGTTGTATTATGCTCACACGTTCTGCATGGCCGTTGAGATTTTATTTATCGAGGCTGGGGTAACGTACAACCATACATTCTTCGTGTGACAAGGGTTTTGGCTGATTCAATTTCACACGGCTACCGGTCGTTAAGCGGTGAAACCCTCACCAGCTATAAAGCGCGAATCGCGATATACATCTTAATCCGAGCGAGAAATGTCCTGTCTACGTAATTAATAATTTAACGCTTCGTATAAAGTATGAACTACGCTCCGGCAATTTTAAACCCTCTGGGGAACTTGCAGTTTTCAAGAAAGCGCGAAGGAGGTCAGTGATGAATCGCTTCATCTGATTCATGTACGTGGACCACGCGATAGATTTTCGGCCAGATAAAATTTCTCGGCAGCGGTCGAAATCTGGCGCTCCCCTTGTCCCTCCTACAGGACACGAAATGTGTCGGTGATTTTTAAATACTTATCTCAGTTGGAAGATATTAAATGGGGCTTCTTGTGATTGGAAAGGCGATGATGGGGAGGATTATCGCTTGATTATCTCGAGAAAAAAACCTTCTCGAGCCTTCGGGGATGGCGTGAAGCCATGTTCCATCCGTACAAAGGTGTACAACTAGAGGGGGATACGTGTCCCAGGGCGATAAATTACCTTTGGGACCTTCGTTTGTTCCTGTAAAAACCGTCCAACTGCTCCCATATATTGCCCCCACTTCGCACCGTTGCCTTCGAGAGTTACCTTCGAGTTATTACTGGTTATCTTTTATCGCAACATGCTCCAGTGGTGGACCGTAAATTTCGTAATCTCTTACCCAAAACTCTCCGAAAAGACGTTTCGTCTCATTCGTTTTTCGTCCTTAATAAACTTACTTAATAAATAATGTTCGGAAATAGGACACGAATTTAAATGGAGGACATTGGTCCCTCATATATGTCTAAGAATGATGATAATTAATTCCAAATTTATTGTTATTCCAAACTGTAGATGTGTTTATCTAGTTTTTATTATCATTACTTATAGGAGGACTGTTTGGTTTCGAAAATATTTTTCTACCATCATATTATCCGGAATGCCTGCTGTCAAAATTACTGCATGAACATCAACCAATTAAACCATCAACATCGCTATAATTGTTCCATCTCTAGATTTTACTATTTACAAAGCAAATAATGAGAAAATCGAAAGACTGAATGTTTTGTTCTTCAACTATGGAAGACAGGCCATTATGTGAATTGATCGAATCAGATGATAAATGACTGTAAAAAAAAATGAGTTGGCTGTCTTGAAAATAATTTGGCAGGCTCACCATCTTGAGTGAAAAAAATCGTCAACGTCAGAAATTCCGGCATACTAATTTGAGATAGAAATTAAAATTAAAACCCAGAGTGCTACAATTGAAACGTTTTTACCTTCATACAAGACGCCCGAAATATTCACGAATGTACCAATTTCCACAATTTCTGAAGCGGATGTTGATCCGAAAGATAATAATGTATTTTCCGACAGGACCAGTTTTTTCCATTAACTTTTTCACCGACTGGGATTCGTGGCGCTCCGACGTTTGGCGTTCTGGGGAGTTCCCACATAATCGTCGACTGTAAGGATTTTCTGACGGGTGAATATTATAATAATTAGACCGATTAACAAGACAGGGGGGAAGATTTCAGATTGTCAGTTGTTGACTTTGGGGGAACACACGTGAAGAGGCGGACTTGATATGCGGACGGAACAGATTTAACGGATTCTCCGAATGGACGTTCTTGGTTTTGGAAGTGTTACGTTCTTGTTAAGAATGCCTGGGTTTCCCACTGATTTGAAGTTCCAGCCATTACAGGGCAAAGATCGTATATCTAAGAATAATAATGCTGGCTTAAAAATAATTTTTTAGATACCTACCTACGTCTAATTTATATTGAATTTTGTTCGAGAAATTTTTTACCATTGTTCTTTCGATCAATATTCTATTTACTTCGCGAATATGGGTGTAAACTTCATTGATTTTTTATTACTTTACTTATTTTTCGTAAAAACGATTTATTATTATGCTTTTCGTCGGAAGATTTGGCACAATCCTGATTCTGAAACAGGAGTGGGTCTTCAGCGTCTTCAGAAATCACTTACTAATCATCCCCGAAAGGCTCCGGTTAGAGGGAGGCGGCCATATTGATGTTCGAGCGCCTGTGATCAGTCGACTAGCGCTATCTTCAGGTGCTCTAAGCCACGATTGGCGTTCTCCATATTATAAACTCACCGGCTCATCATTTTCGGCAATTATCCCCACATGGTGATTCCCTCGTCTCACGACGGCGCGGTTGTTCTCAGCCTTGTGCTTCCTTCTACAGATGTTTAATTAAACCTTTTTCCCTTCATTTCCTATTCGTTTGGTTAAGGAGAGGCCTCCCTGAGCTGGCACTACACCGCCGTGGCGATCTCATCTGTACGTCTATATCCTCGGAAAGAGACCGCACTGAAGAACGATGATGGACTTCTTTCCATCATTTAACTTGTATGGGTAGAACTTCTGAGTTGTCTTTCTTATATTTTTTTCCAACGTTCTGACTAGTTTTTCGACGATTGATAGCGCGGTCGGCAGTTTAACGATGTTCGTCCGACAGACGGTATCCCTTCGAGCATCGTCCTAATGGGGCCGATGAAATATATTCAAATGGAAAACGTGAATGAGTCGAAGCGATTACTGTGCTACTGTATTGAGGTATACCCCAGATATATACCTTCTGGGGTATTTTTTCCAGATATATACCTGATCCCAGAAAACATGTGTTCGGAAAAAAGATCCATCACTCCCTGAACTAGGTAATCAGGATCACAGAATCGTCCTTAGTTTAAAATTTCGGTGATTTGAAAAGGTAATTTTCCAAAAATATGGCTCCTGGAATTACCATAATGTACATTTTAATCTAATAGCCCGAGATTAGCTCATAAAATGATCCATTTTACCCATAACTTATCATCTAGTTGGCTGTAACAAGGGCCATCGACTTCAGCCCTTTGAGACCATCGCGGCGTCGGTTCTCTTTCATCTTGGTCTTTCACCTGGCTATAGACTTTGAAAATCCGGTTACTAAAAAACATCTGAGCATTCTGCAAGTACGCCTTTGTCAAGAACCGATGGTGATGTTCACGTTTGATTTGGCCAGCCTCGCTGTGGAGTCGTGCTGTACAACAGGCAACGAAGAACTTTATTAGGATCAGATTACATTTATGTATTCTCATGCATTGGCTCTTCTGTAGGAACTTTTGGGTTATAGTCGCAAACTGAATTATGGAACGATTTCTGAATAGCCAATTACTCAATGGATGGAGTTGTGAATGTTTTGCATGACGTATGGAAACTGGCATTCCCGCTTGAAGGATGTTCTCCAAGAAATGCTCGGCTGTTTTATAACCCATCTCCGCGCAATAAATGTCAATGTTTGATTAAAATCCTACAGGTTCCCGTCTGGAACTGTTGGGAAAAGCGTTCGGAGCAGTGGTCAAGAACGATAATAAGAATAGGACAAGGGTCTGTGGCGAGCGAACGGAAGGTGAGAAGCCGGCAGGGCGTCCATCTGGATTTATAGAGAAGTGTTCCCGAGTTTCGAGCTTTTATAGCATCTCCCTCTGAACTGCCGAGGATTGCTACAAGAGTCCGGGGCTCATTAAATTACAAATATGCTAATAGAATTGTGCCGGACACCCACTGAAGTTCGTCCTACGGTTACAACTGCAGTCTGTGTACTACAGTACTTCAAACAGCGATCACAGTTTTCCGGGGCGTCCAGCGGTGCAGTTTTCGAATGAATCATGGAAAAAGAACTGAATTTGCAAGCATTAGTGATACGAGTTTGAAACCGAACGAGATGAACATGCGTTGCATTGAAAATAAAATTATACTGTATCTTTCCTGTTCCTGTAGAGTGTATGGGAGTTGATCAGCAAGGAAATCGGGAATAAATGGAATGATATCAAAGATTCCCAGGTTGGGATTTCCAGTCGACAAAAAACGTTTTTGGGGAATGAAGAGGAAAATGTTTCCAAATCTCAAATCCCATATCCTCCTACTCCTCCTCTCCTCCATGTCCTACCCCACCTCCTTTTCCTAACCCTCCTTTCATTATATTCCCTTTCTCCCTTTCATTGTCGTCAAGTACCTCCTGTACTCTGTTCTCCCGTGTCATATTATTCGTGAAGAAGCACGAATGCAAGAAATCAGGAAAAACGACAGTTTCACGATCAAAGTGGACCTCGCCGAAGCAGTTGTAAAATATTCTGCGGGTGACAATCAATTTCCTCGCTGGCCTTTGCAGGCGGTCCGTCAGTACGTCCCCGGCTGCAAACAGACGAACTTAAGGAAGAACGATTTACGATGATGGATGAATACTTATTTAATCAGCCTTTTCACGTGCAACTGCCAAGATTCTTCAATTTCCTGATCCATTCACCCTTTCACTTGCTTCGATGTAGTTTACGACTCGGCTTCCTTTGATTCGTACGTCAGCCATGAAACCTGTAAGTTTAAGTTGGCATTCTACTTGAAGGTTTATTCTTTTCTCAATAATATGTTCCCAAGGTTCGTCAATGAATGCCTGAGAGATTTTTGCTCAAGAAAGTACCTGTTTAAATTTTACTTCAAAACCTTCCGAGTTTTACCACCTTGGTGTTCTAAAGTTCATATTATCATGCGACCGTCCATTTTCCATGAAACTTCGGTTTGACAGTGACTATGAAAAAACTTTATTGCTATAAATCAAATTCTGACGAGCATTTCGCGATTTTTCGAAACTGAATGGCTTCAGCGTGTTCCTAACGCCAATCCATATTTCAATAGTGCGGTTGGTGAAAATAATAGTTTTTTCGATATGGATTCAAAGTCTATCGTTATAATCTCCGCATGAGGAAAATAATACAATTTAAGCGGGCAAAGAAATATGGTTTGGTAATTCATTTTGGTGCAGCGAATCAGTGAGCAAATAAAGAAAGATTACGTTACCTATACCAATCGTAAATCATCAGGCACGTGTGTAATTTCTGATCGATGATCAAAATAAACCCCCTATGCGCTCAGCAGGGTCGACTGGAAGTCCACCAGGTGGATTTCGTTTTCGTAACGGAGGCTCGTTGAAAAACGTACCCAACTCCCATCTTCGGTCATCAGAAAAACGTCACATCTCGTTCCCGTACGGAGAGAAAGAAGTCGGACACGACTGTCGGTTCCTTGGCAAAAATTCCACAGGCCGAGGGATTTTCTTCAAGCGCCAAAACGGTCTCCGGATAGGGAATCCAGCGGTGAGACTTGAACTGAAAACACATTCTAGAGGATTGATCTGAACCTCGAACGATGTTTTTGACCAGCCATTTCAGCGTTTCAATGTGAAATTTCGAATCAAATCATCAGCAGCGACAATACATACCCCCAGTGCGACCCCGACCGAGAATGTTTTAATTTTGGTAACAGCTTGGAAATATTCAGCCAGAATATCATGGGTTATTGGTTTCCGTTGATCAGCATCATGTCGTGAGCGCCCCCAATTTCAGCAGACAAAACAAAGATTTGACTGATTGAGCACCGTCGAAAATATTCTCGGCCAACCCTCCAAACGAGGTAGTTTTGAGGGATAATAACTCCCAGAATAGTGAACTTATTCTAGATAATGATGCAGCGCTGCTTCGAAGTTAAATAGAGTGAACCGAGGTAATTTCAAGAACGGAAAAGAGAAAGGAAGGAGGAGTTTCTTCCACCTACTGGAAAACCTCGAGGGCACAATTTTGAAGATAATTTCAACAAGTCGATTCGTCAACCGGTCGTCAGTAAACGGTAGGACTGCCTATCAGCCTCGTACGTACTTAATTTTCAAGGGCGATTTAGATATTTTCAGTTTTACTAGAAAATATCAAAATTTCAATTTGGAATTGAACTATCACGGTTTTCAGTGAAATCTAATGACCATAACGATGTAAATGACTAAAAATATGCAATTATCTTCATCATGCGGCCATAAAGTGGTGGATTCGTGGATGATCGAAATATCCTTTACATTTTTACTTCCATATTTACAGAGTAAATGGAAGTATTGTGATCGTCCTAAAATCGAGAATCGGAACGGAGCTTCAGAAAAAACTTTTTCTTATACACATTTACTCAGAATCACTTCCCGAACAAGTGTCTGTGTGTCCGTGTGTCCGTCTGTCCGTCTGTCTGTCTGTCCGTCTGTCCGTCTGTGGTCATTTACAAAAATGGCCATAACTCCCTCATTTCTCAACCTTTTTTCAAATTTCTTGAACTGAAATGTTTGTCTCGGCAAGACCTAACACCCTGTTTAATCGGAATTTGGATAACGCACAGTACTTCCGATATATTTGCATTTTTAGTGTTTTCTATTTTATTTTTTTTCCGGCCACAAAAATGAACCGATTTGAGCGTTCTTGGTCTTAAAATCTTTGTTTTACCTTGCAGAATATGTGGATATTTTTTATATTCCGAAAATGTGGCTTGTTTTCATTTTGGGCGAATTTTAAAATTTTAATAGTGAATTTTTTGATATTTTTGGCCTAAACACCCTTAAAAGCAGTCGAAATATGATCAAATTGTGTCTCAATTTTACGTTTCAAAATATGGAAGTATTGTGTGTTATCTACGCACCACTGGTTTCCAGTTTCGAATCTGGCATACCAGCAGTCCGTCGACACACCCTCATGTTTTTCAACCTTCTATTCGTACGTGGGTGGACAAGGTTAATTCTCTTTCATTTTGGCAAACAATGATCTAGCCGATGGGCATAATATGGGAGAACTTGTAGAAAGCACCTTGGCCGTGTTATGACACTAGGTCACTGGCAGATCTTGTTATTGTTATTCATCTCTCGACCGCATAGAAACGCCATTGGCTCGAGAACACGTACGACCTTTGCATTAAATATTCGTATTTGGTTCAAATCGATTACGGATATCTCCGTAGGCGGGGGCGAGGGAGGCCCACCTGAGCATTTAACAGCCCCTCGAGCAAGGTTAGTCCGTTCCATCGAACCCCCTTAGGCTTGGCAATTGATTTCATCTAGTGGTAATTCCGATAGTTCTTCATATACTAAAAAAAATCCTTAATTTTCATTTACCAACTTATAAGCCAAGCTTGGCGAAAGAGACTGCGTTTAACTGTGTGACCCTATCCCTGATCTGCTGACTACTGAAATCCAAGGGTCGATCATTCACCATCAATTATGTGCCAAATGGTTTAGCAAATTGTTGCCTAGGAAGTCAGCAACTTATCTATATGGAACCACCCTTGAATATGGAACAGACCTCGGGTCCATCCTGAAATTTCTTCGGATTAATGTTTAGAAGAAATGGCGAATTTGGCTGACAAAGTTTTCAAGATTCAATGATTATGAACTCTGCGCCTTTTTTTCAAGCATCCTTCCAAGCAAGCCTTCGGACGAAGTTGAATTTCTCTCATTGGTTAGTCACTTTTCAAAATTTTCTAATTGTCGACAAAAAAATAACCGTGACTAAAAACGTTCTTAAAATTTCTGAATATCTAAATACTGTAGCTGTGTCTCAAGAGGGAAAATCTCGCTCGGGTCTCCAGACCCTGGCATATTGTCCGTTTGCGGCCACGGTGGAATCTCCTGTATTCTAATTAATCCTCTAAACTGAGGGTTCCCTAATGAAGTCCTCGGATACCTTACGAAACAGGTCTTGTTCCTTTTGACATTTGACTCCTTTAACCGTTTGTCCGAAGGAGGATCCTACTGTTCTCACACTACCCCTCTCTTCTTATGGGGAAGCTAAATACGAAGTTGTCAGTGTTTGCATGAAGACGGGAAAGAGTAAGGTGTCGCCGGATCGTTAAGACAAGGCCGAGACAAACTACGCCGTCACATTATTCCAACTACTACCAAGTAATATTGTACACTTCAGTGACTACTCTCTATTTTACAGCCCCATGTATAGGATGGTAAGTGCGATACCATCTTCAGGGCATCTTGTTCGCTATAAAACAACAGTAAGTCCACTTCGTGGAATTCACGCGAAGTTGAGGCTTGTTCTCCAGCAAAACATCCAACTCATAAAGTTCGTTTTATTTCTATCCGATCGTCGTACGTAAATTTTTTCTCGCGTCCGCTCGACGAGTTGGAAGAATTTGAATTGCGAATCAAAAAGAAAATAGGTCCATCTATATTCAATCATTCGTAGCTGTACAATCGGAGTAGATAAATATAAAATTTATATTTAATCCTGACGCCACTTATTTTTGAGGAACACCTCATCGGGCGAAAAGTAGCGACAATAACTTCTTCACCTTGAAGGGCCGCTTCCATGGTCACCTTATAAGGTATAAATACATTTTATTTGCCTGCATGAATTGCTTTCAGTGTATACCACGACAACCTGATTTAAGCAATATGTTATGTGTGAAGATGGCAAAAGTATTTGAAAACATTATCAAACAGTATTTGATGAACTTCAGTCATGCTACCATTATCTTGTCGGGGAATGAGGCAAAAATGATCGATTTTCATGGTGGGTTTTCAAATCATTTTCTCACAGGCTTCCTGGCATGATAATTATGGCTCTCGCAACAACTCCACGTTATCAATCTGGAAAAGGTGTAGTTTTTCAGTCTTTGTACCCATTCAGTGAAACCTTCATAATTCCATTTACATTATCAGCACATACATTACCGCCCAATCAAAGTGAAAAAGTTCCCGAAGGTTCTTATGATACCTGAGATCTGCAGTTCAAGGATTACACAGTTGTAGCATACCAAGGCGAGCCATTCAGATGAATCCTTGAGTAAAAAGCGGGAACATTAGTAAATCATTCAAACAGCTGTAAGAGCAGCTATGCAGGTTGTAGATGGCAGTAAAATGGTACGAATGGTTTGCCCGAGGGGACGAAGCCCATGTGAGCGTATGGGAGACCTTCCCGGTGGCTACTACTCCTTTATAAGGCCATGATCTTGCAAGTGAACTTAGCCCATGGCCCGAGTCAATCCTTTAATACGAATCATACTTGGAGAGGAATTTCGCAATGTTAAAGCCGATTCTCATTCGGTAGACCTATCAGTCGGATGTTTTCGTGGTGGAGAACCATCATGGTGAAATCCAAAATCTAGGACTTTCGTCACGGAACGGCGTGCATAATAGCATTATTGCCGCCATATTTTGCAGACTAAATGAAAAAAAAATATATAAAAAAGATTTTTCAACAATAAATATATTTTAGTTCCTGCATATATGCATATTATATATAGGTAATAGTACTTTATTATCATTCTTTCTTTGGTGAAAAATGACTGATTGCCGGAACAGGTAACAAGACCAGAGGGAAATCCATCATCGCTCTATTATGGTTTAACGATACTTGAGACAATGCCTTTTTTACGACAGATTTCCAATATTCCGGTCGGACAGTGGACCGCGAGTTGAACAGCCTCTTCTTCCTCGGACCCGATTCATCGACTTCTTTCACTCGGTCCTTTGGGGCCCGTTCTGATGGATGGTTTTTGTTATCTGTCCTAACATTCCTCGCTCATCCCGACTAAACCTCGGGACGAAGAGCCATCAACAAACACTTCGCCTTATTAAATACGAGCTATAATGCCAGTCCAGGGCGACCGCCCCCTTCCCGCTCTTCAGGCTGACTCTTCTGAGCCTTTGGCTAATTTTTTCTCCTTTTTCTTTTTTTTTCTCCTTTCTTTTCGGTATCGTCATCAGTCATTCTGCCCGCCCTCGAGCGTGCTTTGGCGCGGCGCGTCGTGCGATTGACCCCTTCGCTCTTCCTTCATTGTTCACGATTAATGAGATTTTTCGCCTTTCTTCTCCAGTTGTTGTTTGAGGTTCGGCGTCTTCTATTTCAAGTTGAAATTAGTTTGGGCCCCTTGAAAAGTGCTTATCTTAGAGAGATGAGTCATCGGAGTCATCATTGTCCTTGAACCTTCAAGGATAGGGTTAGCCATCGGGCGAACTCAATTTCGATTGAAGAAGGAACAATGATTTTGAAGAAATCCAAGCTCGTAACGAATCGAGGAACAGGATTTGTAGATTTTTGAAGTTAATGAATTTTTTTATCAAATAAAAAAATAATAATCAATAATCAATCATTTCAATCCTTTACAAAACTAAACAAATTTTGTAAAGGATTGAAATTCGTGTTTAAATATTTGATTTTGTATTGGATTGAAAATTATGGCTCAAAATGTTGAAGTTAAGGGTTTGTTCCAGGAGCTGCAGCCACGCTCCTTGAACCAGCTTTATCATTAGCTTAAGATGGTACTTGGTTGCTGTGGTCACATACCTATCAACAAACTAATCCTAAGTTAACTAATCCTAATCAAGTTCTACGAGATTTTGAAAATTCGTTGAAATCTGACCGAAACAACCGCGAATCTCAAAACTTACCGGTGGAAGGCCTTACAATATTTCAACATGCAACATCATGGAGATGTTTGCATCGCGTCGGGTGAGTTTTTTCTTGCAAGATGAGATGTGGAAATGAATGATCGGAAGAGAGTTTTTTCAGAAGGCGGAGGACATTTTCATAAAAACGAAAAACATGCACGTATGAGGCTCGAACGCTGGTTGGCAAGTTTACGAGCAATAAACGTCACGCAGTACTGCGTCCCGGTCCCTGCGCACAGCTTGCATCCGACGTTATCCCAGCATCCCAGGCCAGCCAGCACGAGCTCGTCCAGCAGTTCATTCAGAATTCAATAGTCTTTGCCGGGATCGGGGCTATTTTTTATAACAGCGGTTTGAACTCCAATTTAAACGTAGGTCCTTCTAGTAGGTGCCTACCACCAGGAACTATAGTGGCGGAGGGTGCCATATTATTTTATCTTGTACCCAATTTCATAGATGGAGAACACAACTTTCATATCGCTCGCTCATTTTCATGTGAAGAGAATTGGGTAAAAATATGGAGTCTGCCTTAGAAATGCTGAAGTAAAAAGTCAAGCTATAGCTAGGTATGTGCTATAGCACATTCTGAAGGAATCATCTTGAACTGCAGTTGATATTGAAATCATCTTCAACTTAATTTTGTTGAGCACAATAGGTGGCTAACGTTTTCTCGTTTAAAAAATTCAGTAAGCTTAGATTCAACAGTGATACATTAGGAATTAACACTTGAAAACCGGTTATGATGATTATAATGAAGAACTGCGGACGAGAACCTCAGAGAGAGAAATTCAACCAGCTGAACTTCTCATTGGATTACCCATAACTCTAAACTGATTTAATAAGTTGTACTAAATAGAATATGGAAGAACTAGATCTTTATTCTCGCCTCGTTCCCTCGCTCTTGGTTACATGAAGATCTTCATCATTCGCAACGGGCGATTCGAGAGATACCGGACAGACCGCATCCCACCTTAGGTCTGCCTTCGGATTCCGTCCCCGGGCCGTCCAACCCAGAGGTAGAACCACAAATTAGGAGGCCAGTGTCAACAGCGTGGGCGTTTACAGGGCTAAGCGTTTGGACCCTCTTGGACTGCCGCATCTCACGAGGATGTATTCTCCTGGACTACGAAGAAGTATCAACTGCGAGAATGGAACTCTGGAACAGCAGCTTGCATTTGGCTGATTTGAAAAAAGAAGAAGAATTGCCCTTCAAAACCCAAGAGAAACTCTTAAAAAGTGCGTTATGCAGATCTTGGAATGCTGGAGATGGATTTTGAAGAAAATTTCGAGTTTCCAGGCCATGTTCCTAATTTCAACAACCCCAACAGTTCCTCCAACAGCCAGGTGTCGGATAGTGAGTGGCCGACTTTACCGATGGATTCTCGCTGGCGATAGGGGCGAGAAAATACATTGCTGCGATTGGTCGAGGTGGCGTTGGGATCGGATTTAATACATTTTTACGGGCCCTTGCAATCCTCGTGCTTCAGCTTGTTACAAAATTCAGCCCGGTCTACTACATAATAGCATGAAGCACATCATTCTTCAGTAGGTACACAATTACTACCCCCTTTCAACCCTCGACAGCTCTGGCTTGGATTCCTGCAAAATGGCGCCTCCCATGCCATCGGGATCAATCGACCGTGCATCGGGCACGACTCTTGGGCATCCCACGAAAAATTACGATCTGCTCTGCTCCATTCCAGTCAGGAATATTTGACGTTCCGGTCATCTATCTTTTCATCGACTTCGGGGGTGTGAAATTTCTCCTCTCGGGCCGAATGATACCACGAAAACGAGGCTAGGGAACCGTAAAAAGCGTCTCCTCCCACACGTCATCGCCGCCAAGGGGAAGATTTATTGCTCGACCTGAGTCGCAGGAACACGACCGGTCTGACGATGTGCCCGAATTATGAGCGCATGAATAAATAACTTGACGTCAAATCGTGTTGTCTCGATAAACTGCAAGGGCGAAATTATCGTATTACACATAGGTACCCAAAAAATGAATATTTTATGCCAATAATACGATTCAACTATATAATGTCTATGAAACAATAGGTAATATGAAAATTCTGAGAAGAGATTTTCAGGTTTCAAAAAACAATGGATGAGCTCTCAATCTTTTTACGAAAATTCTGGGCTTTTAGATGTTTTTTTAATGAAAATATCGACATGACATGTTTATAATATTTATTGTAGGTACCTAATTTCATTATATAATTATTATCAATTGTTATAATTATTATAATAAGTGGCTACATCTCTAAAAGGGTCGTCAACTCTCAGTTTTAGGTATGAGGTACAGTCGCGATGAAACGGACGAATCTGATATGTGATTTTCGGGCTTGGGGACGCGTATTTATTTACTCGATATAACAATTAAGAGCTTAAGTCCGAAAATCGAACCAAAAATGTTTTATTCAATATAAAAACTATCCATATAATAACTAACTATATCGCTATAGGTAGGTATTACATTTCATACCATTCCTTTATCCTGCAAAGCCATAAGGAATGAGGAAGCTGATCGGCCATTTCGCGTTGCACTACTATGAGCTCGTATGAGCACCTTGGTATCATAACATCCAAGTAGGTACGTTAAGGTTCCATGATCGCCGTTTCACGCGAATATAATGATCCCAATTTTCCATAATCAAGGTGAATATTGTAAGGAGTTCCCCCCACGCGGACACGATGTTAACACTCGAACCCCAATTAGGTGCCACCTAACTCAGATGGTAATTCGGTGTAATTTCTTGTTGGCTTTAATCGGTCTCCAAGAGGCGGAGCGGATACTTTTTAAGTATAATTTCAGAACGCATTTCTCAACTTGATAAGGTGAAACCTCGAGGAGGTCGCTCATTATAACAGGAGCTTAACTAGGACTTGATTATCGTACGTTATATTACGAAGTATTTAGCCATTGTAGCTACGGTCTCGAATCGTGTACCATGTGAGTTGTCGCTGGCTTACTAAGGAAATTACTCTTAATTTCAGCTGCGTAATGTACCTCATTTCCGAGTCGACACTATTTTGAGAATTTTTAACGATCTTAGGCACGAAATTTTTGTATAAAATAATAATAATACATGAATCTTATTTGGTAGGCATCAACATCCTATTTTTACTTTTGGTACATTTTTTAATATGACAGCGGATGGATGATCTTTTTTAGGTCACCTTCGGGCGCAGAGAATTAATTTTTTTTACAGCCTGCCACGACAAAAAAAAAAACATTTAATGTTTGAAATCAGATTTATTTCGATCTTATAGGGAAAATTCGCCTAAAAACTTCGGGACACCACTTTACACCAAACCAATGATCCGATTTTTACAAATATTTTCACTTTTGTCCAACATGAGGCGAATGATGTATACCCGATCGAAGGAGTCCTGAAGGCTGATTTGAGGAAAAGATTCTCAAATCAGCCCTAATAAGGTAGGTTGTGGTAAACATAGGAAAAATGGATTATGATTATGATGCCGTGAGTTTGAAATGTTATAAGTGCTCCCTTTGATTTGAAAACCAAAGCAAACTTGAACCACGATCGAAGTTAAATTTTCGATATCTCAGAAACGTAAAAAATTGGCATAAAAAATTTCTGCCACACTTCTGGGCAGAGTTAATGCCAATTGGAAATCTGAGTTTTGCGGAGTAACAAAAAAGGAGATCCACAAATTTTGAAAGGGATGTTTTACGCTACCGGTAGCCAGCAGTTCCCGAATATCATTTCTTCAGAATATATTCATTGTGTACATTCGTCGTTGACATGTTAGACTCTATTAAGGAATTAGGCCCTCTCCTTCCTTCGTGTTTCGGTTTTCAAAAGAAACCTCCTCATATCTGAGATGCTTATTATTGGAGAAACGACCGGTAGTTTCTTAAGAACTTCGTTATGCCTGGGACCGGACTAGTTTTTGCCCCAATACAAATGTCATGACGAGTTCGGGTGAGAATTCGAGAGTTTTCATTTGCTTTTTTGGCCGTTTGTGCCGTGAATGCCGGCATCTGATAGTGGACTCGAAATTACAGTACAAGGGAAAGATGAGGAAGGGTGTAAGGCAAACAAAGAGACAATTACCCGGGAGGTAACCAAACAAGTTCAGAATATATACGGGCGGGGGGGATGGAGCTCTATTAAGAAAAAAAGAGAGGTCGTCACTGTTAGTTACCTGAAAAATACTTTACTAAGAAAGGAGGAAGCAACTCGTTACAGTGGCCAGCCTTTTCTCGCTAGCCTAATTAGACATTACACCCTGGTAACTGGGATGGGATGGAGAACGAATTATATGAATGGGCCAACAAGAAGGAGATGGAATCCCAAAGTTGGGCAGGGGTGTGATGTTGGAGGGTCATTTCTTATTCTTTTTCAAATAATATTCCGGTATAGTTGGCTCAGTTGGCAAGTGAGGGCCTTCGGGCCCCTCCACCGCGACATCCGGCCGCCATCGCGGGACCGGAAATGCTGACGGGCCAATCAAAAAACGCGGGCGGGTTATACCGGACCCCCCATGTCCCCCTTTCAATATTCCGTCCCCGTGTACCACATTTTCAAAAGTATTCCTACCCAATGTTCGCACCTCCTCCATTTCTTTGTGCTCGCACTCGAGTCGCCCCTTCTGTCTGTCGTGAATAATCGAACCCTTCTCACAGTCCGCGGACTCTCAATGGCCGAATGGTGAATGCACCCATTCGTAATAGCAGACCTTAGTTCGCACTTATAATTATCGACTAGCCGCCTCCCATGTCTGTTGGCAGCCGACTGTATCTGCCTCCCAAGCCAATTACAATTTCATGCCTCTTGTCATGCACGTAGAGGCATGGTAATAGTTAGTTGTTACCTATTCCAATTGTAACTGGTCTCAAGACCCGTTTACCGACTGTTGACGGCAACAGCTGTCTTTTACCAAGATCATGATATTGTCCCCCGAGTCCACCTGCTCTTGTGTGTCTTTTCATGTGCAGTATGCTATTAGATTCTCATCAGCTCATCTTTGTTGTGGGCTCAGATTAATTCCCTCGTCTTGCTGGGAGGTTTAACTGAATCGAATTCTATAGTTACAAAATCAAATCAAAATTAAATTCTACAGGAGGTTTGGCTTCTCAAATTGCGCCTTAGATGCCTAGCAGTATACCAAACAAATTATATCGTCGATTGTTAAAATACTTTCAAAGTAGATTTATTTTCACCTAGCATTTTATTATATGCGCGTCCATGCAAAGCTGTCAATAGTAGTTGCAGATAATTTAATACTAGAATTATGACAATTGATAAAGCTTCCCTAAATCTCATCAACCACCTACCTCCTGAAATCTACTGAACAGAAAATAAATAAGCTAATTAATTTTCGTACACCAATGAAAAGCTGTTCAGTGACCTCCACCAAGTATTTCAAATACCAAACCGCGTTCAAAAATGATTTCCCAGAAATATTTATATTATGCACCATACTCCACTGTCACTCCTCAGCTGATGAAAATATTCAGCATAAATTATTTCTTTTTCATTTACTAAGTCAATGGAAATTTATGATTGTTTATTTTTCCGTAAAAATTGTTCTCATCAAAAATTTATTTAGGGTCGGTTTATTGACCAAATTTATTTATCCGATATCCTAGGAACCTTTAGATAAACATTGCCAAAGAGATTTTAACATTAAAATTTGACGTAAGTACCGCCGTGGTGAATTTTATCTGAAGCTTATTTGGATATCGGTTTGATAAATTTTGTCAATAAACCGGGCCTTAATCAACGACAATCTCACTCACACATTTTGCTGTTAATTTTCTTCCAATTTTTACCCAGCATTTGCGCGTCCGTGGACAATGACGACTAGTTTTGTGTGCCGTTCTAGCAACAGAGGTTGTAGCTGAAAAAAATTCTGAACAGAGCTGGGAACGTAATCTACCTAGATTTGTGGCAATATCCAGCCGAAACGATGAACTAACTCGATCAAGTCAAAGAGCAGTCATAAGGGGGCCATTTCGTTCTCAAATAAGCCAAATCCAGTCTGTCAGTTTCCATAATTCCGTTCCATTTTTCAGCCAGTGAAGGAGAAAAATCCACTTTTGTCGGCTAGGGACGCCAAAGGTCCGAGCCTGCGGTTTTCTTAACACTCAACTCCACAATCTTAAATCCATTAGGCCCCCTCGCTTCATCATCCGTGTCTCAGCTTTTGGCCTCTCTTCAGTTCATCACTTCTATTTCACCCAAAGGCAATTCGGTCCCTTATTAGTTTTAGTCTGAGAGAACAGAGCATTTTTGGTCACTCTTCAAAGATTCTATGGTCAAAAAGATGAAAAAAATATCCAAAGCCGCCAAAGAGCGCAGCCGAAAGGGTTGGCCTCGGACATTTTCAGTTTAAACCGCCCAATTACTCTCCTCGCTTCATAATTTCGAGTAAAAAAATGAATTCGTCGTACGAGGACGTCGTCGAATATTTTGACAAGTCACTGCACTCAGGAAGCAACTGTCATTCTAATAAATAGCCTAAAAGGGTCACTGGTAACGTGTTCCCACCTTGGAGCCCAGCAGCTTTTATTGTAGTCGCGGCCATTTTGACAGGTCCGGGATCAAGAAGTATTTTTAAGGCGCTAAAATAATACGGCACCTCTCCGCAATAAATAAATTTGTATTTATTGTATCGTGTTCCATCATTTAAGGTTCGTTCTCCGCCATCACGTTTCTCACAGATTGACACGTCGTAAAAATGAAGTCTTCATAATACATTCGGAGAACAGTTTCGTAGGAAATTGTGCCGTTCCCGGACCTTCAGTTAGGAACTGTTGGCTTCAGAAGCTTTATGGCGGACTTTTAGATGGGGATTGTTATTTCTAGCAGTAATGCGTCACTTTATAGCGGCAGCTGGATAGTAAAATTTGTTTAAAAACGACATGAAAGAAATTTCATTCGATGTTTTGACCAGCACCCACAAAAATAGAAGCATAAAGAGAGATACATTGCTATAGCAGGATGCTAATTCCACGGAAGGTTTTAATACCTTCTAGCTCTAGCAAAGAGGGGAATGAATGTGTTAGGTCGGCTATTTAGGGGACTTGAGGGGGAGGGGTTCTTTTGCTTGTGGGAGGTTACTTATTAGAACGACACTGGGTTGCATGAATAATTTTGGGATATCTTTCAAAATGTAGGTTAGGTCTTTCGAAAACGTCCAAAAAAATCACGCTTCCCGTAACTAAGCGATCTCGGCAATTAAGCAGGGAGCCTTTGTGATTTTGACCCTCCACCCCAATATTTTTACTCGGAGAGAATGATGGGTACAATTCGGCCGGCGAGGATCGGAATTCAGACCTCGACGACAGGAAACATCATAATCAGGATTAGGAAACTGCTTGTGTGCGAGGCCCCCAAGACGGTAGACCTCCGTCGAGTCCGACCACAATAGGCTAAGAAATCTTGACGGTCTGGCCGAGACTGATGATGCGGCGAGGGCCTCAGGCCAACAACGGCCTGGCAACCGACTAAACTGCTCCAGGGGATTACAAGGAAAAAGGTGCTGAGTGCTCCGCTCCTCCTACCGCCCATCGTCGTCCCACGACCCCCGACGACACTAAACCACTGAAGAATTCCTTCCATAGGCTTCCATCTTGAAATTCTCCGGGGTGGATATGTTGGAAGCGCCATTCTCTACGACTCAAAAAGCCAACAATTCGCACCAGATGCCTTAATCCGTAAATTTCAAAAATGAAAATGAAAAAATGAGATGTCTTCAATTGAGGACTAATCTATCAAAAGGTAACAAATCCCATTTCCTAAATTGTCCAGGAAGAGCAAAAAAACGGATTGCGTGAGCTCCAGTACAATTTCATTAGTCCTCAATTCATCGATTCAAATTTCTGATGGCTGGTGGGCTTTGACACCCTACAACTAGCCCTACGCCGTAATACATATCAAATACTGGCGAGCAGATGAGTCTAATCTGTGAAATCTCATGCGCTGTTTGTCATCTTTGGTTTTCGGTCTACCTTGAAGACGTATTGCTCTGTTAAGGGGTAGGCAATCACGCCACTCGTACATTAGAGCCTGGCGGGCGTTCGTATTCATCACCTTCCGACGCGCGGGGCGACAATGGCCCATTCAAGGGATGGATGGGGTAGGAACTCGTGGATAAAGAGGTGTGCCCAGTCATATTCTGAGCTTCTGGGCCCCTCGAAAACATCTTGCGCACCATTATTCCTAGAACAAAAGCATTCCCTCTGGACGGTAGCCATGTGCCAGGACGGTCTTGCTGAAGTGAAATTAGGAACAGCGGTATTCGTTAATAATTGAAGAATATCGCCTTCGGGCATTTAATTACCGCATAATAAGGTCAATTTCACCAACAATTAAAACAATGTTTCATTTTAGTCCAACGTATCATGGCATTAAAACTGGTTTGTCTCCTTAGGACATGTTTACAGGTACTGATTATAACCTTTCCTAATAAACTGTTGGTGAAATTGACCTAATAAACTGTTAATGAAATGTGGTGCAGGGACACCTACCGAACCTGGTCAAAGACGAGGAAGGAAAACGCAACTCTTTGGCCTGTAGAAAAATGCTCCATTTATGCCAATATTTTGTGGGCGGGCACAGCAAAGAAAATTAGGCTGTTTCTATCGAAATGGTTATCTACAATACCTAATTCCGCTAAACGGGCATTTTTAACCCAAGTGTCCACTACTGTTGTCATGTCCGCTATTGGTGCTTTTCCCTTACTTATCACTTAGCAGTTCAAATTTTTAGATTTAATTGTTTTTTTTTGCTATACCGATGAATTTGATATGAGCTCATCAAAGTTTTATATTATATTTATAAGCTGTTTGAAGTTTAAGGAAAACTTCAGTCTTTATCTCCCTTATTCGGCAGTAGGTATTTAGCTGACATTTTTAATAAATTCAAATTTCTCGATGCGTAGCGTTTCATTACCGACGTCAATGTTTACTATCAAGACGCGCTTCATGATCGTGTAATATTAATTATCGATTTGAATACGAAATTATCCACTCGGCCTTTGAGCCGGACTGGCTCGCCTTACGACAAAGGCTTCCCTCCATCATCCTCCTACAGTCCTGTCGACCCGACCGATCCATATTCATGTGTCCCTAGGAAATTACCATCTGCCACAATCAACAATTGGCTTAAATATTAATAGCGAAAGTCGGCGCTACATTTAAATCAACGATTAAACTCCCACGCCAACTCTTCGTCCCGTGTTTTTAATAAGGAATCTCCAAAAGTCGAGGGGACCCCGTAATTTCAAACGTCTCCTTGTATTTTCCTTGATGGAAGTGCGATGGTGGACTTGAGACATGCGAATTTTCAAGAAACACTGCAATTCATTGTTGATTGAGGCGTTTTCATTGTTGGAAGAAGTCCGAGACATGCGATAAAGAGAATAACTTATTATTTTGACCAACGTAGGCTTACAGCACACCGCATCGTTTGCACCAAGGGAAAATTCTAATTTGAATAAAAAACGCTATGTCACGACCGATTTGTACATTTCGTTTCGATTGTAAGCTTCTCTCTTGATGATAACTTCTTCATAACGTCTTCATTCCCAGACAGGTACGTAAGGGGTTCACCATGCGTATGTAAAATGTCTCTAATAATTCTTCGCAATATTCTTTCCACTCCATATCGGGCATTTCAATTAGATGGCTATTGGTGGATTAATGCCTTATGAAGTTGAACCCAAACGAGAACGAATCCGCAATCATGAACAGGGACCGACCGGCTATTAGTATGCGGAAGGAGCTCATCATGGCCTTGATTTCGTTTGAAAAATATGCCATCTCAAACCGAAGGTATCGATTAATCACGTGAGAACCCAACCGGGTAACGGTAGATTAATACAAGCACGCGGGAGTACCATGAATAATTTATATTTTTTAGAGCATACCATTAATATGGCACAGTACGTGCCAATCTTTCTCCTCCGCGGCGGATTTCCAACATTCGGAATAACTTCATCTACCCGCTGATCACGATCCTATCCACATGGTGGGAATGATGAATCGAATTTGTCCAAAGAGTTCTCAAATCGTGATCGATGATCGTTATACATAGAGACGTCTTCCTAACGTGCACGCTGGGACATGATGTAGGTAATTTATGGCTCCCTCAGGCAAAAAGTGGCGTTAGTACCGCATCCAAATGAGGAAACTTATCACCCATACTTCCTATATGAAGACGAAATTTTGAATTAAAAATTTCTGTCGTGTACAAGGCTAAAACAGTTTTCAAAAATTATGACAGTTGTTGGTTATGCGCGTTTTTAGTTTTTCGCATTAAACTTGTTCACAAAGGATCCCTCAAAAAAATTGTCCATTCGCTATCAAACTGCATAATATTCTTCGTCGAATGACCACCTGAGGCGTCCGAATCGGTTCAGCCGTTCGGCCGCAATCGATCGTCAATGATGGGTTATTTTTCAAAAATTTGCAAAAAAGGGATTCGCTGACGTTTCTAAGCCTGTAGTTCAAAAACGGCGCCCCCGATCATAAAATGTCATGGAATCAAAGTTGTAGAGAATTAAATTTTATGTAACATCAACATTTATAAAATAAAAACTGCCGGATCATCGTTCTGCCCGTACAATTCAAATTTTTGGTTCGTCCAAGTTCTTGGGATTTTTTCATTTTGGCCCCGAAATCATCATACCATTTCATTACATCAAGGTTTTAGGTACAAGTTCATTATAAGCAGCCACGAAATCATTTCAAACACTTGAATGTAGGAATAGCAAATCAACTCATGATTTCGTATATCGAGGCGTATGGAAAAACATACGGGTTTAGCTGGTTGTGCTGGGAGAAGAACGGCGAATAATCGCATCGTAGCAAAGATTCGCAGCAAAACCGACCATGAAAATGAGGGTTGGGGCGGAAAGATGAATAACAGCGTCGATGGTCCAAAATTAGTGCTCGAACTTCGTACGATGCTGATGCTTCGTTCGGTTCACGACGCGGGTGGAAAATGAACGTAACTTATCGGAACCCGTACCACAAATCACGAAACAACGAGCGGGTAGCAGTCACTAGTGAAGCTATAGCTGCAACTTGGACTTGGAACGGGACGATGAAGCCCCCAGCAAGTCATAACGTGATTTACACGTCCGTGTCGCGAACTATATAAATTACCGTGGGAGAACGACTGAAAGGATAGTGGTTATCGTATCGACTAGTCTCGTCTCCGTATAAAGCACCATCTCTTGCTGGCCACCCCGAGTGCCTTATCGGGAGGGATGATGCATGTCGTACTGCGACGCAACGGGAATTTTTTCGAATTCTCCGCAATGCGAACTAACAGCTGTTGCATCGGCGGTTTACTCCAATATCGCGGTTCCAAGAAGGAAAAATCATGCTGGATAATGAACGGGATCTATTTTTCGAGAAGTCGAACATTTCTCGAGGTTATCCATTATCTATACAAGAAAAATCGACTCGTACCTCTTTCGTTCGTGGACGATGATAACTGTGGCCACAGCGAACCCATTTCTCAACCAATCTGTCAGCGTGTCATATTAAAAATCCAACCCCATTTGTTCGGTATTCGAGTACACGGACAAAACAGTTTATCGGCCCGCTAGGTTGGAAAGGTGTAGCTGCAAGGTAAGGAAGAATGGACGGAGAACGAGAGGAACGAAACTCACTTATTCACGGCTCATTACTCGCCGAGGATCGTGATATATTGACGGCCATATCTGTGAAAGGACCCGAGTCCAAAGTCGCGCCTCTGCCTTGCGGTTCACGCCGGGCCCAATAGCGTTCGAGACCTCCGAACCCCCGACGAGTTCATCTAGCGGAAAATCTGACACGTCCAATCTCGAGTGAGAAATTGTGGGGAGATCCGACGACGCCATTGAAACTTGAAGAGTCACGGGAATCAGTTTTCCGGGAGGATAAGTTCTGGAGCGGTTCATCTAAATAACTTGGTTTCACGAATAATGAACGCTTCAAATTCGAGAATGGGCACATCGGTCAGGTTTTTGATGGGCGTGAAAGAGACTGGAATAAAGTTTTCGAATTCCATACGAAAACTGAAATTTTATTGATTTATATACAAAGTCCTAAATTGGTTGTATCTTTATCGGCCTTTATCGTGTTGAAAATAATGAACAATTTCAATTAATATATGCAAGTTCGAGCATTTATGCGTGAAAAACATGGCCAAATAAATTTTATGTGAATTTATGTAAACCCCGTAAAACAATTTCATTTTCCAAATTCAATCTTTTCCAGAGCCATTTTGATCGAGGATTTAATGACTTTCCGCTAATCTATCCGCCTTCTATTTTATAACAATAACCCAAACCCAAAAAATAAATAATTTTGAAATTGTAGGAGAGCCAACTAGGCACATTTGAAGAATGATACTTCACTCACATTTCTTTCCCAGCATCGCAGTTCTACAGTTTCAATGTTGTTGGAAAAGAAGCCGGTCCGGTCGTCAACTCACCTACGCCAACTTCACACTTTTTTCAGGGGGGCCGGATCCTACGCTAACAGCCTATCAGGCCAGCCGTGCATAGCCAAACATCATCGGTCAGAAATATACGTAGGAATTCGAAAGGTGGCTCATTCAAATATTGACAGTCTCCTCCTAAATGTTGCAGCTGCGTGCGATAGGATGCTGTTTACTCAACACCTAAAGTCACATTCGATCCCTTACAATGTTTGAACAAATGAAGGAGAAAATCCTTTAAAAGCGCAACTTAACGTGCTGTATTTGGGTATAGCCTTTCCAAATCGAAATGAGAATTTTCCAAACCAAATAGAGAATTTTTTTAACAGAATTGCCAAGGAAAATTGTTTATTTAGTTTGAAAATTCCCATATTATGGATTGGATGTATCTCAATTTGACTTGAAAATGCTATATTTGCTATTTATACAACACTGAGGAAAAAGAAGACTTCCACTTGGTGTTCTCCGTGAAAATCGGCAAGGACGAACCTGAATCTTGCTCCGCCTATAATGTGTGTGAGTAGGCTGAATATATCTTGGGAATTATGAATAACAGCTGAGGATTTGATTTATTACACGGCTCAATTCGCTCTCATCTCCCCTCGATGGAGAGACAGTTGCATAGGAAATTACAATTTCTCCATCCGCATCTGTACCTCCTTGGAGCTAATTTGCCGACAATTATTGGCCAAAGGATAATTTGCATCTGACCCTGAATATGACTTGCTAAACGCAGCATATCAATGCCCAGAACGGACAGGCTCATAGACGCATGCCATAATAATTCTCCTCGAGTCAGTCAGGCGGTTGTCACGATGATAATTTTTTCTCCTATCCCAACAACTTTAATTAGCGGTTATTGAGTAGAAGAAAAAGCGATACGTAATTGCAGAATATTGCCGTAAAAAGGTTACGAACGTCCACTGACAATGAAAATCTACCTAATTCATTTGATACGGCTAAGAACTCTGGAGAGAAACGAATTGAAATGAAATAATGTTAACTTACCATAGCACTCAGCATGACGCAGAGGATTATGGTGGTTACCACCTTGAAGCCTGGCATGAATGAAATGACGTCAATCCTGAGTATGGAGGTTCCAGAACGGTTACTATGGGCTCTCCACTTCATGCCCAAGAGCCATCAAAAGGTCTTCTGTGATCTATTGGTATTGTGTCGATTGATAACCCCTCAGCATGGGACACAATACTAAACCTCCAGTCATCTTTTCTCAATGTTGTTAATATTGATATTGGTATCATCCTCGAACGTCTTGTTATTCAAGAGATGCAAGGAATACTCCAGTGCTACACAAATGCCAGCCACAAATACCTACAAAATAAAAGTAGATTTTTGGACAGAAATATTCAGTTCATCAGCTCAATAATTTTTATTTTCCTTCTAGGATCCAACTTTTTTTTATCTACAACTACCTTATATGCCGAATGCAGCAATCGGGTCAAAAATTCGAATTTGAGCTCTTTTCCTCTCATGCATCTTTTTCAGACATGCTCGAGCCCTTGAAATTTCCATCTGCTTCCGAAAGCAATCTGAGCAGTCCACAGGGAATAATAATTCCCGACCTTCGAAATTGTGACGTCTCAATAAGTCCAACTGACAGAGTCCAAATTAGCCGCTTTAAACGGTTGTATAATTACCAAGCCTAATCTCCCGGACTACAGACGGAGGAGCCGCCTTGTGGCACAATGGGATTCCACCTAGTGGTGCCCGTTAGGGCCCCTTCCCCCGTCTCCCCCGCACTTCGCCCACTCCTAATGGTGGCCCATAAATCAAGCAATTGTAACTTCCTTTGAAAAATTAGGGCCCACAAAAACGAGACGGAGGAAATTCAAATCCGGCGATCTGAAAGCCGGTCGCGCTATGCATCATTTTCGCTTTGTGAGTTCTCTACGCCGGTGTCACACGCGGAACAACAAGTTTCTCCAACACTTTGAAATAACGGACTCCGCCATCTCTCCACCTTGGCCTGCACGTGATTAGGCCCTGGTCCGGTTATTAAAAAAGCAGTGGTGAATTGATAACACACAATACTTCCATATTTTGAACGTTAAAAGGTGACACAATTGGATCATATTTTGACTGTTTTTGAGGGTGTTTAGGTCGAAAAATTCGATAACTTATCTCTTATTGTAATGCTTCAATTTGCATTTGGCAGTGGGTTTTTCGCTTAATTGTTCCCTTCTGGTTGGTAGTTAGAGTAAGGCTGAGTAATTTTGACTAACCCTATGTTTACAACCCCAGTGAGGTCCCCTCTAGAGCAAAGTGCGGAGGTCATAGTCTCTACAGAGTCTACAGCGATCGTAGGGCAGGCTTAGGCGTGATCCAATGTTTGTAACCGCGGTATGTCATCGATTATGTCACGGTATGTCAGGTTTGTCATCAAGTAGCTGTTCAATCGATCACGAAGTAACATTTCTTGCTAACTCGCCCCCAGATGACATTAAGACATTCAATAACTTTCACTTTCCCCATGCAGACGGTATTGCCTAACTGATTGTCAGTCGATTAAGAAGATTTTGATAAGAGATTAGCCATACGTAATTCAATTGTTGCAGCAAATACTTCGCGAATTTTAACACCCTGCAAAGAGGAAAGATTCGCGATACCATCTGCGCTAGGCCTTTTCACGCCATACCTGCATTTCATGAACGCAAAACGCGTTTCCCACCGCCTCTAGCGCACGAACGTTGATATTATGCTAAAAGAGTTTCAAGCCCTCATTAATTCACGATATACCAAATTAAATTAAACATACTCCTAGCCCAGAGACAGCACCTCCTTTCCTTGCCGTGCTTATTATGCAAATATTGATGAAACAATAAGGAACAATGTGACTCACGTATGAGCGTGGGTCGCCGGTCGGGATCAGGAGTGAGAAGGTGAGTTCTTCCGAGACCAAGGGCCCCAAAGACGCTCGCATGTATATACACAATACACAAGTATACCCACATGTAAATACTTCCCTTCTTTAGTTATGTAAAGAAACAAGAAACTAATCCCCCTCTCTTCTTGTCTCCGTGTTCTGATTCTTATTCAAAAGACACTATCGAGGAGGGCGATCTGTTGTTGTTTTCACCTAAGCTTCGATAAAGCTTGACCCGAAAAATGTTTTTGCCTCCGCGCCAATCCTTGTTCCTTATCAATCCTATGCATCTTCCATACAGATGATGACAAAATTAAACAGTCAAATATTTCTTTATAGCAAAAAACGTTTCCTAAATTTATAAAAATTGTAGGTAGATTAACAGAGAGATAAATTGAAATCCACTATGCACACTTCATAAAGATTTATCCAGTGATAAACCTACAATAAGATTTCTCATTTGTAATTATTTTAGAAATATCTACCTACCTATAATAATAAATTGCCCTCCCTGCATTGGTAATGTAGAATAAAATCCTCAGTCACACCTCAGTCACTCGTGAAGTCGTCTTGGAACCGGCTGATTAACCGTTGGCATTTTCCTCGACAAGATTCAAATGACATTCGTTGATGTCGGCCGTTGAGTCCGCAAGCCTCGTCTACAAACTGTATTTTTAACTACATCTATACTGCAGCTTGTCAGCTGTAATTGAATTACCCTTTGAGGGGCTTTTCACGATTTGCCGTAAAATGCTTTGTTGACACTTAGCAAAACACGTTTACTATTGATGTTGCAACATTTTCCCCTCAGCGTGAACTGAGGGTGGGACGGGTGAAAGCAAGGATATGAATAGGTACTTGCCTAAGAATCAACAAACTTGAATGATTTTAGCATTTTTAAATGCAGTTTACTCAAAAGTGGTTTTTTACGTCTCCTTTCACGTCCATAATTATGTATGCGCTACTTAGCAACAATATCACCATTATTCGGAATTTAGACTAAATATATTTATATTTATAAATATATTTATTTATCTACTTATCTAAATATATTATCTATAGATACCTAAGTATTTTTTAGGAAATTGAAAAAATTGTGAAAAAAGGGTGAACTATACAATTTACTTGGTTGTTATTCACAAGCCTCAAAAATTAAACCGCTCGGGCTGTTTAGGTCTTGAAACGAAGGCCTTTTTTTGGGGCTTTTTTTTGTGGGGATGCTATGCGCATTGGAGGATTGGTGGAGTTCTGGCTTTGTGAGGGAGTAAAGGACATGTTAAATGCCTCTGACATTTGCTGTGATATTGGGTCGTTCCATAAATTTTCAAAATTTATTAAATAATTTAAATTAATTAAAATATTTCCTATCGGATGATTCAGAAATGGATATTACTACTGTACCACTGTACCAGCCGTTATCACAAAAATGTTTGTCAGCCAACGTGGTTTTATACAAGACAAATTAAAGGCTCCACGGCTCATTAACTGGAACTAATCTGATAATCACATTCATTTTCTGCACAATTTAAGTTCGTATATAAATTCCTTACAATAAATTAAAGGTCGTTCAAAATACAGTCACATAAACTTTCCAACCTTAGGTACGCACTTATTACGTAAAAGAGATTGGATTTTCCTCGCCCCTCGCTTTAACTGCATTTACTTTTTTTACTGCTGGGCAATCGTCCTTAACTATGCCATTCTAGCGACTCTTGAGAAACGCCTTCCCTGGCGTAAGATTCGCGCCGGGAATTAAATCTCATCGCTGATGACCTTCCGACCTGAGACTCCTTGCCCTGATAACGGTCTGATTTCAGAAAGACTCAACCGACCGAGTAACTTCTTATATCACAATGCGTGGGCATATTGAGATAGGTAACTTATACCAGCACCGTGCGTCGTTATCGGTCCATACCATCGGAAATTTTCAAGCCTGCGCCTTTTTGGACTGCGTTTCGAAAGGTTTCACTTTCGTCAGCCTATCGAAACTTCGCGACCCTTGGGGATCTTCGTGGTTGGATTTCGTAAATAGCTGACTCTCCTGTTCTATTATTTAATTTCGTTTCCGCTTAAATTTCATTTTCCCTCACGTGCTCGTGTGACGTAATATGCGATATTTGCACGGATGGTGTCGTGCAAGCCTTTCTTTGAACAGAATGTCCTCAGCGACTTGATTTTATCTATGAGCCTTATATAATTGTTTTCCCCTTGCATG
The DNA here is from genome assembly GCA_036186465.1 of Nesidiocoris tenuis. NCBI lineage: Eukaryota > Metazoa > Arthropoda > Insecta > Hemiptera > Miridae > Nesidiocoris > Nesidiocoris tenuis. The sequence continues at coordinate 10,437,109 of AP028912.1, read as the reverse complement.
CAAATCCGTCATGCGATTTGTAATTCTCTAAGCTTTCGATTTATTCACAATATCTACAGTCGAGCTCCTTCCTGGATCATAAGACGTAGTTTACGTTTATACTCTGTTTATTTATTAACTTACAGCCTTGCAAGTAGAGTAGAGGGCCAGCCAGTGGTGCGTACAGGTAGCACACAGTATAGGTAGGCTGACCAGAGGTACTGTTTTCAGCAGTACAGGTCCTACTTTCTAGGTCGTGGTCCTGCTGTCCACAGAAACCTCGAAAGGACCCTAAAATGTACTGCTTTCGAGCGAATGGTCCTGCCATGGGCCCTTCTTTCATCACTATAAATGTTACCTACTAAGCCTTTCCCATCGAACCAACTGAAAAATTCAACTACTTCAACTGAAAAATTAGATGAACGTTTTTGTGGTAGGTATTTCGAAGACTGAATTGTGCAATGATAATGAAAGAATAAAAGTATATTTTATGCATTGTTACAAAGTTATTCTGTTTTTAGGATGGTTTTAAAAAGTATAAGAGTTTTTCAGTATTTAAAACTTGTCTTTTTGTTGGGTCCTGCTTTCACTGAAAAAAAAAATCTGGTCACCCTAAGTATAGGTGGCCCTCCCTCACAGAAAACGCAGCAGGGGATGACAATACCGACGAGATTGAGGGCGAAATTCGTGTATAAATCGAGATAATCATTTTTCAGCCGCAGAATATCGAAAATATTCTCAAATTTCTGCCTCCAAAAATGTATTTTAGGTAATTTTTGATAAAGCAATTTTTTAAAAACAAATTCCCCATCTCAAAGCAGGTTCGTATGCCTAAATACTTGTGAAAGCAGACTCAGAACAGAGCAATACGAGCTGGGTGTGATTTTCACGATTGTATCGGCGCATTGCCACACGTGTAAGCTGGATATGGACACCCCGGGGATACGAGGAACGAAGTAGGTCCACTCTGCCGTAGCATAGCAATGTTTTCTCAACATGCTTAAGTGGAACGATCACCAGGCGCCGATATCCTTGAAGGAGTTTTCGAATATAAAATAAAATGCGTGAAACGAGCTCAGCAGCTGAACCAGATCCGCGAGAGGCGTGGACGGCGATGGTACCGTATGATTAGTGGGCAGGTATAGTGAGAACAGTTGTCTATTATATGGCCACAGCCATAGACTGTAGCCGATCTTCCGCCAGCTTACAATTATTGGCCAATAGACGGTTATTTTTGTCAGATTGTCGAATAACAGGAATCCTGTTTGATTCTGGAACCAGTAGAGCGCCTCGAAATGCATTGCCGTTTTCGAACGATCAAATCATGTTTGCCAAACACCAGTCGAATCAGAAAAACACCAAAATCAAGAAAACTTTGATGTCAATCTGCACCGGTTACCACCGGCCCTATTTTTGAGAAATTTAAAAAAATCATTTTCCAGAATTTACCCACTCTTGGGATTTTCTGGTTTCTTATTATGATAAAATAAACACCGTTCATAATAAAGTATCTGGTAAACCCAATCTCGATAAAACTTTGTCGGCATAACATACAAGTATTCGCAGAATACTTTTGAATGAGCGAGGAGATAATCAAACGCCCTCTGCTGTCGTTAAAAGGTTCCACTCAAATTTTCATTTTTCCCAATATCCCGAATGAAGGTGCTGCAATGTTAACCGATTTTATTTAACTGGTATTATTATATATTCCAAGTTGACAGTACCGGGAACTTCAAGTGAGTTTTTTACGGCTGAAAGTTTTTATAGAAAACTTTAATTGGCTTTCCAACACCTGATAAATAAATGTACGGCGCTTCTAACAATTCTTATATGAACAAAATGAGATGGAATAAAAAATCCGAATGTACCCAACTATCAAAATTATTAGTGAGTTCCCGAGGCATGTTCTCGTTAGTAATGGAGGCCAAAATTATCCATTTTGCGGTGTGGTGACGAATATCCAATCTATGGACCGAAAGTACTCTAATCTGATAGACGGCGTGAAATAATAACCTCTTCAGCCGTCATTACATGTGAAATCAGCAGAACCCATTGCAATTCCATCTGTACGAAGCAGTGGCATGGGCGTCATACGATAGGTATCTTTTACAAATAAAATATTTTCCATCTTTAAGGTATGCAGTAACAAGAGCAACCAAGGAGAGCAGATCATTTTCATGAAAAATATTGTAATATTACACTGACAGTTCAGATGGTCGACAACGTTAATGTCGCAAACCGACCGCGGTATACCGGCGTTTATTTCTGATGACGAGTCATCCGTCTCTTTCGTGGTGCCACGGAGGACATGGGTAACCCGAGTATTATAAGCTCTTGAGATTTATTAATAAAAGGGCACTTCTTAGGTAACGAGACACCGTACAAGGTCCTCCCAGCTACTGGGAAAAGGATACCACTCGAGCAGACGCCTATGCCCAGCCACCTATACCCACCTACATAACATAATACGACCATAAGATCCAAAAGGAGTTCTCATTTTTTGTGCAGGCGTGCACCCGTTCTTTATAATATAACAATGGCCTATTGTTCAAATTCTCGGATGCTGCGCCAAGCGGATTTCAAGATTCTACCGTGCGAAATGCGAACTTATCATCCGTTTGCGGATCGGATAATTTTTTCCAAGTACCTACCAACCTGTCGTGAACTATTCATTTGGTTATGGCAAATTCACGCGAAATTGACACCCGAGGAGTGTAGGCAACAAAAAATATTTCCATGTAGCACTTATCCACTTGTACATGAAACTATAGACGAAACTATACGATTTTTTATACTAGGTAATTCTTTTTCAAAGTAATTCTTCAAAGAAAGAATGAATCAAAATTTACAATTGGAAAAATTATTTTTAAAAATCATTTTGAAAAAGAAATTACAAAAAGTATATTGCCTTTTAAAATTCTGGTAAAATAAATAATCATATTGGTACCTACAGCTTGAATTCCCCCTCGAATACCCGTAACTATTCGCCTACTTAATCGTGAGAAATCGCTGGTGCAGAGGTTAACCTCGCCCGTGTTGTCGGCCTGTGCGTGTCGGTATGCGCTTAAAAACGCGATACATCAGAGCCTGAACTACGACCGGTTGAATATTGGCTCGGAAATTGTTGTTATTCACAATTAGAAATGAACCTGTTTGACATTCAACTACGACCGCTAACCGATGAATATTGGATGACGCCATTACTCATATTGCGCCCGTCTCTATACTAAAGTCCCATTGACGCTGAAAATAATAACATTTGTCCCGAAGGGGAAGGAATATTTACATTATTTTACGATTCAACAGTACCGTCCCAAAGCATTAGGAATGATTAGTCGTCCGTCCGATCAAATCTGCTGTGATTTAGCATCGCCGCTGTAAATCATCGCTAACTTGACGGTTTTCTGAGTCCTTTTCCAAATAGTGAAACGGTAGAATAAATAAAAATGTTCGATAAATTTGGTTTCAAAAAGTTAACTTTCTCAGGCTTCAATAAATTCAATAAAAATTGACTTGAAACGCTTGAACGCAATAAACACCAATTTTGTGTTTGAGTTTGAGCAACAGTTTCATTTTCAGATTGAGTTCAAGTTAGAGTTTCAGTTCAAGTTTTAATTCGAGTTTCATTTTGTGTTTTAGTTCGTGTCCAATTAGAGTTTCAGTTCGAGTATCAGTTCGTGTTTCAGTTTCATTCCAAGTTATAGTTTGCGAATGAGTTTCAGTTTGAATTTGACTTTCAGTTTCAGTTCGAGTTTCAGTCCGAGGTTCAGTTCGAGTTGCGGTTCAAGTTTCAATTCGAGTTTCATTTCGGGTTTCAGTTCGTGTTTCAGTTTGAGTTTCAGTTCGAGTTTCAGTTCGAGTTTCAATTCGAGTTTCATTTCGAGTTTCAGTTCAAGTTTCAATCCGAGTTTCATTTCGAGTTTCAGTTCGTGTTTCAGTTTGAGTTTCAGTTGGAGTTTCAGTTCAAGTTTCAATCCGAGTTTCATTTCGGGTTTCAGTTCGTGTTTCAGTTTGAGTTTCAGTTGGAGTTTCAGTTCAAGTTTCAATTCGAGTTTCATTTCGAGTTTCAGTTCGAGGTTCAGTTCGAGTTGCGGTTCAAGTTTCAATCCGAGTTTCACTTCGTGTTTCAGTTCATTCCAAGTTATAGTTTGCGAATGAGTTTCAGTTTGAGTTTGACTTACAGTTTCAGTTCGAGTTTCAGTTCAAGTTTCAATTCGAGTTTCAGTTCGTGTTTCAATTTCAGTTTTATTTCGAGTTTTAGTTTGCGAATGAGTTTCAGTTCGAGTTTGAATTTCAGTTTAGGTGCGAGGTTCAGTTCGTGTGTCAGTTTGAGTTCGAGTTTCATTTCAAGTTTTTGTTTGAGAATGAGTTTGAGTTTAAGTTCGATTTTTAGTTTGAGTTTCAGACTGAGTTGAAAGTCGAGTTTCTGTTTCAGTTCGAGTTTCAGGTTTAGTTTGAGTTTGAGTTTCAGTTCGAGATTCAGTTTCGATTTCAGTTTCAGTTTGAGTTTCAATTTTGGTTTCATTTCTAGTTTTACTTTGAGTTCGGGGTTTGAGTTTTAGTATGAATTCGAATTCGAGTGTGAGTTTGAGTTAAAGTTTTAGATTTTTTTTTTAGTTTAAGTCTGAGTTTTAGTTTCAGCTGGAGTGCGAGTTTAAGATTAAGTTTGAGTTCGAGTGCGAGTGCAAGTTCGAGTTTGAGTTTCAGTTTTATTTGTAGCTTGAGTTTCAGTTTGAATTTTAGTTTTAATTTTTGTTCGTGTTCGGGTTTCAGTTTTGGTTCACTTTCAGTTTTATTTCTAATTTTGGTTGGACTTTAAGTATTAGTTTTTGATCGAGTTCTTGTTTTGTTTATAATTTTACTGTGAGTTTGAGTTCGAGTGCGAGTTTGACTTTCAGTTCATTTTTTTTGGGAATGAGTTTCCATTTTTAGTTTGAGCTTGACTTTGAGTTTTAGTTTCAGTTTCATTTCAAGTTTATTTAGAATTTGAGGGCTGGTGAGCGGCGCGCGTCTGATCTGTAGGTTTCCGGGTGAAATGGGCTGTTCCCGTCCGGAAAACGAGCCGCTCATAGAGTCGGGAGTCGCATTTAAATTTCACGTTTTATTCGATCGGCCCGATGATAACTTTGGTCCGCGAACGGTTGTCGGTGGTATAACGGACGGCAACCTTTCAACTCCAGGCGGCCCCGACCTTGCGGCCGTGATCGTTCCGAAACGTCTCTCTCGCACTCGAACGGATCCATATTTCCTCCTCGCTCGGGCTATTTCCCTTTTTAATTCCTAGCGGAATGCGATCCGTGAAAGTGATAAAATCGTCAGGTTGACGATCCGCGGGGTCAATGTGTTCATTTGTGAAGGGCCCTCATCCCGAAAATGACAAATAAAACGGATGACACACCGTACTTTGAATATTTCAAAACGAAGGCGTGCAGTCTAGAATTTGAAAATGTTCGCTTCTTCTCTAAAATGCTGATTAGTACCTTGGCCTTGCCTCTGGTTTTCCTTATTTCCGTCGGTTCCTCATTTTCGTTGATCAAATGTTCGGTTATTTTTAATAGAAATTTCAGTCATTTGTAGTTTGTTAATTTATTTTGTCTCTTGCCAACATTGGAGTAGCCCGAATATTATTCTAGAAGCGAAAATAATATCGCCACTTTCGAAAACTCCTCAACGATTGGGAAATTGTTACCAAATTTTTTCCTACGCCTTCTCGCCGGTCATCTAGTTCGAATTCGGCAACTAACGCCTCGAAAGTCGGAAAAAGAAGTCGAGGATCACGACGTCGGTTATCTCTTCTCACGAACATTAAATAAATCTCATTGAAGGCTTGAGGCTGCAATTAAACAAACATTAAGGTCGGAGGTCTCGCGTTAGGACATCAGTTGTTTCGTTGATGTTTCGCGGCTTTAACGTTTACTGTTTTTCGGCATCTTCATCTTTACCACACGAAAATTAAACTGCATAGAAAAAATTCAAACTGGCATGCTTTTATGCTTCTCAAGTTTAAGGTGGTACCGAATGTGATCGATTGGGAAGGCGAGAATTTTTTGTTAGTTCAGAAAAATTGTGCATTTCGTTTTGGATTTGAATAGGGTGAGCATTATGTACCTAAGGAAACCTATGAACCTAAACATGAAAGAATTGATTTTTCCTTAATCTTTCCTTTTGGCTTGTTTTTATGCCCATTGATTTTTGTAGTTTTGTACATCACCAGTCGACATCGATTTATTTTGATTTTGTTCTTCAACATTTCAATATATCAAGGACGCCTTTCCCATGCTGCCAATTCATGTTTGGAAGTACTCATTTATGCAAATCGTACAATCCAAGATAGAAGCAAATAGCTAAAACCTAATGTCAATTCTCTGAAAGAACTAAAAAATATTAGAATTTCGGAACCGATTTTGGTTATTCAAGTCCTAAAAATCGATCGCCTGATGATCAATTAATTCTATGGAAGTGTGCAAAAAACGATTTTTTTTGGGGGTTCCATATCTCTAGTGTTTCCCCGCATCTTCTTAAAAGCTTGAAACCTTTAGCATGAGCGTGAATATGTTTTAATCGAGAGCGATGTTAATTTAGCATGTGAGTCATAAATTGGGTTCAAACAGTTCGATGCATCACGGGGAATATTATGTCAGGTGACAATATAATTATCTCAACTACGTGGACGGTCGAAAGTGAAAATAATGCCAACGAGCTGGCAACCGCGTTTTATTATTATAATTTCGCATCCTCATCGTCTGGGCGATAAAATTTAATTTCACCTCCGCTTAAGATAATTGGGGTTTCGAGGACGAAGTGATCGAAGGTAATGAGACGGTTGTTGCTCCTCCGCGCATATTTTATCCCGCATTTTATAATAAAAGAGAACGCGTTCTCATAAGACACGGAGAAAACTGGTTCTTTGGCGCTTGTGTGGGGCACAAGTGGCGGACTGGGACTCGAAATCACTTTGTATGTATTTATCTGGCCCGAGGTGATATTTCTGTCCAAGTTCCCTCCCTTATCGGGCCTATAATCAAATTACGCCAGACGATTTTAATTCAGTAACCTCCTTTAAGAGGCATTTAACTCTAGAGGGTGCCTACTGTTCGCGTTTGCGGCTCTTTGTGAATTGAACATTTTTTTCTTCCTCTTTGAAATTTATCGCTCCCCTGTCGGATATTATTGAGAAATTGCCGTTTTATTGATGGCGAGACGGCCGTTTCTTCTCGGCGTCGTTGGATTTTTTCGCAGCGGACCCCACCTGGCAATTTACTAGAAGGATTTAGTCCTCATGGAGTTATAGCTCATCAAAATGAAATTGGAGGAATTTCTTCGGGACACGAGAAGCATAAATTATAAGCACAGGTTGCCCCATAGTATGGGGCCCATGCTGGTGCAGGAAAAAATCATGTAAAACCAAATTTTTTCATAAATTTAAAACAAAAATTAAAAACATGAAAAAATGGGGAAAAATAAAAATAAAACTCGAAAATTTTGAAAAAATTCCGTGAAATGTCCCGAAAAGTTCTTCTTAAGCGGAGGAATGTGGGGTTTTATGGAGCAAAACTTTTTGTAGCATGAAAAATTTCAGATTCTTCTGAGTTTCTTCAGGATTCTTCTCTTTCAATTCCTAGTAGCAACCACTACTGTGGCGGATAAAAATGAATATCTGAGTCTACCCTACTGATCAAATCCCTAATAGGTATTCAGGTCTAAGAATATTTATGTTAATTCCACTTTTTCGGCTCCTGCACTCCGCACCGCTTTCCGGACGGTCGGCTTTCGACGGATGTCATTGACAAAGGATCCTCCCTGAAAAGCCAAAAAACCCCGATTATACGGATCACGCAGGAACTTTATAATTGTTACGAAATGCCTTCCATTGTTCTCATGTTCGGCCTTTTTAACCCATGACAGTCCGTCAACAGCGAAAACGAGGTGCCGAGATCATTTTTCTCACAGAGCGGAACGTAAAATTCCCTAGTCGGCGTCGATCTGGACGAAAAACGTATAACGCGTGAAAACTAATTAACCGACGGCCGATCTCAGATACGTTATGCTAATTTGTAATGACAGACCCCAAAAATACGGTGTTCAGCAGACGGCAGTGAGGTGTTACTCACTTAACATACGCTTGGGCGCGTTCTTGCGTATCGGTATTGGTGATGGTGGCTCTGCCAAGATGGCTATGTACTATTTGGTAGTGAGAGTAAAAGTTAGTATTTTTGCGATGTTGAAATTCAAATTTGAAGCATTGATATCGGCCAACAAGGGATCTGGATCTTGTAATTGCCTTTAAATTTAAAAATCAGAACGGAGTTTCAGAAACAAACGTTTACTTTCACTGTCTCGCTCAAAATCACTTTCTGAACAAGTGTTCGTGTGTTCGTCTGTGGCCAAATACGAAAGGGGGTGTAGTTTTTTTAAGGCTCCATACTTGCTATGTACACAGCCTTGAAAACTGACCCCTTTACTCAAAAAACTGGTAGACAGCAAGTGTCGAACATCAAACACCAGCAAAATACAAAAATGTCCGTACTAACCTCCGTCAATTCTAAACCTTTTATTCAAATTTCTTGAACTGACATGTTCTCCCTGCCTAGATCCATCGTTCTGTTTGAACGGAGCATATTCAGTACTTAAAGACTATGGAATTCTTAAAGTTTTATATTTTATTTTTGCTGGCCACAAAAATTAACCGTTTCGAGCGTTCTTTTCGTTCAAAACCTTTGTTATGCCTTGCAGAATAGGTGGATTTTTTTTCATATCGGAAACTTGATGTGCTTTGATTTTAGGCGGGATTTAAAGGTTACACAGTGAGCTATTTGACATTTTGAATATTTTTTAAATCAGTTTCACCATTCTGAAGCCTCCGGGCTCGCCAAAATGTAATAAATTCGTTTTAAAATATATGTACCCAAATATCTAAGTATTGTGTGTCATCTATGCAACACTGGTTCCTTTTCTGTGACCTCCACATTTTGCAAATTTCATCCTTTAACAAACGCACGAGTAAATTGCTAAACTATGTTGCGTGTTCGGATGCAAGTCTCGAACGCTCTAATAAACAAGCGCGATAACTTAAAACTTTCATGCGCCGTAAGGAGACTGTAAGGATCTCTCAGATTCCAAGGACCCGATAAGGACCCCGGCCATCGGGAGATTCTCAATTTACAGGTTTATTGTGTTAAGGGTCGCAGGAGCAGGACTCGTTAGGAGTTCACTTGGCCTTACTTAACACCGACCACCTTGCTCAGATTTCAATCAGATAGGCCGCGCGATCATTGTAAAGTTAGGCCAATAATTCATTATTCGATAACGACTTGGAACGCGGATGGAATTCAGCGGAGGGATAGTTCACCGATCGGGCAGAAGGGAAGAGCAGTGCGTAGATCGGCTATAATTAAATTATAGCCGTAGCAAATTTCGTTTAATTAGCCATAAATTAGTTCTTAATTAGCCATAGCAAATTTTGTTGTGGCCGTGAGCTTGGGATTATAACCTCGAAGAACTAAGGTTTTCGATAAATTTCATAAAAGTCGTCGAAATTGTTTTTTTCTTTTTTCAATCTACTTTTGAGATAATGAACCGATTTTTACCATTCATGGCTTGTTATTTTTAAATCAACCCGTTTGCGAGCATAGTGCAGAAATGACAAACTAATTTTCGAAGGTTTTCTGGCAATTTCTGCCAAAAAAATTATTCAACTAATAACTTTAATCATAATTATACCTTTTTTTTGGTCGAAAGGAGGTCATCTCTTCGGCGTACATCGGATGGCAACGATTCTGAGACACCTGCGTTAATCGACCGCACCTAGGCGTAAATAACGCCAGCTCGTTAAGCCTGCCTGCGGTAGACTTTCTTCAAGTTCGACGGTGGTGCTGTGGAGAACCTAGCCGCTAACCTAGAAGAAAGGCGACCGTTTGTGTGGGTCCAGAAACCCGGGAAATCGACCACTAATGACGAAACTGTTCGGGGGAGGGGGTTGAGGGCTGAGATGGTTCTGTGGAGTACTTCGACTGGTGGTCCTCCAGAATGTACTTGGAGCCGAAAGATCGATTTCACAAAAATCGAATTGAGCATTTATATAAAGTTGTGGAATATATTGGATCAAACTTCTTATTGAAAATCAACATCATCCATGAAAATCATACATACCTACTGGTTGTCGACTTTTTAGATTATCTTCCTTGGAGGGGTAGATTCAATAGCTCATAGTCTACAATATTTGTTTCACAAATTTTTTTTGAGCCCCAGAAAAAATTAGGTACACTTTTTTTGTTGACGATTTTTTCTTGTTTTCTACACTGACTCAGTAAAATGGCCCTAAGTCCCTTGAAATCTGAAATGACCGCAAATATTAGGATACTGTTGAAATCCCCGTTAAATTTCCTATGTGTTTATGGTATTTGCATTTTCCTAACATCAGGTTAAATAAGCAAAAAAATGGTCCAAAGTCGAGGATTGTTTAATGTTTAAAAATTTCTTTTTTTCAGCGTGCGTTTGGGGCTAGACAAAAATGGAAAAATCCCGAGCACATTCTGGAAATAAGTGGCTTAAAGTGTCAGCTTTTGAACAGTATACTGATTTTTTGATTTACCTTGATTATTAGAAGAGAAATCGATGTTTGAATGCGAAAAAACGCGGTTATTTGCTGAAATCTCGGTTTTTGAGCACGGTTTGAAGCTTTTGAGTTTTTGAAAACTTTCAAGCTGAATTCAAAGGTCTCTCCAGTGTCTACGGGCCTTCAAACGATGGGTTCTGAAGGTTAAACTTTTAATTTCATAGTTTATAAGTTTGCAAGCTATGCTCGTTTCTGAGCTACCTCGCTCAAAATAATAAGATCTTCTTTGGCCCAATTTTCAGCTTATTCAACTCGCGGTTAGAACGCTGCGGATACCGTAAGTTTATGGGAAATTTAACGGGCTTTCCAACGGTATCCTTGTTTTTGTGATTATTCTGAAATTGAAGGAATTATGGTCAATTTTCTGAAACTAAGTCGTAATAAAATCTTCAAAGCTGAAAAAATTCAGTTTTCTCAAAGGCTTACCAAAAAGCTTTATCAAAAATTGTAGCAAATCAGCTAAGAAATCGACTAAGAATCAAATCAAATCGGCTAAGAAATCGAAGGCTAAGAAATGGGAGAATATCTCAAGTGTGAAAATATATTCGATCGAACTTCCGCCGGGATTTTCACTCTTTGAAACAATACCATTGACCGTGCCCTTATGTCCGATCCCCTTGACCCATTCCCCAAGGGAGACGGTAGCCCATCAGACCCCGAATGGACAGACGGACGCAGACGTATCTTGATGAGCCGTGGCTAATGCGAGGGACACCGTCCCGTGGGATCACCGGAACCATCTGCAGCAATCGAGAGCTTCAGAACTCTTCTTTCACGGGTTATCATCGACTGTCGGCTGTGATTTCAAAAATACACCACTGTATCATCTGTTGGGCCGATCAGGTGCGATAATGGTGTCTGTAGGTCACTTTCCATCTGAACATCTGTATTTGGGCTCTTTATGGGATTTCATCCACTTTCAAGGATTGGGGGTTCGAATCCCTGCGAGCCCTGGAATTTTCGTGACCCTTGCAGGCCCATACTTTCACTATTCCCTCATCAGAAATTTTTTGTTAACATTTTTGCCCATTTGACCGTCGAAACTTGTTGACAAACTTTCGTGGAACAGACTACTTCCATTATCTCAATTTCAGTTTCTATACCAAATTCAATTTTCAACCATCGATTGCGGCCGAACGACCGAACCGATTTCAGCTTTCAAGGGTATCATTCGACGCGAATTTGTCAGCTGTTCAATTTTGTATCGAGTAAAATATCCTCTAACTTGGTCGGTTAAAGAGGTATAAGCAAAAAACTGAGAGAACTTGTCGATTTTGACGTCTATTCAACAAATAAATGACACCAAGCACACGAACTTTTTCCCAGGCTGTAACAAAAAAACAACCGTACAAAACGTGAGCCCACCATGTTTTTTACAGTGGCAGTACCAAGCGTGATAAAAAGCCAACCGTGTACTTAGGGGCAGTAAAATGTTCGAGCTTTGAATAGAAGATTTGGGCCTCCCAGCTCAATATACATACCACGCATGGTAGAGACGGAGTGATACTAATTTACAAGGCTTGTAAATGAATTTGCTCAGAATCACAGGTTTACGACTATAGCACTTTTATTGCCTCGAAGATGACTACAGTTTTTTCCAGCCGCGTCGTCTATTTTATTCGTCTCGAACGCTCACCTTAGGGCTCATCTCGTCGAAATCACGCCGATAATAAAACCGAAAAATTTCAAGGTTTACAATTCCTAATAGGTCGTTTCTCCGTGCCCGCCGGACGGCACAAATCCTCAAGTGATCCCCAAATTAAATGCTTCACCTTTTATTCCGGCAGTAAAATTGTATTTAACCATTTTAAGAGCAAGATAGAAGCCTGTAAACCGCCGTCTTGCTCGTGTTTAGCTCCGTGCTTCACCAGACCTGGTAGAAATTCGAAGAATTCGGAAAACGGGTAATTGTCCCGAAGTGAATCGAATAAAACTTCGGCAATCTCGGATCCCATCTAAATTTCACATGATTGACTGCTTATCTTGGGAGTAAATCTTGAATAAAATCGTTTCAACCAATCTTGAGATTTTCCTTTTTGAGAAAGCTCAATTATCTACGTGAATCCCTTTATATCCCTCTGGGGTATATATTCTTATACCAAACTAAATTACCTTGGAAAATTCTCAATTCGACTTGAAAATGCTACAATAAAAAAAAATTGAAAAATAAAAAAATGAATACATAAGACCAGCGATTCATAGAATCTATTATTATTAAATAGATTCTATGAATCGCTGGTCTTATGTACCTATTCATTTTATTATTTTTCAATTTTTTTCAAATTTTGAAGTTTTATCTGATAAAACTCCATATTTAGATGTGTAAATTGGATATAATTTATTATATTCTGGCTACTCAGGTAATGTGCGGATCAAAAATGTCAAAAACTCAATATGGACTTATAAAACCCACCTAATCCATGATTCGTCAAGTTGCCAAACAATATCCGAGAAATATACGAAACGAAGAGAAAAAATCAGTATCAAGAACGCTCAAATTGGTTCATTTTTGTGGCCAGGAAAAAATAAAATTGAAAATAGTTCTAAATATACGAAAAGAACTGTGAGTAATTCGATTTACGGTAAAACCGGGTAGTACATTCCAATTCAAGAAATTTTAAAATAGGCTGAAAATTGAGGGAGATATTGAAATTTTTGAAAATGACCACAGTCACGCCAAAGAGCACGGGAAGTTTCCTTCAGTTTTTTTTTTTTTTTTGAAACCCCAATCTGATTTTAGGGCGGTTACAATACTTCCATTTCATAAGTACGGGGATAAAAAGGTTTATTGAGGGTGACAAAATATTATGATTATTGTAGCACATACAAACGGATACGTAGAAAACTTCCCAAAAAAGCGATTCTGTTTAACGAGCAGGTATTTTCCGTTTCGGAACCACCGATCCGATTTTCATTTTCAGGCATTTCGGCCGTATCGGTTACACAACGAGCGAATTATAGGGTGTACCGCGTGTATCACGCAGGCGCCCTTGTTAACATACCAGGGCCGAAAGTGGCGAGGAATAGGGAAGGCTGGCGAAGCCCCTGCCCGAGGGATTCCCTCCCACGCGAGGGGCCCCCTCCCCAAGCCGGCGTCGACTTCAGTTTCATTTCTCGTCGTTTTTGCTTTTGTTTTCGCCCGCTCCCCCGACTCCTCGCGCCCTCAGCGGCCACTTCTGGAATTATCGCGCTGCCTCGGAGCCTCTTCTAATCACTCTCTCGCCAACGAGGGCTTCGCCTCCTCGAAAATAGCCTTTCTTTAACGAGAGGGAACAAGTTCCCGTCGGCATCTCTTCTCCCGACTTCTTCTTCTCGCTTATCCTACTTCTTCTTCGGCTTGACCACGAGCTTCGTCCGCCTTTTCAACACGAACCTCGAGTTTGACCGGATTGCTAGTTTAGAATTTAAGATTATTCCCGGAGACGCCATCTCAGTTGATGAACTCGGCAGGGCTCCTCGATAGATTACCGTGCATTTCGAACGCTTGAATGGCCCCAAAAAAATGTATGCATTCAGAATCTAGTTTAAAGTATCTAGTGTCCGTTAATTAGCATCCAATACTCAGTATCCAGTATCTAGCATCAAGTATCAGATAATTAGATTCTAATATACAATAGCTGGTATTCATTATATAGTATCTAGCATCTAGTATACAGTATCAAGTGTCCAGTATCTAGTATCCCGTATCTGGTATCTAGTATCCAGTATATAGGATCTATCATCAAATATCCAGTATCCCGTATCCAGTATCAAGTATCCAGTATCCAGTATCTAGTATCTAGTATCTAGTATCCAGCATCTAGTATCCAGTATCTAGTATCCAGTATCTAGTATCCAGTATCTAGTATCTAGTATCCAGTATCTAGTATCCAGTATCTAGTATCCAGTATCTAGTATCCAGTATCTAGTATCCAGTATCTAGTATCCAGTATCTAGTATCCAGTATCCAGTATCTAGTATCCAGTATCTAGTATCCAGTATCCAGTATCCAGTATCCAGTATCTAGTATCCAGTATCCAGTATCTAGTATCCAGTATCTAGTATCCAGTATCTAGTATCCAGTATCTAGTATCCAGTATCTAGTATCCAGTATCTAGTATCCAGTATCTAGTATCCAGTATCTAGTATCCAGTATCTAGTATCCAGTATCTAGTATCCAGTATCCAGTATCCAGTATCTATTATCCAGTACCTAGTATCCAGTACCTAGTATCCAGTACCTAGTATCCAGTATCTAGTATCCAGTATCTAGTATCCAGTACCTATCTAGTATCCAGTATCTAGTATCTAGTATCTAGTATCTAGTATCCAGTATCTAGTTTCCAGTATCTAGTATCCAGCATCTACTGTCCAATATTCTGTAACTTGTATTGATTGTTCAGTACCCAGCATTCAATTTTCGTCTATAAATATCTGGTATCTTGCATACAATACCCATTATCCAGTATCGAGAACTCATTGTTGAGTATCGACGACTCAGGGTCAAATATCTTGTTTTGTTTGCCCAGTATTGAGCATTCAGCGTCCAATATCCAAGTTACAATATCCAGAATCTATCATCCAGTATACTTACATCTAGTATACAGAGTCATGTATCCAGTATTCGGTATCCAGAATCCCCTGTGCCTATCAAAAGTCTAATAATGACAAAATAATGCAAATCATGACATTGTGGATAATCGATAAACTAAAATTGATATTTTTATGGAATTTCACGGTCGATGGGCAAAATTGATCGCAAAAAATGAACAGGTTTTCAGAGAAGTACATGTACAGGGCCCATTGAGGCTGGCAAACCGTTCGAAAGTTTTGATGCAGGCCGAGGATAAAAAGTTGTTCTTAGTTCGTGAGGTCAGCTCGGAACCGTGTGGCTTTGACCTTCACTCAGCAACTTCCCGCTGTAAGGAGGAAACAGTGTTGCTGACATAGTTTTCACGTAGCGTTAGCTTTTTATCGCTGGCAGATTAATTTCTAAGCGAACATTTTTCGAAGGCAGTCGTGGGATTTGCGCGGAGTCGTAAAGCATATCAATGAAGCAGTGATAAAGCGTGGAAATTATAGATCCTGCGTAGATAACACAAAATACTTCCGTTTTTATAAACGTAGAAGTGTGACTAGAAGTAAGACAAAGATTTTAAGACCAAGAACGCTCAAATCGGTTCATTTTTGTGGCCGGAAAAAATTAACTAAAAAACACTAAAAATTTAAACTAATATAGAAGTAAAAATGTCAAAAATCTGGACAATTTAGTGTGCGAAAATTTTCAACATTTTCATCGCATAGTTTTTAGCATTTTCAAAATTCGTTTACCTGCTCTCCTAAAATTAATTAATTAAAAAATAGTTTAATTCAAATAAAACGTAAAATGTTAGGTAGGTACCTAGGTACCTATGTCAATTTCCATCCAAGATGGCCCATGTTCTGGCCAAATGTACATCATGTGCTGAGACCATGTTAACCCCGTTACCCCAGTATGACGAGACCAACGACCCTGTACCAATAAACGGTTGGGAATCCTCTTCTTCTAATGGACCTCCCTCGATCCTGGCGCTACGGACGTTCAATGCCGATTATAACAAGCGATCCTGAGCGTTGACCATAGGCGGCACAATGGCCGCTACATCCACCGCTATCCAGGACAGTCGGATATTGTTGACATCCGCGCACACGGTGCCTTTCATCGAAACAATGAGCTTTCAAGTCGCGGGGGCAATTATCATATTATGAGACCGGCCCGCGCGGCACCGAAGGGCCTCCAATTATGATCCGCCCTTCCCTTATTCTCTCGCCAGGATCGACTTTAGTCGTCGATTACGCCGCGGCGTAATTAACATTTTGACTCTTCATTTCTCGGTCGCACTTCTGTAATTACGCCGGCCGACCTGCATATTCCCGACGTAAAAGCGCATATCAACGACCGCCGGGATCGGGCATTCTTCGCGTTCGGAGATGTGAGCCGAGATATGCGGCGGCTCTCGGGAGCGCGAATTAAAATCAACAAGGCCCTTCCTGCCGATCGGCGGTCCGAACATTTTAACTGCCGGGATTTTTTAGCTCATTTTGACCCAACCAATTGACAAATTATCGACGCGTGAATTATTTTTTAATAATCAATTTTTCAGCAGAATTTTTCAACGTTCTCATCAAGCGAAAATAGCAGGTAACACGACCTTGAAATCAGAATTGCCTACTGGCTTCACATGTGACTGCATTCTAACCGAATACCCGTGGCAATCGCGGACATTCGAGTTCTGCAGGCGATTAACCGCATCGCCGCCCGGCAAAATGTGTGACCTGTGAGACTACAAAGAGTGCAAGTTCCGCTGCGGTTACCGGTGGCCGGAGAGCCGCAAAAACGGCCATGACGGTCTTACGTTACCCGCTCGGTCGATTACGAGGGCCGTTACGTCTCCTTTGGCATTGACCAGCGTAAAATCTACGCATAATTTTCTCGAAATTTCTGCTTTTCTTCGAAAGTTTCGATCGATTTTTGATCCCAATAATTAATTTAATAAGCTAAAAAACAATTATTTTTTGGAAAATGTCGGGAATCGACGGCGTTTTGATTCATTTCCTCGGTTAAAGCAACTAAATATGGAAGTAATGTGTGTTGTCTGCGCGCCAATGGTCTTATATCTTGCGCAGCTCCAATTTACAGACGTCCCTTTTGATCTGTAGCTTCCTGCGATGCTCGTTAATCAAAAGCGGGACAATGGCCATCTTGGATATTATTTTAAACGTTTACAATTGGTTGATTTACTACGGTTATGAGCAATAAACATTTCGAACGCACGTAAATCATTTATGATGAGCATAAATTCGAGCCAAAACGTTCTGAAGATTGAACAATGAAGTTAATTTCGTCGTTTCTGCCGCCTGCCCAAAGTAAACACCCAACAATGAAAGTTTCGACGGAAATGTGCGCTCAGTGCCCCCTCCCCTCGAAATGATTAAACAAATGGCGGCTAAATGGGTCTGTCGAGGTAAACGGATCCGACAACTATTATCCCGACCAACCCCCATGAAGTAACAGCATTATTCTTAACCTAATAAGTGGGATATGTCCCAATTAAGTAAACAACGTCGATCTCTAAGAAAAAGATGAGGGCGAAAGAAAGAAAAACTCGGATACTTAGAGCTGAAGAATAAAACGTCGAATTATGGAGTTTAATCGTAGGGGTTAGGGTTTTTTAATGTTGGGCATCTTCCATTTAACCCCAATTCTAGATCCTATCAGCTGAACACCCCGTATCATAAAGGCATCTCTTTTGAATTAATTTTTCGAACAACGAAGTAAAACACTTTTTAGCTCCCAATCGAAAAATTCAAACCCCATTTCACGAGTAGAATGGTTAAGTTAATGCAGTAGTAGAGAGTTTTTGTGGAATTTTTGGGTATCTATCGGTTTTCCCAGTTCAGGAAATTTTATATAAAATTAAATTATAAATTACCTAAATTATAAATAATTTATCATATACATTTGCCTGGGAAATCATGTATAATTTTCTGAACTGAAACCAGCAGTGCGTAGATAACACACAATACTTCCATATTTTGAAACGTAAAAGTGTGACACAATTTGATCATATTTTGACTGCTTTTGAGGGTGTTCAGGCCAAAAATATAAAAAATCACAACGCAAATTTTAAAATTCGCCCAAAATAAAAATACGCCACATTATCGGAAAAGTAAAAAATATCCACATATTCAGCAAGGTAAATCGAAGATTTTAAAACCAAAAACGCTCAGATCGGTTCATTTTTGTAGCCGAAAAAAAAATAGAAAACACTGAAAATGCAACTATCACGGAAGTACTTCGAGTATTCAAATTCTGATTATGCGAGGTGTTAAGTCTTGCCGAGACAAACATTTCAGATCAAGAAATTTGAAAAAAGGTTGAGAATTGAGGGAGATATGACCATTTTTGTAAATGACTACAGACGGACACACGGATAGATGGACAGACGGACACACAGACACTTGTTCAGGGAGTGATTCTCACTAAATGTGTATAAGTTGACGTTTTTTCTGAAGCTCTGTTCCGATTCTCGGTTTTGGGACGATTACAATACTTCCATTTACCATGTAAATTTACATATTTATATGGAAGTAAAAATGGGTGGCCAATAGCTGGGAGGTGGCCAATGACTTTCAACCTATTACGTGCCTGTAGTATTACCTATGATAATATCTTAAGTAAGTCATAAGTATTATTGTTACTTATAAACCGTCGTTTTCCTCTATCTCAATTATTTCACCTGAATTCTCAAATTAGCCACTTCTGCGCCTAGAAAGGTGTGAAAGATACCAATCCGTGCACATCAGATATCACCAGGTGAGAACTTATGACGAGAAAATCCAACGGGCCCTCTAATGAAACCGAGTCTGTGAAAGCGCAAGCGGGTAATACGGGAGGTCAGGGCTGAAGTTGAGCACCGAGGCCGAAACTACAAATGACCGTCGGATAGCCACTGATAGCGATGAAGATGACCGCAGACAGATAAAAGCCGAGGGAAAAGACAGGCTGCTGGAAAGACAATAAAGCAAGAAGTCTCTGGAAAAGGTTCATTGTTACCTTATACCTTCTGTTCTCTGTCGTGACAACTCCTAGACGATCCGAGTGTCATGTCTGCCACATTGTCTTCAGACATTACCAATATGTAACAACAACATGTAACCTGAAGGGAGGAGAATATATGATTTTTGGTTGGTCTAACGTGATCTCGTGGCATTATTAATTATATCCCGAATTAATCGCATTAATTGCTAAAATAATTAATTAAAACATTACATGGTGTCAGGTGTTTTAGCTGTGAAACTTTTTCATCGGCCACTGTTAATCAGTTTCGGCAGAAGAACCGCTGAACGCGCAATATTTCTTCAACTGGTCACAGCTATTTCTCGACCCTGTTGCTTCCTAAGCCGTAGACCGTATCTACTGGCATAGACAAATTTCGTGCTTCCCGTAAGTAATCTCGATCGTGCTTATCAAGTTCGATAACGATCGGTATAAATTTCCAGTGCTGACTAAACACACTACGGTCTTAATTTCGATCGTGCGCTCATCGGTTGGGAACTGACGCATATCCTCGGATATCACGGGCCCTACGCAATAAATCGTTCGCCTGTTCTCTCGACCACTCAGTCCTAAGAGTCCTAATCACTAGTCAGCATGTGTGACGCTAAGCCGCCGCCTCCTTTTGACTTCGATGCGACTAACTTGAAGAAGGAGTGGGCAGACTGGAAACAAAATTTCAATCTCTATATACTGGCAGCAAAGAGAAAAAAGGACACTGAAGATGTCAAGATTGCCATATTACTCAACCAGTTGGGAACTCGAGGCGTCAAACTCTACAACACATTTGTGCAGGACGTAACTACTGCTACAAGTGGGAAGCCAGAAGAGGTTTTTAAAACACTCGATGAGGTAATTGAAGCATTCACGGATTACTTCACGCCTAAAAAGAATGTCCTACACGATCGCCACAAGTTCAATAAATTGAGCTTACAACCAGGACAGCCAATTGTCGAATTCGTAACGGCTCTCAAAGTAGCTGCCTCCTCTTGCGAGTACCTCGAAAGGAATGCATTGATACGAGACCGGCTGATTGCTGAAATACAAGATCCAGGACTTCTAAGCAGACTCTTGGACGAAGGAGACCGTCTGGACCTCGACAGAGCAGTCCAAATTTGCAAACTTCATGAACTTCGCAGAATTGAAATCAAGGACTTCCGTCAGGAAAGCGAGCCCGAACTGGATGCGATTCGGCAGAAAGGTACCTCCAGAAAATACAGGCAAACTCCGGCAAGTAAGAAAATAAATATCAAACAAAATCGATTGTACCTTTGCAAAAAATGCAAAACCGAACATTCTTATGGCAATTGTCCAGCATTTGGTCAGATTTGTACAAAATGCAATAATTATAACCATTGGGCCATTGGCTGCCCTAACAAGCCAAATAGGAATAACTATTCTAAGAGGTTTGTTGGAAATCCGAAACGCCGAATTCATGCTATCAAACAGGATTCATCTGATAGTGAAGAATTTTTCTTAGATGCCTTAACGTTAGAATTGGATAAAATAAGCTGTAATAAACAGTCTTGGCATATTTTGGCCAACATCAACAACCATAACGTCAAATTTAAGATCGATTCTGGTAGCCAGATTAATGTGCTACCTCTGCGTATTTTTAATCTACTAAGAACGCCAAATTGTAATCTGGCAAAGAGTGAAGTCAGAGTTTTGGCCTACAATAATAATAAGCTAAAAATCGAAGGAGTCGTGAGGTTAAGTACAAAATTCAAACACACGGCTGCAAAAGTGGACTACGTAGTAATTGATACTGTGGACAAGCCAATTTTAGGCCTGGGTACTTGTGAACATTTAAACATAATAGCGAAACTAGAAAGTATTGAAGAAAGTACGAGTGCGCTGTTCAAAACCAGAGAAGAAGTTTTGAACAAATTCCAAGATGTTTTTTCAGGAGTAGGAAAATTTTTGGGTAGCCCGTACAAAATTCAATTGAAAGATGGTGCCATACCAGTCACACATCCTCCACGAAGGATCCCCAAGCACCTTCAAGGTAAATTAAGGTCAACCCTTGATAGACTTGAGAAAGAGGAGATAATTTCGCGTTGCAACTCCCCTCGAGTGTGGCAGCATCCATTGGTCATAGTCGAAAAATCAGATAAATCATTGCGTCTGTGCCTTGACCCTAAGGACCTCAACAGTCAAATTGTGGATGATAAGTACCAAATCCCCACCACAGATCAAATTTTCGACGATCTGGCTGGAAAAAGATTCTTTACCCTTTTAGATTTAAAAGAGGGATTTTACCAAATCCCTATCGATGCTGAATCCTCCGAATTATGTAGTTTTGGCACGCCATTTGGAAGCTACAAATTTGAACGCCTTCCATTCGGTATCAAAACGTCAGCAGAGGTATTCCAAAAAAAGAATTCCGAGATTTTTGGTTCAATTAAAGGCGTGAAAGTCTACATTGATGATTTAATACTCGCAGGTTCGACAAAGTACGAGCACGACCACATTTTGAAGCAGGTTTTGGAAAAAGCAAAGAAATTTAATATAACATTCAATCCTTCAAAATTTAAATTTTGTGAGCGTGAGATAAAAATTTTGGGGCACATAATATCCGAAAAGGGGATTGCAATTGACCCAGCTCGAATAAAGGCTATTAACGACATGCCGGAGCCAATTGATAAAAAATCGTTGCTAAGATTTCTCGGCATAGTAAAATTCGTCGGCAAATTCATCCCGAATGTGTCCGCTAACACGGCTCCTCTTCGTGAATTGAGTAAGGAAGGGGAACCGTGGGTGTGGACAACAGAGCATTCGGATTGTGTGAAATTGATAAAAAATTTCATAGTGAATAGTCCAGTGTTGGTCCACTACAGAGAGAATGAACCTCTCACTATCCAAACCGACGCAAGCAATTTGGGGATTGGTTGTGTACTACTACAAAACAATCACCCTATAGCATTTGCCTCGCGTTCGCTCCGAAAAAACGAACTAAATTGGGCGATAATAGAAAAAGAAATGCTAAGCTGCCTTTTTGCCCTTGAACGATTCCATTATTTCGTCTATGGTAGAGAAGTGGCACTACAAACTGACCATAAGCCACTCATTAGCATAATGTCGCAGCAACTTGAAAAAGTTCCAAAACGCCTTCAGGTCATGAGGCTGAGGTTGATGAAATATAATTTCACGATTTCTCATTTGCCTGGAAAAGATATGATAATGGCAGATGCATTATCAAGGGCATTCATTGAGACATCCACTAAAGACGGGCCAGATATGGATTACGTAATTCATGCTTTAATTAATACGTCGATGTCGCCTAATAGACGCCGAATGTTGGTTGAAGCGACGCGCCGTGATCCATAC
This sequence comes from Nesidiocoris tenuis, assembly GCA_036186465.1. Taxonomy (NCBI): domain Eukaryota; kingdom Metazoa; phylum Arthropoda; class Insecta; order Hemiptera; family Miridae; genus Nesidiocoris; species Nesidiocoris tenuis. The sequence continues at coordinate 10,414,611 of AP028912.1, read as the reverse complement.
CTGTCCAAAGTCGCATTGTTCATCCAGTCCGGGTGGCCAAAAGAAATTTCGGGTGAACTTGGTAAATTCATGGCCATAAAAGATCACCTGTCTTTGTGTGACAGCCTAATACTATTTCAAGACCGAATCGTAATTCCCATATCCGAAAGAAAAACAATTCTTTCGCGCCTTCATGAAGGGCATTTGGGCGTCGTTAAATCTAGAGCTAAAGCTCGGAAATTGTTTTACTGGCCTGGAATGTCAAAAGAAATAGAGGAATATATTTCTTTATGCCAGACGTGTCTAGAAAACAGACCAATTAACCCTAAACAGCCAATGCTGGCTTCGGTGATACCTGATAGACCCTGGTCGAAAATTGGTATCGACATCCTTGAATTCAAGGGTAACCCGTATCTTGTCGCAATAGATTATTATTCAAAATGGGTCGAATTCGACCGTTTAAAAAGCAAATCCGCACAAGAAGTCATCTTGTGGTGCCAGAAAGTTTTTGCAAGATTTGGGTACCCCAAGGAAATTGTCTCAGACAATAACCCGTTTGGTAGTCAGCAGTTCAGGAGCTATTTAGCTGAGAATGATATCCTTCTGATCACGAGTAGCCCACACTATAGCCAGGGGCACGCACTAGCCGAAACGGGCGTAAAAATCGTGGAAAATATTCTCAAGAAGTGTGAGAGCACAAATCAAAACCCATTTGTTCTACTCATGCACTACAGGAATGCGCCGATTCCCAGTCTAGGATTTTCACCTAGCCAACTCATGTTGGGCCGTTGGATTAGGGACAATCTCACGGTGAACGACAAGCTTTTGTCAATCAAGGCTCCTAACAAGAAAAAGGTTTTGGAGAAGATTCGAGCTTCTCAGGAGTCACAGAAGAAGTATTATGATAGAGGCGCAAAACCTTTGTCGGAATTGAACCCTGATGATCCAGTTTTGTATCGTTACCAAAAGAAATGGAAAATGGGGACTACAGTAAAAAAAGCTGGTACTCCAAGGTCATGGTGTATCGTAGACGGGAATGGGAACCAGTACCGTAGGAACCGCCGAGATTTGATCAGTCTCAAGCCAGGCGTTCCGAGACTGGTGGTGAAAGAGGAAACGCCACCAACTCCCGAAATCAGGTACACTTTGCGCAACAGGACAATCATGCGTAAATCGTTTCCATCAAATGACGGCAGTGCTGAATAACTGCATTTACGGGATAATGTTGTAACCCCAGATCATAATATGTTATTTTTCGAAAAATTCATTTTGCTGATTATCCTACCTTGTATGATTTGTTTCTTTTTTCAAACTTGTCAAAATGAACAACTAGGTATCTTTAATTTGGTTTCTCGTTGGTCCGCATGAGGACAACTATACATTGTTCATAACTTACCATAACACACTGTTGAAATGTATTCAAATTTTCAGTCTTGCATCAACAATGTATAATTTGTGAAACACTGTTTCTGCAGTGAGTTGGAAAATATTTTATTTTATTTTTGGAGAGGAAAGATGTCATGTCTGCCACATTGTCTTCAGACATTACCAATATGTAACAACAACATGTAACCTGAAGGGAGGAGAATATATGATTTTTGGTTGGTCTAACGTGATCTCGTGGCATTATTAATTATATCCCGAATTAATCGCATTAATTGCTAAAATAATTAATTAAAACATTACACCGAGAGCCCCCGGAGACTGAGAATCCTCGAGGAGAGCTGCCTGATTGATGGATATCCCCTGCTATAGACCCTGCCATCGCATGTGACCGGACGTGGCTGGAGATCCAGCTGAACGGCTGCTGGATTGCAGCAGATTCTATACTGCAGCGCATCTTCTGCATCTGCAGCCAAGCTAACCGTCGAATATTGGCACTGAATGTCGATACCTTATAAGGTATCGACATTCAGTGCCAATTCAGTGCCAAAGTCGACATTTTGGGACATATTCCCTTTGGGCTCTATAGAGGGAGGGAATATGTCCCAAAATGTCGATTTTGAGATTTCGGTAACGAAAGAATTTACTCATTAGGACCAAGCTCCTGATCCAAGCATCATGACGCTCCAAGAATCATGATCCTTTTACCTATTTTTGGAGCCAAAAAACGATAAAATAGAAAAACGACAAAAATTCAAAGAGCGTTTTTCTTTAAAGCGTTAAGTGCTAGCAAAGTTCTGGTTAAACGAAGCTGTAGATCTTGGCCAGACAAACATTTTTTATTTAGCGAATTTTTTTATGAGACTGAAAACTTATGGGATTGAACTTTATTATTGAAACTTTATGAGATTGAAAAACTTACAAAGCTTTATTTTTGTAAATAGATCAAAAACTTAATTTGCATTTTTCTCATTATACCATTTTTGGACATATCCCCTTTGTGCTTTAAGGTATCGTAAGAATACATGTAGGAATACATTGTATTCTCGGAAAGAAAAATTGATAAATCCGGTTGCTAATCACAGTAAATTGGAAACGCTGCAAATTCTACAGGTTCATTATTCTCGAGCCACGCGGACGCATCACCACATTTTTCATACACAAAATAATTTTTTTTTCAAATTTCAAGTTGTATATTAGACAACTTGAAATTTGAAAAAAAATTGTTTTCGAGGCTTGTTTAATTTTTACTCACCACCTAGGTACCTACGTTGAAAATTAGACAAAATTTGTCTAAATTTTAAGGGCTGACAAATAAGGAAAAACATACAAGGAGCCCAACAGGCTCGAAAAAGTCAAAATCGGTCCAGAAGAACAACCTCAAACTACCTCAGATTGGCAATAACTTCAGAAAGAGAAAACCGAGCTTGAGAAATTGATTTTTTTTGTTGAGAAATTGAAAATTTTCCCAAATAGTCCGTACAAAACATCCTGTTTAATAGTAATCCAAGTGAAAATCACTCGAAAATTCGAAATTTATCGAACCACTTTAAGAATCGGAAAATGTTGGAGCAAAACTCAACTTGAAGGACTATGATCTCGTCAAAATCGGATCAATGGTTCAATGCGGAGTCCTGTTTTAAAATTTTTTGCCCGTCATTCAGATGCAGAATTGAACCGTCTATCCGATTTTGGCGATTTTCTTTCGGTTCCCGATGCATCTGCCTCAAAAAATGGTGTTATTATGGAATTACCCGTCGCTCCAACGTGACGATGCTAACGGTACACACTACAGCTGAGCTTCGGCCAAGCGGCAATTGGCGCGGTCAATAATTCATGCATTGGTGGATCGGCAGCTGTGATCCTCCGCTTCGGGTAATTGTGGGGGTAGGTAATGAATACGGCGAAGGCATCACTAATAGATATCTATAGAAGTGCGATTTCAAGACTGCAGCGGCCAGATGAGAATTGCGGTTTATCTCTAGCAGCCGAGGGATTGGACTAGAAGAGAATTAGGTACAGGCCTCATAATAAGTGATTGATTCTATTGTGAATGCCAAGGTCAATCAGGTAAAGGAGATCAGATTTTTCGCATAAACCAGATCAGCTTTGTTGCGTCATTATTTTAGAATAAATAAGTAATTTAGTGGAATTTGAGATAGGTGAGCTACGAAAATTTTGACGGCCAAGAAACAGCATAACTCAAAATTCGAATTTTGAGATTCCAGCACTTTCCGGTTGGAATTTTCGCACCCGATTAGATGGAACAACTAGTCTTTTGAAAAACTCACGTGGAACGCTCGTCGATTTAGTCCGCATAGCACAGCTGGAAATGAGCGGCAGCACGCCATAGCTCAGTCAAACTCACAATGAAATAGTAGGTAACTAAAACTCATAACCGAACTCGAAGTCAAACTCAACAATGAAACAAAAAGTCAAACTCATAATCAAACTCGAAGTCGAACTCTCAATGAAACAGAAACTCAAACTCATAATCGAATTCGAAGTCAAAATCACGATGAAATAAAAAGTCAAACTCACAATCGAACTCGAAGTCAATCTCACCACGAAACAGAAACTGAAACTCATAATCGAACTCGAAGTCAAACTCACAATCGAACTCAGAGTCAATCTCACAATGAAACAAAAAGTCAAACTCATAATCGAACTCGAAGTCGAACTCACAATGAAACAAAAAGTCAAACTCACAATCGAATTCAAAGCCAAACTCATAATCGAACTCGAAGTCAAACTCACAATCGAACTTGGAGTCAAACTCTCAATGAAACAGAAACTCAAACACAAAATCGAATTCAAAGTCAAACTCACAATGAACCAAAAAGTCAAACTCACAATCGAACTCGAAGTCAAACTAACAATGAAACAGAAAGTCAAACTCATAATCGAATTCAAAGCCAAACTCATAATTGAACTCGAAGTCAAACTTATAATCGAACTTGAAGTCAAACTCACAATCGAATTCAAAGCCAAACTCATAATTGAACTCGAAGTCAAACTTATAATCGAACTTGAAGTCAAACTCACAATGAACCAAAAAGTCAAACTAACAATAGAACTCGAAGTCAAACTCACAATCAAACAGAAACTGAAACTCATAATCGAATTCAAAGTCAAACTCATAATTGAACTCGATGTCAAACTTATAATCGAACTTGAAGTCAAACTCACAATGAAACATAAAGTCAAACTCACGATGAAACAGAAATTGAAACTCATAATCGAAATCGAAGTCAATCTCGCAATGAAACAATAAGTCGAACTCATAATCAGACTCACAGGATTATGAGTTTGAGGTTCGACTTCGAATTCGATTATGAATTTGGATTTTGTTTCATTGTCAGATTGACTTCGAGTTCGATTATGGGTTTGAGTTTCTGTTTCACGGTGAGATTGACCTCGATATCATTGTGAGTTTGACTTTCGGTTTCATTGCGAGTTTGATTTCGAGTTCAATTGTGAGTTCGATTATGAGTTTGACTTCGATTTCGATTATGAGTTTCAGTTTCTGGTTGATTGTGAGTTTGACTTTGATTTCGATTATGAGTTTCAGTTTCTGTTTCATGGTGAGATTGACTTTGAGTTCGATTGTGAGTTTGACTTTTTGGTTCATTGTGAGATTGACTTCGATTTCGATTATGAGTTTCAGTTTCTGTTTCATGGTGAGATTGACTTCGAGTTCGATTGTGAGTTTGACTTTTTGGTTCATTGTGAGTTTGACTTCGAGTTCGATTGTGAGTTTGACTTTTTGGTTCATTGTGAGATTGACTTCGATTTCGATTATGAGTTTCAGTTTCTGTTTCATGGTGAGATTGACTTCGAGTTCGATTGTGAGTTTGACTTTTTGGTTCATTGTGAGTTTGACTTCGATTTCGATTATGAGTTTTCGTTTCTGTTTGATTGTGAGATTGACTTCGATTTCGATTATGAGTTTCAGTTTCTGTTTCATGGTGAGATTGACTTCGAGTTCGATTGTGAGTTTGACTTTTTGGTTCATTGTGAGTTTGACTTCAAGTTCGATTATGAGTTTGACTTCGAGTTCAATTATGAGTTTGACTTTGAATTCGATTTAGTGTTTGAGTTTCTGTTTCATTGAGAGTCTGACTGCGAGTTCGATTATGATTTTCAGTTTTTGTTTTATTGTGAGATTGACTTTGAGTTCGATTGTGAGTTTGACTTTTTGGTTAATTGTGAGTTTGACTTCGAGTTCGATCATGAGTTTGATTTCGGATTTGGAGCGTGCACCCTATGAACCATAAACCACGAAATTTTCCCTAGAATTCAAAATGTTTTTATGAGCGATTGCGATGGTTTATAATTGAATGAACCACTTGAATTGCCACTTCTTTTGGATTTCGTTCGGAAGTTTGTATTTTAGTTGAACCTACAGGCACCTAATAGAGCCCTAAGAGGAAGTAGGTACCTAAGAGGAAGTGGGTACCTAGTCAAGTTTTACATATTCTTAAGCCATAATATGGCTAGAGCACCTCAGGATGGTAGCGGGCACGTCCACGTCATCATAGAACGATGTTTCACCGGGGGGTAAGATAATAATTGTTGTGATTGGTCGAGGTGGCGTTGGCGCTGAACCCGACAAAATTTGACAAGGATTTCCAATTCACGTTCCCATCTTCATCCCCCCTCCATCAGCCAGCAATCGTACAGCGTTATCCACTTCATTTTATTTTATTATAACCACGAAGGTGTGCACTATAGATTTCTGCGATTTTTCGAGTCGAACACGTGTCGTTGGCCTCAGCTTTGTGCAAGAACAGAGTCGTATGCAGTATAACGAACACCATGAATTGAAATGTGGGTATATTAAGCGCTAAATACATTCAGCTGAAGAGGACGTTACCGGGGCCAGATACCGATCAGAAATCACCTCCTTTGAGAGCAGTGGCCGGCGGGTGGCAGCTCCCCGGGTCTGTCTGGGACGCCGTAGGAATCTGAATGTGTTTATGCGGTCGCCCACACTACAGCCGACCTCGTGTCTTTGGATATCCTGTGGAAATTTTCCTCGTCCAAGTTCTGGGACATCTACATTACAAGGGACGGCTCCTCTGCTCCTCCCAGCGCGATATATCACGTTCACAGTGGATGTGACAATATCTATTTAAAAATGAGATATAAATTTCTCCTCAACCGACCAATTTATTTTTATTTCTTCGATTTGAATAAAAAGAGACTAGGTCGCAGCGGAACGCCTACGGTCTCTATAGGCTATACTTCTTCAAATTTTTGAATAGAAAGTCACTTCTTGGATTGAAGAATGTAGAACTCTTTCATTTATTCAACGCTACAGGCCGAACCGTTTCAAAGGCTCGAATATCCACACATTTTACACACCCCCGACCGCGCGGTTCTTGGTCAATTGGAATGTTATGAATACCAATTAGCCTAAATCATCTGCTCTCTTTTTCTTAGCAAAGCATACCAGGTATAAGCCCAGGTATACCCTAGGCATACCTCACCACCGGCCTACCTTTATATCGGCCATAATATGAGGGCTCAATTTTCAAATAATTTCCACCAAAATCTTGCATGAGGGTTGGGTGAACCAAAACCTTTTTTCTGGCTCAGCTGAGACCCCCTTTTTTGTTTTTCGGATTTTTCTCAAAGCTGGAGCTCCCTGATATTTGCCAAACATTTTGCTCAGGGTTCACCAATTTCTTGGCCAATTTAACGACTCCTTTCGGAAAATTAACCGAATCGCTCCATCGGGATCGAACAATTGTACCGGTTCGGCGGTGAATGAATGATTCATGTATGATAAAAAATATTTGTTATCATTATTTATTAAATAGGCAAGTATTGTAAAAATATATTCTATGTATTGATTAAAATGTATATATACAATATATTGTAGAAAATTCAATGAAGTTAAATTCCAACTTTGGAAGTTGAAGATCAATCTGTATTTTTTGATCTCCGAAAACTCAAATAATAAACGACATCCCAGGGTAATTTTGACCCCATGGGCCCTTTGTATTTTTGCGATCAAGATATTGTGATGTTTACAATCGGTTATTATAGGTTGATCCCCGAAGATGTTACTTGAGTCCACCCTCCTGTCTGTCGGACCAATTATCTCTGTTGCCGAAGGGTGGAGGAAGATGGAATCGGAGGTGCAAGGTTCGGATCCTGCCCGAGAGTCATCTTGCCTTTTTCCGCTGGATATTATTTGCGCTCGACAGGATGAGTTGGAAAAAGGCGCAAAAGGAAGGAGTTGAAAAAATTATACAAATATTTCAGGTCGATTATCTGCCTGATGCTCGTCCGAACCATTTTACCCTTCATCGGCAGGTGCACTTTTCAATCGGCTCATTGTGCTCCGAACCCGGTCAACAATGTGAGGTGGTAGGCTTCCAAAATCCATATATTACAAAGCTGACTGTAATGTCGCGACATTAATGTGGAAGTGCCTCATTCAAAGTGCGGTTATGGTGGTTTAAAAAGCAGTAAAGTGCTCGCCTGTCTTGGGGGCCCACATCGTTCTCCTCCGTCAGGTTAGTTAGCTGTATAGTGTTTGTTTCCACTCTATGGTGTAAAACTTTTTTGATCGCCTGGCGAGTCTTTGAAGGCTCGAACCACCCGCATCGTCACGTCGACTGTTGAGCCATTAGCGCTGTAATTCGGTAAAATGTGACCGCAAAGGTGCCACAAGTCCTCATTGCTGCAAAAGGGTATCGGTTCTTCTGGGGGGTTTGGTGATAAAAGTTGTTTAGCCGGTTATTCTGGAAGAATAGGTTTTTTGAAGAATAAAATTGAGTTTTGGCGGCAAATTTTCATGGCGTAATTATTTAAGGTGAAAGAATATATCCAAATCAGAGATGTCATATGCAATCATTTTTCTCCGGAGCATGCCCCATTCAGAGAAGATCCGTTATCACGAGAGGACGTTGAGGATGGATTCATCAGGGTCATTATCCAGCATCAGCCCCCCCTCCCTTCTTTATTGGATTCAATGATTTTTCGTTTCAGATCTGCATAACGTCACATGCAATGCTCGCTCCAGAGCGTGAGTAAAGGCATGTGTTCCTGCGCATGCGCGGTGTAATGCTTATGAGTGTCGCTGCCGAGGCGTTGCCAACTGTAATAGACAGCAGTACTGTAAACGCCTAACATACCTTGCACTGAGCATGCGTAAGGCACCTACATAAATGTGCATGCGTAAGGCACCTACCTATATGTGCATACATGCACCTACGGTGAAACTGCAATGCTGCCCAATTCAAAGCATCGGGTGTCTTTAGGAGGTGTATGGGTTGCCTACTTCTCAAAACTTGGATTGGTGGCAACTTGGCATAATATGCCATAATGTGGCATGATATTATCACGCGTCCATAGATTGCATATCAAAAGGATTGGGCAGTGTTGATGCTACACCGTCGATATGCTATGCTCACGCTCCTGGAACAAACCGTCGACCATTAAATGGTAAATTGAAATTAAATGGAAATTTTCCTCTTCCTCAACCCTTAGCATACAATATCAATATACAAAGGGATAAATAAAGCATCGATCTTTCCCTTTACGCTTTAGCAGCAAGTCCTATATTATAAAAGGCATCAGAGGACATTACACGCGTCCGAAGAGGAGGTCTCATGATAATGAAATGTACCGTTTGCTTATTCAGAACGTGAACTATCCACATTGAGACAATCATATAGAACCAGCACACTCGGATGTTCTCAACGTTGGAAGTAATACAATTGGAAGAGCACAACATCGGAGATGAAACGGCGGAAAGAGCAAATTAGCGAGCCCGCGGCCATAGACAGCGCTCATTTCACCGTTCTGGATGAAAGGTTGTCACTGGACCAAAGGTCAACAGATAATGGAAATGGTAATGAGCTCAAATTGTTCTTCGGAGCAAAATCTCCTTTGGCCGCTTTGAGAAGGCGTCCGGACGGTCAGGACCTCTTCTCGTCCGTAGTGGGAGTGATGGCTCGAAGTTGAAGTGAGCTTCGAATGCGGCCATTTCGCAACAAAGTACGACGATAGCGACCGACCTGATCTGTCATTGCATTTTGACGAGGTCAGTAATGCGTTCCGGTAGAAACACTTCATCCAAGAATACAAACTCAAGCACTTTGTGCATTCAAATAAATTTCCTCGCGATTTTTTAGGCACTACTTTGAAGCTGAGTAGCCTAAAAATTGTAAATTGTGCCTGTAAATCAGCCTTTTTTCAGCCTCTCATCATCCCCTGCGCCTCAAACGTTTATTCCATTGCATGCTTGATGCCACCAAAACAACCAATAAGCAAACTGATTCTGATTGCTCGCTTAGCTCTATTTCGTGACTGGATCCGGCCTCGGACGGTCGTATTCATTTTGGAAACCCCGGACTTTCAACACTTCCGAAGGGCTGAAGTACGAATTAAACCGCGGTTACCGCGTTGCACAACCCTGCGGAGAAACCCCCATCCCGCGCGCCAGACCACAAATTGATGTTTTCACATAATCGAGTTTCTGCCGACGTTTAAACTTTAGCAGCACTCAGTTAACACCTCTCTCACGATTTCCAGAAAATAATTACCGCCAGACCGCTCGTTCAGCTACTCATAAAATCAGATCCGGAAATTTTAATTTACTTTTCAGTGCCGCCCGCACTCGGGATAAAAAGGCAACGAGTTTCAAAGTCCTCCAAAGGGAAAGAGAACCAACTCCTTTAAGAGGCTAAGGCGCGTCTATTGCTTAAGAAGCCGATGAACGTCGAGGACTTAGCAAAACGTACGAATATAACGGCCAGGGATTAGAGGCGCCATAAATTGCGCGAGTCGCTTTGGTGGGAATGAAAATCGTTGCCCCTGCAGACAGTACTTGGAGCACGTACTCAATTTCTATCATTGGATCAGCTATCGATTTTTCCTTGGAGTACCGTTATGAGTCATACTTTAGTTATTTATCAGGATATTCATAAAACTGGTTAGAAAAATAAACTTTTTATAAATAATAATATATTTTAATTTTTTTGGATACCTACTGAATTCACCCAGAATTTTATGCCCATGACGCTTGGGGCTACATACGCCTATATTTGGTTTTCTGCTTTTGAAGGTACATGCTCAAATCGATGTTTGATGGAACAATCTCATTTTAACGCTCAAGCTGGTTATAATTTTGTAGGGTTGAAATTGAAATAATTATAGAAAAATAATAATATTAAGCTTATAGAGATAACAAATTAAGAGTCCTCGCTAATTTAATTTACCTGGCTTCAAAAGGGAAAATTATTCCTAAAGCACTTCAAAAATTTATCCATTCCATCATAAGAGCCAGATTTAGGGTAAAAAACGAGTAATCACTTGATTACCTACTTTAAACTCAAGCCAATGGGAATGTCCTGTAAAATAAATTTCTAAAAACTCCGAGAGCCATGAATTATGAGGCTATGACATCTTTCATTCCACCATTTTTCATCCAACCCATGACTCCCGGTCATAGCTTGCCGCAAGAGTCGGCCGTGCTCGCCACTAGGCCAAATGCTATTCATTAAAAAAATTGAATTGTGCTTCTTTACGTCAATATTTACTCTAAAAGAGCCTAACATGACGAAGGAGCATTTCTGGTAGGAAACACTGAAATTAATACGGAAATAGTTAAACGAATTTGATGCGACCAATTTTCCATGATTCAAAGCATTACTCCATTTGTTCTAAATCCATCTATTTATTCTCTATTCCTATTTATTATTATTATCTATTCATTCGTATTTCCCCCCAAAAAAATCAGGGCACACCTTCCACTAACTCCAGCCTATAACAGAGCGCTTCTATGATAACGAACGAGTTCTCAAGTTATTGAATGTCATTTTATTCGTGACTGGAAACGCTTTTAAAAACGATCAAACTTTTTCATCCCATTCCTCCCGTAGGGACTTGAGATTGTTTATACGAAATAGGATTGAAGGACCCCTCCGATCGACGAGGTTGACAGGACCTGTCACTGGTGCTCCTCATATTTTTGGAGGAGAACTTCTTCTTACTAATCCGATATTCCGTCTGCTTAGGAGAAAAGTTGATGAAGGCTCGTCGGAAAAAGAACGAGACTCGACTTTTGGACCCTGGGACCGCTAGACTCAATAATTATTACAACGGATTTCTTCTTTTTTCAACTTCTCGATGGCTTCGTCCCGCTACTAAATTACAAGGAGCCAACTTCTTATTGATAATCGAATCCTCACGTAGGTACTGCCTTTCGAAAGCACGAGTGAACAACTTATAATCCGCTTTGATCAATTTATTCCTTCTCGGATCTTGATGCCATTTAAACGGAATTAATCGTAGTCGTTATCAACTGAGAAATCCGATTTACTCATGACCCATGCTTACGATCCTTCTTTTTCTCATGTCATGTTGAAAGTTATTTATCAATGCAGTGCGTATTAAGTCTTTTGTTCATTTTTTCGCACCGACGAAAGACATTTCAGACACTTACTTAGTGGTTGTAATGCGATTTTCTAATCAAAATTATCTTACACAGGAAAATTTTGATCTACTTATAATGTAAGTATGTTATGTTTTCTTAGAGATTTGATATCTTAAAAATAGGTACCTACTATGGCTTTTTCTCCTTTTTCTGTGACGAACGTTGGCTCAAACTTCAAGGGACTCCGCTACAAATTAGAATTTCCTGCCCCTCAAAAACGGACATTTTTATTTTTTCAATTTTTTGGTTCACAACTGCGGAGCCGATCTTTTGTAACTTTTCATTCGACTGTTGATTGACTGCTATTGAAAACGGCAGTAACCGCATGGCCATCTGTTTCCTAGGCAGCCAAATAGTCCGTCGTAATCGCCGAGTTGCATGTTGCCAGTTACATCGGCCAAAGACGTGCGAGGTCATTGTTAGATTATCCATCCTTGTTATGAGCTCTGTCAGAACGCCAACTGACCATGCTCATGTTTTTCTCAATGGCTATCGTTCTCAGAAGATGGGGCATTTCGGTAGGTAGTCGACCGGAAAGCCAATTTTTCTAAAATGCTGGTGAGGTGGCCGGGGAAAATTCCAGAAAAACATTAAACTTTTTGTCGAAACCGACAGCAGGCCACCTATGGCAAGCTAAATTGTTGAGAAGGTTCTTTCAGTTGCCCGCTCCAGTCTCCTGAAAAAGTTAGGTTTTCATGCTGAGGTTTCCATGTATCTGCCTGCAATAGTAAGCAGCTTCTGAGGAGGCCATACCGCAGAAAATGCTAGATCCCGTGCGCAGGAGTGCAAGGTGCATAAAAAGCCTCAACTACCGTTGCAACTATTGTTGTCCGTATCGACAATATGGAAAACGTCTATCACGTTCACCGCACTTCATCTATTTACACATTCAAAGATGAATGTTCATGGGAATGCAGGCCCATGGGACGTCATTTATCGGACGGGCGGGCTGATTTGTGTGAGGGAAGTTGTAAATCTTTCCTCTCACATACCGAGGGAAGGTGTATAAACAGGAGGAGTGACAAACAGTCTGGCTCTTTCGCTCCGACCCGTCTTTTTCGAATGTCTGCAAAAATTTCCATTCAAAGTGCAATATTGCTTGTTCTTTGAGCGAGCAGACATCGATCTCGTAGACGAGGCAGAATCTTTTTTAAGTTTGAGCGCCAAAATGGGTGGGTAATCTGTGTTGCATGTAAGAAATGTTTTTGGTTGAATTTGGACGTAGACAGGAAAACTTATCAAATTCTTTGAAATCAGCTCGTCCCCGCACGTCTTCTATCTGTCAGCCAATTTCCACGATCAGGGTACACGAGTCCTTATTTGCCATGAGGTGCCTTTTATCTCGGTACAGATGTCTTTCATCTGCCATCTGCGATCTTCCATTTGCCGAGGTGTCTTTCGTCTGCAAATAGATTTCTTGAGTGAAGAGGAGCACCTTTTTAAACTTTTTTAACCATAATTTTTGAGGCCTCGATTTCATTCAGTAAAATTTTTTGGTTCAACGCCGACGCCACCTCGACCAATTACAGCAATGCATTTGCTTACCCTCTCTACCATCGATCGGATAGTGTACAGCTGACTTTGGGCCAACGTAGGAATTTTTCAAGATCTCAATTCTGTACACTTCGATTCGTAAACAGTTTATACCTTCGCGTCCATAAGGTCCAGGCCCCTGAGGCCGTGAATGGATCGGACAGTCACGACCTATGGACTGTGGACTTATAGCCCTCCGGTCGAATCAGCATTTCGCTTGCTGTATGCAGGTTTACACGTGTTCTTCTCGAGGTCGGACCTATCTCCATCTCGGCCGCTCGCCTTGCTATGATGTCTAGCGCAGGTGTTACTCCGAACGAGCTACAAGCAAGTTTCGTGAAATTGTTCAATAATCGAGTTATAAATCCTGCAGAAGCTCGTTGAACTTGACCTTTTACCCCAGTTTTTGCGCGACCGTTTTCAAAACAATTTTTGACAACTCGGAGTAAAAGTATTGTTGAAAATAATGACAAATAAATTTATTCCATTGCCATACCATTGTCGGGGATTATGTCAAACTAAATTTACACGACGAAAAAGAATATTGTATTGCATAATACAGAATGCAACTCAAATCACAAACGCCACTCGTAAACGTAACTCCCAGACTCAACTCTCAAACTTCACTTACAAACTCAACTCAACTCACGAGCTCAGCTCACAAACTCGACTCACAGACTCATCTCACAAAATCAACTCTCTAACTCTACCCACAAACTACAATGATAGAGAATTCCATTTTCCATGGTGGTCTTCGATAAATAAAAGCAAATTTTACCTCCCCTGCAAAAAAAAAACTTTGCATCTCAAAACTTGGTTTCTGATACGTTATCTGGGCCCAGTGAATATTGTGTTATCGTAATTTCGTCACGTTTTTTACTCAGTATTGAAGAAAGCCATTATGTGTATTGTGGGGTGGGTACACTCGTTATCTGTGTCGGACCAGATATGGGCCACCGCCTGGTACACGAAACTTTGCCAACTTCCTTCGCTCGGGCGGAAATCCTGAAACGACAAAAGCGCTAAGTTCGACCGCAAAGTCGAGATAAGGCCGAGCCTCTGATGGGAAGAACATGGTACACGTCCCAATACCTTTTAGTTAGCGAGCGGTTGGAACTGCCCATACCCCAATCATCAGACCGCTCCCTTTCTCAGCGGAATGAGCCTATATATAAGGTTATGTATTTATAATATAAGGAAAAGAATGTATGAAAAGCGATAGGCTTAAAAATTTGAGTTGAAATTATTGCAATTTATTATCTACATCAAAATCTGTTAGTTCGAATGAAATTTTTCATTTTTTAAACTTTTCTGCCATCAGTCGAAAATGGGCTCGGCCTCAAGCGTCGTGTCGCGTCGCCCAGATAAGATAAAGTATAGGGGACCATATGGCTCGTCCTCTTAACGGTCGAGGAGGGCCAGTCAATTCGGAAGTTAGCAACAGTATTGCCTTCAGTAATGAATTTATTAGTTAAGCCCAGTAATGAATAATGACTGTTCGTACCGCGTGCGTGAGTTTAAAGCCATAAGGAAATTTTTTTCATTGGCTATAATGATACTTATTGGCAGGGCGAAGGAAGAATGTATTAAATACCAAATTTTTGGCTCACATAGACGAACCATGGAAACAATAATTGGAAACAATAATAACAATTTAAAAAAATATTTTTCTCGAGTGGTGAATGCAAACCTTTGATCCGATATTCAATCTTCGACGTAATATTCAAAATTTCCCTTAGCTCTGCGAACGTGGAAGTAAAAATTTATCCAAAACAATAATGATAAGCCAGCAAAAAAGGCAAAAAAAAATGGTAAGATTATTTTTGAAGTCGGTCAATAATCGACACCAAAAAGGCAATCGGCTATCTTTATTACCTTCGCAATGAATATTGAATATTATGAACAGCCTGTTTCTCTCCGATGGTTTTCCTTCGAGGATTTTACTGCTCGATACTGTTCAGTGGCTCATGGGTCAAATCGCCGCTATGCCGTTGTTGCAAAATATTATTTACGACTCGATTTCAATAAATATCGCCGGCCAGCGGTGATTGAGCTGGAATCGGCCTTACCCCGCAGTTGGCAATTTTTAGTTCGCCTATGCTCCACGACGCCTAATGAGGAAACCGCACCTTCGGATGCCGTATAAATATTCACGTCTAGGGGATTGTTAAGGAATTTGTTTATTGCTCGTAAACTTCGCCCGTTGCTAAGGAGATATGGAAAAATGCAGTCATGCTAGCTCGGTCAACGGTTATGTGTGGGCCGGAGCCCAAGTACTGGTACTTAGGTGTACTGGTCTTGTAGGTATCGATCGGACATAATTCACGGCCGGCCGGGCCTTTTCTGCTATAATGACCCCGACCATCTGACCCGCCTCACGATGATTTTCTGCGAATAATCCATGCAAAAATTTTTATTTTATGAAATGCGCCAAGTTAACGTTGATAAAATGTATATCGACAGTCATAGCGTAAAAACCTGTAAGTACGATTTTTGGCGAAAATGAGGTTTTCAGCTTTTCTGGTAGCTATTGGCCCTGCGCACCGTCTGGTGGCGTCATAACTCAGCTGCAACAAATATTTTTGATTCTATGTGGGTTTGTAATAACCTGTAAGTAATGAATTCGGTGTAAATCCCTGTAAGTAATGAATTTCTGTATAAAAACCTGTCTTGCAACAAAATTCTGACCAAAATACGTTTAAACTGTCGGTAATGGTCTTTGGCTTGAAATAAAAAAGGAACAATAAAATAAACGTCCATGTAAATGGAAATAAACGGTTTTTTTGGCCTCATGAAAAGTTTTCGAAAATACACTTACAGATTTTTACACTATGGCTGTCGATATAATAGTATTATATATTATAGTATAAACCCAAGAAAACTAACCCTCCCTGAATTTGGGTTTGATTTGAGTAATTCTCTCACTGAAATTTTGGGTAACGCTGGTTTTTAGCAGGTACCTATACGCGTAGGTAAACATCTATTAATGCACGAGTACCTATGATGTTTCGGTGGCATAATTAAACCTCACCTCTGGCGGTTTTATAGGAGTATGAATCCTAAAATGCATAAAATTCAGATAGATAGATAACTAGGTAGGTACTATTCAGTCATATTTGTCTACTTGCCAAAATGCACGAGTACCTATGATGTTACGTTTGCATAATTGAGGACCTATCTATCAAAAGGTAACAAATCCATATCGAGGAGAAACTCGTTTTTCTTCATTTTTTCAATCTTTCCTTTGAGATTGATAGGTGAACATAGTTAGCAACCAAAATGGAAAAAGGCCCATGTTATTTTGGGCGCAAAGTGCGGCTATTCCATTATAAAAGAATAAAAAGCAATTTGTTTTTTTTCTTCCTAACCAATTTAGGGAATGGGATATGTTTTTATAGACTAGTTATTAAACCTCATCTCGGGAGGTTTTATAGGGTAATGAATCCCAAAATATATAAAATTCCGGTAGATAGATAACTAGGTACTTTTTCATCATATTTGTCTACTTGGAAATGAATGGTCGACAATGCATGAAAGCTAGACCATGGAGCTTTGATCGCATCGGTTTGATCGAAGTTTGCGTTCGTCAACCGTCGCAACAAAGAGCGATTTTACTATGTCAAGCGAGCATGTTCAACATGTACCTCCGTTGCGGTTCGGTAAGCGCATGCGCAGCACTGGGAGCGGCCAACTTGCGGTCAGTAACTTGGCCGGATAATTACCCGAATTCCAATGCTCGAATCGACGGTGCAAGTACTCGTTTGAGGTTCGATTGATCACGGTCATAATAAAAAATTGTTCACTCGGGTAAATAAGTAGTACCGTGGCTACCGTTTTCTTTCATCATAGGCGCATCACGCAATTCCTTCATCGGTCGACCAACTGTCGCTACGGCAGCGGCTTGTGCAATCGGAAAACAAAGTGAAAGGGATATTCATGTTTACTAGAGCAATAGAAATCGTTAGATACCTTTTATTCGAGGAAAAGAAAAGTAATAGGAGTCGGATTTGGGGCAAAACAAACATAGGTAGGGGGACGCAATTTGTTGCCTTATGCCATATTGATACCTTGAAGCACAAAGGGCATACCTATGTCCCAAAATATGAATTTTGAGATTTCGGTACCGAAAGAATCTACTCATCAGGACCTATCGATTGCTCCAAGAATCATGATCCTTTTATCTATTTTTGGGGCCAAAAAACGAAAAATATTTAAAGAGCGTTTGTCTTGGAAGTGTTCATTGCTACCTAAGTTCTGGTTAAACAAGGTTGTAGATCTTGGCCAGACGAACATTTTTTACTTAGCGAATTTTTTTAGAAATTTAAAAAAGGGAGGTATCTTTATTTTTGTAAATTGATCAAAAACGTATTTTGCATTTTTCTCGTTATAACGTTATGCATTTATGCATCCATAATTGCCATTTTTGGACATATCCCCTTTGTGCTTTAAGGTATCGATATGAACCGGAAGGCGTTAGTTCTTCAATTCCAATAACAAGAATCAAACCATTGGTGCTTAGATAACACGCAATACTTCCACATTTCGATACGTAAATGTTCTACTCAATTTGATCATGTTTTGACAACTTTGGGGAGTGTTTGGATCATAAATGTCAAAAAATCACAATATGCAAATCTTAAAAATCAAAATAGGGACGTTAACTTATTAGAACATACAAAAATCCAAGTATTTTGCAACGTAGAAAACAGATTTTAGGACCAATAACGTTCAAATCTGTACAATTTTGCGGCCAGGAAAAATAAAATAGAAAACACTAAAATGGCTGATACAAATCAAATGGTAATTCAAATTCCGGTTAAACAAGGTGATAGGTCATACTAAGAGAATCATTTCAGTTCAAGAAATTTGAAAAAAGGTTTTGAGAATCTGGAAAAATTCGTACCTAGGCTTACAGACAGTTATCTTTATCCTAAATTACAAAACATGTAAGAAATCGAAGTAAGAAATTGAAGTAAGACATGATTTGCGAGATTCAAGTTAACACTTTATGCTCGATTTTTACGCATTTCGCCTGTTCGTAAAAATTGGGCAATTTCTTAAGAACTGAACGCTCATTCCAACGACTTAATGAAATTTAAAATTCCCAATAACCCAGAAAATTGCGACCAATTGTATTAACCCAAGTCTATAAAAAAGTGAACTTAATGGGACAACTTCGATCGAAAGAAAAGAGCTCTCAAATCGAATCCTGGCACTATCAGTGGTACAGTTGAATTTGTGTATTTTCTTAGAATTGTTACCTCACATGGCTCCTGGCTAATTTGTCTGTCAGTCCTTGCGCACTTTGCTACTAAAATAGTCCCGCAACATGAGCGTCGTCGTTATTTTAATTTTATTTGACACATAATTATGTACACGCTCGTCATATTCTCGAGCCTAAATTCCAATCCTGCTAAGCGAGCCCAATTTTCCACGAATGGTAATGGCATGACTAGAAATAATCGTAAACCCCCAAAGTACTAGGCGGCAGAGAAGCAATTCTATTCACAAAACCGTTAAAAGACTAGAGAAAGTCGGAACAGCGATGTGTTTTATGTTCTTAATAAAAAACGGGAAACTAAAAAGTTGGCACTACGCAGGCCGTTAAAATGAATTGATATTTAAATTAATTGGCCGAGCTAATGCCCGGCAGATCCAGAGGAGCGAACACCAGCCATAAATTGGCCTGAAACCTGCGATGGTATCTGCTGCAGGAAGACGTCACCGAATGGCGTCCATATCCATATTATCATCAACAGTGTAACCTTTCTAGCAAATATTTTTAGAAATGTCAAGCATTGAAGGGTAGAAATGCAAAAGTGAAATTGAGGAATTGGTTTTCGAAAGACACTAATGAGCATTTTCAATAAAAACACTCTCTTTAAAGCACGTAAACGATGCTCCATCTGGTTCGTGAAATAGCGGTTCTTGAGGTT
The DNA here is from genome assembly GCA_036186465.1 of Nesidiocoris tenuis. Classification (NCBI taxonomy): domain Eukaryota; kingdom Metazoa; phylum Arthropoda; class Insecta; order Hemiptera; family Miridae; genus Nesidiocoris; species Nesidiocoris tenuis. The sequence goes on along the minus strand of AP028912.1, from coordinate 10,395,327 downwards.
GAACATTGTCGGCTTCATACCAAAATTCACTACTTCATGTAAATTCTTTAGTTGGTATTTTGTTTTGACAGAAAAGATAGGTAGGTACTAAAAGCCGGTTTTTGTCTCGGTGAAATGGCAGAGTGGAATTATTTTGTTATTTCTTACTGTATAAAAAATGCAACACGTAGTTGTGTGAAGTGCTGTGGAAAACAAATTTTGTGGCTCTGCCAATATCAATTTAAAAAAACTCGAATGTGTCTCACTAAAACTGCAGTGAATCCTAAACGGTTGAAGCTACCGGCTCCGGCGATGGTCTCGTTCGATTCAGCATAGAAAAATCTAAAAAAAATTATGCCTCACATGCCTACGTGGCACTTTTCCTGAAAAGCACGAATTTCTCCCCACTTTAACTTAATTTTACCGGCCTTGAAATTAAGGTAGATAGGGAACTAAACACTTGACTTGATTTATGGTAAAAATTTCAAAATTTTTTCGATAACTCCTTCCCCTTGAAAAACCTCAGACGGCGGACGGACAAACAATTGTTATTGCAAATTTGTAAACAAACAAATTTTCAGGGGATGTTTAAACATTTTATTTCCTGACCGATTACAAAGGTTCATTTCTCAAGAAAAATTAACCAAAAATAAAGGAGAGCATAGGTGAATTATTTCAACGTTGGACTGACATAGGTACTTTTTAGGAACAATTTTGCCGAATTTTTCATCTACCCCGTCCACCCGTTGGATAAGGAAATTAACGACATGCGGGCGAACCTGGGGCGTCATAATCCATAAATCCAGGAACTCTTCGGGAAAGGGAAGTCCGCAGAACGTGATAGGGACGGACCATGGTGCTGACCATGACCATTCAATGGCCGGAGGAGGGCCGGACTCCGATAAGTTGAGGAAGATTTAAGGCGGCGCGGAACGTTCGGATTTCATGATTGCAAATTCGTGTTGGCTCAGAAAACGCGATGGGGGCTTCGCCTTTGCGTTGTTTTGGAAAACGTTACCCCCGAGGGTCCGAGGGGCCCAGGGCAGATATCGTCGAGTGGTTTTTCGAAGCATAAATCCGAGGAGCGGACATGCCTGATTAGGGTTCCTGAGAGGCCGAGCACCAATCAACGGCAGAATCCATACGTTATTCGACGAATACGGATTTCCACCGAAAAGAGTGCAACTCATTATCGTCCTTTGTGACTGTAATCAGTATATCGGATATAACGAGGTGTGATATGCTGGAGGTACGATATCATGAAGGCGGATCCTAGTTCCCAGAGGGCATACCTATAATTGAAGCGTATCATAGGCAACGAGCAATTTGTCGGACTCCTCACGTTTTCGGTACCACCTTAATCACCCCTGTGTGTTTTCGATTTGTTGGTTTTTATACGGACCCACGACGGCTGAGAAGTTCTGAGCTTCGAACAGGCGAACGTAATTGATCTATAGATCATATCGACCTGGATTCCAAAGCCTCGACACGACAGAACCTGCAAACGGGCATTCTTCACTTTTTCAAGTCTTTATTCTCTTCCTCGGCCTGAAAAAATCCAACTTTTCTCACATTCGACGCCCCGAGGTATCTGGAGTATTGACAATGAGATCGTACCTCTTCCATGTAAAAAATACGAAAATACTGAAGCATTCAAATATTATTTTTCCTTTCAAGCAGTACCGAGCAACTATTTGCAGGGCCATTTTGTATTGCAAATCTGGCCATCACAATCCAGCTATTTGTACCCGATTGAGATAAAGGCTCGAAAACTATTTGCACCTTCGATTTGTTCCCCCGCAACAACAAAAACAAGGAAATCCACTTTAGAGCGCGGACAATAGAAACGGCGACGATTCCGCTTCGCAATCGCTCATGCGCAGAAGGTGTACGTATCGCGCGGCCGTATTAGCACCGCGCGGAATTTATTATTACAAGTTTTATCGCAAGGCGAACATTCACGGGCGGGAAAGGGGGGGAATCGGGGGATAGGTCGTGCAGCCATTGACGATCATATCTGGTGGCGGCCCTCAATAACCGCACGGCACCGGCGGCTCCGCGTCCCTTCGGTTCCTGTTGAGAGCGTTTCGGAATAAAAAGCCTCGCCATCGCTCCCCTCCGCAGCCGGGCGGCTCGAAGATGGGTTTTAAGGTGCCGGGTGAACAATGTAGTATCGGAGATCAGGAGCGAGTCGGCTATAAATTATTGAAATGAGCGAAGGAGTCGAGATGTAGATAGAAAGGTGGACCTGACCGCCGACCGCAGCGGCGGCGGGCCCCGGGTCCGCCCGGCTTCTATCCGGGGGAGCCGCCAGACGCGCGGACCAGTTTGCCGCTCAGGGGAAATCTGTGTCTCCGGGCGGGGGTGAAATTTCAAAAAACCGAGAATGGCGCCGAATGAGGCGAAGGTGTGAAAAACGGATGTAAATTGTGGAGTTTCAAAAACAGCCAAAACGCAGACATTTCAAAATCAATCTACCTACCTTGAAAAATAATTACAAGGGAAAAATAGGGAAAATAAAAAAATATTAAAAATACCTACATTAAAAAATAAACATAAAATTGACATTAACACGACAACAATGACATTAAAATGAAAAAAAAAAAAAAAAAAAAACATGGCCAATTAACATGATCTTCGGAAGTACTGTGGGTCGTCCCGAAAATATTTAGACATCGGCGCTAGAGTTACTGGAGCGTCGGTTAATCGGACGATTCGACGCCCCGCATGTTAATTTCCGACGTCCGATCGAAGATGATACGGGCTATCCCCCGGATATTCTCCGGACGGACACCTACTTGACAATATCCGCGCCTTGAGCCGATCACACGCTTTACTGCTCTTCGCTTATATCGCGTTATAATTAAGCGCATTCGTAGATGGCGAGCTTATCGTGCGCTCCTGCAGTGCGCGCTATTAGTATGCAGATGCGCGGCCCGCCCGGGCGGGCGAATACAAATGGGAATTTCCGCTTTTCTCGCACCCCTTGGCGAAGGGTTGGCCTTACAAATGAACGCCAAATTGGGCAAACGAAATGGAAAATATCGAACGTCCCAGTTTTTGATTTAGGTATACCTGCTCGGAAAAATGTTAACTCGGTCTCATTTTGAATTAGGTGAATCGTCCGATCTAGGAAATTGAATGTAATTTCAGACGTGGAACAGTATACTGTTTGCTGGTTATAACCTTCATCAAACTGGCAAAAAAAAACATGAGGAATCGATGAGCGACCCATTTATCACCGACGAGGCCAATCCGATGGTAAATTCATCTTCTCGGGTTAAGGGTTGTGTTATTGAATAATTGGCAACTGAAACTAATACCTACCTACTCAAACTCGAACTGATACTCAAACTCAAACCGAAATTAAAACTCAAACTGGTACTGCACACAAACTCAAACTTGAACTAGAATTCATGCTGAAACTAAAATTGAAACACAAACTATAACTCAAAGTGAAATTGAAACACAAACTGAAACTCGTATTCAAACTGATAGACACACAAACTCAATCTGACACTAAGATGAAAACCAGAGTGAAACTCAATCTGGAACTCATCCTGAAACTAAAACTCAAACCCAATCAAAACCTCAATCTCAAACTGAAACTAAAACTCAAATTCAAACTGAAACTCAAATTGAAACTTAAGCTCAACCTCAAACTAATACTCAAACTCAGTTTGACATGTATTCAAACTCAAACTGAGACTAAACTTGAACTTAAACTGAACTGAAATCAAAACTAAAACTCAAACTGAAATTCAAACTAAACCTCAAACTTGAACTGAGAGTGAAATTCTATTCTATTCAATCTAAAACTCTGAAAATTAAAAAAATAAAATTTCAAATTGAAACTCATATTGCAACTAAAACTCAAACTGAAACTTCAACTGGAACACAAACTCTAACTGAAATACAAACTGACACTCACACTGAAATTCAAACTGAAACTCAAATTTAAAGTAAAACTCAAGCTTAAACTGAAACACAAACAGATACTCAAACTTACATTCAATCTCAACCTGAAATTGAAAGTGAAACTCAAACTTGAACTGAAACTCAAACTAAAACTTTGACTTAAATTCAATCTCAAACTGAAACTGTAATTCAAACTGAAACAGAAATTTGAACTGAAACTCAAATTGGAACACAAACTCAAACTGAAATTCAAACTGAAACTCAAACTTATACTCAAACTGAAATTCAAACTGAAACAGAAATTCGAACCGAAACTCAAACTAAAACTTGAACTGGAACACAAACTCAAACCGAAAACTCGAACTGAGACTAAAACTCTGAGCTTCAGGTTTAGTTTCGGTTTGAGTTCTCGTTAGGTAGATTTTTAATTGTTTTTTGTATCAGCATGAGTTTGAGCTTTGGTTTTAGTTACTGTTTGAGTTTGAGCTCGTGTATCAGTATCAGTTTCTTCATCTAACAGCATATTTAATAGGCAAGCTCACTCACTTCATTCACCTTCTTCCATTTCGAGTGTCCAAAAATGAGAATTCCTACGCAGTAAAAATGCTCTATGCATTTTTGAATTTTCATTTTTTTTTCAAGTCGATATTTTCATTGGGTTTCTGTTTCCTATCCAAACAGCAAAACTGCTCCTAATTAGCTGTTTTCACTGAACCAAGGAAGGGGATCCAGTTTCTTGTCATCGCTTCACTTTCATTCCATTCTCCGCAAACGAGCAGCTGAGGTGCATCCTGAATGGAAACATGTCCTGGCTAACCTGTCTCTTAATTAAACGACAGCGTCGTCGTATTTTCATATCAGTTTTTGAGATAGGTACCTTTTTTCGCATACGTATTTCCATCAAGGTATATCCATTACTATCGGCCTTGTCCCCCTTGTCGACATTGCGATTGCTTCCAGCCGACTGAACCTCCAGACGACATTGTGGCGTCTTAATGGAAACAAAAGAAAGATACGTGGAGTCTCGGTTTGACGGGTAGGTATGACGAAAAAAAATCCTTTCATCTCTAATGGTCTTAGTTGAGTCGGGAAAAATGGATTATTGTTATCTGCATCGGTTGTTCCAATAATCATATCAGATGAGAAGTTTTTATGATTGAATCGTGTAAGCACTTGGTAGGAGGGGTAAAAGAATAAATTAAAAGTTCACTTTAAATAAAAAGTTTATTAAAATAAAAAGTCTCCTACCGATGCTCAAGAAACGAAAACGACCCCTTCAAAATAAAATTCGCCTCGACACCTCGTGACCAAAATATTAAAAATAAATCTCTGACCTGTTTGTTGAAATTTTAATTGCCACCCACACACGAAAACGGAAAACTGGAAATAGGGAAAAAGACCGACACTACTTCAACTGAACTGACACGATACAGGTTAACCGACTGACTGACTGACTGCCCTGACCGTCCAACCCCCTGCCCCTCACCCTCATTAGGATAGATCTTAGATTAGGATCTTCAGATTAGATCTTCAGATCCTGCACTTGCAAGAGGTTGTCCAGCCAGGGCCAGTATCGTAACCGTGACATTTTCCCCCTCCCACGGAAAATTTAAAATTTTCAAGCAATCGGAAAGTGGTCACCAGAAGTCGATTTTCTACTTGAGGAAGCCGGCGATACCTAATCTACACCAAGAGGTCGCGTGGCGGAAAAGTGGTGATGTGATGGAAAACCTCGTGGCTGTTTGTTCGAGGGAAAAACCACACACATCTGAGGCAGAAAAGCCGGAAAGAGCACGATCAGCTGATGTAAAGATTGATGAAATGAAAAGAAAAATTTCTGATAAGGATGCGAAAGGACAACTCATGTCATGGTTACGATCAGCTAATCTCTCGTTCTGGCATAAAAACTGCGTTCTAAACCTCGTTGGTGACAGTTCGAGGCAAGTAAAATGAAATAGGGTTGAAAAGTGGCTTCCTCCGATTCGACTAACTAATCCGCGATACATCGTGACCTAGTCATGAAGAGACAACATGCCTCTTATGACGGAAAACGTACTGTAGGGTAACATATTGGTTTGAAATTGAATGTACTGCATTGCAATGTCCCAGCACAACGACACTACCTTTGGCACTGTTCGGACGCGAGGCGGTAACACCAAAGGTCATTGTGTCGAGGCGGCATAAATGCGAGATTTTGAAAAAAAATAAAATGAAAAAAATTTATTTGAAAAAAAATTTTGAAATCCTGTTTATTTTTGTACCCTTTGTGCACGCGCGAGCTTGAGTTGAGAAACATGAGCAGTCTTGAAAATATTTGCGTTATTGCTATCCTGGATGACGTACGTCACAGGAGATAACAGCCGAGCAATAACGAAAGGACCACTATACCTCGGGGCAAGTTTATGGTTAATTTTTTTCTGCTTGTCCGACAAAACGTACGTCTTGAGGTACACTTGGTCACCCGGTGAAAATGTGATGTGAGCATGTTTTCTGTTGTAATGCTTAGCGTAGTTCGAATGTTCACGGTGTATGTTGTCAAGTGCAGATGTCCATGTTTGGGGCAAATTTAATTGTTGATCATCAATGTCCCACATGAAATTTAATGGTGTTCGGAGATTGTGTCCCAGAAAAATTTCGGCGGGGGTAAACTTCGTAGTTTCGTTGTAGGCCGAATTAAGGGAAATCTGGGTCAGGTACAAGTTGTTCGCCCATTTTGAATGGTCGTCCGAACACTGGGATCTGAGGGCCGATTTCAAATTTTGTATTTGCCTTTCCGCCATGTTAGGGTTGGGGTAGTATGGCGGTAAGAGGGTATGTTTAATCCCATTAAAGAATAGGAAGTCGGCAAACTTCTTTGAGGTAAAATAAGTAGCATTGTCACTAACAATCCTTTCCCAAAACCCGAAGTGGCGGAAAATGTGGTTTTGAAGCCCGTTGATCACCGTTTCCGAAGTAGCCCGCGTCAGTGGTATGATAAATGTAAATCGCGACATTCCGTCCACAGCGATTAAAATGTGCTGATATCCGCGGGAAGTGGGGAGGGGCCCTGCGGTATCAATATAAAGGGTTTGACAAATGCTCGTATCTGGCGTCGATGATAGCTGGCCTTTTGGTTGCCGTGTTTCTGTTTTATTTTCTAGACAAGACGGGCATTCCTGAACACGGGATTTTATCGTTTTGAATAAATTCGGCCAGTAGAAAAATTTTTTGATCGCGTTAACTGTCCTCTTGACACCCCAATGCGATCCGATGACGGAAGCGTGGAAATAGCGAAAAATCACGTCGATTAAAGAGTGGGGGACGACTGCTCGTAAATTGCCCGGTTTCGTCTCGAACATGAGCCGGTTTTTAACGAGAGAATACCGCGAATCCGAATTAGTATTGTTGGAAATACTGTCGATTATTGGCCGTAACACAGAGTCAGTTTGCTGGAAATGATTAAAATCCGTAAAAATTTGGGGAAATTCTTTCAAAACCGCCAAAGTTTGGTGTTGAGTGGGTATTTTTTCTGGTGGGGCATCCGGTGTTTTTACCTCTGCCGATTCAAGTTCGTCTTCTTCGGTAAAATTAAGAAAATCGTCTGACTCAAATTCGTTTGCCTGATTGTCGATCGGATTGCGGCTTAAATAATCGGTTATGGTATTTTGTTTCCCTTTTATGTGATGGACAATATAACGAAAGGGCATGAACTCTGTTACCCATCGAGCGAGTTTGCCTCCATTTTTTGCCAAGTTTGTAATGGCTGTCAACGCCATATGATCCGTGTGCAGATCAAATTCTGCGTGCTCCAAATAGACGCGGAATTTACGGAATGCGAAAAGGATTGCCAATGCTTCCAATTCGAAGGCGGAAAAATTTTGTTGGTGTTGGGTCAATTGTTTGCTGGCAAACGCGATAGGGTGAATTTGGTTTGAATGTTCTTGAGCCAATACAGCGGCGACACCATGTTTTGATCCATCCGTGTATAATTGGAATCGAACCGAAAAATCGGGGGTGGCTAGACCGGGGGGTTGAGTTATCAGTTCGCGTAATTTTTGCCATGCATTTTCTGCGCTATTGTCCCAAATCAGCGTTGCGTTTTTCTTGCGCAACGCATTTAATGGTTTGGCTAAAATCTGAAAATTAGGAGAAATCGCGAGAAAAAATTGACGCTACCCAAAAATGAAGCGATTTGCTTTTGAGTGGTGGGTCGCGGTATATTCAAGAGTGCTTGGATCCTCTCTGGATTTATGGCGATTTTTCCCGCGGAAATTTGGTGTCCCATAAAGTCGATTTTTGTCTGAGCCAATTTCAATTTGTCGGGATTCACCGTCAAATGGGCCGATTGTAACCGTTCCAATACTTCGTGAATGTGACCTATATGCTCTTCATAAGTTCTACTGAAAATAAACACGTCATCGAAGTAATAAAAGCAGAATTCGTACCGTATGTCAGCGAAGAGGATATCCATTAACTTCGATAAAACCTGCCCCCCCTTATTAATGCCGAAAGGAAGCCGTTTGTAGGCGAACGTCCCGAACTCGCATTGAAAGGCGGTAATTCGGCGCGATTCCGGGGTGAGCAGTATCTGGTGGTACGCGGAATTCAAATCTATCACCGTAAAATATTTAGCGGTTTGGAGGTGCATAAAAGCGGCTTCGAGTGGGGGCACTGGATACTGGAGGCATTCGAGATGCTTGTTCACCTCTCTGTAATCTACGACGAGTCTCCACGAGTCTGCTGCCGCAGCATTTTTCTTTGGGACGAGAAAGCAAGGTGAAGCTGAGGGTGTAGAAATTGGTTCGATTACTCCATCTGATAAAAGTTTATCTAATATTTCTTTCAGTGCCTTTTGCCGAATGGGACCCTGCGTGTAAATGACACGGCTTGTTTTTAGGCGTGCATCCGGTTTTAATTTCAGATCGCACATTATTTTGTCGGTTGTGCCGAGTTCTTTGGATAAAACGTCAGGGAATTTTCGTTTCAAATTGGCTAACAATTTTCCCTCGTCAACAGCTTCGGTAAGCTGACAGACAAATTTGCTACATTGATCGGCGCTGTGCAACGGGTAGCGGACGGAGGGGTCAAATTTAAATGAATAACAATCAGCTGACGGGTCCATAAGAAGAGTGGTCTTCTTAATGAAGTCGATTCCTAGAATTGCGTTACTCGGCAAATTCGGCACGATACAGAATTGGTGTTTCCATGTATTACGTCCAATTCGAATGTGGAGGAAGGCTCTCATTGTTATTTGGACCTCAGAAGAATTTCCTAATTTGGCCAAAATATTCGCAGGCATTAGGGGAACATCTGATTGTGTTTTGACAATTTCGAGAAAGTTGTGATTAATACAAGAAAAACTTGCGCCCGAGTCTATCATGACGGCAGTCCGAATGCCGTTCATGTCTACGAGTGCGAGATTTTTAGTGACCCCGAATGTCATGTCCGCTGCCGATTTTTGAGGATTTTTTAGGAGGTTCCTTCGAACTCCCGTTGCAAGTTTTTTGCCGGTGCCCTAGTATTGGCGTTACCCGAATGACGACCCTTTCTCTTGGATTTATTTTTTTCCTGTCCTCCGGACGACGCTTTCCCTTCACTAGACGAGCGCGAGGGGGTTCGCGAGGGATAAGGAGGGGGGTTCCAGTAGGGCGGATAACATTGCGGGCCGAAAGAAAATGGATTGAAATATGGGTTGTAACTCGGGGTTGTCCCACTTGGTTGATGCACGAATGGTTGCAAAGTCCCTTGTTTAAACGGCGTGTTATAATTTGGGTAATTTCGTCGATGTTGATTTTTTGACGTCGATTGATTAGTTTCCCTTCGGTTAGGAGAAAAATGTTTTTGACTCGAACTGCTATTCGCCGGCGGTGTTCGACGTTCGTTGGTCGGGTTGTGACCTTGGAAATTTGTTTGGTGCTGTGTCGGTGTTGAAGTTGTATAGTTCGGCTTCGGAAAACGAGTAGTCGGATTGTAATTTCCCATTTTAGAATCAGTCGTGGGGTTTGAAAAATATTTTTGTGGAGCATTATTGACTGGATTTTTAGAAACCCGAGTTTTCTGAAGGTTTTCTGTCAACTCTAATTTTTCGACATCCGCTACTAGGTTCTGAAGTTCATCGAAATCCTTTGGGCGGGCGTTGAACTGAAACTTTGCCCTCGTGTTATTATTTGTTCCTTGTAGGATGGATTTCACTAATTCTGTCTCAGAGTATTGAGAGAGGATGTCATTAAATTTGGTTATCTGCTCCACATATGTCCTAAAATTTTCAGATTGATGCTGTGGCCGAAGAATTTTTTCTTGGACTAAGTTCAGCTTAGTGTGTGGTGTGGTTAACTCATCTAATAAGGATTTTGCCACCGATCGAAATGTTAAATTAGCGTCAGTTGCTATGCGTAACAATATCGAATTCCCTTGATAGGTGGCTATCCTTTGAAAAATCGGCTTAAAGTGGCTTTCCTTCATGCCATTCAGAAGATGAAGCTTTTCTAAAAATTTCACGAGACTCCAAGGATTGTCCGTATACAACCTAGGTGTTTTTGAAATTTCGTCTTCAATATATTTCGGAATGGAATCGGATGTTTCGGCCGCTCCTTGCCGTAAAAATGACGATGGTGAAATAGAATGTTGAACAGGTACAGACTTAAGAACATCTACAGTTTTTTGAAGTGAAATAAGCTGGTTTCTGAGAACAATATTTTCGTTTTTTATAGATGCTATTTCATCAAAGTCGATCTCAGATAACTTGGCTTTTAACTGTTTGTTTTCTTTCTGTAGTGTTGTGAGTTCTTGTTTTATTTGTTGTAGGTCAGAGATGAGGTTTGAATACCATACAGGAATAGGTGTGTCTTTAGGAGGTACGTCTTCCCTACAGAGGTCACACTTCCATGTATCTCGTTTATCATAGGACATCTTGGTCCATTTCTCAATGGTCTCAAGCCGCGTACATGCCGCATGAAACTGCTGCAAACATGTCGCACACTTGACGGGGTCGACTGGCGGGTCAGTTAACTCACACTTCGCACACTGCATATCGGGCACGTGCGAGCACAAAAAAAATCAGAGGTCAATTTAAATAAAACGTCGGGCTAATTAAGCCGACAATTTTATCGATTGTAAACAGAAAAAAAAGTCAAATGAATACGTGCGAATGTTCACTGTCCGAAAATAATTTTCCGAAAGACGCAGAGTCCTACCTAATGAACGCAATATTGTTCCAAATGTTCAAAAAGTTCAAAAGTTTAAAAAAAAAAAAAAAAAAACGGAAACGCACAGATCGCAAAGCCCTGCTACCACTGTAAGCACTTGGTAGGAGGGGTAAAAGAATAAATTAAAAGTTCACTTTAAATAAAAAGTTTATTAAAATAAAAAGTCTCCTACCGATGCTCAACACGAACGACCCCTTCAAAATAAAATTCGCCTCGACACCTCGTGACCAAAATATTAAAAATAAATCTCTGACCTGTTTGTTGAAATTTTAATTGCCACCCACACACGAAAACGGAAAACTGGAAATAGGGAAAAAGACCGACACTACTTCAACTGAACTGACACGATACAGGTTAACCGACTGACTGACTGACTGCCCTGACCGTCCAACCCCCTACCCCTCACCCTCATTAGGATAGATCTTAGATTAGGATCTTCAGATTAGATCTTCAGATCCTGCACTTGCAAGAGGTTGTCCAGCCAGGGCCAGTATCGTAACCGTGACAATCGTTGGAGAATAGACCGGACTAAGCTCCTCCAAAACAATTTAGTTAACCTATTGTATAGACTACAAAGCTGATATAATAAAATATGGAGACTTGCATCAGCGAGGAGCAAGACGATGACGTACCAATGTCCCGAACATTTCTTGCTGAATCCCAGCCTGGGGATGAAAAGTACCTATCAAGTTCTTACTTAATCTATAATAATAAATGCAAGTGTTTGTTTGTTTGTTTGTTTGTTTGACCGAGCTCTCCAGCCAAATCCATCGCACCCAGGGACCTGGAATTTTTTACACGGAAGCACAAAGGGGCTGGCAACAAGACCTCAAAACCCAATTTTCAATTTTTGAAAAAAAAAAATTTTTTTTAATTTTAAAAAAGTGAAAAAAGTGAATTCAAAAAAAGTGAATTTTTAAGTTTTAAAAAAGTGAAAAAAGTGAGTTTTAAACGTGAAAAAAGTGACAACCAAGCACACGGGGACGCGGGCGGGTACAGCTATCAATTTTTTACAACTGATTGTTTTACGGGGTCCTAAAAGAAAGTGTACAATGTTTGTGCCGATGCAACTCAAGAATGACTGAAGGTACGATAACGAAAGTTATATGGTTGGGTAGCCCTGTATCTGATTTTTATCGACGGGGAATGTTGTGTGTGTGTGTGGGGGGGGGGGGAGAGAGAGAAATTTCTGCGCTATTCACTTATCTGCATTTTCTTATTTTTTTTTGCACGGGCAACGCCGGGCGGGTACAGCTAGTAATTAATAAATGAAACAGAAAATCCCGCCATCTTCTGCACTTTTGCATTTTAAGCTTTTCTAAAAATTTGATCTTCCGAAAATTACTCTTTCCATGCAACTAGTGACCGCATTAATTCAAAATCAGAAATTCACAGAAAAAATAGACGAGGCAATTTTTTCCAAAAATACTTCCATACCCTGCACTTGAAAAAAGCGCAGGGAGAAAAGTTGTCGGAAATTATATGACAACAGGTTCAATTAAATGAAGTAATTATAAATACGCAAGAATCCCATATTATTTAGAACGCCTAATAAGTTAGATTAAGAGTGGCGTTGAGTGCGATGCAATCGGGCCACATGTGAAGGCGAAGCGAATCAAATGGACTTCATTGGGTGGAATGGCCGAAAAAAATTAGGCCCTAAATGAGTGATAATGAAGGGAGATAACAGCTCGTCAAAGGAGAGGCCCGTATTTGAATAAAACGGTTCCCCTTGTTAAGGAGTCTATGGATAGGGGACATGCGCATGCGCCCCATCAGCATTTTCTTACTATACCTACAGCAGCGTTGAAATTGACATATTATTAGGTCATATTGATTTGTATTTAGCGCCTTGCGATTCAAATAATGTAATCACCCCTGTGACCCTGAGGTCATATTCTGTCAAAATAGGGGTCGAATGTTGCTGTAGTATTGCCGCAGTGTCGAAAAGAGGCCACTTCCTATGATGACTGCATGATTAGATGTGATATTAGGAGATTTATTAGGTATCTATCCTATAAACCAGAATATTTTTTTTTAATATATAAATTAACTTAAAACAAATCCACAAATCTGAAAAAAAAAATTTTTTAAATAGGCAATTTCATAAAATAATTTTATAAAATAAATCCTCCATTGTACATCCCATTTTGAGGCAAGCGAGGGTTGTGTGGTCAAGGAACTACATGGAGTAGAGCATTTTCTAGTACCTACCTAAGAATTTTTATTTTTCAAACTTCAATTTTCAATCTTCGCTCTAGCTTTAATTCTCTTTTTAGTTTCATGCACGAATGTTAAACCACCTAACTACCTCTGAAAATTATTATAAATTGAAATTTTAGTTTTAAATAGAATGGAAACTGCAAAGAAATTGTCTTTATGCACTTGAAGAATGGAGAAAAAATAAAAATCGGGAAAACAACCGGAAGGAACCGCAGGTGTCAGCGGCTCGGGCGATCGTTTTTCCGGACGTTCCGAACTGTCGGGTTGATAGCGTCCAAACGACTACCTTTCTCCCTCGGTCTGCGCAGGCGCGGAACGGGGGCCCGACGTATCTCATCAGATCGGCCAGAGCCTCGTTTCCACGCGAATTCTTTTGTTAGGTCAACAGCTTAGCTTGTCTCTGTTTTGTCGTCGGTCAGTCGTTTTTATTCTGTCCATTGTCCAGTCTGTCGATCGTGGGACCTTCTGGAGGACGCGTCGCTAGAGGCCGAGAAAGCAAGATGCGCCATTTGGGCGAGAAAGTTTTTTGAAATTTCCGAAAAAATAAGAGAGATTGATTCTGTGGGAGCATGACGAGATATGAGGCTTGTCTAATTCTAATAAAATATTATCACTTAAATAGTCCGTGAATTTTTATCTTGATTGTTCAACGTATGCTTCGAGAGCAACTTGTCGGAGAAGCATTCCCACTTAATTTGCTCGCTCCTTCATCCAATCTTCAAAGACAGGATTCCGACTCGATTTCCTTCTTAGAATAAGTTTTTTCTCCTCCGTTTACCTTCTTTGAGACAGTTAAACAATTTCAGACCCGGTAACCGGCCCTTGCCAGTCTATAAGATTACGTGCTTTTTGAATTGCAACGCGCCAAAGCCGGGAAAACAATTACAAGGTAGTCTCGTTACTGTGTAGGGAGCCGTAACCGTTGTGAGAAAATTGGCGAAAAAAAGGTAACGAATTCGGCAAATAGAAAAGGGAAGCGAAAAGCTTGCGTTGTTAGCTGTAAACGCAAACGCGACTTTTGTTATTTGAAAGTTCTCGGCCGGAAATAAGGTGTACTTCAAAGCAGGTCGTTAAAAGGCGGTTTCGTCTGTTAGTGAAATAAGAAGTAATGCCTTGCGGAAGCCGGAGGTAATTACAAGTCCCCGACTCGGCAGAATGGATATAGATATTTGGAAGAAATATGGAAAATTGAAAACGAATTTTCTTGGTTGGGAATCTGACAACTGTAACCATAATTTGGAAAAGAACTGGTGGCGCTTAGAGAACGCAATAATCCCTAATTTTTTTCCGCGATTTTTTAAACAAATTAACTGTATTTTGACCATTTTGGTGGCTATAAGGATCAAAAATCAAAATCACACTGCACAAGTGGCATCTAGGAATGAGAAAAAATGTTATAGAATGACTTTTCTAGGAAATTACTTTAGAAGACACGATTCCTTGCCCGTGGCAGGTTCCTCAGGTTAACACCCTCATATAAATAGTATTCGGATGAGCAGAAAAAATCCCACCAATCATAACCTCAGTTATCACCTTGTGGCAATTAAATTACAATCAAATCTAGCTCGTTCTTCCTCTGCTACCACATCGGAGGCCAAAAGTAAGGGATGCTCTCGTAACCGGGTTACTGTTAGCCATAATGACCCATGAGATGGATCCTCAGGAGGCCCAAATTGTACCACATAATAACCTCTAGTTTGAGCCGTGGAACTTGTTTTCTTAGGTTCTTACCACGTCTCAAGGGCAGCCCTTTTACCTCAGGTCGATCACTTTATGGAAGGTAGAGAGAGCCCTTACACTGATGACAATCATTACTATACGATTTCATGTCTACTTAACCCGAAGAGCCAGGGTCTAGGACGCTGCCCCAATCCAGGCATTCGAGACAAGGCACGACTTCCTGCTGGCCCCTCGCAGAGCTGGAGCTCCAGGAACACCTCGGATGGTTTCCCACACGCTTATGATAATTTGACAGTAACAAGATATGACGAAATAACGAGAAATCCCAACGTGAATCTCTAAGCGAAATGGATGCTTGAAGATCCTCCAGGTTGGCTTCCATAGTCGTTTTTATGCTCGACAAAAATATCCAGGCGGTAACAAAGTCCAAAAAGTATTTTACGAATCAACTCTCGGATTTTTGCCTCAGCGGAACTTCCGTACAAACAGAAGTTGAAGTTCAGAAAATGCTGGATAGAAGATGAGGGAATACGTGGAATGTCATGACATCGGAAGGCCCCGAGGACGAAGATCCAATGCCAAATAGAGGCAGGGAACATCCACACAAGGTGACGGCCTACCTAATGCAGACGGACGACTCCGAGCGACCAGCCATCTCCGAGATAGTGGCACAGCTCCTAGGCGAGTCCTTAGCCGAGTCCTTAGCCAAGTCCTCCTCCTCCGCCAGCCCTTACTTAACAGAGACGCTTAATGGACCGGTCCCAACTGAGGAAAAGCGACCGAAGGTCCTTTACCTCGCGGCGACGATATCAATTGGTTAAACGCTATATTAGGGCTAGCCAAGTCCTACGACGGCTTCTTTCCATTTGCCGCGGCTTCGCCAAGTCCTGCGATAGAAGACATGACAAAAACGCTTCAAAAGAAAGCTTAACGGGATTCTTCTTTTACGTACGCATTTGGCAACGTGCGCCTTTCTGGCGGGCCGCTAAGAAGAACGTTTAGCGTCTACATTCCGATTGATAGCCAGCGGAAGTGTCGCTTTGAAGAGCCGATTGTTGCAGAGCCCTTCCTGGCCAATGAATCTTGCCGATATTCCGTCATAAAGGTGAGCTTTGAGTTTAGAGTAGATATATTAACCGAGATGACACTCAAGATGGGTAAGTATAAGTAGCATATTTGGACGCACAAAGGCACAAAGGAACAAAACACAAAAAACTACGCTTTCCGCAAAACGAAGCAATTTTTATTGATAAATCTTTCCCTTCGAAATTTGAATTTGAAAAACACAATCACCACGTGATTCGTATGCTTGAAAAAACTTTGAAGCCTGATTACTCGAAACTAGGTTTTTGTGGTTGGTTCCTTTCTGCTTAATGCCGTCCATTTTATCCATAATTGAGTTCCTGAGCGGATTTACAGTAGGTACCGCATTTACAGAAAAATAAGTGCCTGCCAAACGTAAAAAGATGGTAATTATTCATTGTCTGAACGAAATTTTGGCTCGTATTATATTGAAATATAGCTTCATCATCCTTGAATTCAACGCAATAAAGATTATTCAACGCAAGAGGCAAAAAAACCAACAAAAAAGGCAACTATGGAAACTGACCATACCAATCTCTCATTTTGGTCAAATCGTGTCGGTAACTCTAATCTACTAAATTGTATTCTCATCAATCTTGTGTTTTTTCAAGAGATCTTACTTTTTGACTAAAGATCGACCAAAGTCAAAAATATTGATTTCCTATGTACCCTTTTTTAGGGGCCCATGATGAAATTATCTCGATAATTCCTCGCTCTGAGACAAGTATTTGAACTGATCCAACATCAACTATTTTCGGCTCTCGCCTCGAGCAAAAGCATCTCATGACGAAACGTCCGTACCCATCCTGCCGATGATGGAGGAGGAGCCAAAATTTTTGAAACCCTCCAATCTATCGGATGAGATCAGTCGGAGATTGTGAGGTTCCCGGGATCGGTGAACCGATCAGTGAAAAAATCTTCACGCGGCTCCCGGTAACGTTTTACCGATTTAATGTGATTCCCCGGCCCCAGCTACCGATTTGGAAGCCTCCTAATCACAACCCGGCCCCAGTCCTCATTTACTATTCCGTTTCACGGCCAAAGTATCAATCACTTTTTCAAACTGTGGGGTACTTTTCTGCCCTCGACCTCGCCGTTGAAAAGATTGTGGGATTTTTCGAAGTATCGAGACAAACTTCACGGGCAGGTTAGACCTGTTCATGGGCGTCCGGAACACGAAGAGTTTTGGGAGTTACCTCGAACTAACGATGCTGTCCTTACGAAACTTGCGCCGTACTTTGACGCATTTGGAGGTGTGAACATGAAGCCTAATAATATGATCAAGCTGATTCCTATCTAGAGGATTCCCCATAATTTTACACGATTTCTTGCAAGAGCTTATGGGAAAAGTGCATATAAGAGCTAGCAAGAGAGAGAGAGCTCCAATTGTCTTGCATAATGCACGACATCAAAATGCACAGACATTCGCCATCTGTAGGGGTGAAGGCCAGGTGGAAAACAAATGCTTTAGGCAAGTTTAGTGCATATTTTATTGTTATTTTTCATCGTTTTTTTTTTAAATTATTTATTGAGTATGAAAATCCCTCTAGGCGCTTTCAACATTTTTAAAGATTGATTCCCCCTTATGGGGATAAGGGACTATGCCCATCGTGGCTCTCAGTGAAGAGGCCGTATGCGGTAAAAGCGCTCCGAATTCAGTTTTTCGTCTTGGAATATGTTTCTCCCTCAACCTACTTACCCATCAATGGAATACGACACCAAAGGAAAATTATTATTTTATTATTGTTCTAATACTCGAACCTTGCGTCAGGCCTAGAATACAGCAAACGTAATATTGATGACGCAGATTTTTCCCAGAGCCCACTATTATGAGAGAATAAATCTAAATGCAAATCAGGCGATAAAAATTATCTATCTGATTAGCATAGATAATTAAATGAGCCCGAAACCGGTTTAAAAGCTTGGCCCGATACGACGGATTGGTTTCAGTTGATATTCGGCCGGATCCAATAAATAAATTAATTGAATGCGTCGGCCAGCAATCGTTTGGCGAATCTGATCGATGAATCTTTGGAATTATTTGATTTCTGACCAGCTCCAACTTATATCTAAATGGGTCTGGACTTCGTCGGAATCGGCGCTTTTAATTGGAGCTCGCCCGATGAATGTGCGTACTTATCTAAATGAGGTTGCTAGGGCAGGTATAAGATAGACAATTTATGAGAGGGTGCAGCGAAAAAGATGGCGAGATGGCAGCAAAAAAACAAAAATTCTCTATAACTACTCGAGAATTTATGCAACTTATTGTTTGCTTGTTTGCCACTTCGGCCCCTAAATCGAAAAACAAAAAAAAGTCAAATTGTAAGACTTACACTTATTTAGTATACTTTTTCTGGGGCTCAGAAAAAGTTTATAGAACAAAAATTGTAGTAAATGATCTGAAGAATCGACAATCCCAAGGAAGACAATCAAGTGCGAACACGAGTGTACGGATGAAGGGATATGGTGGTGAACTTTGTCCCTACGCGAGTTTCCTTCTGTTAGCCTGCTGAGACGCGTCGTTTGAGGGGCCAATATACCGATGTAAAGTGATGTTAACCTGTGGCGACGTTGCTCAATGCCAGCCGAAAGTCGCTTTGTCCATTGATTCGAAGCTGGAAAATTCGTAAAACAAAATGTTAAGCAATACCTCCATCCGTCGTTGGAAAGTAAGGTAATTTCCATATCGAAGGACGCACAGATTGAAATCAAGTCTGCACTTTTGGATCGCGCAAGGTTACCTCATTGTTCCTCTCCCCGCTTTGGTACAATAATCGTCCATCGAAACCTTCCATTTCAACGTAATGGGGCGGATTCGACAAAGACTTGGAACTCGTCGATCGTTCTCCTGTTTTCGAACGCTGATCGATGACCGTGAGATGCAATAGGTGGGTGCCCAGCACGATGATGTTTAATTCATGAGGCCGAACGCGCCGCCAGGCAAAATCTAATTGATTAATAAAAATCGTCGATGATTTTGATTCCTCATGAGAGATAATTGTCTTCTGAATCGTTCACCAACGGTGCTACCGGTCTTGTACACGAATGTTCTGGTCACTAATGTGAAAGACCTCTTGAAATACGAGAAGATTGTTCAGAATAGCGTAGAGTATAACTGAATCCCTAAATTTCGCCTTGGAGTCATTCTTTTGACTACAAAACGTCTTAGAGCTCCTGGATCGTCTGACGTGTGATACGGCCTTGAGAGGTGAGCTTTCAGTTTTTCTATATTCACTTACTTTTACGGTTTACATTTTTGTCAGCATAGTCCCCTTCTTGGTTCCCCTTCAGTTTATAAATAAATATCCAGACACTTACAACCGTAAGAAAGTTGCAATCCGGAGGAAGAAAATACTCAAAAACATGCTGACAAAATGTAAACACGAAGTGACGTAAACACGTGGTGACTCTGATACGAGGCAACGTCTGAAGGGACAAAACCATCTCGAGTCTCGGCTGCACTGAGAAAAAATATGTTTGTGGTATCTGTATCCGAAGTGATAAACACAAACGGCGCCCGAGTCTAAACAAGCGGTGATTGGACGCAGCAGCCAACGTTGCGTCGGGTCCGGACTGCGAGGAGTGCGTGGTATGCCGTATGCTTTTCACTCAAAACACAATACCAGGTGTGGGAAAAAGATGAGCAGGATTCCCTTGAAAAGGACGAACCAGCCGTCTACTTAACCTCCGACTGTGACTACTTCTGAACCCTGTAAAAACGTGATGTTAGTGACTTCTTAAAATCAGTCATGGGTGCAGACGAACCGACTAGCCATTTTTTCTCCTCATCCAACCGCGTTGCAAGAATACATAATTCCTTCGCTAAATAACTCGGAATGACAATTCGAAAATTTCACTCATGCAACTCGAGGATATAATATATCATATTATATCATATTATGATGTTTGAGAAAACCGTGCCCAGCAATTTAATCGATCAATGCTGTAGTCACCTATTTCGTTGATCTTTTCACTTGTAAACAAATTTATTAGGTGCCTTCTTGATTTTCAAGGATTGAAAATGATTTGAACATACCTTTGAAGGAAGGCAATAGTGTGTACTTCGTGTAAAGCATTCGTCATATCTTTAGATGCCTTTTAAAATTTTCCAATAATGAATCAGCTTTGGTTGCTCTTGAAAAAGATGGATCAGAACTTTCGGTATGGATTCGTTGAAAGTTTGATCTTCATGAATAAAAACTAAAAAAAAAAGATTTAGTTTCTATTTGATCTCTATGCTTCGCTTGATTTCACCTTCATATAATACGGCTCCAAAACAAATGTTCATTCACTCATAAACCACCTGTACATATCGCTGTAGTTACAACCACGTCGAGGCCATTGTTCGAGTGGATTTTAGCTAACAAGAGTTTTCATAAGACATTTGGTTAAAATGCAAGCGAGAAAAATACAAAATATCCCGTTTATATTCAACGGACTAAGCGTGAATTTGTATTTATGAGTTACATAGGCTGGCGGAGATATTCAAGCGAGAAAAACTTGTATACGCCCTCCGACATAGAGACAATAACTTGAGCTTTTGTCGGAATATCGCTGGAGGGGGTAATGTAATATCGTACTGGTACTGCCTCGGATGGGGATTAGAATGTTAGTAACGTATATGGCCCTTGGGGTTGCGGAGAATGCGATGGGAAGCCGAGCTCGTGTTTTTGCGTCGAACCGAGCGAACAATCGAGCCTTATTTCGTGATGTAAAGGCTTATTCTCGATGGCTGTCGTTTACATTTTCGGGGCGAACGCGAATTAGGGGAAAGCTTCCAGCTCTGAAGAGGATAACAGCAGACATGGCGAGATCGCTAGGATCGAATATTGACATTGGTCGGCTTGCAAAATGTCACCCTGTTTTTTTAGTTATCCAAAAACTTGGTTTGTCAAAGATATTTTTTATTTTCATCGACTTGAACTGAAGAAGAGATACTTTTCTAAAACAGAGATCTGTCTGATGAGATAGGTGCACCTAACAATAATTGTTAGTCGTTGGGCCAATTTCATGAACCAAGCGGCGTCCTGAGTGAATGTTGTATTGTAAAATATCCTTCGAACGGTTGAATATCTTGAACAGATGTTTCTGATTCATGCAAAGAGATATTCTTGATTTTGTGCTTGTTTGCACTAGTCGGATTTATCATCTCGTTAACTAGCCAAGCTGGCACAACAACTTAGTATCGATATAAGCGTGCTGCCGCATAAAGGGGTTGGCTCTTTCTGGAAATGCCACGAAACCCTTTACCTATAAAGGGTCCGAAGAAGGCGCCTCGACTACGAAACTAATCGCCGATAACTCGAACAATGTGTGACCTTTGGGGTGTTCGCCTGTGGCAGCAAGACACTGTCAGGATTCAGGACCCGGTGACTTTCATAGGTCCGCCATTGAAAGGGTGCACTTGGGGGAGCACTCGCACGTTAGCCGTGCCAACTCCTTTTACCCGTCGGGCTCAACGATAAATTTCAATGGGGCATCGAGATATTATAAGTTGGCCTTTTGATTTGTGGCCGAGGCGTTGGGCAATAACATATTGCCGGGGATTGTTTGCGCTTGGCAACATCGGTTGATTCCCTTATCTCAGATCGGAAATATTTCTTCACTTGGTATTCTATTTGCAAAAGTGTACCCACTTACTCGTCTACTAGCAATACCTAATGGTCACAGCTGATTTGGGCTTCTATTCCCAGGCGATGTGATCCAAAAGAGTTATCCCAAAATATGCATAGATTTTCATTAGGCGTGGAAACATTCCAAAACATTCAACTTTTCCCATCCAAATCACCATTTATCTGACCGTCTGGACAGACCGATTCTTTGGTGATTTTTACGTGCATATTCATTGAAAATTTCTCTTAGAAATAAGGTTCCATAGATGAATAATAACAAACATTGATGCAGGTGCGCCAAAGTGAACATATCCATAGGACCAGCCAATTGGATAATTTGGTCTGTGTGTCTGTCCGTGGGATGGGGAGGAGAACGGTCTGACGTGTGATACGGCCTTAACAGGCACAATATCTGAACTATCTGAAATAGTTTGATGCTAAAAGCCCCTTTTCCTAGGTTTTCGGGTTAAATATTTTTTCCGCCTCTAACGAACTTTATGAGGTTTGATTCTTTTCTTGAAACGGCCATCTAATCTGGGTGCAGAATCGCTGAAATTGATCGTCAGTGCAGAAGATGGAGCGACATCGGTGAACAGGTGGTAGAGGTCGATGGGATCAGAAAAACCTCCACAGTCCGGCTGCATGCTTAGGATTCAGGAGAAGATTTTATTGAATGCTTCGATTGAAAACACGACTTCTTTCATAAATTCAAGGATGAGTCTTCGGAGCGAAAACGTCAACAATTATATTTTTTATCAAAAGCGAGGAAGACTATTTAATAAATTTCGCCACTATCACCTCTGAATCTAAACCTGTTGTGAAATATTTATGACTAGAAACGACAAAGTCGGCTTTTTGCTATAAGGGATATCAAATTCGATCTGCGTTTGAAGGTAAAAGCGCTAAAGGCTTGCGATGGATTCCTTTTGAAAACCGTGTTCTTACTGTTCTTTCGATGAAAGGGTTCGACAACGAAGTCTACTGTTTTTCTGTCCAGCCTTGAGGAGAGTTGACGAAGGAGAAGCTCATCCGATCCCAGGGGTAGACAGATTTGAATTTTTGAGCCGTGACAAAAACTCGGCCACATGTCCCATTAGGGCAGAGGGGCCCATGTTTGCGTGAAACGTGCCTGGCGAATTAAAAACGTTCGAACGGTCGTTTATAAACGCGAGAAAGATCCGAGCGAGTGGCTTTTGGTAGCTTTAGCATTCGACTTTTATGGCACAGATCCGGTAGCGTTTCTTCATATTGGCTTAGGGCTATTTTTTCGATTGCAGGTCCAAGACTGACAAAAAGAATTCTTGCATGGTGGAAGGATCTGGTCGAGAACTTATCTTTTGCTCCCCGAGAATCGGATGTTGATAGGGGGGGTTGGCTTTCTGATTAGCTAGCCCTTGGGTTGCAATCTAAAGGCTAAAAAGTGGGATTGTTTCGGAGACTGCTAACCAGCTTGGATAATTGACGTTTTATACCCAGCAAACACCCGTCCATCATCCTTTGAAGAAATTACGCTATAAAATGGCAACAATTACTCTTCTCATGCGTGATCGGCTGAATTTGTGGATTTTGAATTTCCTGATACCTTCCAACCTGCTTACTATTAGGTTCAGCACAATGAAAAACATCTAAATCCCAATTTTCTGCTTAAAATTACTCCTAGTTGCGCCGAGAAATGCGATAAACGATTTTGTTGGCTACGTAGCTCGATTCACACGGAGTTCCACAGTCGACAAAACGACCCAGCATAATTATATTGCATGTTTTCGAAATGCTTGCATCACGACCTATTATTTGAAGTAATGAAACGGGCACTCTCGAGGGACTCAAGTACCTGTTGTGAGAGATCCTTACCTCGTAGGACGAATGTACGTAAATTTTTTTCACTGCTCAGCTATACCATTGATGGGCTTGATGTTCATTTGGATGGACGGCCAATATTTGTTAGTAGACACGGAGAAGATTGCTTCTTAGCCTCGGAAGCGAATGATGAAAAACCGCTAATTACCGTCGTAAAATGGCAAGGCGGTAAGTACCCATAATATTATTTTCGCAGCAAGAGGCTCGTTTCCAAGTTTTCTCACAACTCAACCCAATGGCCTTTTGGTGGATTTCCTGGCGAGAAGTTTTGGTGAGTGCCGTTCGCCTGACGATTTCTCTTCTAACTGTACACCTTATTTTCTGTCAGCTAAGTGAATTACCGGATGGATAACAATATTCTGCCATTAGGCAGGCCGCAATACGTGTAGCCAGTGAACCGTCACCTCGGCAGCGCTCTTATGAACGGTACCCACAGCGGACTCGACAGCAAAACCGGCGTTTTCTTTTTTCGCGAACGGCTAGCGGTGGTCCCAGTGTCGTGTGTTAGCTTCGGCTTCTACAGGTGCCCATGTCGACAGCGGCTGCCCGGCCTAGAAACGACAAAGAAGAACGACTCTCGACAAGAAGGACTCGCAGGAACGGCCGGGTAACTGTTAGCGGAAGACGAACGCGGGGATAGAGATGATAATGCGGCCGGCGTACGGGAAGCAAGTTGACTAGGTCAACCTGTTTGCGACGACGTCCTCTTCTTCGACAGTCCAGGCCTAGTCATCCTGCCTGGACCCCGTAGGATAATGCACGTGTCATCCTCCGTCTGAGGGACCGTTAGATGAAAATGTCGGATTTTCGAGAAAAAGAGCGAGAATGGCGGATATCTGGCTGAGAATGGGCGTTTTTTGAAAACAACAGTACAAAACACTAAATAGAAATTTAGAATATTTTTAAATCAGAGAGTTTTTGGACGCTAAACACACCCAAGTTTTGGACACGCAACTTCAACTCTATACCTACCATGATATCGTACCAGGTATTGATATTGTACCGGCCCTGTGATAAGCATACGCTGTGATCATGTCAACTCTACATCAACTTACGTGTTCGGGATACATATCTCCTAAAACTTCCTACTTATCCAAAAGTAAGTATTCCGTTCCATGACTGGGGCCCATATAAGTTCGTATCACACGCCAGAACGTTCCCACCCTCGTCCCACTGACCGTCTGGGCATTCTTTGGTAATTTCGACATGCAAATCCATTCCGAGAAACAAGGTTCCATAGATGAATGATAACATTGATGCAGGTGCGCAATAGTGAACATATCAACAGAATCAGCCAATCCGAGAAGGCTCTACGTCCGTGTGATGGGGAGGGGAACGGTCTGACGTGTCATACGGTCTTTACAAGACTGTTCAAGTCACGGAGACTTTAAATTTAACTCTCTTCGGCCAATATTGGTCACGAAGCCATCAATAGAGTCATATGAGGTCACATAGCCATCAATAAAGTTGTAAAAGTCAATTATCGACTTTCTAGCACAATAAATCGCCAGAAGTTCGGTAAAACTAGCCCTAAATCCCTCTTATCTGTTTTGACCCCAGAACTTTTTTCAAGATTTTCAGGATTTTGAACGTTAGTCGAAGACCGAGTCCATGGCTTGGCCAAATTGAAGGTCATATTGGAAAACGAAGGCCGAATTGAAGGCTATCCTAATGGCCTATACGCTTTTATAAACAGAAACTAAAATCCCAACCCATCATCAGGTGCTGCTATTTTTGAAATCGTCCCCATCGATTTCAATCAGTCAGCTTTTTAGTTACTCCGTTGCCCGAAGCTCAGAAAAGTCCGCGCGACTCCTCACACACTAATCACACGGGTCTCGATGTTCTTCGAAGTTCTCGGACCTCGAAGCTTCGGCGGCTTCTCCGTAGTTAGCTGGAACTTGAGCTCATGAAGCTTCGCGGGTTCCCTGGAGCCCTACGAACCTCGAACGAAGCCAGAGCCCCTCGGGCTGGACACCTTCAATTATTGAGGCTATGAAACCTTGTTTGAAGAATGCCCGACTCGTATTGGGCGCCCGTAGATGCTCTTCTCTTCCACCTTTTTCCATCTGATTGGCGGCTAAGTCACGTCTCTCACCGAACGTCATTACAAACTAATTCCAGTTATCCGGGAGGAACGAGGAACAACAAGCGAGCTCGAGATACAAACTAGCCGAGGTTCAAATGTGTGGGACTCGGTCTTAGCTAGTCGAGAAGCATTTCCCTGCATGAGAATCACGAGCATTGCGCCTCTGCAGAGGCATTCGCACTGCATAATGTGCAACGTAGCTGTTTCGGTAAGGTTATGGCCTTCTTTCTTCGGAATCATACAAAAAATGCAACTTGCAGAATAGTTTACTTGATTGGAATGTTTTTCAATATTTTTTTGTAAATAATTGATTTTTTACCAATTTTTTGTTATATAAACAATTCATCAAGCAACCCAAATCCACCACTACAACCGCCCACTGACCCACTGGTGGAGCCAAATCAGGTAAAATAGTCAATTGACGTCATGTTTGATTGCCCTATAAAATCGGCACAATTCTCTTCGGATAAAGGAAGGATTTAGGTACCGAGGAAAAACAACCCTCGAGGTGCTTTCATGAAAGTTGATTATGCTTCATGGTACTTATAATATAAGAATATATTATATTCTAACTCGAGCGTGCACTTGCCTATCAAATACCTAGACCTAGACTTTTACAATATCTTGTATCTCTGCAGATTCAAGTTTTATAGTTTTCATCGTTGTTATTTTTCATCTTTTTTTACTTTTACCTAAAAGATAAGTTCAACCCTCTTCCACAAACAAAATGTCAAAACTACACCTTTTCCATCCGGACTTTCATGCCATCCTGAGATGGAGGGTATTTATCGGCGGATTATGTTATCATCACCTTCACACGATTTAAGCCTTGTCAGAGGATCGTTAACCGCGCAAAAAACGACTTGGCGTTAAATATGCGGCGAAGATGTGGAAGTCTTCTGTGAAAGTAATTGAGTGAAAGTGGTTTGACCCAGTAGTGCTTGGAGTCGGGGTCGAGCCCTGGCTTAGGGTGGAATGCTGGAGCTCCTCAAGATCAGAGTGGCCATCGACGACCGACTTCAGCATTCAAAACCTGTATGCAAGCGGGTTATTCATAGTCTTCGATTGGGTCCTGCGGATTTCTGCGTTAAGGAAGAGAATAAATATTGAGGGAATGCCTATTGAGAAAATAAATATCGAGGCATGAAGAATATTGCGAGACATGAGAATAATTGGTCTTGAAAAATATTGAAATGAGTATAAAAATTTATTGGGACAATATTCGTTGTGATATTGTTTATACGGCGAGACGAGATAAATGTTGATAAATGAAAAAAACGCAGGTCATGAAAAATATTTCCAGTCATGAAAATAATGGGTCACGAAAAAATATTAGTGCATAGAAGTACCTAACTATTAAAATATGAAAATATAGAGGCATGAAAATTACGGCTGTAATACGTAGTATGCAGAAGTTCGCGAGGCATGAAAATATTGATGAATGAAACTATCGTTACAAAAAAATATTGTAAGGCGAGATGAAATAATATTGAAAAATGTAAAATAACGAGACCTGAAAAATATTACCTACTTACTTTCTAGACATAATATGTCAACAATATTATTGTTGAATTAGCAAATATTGGGCCCTCAAAAAATATTTTAGGTACCTAGGTACATAAAAAAAATTTAAAGAAAAAAAATGAATCATGAAAAGTATTACGTGACTTGAAAATAATATAAGCTTTGAAAATATTGAGGCATGAAAGTATAGGGACATAGAAATGGGATGATTGTATGAGAAGAACATACAAAGATATTGGAACATGAAAAATATTGCGAGATATTCCCCATAGGCGTATTACTTTTTGCATGACGTGGAAATATTGAGATACCTGTATGCAATTGTATCCTAGGTGGTATGCAAAACTTTTTTGATTTTTAATTTGTTCCACATTAACAGACCTTCGGTTCTCTTTCCTTGCTTTAAAAGTTTGATGACATCTGCTTTGTCCGGCATTCTGTCTGCGGGTTAGAAATTCCACAATGAGCGAGGATCCGTTGGATCAATGGTGAATGCCGACCGTTTATTATTACCAAGGTCCGTTTTATGGGGGAATAAATTTCATTCATTGCCCTATTGTACTTGAAAACGAACCTATACGACTTCACGCTGATTGAAAATGACAATGCAGACCTCATAGTCGATAGGGAAGGGTTTCGAAAATAATTGACCTCGGACGAAGAGCATTTCTCTCGCTTCTTACACGCCTGTTAAGTTTTCTCTCAGTCGGTCCCAGTTCGATTATGATACTTATCAGCTTTCCGCTCATAATATGAAACAGCCGGATCGAAACACGACTCACGAGCAGTAAATATTATATTTCAAGGCAACTGCGTTTTTTAGTCAGATGTATAATGGCGAAATATTTCAAGGCAAAGGCCACTAGGTGAGTTCCCTTGGGAATAATATCGTCTTGGCGTACATAATGGGACGATTTATGTATCCCTAAGAAATTGCTTATGCCCAAAATCACGAAGAAGACCATGAGGTCGAAAGCGCTGAAGTAGAATACATGTAAAAACTTGTCGCGAGGAATTTATAATTACCAAACGAGAAAGTCAAATCCCAAACTTGCCTGCAATATGGGCTTGAATCATAGAATTATATCAAATGCTGAGGATGTATAGAATACATTGGATACCTACCTACCAATCAAAAATGTTTCATTGAATGAAACAAATTTTGTCACCTCTCTTTGTCATTACCACATTTGAAGCACTTTGGAGCCTCCTTGAAGAAGTCTTCATTCTCTTGCTTAAAGCGACTGAACATAATAAGCAATCTGACAAGGCATGCTGACCATTTCATCTTGGAGTGGTTCTTGAGCGGTCTTCGAGTGCTGTGAGATCTGCGAGTGTTTCTCTGAGTTGCGTTCCCAGAATTTACACTGGTCTTGCTTAGATCTTAGCCCCAGAATATAATCTACCTATAAGTACACATTTTAGGTTTGTTTGGAGAGGAAGTCCTGGAAGTCAAAACAAATCCCAGACTTGTTACTAACGACGAGAGCCAAATCAACCTAATCACATGGCATGAATTTGCTGGCGTCATAGAATTTCGTTCAAGATTGCCTTGGACTGCCCTGGACAGCCTGTCCGAACAATCCATAAAGTCTCAAGCATCACTGTGGTAAACAAATTTAACGGCGTGAAATCTGCAACCTCGACTTGAATTATATCATCTCCTCCATGAGGACCATGGGTCCTTGTAGAAATCAAACACCATTCCATAGAAAACTCCTTACAGATTCAAAACGAAGGCAAAAGCGAAGAGATGAGTCCTTTTGGGAAATAATGAAGACATCATTCTTGATCTGATAACACGACAGGTTCATCCGGTGGAAGAATAGCCATTTTTCAACACCAACGATGTATTAACCAGGATTAGCCACCAATAATACTTGGTCGGAAAAGGTGAAGCAGACCTGTGTCCTGGTAGGCGATGCTCTCGCCGTTCGTGCGACCGCATATGCGTTACTCTCGTAGAAATAAAATCGTAGTCCCCCACGGAGGACACGGTCCGTGAAACCAATCCAAAATGGTGATAAAACGATCTCGTGATTTATGGAACGCCAGCGAACCCCGGCGAGATGAGAAAAAGAACTTTCGGCGCTCAGTTCAAAGGGATTTCGTCCGGTCGAAGGAGGCAGCATCGGGAAAGGACTAAGTCATTTCGAGGTGAAATGAAATAAGTTGTCCAGAGTAGAGAAAGATGGAATGAGAGTTAGTGAAAGAGAAAGATACGCTTGTGGTGCTAAGCAGCCAGAGGACCAGCTCAAAGAGGAAACTCATGAATCATTGGCCCGTAATCGGGCCGACGTGTGAGTGCGTACCCTGCAAAGTCGTGCCAACGTATGCGTTCCCAAGCGAAGTACCGTGTTCTTTTTGATTTAGGCTGTACGGAAGAGTTTATTCTCTATTTCGCCTTATTCGGCCGTATCTGACAGAGATAAAGATTCCTTCGAAGGCTCCACCAGCGGAGACTGGGTCCATTTTAACCGGGCCCTGTACGCACACATGAGCCGACGCGAGTTGATGGACGCACACGATCGACGATATTAAAGCACGCAAGGTGTTTTCAGGAGGTGGCGAGTCGGCTGCGAGGAGGAAAAAGATGGAATAGCAGAGGGACCGCGGGAGGGAAAGGGAGAGAGGACGGGCGATAATTGGAGCTCTTTATAAGGAACGGAACCACCAAACCACTTGTTGAATAGTTTTCGAAATAACTAGAGACAACGAACATTCACTACCCACGCCACGGGCATCTTTGAGCTGGTATATAGTTGCGCTTTCTTCTTGTATAACACCAATAATCCTTATTACAGACTCATGTTTGAAAGAATGTAGGCAGGAGTAAATACGCGATTATGCAAGAAATGTAAAGAGTATAGCTAGTAAAAGTTGACGTGGGTATGTAATTGGTGGACTATGATAGATCTCGTGTTTGAGAAGTGCGTTAGATAACCTTGTTAACATCACACGCTTGCATTCGAAGGGGAAAAATTAGTTACCAACTACCAACACGACAATAAGGGTGTAACAAGTAGATAGGATAGACAGCGTTTTTGAAGAGAACCACCATTGGCTTGTAAGCCGTTCATTCCCACCAACTTTTATCATTCAATAGCAGTTCAAACATCAAAAAACGAAAACATTTTTTGTCCATATTATTTACGTTAACTGCGTTTTGGGAAAACGTCCTAGAAGTAGTCAAATTTCAGACCCATTATGACAGCTTTTTAACGATGAGGTCGGTTTTGAGATTCTCTTTCGATTTCATCGAGAAATTTAATTTTGAGTGCGGAAAAACAGTTAACAGGTCACTAACATGCGCATGGGTAGTGAAAAGTGGTATGATATCGCGCTACGTTGATATGTCGTTGATATCATGTTGATCGTTGGTCGTCGATACATCGTTATCAGTAGCCTCAGCGCTTTCAACCACATGGCCATCCTCTGGGGCAAAAAAGCCATTCTTATCTCTTATCATATTATCCTATATCTTCTCCCCGCAGTCTAAGAACGGACTCCTGAGTATAGGGCGGATTTCTGTGGACTATCGAAAAATTCAATGTTGTACCAAAACGAGCCAAGGCTCAAATAACCCGCGACCCAATTGCGCCAACTGGCCTTTACTGATTCTGATAGAATTCTCAACAATTTCCAAAAGTACCCGATCGATCTGCAGCAGAATTATAGACCTTTAAATTTTAACTCCGTTCGGCATTAGCTGGTGAACATTGCCGCTCTGATTACGGGTTATCCGTAAGAAACAGGTGACCCGAAGTATCGCCCTTGAAAGTGAGAACTTTCCAGGCTCGTAAATTGCTCGTAATGAGCCTTAATGGGCGAATCGGATTCGTTCTCATATCTTATTCATTTGCTAAAACGAGCTTCGAGATGTGGCCCCGGGGCACCCGTCTTGGGAGTCGCTGACTAATACGGTGAACGAGTGTCCGCCTGTGGTTTATTTCATTTTCGCTGCCTCCTTGGCGTAATGCCCTTCCCCGCCCTGCCCGGAACCTCGAGGTTGATAATTACACAGTCGGAGCCTCCTTACGTATAATGTTATCCCGCGCTGAAGCTCTATAGGCTCAGCCAGCAGCACAATTATGTTGTTGTCGGTGCTCGGTGTTCGCCAAGCTTTCATCCTTCCATTTGCGACTGGTGCCCATCTTCTCATTATACTCGCTGCCTTGTTCTGCCATGTGCCGACAGCGGTTTTTTCCGAACTCATGTCTCTCTCTTCTGTTTTCTGTCGTACGAGGAATTCTGTCAGGAAAACGTCTTAAAACAGTTGGACTTGATTGACTTGAGAAATTCATCGTAAATTGCAACAGCCTCATTGCCCTGAGTGGGCAGGTAGGTACCTTTGATTCAGTCAAAAGATTTAATACTCTTCAAATTCAAAAATCAGATACCTATTAGGTACATCTTTATTATAGAAATGAAGACCTCGCGACGAATGTAAATTAAGCGAATATCGACTTGAGACTCGCATTACACGCCTTTCTCCGAGCCAGCTGTCGTGTAATAAACATTAATCACATTTTATACGATTTCAAAGCAACATGGCGTTAATTCAACAAGCAGGATGTTCTCGGCCGATAAAATAAAACCATACAATTCGACCGACCATTGTGGATATTATATTTTATATTTAAAGCGAGGCTAACCCGATGCTATAAATCAAACGGGAAGATTGGCCCCTATATATTGAATGGTAAATGAGTAAGGCAACATTTGAAAAACATATGCGCGGGAGAGAGAAGGAGACTGAATGGGATGCGTGAATGAGAAACCTGCTTCTGTAACTCTGTAACCTGTCCGGCAGGACTGCTACAATCGGTAATTATCGTCGGAGTCTTCTGCTGCCGCTAGGAAAGGAATAGAAGCATGTTCAAATTTTTTTCACAAGTGTCGCCTTCGGATTATAACCGAGCATGAATCAATGCATGCTGCGCATGATTATTAGTGGCTCGCTCGACTTACTTTGGAGCCAAGAGCCGAGCACTCCAGGCTACCGCCAGTAGGAGTGGCGCTAATCTGAGATAAATTAGGTTGATAGGTATCAAGGATGAGACTGCCATTATGGCCATACACAGCCATACATGGCTTCATTTTTCCAATATTTTATCGCGGATGTTGATTAAGTACGATCTAATTTATGGTTTCAGCTGCCAAAATTCGATTGCACTTGATACTTTCGAAGATAATCAATTTCGGTTTATTATTCAAGAATAAACCAGTCTAATCGCCTAAAAAGAAAAATGTTTCTAACCTACCCTGAAATTCTCATGGTTTACGTTTCAAAGGGTGTTTAATCCGAATCTGCAATAAAAAAACAATAAAAAGAGAAAATAACCGTGAAAAATTCGCACATAAAATGCAGGGTCATGCAAAGATGTCCTCAAATTCACCTCATTGCCAGTGCGAACAAACTTCACCTTAAGATACCATCTTATATAGGTAGTGTATATTATTGTGGATTCCAAACAGCAGCAAGCCTAAATCAGAAATCAGAGATTTACAGAGCTGGGGGAAAATGACTAACGTCGCACCTACGCGGCCGAAGAAGAACTTGAAAAAAGGTGTTCAGTGCATCAACACCAAAGACGTTCAATAATAGTGAACATCGAAAATCCATTTAGGATGAAACGGTGGCTGACGTTTCATCGAGCTATCGTGTTCTTCTGAACATTGGATGACTTCTGAAGTTCTGAGCGATGGTAGCGTCCCTTCTTCGTGTTCCATTGCTATACTACAATGATGGGGAATGCTATACGGAAGAAACGGCTGACGTTTAACCTTGCTGGACCCTACCAATCGAAATTTTTTTCGGAGAGAACCAAAATCCATCTTGCGCATGCAGAAATAAATATCACATTTTTTCATCTTGGAATTCCTAATCTAGAGACTAATATTTCAACTGTGCGAAAATCTGTCGTGCGATTACATTATTTATTCACTGCCCACAGCCGATTTTTACTCAGCAGGCGATGTTAAGAATAGAATAGGTACCAGACATATTTTGCAATTTCATGCCCGAGAGAGCAGACTGGCATAAATGAAAATTACAAAGGCGATAAGAGAAAAACAATGTAATATTATTATCTCCGGCAACAGCTCCATATTTCTGACCAATTGAAAAGGTTGAAAAACCGCAACAGCACAAGGTGAACCTCGAGGGGCGTTAAAAACATGGAGAGCCTTCATATTTGCATCAGATATACCAGTGCCGGATACAACCGCAATAATTTCCAACCAGTTTTTATTTTTTCGCTCGCTGACAACCTGTAAAACAATGAAGCTGTAGGCCGGCTACAATCTGATAACAGGCGTTATAGTTATTGCTTGTTATCTGTTTAGGTCGGAGCGGGGTCGAATTGAAAAGCTATTCTTTTTCGCCCATGTTGTTTCCTCCGAGGTGAAACATGTTTCGGAACATTGCTCAACTGGATTGGGCCCTTCTCAGCGTAAATAATAATAGAGACGTATCATCAAGTATGCAAATAGGTGGAAAATTCGGTTGTCCAGGAAGACATCGGTTGTTAATGTCTTCATTAGCCATTCAGAACTTGGACCGCTCTCCATTCTGATTTTCGGCTATGGGCGAAAAAAAGGGAAACGGCTGGAAATCTACGAGAGGATCTGTGAAATTTATAGATCCGTTAATCGTATCTATAGTGGCGGAGGATCTTTGTAGCACGTTGGTTATTACGATGTTACGGGAAGCGTTAATTGTGAAAATGTCTTCACGGTCCGATCCTTAGATCATTAGGCGCTCAAATCGAAACGATCATTCTTTTCCAGTTAGTTCGGCTGCTGCTACATTTCCGTTCTTCCTACACACTCGATCGACAAGATTGAGTTGTTCGGTTGACTCGATCGACATGCTCGATTTTCGGCCAGCTGTTGCATCTATATCAAGACGGTTGTTGCGCCACTCGTTTTAATGAAATTCTTTTCAAATCCGAATTTGACTGACTAAGAAAATTTTGTCATCATGCGCCGATTCTTCCAAATCATTGACTGTTCGGCAATTTTCCGAAATTGCCGCCTTCAAGACAAAACTTTTGATACTGTAAAACTGAAGATATCCCACTACGCCTGTATTTTTGGGCGTGGTATCGAAAAAGTAATTTTGATATATTTTTTGGTGAATCATTATGGGGCCTCACGGACAAATTTTAAAATCCTATACCTACTTACTGCGACTTGCTCTTATTTCCATTAAAACGAATTCAGCAAGCCAGACTACCTAGGTACCTACTCGAAAATCTAAACATTTTTAACAGATTTTATATTGGTCTTGTATAACGTCTTAATACTTCATAATTATTCATAGGTTAACACTTTCTTCAGAATTCTTATCGTACGAAAATAGTTCATTCCGAATATCTCGGTGGTCCGAAGAGCCAATGTTAATATCCCGGGTCGTCTTCAATTGAGTAATCCCATTTATCAAAAAAATGACGGCTGATCAGATAGCCAAGCATTTCCTGTCCGAGAAACTGAAACCAAGCGTCTTTTCTCTTATGAATGACATTATATAAGATGATTTGATATTTAGATACCGTAAACTGATTAACACTTCTGTTAATTGCCCGACATTGGTCACCTTCAGTGTCAGGAGGCATGCAAATAAGCAAAATACATTATAAAACGACCGCATTTATTTACAACGTATAAATAAGAGTAATTACGTTTTGGGAGTCATTCCCTCACAAAACTAGAATATAATTTCTTATTAATATTGATATTTCTTCTACAGGCCCATAAATCATTTTTGGTAATGAGATGGAGCTGAGCTCTCATTTAATTAGCCGCCGGTGTAAATAAGGGAAATTAATTAGAACCGAATTACTCTTCGGGTCGACCAGGATTCCAATATTATTCTCTGAAATTTAACTCTTCAAAAAAGCGCAAAGATAGCAGCTATAATTATGAAAAATGATACAATGCAACTTTATATTATTTCAACTAACGAAATTTGTTTTCAATTTTTTCAAGCGCTCATAATACCACATGGGGACGACTTCCGCCACAGCTAGAAAATTAAGTTCAAATTTGAAAAATAAGGCAACACCTGATATGTAAGCAGGTGCCTCCAGATAAATCTAAAACTCAAAATCATACACATAGTCAAACTCGCATTGGAACAGAAACTCAAACTCAAAATCGAAATCGAAGTCAAACTCACAATAAAACTGAAACTCAAACTCACAATCGACATCGAAGTCAAACTCACAATAGAACAGGAACTCAACCTCGTGATCGAAATTGAAGTCAAACTCGCAATGAAACCAAAAGTCAAACTCATAATCGAAATCGAAGTCAAACTCACAATGGAACAAAAGTTCAAACTCATAATCGAATTCGAAGTCAAACTCACTATGGAACAGAAACTCAAACTCATAATCGAAGTCGAAGTCAAACTCACATTGGAACTGAAACTCAAACTCATAATCGAAGTCGAAGTGAAACTCACAATGAAACCAAAAGTCAAACTCATAATCGAAATCGAAGTCAAACTCGCATTGGAACAGAAACTCAAACTCAAAATCGAAATCGAAGTCAAACTCACAATAAAACTGAAACTCAAACTCATAATCGAAATCGAAGTCAAACTCACAATGAAACCAAAAGTCAAACTCATAATCGAAATCGAAGTCAAACTCGCATTGGAACAGAAACTCAAACTCAAAATCGAAATCGAAGTCAAACTCACAATAAAACTGAAACTCAAACTCATAATCGAAATCGAAGTCAAACTCACAATAGAACAGGAACTCAAACTCGTGATCGAAATTGAAGTCAAACTCGCAATGAAACCAAAAGTCAAACTCATAATCGAAATCGAAGTCAAACTCACAATGGAACAAAAGTTCAAACTCATAATCGAATTCGAAGTCAAACTCACTATGGAACAGAAACTCAAACTCATAATCGAAATCGAAGTCAAACTCACAATGAAACCAAAAGTCAAACTCATAATCGAAATCGAAGTCAAACTCGCATTGGAACAGAAACTCAAACTCAAAATCGAAATCGAAGTCAAACTCACAATAAAACTGAAACTCAAACTCATAATCGAAATCGAAGTCAAACTCACAATAGAACAGGAACTCAAACTCGTGATCGAAATTGAAGTCAAACTCGCAATGAAACCAAAAGTCAAACTCATAATCGAAATCGAAGTCAAACTCACAATGGAACAAAAGTTCAAACTCATAATCGAATTCGAAGTCAAACTCACTATGGAACAGAAACTCAAACTCATAATCGAAGTCGAAGTCAAACTCACATTGGAACTGAAACTCAAACTCATAATCGAAATCGAAGTCAAACTCGCATTGGAACTGAAACTCAAACTCATAATCGAAGTCGAAGTGAAACTCACAATGAAACCAAAAGTCAAACTCATAATCGAAATCGAAGTCAAACTCGCATTGGAACAGAAACTCAAACTCAAAATCGAAATCGAAGTCAAACTCACAATAAAACTGAAACTCAAACTCATAATCGAAATCGAAGTCAAACTCACAATGAAACCAAAAGTCAAACTCATAATCGAAATCGAAGTCAAACTCGCATTGGAACAGAAACTCAAACTCAAAATCGAAATCGAAGTCAAACTCACAATAAAACTGAAACTCAAACTCATAATCGAAATCGAAGTCAAACTCACAATAGAACAGGAACTCAACCTCGTCATCGAAATTGAAGTCAAACTCGCAATGAAACCAAAAGTCAAACTCATAATCGAAATCGAAGTCAAACTCACAATGGAACAGAAGTTCAAACTCATTATCGAAATCGAAGTCAACCGCATAATCGAAATTGAAGTCAAACACGCAATGAAACAAAAAGTCAAACTCACAATGAAACAGGAACTCAAACTCATTATCGAAGTCAAACTCATAATGGAACAAAAACTCAAACTCATAATCGAAATCGAAGTCAAACTCACATTGGAACTGAAACTCAAACTCATAATCGAAATCGAAGTCAAACTCACTATGGAACCGAAACTCAAACTCATAATCGAAGTCGAAGTCAAACTCACATTGGAACTGAAACTCAAACTCATAATCGAAATCGAAGTCAAACTCGCATTGGAACTGAAACTCAAACTCATAATCGAAGTCGAAGTCAAACTCACAATGAAACCAAAAGTCAAACTCATAATCGAAATCGAAGTCAAACTCGCATTGGAACAGAAACTCAAACTCAAAATCGAAATCGAAGTCAGACTCACAATGGAACAAAAACTCAAACTCATAATCGAAATCGAAGTCAAACTCACAATGGAACAAAAACTCAAACTCATAATCGAAATTGAAGTCAATCTCGCAATGAAATCAAAAGTCAAACTCATAATTGAAATCGAAGTCAAACTCACAATGGAACAAAAACTCAAACTCATAATCGAAATCGAAGTATAACTCACTATGGAACAGAAACTCAAACTCATAATCGAAATCGAAGTCAAACTCGCATTGGAACTGAAACTCAAACTCATAATCGAAGTCGAAGTCAAACTCACAATGAAACCAAAAGTCAAACTCATAATCGAAATCGAAGTCAAACTCGCATTGGAACAGAAACTCAAACTCAAAATCGAAATCGAAATCGAAGTCAGACTCACAATAAAACTGAAACTCAAACTCATAATAGAAATCGAAGTCAAACTCACAATAGAACAGGAACTCAACCTCGTGATCGAAATTGAAGTCAAACTCGCAATGAAACCAAAAGTCAAACTCATAATCGAAATCGAAGTCAATCTCACGATGAAACAGAAACTCAAACTCACAATGAAACAGAAACTAAATCTCGAAGTTTCAACTCTCGAAAACGAAGTCACGTTAGTTACTACTGTAGTCTGTAACAGACTTTGTTAGTTTGACTTCGAGTTTGATTATGAGTTCGACTTTCTGTCTGAAGTGAGATTAACTTCGAGTTTGACTATCAGTTCGAGTTTTTGTTTCATTGTGAGATTGACTCCGAGTTCGAGTTTCTGTTTTATTGTGAGCTTGACTTCGAGTTTGATCATGAGTTTCTGTTTCATTGTGAGTTTGACTTCGATTTCGATTATGAGTTTGAGTTTCAGTTCCAATGTGAGTTTGACTTCGACTTCGATTATGAGTTTGAGTTTCGGTTTCATTGTGAGTTTGACTTCGACTTCGATTATGAGTTTGAGTTTCAGTTCCAATGCGAGTTTGACTTCGATTTCGATTATGAGTTTGAGCTTCAGTTCCAATGTGAGTTTGACTTCGACTTCGATTATGAGTTTGAGTTTCGGTTTCATTGTGAGTTTGACTTCGATTTCGAGTATGAGTTTGAGTTTCAGTTCCAATGTGAGTTTGACTTCGACTTCGATAATGAGTTTGAGTTCCTGTTTCATTGTGAGTTTGACTTTTTGTTTCATTGCGTGTTTGACTTCAATTTCTATTATGCGGTTGA
Source organism: Nesidiocoris tenuis (assembly GCA_036186465.1). Classification (NCBI taxonomy): domain Eukaryota; kingdom Metazoa; phylum Arthropoda; class Insecta; order Hemiptera; family Miridae; genus Nesidiocoris; species Nesidiocoris tenuis. The sequence continues at coordinate 10,356,730 of AP028912.1, read as the reverse complement.
CTTCGATTTCGATAATGAGTTTGAGTTTCTGTTCCATTGTGAGTTTGACTTCGATTTCGATTATGAGGTTGAGTTCATGTTTCATTGTGAGTTCAACATCTTTTTCGATTATGTGTTCGAGTTTCTATATCATTGTGAGTTTGACTTCGATTTCGATTATGAGTTTGAGTTTTTGTTCCATTGTGAGTTTGACTTCGATTTCGTTTATGAGGTTGAGTTCATGTTTCATTGTGAGTTTGACTTCTTTTTCGATTGTGAGTTTGAGTTTCTGTTTCGCTTTGAGTTTGACTTTAATTATTTGAAGCTAAAACTAAAACTCAGACTCAAACTGACAATAGTGTACCTACGAAGTCGCACTGAAACTGACATTCAAACTCTATCTTCTGCTCAAATATAAAGTTAAATTCTTACTGATAACCTAGCTCAACTGAAACTAAGACTGATACTTAAGCTCGCCTGCTTCCGTTCGAGTAGTTATCACTTCGTGTTTCAGAATTAGTTTGAGTTTTTGAATCAGGTTCCCCAACCTGGGTTCCCATTTTTTCTGGATCACATTCTCCGAAGCAGATGGATGGTGAAAGATGAAGAACACTTTCGGTGCGCTATCATTCAACGTCTTCTTTCAAGGGCAATAGGCCCGTGCTAGTCTAATAATACGCGCCGCTTTCAATGAGACGCGTCGCCGCCGAACGGGGTGAGCAGCCGCTCTCAGCTGTTGGCGGCTCACGTTCGACAATGACAACCGGAGGATGCGTAACCGGAGATCGTGAGCGATACTGGAGCGCCGCCGGCGGAGCCTGTGAAACGCAAGACGATAGTACAGTACGGATAGTGAGAGGCGGCTTCCGAAATGCGAATCAAAGCGATCCGGCGGATATCGGCGATTAACAGGTGACTCCGATCAGAAGGGAAATGGGCGGATCTTTGGTGCCGGAAAGCGGCTAAAGGGTGAAAAGCGCCGAAATGCGGCTGAACATTGTGTGCCGCCCTTTGACGGTGCCGCTCGACGAGGTGATCCATTTGATACTACGGCTAGGTAAACCGACGATATTCAGAGAATTACAAACATTACTTCCATGAACTGCGATTGTTTAATTTTTGATAGCCTTTGGCAATAACGAGGTTTGTATTTTTACTTCCATATTTACCTATATAATACAATGAATGTAATCGTCCTAAAATCAAAAATTAGCTCGGAACTTCAAAAAATTTCTTTCTTACACTTTTACTCAGAATTACTCCCTGAAAGAGTGTCTGTGTGTCCGTGTATCCGCCTGCCCGTCTGCGGTCATTTACCAAAATGGCCCTAGCTCCCTCAAACCTTTTTTCAAATTTCTAGGACTGGAATGTTCGTTTCGGCAAGACCACAATGTTTAACTGGAATCCAAATTACTCACAATACTTCCGACATATTGGCGCTTTTAGCGTTTTCTATCTTATTTTTTTCTTGCAAAAAATTGAACCGATTTGTGCGTCCTTGATATTGAACTCTTTTCGCAAAATTGCGGTATACGTGGATATTTTTTTTATATACTCCGGTAAGTACCTCAACGAACCTATTTCGATTTTAGACGTGTTTTCAAATTTGCATTTGCCTAATGCGTTTTTTGACATTTTTGATCTTTTTGGCCTCCAAATCAGTCAAAATCAAATTGCATCAATGCACCGATCGGTTCAAAAATGTAAGCACCAAAATATGGAAGCGTTGTGTGCTATCTACTCACCACTGGTTTTAATATCAACTAATGCATACTGAATGTGTAGTATACTGTAAAATAGGTAGGCATTAAGCCACTGAAGGAGTTACCACTTGAGGTGGTGACATAAATATGTGTTATGCTCACCCTATTTGCAAATTGTTAGCCGTATTACGATTCAATGAATAAGTGGATGATCGACCCGTAACTGCGTAGGAATTTGTCAGCGATCAGGGGTAGGGTCCCAGATGAATTAGCAACCTTTTCCTTTGCCTAGCTTTCGGCCTTTATTTAGGCCTTCATCAGGGCCTGTAATACAAACAAGTCAAATTAAAGGAGATCGGATTAAAACAAAAAACCCAGGAGAACCCCCCTCTCGGAACAAATACATTGGGATTCAACAACAAATAAATTGGTATTTAAAAACACTTACTCGAAAAATAGATTTAACAAAGTTTAAAAATTTAGCTCCTTCTCCCATCCAATTGCTATCCATTTGCCCTAAATAGTGAACAATAAAACATTAATTGCAGTAAAATTTTTTAAATAGTTATTTAGGTATGGTACGCTTATTAAAGTTAAAATATTCAAAAAATTTTACCTAATAAATAAATTTCAGTTGTCAGTGAAAGCAATAAAAGATTTACACCTAGACACCATCAACAATAAGCAAAAGACAACACCGTTGAGCAGAACTGTCTTATCACTGATGGTCCCACTATCTTGCTGTCCTCTTGTTGTGAGAGCCGGTGCGAGTCCAGAGACCCCAATCCACAGCAGACACAGCAAAATACATCTAATCCCCAGGTGGTGAAGGTTGGATCTGGGCAAACTTGGACCCGATTTTTGCGCATTCCGCCAGGACCCCAGAATATGCTGAGCTGAGGCCATTTGAATCCATGCGGGCGTTGCACGACCTTGGATTCATTTTTATATGCGCCATTTCTTTTATGAGTCTTCGGCCCAAATTTTGTTCCCGATCCAGAATCCTCACATCTTCAAAATTGAAGTGGTGATCATGAGTCAGTGCGTGATGGGAGAGCTGAGTGCCATTGCCATGTCCTTCCTGGCATTCCCACCTGTGTTTGCCCATCCTTACCTTAACATATTGCATGGTCTGGCCGATGTAGACTGCTTGGCAGTCGTGGCAAGGAACACAGTAGACGACATTCGACTGCAAACCAATCGGATCTTTGGCCTTCAATTTAGTGTGGAGCTGGCCGATTTTGTTCTTATAGCTGAACACAACTCTTATTTCGGGGCACTCCCTCTCCAGAAGCACCTTCAGCTTGGGTGATATGCCGGAGACGAACGTCACAGAGGAGAATCGGCGGACATTCCTCTGATCATTCTCTGAAACCAGCGGTTCAGCCGCCTCACCGACTGGTGACCATCCATGTACTATCCTGGTGGATAGTGACTTGGGGTAGCCATTCTTCCGGAGTATGCTGAGTATCTTCTTTTTATTATCATTATGGAACTGGGGGCTGCTTAGTCTAAGCACTCGCCCAGTCAACTCCTTGGCGCTAGCAACTTTCATGGAGAAAGCATGCACATCCGATCTCCTTTAATTTGACTTGTTTGTATTACAGGCCCTGATGAAGGCCTAAATAAAGGCCGAAAGCTAGGCAAAGGAAAAGGTTGCTAATTCATCTGGGACCCTACCCCTGATCGCTGACAAATTCCTATTACGATTCAGAAAAAATAAATTACAACTAAGGAGCCCTGCACCGGTCACTTCCCAACGCCCACGAGATTCTCCCTCAAACGAAATATTTCGCACGTCATGTTCCTACCCACCAGTTCTGGCAATATATTTGTTTGATATATTGGCCGCCTGCTTACATGCATTCGCCTGAACGCGTTAAGAAGAAGCATTATTACAATATTCATATTTTTCCGTCTCAGATCGCTTATCGAGTGCATTTTAACGGGCAAATGCCAAATCCGTTTGAATTTCCATAAGTTGAGTCTCGAGAGCAGAAAATAATTCTTGTTAAACCCGATGTTTCAAGGCCGAAAATTGTTTAAAAAATTTTTCCCAAAATCGTCGGGATGCTGAAAAGACTACAAAATTTTGTAGTTTTCGAATTTTGACTGAAACATTTCTTAAGTGCCATACTTTAGTTATTTCCTATCATTTACTACTCACGTCATAAAATTACGTACCAACCAATGATGCATCACTTTATTTACGACGGCTTCGTCTGCAAGTACGCTCGGTTTATTTTCGGAAAGAGATCGCCATTTCAAGAGTCAAGAATAGCTGACATTGACGTAACAACTCGCCAACTCATAGACAAAGGCGATTTTTCGAGGAAGCCGTCCGTGGCGAGCCACCTAGGACTTCTGTCTATTTAGCTATGAGAAGCGACTCTGACAGACCGGGGGCGAATCACACGAACGTCACTGATGGCCGGTCGACGGCTGTTATCAGTACGTTCAGTCTGCTGAATTGATAAGATACTTTTGTTTTCTGAGGTATTTGGTCATTGTGAAGCATGACAGTTATTATAATATAGCATAATATTATTATGCTAAACTTATTTCTGTAAATAAATTTTGGTTCGTTTTTCTTAAGAAATAAACCTTCGTGAACGGTTAGGAAAACAAATTTCAACAACCACTGAAAATTTGTTGGTTCATGTTTCAAGGAGTGTAGAATCCGAATCTGCAATAGAAGTTTTTTAGTCTGTCCGCCGTCCGCGGTTTTTAGGGGGGAGAAGTTGTCGTAAATTTTTGAAATTTTCACCAAAAATTAGGTACTGTATCTAGTTGGTCCTAACGTTTCCACAGAACCCTACCTTAATTGTAATCCCAGTAAAACAGCTGTTGAGAAAAAATAAGAAAAAAAATCCCCGAAAAAATCCCCGAAAAAATCCCCATAAGTTGAACACGAATTAAAGGAGAACTATTTCACATAAGGCAGGACTTCATATTATACATTTACAATTTTAAATTTTATCTGAAACTATAAAGTATCTTATACTCATTCTGTCCGACTACTGAGGCTATCAGATTCTGACCTATCCAAATTTCTTGAACTTGAATGATCGTCTCGGCCTTGTTTAATTGGAATTTGAATAACTCACACTGCTTCCAATATATTTGCATTTTAGTGTTTTCTATTTTATTTTTTCCGGCCACAAAAATGAACCGATTTGAGCATTCTTGGTCTTAAAATCTTTATTTTACCTTGCAGAATTTGTGTTTATTTTTTATATTCCGATAACTTGGCGTATTCTTATGTTAGGCGAGTTTTAAAATTTGCATTGTTAGTTTTTTGACCTAAACACCCTCAAAAGCAGTCAAAATATGATCGAATTGTGTCAAAATTTTACGTTTCAAAATATTGAAGTGTTGTGTGTTATCGAATCACCACTGGTTAATATTTTCCAAGTCCCCCTGACTTCCATGAAAACCCCCAAGAAAACCCCCCGAATTCCTCGGGCTTTGAAACCCCCTAAATTTAGGGGGAAAACCCCTCACCTTGGCATACTCCTTCGTGAAAACAGACACAAGTGCTTCCAGTCAAGTAAAGTTGAACAAACTCATGTAAACCAGCTCAAGTTTAAGACGTCCGTCTGACACGAGCGCAACTACAGCCCGGATGAGCCTACTTACCCACGGGGAGCGCCTATACGAAATATTGTCAACATTGTTCCCTCAGATATTAATAACGTCTCCGCCGTTCCGAGGTTTATCACCTCGAGCTTATCAGTTTTTTCCCTACCGTCTCCTTCTTTCTCCCGGCCGACTAACGAACATCCTTAATTTCTCAGAGGAGACGCGCACGCATTTAAATGTCACTTAAGATAATGACGGGTGCTTGTAATCGTTTGTAAACTCGAGTCTAATGTCACCTTCCTTATGAATCATTACCCTCACAACTGATGATAAACCGCAGCGATACGTTCCAGTCATTTTCTCCGTCTCTTCTTCGGACGATTCCGAGTCATTTTGACAGGAGACAAAAACTATTGGAATTGTCGAGAATCGGATGTCACATGCACAAACGTCAACCGAATTATTTTTTGGAATCGATCAAATGTGAGGGCTTCTTAACAGATACGAGGGCTGACAATAAAGTAAGGTCTCCAACGCTGCAACTTCGCCGGATCAAACGCTAGGCGAAATCTGGCAACACCGCCGTGTTCCTTGGTTCCCCCACTACCACTTTGCTGATGGGTGCGGCTTCCCCCACCGCTCAGTCTTGGCTGAGCAGCCGTCAACGATGAAACCCCTCGCGTCAGCGTCCAAGTGCGAATTGCGTTCTGTAATACGTTTTTTGAGTGCGAATAAGGTGACACCTATTGAAATCCATCGTCAACTAGTTGAAGTTTACGGGGAAAAGTGTATGGACATAAAAAACGTGCGTAAGTGGAGCCGCGAGTTCAATTCCGGGCGCACTAATGTTCATGACGAGGAGAGAAGTGGCCGACCGTCGGTCTCGGATGCGATTGTTCAAGCGGTGGAGGCAGAAATGCTCAAAAACCGCCGTGCGACAATTAGGGACTTGGAAGAGAAGCTTGGAGGAGTGTGTAGCAGCGAAACAATCCGTCATATCCTTGTGAACAAATTGCAGTATCACAAAGTTTCTGACCGATGGGTGCCGAAACAGCTGACCGAAGACCGCATGAAGCGGCGCGTGGAATGTGCGACCAAAGTTGTGGCCCGTTTTGAAGAGGAAGGCGATGATTTTTTGGAAGGCTTTGTTACGGGGGATGAAACGTGGGCTCATCACGATACACCCGGTTAAAAAATGGCGATTATGTCGAAAAGTAGCCAAGACCCTGGCCTTTCCAACGGTGTATCGCTTTTTGTAAATAAATGTCATTTTCTATGAAAAAAGAAATTGGAGACCTTACTTTATTGTCAGCCCTCGTATATTATCTTTATGCGACAAGGTGATGCTACTTGAAATAAAAGCAGGGACCCGATATAAAGCTAGGTAGGTACGTAAAAAATGACGATAAATTCCGCCTGAGTATATGATACATGTATTTCAATTTTAATTACATGTATCATATACTCGGGCGGAATAAAATCTGGAAGCACCTACCAAGTGTAAATCAGTGCACCCAGTTTTTACCATTTGCCTATATTCAAGTAACGGTGACTTATTTATCTGGACAATGTGAGTCGTTCACGCCAAGATAGGCGGCCCGTTATTGAACAGCCGGATCGTCACGATGCTAGATGAGCTGACTCGGCTTTCCAGGATGGAATGAGATACGTCACACTGGACCAGTGACAGCACCAATGATGATCCCAATCCGATTACGTGACGATATATTGAATTCCTGTCAACGCACTGCAGTGAAACGAATGGAATTCTCAGTACAAAATTATGTAACTAGTGTTAAAATTAGAAAAAAAAATCAACTTTAATAAAAAAATTTTTTTTGGCTCATACCTCATAATCTCGAATAATTAATTAAATCTATCTCAATGGCTATGCAATACGAAATCGTTATTAAAATATAAATTTGCGTTCATTTTCTCATACATTTTAGCTCATGAGCTCAATAGGTAATTCCGAATTATTTTCATGCCTACCTAGTGGTAGAAATGAAAAAAAAAACTGGTTTCCTAGATTAATTGTTTTACGGCCAGCTGATGGTGTGGGTTACAAATAGTTACGGCCTTCGAATGTACCAGAATCCCGGATAAAAGTGTAAGTTATCTCCCGAACTATAGGCACAACTTTTATAGTGAAATAAACATTTTTACGCCTATGTTTAGTTCCAACATGGCCATTCTTGTTTGAGCAACCGTTATGAATCCCCGTCGTATTTCCTATTTCACCACATTCACTTATTTAACCTTTTACTTTACGGGAGCCAGCGGTGAGTTTCTTTCCATCATATGAACATCCAATATGGTAGAAGACGGCGTCGAAGATAAAGGGGCCAAGTCATGAAGAACGCTTCGATACATTCGCCGAGATAATGGCTAGCTTATTTATAGGCCTCCAGATAATTCATACCTCCTTGCTCTAACTGCCCGGCCGAGCAACCGAATCGAACCGCAGCCGCCTACGAAACTATAAATCCCTAATTACAAATCCCGTAATTTTTCACGTGGAAAAGCGGCACGAGAAGAGATGCTTTCGAAAAATGATCGTGGCCTATGAACGGTCGCCGATAGAAATCCTGCCACGTTCCATCACAGACTTAACAACTGACGGCCGAATTCCATACGTTGTTTGAAGCTAGATTGAATGAAACTGTTTCCATATTTTAGGATGCAAAAAATATAGATTTTTGTGCCTATGCTTATCGAAATTACCTACCTATTAATGCATTAATAAAACTCAGTATTCTAACCAATTTTCACATTTCTGGTCTGAAAATACAAAAGAATTTTTCGCCTATAGGCTTGCACTAAAAGCAGATACTGAGTTTTTGAAAATTTTCTCTTCCCCATGAGGCTTTCTATAGTTGCATCCAATACATCAAATAATGTGTGCGATTCAGCTTTAAATTTTTGAATCTTCACATTTTTGCCGCAGTAAATAGATGTATCGTATTAAAATGAAATACCGGATGCCACTGTATAGCAGGTGTCTTGAAAAATTCAAAACGGTAAATGTTTCTCTAATAGTTCGATAAAATGTTATAAAAATGAAATACTTACCGTTATAAAAAAGAACTTTTGGTACATTATTTCCAGAAATAATGTACCTATGTAATTGATCAAGAAAAATTTTTTTACAACACCCCCTGAAAATTTTTTCTTTCACGTTTCAGAGGTTTTAGAACACGAATCTGCAATAAAAATTTTTTGTCCGTCCGCCGTACGCCGTACGCCGTACGCCGTACGCCGTACGCCGTATGCCGTACGCCGTACGCCGTACGCCGTACGCCGTACGCCGTCAGCAGCAAAACGCATAGAAGGAGTGGTCCGATTTCAAAAAAAAAAAAAAAACGAGCGTTTAGCAAATTTTCCTGTGACGTGCACCTCCTATAAGGGAATCCTCTGAATCAACTCTAGACTACTCAAAAACGATCAAATGTAAAAAAAGTCATGATCTCAAAAACAGTTTTTTTGGGTTTTCGACCCCTTAAAATTTTTTGATCGGATTCCGCCTGACAATATGCCTCAAGTTGGAGCAAAACGCAACTTTTAGGACCAACCGCACCAAAATCGGATCAGCGGTTCGATACGAAGTGGACGGACGAAATTTTGGCCAAAAATTTCGTCCAGCCACTTCGTATTGAAATACTGATCCGATTTTGACTAAATTAGTCTTGAAAGTTGTGGTTTGCTCCAACTTGAGGCATATTGTCCGGGCAATCCGATCGGAGAAGGTTAACGGGTCCAATTCGGCATAATTAGGGTATATTTTTGAAAAGACACAAAATCTCAATTTTGAAGGTGATGCCGTGGGTTTAGAATTTTTTGAGTATTTTTCCCGGGTTTCTCGCTTGATTTACCATAAGATAGGGTGGTTTTTCCGAAAAAATTCGAAAATTTTGTTGTTGAATCGGTTTGGCTTGAATTTCTTAATGCGATTTCTGCGTTTTCGCGTTTTTGGCAATTTGAGGGAGTCCTACTGAACCGATTTTGAATTTTTTGAGCTCGTTGGATTCCTTGAAGGTTTTTACACATTTTTCACTCCCTATAAGTCAAAATTGATTGGGGTTTAGTAATCAAAAACTGGTTTAAAGACTAATTTTTGACCTAAACAAAAAATATTTTTTTGACCCTTTAAAAAAATAGTTAAAATTCCAAAAAAAATATTTTTGAGTAGGTACATGACACAAAAAATTTGCAATTTTCTACAACTCTCCAGGACTGAGAAAAATGCAAAAAACCGATTCCAGCTGGAAAATCCAAGGTCTAGGAAAAATTTCAAAAAAATTATGGATTTGACTTCGGGGTTTTTTGGCCGGAATCTTTAGATATTGACTATGAAACATGAAATTTGGCATTTTTTCGAGATTTTGGTCACCAGGGTCAATTTTTTCGCTATTTTCTTGGTTTTACGGCCTAAGCACCTATGGGGTTAAGCAAAAACGTGATACAGGAGAAAACGTCGGGTGATTAATTCCCTATCAGATGCATTCCCACCCTTGATAACGACTGCTTTATCCGAGGGCGTCGGTTTATAGGCTTGGAACTGCAAAACTGCGATTCGGCTATTAGAAAGTGAACGTTATTGGGATTAGTCAGTCTCGCATATTAATAGGGTGGACAGATTAATTAAGGGAATTTAAAGCGCTATGCGGTGAATAGATGCGATCCCGAGTCAGGCCTTCTCGGAAATCTCAGGTATCAATACCGTATATGAGGGACCCGCAGGGACCTGGTTTGAGTCCAGGTATAAGGGAAGGGATTGGGGAGGGGCATTGTCCCCTCGTGATGAGACCTCGTCAACGGGTCTTGTTTAATCGCTCAGTGTTTTTTCTTCTTTTTATACCTATTTATTCATCATTGTGAAAAAGTACCATTTAAGCATCATTGAACTCACCATTGACCATTACTCCACAAATGATATGATGATAAACCTACCTACTCCAACTATTTGAACTTTATTTTCTGTGATACCCAGACAAATAATGTACCCATGTCACTAATCTACTTAGCAGCGTTTTTTTTCATTTATCTAGCTATCTATTTATCTATTCTAGGGTTAAGAATAGATATGTTTTGTCATTTACCTAGCTCGTTTGTAAAATCATAAAGTTTGCATTTTTTGGTACAAATCCTTACTTTTTGCCTCGACCTGTTCGCCATCCCATGTTGCTGCCTTGAGATCCTTGTTAGGACACCTGACATCTGTTATTTTCCCCAGACAAAAGCCGTCCCCTTGCGGGTTGTTCGCCAAACGCGACCGCGGAATGTTCCTCATGCTACTTTGTATTATGTTGCACGGACAAATCTATCGTTGCGCGGAAGCAGCTGTTCTTGATGGAAATAAAGAGACAAGTTTGCAAGATGGAATTCCTAGGACGTCAAAAGTCTCCCAATTTCAATAGGTAGGTATAATATTCCTGTAATTGTGGCCTTTATTCCCGTATTTTGAAGCAAATAGTGATCGTCCAACGAGTGGACTTGGGATCGGTAGTTTGGAGAAAATTGTTGGTGCTAAATTCTCCCAAAATAACCTTCTAGGCAAAGGTTTGTCAATATGTACTCGTTTTTCTATCTGTCTGGTATCAAATAAAGCGTTGCATATCCACTAATGGCAGAAAAGTATGGTTATAGAAGACTTCGGTTCAATGTTGGAAGACCCCACTCCTTGTCCTTGTACTTATTTACGCAAAGCGTCCCATCCAAAATTTTCGCTTTAATGGCCGATTTAACCAGAATTTTGATAGCAAGCGGTACTTTTGCGCTATGAGCGCTTCTGGTTTTTCCTAAAATCTTTTTCCTGATTGTTCGAATGATTTGGGTGTTCGATGTCAGAAAATCCATCATTAGCCTCCACAATTAGTAAATGAACATGTTTTCAATATGGTTGCTACTCACAGTTCCAACCATAAATTGACTTCTCCAATTTGAGTTCACATTCAAAACCATCAGAAACTCAATCCTGTCAAAACGTAGGTTAGACGCTCCTGGATTTTCTGGAGAGCTAATATACACCAATGATGCTGGTGTTGAAACTAACGTTTCTCGAATACCAGCGTAGGGAGCTAACTCTCATTCTGGGTCGAATATATTTTTGTTCACCGAAGGCTGTCAACTAGTGCGTGCGCTGTCGACTAAGCGGTATCAGACACTTTTCACCTGGTAGTCAGAATCGTCCAATCTCGAAATCCATCAACGAGCCTTGAGAAATGGAGCGCGATGCAGAAGAATGTTTAATTGTTCGAAGCCGGTAATTAGCTCTTCTCAATATTCATGAAGTTAGCATGTTATTAATCTTTCCCCAAAGATGGGCATTTTTTCATCTTAGTTCCAAGTGGATTCGAATATCAGACCCTCGGACTATTTAGATTTGCCTTTCTTCTCCGGGTTGAACGAGATCCTATCTCTCAGAAGGCTCGAAGGATACAGGGCGTAAAACGCGTTCTATTCCGTTAAGCAAAGGCCTATTAACAGGGAAAATGAACTGAAGAAGCGAGAAATCAATATTGAAGTACAACATTGTGACAAACGTGCCAAAGTACAACAACCAAAAATAGCTATGAATTTCGCAAAAATAGTGCATCCAGGGGGGCAAGTACTATCTCAACGTTTTTGTTGATAGAATTTGAAATCGCACGTACCTATTTGAACTGGTTATTTTTTTTTTGGCAGTGGTGGTATGCCTAAACTAAGGATTAAGATGATTGATAAACTAAGGATTGATTTTCGAATCATGGACATCACTCCCCAAAAATCGACAGTGGCCATTATGTGACTTTATCAACCTACCTCCAAGTATACCTACCTACTATAGTATAATGTTAAATCAAACCGTTGTTTTTATAAAACCTATAGGTTTTTATAAAAACAACGGTTTGATTTAACATTAAATAATGCTAATCTTGTTCTTGTTACTAGGTAGTCTTGTTTTTGAAAAATTGACTGACAGGGTTTTATGATTGTGCCATATTGTTGACTGTGATTTTTGGTTATTATACCTAGGCCCTGATGAAGAAAATATAAATTTTCGAAAGTTCGGCGAAGAAAACAAAATTTTTCCAAAGACCCTACCCCTATTATTTGACTGAAAAACTAAGGATTATTTCATCGCTGTTATAAACCTTTCAAACTGGAAGATCTTGTGGTGCATTGGAGGGTCACAAAAGCGTGGCCTAGGTGTTATCAACAACGGCTTGACGTGCGGTGTTGGTCGATACATCATAAAAAGAGAGCCCGTGTGAGAGCCGTCGAAGGCAGTTCGACACGAGTTTGGGCGTGTAATCACGTTCACTCGTCTTCCATCGCCAGCAGCGTTCCCTCTCTCTCCGACGCGCTTATAATCTCCTTGGATTTCCATCCTCTCTCGCTCAGTCCTTCCCCAAGGGTAACATTAGACACCGGGGCCAGATAAGATGCAACCATACAGCCAACCCTTGGTCCCGCGATGACAACCTACGGACGAGATACGGACCTCCGTTCCCTTTACGACACGACGGATCCTCCGGGAAGGAGATGCGTCACGTTTACAAAACCTTGTGACATCATCGTGAGGCCGATCCACCCTACGAAATATCAACAATCGAGCAAAAAGCAGCAAACGGTTGAAATTAGTTTGACCAAAAGTGTGAGAAAATTATTTTTATTTCATTTTTGGTAGGTAACTATCCGTTTTTTGTGCTACTATCAGTTTGATTGAGACGAGTTTGAACTGTTCAGGATTTTGAACGAAATGTTGATGAAATGGCAAAAACTCTCTAACGTTTCAACAAAAACCATGACATTTGAGACTTAAATCATCTTAATTCGGCATAACTTCTCGAAATAAATCTTTTAGACAATTCAATTCTGAACAATTTTGGTTGGAAGTATTTTTTAATATCTTCATTTGGAGGGGAGTTATTGCGTTTTTAAGTTAAGAGTCTCAGCGGCGGCAGCCAACGGAGACGGGCCGACGTAATAGCAGGCAAAATGTCTCCAATTATGGTTTGAGTATGCATAGGCTTATTGGTTTATAAATAATGAAACGAAATAATTAATTGGACAGACTTAAATTGACAGACTGAAAATTTGGTCCGTATTTGTCTTACGAAAAATCGCACCGCGGAATTCGAAAAATGGATCACTTCAAACGTCTTTGCCCGTTTTTAGGGCCATCAGCTGGGCAAACGTCGTTATTCACACCTTCTCTGAGAACGCGACCGCTCTCACCGGTGGGAACTTCTGCTGTCTGCTGAGCGAATCTCTACTATATTAATTAGTATGGCTGCCAGCCTTCCGACGTTCTGTCGGCCCGTAATAGCGCAGCAAAGGTACGTAGCTTCTTATTAACGCAGTAACACAAGACACAAACTGACACACATTTACTGACGTAGGTAGCCGAAAACTCTTTGTTTGCTATTCATTAGTGTTTGGCTCTCGCGAGAATCAGGTTGGCTTCTCGTCAATCGTATTCTGTTGTGTGTTAGGAGTTCTTCTATTAAAAATATCGAGTACGTGCCCAGGAAGCTAATTTCTTCATCATTTTTGAAATCACTGTCAGTTCACATAGTCACTATTTTAAATCCTTGGAAATCTGTTTGTCTTTCGTTTGAAAAGGTGTTGGACCTGAATCTGCAAAAACAATTTTTTGTACCAACCATCGTTTTTTTCTCCTCCAAAAAACTTGCATGAAAAGCGGTAGGCACAAACCAGCTGAGATATTGGTCGACATTAAGTCGTCAACTTTTATTGCTGCGTCACCACTCAACCCCCGCTGGTTGCGGACGATGAAATTGCGTGCAAAGATCGTCGTAAATTTCGCCAGAAAATGTATTCAATTTCGTGGAAAAAATAACTAACCATGAAAATCGGCTGGCCTCCTTTATACTTATTCAGTATTGAACTTAATTTATTAGGGGGCCCTCCAATTAGACAAGAACGACTGGTGGGACCGAAGTTCCCCTTCTCCCATCGCAGCCGCCGAAAGATGGCTTATCTTTATGAGGCAGAAATCGGCAATAAATTTCTTTCCGATGGGATACGATTGGAGGATAACGGTTTTTTTGAATTCGCGTATTATAGCCGCTCCACTTCGGGTCCACCTTCACAATCCGGTGGGACGTGTTGGATATTCTGATTTGAACATTTTCAGGAAACTAGCAACTTTGGTGTCTACCTAAACTCATACTTGAACGAGGGCTGATTTCATTATCGTAATCAATTGTGCCCGGGTTCATGGGCTTCCAAAGGCACAATTAGTTGGACCTGCTGATTATTTGCTATCGGTCACGAGTCAGTCGATACTGTATTTTAATAGAAAACTGTTCGATACAGGAAATCCAACTCTTGATCTATTGACAATAAATAATTATAATAAACTAATACAACCGGCAAACATTAAAATCCGAAATGAGATAATTATTAAGAAATCTTGACAATATAAATATGAGGTTTTTCTACAAACACACCTTCCTAGCGCAACTTCAATTTCTTTTTTCCAGCTTTCATTATTCAACAACTCGGCTATAAAACAATTTCTTCTACGGCATAAACGTCGTTGCAGGAAATTGGCCTCGCATAACGTTTTGCACCATGGTTTACGACGATGGTCTCCCGCAAGTATTTTATGCTTTCCGCCTCAAGACATGGGGGAGTGAATCGAGTTTTATAAAAAAGTTGAAAACATTCGCAAGAAAAAGAGGCTGGAAACTGGTAATGGCCGGCGGTTTGGCGAAGGTGTGCGCATTTTTACCACTTGTTGGCTGGTGGAGCTTTAATCGCCAGAAGGCGACTAGGCTCAGCAGGGCGTATATTGTGAAGGTCGCCACCCGCTGGTCCCTTCTTCTTGAGGAGTTCCTCCGAGGAACCCCCGAGGCCTTTAAGGAGCTGTCACAACCGGGCGAAGAGCGAGGCTACGTGGACGCAAATGTTCGCACATCGGCTAGTGCGGCCTGAAAAGTTCAAACTTCTTACGAAGTTTGGAGAAGAGGGTTTGGTTTGGACTTGAGGAAGACGACGAACTTAAGAAAATCGAAATTTCCGAGCCACCAAAATGTTTGAGGAGTCTATTTTCCAGAACGTGAGCGAGCCGCTGAGCGTTAACCCAAGCTCAAGTTCCAAGTTATAAAATTCCACAAAGATGAGAAATTATAAAACAAGTTATAAACAATCGTCGTTTATGAACCAACATAACGTAACCCACTTTGTGGCCAAAATTAGTTAAAGACACTATCATTCAGAATTTCATGCCCGACATCGTGGAATCGTCCGAAGTTTCATTATCGCCCTCTAAAGGCAGCAAAATTTCAAAAATTCCAAAACCGCTTAATCAATTTTTTTGTTTAGAAGGGCAAAACCAAAATTTGTAAGAAAAATTCAATTTGTTTTCTTCTGATTAAAACCAGTGGTGCGTAGATAACACACAATACTTCCATATTTTGAAACGTAAAATTGAGACACAATTTGATTATATTTTGACTGCTTTTAAGGGTGTTTAGGGCAAAAATATCAAAAAATTCACTATTAAAATTTTAAAATTCGCTCAAAATAAAAATACAATACATTATTGGAATATAAAAAATATCCACATATTCTGCAAGGTAAAACAAAGATTTTAAGACCAAGAACGCTCAAATCGGTTCATTTTTGCGGCCGGAAAAAAATAAAATAAAAAACACTAAAAATGCAAATATATCGGAAGTACTGTGGGTTATCCAAATTCCGATTTAACAGGGTGTTAGGTATTGCCGAGACAAACATTTCAGTTCAAGAAATTTGAAAAAAGGTTGAGAAATGAGGGAGTTATGGCCATTTTTGTAAATGACCACAGACGGACACACGGACACACGGACACACAGACACTTGTTCAGGAAGTGATTCTGAGTAAATGTGTATAAGAAAAAGTTTTTTCTGAAGCTCCGTTCCGATTCTCGATTTTAGGACGATCACAATACTTCCAATTACTCTGTAAATATGGAAGTAAAAAAAATTTGGTAAGGAAAATTCTTCATTTGTCTCGGGAATCCTTTCTTTAGTTTTATAATTCGGATAACGGCAAAATTCTCACAACTTCACACAAATCTTTGTCATAAAAAAGCCCAAAAATAGGAATACCAAAAATTAGTTTTTCATAACTACTGTTTGATGCACGTTATGCGAGGTGTAAGTGCGAAGTTTAATAGAAAAGTAAGAAGTGTTTCTCCTCCCATCTACCGGAAAATCCGTATCCAAGTAGCGACATGCAAGCCACTTCCGAAATCCGTTCGTACGCGGCACTCAGCTTCCTGGCAACCGTACTGATCCTATCTTCGCCCTTTGTTCCAGTTTTTCGGAGGTCCGAAAATCCTCAAGACCTCAAAATCCGATACACATTCATGAAGCAACGGAGGATACTGCGGTCAGCAGGGCTACGAGGCGGGAAAAAGGTCAAAGAGAACCTTATGGGTGGAACGAAGAAGGATCTTCGACCGGATTGGAATTGCGTCCGGCCGCCCGCAAGGCTGCGGTTTGGTTTTAGTTGGTCCAACACCACCAACAACAGTAGAGGAAACCGCTTTCGACGGAAGTGAGATAATTTCAGGACGAATCGAAGACCTATAGGACGGAGTGAAAAAATTTAAAAACTGAGGTTTCGGACGGAGAGGATGAAGAAGGCATTGAAAACAGTGCTTCAAAAACTTGGACGAATCACATCCTCAGTAGCCTCATTGTTCGGTGGGCTGAGGTTTATGGAGAATAGTGTTTGAGTGAGGTGTTTGAAGGCCGCTTAAATAGCATTGGCAAATTTCAACATGTTTGGTAATTACAACTACAGGCATTATCACAGTTATTAAGAAATCTTCATCTCTCTAAAAAAAAAAAAACCTTCATCTTAAATTAAAGCCTAAACAAGTAAGAATGTTGAAGTCGATCCATTCCTTATTGAAAATTCATAAGCGAGATCCTTTATCGGTTCGTATTGAACCAGTATTTGTCTTCCATCGAAACGAAACGGATTTTACTCGCTATTCCTTGCAAAAGAGGAGCACAAAAAGGAAAACCTACCGATTCGGGCCGCTCCAGTTTTCAACTGAGGCATCCTATATGTGAAAAGGTTTCCCTCGAGGCTGGTAACTTTCTTTGGAAGTGTGAAACGTCTGGGTCCAGCCCTCGGCGTGCGGGCGAGGAAAGACTCAGGAATTGGATGTTTCTATAACTATGGCAAGCGAAGGAAGGGCTGGCCGAAGGACGGGCCCTGGTTACCAGAGCGTCATTATATTCTCTTCCTTCGTTCAGTTGTAAAATTAGTGACGTCTCCCCCATCCTCCTTATCCTGGCTGGCCTATTATACTTGTACCTGGGGCAGGACCGTAACCATTTCAGAGACCGCTTCAAACCGAAACACAAAAGGACTTCCCTCGTTTCGCCCTCCGAAGAAATCCCCCATTCCTTTTTCTTACGTGTACTTTTCCCTTCGTCGGAAATCGTAGACGGACTGTTAAATCCCTGAGGCGCTTCAAAAGCCCCTTGCGCACAGTTGAAAGAGCCATTCGAACAAAACCGATGAACCGTTTCGATTTGAGCTTCAAAAATCCACTTCAATTTTGACGTCAACAGCTCTACTTCTACCCAACTATTACACAAGGAGCATAGCAAAATGGGTGGATTTACCTAGATCAGAGACGGCACTGAAACTGAGCTGGTTGCAAGGAATGAACAATAATTTAATTTCCAAGAGTGGAAAAAATTGCAAAAAATAATGCAAGTTCAATTGACTGTAACTCAAGGAGAGTGAATTAAATCATTTGGGAAGAAGTTGTGGAACCCCATCATTCGAATTAGAAACTCAAATTGAGGAAATGGAAGCAGTCTGTCAAACGAAAGTTTACGCTACAGTTTTAAGGAGTTTTAAGTTTAAGGAGAGAGTGAAAAAACTCAAATTTTGTGATGAGAACAAGATATTTCTGGTTGTGCTCGGATTTTACGATGTTTCGTATGGCCTAGATAACGCACGTCACGAGCCTGCGGTCCAGTCAATGCCATTGTGTGCTGTCTGTCGTGATCTAATTTCGCGGCCAGTGCAATATGACCGCGAATTCTCGACAGGAACGTAAACTAACGGGGAGCCTTCGTTCGGTAAACTATGGCCGTATTCCTGTCCCAATCGTACAAGAGGGAATTTCAAACAGGGCAAGCAAAAAGAGAGCAAGACCTCATTGAATGCTGGAAGAGCAGAAGCGGTAGCCTCATGTGAAACGCTAATGTTATGTTTGCTATTCCCGTCCTCCTATCGGGATACCCGTTCTGACCCTATTGTGAAGTTCAACTGTTTTCTCTTTGAAGGACCCTTCGATTGCGACTGCGCAACGTCGTTGTGGCTTCTTGCGACTCAGTATCCAGAGAAAGTTAGCATGAAATCTTGCGCGTCCTATTAGCTGAAGTGCTCTGCAATTTGGAGGGAATTTTTTAAGGTTTGAGCATACCTACTCTGATTTGGCGATCAATCCTTAAATTCGAAAAAATTGGGTAGGTACATGAAATATAGTTTTGGTGGCCTATTATAGTCGTGCACAGAAAAGGTGTCCCAGTAAAAGAACTTGAAGGGTGCCATGCGCATAGGTCACAAGGGAGAAACTTGAGTAAATGTTACAAGACTAGTGAAGAAAGCTTAGCACTTTTTTCGTTTTTTTTTTATTTAAAAGTAATTGGAAGACAGTATTGTCACTAAAAATTGCCATTAACATTATGAAAGCACATTTAACGAAGAGAACGATGAGTAACCGGTTTTTTTTGGAGTTGGTTATAGATGATATTTTCCATATTTGGTTCCGTTTCGGACAACAATATAATATTTTATTAACACTATAATAATATTATTAGTCGGGCAATCGAGTAGTATTTACATGCGCAGTTCATACCCACTGTGAGAATAACTAGCGAGAAGGGAAATACAAACAAGGGGACAAACAGGACAAAGAATAAAGGATTATCAGGAGGGCTCGATAATCCTGATTTCTGAATCTGATTCCGTTCCAAGAATAGTGAAATCTAAATAATTGTATGATATTCTCGATTTCAAACCATAGCCCATAATTGAATCAATTTTTTGTCAAACTATCGACTCGAGTGAAACGTTTGCCTAGATGAACCACACACGTTGGAAAAAGCCAAAGCCACCGCAAATAGCACACTAGGTATTCCAGAAGTCGACATTCTCCCTGTGGCTAACGGTAAGGGCGAAGCTCATTATGTAAATATCCCCCTTTGGCTTCGACAATCCACGGCCGACGGACTGCTCTGTTTATGAACCGATTTGACTGACAATTGAAAGGAGGGAGATCGGCTAGGAATACGAGGACGGTCTCCTCCGAGGAGAAACTCCCGTGAGATCGAGAACTCCTAAGACAAGAACACCACGACGCCATTGATTGGGATGGGGCCGCCGACAGGCCGGATCGACTTCGATCGATGGATTGGGCTTGAATAAAGTTTTGAACTTTTTCTCAGGACCAATTTATTCCTTTCAGGTATTTTCAACTTTTGATACAGCTTGATAAAAATCTTGAGTCCAGTTTTTCGATTCGTTTTGGAGGACTGCTACAAGAACGCCACATTCGAACTCCACCATTGACACCCGTCTTGAGGGTATCATATGAAATAGATAAATATTCAGATGAGTTGACTACAGGAGAAGCAACTCGGCAGAAATTCTGGCCGACCGAATATTTACCAAAACTAAGCGGAATGCACCAATTATTTGGTATTGGTGTTTTAGGTAGAGGAAACCGTTATCCGCTTGAAAGGTAGAAACTTGGCTCACTATCATCGTAATTAAATTCATTCAAAGGTTCTGGCACAACTTATCAATGCTGACCAACAACTTCGTCAATTCACGTTGGCCTTCTCTTACTCAAGGAGAAAACGTCCTTATCGCATTCATGGACAACGAAGACTGTCTCCCCTCGAAGTATTAAAAATTCCGAAAGAGATAGGTAACTAGTAGGATAAGGAAGGTCTGATATTGAATATTAAGTGAGCGGAGGCTCCTTGTTTGGCCGGTAGTTTTACGAGACGAAGCCACCTCCCTCGAATGCACCCAATTACTCGGTGTACGGCTGCTGGCCCCCTATTCCGCCTGTTCCGTCCGCGGGTATCTCTTTTGGAATATCGAGACTACCATTACTGACTTCTGCTCTCAACATGATCCTATGATGCAAGCGACTCATCCGAAGCAGATGCAATGGCTGCTGAAGATACGTGATTCTTTGAAAGCTTCAGAGAAATCATAAGTTTCTCATAAGAACATTCAAAAAATGAAAATTGCGAGTGAAAAATTGGTTGTAAGCATATTGAAAGTTGATTTGAGAGGCTGATGCCCAGCCCGGGATTTTTTGGGACATGGACTTCTAGCGTAGCATTGCCCATAAAAATCTAATGGATCACTCGACAAGTTCACTCATTTCATGATTATAATTCCTTCGGGGGCACGATGGTAACAGCGTTTTTTGAGAGTGAACATTATTGTGTTGCTGTCTTTTGATAGAAGCTAAGGAAGCAACACGATGAAGAACTGTCTGGTAGCTATAGCTTTTCATACAAGAGTTGCCATTCTTCTAATTCTACAGGAATCACAGGATCCAAAATGTTGGTATATTCCTGGTTATCATCGCTCCCATAATCATTGAGTGATCCACCCTAGTGATTTGGGTATCAGGGTAGGTAGGTATATAAATCAGGATTCATTCCCAGCAGCCTGCCCTTTGAGTTTCGTCCCTAAGTTCTTTGAAGCTTTTGAAGTGTGACAGTCCCCACTGGGTGACGCCTCCATGATCGAAAAATCTACTTTCAACCTTCCTCTTTAATTTCGCCTGAATTAATTCGAGACATTTTCCGAGAAAAAATCTTTCTGCTGCTCGGGTTCGTCTATGAGTTGAGCCTTTCCAAACCCAGGGACCTCAATAAAAATGAGGCAGTCTACTTAGACTACCTGCCTACTAGTGGCTGGCTTCAGGAAGCGTAATTATAAAGAGTTTCATCGAAAGAGGTGGGATCATCTGTTGTCGTTATCGTCTTTTTGAACAGGCTGAAGTTTTAATTGAGGGAAGAAGCGAAGAAGGAACCCTCGGAGAGCGGGTAATTTGGGGAGGACCCAAATAACAGGTTGCGTCTGCCACGACCTTCTCTTCCTAACTACATCGGTATTTTATAATACCCATTAGTTCATGTTATCATGCCGTGCCAGTTAAAACCCCTTTAGAGCCTCAATCGTTTTTCCAACTCTGGTTACCTATGCTAAACGAGGGTTATTTTGAAGTGAGACTAGAGGATGGACTCACTCGCCAAAAAGTGACGAGGATCGGTGTCGATTAAAAATATTATTATTCAACGCTTCCCAATCTGTTTTCCCGTACTCTGGAACTACTGGCTCAGTCTCATGCAAGCGTTCATTAATCGCCGTCTTGTTAGTGGAGCGTTCAACTTTGATCACACCTGTTTTCATCCAGCCTGGGGCATCCTGTCGCTTTTATAACTGGAAAGGAGCCTCTATTGATAAATCGTTGAATACCTACTCAAGTTAGTAGGTAGTTTTTTCGATTTTCAAAAATAAGAAATATTTTGGTTGGCATGACAAGGGGGTAACAACTTATAGCGGGAATGACACAAAACTGTAAACACTACGGGCTTGCTCACAGTATAGGTAATATTTGTTCTGTACAAAAAATATCCAATTTTTTATACCTACCTAATTCATTTTACTAATCTTAGCTTTTACTTAATTTTAGTAATCTTGGTAAAACATGTTTTTGTGCGTATATTATATATATTATATGGCCATAATATAATATATATATATTATATGGCCAGATTTCTGGTATAGGGAGTTGACTAATATTTTTTCAATTTATTTTGGAGGAACACTATCTATTCACACACTATCTGTACATATTTATGCAGAAAGGTCATCTGTATCCGGTAACTGACAACTCCCACCACAGACCAATGGATTGGGCCAAGCTGAGAGCGGGTAGCTTTCAATTTGCCTAAAACCGAGAGCCGTTAATCATCCGAGATAATAGACCAATTGCCATCACGTGAGAATCACACCTGCTTGTCAGGTTCTGCCGCAAACGAGACATTCTAACAGGCAACAATCATTGGATTCGTGAGACGCCAATTTTTTTTGAAATGTTTTGCTCTGGTAGACTGAAGATCTGAATGATTGTAATGATGCAGGACCTATCATAGTCCTTGAATAGGTACGTAGGACTATATTATAATGTGTCGAAAATTGCCTACTGATATTCCACTGCGTTCTTAAGTCCCTATCTAAACCATTTTTTTGCAGATAGATATTCTCTCTTTTTGTAGTTTACTTGGTAGGGTTAAATTTTTTACCCGGAGCAGCTTTTGGGACAGGCACGGTCTGATGCCTGATGACAATCTAATAGCGACAATGTTTACCTGTCGTAAAATGTTAGGAGACACCAGTTTACGATATTTTGAGATACTGCCTAAACACCGTAAACACGTAACATGAACCCGAGTTCCGTTTCTTCCACTTCCAAAGAATAATAAAATATAATAGGCGGCTTTTGATCCTGATGTTTGAATGCTTATGAATCCTGATGTTTGGGTGACGAAGAACAAAATTTATTGTTGTTCCGGCTGCAACGCTTCTCATCAGAGCCAAACAATCCAACGGCCCCACGACTACTTCAACTTATGCGTGCTAACAGGCGTCTGAAGTTAATTCAAACAGTTTGTGGAGCATTGTGAATGGCCAGAAACGCTTGCTCAGAAATGTTTCCATTGTTGTGGAATTGCGGCTCTTGTAAGGCCGTATTGACCTAAATCACTGACAAAAGCTTGTCCACACCACACCTAAACATTGCGCTACTAACTTGGCCCACCGACTTGCCACGCCAATACTTTCCTGACAATTTTAAGCTAACCAAACAGTGGTGGTAAAATCAAATCACTATACTTGAATATATTAAATATTCATATCCCTCATACCTAGTTTTGCAAGAAAATCAACCCACTGCATTTGAAGACGTGGTGGACGAAGATGGGGACCAAACAACATCGCATATCCAGCTAAAAGATTGCACATTAGTTGATGAAATTTGCTTTGGAGTTGATGGCAAACACCAAAGAATTTAATTAAGAGTGTGAATATAGTAGCTAGTTGAACGTCCAAATAATTCTTCTCATTCCACCTCTATAGACATTTGTCGGATATTGTTTATTAAAATATTAGGATATATCCTTGGAAAAAAAACTCATTTTACGATACTATTCTGGAGCAAATCCATCTTTCAGTAAATCCATCTTTCAGCATAGGTACCTACCCACCTAATCAAAAAAATAATTTTCGCGTAGAATCCTTACAAGATATTCCGTTGTTATGAGAGCTAAGTATGTGAGAATTGCAAAAAATTCTGACTTTTATTGAGTGGACCTAAATAATAAACGAAACTGGCTCAACATTTAAAAGATCGGAAGGCACATCGGCCTATACAGAAGTCGAGTATTGCTGACTAACTGGGGGAAAAATCCAACACTCAAAAAAGCAATAGAGCTGACCATCTCCCTCGTCTGGGTTCTCGTTCTGGGTGCTCGGTCTTCCGGTGACTCGCGAGAATGGCGGCCGGACGCCAAGAGGGGAAGAGGCGTAACTAGCTACAAGCTCACCGGCCAATCTGCATAAAAAAAACTCATCCGAGTCCAGTCCATCTTGAAAACAAGTCGACGGGCAGTCGAACAGAAGTCCGAATCCGCATTTTGAATATTTATGCCAAAATGGTACAAAAATAGTTAACTGTGCAAGAAGAATACCGCATTGCATTGGGAAAAAGACCAAGACGCCAAATGCCTTGTACGGGTGTGGTTGCATGCCTCGGAGAATTCAATATTACCTGAGCCGTATTTTGCCCCAAACTGTTAGCGATCGGTAGGTACCCCGGAGGGTATGAAAGGTTGCATTACCTGAAAGAGAATCTACGTTACAGGAGAATTTATTATTTTCTGAAATTCCTTAATCTCCGTGACATCCCATTTTCTCGAAATCGCCTTGCATCTATATTGATCTCAAATAATGGAAATATCGCGAAAATTTTTAGGTAACTGATTTTTTTGTTTATGAAATTAGGGAGGTCGGTCGACCTATCGAATTAATTTTTTCTGTGCAAAAATGTGAGGTTATTCATGTTCACCCTGAAGTGGAAAAAAAATCGTCCTACAAAAATATCCACAAAATGGGCGAAAAAAATAATAAACAGCCTGCAAAAAAATAAAGTTAAATGGAATTTTATTTTTTTAAGTACTGTTAGGTAGTCTAATAAATTGCAAACCTAGTACCTACTTTGTACAGCCTTATAAAATGATAACCTGTTGGAATCATGAATTAAAAAACATAAAAATAATCAATAAAGAATCTCAAACTAACTAGGTACCTATTACCATCTGACATTCGGACGTAGCTTGCTCACCAAAATGATGTGACAAAATTGGCATAAATAAATTGCGTTATACTTACTGCCGCTCATGACGCTCAGCATAGTTTTGCGTCCTCCGGATCCATTTCTCATTTGCGACTTTCCTCAGTACAGTGTCTGTGGCCAAATTTTCAAAATAGGTACTGAAGGTGTATGATTGACTCCCAAATCAAAATCGCTAGTCAGTTATCGGGACCGGAAGCTCGACCAAAAGCAAAAGTCTCCGATCACGTTTAATATGTAGAATAAAACGCCGGGTGATTTGCCAAAGTCGGACGACTCAAAAAATCCCCGATCTTATTGGTATTTTGAAGAATTGATAACTTATTTCAATTCAAGATGAATTCAATGCATTTGTTAGAATTTTGATCTGAATCATACGCCTGCGCTGAGAATTGATCCTACTACTTGAAGAAACAAGCTAGGTAAACTCATTCCAATTTTTCCAACTGCAGTTTGACGAGTTTTTCTCTTTGCAATGGACAATGTCCAAACACAAGTAATAGAGGTGGGAGTGGGTACAATGAGAATGCATGTAATAATGTTTGATAATGGGATTTATTGCGAATTCGATAACAATAAATTTATCCCATTGGCGAGTAGTTCAGAAGAATACAAATTTCCTCCAATATAAAATTTACAAAAATCGTCCTAAAATTACGTATCACACATTTTTTAATAGTTTTTCTCTCTTTCAGTCGTTTGTGGTGATTTCACAAATATTTATTTACACGGGTGTACAAATTTACAAAAATTCGAGGAATGATTTTCGATGGAATTATTTATAATAATATAACGGTTCAGCAGCGTAGCACCGAATTGAAAACAACAAAAAATAAATAAATTATCCGTAGATTACACGTCGGTTTTACAAAATAGTGACTTCGATAGGAAGGATCTGACCTTGCGATTCAATTATGAACCAAAAATGTCGATTCTAAAAAATGTTTCCTTCAGCCTATTATGTGGTGGAAATCTTAGCAGATTTATCGCTATGAACAAACCGAAAAAAATATTTTGGTACGAAATTTAAGAGAGTTGTATAGACCTTAAGATTAGGTTCTGATGGCAGTTTTCGGCACGTGAATATTGAGAACTCAGAAGGTAAAAATATAGGTACCATATTATTTGATTAAACATAATCGCTGAATTGTAGGGGTCACCAACTTCTGAAGGAAACATTTTCAATGCTGAAAGTCATCTCACATATTGAAGATTTTGTGAAGTTCACATAAAATATGTACAATGGCAAAAATTTACAAATATAATTACAACATAAATTAACATTTTTCTACACTGTACACTAGTTAGGGACGCGAAATTTATCACAGATGGCAACAAAATACAATCGAGAATGGCAACTGAGCTATCCAAGAGATTTTTTTCAGAACTCCAGTCTTCCACTCTGACAGTCTTTTAGAAAAATTATTTTTATTAAACAAAAAATCGTATTGCGGTTTTTATTCGTCGGCAAACATAGGTTTCAATCAATTAGATATCACAACTGCGGTGAACAAATGTTTGAATCCTATTTTATCTCTTATCACTAGATATGGATAGCAACTGACCTCGCATTGTTGTGGTTTCGATGAACATGGTGGTGGACTGGGGGTCGGTTCGTGTGCAAATGGTTGCTTTTAGGCCGCTGATTGTTCGGTACGTCGGGCAGAGCGAATTTCAGCTTTTCCCAAAAAAGTTTATCGCCCCACTGAAGGTAAGTGTTCGTTTTTAAATACAACCGAATATCCGGGTCCAAGTCTTTTTGAGGAACTTCACCGAGCACAATGACGATCAGCCTCTTCCGCCTGTCCCTCAACACTTGGTGATGAGCGGATTTGAACTCGAACCGGCACCATTCGGATTTGATGAAGTTCTCCGACAACACCATTATTGTCCGTTTCGACGATTCCACCGCTTCCACTATCGTGTCGGCTAAAAAACCGCCCACCGGAAATTCGCGATAGTGAAGACACAGTTTGTACGAGGGGTCGCCATTTTCCAACATGGGGGCTAGTTCTTCGGCGACGAACGCTTCGTCTTTAGCACTGTAACTCACGAACGCGTCAAATAGTTTATCGCGATCGTCAAGTTCGATTTCGCTAGTTCTATAGAATAACCGTACTCCGAATTTCGCGTGGAACCAGACCCGAAGTTCCTGTCTGTACATGAAAAGTAGGCATGTGAGAATGATCACGGAGAAGAAAACCGCCAAGGTGGCCACAAGAAGCGGAATGTAGTCCTGGATCTCTTGATGTTGAATGATCGTCGTCGAGGTGAAACTCCCGTTGACCGGTGGTTCCACAAAATTCCCGACCGTTTCCTGGACGCAAGTTATGTTGTCCTTCAGTATCGAAAGGCCTGGGTCGTATTCGGATCCGTTGTAGCACCTCACGGAATTGATGTCGGCGACAGCGTTGGCTGAGTACAGCAGGAATTCTTTGAATCGTTCCGTGTATTCGCAGTCGCAGCTGTACGGGTTCACGCCGAGCGACATGTGACTAATTGTAGCAGGAAGCTGCCACACAGCATACTTTACCAGACGATTGTGATCCAATCTCAGCATCCTCAGCTCCAACAGGCCAACGAACGTGTTGTTGTGTATTGCTGTTATTCGGTTATACTGAAGATAGAGTTCTCGGAGGCTTTCCAAACCCTCGAATTCGAAACCGTGAAGTTCTTCGAGCTTGTTATCGTCCAATCTCAAGAGTTGAAGGTCCTTGAGGCCGTTGAACGTACGGTTATGGATAATCTCTATGTTGGACGAATTCAGATAGAGAACCTGGAGTTTCTTCCTGCCGATAAAGCTGTGACTGCCCACTTCTTTGATGTCGTTTCCGTCCAAGTACAATTGCGTCGAGTCCATCGGTATCCGATCCGGCAAGTTCGTCCGGTAGCCGGCACTACTGCAGTCGACGACGTTAGCGCCCCAGGACACGTCGCGGTAGCAGGTGCAATTTGTCGGGCACGTCATTTCGCAATCGCAAGCGTCGAAATCGCAACAATGACAGAACGGAAAACAGTTCGATTCGTACTGGCACAGGAACTGGTCGGGCGTCGCTTCTTTGAGAAGAACGAAGGAACTGATTCGATTGTACAGTAGTTTGCATACAACGGAGTCAAGATCCATGAGACGGGGTTTGTTCCTCTCCTGGAGTTCGGCCTGGTATTGTTGAAGCCACTGCATTGTGCAGTCACACTGGAACGGATTGCCGCCGATGTAGAATTCTGGCAGTTGCTTCCCCTCAGGTATCGTGGATATTCTCAAGGAGTTCTGCGTGAGTATTTTTATCTGGTTGCCGATCAGGTCGACTCGCGTTAAATTCGGCTTCTTGAAAAAAGTGTACGATTGAACTTTGCCGATCAGATTGTTCGAAAGGTTGAGAATTTCGACGCTGTCGGGGATGGCGCTTCCGGTGATTTCGGTCAATTTGTTGTTGCTCGCGTCGAACGTTGTCAAGTGCAGCTGGCTCTCGATCTCGAAATAATTACCGAGCTCGGTGATCTGATTGCTGTGAATGTCCAGCCACTGGAGGCCCGTCGGGATGTGAGCGTAGTCGAACCACTGGAGCAAATTTTCCGAGATGTTGAGCCAAACTAAATGAGGTAATTTGCCGAATAAACCGTTGATCTCAGTCAGATAATTTCCGTCTAATCTGATCGCCAGAAGATTTTTGTTCTCGTCGAAAGTACCTGGTTCGACTTTCTGAAGTTTGTTGCTTGAAAGGTTTAGAATTTTCAGGGCTGGCATTTTGTCGAAAACGCCCTTTGTTATGTTCGTTAGGTTGTTTTCTATGAGTCTGAGGCCGACGAGTTCTCTCATATTGGTGAACGACGTGTTGAGGATTTCTGTAATAAGGTTATCCCCGACGTCGAGAGTTTTCAAGTGGGGCACATCAGAAAGGACGGCAGGTATATCGTAGAGTTTGTTGCTATTGAGGTGAAGGTCCTGGAGGTTCGTCGAATTCCTAAGGGCTTCTGGGTCAATATACTGGATCACATTTCCGTCCAATGACAGTGTGCTCAGCCCGTATAGGCCCGACAGTGTATTGCTATCAATCCTGGTGAGCTTATTGTTCGATAGCGAGAGCGTATGCAGATTGTTGAGAGAAACAAAGGTGTTATCGGAGATGAACTCGATGTTGTTGTCTTCTAAACGTAAAATCTGCAAACTGTACAGGTCCCTGAATAGTGACGAGTCTAATTTCGCTAAATTATTCCCCGAGACACTCAAAATCACGAGTCGCAAAAGTCCAGCGAACGTCGCGGCGTTCACCCATTCGTGTGTAAGCTCGTTGTCTGACAGGTCGAGGACGAGGAGGTTGCTCAGTCCGTTGAACAGCCCCGGGGCTAGCACGTTGATCGAATTGTTCTGCAAATGAACCTCCTTTAGTTCGCGGGTATCGGAGAAAATTTCAGGCGGCAAGTTGACTAGTTTGTTGTCTCCGAGGTTGAGCTTCGTCAAAGAGGTCAGCCCGTCCAGAGCGTGGTCAGCGATGAAATTAATTATGTTGCTCTGGAGGTGGAGCTCTTGGAGGCGGGACAATTTGGAGAAAACGCCCGCGGGTAACGTTTCGATGCTGTTGTTCGATAGATCGAGAACTCGTAAATTCACTCCGCACCTCTGCGTGCTCGATATCCCGTATCTTAGGCTGGTGAGATCTCGAAGGCGATTTTTCGTCAAATTGAGGAACTGAAGGCTGTGCAGAGGGCAAAATGCACCGTCCGGTAGTCGCCAAATATTATTCAAACTCAAATCCATCCGTTCTAATAGGCCCAGCTCTTCCGTAAATACGCCGGTGTATATTTCCAACGATACGGGCGACCAGTCGTTATTGTGCGTCCGTAAAGTGAGGTTTCTCAGTTGGCGCAGGCCTTTGAACGCGCCAGCCGTCAGATTCGCCACTTTGCAGTATTCGATGGACAAATCTTTGAGGTCCGAAAGCGTTTGGAGACTACCAGGTGTTAAAGCGCTATGGAAGTACAGCATATCAGCGCAGATTATCCGTAGCCGGACTGTGTACTGCGACTGGATGACGCTGAAATTGGTGTTTTCCAGTTCCGAGTTGATCGTTCTAAGATGGCAGATCAGGGCGACTTCCTGATCCGGCTCCGTCGTGCTGGACACTTCCTCTTCTCCAGCGCTTGTCACAGCCATCCACTTGCACTCGTCAGGCGCTTGGTAGCGAAGGGCTTTGCTCAGCGATGCAGTCAGGACGCCGAACACGGCTCCCAGAAGCACGGGGAACACCAGCGGGCTCGATCTCATTTTCGGGCGAATTTCTTCTATATGGTTCGAGCCAAAACACCGCGCAGGTTATTTCATTTTACGTGCCATAGTCGTGGAACTCCCGCGCGCACCACCACTTAACTCACTCATGAACGTTTCGTCGTCACTGCGGTCATAACGTGCGAAAACAAACACTTAATCCCAATTTGAATGTTTCGGAAATAAAACGCGCGTCTGCGGTACCTTCGCGTGTCGGATCGTCAGCAAGAACTAAACTCGGGCTGGTGAACTCCTGTCCTTGTCCCCTTGGCAGTGCAGCTAGCGAGGACCGGGTCCCCCACCACCGGCAGCGTCTAGAAGATCTAGAGGCCCGGCCGCCAGGGGTCGCCACGAACCGGCAAGACTAGGGGTCCCCGAGCGGCAGATAGAATCAGCGAATCGCTGCTGTCTCGCTGTGTTAGTGAAGTCGATTTGAGCGGTGTGTTGCTTTTTACTCATTTTGTTAACCGTATCATCAAGAATATGGGAGATTCATGGCAAATAATTATTCTATTCATAGGTAATTATAATTAGGTAGTTCTAGCAGAATCTCGTGGCGAAAATGGTTGCCTTGCTGCAAAATCAGTGATGCTCAGATATCGTTTAAAAAAATTTCCATTTATTTAGCCATTTTCATTCATTTTTTAGCCTTACTTGCTTACCATATTATGCCAGGCTGTGAAAAAGCTAATGGAAGTGGGTTGAAAATTCACTTCAATTACAAGATGTTATTTTCATTTTCGCGTGAAATTCGTGACCATTATCACCCTTTTAAGCGGACGCATGTGGGGTCAACTGGAAAGTTCATGCGTACCTAGGTCATAATTTTTTGATGCTGGAAATTTAATTCGGTTCCAGTTCAGTAGAAACAAATGTGTGAAAAATAGGGTGATAAATTAAAGAAATCACAATTTCCAAATTTTAAACCACCTAAAACACACAAAAGTCGTTTGATTTTGCGCTCCAGGGATTTCTTGACATCATGCGCTCTTTCTGCAGAAAAATGCATTTCCCTATTGTTTGTTGCCCCATTCCCCGTCAATTCCTATCTCGCAAGTGTGATGATCAGCTTCCATAAGTTGGCAATCTAGCCTGACTATTCAGCCGCTCGTGTCCAGCACAAAGTTTCGCGAGTCTCAGCTAGGTAAGGACCCCACCTTAGTCCACGATCTCCCCCTCCCCTGGGGCCCCTCATTTTTCTGCCCAATCTCATCCGAATAGCATCTCAACGGCTCTACCGCTTCCTCATCCTTCGCCTACGAGTTGGCGTCACGTCAACAATAATAAGCCGTCGCTGACGGGTTCTTGTTGCCGAACGGCCAGAAAACGACTTGCAAACGAGAAGTTCGAGAGTGGATTTTTGAACTCGTGAGCGGGGTATTTTAAAAGACGGAACCCTATAACTATTTTTTCAGGAAGAAAAGAACCTGAACGTCGAGTTCTGTAAATTTACATGAAGTATTAGGAGTTGCATTGCATAATACACTAGGTGGATAATAGGCATTTGAACAGGATGGGTAAATTTTTTGCAATAATAGGTTAGAAAAAACTTAGGTACCGACATCAGTGTTTCTTACCTTATGAACTTAGTTCTTGCAAATTTGATTCCAAATGAGGAAAATTGCTTTTTTCACCTCTATCAAGTTGATCCCAAAAACTAAGTGACTTCCTTTTTCATCATTCTGTGTTCTTTACTTGAGGAACGCATATTTCTGAAGAATCTGTTCCTCGTGTTTATTTCAGGGAAACATATGGCCCGTAAAATTTAAGTGG
Source organism: Nesidiocoris tenuis (assembly GCA_036186465.1). Lineage (NCBI taxonomy): Eukaryota > Metazoa > Arthropoda > Insecta > Hemiptera > Miridae > Nesidiocoris > Nesidiocoris tenuis. Next base: position 10,324,961 of record AP028912.1, on the reverse strand, counting down.
CATACTGACAAAAAAATGTCGAAAGTTCCCAAGGTTTTCGCAAGGATTCTCTCACCATAGAAGGCTTCCGTTTGGATCGAGCAGAAAAAACTTTCTGAAAAAGGCTCCGACAATTAGAAGGCAAAATAAAGAAGGCGGCGTGGAATGAATAGGGGTGGGCTCTGGAAGGTATTTTGCTTGGAGGCTAAAGATGCTCTACCTGGCGAAATGAAAGAGTCTATTTCACGCGAAATGCGACTACCTTTTTCGATTTCTACATCGAGGAACATGCATGAAAAACGAAATCCATTTTTTCCGCCAGAATGGTGCTGTTTAGGATGCGAAAATGATGTAGTGATGATCTTAAACGGAAAAACAACATTTTTCCTGGTGAAAAACGCTAATGAAAAGTGCCCTTTTGAACGTGGCGGGTAGCATTGTGACGTCACTGTGCGGGCGAGACTGCACGTAAAGTGACGGCAAAAGGCGAATGGCGCAGTGGCATCATATCAAGAAAAAGAAGAAGAAGAAGCGTCATACGGTCTTGTTTGTTTTGATTATTTGGATTTTTCGTGATTTTGTCGTTTCATCGGAAGAAAGTCGTGATGAGTGCTCATAAAAGAAGGATCAATGTGTTGTTGGACGGTTTCCAAAAAGCCACGGCTGAGAACATTCCATTCGTCGATTTTGAAGCCCTACAAGAGTTTTATGAAAAGCACCCAGACGCCTCGCACTCGTATATTGTTGCCGCGCGACGTTAAACCAAAGTTTCCTCGTGCTTTCGGGCTTTGACGGCACGATCACCATTTTCTCCGGGTCTTTATTTCTGCACCCCCGCATGAAGCAATAATAATTATTGCTTAAATTATTTCTCCATTCCATATTGTCGAGTACTGAGTTCATCAACAAAGGTAAACAAACATCGCCCGGCGTAATCGATTATTCCGACCTTCTCTACTGTCGTTGTCCCCACTTTCAGTCATTTGGCCCGTTCACACACATCCGGTCTAGGGCTGACAGCCCTAGGGCCAACTTCCTATACATATGAACTCGGAGGAGGTTGCACTGGTGTTCACGAGAAGATGCGTAACCTTGCGGCTGGTCATTTCCCCGCTCGACTTCAAATCTGCAAATTTCACTGAGCCTCCCTCCTCTTTTAATTACCACTTTTCCGAACCGTCATCCACCATAACACCACTTTCGAAGCCTAAAAAGGAATATTATGGCGAAAAAACAGTTTATTTTTTTTCATGCATGTTCCTCATTCAAGGTTTTATTTGAAAGGAGTAAGTAATCAACTTTTGGCACATGCATGGTAATAAATAAAAAGGCTTCATAATGTGAATTTAGTGATATGCATAAACATCACCAAATATGGAAATACGATTACATTAAATGTAAATTTTGTTATGAGCTGCAAAATATTAACCTTGGTTTGGTCTTTAATGTGGAATCACCAGCTTTATCCTGTATTATCTAATCGTGCTTCTAGGTACTTCTATAGAGATTAGATAATACAGGATAACGAAATAAGGATAACGAAACACTATAGTGTTTCAAGTTTATTCTGTGCCGAAATATCGGATCAAAACACGAATTAGTATTTCATCGTTCAAATTAGGTAAATAACTGAAATTACTGATGAAGTTTGCTGTTTCTCAAGACCAGTGATTCAAAAATATACCGCCGAATATTGACCGGCAGCTTCTGCGAAATCTAGCGCCCTACCGTGTGGCCCTGTGGCCTTAGGACCCTGGCGTTAAAGTCTCCTGCAAAGGTGTACAAAAAATCGCCTCCACTTTCAAAAGAGCCTCCAACGTTTTACAGTGACGCACGCACTCCGGCTAAGACACGAATCTTTCCCCTGGATCCGACCAGAGACGGAGAAATACGTCGGAAACGTATAAACTTTTTTAATTGCTCCTAAAAAGACGGAGGAGAAGCGGACGAAAAAATCACAATAAAAATACCGGCGGGTTATTCGGTTTTGTTTCAGTCTTCGGGCCCCCTTTAATAGGAGGATTCTCAATTCCGTAAAATGCCGCCTCGAAATTCTTCAGACGTTTGGCATTCTGGATCAACGAAGGCGCTTCGGTTCGGAAAAGCATCCCGGAGGTTCTGGTTTAAGTTTAGAGGAGGAAAAAAATAAAAACGGAGCCACCTTTTTGGACAAAAGGCGAAGCCAAGGCATCCGTCAATGCCACACCTCGGCTGGGAGCGTAGATCAAAATGTCCGGCCGGTATCCTCCATCATCGGTCCAGTCATCCCTCTTAGTTAGCTCGAAATCGAATGTGTCTTGTGAGCTCTTTTATTTTCCTCGTGTACATCTACCGCAACGGATATCCCATCGAGAACTTGCCAGTTCCACGAGGAACCAGATTCCGAACGCGTCGAGATATATTAGAATGAGAATAACACGGTCGCTTATGCGTGTAAAGGGTCGGCGGTGCCGGGGAATTATTTCTAGAATGGGCCGTTTTTTTCGAAACAGCGGAGAGTTCGTTCAAATGTTTTCCCAGCTGAACACTGCATTAAAAGGGACTGTCGGAAAGCTGGAGGCGTATTAACTAAAAGCTAGTCTACGAAGATTTATGCTGCTACGAATTAATTAAATTTAAGCAAGTTCTAGAAGGAGAATATGAATACGTGGTCTGCAAGCTAACAGACCAAAAGATCAGGAGCATATTTTTTATAGCCTATAAAAAATTAAATTGTGGAAAACTCGAACATCATCTCACAAGTTAAAAATGACATTAAAGGAAGCATGAAGAAAGTTGGTACGTTTTCCTAGGATTTTGAGACCAGCAGGACAAGCTTAGGAAAACGCCGGGTGTACAAGACATGCCAGGATTTATCCATTAACCTATCCATGAATGGTACGTATCAGTGATATGATATCTCTCTGTGCTGAATAAAAACACGCCAGAGCACCCCCAGAGTTGTAGTGTTTTCATGATGCCGATAAATCGCTCACTTCAAAATAATTTTCGCCCATGGCAATCTGTAAGACCACAATTTACTGACTATGGTTATGAGAGAAGAATGAAGAGAGGACGATATTGGAGCCAAAATGCTTCGACATTCCGGAATGGCTTCGGGATGAAAAATCATCCTCGTCAGTTATTTGAAGAGGGGGCTGGCTCCCAAGAATGCCCCAGCCGAGGAGGAGAATTGTTGGCTGACGAAAAGGGGGTCCGATTGATTTCGAAGCGGCGACCCGACTTTATTGGCCATAAAGACTCCAGAATTCATCCTTACATTCCGAACAAGTTTGATCCGACGGAAAATAAAGGGAGAAAAAGGAAAAATAATTAAAGAGGAAAAAACTATACCCGTTTCTCTCCATAGACTTGTTTCGTATCGTTGCAGAGGACAAGAGAAATGTTCCGGACAAGGCCTAACGAGTTCCATTGGGTTTCATTTTTCATTCCAGTAAAAGCTTCAAGACGAAAGATTCAAACTTCACAAATAAAACTCCAGGATTGTTGAGGAGGACATGGAAATTCACTTTATAGTCAACCTTATAAATAAAACGGGAATCCTCGCCTGTTCGGTATGCATCTCGGGTATCTTGATTCCTCACAGATGTTTATCGTTATTCAGATCTGAATCTCGCTATCGATATTGGATCAGTCAAGTGTCGCTCGTATTATAGATACGTTGGTTTACTAACGTTGCTGGTTCTCCAATAAGGATCAGTCGCTTACAAAATAAGAAGAATCTCAAAATACATAGAAAGGATCATCTAATCGCTTAAGAAAGAAATCCCCGGCTGTAGAAAAAATTATCCGACCGCAGTCAACTTTTTTTTGTCAAACTGCTGGAAATGAAAATTTGCAATTTTCGGGGAAAAATTGATTCGTTACCATCACTACCTAATAAATCTTTGACCGAATCGCTAACTAAATTTCGAAGGTCCTTCAATCCTCTAATGATCCTCCTGAGCTTCAAATTCTCACTATTTGAAATTTTAATTGTTATAAACTGCTTTGTATTTTTGGTGCCATTTTCTATAGATTTTTGGATGCTAATTTGCACAGACAACTTTCGAGAAGGTTATAACAGTTTAGAATTTATAACGGTTGAAGTAACTTTTCCTGACTTTTTGGAAGTTTCCGAATTTCAGATATCTATAGATTCCTAGGTTGAAAACGCAGCATTAGTTTTGTATGCGTTGCATGGGCTTTGGATGCGCCCAAATTTAGGTAAGTACCTATGTAATTAGAAATTCATCTATAAATGATAAAATTCATAATTAATTTCAATAAAATGACTGGAATCAATATTGCGCAACTATGCATCGACGTTTTTCGCTGGCAAAAATGGTTATAGCATACGTAAGAACGCAGAGGAATCGTCTGCAGTTAAATTGCCAGTTATCTAATTTTGATCAAGGTAGGAAAATGAGCATAAATCCGAATGAAGGATGAGCATCGACGATCATGATACACTAACGAATCCGGTCTCAACTGACAAGACCAGGAGCTCGGAGGCCTTTTAACCTTCTTCGTTTTCTTCTAATTATCATGTAAATTATTCTACGAGCTTTTAACGTTTTTGAGGCTGTGGAATCCCCATTTCCACCGGCTATTCGGCCAGTTCACGTTCGTCAGGTCTTTTAATTAGATAAATGTACGCCTAGATTAGCCTCATCAGCTTCTTCTCATTAATGGTCCTTGTCTTAGTCAAGTTTTCTAGATAGTGCCCGTCAACTCGCGATATCCCCGGTTCAAGGATTTCACCACGTGGGAGAAGAAATCTCGAATTTTTCCATACATGGGCACGAGAAAGTTCAACTCTTGTTGGTCATCAAGTTCCTACATTTTGATTGCATAATATTTCCAGAAAAAGTTTCCAATCACAAATCCTGATTAATGATTCTAAATTTTCGGACCCGCCGTGATTCTATTTTGAGGATGCAAAGAAGTGAATACTTAGGTTCACAATGTTCAGATTAAAAAATGCCTCCGTATTTTCTTGAGGCAAAATAATGGGTAAAGAATTTAAATTCGGATATATTTAAATGGGCAGATATTTTTTCATTGCAGGTTTGGTTTAAACGTGAAGTGTGAAAGTTGGAGGGAATGTTGTAAAGAAGAAAATTTTGGCCGATTAAACAGGTGCCCGGGGGTACAGTTTTTTGAATACAATTTTTTAACAAATTTCAACACCAGAAGTGAACATAATGAATAGCAGCATCAGATTCTCTCAGTTTAGCCTTCAATTTTTTTTTTTTTTTTGAAAAAGTCCTGTTGTGTAATTTAAGATTTATTTTTATGCAGCGCTGCAAAGTAGGCGAGGTATCCTTAAACATGAATATTACAACCGCTAGAATGCGGTACATATCTAGTTTTCTCAGTCTGGTTGCGAGCCAAGTGCAATCAACTGACCTTCATTCGTCACCTCTAATTAACTCCAATGCAAATTAGACCACTTTTTACAGCAGCATTTCGATTACAAGAATACTGGCCACTTTTCAAGTCAGGCGACGAAATGTGTGGAAAACTATTCGAAAAATACCGAGCAGGTAAAATTATTTGACCGCCTTGATGAATTGGCGATTTGTGCTAATCGACCTGACCATGTTGCGCGGTGTTGGCCAACTTTTGCTCAACAAAGATCCGCTCTCGTTCAGTTCGTTTCGTCCTTGTCAACACCTTTAATTCGAAAAGAAATCATTCTCAAGTAACGGCCATTAATTATGGTGTCCGCCCCGTTCGATCTGACGTGCAAACATCAATCAAATTTTTTTTTAAATACGCGAGCAAAAAATACTAATAAATTATCGATACGGTGCGGGCGTGCAAGGTGCGTTTTTTACGGGTAGAGTATTTAACTCGTTCCCAAAAGTCACTCAATGTTGAAATCGTTGTTTTAGCACCGACTTGATTTCTGGCGAAAATAAGTTTAATTTAACATTTTCTCGATTAATTATGGCTTCGCAAAGGTGCGACTTGGCACCTTTGACGAAATTGCCGCCGATTTCAAAACCTCAAGTTAGTTCGCCTGGTCCAGTAGAATTATAGAGCTGGCCGCCTTGACCCGATAGGCGACGTGCTGCTGGGGCCGTTTAAATAATCTACGCCCCTTTTCGAAAAGTTATCGATCGAATATTATTTATTATGTAAAACGGCGCGAGTAACAAGGTGAGTAAAATATATTTACGAGGGAAATTATAAATTCTTCTGATTCGTTATCTGGCGTGAACGGAACGGTTTGTCGGTTGGCGAGGTTGTGGGAAGTTGTCACCGCGACTGGGGCATGCGTATTATATTACCCCTTATAGCGGTGACCAGGAGTAGAAATCGCTGCCCTTCGCCACATCCATGGGATCGGGAGCTCGGCCGAGATTGCTCAAGTAGGCAGTCAATTTGTTTGCTTAGATCTCATGATCTTTGCCAGTGGTCGGCTCCTAGTCCGACTAAAGGTTACCTTACGACTTATAATTTATATTCGACCCCGCCACTGATTGGCTGCATGCGAGTCTGCTCTGTCTTGAGCGTTGTAGAGGCGTTTTTACTGTGGGCATCAATCGCACGCGATAGCAATGGATGATTCAAGTCTATGATATAGATCATTGTCTGTTGTGACCAAGGTGGCAGGTCACCCCACAAAATTTCAGGATATTTTCATTTTTGCTTCCAATCTTCAAGGAGCGGTTCATTTAAGCCGACTTTTTACCATTTGAATTAAAATTTAGACTAAAAAAAACTAAACAACTCATTTATAATTTTGAGTCATAGCTACTAAATTCGATGTGAAGTCAATCTGCGATGCAAAATTCTATTTTGCGAAGCTGTCCCAACTAATTCATTTGATTGAGGATTGCATGGCAATTGGTCGGCAGTGTTCATTCTACACCGTCGATTTGTTATTCACTTAAAACCGCCGTTATACCATAATCATGCAGCTCGATCGCTTGAGCTTGTCTGCCCACTTGGTATCTTCCTGTGAACCGACGAATTTTCGTAAAATTTTTCCCCTTTCGTGCATTTTTCATATATCAACGAGGCCGTAGAATATGTCTCCCTCCGCTTCCCATTTGTTCCAATCATCGGCCAGATCAGATCCTCTTACGGCTGCCAAGGATTCCATATAACTTCCTCCGCCGACCCCGCAACAAAAGAAGCTTATCTCCACCGCTTCTCCACTACTCCCTATTTTCTCGGCCCTACCGACCATCTGATAAGGTCACCGGTCGTCGCTATTACGACCGAATAGAGACATAGCCCTAACAAATACAGTCCGCTCATCCTGAGCTATGAATCATTTCGCGCTTGCGGGATACGCGGCTCCTTCGCCGCCCGGCTAAGTCCACGAAAGATGCGCTCAACCCGATACGAGCGACTGAAAGATTTGTGTTTCCTCCGATGCGACAGCGTTTTTCGCAGACACGGCCTGTTTCTTTGAAATAGAAACATCCAGAAAATTAGCTCTCACGGCGCGAAATAATTGATTCGTTAACTATTCATGTACCTTTTTGGACTCGAGCGTTTTAAATCGTGTTCAACAATATAGGAGTTTCCGATCACCCTGGGAAACAGATACCCACCATGGGGCCCGCCTAGAAAATGAAAATCGGATCGGTGTTTCCTCACAAGTACGTAGCCTACATTGTTTTGTGAAATCAGCCCCGTCCCGTGTTGCTAGTAAAAAAATGAATAAGCATTTTTCAGAAAAATGTTCGCTTAAGAAGGAGGGATTTATAATTTAATTGACTCGTGCTGCGGTAGAATCGTTAACTGAAACCTCAAATACTTCCACGAGACTCGACTCAAAACAAAAAAGAGTTTTAAGCGATTTACGATCCGGGAAAATATAATTAATTCAATAACACGTCATTTCATACGCTCCGCTGTGCGGCTATTCTTTGCATATTCATCGCGCCTGCGCGTCCCCTGTAACTAAACCCAATTGGAAACCCGGTACTCTTTCAACTCGTAGAAAATTGAGGAAGCTCAGTTGAAGTCCAATTTGCTTTTCGAACCATTTTTAACAAGACCGTGATATAAATGCCTCCGAATTCGTATACAGCCTTGGTGTCTAATTGTTCGTGATTAGTTTGGAATCGTTGAAACCGTTTTATACGAGAGAATACTGCGCATGAATATTCATCTGTGAAATCTTATACGTTTTTCGGCTCCGAGGGTTTTTTCACATGTGCATCTTTTAATGACCACCGTCGTCGAGTCGTTAAATAAACAAAAGAGGACGTGATTTGTAATTACATTGAAATTAGCGACGTTTAAAGTATACTCCAGAACAAACAGAACACGACAAAGCTGTGAAAAATCTTGAGATCGTAGGTTATCTTTGAGCCGTTTGCTCCTGTGAGGGTATACGTGCGATTCCAGCCATTATGATAAGATCGCTTGAATAAATTCAACTGCTGCATTCGTGAAGTCAACTTCGAACAGGAGGGTCTGATTAGCTGGTTTCCGGGCTCTTATCATGTTGGGGGCCTCCAGAATCTAAAAAACCATAATTGGATCTGCTTGTGCAGGCAATGGCATGCTGATAAATTCGGATTGTTCAACTGCTGTAACAGATTTTCAAAATAATAGCCCCACTGGAAAGAGGGAGAGCTACATTTTTCCGGATTGGGACTATCGAAATTTTGCAGTTAGCTACCTACTTTGCGATATCAACTAATTTCTCTCTATTCGTTCTTTTGGTTAGAGGCATTCAATAGACTGGTGATGTGATGATTGAATTTCAAGTAAGTAATTACAAATTATTAAAACCGCTGAACTTAAGAACTCGTGTAAAAAATAAAAAAAAAGTGCGAGGAAAACGAGAAAACTTTGTAATATTTTTGGAAAATATTGATCATGCGACCCCATAACATCCCCAGAACGACATCGAAATAAAAACGCACTCTAAATACTGTTTACTGATCTCATACTAATTTACAAACGATGCTGGCATGCTCCAGGCTGGGGGCTAAAAAAGTGTATGTTGCCATCATGCCGAAATAATTCAACGCAAAATACCCTAATTATTAATTTCTGCAAGAATTATGTCGATGACGCAAATGCAGCAAACCAAAACAAAACAAATTTTTCCATGGTTCTTTTGATCCTTTGTTACTGCTTCAATATTTTTCGAGCATTAATTTTTAATTCAATGCTTGTTGACGGACGTGCCAGTAGGAGTTATGCATGCGTAAAAATTACCCGCCCGCTGCAATTCATGGTTAAATTTGAAAGAACCTTATCCCGACCGGAAGGCGACAGTTTCTGCCGTGAAAGCCCAAAGGGAGACCTGCTCGAAGTTTCTCTGCTCGAAGGGCTTAATGGCTGTTGCCCTATGAAAAGGAGCTCAAAGGCCCCCTTCCGCAGCACCTGGCCCCATCCGGCCCTCCGGTTCGAAAGGGAGGAAACTACCCTGAAAGAGAAATTAGCGACTAGTTAAGATTCAAAAGCTGAAACCAGCAAGTTCGTTCGGGCGGTGCTGCTGCTGAGGCAAGTTGCAGCGCTCCTTATAGGCACCAGCCCGAGAGTCTTCGCTCTTTTCCAATAGAATTTTCCCCGACGGCCCAGAGGCTTTTCAGCTTCAGTAAATAAGAGGCTTCTCGTTCCTTAGGGGTGCCACTTAATTCCACTATGATTATTCCGAATTGTTCGCCTTCCTTTGGGCTTTGGCTGATTTTCCTCTTCATTTACGAAGGAATTCACTCTAGAGGGGTTTTCTTTCTTGTTCGTAGCTAGTTCCAGCTGCAGAAACCTCGAGGGTAATCATTATTTTAATAACTGATTTTGCATAAAGTACCACGAAGTACTTGGAGATGTGACAAAAGATTATCCGCCGCCTTATTTTCAGCAAATGAACAAACGATGAATAATAATCATTCGAATTGGCGCTGAACTTGGGGAAACTTCCAAGCCTGCGAGCTGACTTTCAAATTTTCCTATTTCTGCACATGACTCATGCTTAGGTAGAGAAATAATGGGTACCCACAATTCTTTGTAAAGCTGTAAATCCGAAAGGCGCCTGAAAATACCTCAATTTCGACGTGCGAGTCGTTAGCAGTCGTAATGAGGATCTGATAATATCCTGGCCATTTTCTTTGAAAGGGTTTGGAAACATAGTTCCTTACTATGTTTATCTTGATCTCTTGGCCGTCTGAATGACTCATAAGTACATGAACTTGTTGAGAAGACGTTTCAGGGCTATTAGCCAATAACGGAGGATTAGTTACGACTCCAAAATAAGCTGCTTATTGCGTTGGAGGAATTCGAGCCGGACAGAACTGGAGAAAGGACGTGATTACGTTTGTACTTTCACGCACTTGCACGTATTTTCATGCTCGGCCTCTCTCCTTCTATCCTCTCAACGTTCTTCTTATTTCGGCTCAGGAATTTTCTTGCTAATTCGAAATGTCTCATGGAGTTCATTTGGAGCTATTTGTTAGAAATAAGTTATTTTAATTGACTTTCATTCGAGTCGAAAAGTACTGGAATTGAATTCGTCTTTAGAGCTCAATCCACTATCGTTTTATGGTCAGTGTCTTCATGCCATTAAAACGTCCGAATAGCTAGTGTTCGTACGGCGGTATTGAGTTTTGAGAATGGTTCACATCTGAATTTGAGAATAGGTAACAGTATCCTATGCAGTAAATCGAAAGTTATTTTTAGTCGAATCCTTTCGATTCTTCGTAACAAGCTATCAGTTCTCAGCGGCTGCTGTTCGCTATATGGAAGAACCGAGGGAGGGTGGCTGATGTCCTTCCCAAGACTTTGTAATGTCTTGGAAGGACATCCCGGTAGAGGAAGAGGGTCGTCCACCCGTCTTATCTTCCCGACATCGCCAGGGTATCGGTTTCAGCACCGTCATTGATCCTCAACAGTTAATTGGATACCGTCGTCTCTTCGAAGCGTCGTCCTGCGTTTTTATTTTAGTCCTCCTCATTTTATTCCTTTTATTCTCCTTTTTCTATGTCTCCTCTTTCTTATTCTTCTTCACGGTTTTAGCATGGGACCTCTGCAACTGATACTGGCTTAACATAAGGCGCTAGCTTCCAAGAAGTACTAAGTTTGATGTGAAATCTCCAATGCTTCATATTTTCTCTCAATCTGGACTTGTTGTTACTTATTCTTATTTACTTTTACTTACTTCTTCTTGGAGGTGATAAGACAAGTTATATTTAGAATGCAATTTATTATCAACAAAAAATTGGTCATTCATTAATTAATTCTCAGCCCCCCCCCCCCATGCCGAAATATTTACTTTTAAGAAGGTTCAAATCAAAAACCTGCCTTCAAAAATGTCTGCCCGCTGTGCGTCGTAAAATTGTCTGTAATGAACAACTTTTACGATGCCGGGGCTCTGAAAATTGAGCTTTTTTTCATCTACCCACTAAAAGTCTTTTCAAGATGATTTTTTTAATGTTATTGCAAGCTTTCACACCTTATTCCTACCTCTTTCAAGCATTGTCTCTTCCCCAGAAAAAAATTTTCTTCAAACCGTAAACTTTCCTGCAAGAACGTTGAATTGCCTTCCACCGTCCGAAGAGATGCTCACCTACTAGCTCGACAAAAAATTCCTTTCGAAGAAATAACCCGTTCATTGGAAGACCGTTAGTGCGAAGAACGTGCGTAACTCTTCGGAACGTACTGATCAGGTAGTCATCAAGTACCAACAAGACCGGTAATGGGCCCACTCTTCCATCAATACTTCCAGGTATGATGCTTGGCAGGAGATTCCATTGATTCTTCTGTACCTCTTTCACAAGAAGAACATTCGCATCCCTGGGATTTTGATATCTCAAATGTTGCTAAAGCAATCTTGGAGAAATACTCAGAGAGAAATCCTTCGCGGCTAATTTGAAGAACTAAGGAGTACTTTGTATTGGCCATAACATCCTCCTGAGAGGCATCAAACAGTTTAATTATAACCAGCATAAGTCCTTTGAAGCTCTGATTGCAAAGTTTCAATCTGAAATTTCATATGCCAGTGCGTCCTAAAAGTACAAAAAGATTAACCTCAATTTTTCACTGAAGAAAAAAAAACTGATAAATATATTAGAGGTAAACTAAAGCAGTCATATAAATTGTATTCAAATTTAAAAATGAGACAAAGTTCCAGTTTAACCAGGGCAGTGAAGAAACTGCTTGGTTGTCGTCGAAATAGGTACCTACCACAAGATAAAATTAACCATCAATCAACATCACGCCTTGAAGCTGCATCATCGTCCCACGATCGGCCAAAGTTCAAATAACTAATTAACTTGGAATTAGTATGCAAAAAAGAGATAACTTCCACGTACATGAGACAACTCGTTAGGATGAGCCTAAATCATTTATCATATTAACACACAACTTCAAAAAACTGTCTTATCAGTTCCTAGGTTTGTGTTGTGAGGGCAAAGTAATAATTTGTCTTCACGCAAAACATGAAAAATGGTCGTTAACAATTTTTCACTTCAGTCGGTGTGGGTGAAGTTGGAAAGTTGGTCACTTGTTATGGAGAAATTAAGAAATTATAACATAGTTAACTATATATAGTTAACTCCACTGGGTTAGCTCGTAGAAACTCCACTGGGGTTCAACTTTCAAGGAAAATGACGTTATAAATAAATAGAATAAGGGCCCAACTAACTGGTAATTATAGGCACTAGTCCCAATGAGTATAGAGTCCACCAGATTGATAATAATTATCAATCAAGTACAATTATTGTACTTCTCTGAACGCGGTAATTAGTCCCGTATTTAATACAGCTCAGTTGTTTTCAAAATTCAATCCCACTTATATTGCCAGATTTACAACGCCTTTAATTTTTATCGCAACTGCTCGGAGAAGGAGCTCTTTAAGATAAAATCCGTCGGCCGAAGAGCCGTTTAGGTAATCTTAATCCGCTGTCGCGAACACGCCTACGTAACGACGACTAAGTCGATGCCGCCGAGGAGACAAAGTCGAAGAGCAGGTAACAGACCTGGATCTTCCTCACGACAACAAACGAAGTTGATTAAAGTCGAAGAAGGGAAAAAACTTTATGCAACAGTGTGGGCCGTTCTTATATAGAAGGTTTGTGTAGGAGGGATCGAGGAATCGGCAGCTATTGGGGCACGAATTATGTTAATTACTTATCTCCACTCAGGCCAGAAGTCAAACGTGCAATGAGTCCGACGTTGCCGCTAGTAACTGGATAAGCCGTGATAGGACGATTGTTCACCGAGGGCCAAAACCCACCGTTGACCAATTTTAATGTTTTTCATGCTCGAACCTAATTATACGAAGTGGGTAGGTATTCCCTCAAAATTGATAACACAAAACTTTTTTCGCTTGAAAAAAAGCAACTTTTTCTACAAACACAAACTCAAACTAAACGTACTTACACGTACAATAAAACTTGGACTCAAACTGACACAATGACCTTATGCTCAAACTTGAACTTAAACTCAAGCTCAAACTTGAACTCAAACTCAAAACCAAACTCGAACACAAACATAACTCGAACTGAAACTGGAATTCAAACTGTTCAGTTCAGACAAACGTAAACTGAAACTGTAATTCAAACTGTAACGTGAAGTCAAATTCAAACTCGAACTGATACTGGCAAGTACTCAAACTGAAACTGAGATAAGAACTTAACTAAACGATTCATTCAAACTTCACCGAAACATGAGTTCAGCCAAACTCAAAGTCAAACTGAAACTCGAACTCAAACGAATTGTCAAACTCATTCTTGGACTCAAACTCCCCCGGCAGCCCGATCTTAGGTAGGTACCTATTTTATCGATTGGAAAGTTACTTATACCAAGTCCACTATCGGGAGCGGACAATAAATGTCAACTTCGGTTGAAGCTAGTGCCTTGAATTGAATTCGTTCTCTTTACCCCCTTGGAAATGAATGGCAATAAATAATTTTCGATTGTATTTTCGTCCTTACCCCATCATACAAAAATAATAATAGCTCATGATATTTTAACAAGAAGGAGGTCGAACCGAATTGAAACCATTTCCCGTGGGTTGAATGTGATGGGAACTCATTCCATATCTTCGTGGTCATTATTCAAAATGAATCGTTATTGATTCAATTCGTTCAACTCGAAGTTAAGCATATTTTTTCGTTTTTTCGATTTTCCTAAAACTCTCGGTCTAACCTTTCAACGCCTATCGGAATTTATGCTGCCCATTTAAGGACTTCCAATTCAAACTAATTAAAAATATTCATGAATCCTTCTCCCGGTCTTCTCGGGCGTTTGTTAACTCGATAAAAAACGAAGAAATAACGTAATCATTTTCGTTCTACAGCCTATTCGGAATAATCGAATTAAGATACAGAATCACCGCAGGCTCTTTCGAAGGTAGGCACATAAATTGGGGCCCCTTTAGTATTCAAAAAGCACCGGCTGACGACGTTAAAAGGAGCTCATAGATTTGGTTCGATGGCCAAATTTTCATGAAATTCATAGTTTATCCTCTTCTAATACGGGATAAAATGAATCGGACCGGCTCATCTACGAAAAACTGAAGGGTCAAAGAAACTTTTCGAACGCCGAAAGCTATAGTAAGTATAGGTACCAAACATACACACGCAACCTATATAAAATATTATACATTTACATGAAGTATTTGACTCAGAAAATTCAATAAAAAATCAATTCATGCGCCAATGCATATTACACAGTCTGTTGTTGACTGTACAGCAACAAAACAAGGGGAAATATATAAGCGTGCTTAAAGAGTGTTTCAGTTCAAGTATAGGTGGCGTATAAATTGAATAAAGATAGCTCAGTAGGTATACCCGATCGGGATTTGCCTCCACGCGCCCACGGTTAGGCACAATGGCGCATTCGAGCTTGCAACACCTATTTGTTACCGTATCAGGCAGTTTCTAGGTTTCATTAGACACGGACTGACCTTTGCATTTTTCACCGCCGGTACAACATAGAAGTTAACGTGGAACAAGGCTATCAGTGATCGTTATTGTTCGGTTTGTGCGAAACTTTACTCGAATCGATAGTTCGCAATGCGGAAAACACCTGCAGTTGTCGAGCCTCAGGAAGTGGATTCTATCGATACACCAACCTATAGTATGTCCAATACGGTTGAGTGTCAATTGTATGGAAAACAGTGAAATGGAAAAATATGGAAATTTAAAATGAAACTATCAGCAGCCCTTGGCTTAATTTAACATCTGGCCATGTCGAAAATAAGTTTAAGACTCAGCCAATGCCTCTATCCACGGAAATCTTTTGCAGAAGGCAAACAATTTCTTCATTATGAAGATCGATATTTTATGGAAAAGCCTCATCACAATTTGGTAAATATTTAGCGTGCACCTAGCCAATTCCCCTTTCAAATCTCCATCAACTCTGGCCATTTTCAACAATTTCACTGTTTTCTCGCATAAATGAATAAATTGATTTTGTTGAAAAAATCTCATTGTTGAAAACATCTCATTGTTTAAAAAATGTATCGATTTCACGTAGTGATTATCAGGCGCAAGACAGAACGACTTCTTTAGTGGCTGGAAACAAGACATGTTGGAACTCTAACTAATATTATCCTCGGATCATTTCCTCTCTAGCTCCATTTTTGAAGGAGGTGGTCCTCAGGCGAGCAAACTGACGTTTCTGCACCCCGAAGCGAAATGTTTCTCGCTCTATATTAAAACCTCGTCTTTTCTTGACTCCCATTTAATTAAAGATACGCCCTCTGCTCCTTTAGCTCGGAACACTCGTACAACCTCCACCTATTGCCGTATCAGCGTTACTGCCACCTCAGCTATCAGGTTCTTCAGGATCAAGCAGACCTGTTTTCGCCCTGCTGACCTTTCTTGACGTCTTTAGCAAGTTTGGGTCTTCATTAGCGGCCATTTGGCTTTTCTCCCACCAATTTACGCATATATGCCTGACGTTAGCATTGTTGCATAACACAACATTTACACAATCGCCAAAGAAAGCATTTTTCTATATTTTCAATGCCTAACTCTAGAATCTGCATGAACTTTGATGCAGATGAACTAAGGCACGAAAATATTTCTGCTATTTATGATTCTGCTCGAAATACTTTTCTCGCGAAAAGATTTGCCAACCCGATCCTCAGCTTTCACTTGGAGTCAAAGCCTTGGAGTCACAATATTCGTGACTCACCTCTGTTTCTTCTGAACTTCAACCGAGAAAAGCCCCAGCAAAGTAAACATAGGCGAATGAGTCAATAAAAGTTCCGGCTTGGGAAGAAGGCAGTAGGTACAAGTGGGCTAATCCTTCCGAATGAGAATTTGTTTTCCTCTATTTCGGAAATTACGCAAAAAAAAGTGATTTTGGCCATAGACGTTCCTTTCTCATAGAACATGAATAAAATTTCTTCACAAAAAAGAATATGCTGGCATTCTTTTGGTTCATTTTTCTTAAGAAATGAACCTTTGTAATCGGTCGGGAAAAAAATTTTTTTAACACCCCCTGAAAATTTGTTGGTTCACGTTTCAAGGGGTGTAGAATCCGAATCTGCAATAAAATTTTTTTGTCCGTCCGCCGTACGCCGTACGCCGTACGCCGTCCGCCGTCCGGGGTTTTTCAGGGGGAAGGAGTTATCGAAAAATTTTGAAATTTTTACCAAAAATCAAGTTCCGTATCTAGTTGGTCCTAACGTCTCGACAGAACCCTACCTTAATTTTAAGGACAGTAAAACAGCTGTTGAAGTGGTAAAAAATTCGTCTTTTTAAGGAAATTTGCAACATAGGCATGTGAGGTATCATTTTCTATGGATTTTTCTATGCTGAATCGAATGAGACTATCGCCACGCCGGTAGCTTCAACCGTTCAGGAGTTATTGCAGTTTTAGTGAGACATTTTTGAGTTTTTTAAAATTTCTGCAATTCTTAATAACTCGAAAACTACTCGAGCCACAAAATTAATTTTCCACTCGTTGGAATCCCCACAAAAACTTCTGTCCTCCCGATATCTTCAATTTAAAGAATTTGGTCGAATTACACAAATCAGCAAAACAAAAATTGGAAAAAGTTGGGAACTCTGCATCGGTTCTTAGACACAGTTGATTGATCTACTTACGACCACTAGCCTATTACACCAACAAGGTGACGCACTCACACTACGACCAGTTGCGCCTGGCAACGTGAGAGGGAGTCAGGCTTTAACAATGGTTCTGAGGCATCCTGAGGATGATTATTTTTTGCGGGGTTGAAAAAACGTTTTTCTAAATCCCCATCTAAAATACAAATTTATACTGAAATAATAGAATTTCTATAGTTTAATTTAATAATAATAATAATAAATAATAGAATTTAAATAGAAACAACTAAATTCTGTGTTTAAGGAGTACCGATATATCGTAAGGTTCGTCTTTGCAATCGAAAAATGAACCCCTGTGCAAAATTTGCAGAGTTCTTCGGACATATCGAAAACTAATCTGCACGTGCCACTGATCTACTTAGCAGCGTTTTTTTTCTTGTTTGCTGCAGGTAAGGACACACGTTGAATAGGCTTAAAAAGCCTGTTGCTGAATTTTGTAAACAATTGAAATCCTGGTCCAGTCTCTGTGGGAACTCAGTTCGAGGTTCGAGGCAAAACATTCTACTACAAAACGCAGGGGCCCTCGGGTCCCATCAGACGGTCCACTATCTTACCATCTACACAAAACTCCGGAGCGTACGTGGTGTCCCCAAGGCGCCGTGGAGACCTTCGAAGAATTTATTAGGGAGCTTCCAGCCGTTTTTCCATCTTCAAAGATAGGCACCCTCCTCCCCCCCGTGCACCTGGGGTAGAAAATTTCTTGCCTTTATTAAGCCGTGAGAGGTCACATTAGGAAGATATCAGAAGATGTCGTCATAATGTTGAGAGCGAGTGGTGTGTGGCCGTCTACCCGCATTCGACTTTTTGTACACTCGAACGAATGAACAATATTTTTATTTTTCAATCTCCAAACGGGGCAATCTGTATTAAATTATATAAAGCACCGGATTCTCACGTTTTAACTATTTGTTCTTTCCTCAAACGAGACCATTGATGAAAGATAACTCGACGAACACGTCGATGTTTTTACATTCGTATGAAAGGATAATATATTTAAAACGCCAGCTCTTTGTATACCTAACAGTGAAGACATCAAATTTTTATAATCAAAATTATCATCAGCGCCTATTAACTTTTTCGGGTAAAATTTTTATGAACTTCCAAGGCTTTTTGATTTTTCGTTTATACTTCTGCTTTGTTTTCCACCTTGAACCTTGAAAGTAAGGCTTGCAACTACGTTAGAGCAGGAGATTCGAAGGTAACAGCTGTAATTAGCTCTCCAAAATTTTACCAATTCGTTATAAAAATAATGGAATTCCATGACTTTTGGCATTAGTATCACAAAAGCGGCGTAGTAATTTTAAGCTGAACTTGAGAAATTAACAGGTTCATCTCCTAGCAAAACGTGTTATGCAATAAGATCTGCTGAATTTCGCAGAATAATATTTATACACTGAATTCAACTCTTGCAATCGTCAGAGTGCTTTGAAAACCGTACACCTGGAAGAGCAGGTTGCTAATGATATGCCGAAACAGAGTTCAACAGCCCTTCCTGACAAGGGGTTTTGGTTCAACCGAGAGACGACGTCATAAATTGGCTAATTTATGTGTTTAAAAATGATGGCCTGCTCTTTGAAATCCGTAAGTTTGTTTTTCGAAGCATGCAAATTTTGAGGGCTTGAAAACTGCAAGTCAAGAATGAATGCAAAAGAGCCTATTCACGTGTTCTTTATACTTAACGGGGAATGATCACCAGTCCATGAATCGATATAGATGATTTTTTATATAAGTGGGTATCATTAAATGATTGGATTGTACTTAAATGATCAAGTATTGTAAATTTTACAATACTTATGTTTTGTAAAAAATCAAGGGCATTCAGCTCTAGAAGTTTGCTAGGGATTGTCAGTTGGTGAAATTGTTTTTCAAGTTCAGACGTTGTATTAATATGACAGTACGAAAATGGATTTCTTGACACTGATCAAAAATGGTGAAATTTCGTCGAAACAATTTTGTTTGAAAAACTGGGCAGTCTTTAACGAACAGTTTTGACATTTTTGAGCTCTATACTATTTCTACCACTACCAACATTCTCACGCAAACTGTTCCCTTATTTCGACACATCGAACAAATTGCATTTCGAAAATTTGATGGCATATAAGGATGAAGATGTCCTATATGCCTTGTGTTTGAGTTTTATTTCAATTTGAAAAATCGAGCGGCGTATAGTCCCCTCCGACTGTCCCCGAATTTTTCGGTCTAATCCGTGCGACGAACGGACCAAAAAGATCGAAGTATCTAGATATCGCGCCTTTTCGTGATTCCATGTCACACGAGATATTGTCTCGTCCGTTGAAATTAATCGGACGTCCGTTTACTCCCCGCCGGACCAAAATATTTATCTTTCGAAATATATCGAAGGTTTATCTTTTGAAAATGCGGAGGCGTAAATAATCGCCGCGGTATGTGACCGCTCAAAATTCGAAGCGAAAGTCGAAAACGATGCCTTCCGAAGGGTCAGCTTATTTTTGGCCCTGTTCGACCTAAGTCGGGAAAAGGTGAGTTGTGTGTCACTGTCCCGGGGGACTACCTGTACTTCGAACGGTCCGCTCTTTTTTATATGACGCAAGGTGATGGTGCCTATTGTTAACTCCAAATCTTGGCGATCTTTATTTCCATGTAAGGTGCCTGGAACGGCGCGTCTGAATAATTGGTCGGTCGGAAATTTTCGGGTGTTTGGAAGATAGGAATGAATATGGTCGCTTTGTGGTTTTCCAATAATTGGCATTATTCTCTCGAATAACAAGTGAGGCATTCAACTTTTTGATGGTTTAAAATTACTGATCAGCTTTACAGGTTTATGTACCTACGTTTTTTTTAATAGGTAGGTTACTTTAATGAAAATCAAAAAATATTCAACCAATGACCGAGAAATTCAGTCTGTGAGCCATTGGCTATTCTTAATTGTACCTACCTACTTGGTTGTAAATAAAAGTTCGAAATTGTGATCACCACCATGGGTTGTAATGGAAAATGTAAATTCAACTTTACGAATGTGATCTACCGCACTCCACATTTCGTTCTGAGAGTTAGAGTTAGCCCCTTTTCAGCGTCGTTTTCAATTATACCGCTGGACTGAAGATGGGAAGTTATGAGCGAGATGGTGATGGAAAGGAGCCGAAGAATTTCCGCTCATTGTTTTGACACGAATCGACCGATCTGAAGGGGCATAGTGGAAAAGAATAGCTAACATACGACCAAAACCGTTTGGTGAGCCAGCTTTGAAGAGAGCTCGGAATGGGTTATGAAGTAGTGTCAAGTTATGGGGAAGACGACTGCCAATTACCGCAAAAGGCATCCAGCCCTGGCTACAGTGGTGGAAGATTTAAATCCAGCCAGTTCGAGATGGGAGGGATCCAGCCCGAGCCAAAGTGGATGCATAAATATGAGGCACAAGCGTCTTCACTGTCGATATTTCCGATACATCAAAGGTAACGATGGAGCCCCGAAGGGGACGACCGGTGAGAATGAAAAGACCTGTCGGGATTTGTGATTACATTCGATGTTACATTGCCATTGACGGATTTATTAGCTTCGCTCGCGCCTCCATAGCAAAGGTACGAGGGCGCGATGGGAGAGAAGTTTTAACCGCCAGGGGTAAACGAAGGAACGTTATTACGGAGTTCTTACCATAGGGTTTGTGTTCGACTGCAGCATATGTCCCTTATAAATAGGCGAGATTCGCTCCCAAATTATTGAGCGATTATCAATAATTTGTTCATTACCAATTCTTTCAAATAGTAAACTCACTCGAAGTGATAATTGGTTTGTGGCTTGAGTTGCCATGCGTATGGAATAGCGGCGATTTAGGAGAAGAATCAATTTCGATCAAAAAACTTGGAGGATCCCCCTCAATATTTGCGCCTTTTGCGAGACATTTCTCACGGAAGTGTTTACCTTGGATAAATCCATCATTATGCTTTACTGGAACTCCAGAAGCCCCGAGATCCTACTTTCCAGATCCACTGCAGAGGTTAACATCGAAACTGGACTAACTACTTCATTCATGCATCATTCATACGGTGCAGTGTGAATAAGGCAGCTAACAGGCTCCCAAATTTTAACTTCCGAGTGTTAAAAATGCCGTCAACTCGTCATTCCTCGCTCACCTTAGGCTGTTGTCATAGTGCACACCGTGAGTTTACCAAGGGTGTGCTCTCCATCGAGTCAACTGAGAAAAAAGTTTCTCGTCTGGCACAACGGAGAAAAAAAAATAGAAGCTCCCAAACGGAAAGCAAACATTGGAAAAGGATTCGTAAACATGGCGCGTATTAATTCTGGACAGTCACTGTTTAGCTAAGCGATAGCCTTTGTCACAATCTAAATTGGCTTTGTTTATTTTGTGAGGGTTTGAGTCACGAATCGAATATGACGGCTCAAGACTGGACGGCGGGAATGGGATCTTCAGCCATCGATGGTGCCGGTAGGAATACACATACTCCCTATCCTTTTAAGCCGAAGTGAGTGCGATAGAATACAAATGCGACCTAGGGGTTTTATACTAACACGTAGATCCCAGCCGATCACATCGAGCTGGACATGGCAATTCTTGAATACTCTGGCCAGTATCATACAGTTTCGAACAAAATTTAACAAAAAAATAAAACCGAGGTACCCCAAAAAGCCAGAATATGCCATTAAAAAGTCAGCATAGGTACCTAACAAAAATTGGCAACTCCTCCAATCAGACCACATAAGTGCCAAGTATTTGTTATTTCCTATTTTTTAGTCGTGTTAGACAATAAAAAACTAGCTGACAGACGCAAAATTAAAAAAAAAATGGTTTGAAATTTTTTATCACATTTTTGGTTATAATAGCGCCACAAATATTTTTTAATCCTAAACAAATTTCCTACGGAATTACGGGAACAACTTACTTTTTAACATCAGTTAAAGATCGAGGAATAATATTTTTAAAATTTATTAGAAGTTGGTTCTTCAGCATTCACAAGAAAGAAGTACCTATGACTTCCTCTTCTTGAAATTTGGCGCAGTATGTGCTGCGCGTGCCTTGACATCGCATCTGTTTCGTTAACGCTCGGCGACTCTAAAAAACTAGTTATAGACAAAAAACTCATCTTTGGGTGGCCTCTCAACCCACAACAGATTTCTGTGGACATCTGGCCGGCGAGACAAGGCGCCTCTTCGATTTCTCTCGCAGTCGGCAAGTTATTACTAGGGTCATGTGCTACGAAAACTGGAGCCAGTTGAAATGTGGAAGTAATTGAGGTCAAAACAAATGGTTAGAACTGGACAGGACATTGGGCGGCTTTTCTGTCGATTGACCTGCATAACAATTTGTAGTCTGGTATCTTTAAAATTAGAGTTTTTTGTCAGCACCAAAGCGACGCCATGGCGGCATCAACGTATAGAATCGTCCGTTCTCAGACAATTTAATTGCATTCGGTTTGATACCAGGTGAGGGCACATCACGACTTTCCTTCCTCCTTGGATGTGTTGCATGCATTCGTGTGGATGTCTCGACTCTAGCAGCAAATCATTACCAAGTTATTTGACAAGTATTAGAAACGTAAACAGATGACACGGTCCAGGTACTCGGTCTACATACCTTCAGTGCTGACTTCCACCATTAAAAGATCGTGATGAGCGAAGAAAAATAGTCGAGCTTAGACGCCACCATCGCCAGTGCTAGACGGACGTCAAAACTGATTTCTTAAATTCCACCAGCATCATCAGCATCCAGCATTATTAGTACTCGGGTATTTGGTATAGGGCTCGTCAATAAAGATAGATACACAATCCATGTTTCGTACCTCAAACAATGTTTCGTACCTCAATATCTACTCTCCAACCAAGGCCCTCTACGTCTTCAATAATTCCGGTTTACGTCCTTTTTATTTCGTCTCCAAAATCTTTTTTCATCTTCAACGTCAGAATTCTAGACATTTTGCTGCTAAATTTTTTCTTTGCTTATCGGTGCCAATAGTGGCAGGGACTGCAGTCGCCGGTTGACGGTCGTCTGACTCGGCACGGCTCTAGATATCCTTTGACCGCTTCCGAAGTTGCCGGATAAGCTTCTTGGTACATGTTGCAGACCAGGACGACACGCTACCGTGCCAGGACCACTTAGGTAGTTTTAATATACGAACTGGTTTTCGACAAGCAAAACGTGAACTCCTTCTGTGCATCTCTGGAGGAACTATAACATATATCCTCCCACACGATGTTTTCCCTGTCTTTACGTACCGTGCTGTAACGGTTGAAAAAAATAAAGCCGCGCCCGCTACGGACCTGTACATGTCAGTTTGAGGTTAACATGTATACGGATGCTTTCAGCGGTATGATGCCTATGCACCCTCTCAGGCGGTCTATTTTTTAGGTAATCGGGATTGTTAAGGTTAGATGGCAGGAGTTGTTAGTCGAGTAGTTCAGATAAACAACCGGATATCGATCAGAAAGCGAATTCATAATCCAAAAATTGAACTTCAAACGAACCTGTTCCCTATGCTGGCTTTCGGATGAAAGTATACAACATCGAGAAAGGAATATTGGAATAAATTTTATCAACCCAGTTAACAGACCTACGTAGCGCCATGAACCGAATACTCAGAAATGAGATCTCTTCTTCAAACCGGCTCATA
This sequence comes from Nesidiocoris tenuis, assembly GCA_036186465.1. NCBI lineage: Eukaryota > Metazoa > Arthropoda > Insecta > Hemiptera > Miridae > Nesidiocoris > Nesidiocoris tenuis. The sequence continues at coordinate 10,301,341 of AP028912.1, read as the reverse complement.
ATTTAAATTACCGGCTCATAATTTTGAACTACCAATTTTCCGACCAATTTCATTGTCAGTTAGGCAGCCTTGGGGTCTCTACGCCAACACGCGTACGCCGCGTATTCTTGGAAATAATTAGCCACCCAAACCGATTCCCTGGAACTATTCCCATACTTTTGAAAGACTCAACTTCACGTGAAGTATGCTTTGATTGCTTTCCCGGAGCTGGACAGTCAGTCATCTTCTATAGATTCTTGGCCCGATAACGTGTAATTAGGTCGGAAGGTTTGGAAGGGTTTCGAAACCCGAATCAGGGCACCCTCAGGCTTTCAGGATACCACCCTCTGAATTTATATCCTGGGAATCCTGGAAACCGGCAATGTTTCAGTTGGGACGGTTCTGAGTACGTGGAAGTATAGAAATGGTTTCGAGTTGAGTCAGCTCCAATTGCCGTAATTATTCGTTGAAAACTACGTACCTTGAGTAGAGTGATGAGTTGAGCAAAATGATGAGTTGAGCCCAAACAAGGGCTGCAACTCTTAACGATGTAAATTAAGGTACCAATGCACAAAAAAACTACTTTACTGCAAAAACTCAAAATTGAAGCTATTGAAATGTGAATATTTCCAGGATTGGATTGCAGTTCTCTATATTTCTACCGAAAAAATATTTCATTCAAGTGCAATAGGCGGCGTCATCGAACTACAAAAGTTTCAAGTTCTCGTTTACTATCGCAATTTTCCCCTTAAAAATCCTTTTGTTGGTTATCTTTAGTACCAACAGTTGTAAAGGATTTTCCGTCCTGAATCACCTATTAAACGGCCGCCAGCTCAAAATCTTCGATAACCGTTGTTTACGTTCGTTAAGTTCGTTAAGCCTTTTCTCAACTTGCGATCAGCTCTTGGAAAACGGTTTTCTTTCTCTCGCAATGCTCCGTTTTCGAATGGCTCAACTGTGTTGAATTAGCCGTTTCAACTGCCCATCACATACGAACATCCAGACATGGCCCCATAACCTGTTATTACTATCTTACTGCGACTTTCAAGGCTCATGTCCTTCTCGTACCGTGTTATTTGAAGGCCATAAACAATGGCCAACGATTTCATTTGCTCGTCTTTCACAGGTCGCAAGCAGTCAGAAGACGTCGCAATTTTTTCATGCTGCTTTCAGGCTTTTATGCCCGTTCAAGTGGTTTATATTCGTTCCGATAGCGGCCATAGGAACAACGCAGTTTGCACTCGTCTGTAAAAGAGTACTAATGATGCACATACCTCGTTCCGACGCTTAACTTTTGAGTTCAGAACAACTGAGATAACAGGTAGTAAACCATGGTACTAAACGCTATTCTTTGAAAAATCGAGATTGAGTTTTTGTTGAGGAGCGCCAGCTTTCCTCATAGCTTCGTTCACACTTAGAGACAAAAGGTGTGGCTAAAAAATTTCTATCCCGAGTTGGAGGACAAACCCCACAATAATTGTGGGTATCACTAATTATTAGTGATACCCTCTGGGTCAAAAAATTCAAACACTCTTTGCATTTTATCGGATACTCACCCAGTTTTGCAATAGGAATTTGCCAAGTCCATGACAGACTAGATTGAGATACGCTCCCATGGCGAATACATATTTTTAGTGGGAACGTAGGGGAAGAACAATACATCAGCGTTTAGTCATTATAGAATAATGTTAGGTCGTGAAGCACAACGCCTCAGTTATCCTGCTAACAAGACCACGAAATCGCTCTTTAACCTTACAGTGTTTATTTCCTTGTCAGTCAACAGGAACCTATGTAATTACTACAGTTTCCGCTTACATACGCTTATGTGTCGTAATGGCTTCGTGCTAAGACAAACTAATTGTTAGTGCCTCCTTCTTCGTTGCTGAAGAAAATGGAGTTAATAACGCTTTTTGGCGCTCGAGCGCACAGCTAGTATCATACGCCATTATTACTTTAGTTATCTACAATTCTATAGAGGTAGGTAAACCTAATTCTAGGGGCTATCAGGTCTTCTCCCAAGATTTTCAAAATTATAACCAATTTACCATAACGTGACGTCATCCGACGTACAATTTCGGGTGGATGCAATTTCTAGATGGGGTGTCCCGAATCAACCACGCTCTGCTACCATGTGAAAAACTCTGGCCTCTTGTTTCTCATGCGATCATTTCACTTGTCAAGAAAATTGATTATAAACAAGGTGCCAGGTAGCATTGGTACTATCATTTACTAAGTAGATACTTATGATACAACACCCCAAAAAGTCTCATTTTTCTAAAGGCATTATTTATTTTAATTTTTGAATTTTCTTAATCCTGACATACTTAGGTAATTTACATTGTGGATAATATGCCATTAAAATTAGGATATACATATGTAAATAATAGTCAGGGGATGTACAATAGTCTATTTGTTCAAAGCAATCACTCTAGAACTAGAAGAAAATCACGTCATGTACAAAACCTCAGCATTTTGGAAAATCTCGACAAATGATGCCAACAGCTTTTCCCAACATACTCACCTGAAAAAGCTATTCTACCCATTCTAGAAATCCACTATTTCACGAGAGAGAAATAGTTTTATCTTAGTAACGCAGAGAAAGCCGTTGTTAGATGAGCAGATGAAGTCGAACTTCTATTATTCCAAGTGTCTGTGCTCACGGTTCAACAAATATCTATTTATATTCAGACTTGCTTGAAACTCACAAATCTTCGTTCACACGTTGATCTTTACCCTCTGTTGCTCTAAGACGATTTTAGGAAATAGAACGTTTAGTTTAGAGAGTGTTAACATCAGAGGCAGGAGATTTATATGTTGGGAGATATATATTCTTTGTCTCGGGCCTAGAATCTGAGTTTCTCAAAAAGAATGTGGAATTTAGTAGAAAGAATTACGTCGCTTAAGAACTAACAGGTGCTTTCACAGTTTTCCCAACTTTTCAGAAGAGGCAATAAACTGTGTATTTCTAGAAGTTGATTTTGATCTCGGAGTTGAGTTTGATCTCGAAGTTGAGTTTGATCTCGAAGTTGATTTTGATCTCGAAGTTGAGTTTGATCTCGAAGTTGATTTTGATCTCGAAGTTGACTTTGATCTCGAAGTTGAGTTTGATCTCGAAGTTGACTTTGATCTTGAAGTTGAGTTTGATCTCGAAGTTGACTTTGATCTCGAAGTTGATTTTGATCTCGATGTTGAGTTTGATGTCGAAGTTGAATTTGATCTCGAAGTTTAATTTGAACTCGAAGTCGAGTTTGATCTCGAAGTTGAATTTGATCTCGAAGTTGAGTTTGATCTCGAAGTTGACTTTGATCTCGAAGTTGAATTTGATCTCGAAGTTGATTTTGATCTCGAAGTTGAGTTTGATCTCGAAGTTGAATTTGATCTCGAAGTTGAGTTTGATCTCGAAGTTGAATTTGATCTCGAAGTTGAGTTTGATCTCGAAGTTGACTTTGATCTCGAAGTTGAGTTTGATCTCGAAGTTGAGTTTGATCTCGAAGTTGACTTTGATCTCGAAGTTGACTTTGAACTCGAAGTTGACTTTGATCTCGAAGTTGAGTTTGATCTCGAAGTTGATTTTGATCTCGAAGTTGAGTTTGATCTCGAAGTTGAGTTTGATCTCGAAGTTGAGTTTGATCTCGAAGTTGACTTTGATCTCGAAGTTGAATTTGATCTCGAAGTTGAGTTTGATCTCGAAGTTGACTTTGATCTCGAAGTTGAATTTGATCTCGAAGTTGAGTTTGATCTCGAAGTTGACTTTGATCTCGAAGTTGAGTTTGATCTCGAAGTTGAGTTTGATCTCGAAGTTGAGTTTGATCTCGAAGTTGAATTTGATCTCGAAGTTGAATTTGATCTCGAAGTTGAGTTTGATCTCGAAGTTGAGTTTGATCTCGAAGTTGACTTTGATCTCGAAGTTGACTTTGATCTCGAAGTTGACTTTGATCTCGAAGTTGAGTTTGATCTCGAAGTTGACTTTGATCTCGAAGTTGAGTTTGATCTCGAAGTTGATTTTGATCTCGAAGTTGATTTTGATCTCGAAGTTGAATTTGATCTCGAAGTTGAGTTTGATCTCGAAGTTGATTTTGATCTCGAAGTTGAGTTTGATCTCGAAGTTGAATTTGATCTCGAAGTTGAGTTTGATCTCGAAGTTGATTTTGATCTCGAAGTTGAGTTTGATCTTGAAGTTGATTTTGATCTCGAAGTTGAGTTTGATCTCGAAGTTGACTTTGATCTCGAAGTTGAATTTGATCTCGAAGTTGAGTTTGAACTCGAAGTTGACTTTGATCTCGAAGTTGAATTTGATCTCGAAGTTGAGTTTGATCTCGAAGTTGACTTTGATCTCGAAGTTGAGTTTGAACTCGAAGTTGAGTTTGATCTCGAAGTTGAATTTGATCTCGAAGTTGACTTTGATCTCGAAGTTGAATTTGATCTCGAAGTTGAGTTTGATCTCGAAGTTGAGTTTGATCTCGAAGTTGAGTTTGATCTCGAAGTTGAGTTTGATCTCGAAGTTGAGTTTGATCTCGAAGTTGACTTTGATCTCGAAGTTGACTTTGATCTCGAAGTTGACTTTGATCTCGAAGTTGACTTTGATCTCGAAGTTGACTTTGATCTCGAAGTTGAATTTGATCTCGAAGTTGAGTTTGATCTCGAAGTTGAGTTTGATCTCGAAGTTGAGTTTGATCTCGAAGTTGAGTTTGATCTCGAAGTTGATTTTGATCTCGAAGTTGAATTTGATCTCGAAGTTGAATTTGATCTCGAAGTTGACTTTGATCTCGAAGTTGAGTTTGATCTCGAAGTTGAATTTGATCTCGAAGTTGAGTTTGATCTCGAAGTTGACTTTGATCTCGAAGTTGACTTTGATCTCGATGTTGACTTTGATCTCGAAGTTGACTTTGATCTCGAAGTTGACTTTGATCTCGAAGTTGAGTTTGATCTCGAAGTTGAGTTTGATCTCGAAGTTGACTTTGATCTCGAAGTTGAGTTTGATCTCGAAGTTGAATTTGATCTCGAAGTTGAGTTTGATCTCGAAGTTGAATTTGATCTCGAAGTTGAATTTGATCTCGAAGTTGAGTTTGATCTCGAAGTTGAATTTGATCTCGAAGTTGAGTTTGATCTCGAAGTTGACTTTGATCTCGAAGTTGACTTTGATCTCGAAGTTGACTTTGATCTCGAAGTTGACTTTGATCTCGAAGTTGGCTTTGATCTCGAAGTTGAGTTTGATCTCGAAGTTGAGTTTGATCTCGAAGTTGAGTTTGATCTCGAAGTTGACTTTGATCTCGAAGTTGAGTTTGATCTCGAAGTTGAATTTGATCTCGAAGTTGAGTTTGATCTCGAAGTTGAGTTTGATCTCGAAGTTGAATTTGATCTCGAAGTTGAGTTTGATCTCGAAGTTGACTTTGATCTCGAAGTTGACTTTGATCTCGAAGTTGACTTTGAACTCGAAGTTGACTTTGATCTCGAAGTTGAATTTGATCTCGAAGTTGAGTTTGAACTCGAAGTTGACTTTGATCTCGAAGTTGAGTTTGATCTCGAAGTTGAATTTGATCTCGAAGTTGAGTTTGAACTCGAAGTTGACTTTGATCTCGAAGTTGAGTTTGATCTCGAAGTTGAATTTGATCTCGAAGTTGAATTTGATCTCGAAGTTGAGTTTGATCTCGAAGTTGAGTTTGATCTCGAAGTTGAATTTGATCTCGAAGTTGACTTTGATCTCGAAGTTGACTTTGATCTCGAAGTTGACTTTGATCTCGAAGTTGACTTTGATCTCGAAGTTGAGTTTGAACTCGAAGTTGAGTTTGATCTCGAAGTTGACTTTGATCTCGAAGTTGACTTTGATCTCGAAGTTGATTTTGATCTCGAAGTTGATTTTGATCTCGAAGTTGAATTTGATCTCGAAGTTGAATTTGATCTCGAAGTTTAGTTTGCTCTCGGAGTTGAGTTTGATTTCGAAGTTGAATTTGATCTCGAAGTTTAATTTGATCTCGAAGTTGATTTTGATCTCGAAGTTGACTTTGAACTCTTTGAGGAAAAATAATGGAACAGTAGGGTTTTTTAATTGATGAAACGAGTATCGGTCAACAGACTTCAGGTCACGTTTCCAGTGATGCCAATTCGAACCGATTCGTTATGTCAATGCATGGCAAAAAAAAAACTCCGACGACAGGTGCTCGGACTGCTTCAGTAAATGTCACGTCCGAGGAAAATGTGCAACCTACACTTAGCTACATCCGTCTCTCCGAAGTCGAATTTGTTGTACTGGGACTGTAGTCGATAATAAGACACATTGCATAGGTAGCAGACCGCATTATCAGATGGGCTCAATTGCCTACTTTTCAATAAATTGGCCAAGATTATAGACAAATACAGTAATTTATGTGTGGCACAGCCCCTGATCAGCCTACCGCACAATCAATTTATAGACCGTTGAATTGTATTTTAGTGCTGGAAAATAGAGCAAACGATAAAAACCATCAGTAAAACAGACTCTACGTGGGTATTTCGGTCAAGAAGTTCTGAAGAAAAAACGAAATACCAATAAGAAAAGGGGAAAGAGGAAAGGGAACTAAGAAGAGGAAAAAAGTAAAATTAATAGAAAAACAGTAAAAAAACATTTACGACCATCATATTTTTTAAAAATATTCTATACATTGAGGACCGCCTTCCCATTTATTTACCCCGATAGTTCTGATACCATTTAACTTACAAGTTAGTGTACCATTTCTTTTCATTTCGATACACTGCTAATGATAAATGCGGTCATGTAATATCGTTACTCGAACTAAGTGCCTAAGTACGTTCGATGTGCAGTTTTTGAAAGGCATAAAAACTACCGGCGGACCTTAGCATTGCTGAGGTTATGTCTCTGTCCGTCTGCTAGCCATTATTTCTAGATGGCGGGACTGAACGGCGTTTTTACAAAATCGCTCCCCCTCCGCGTTATCGCTATTAGAGGCTGCACCTTTTACGGCTTTACGTTAGTTTACAGCTCGTGTATATATTTCTTTCGCTATACCATTCAATAGGAGTTATTTCGCTCTGGTTGCTTCTTCTCATCTCGTTGGCCCGATCCTTGATTACCACCGGAATTAACGATCGTGTTGGCAAGCGTCGTTCGGAGCCGAGAGCGATACAATCAAGCCGTTCGCATCCTTTTGGATCGGGATGAAAACCGATCTATCCAAAGCTCATCAGATCCTTGTGAGAAGAGTCACTCTTTACAAGTTACAAATAATAGGATACCAATATTATCGGACGCTATACGGCGTCATAACAAGTTGTTTATAGCGGAGGAGCCGGCGATGAAATCTTATTGGGTGTACCTGCCCAGGCATACCTGAGCTCGCAAAATGGAATGGAACGAAATAGGAAGACCGTTGGTAAACGGATAGATTAATTTATATAGATCTATAAAGGTGAGCAATTTAGAAATAAAAATAAATATTTCCTAATTAATACATTTTAAAGGAATAAAGGTAAATGCGTGTGTAAAACAAATTGCTCCAAAAAGAAAAAAATTCTTCAAATTTCCGAGAAGAAAGTAACGCTAGGTAGCACTCTTTTCATCGCATCACGGAAGATCACGAACGTATTTGAAACAGACGGTATGCGGCCGATGGCTGTCACAATCAGGGCTCGTTTGTGGACAAGGGTCCACCGGAAGTCCATTGCTGACGTCTCACGTCATCAGGTCAAGTTTAGAAAATGGACGCAGCATGTGCTGCCGGTTCGGATACGAAGCAGAAGTACATCTTTTCATCGGCTCCGCTTAACACGTCCGGGGCGTGCGTTCGAACGCGATGCTTGGCTTTGTCCTGGCCACAAAATTAGGGACCTCAAAGACGTCGAAAAGGCGGCCGCAGGTTCGGCTGTTCTGTCCACAGCCGAAAGCCGCCTTTTCTGCCGTTGTGATTAATGTATAAATGAACATCCGTAGGACGGCATGGAGGAGGGAGTAGGATTTTTTCCGTCCCGAGGAGATGTCAGAAAATGCGGTCTGCCAAGAAAATGAAAGGTTTTCAAACATTTGAGGAACCGTAGGATACGGTGGGGAAAGGTATTCGAATCGTGATGTTCGAACAATAAGGCCCGAAGGACGAGTAAGAACTAGCCCTACAAACAGGTTGGGTTCTTTTCTTTCTTTACGGGTAAAACCACGTAATTACACGACGCATGCGCTGACAGGGAACCTCCCTTTTGGGTATAAGTTACTGTGAATGCTTCGGTTTGTGTGGCATCGCTATACCCACCAATGTAATAGCATCAGGGCTGGGCTGAGAACTCGAAAAATATACGGTTCTGGCGTTAATAAGGTTTCCCAGTTTCATTAGCGGTAATTACAGTGAGCCATGGGGAGGCCAGACGGCAAGAAGGGGAACATCCTTGAGCCGTCCAGGTTTTCAATGGTTTTATGTCGATTTCAAAGCACGTTAGGTAGGTAGGTACCTTCCATATACATTTCGTACGGGTCGTAAACAGCTAATTATTGCTCGGGTAAGAAACCGCCATTTATCTGTAACGATCACTCAAATGCGGGAAGAGGAAAAAATCTTTCCACTTCCATTTTGAGATGGTTTTCCATCGGGTTACATATGCTTCAGTATTAATGTATTGTCATATTTTAACAAACCCGTCGCGTACTATAGGTACACTTACCATCTGCCCCGGAAGAAAATTAACTTTTGTAGGGAGTCATGAGAAGTTCCTGGAGCTGTTTTGCTTTGGAACTTCGACTTTTGAACTTACGAAGGGGAGAAATCTCCATAACTTCAATTAGGTTTCTCCTTAGCTTCAATTCTCGGTATTGTTGATTGGTCTACGGCCGAGCACAACAGTTCGTTGACAGGCCTGTAAGTAGCAGTAATCACATCCGTGAAACCACCTGCTACGAGAGCCAATTAATAAACAAAATCGTAACAGAATCTCATAGGAACGTAGGAAATGAGATTGGTAACAAAGTACAGTCGGTTGAACACCTACCAAAGTATTCAAGAACCAATAGTTGTTAGGTACGGAACAGACGTTAAAATTGGAATACAGAGGCGGATAATTCGGTGTTATCTATCAGACTACTGGAAAACTCATTATCATACCTTCCATTTCGGGTAACTATGAACGTTTGGGTATTGACTTAAGTATAGCCGGTACCACCTGTTTGTCCGACTTGGCGCCGCTCTGGCCAGCAGCCCAGACGAAACTGTGTTTGTATAAGTGGTCAGTTGATGGAATGCTGGGGCGATCCGGTCATTTACATTTTGGTGATGGAAATGCGTATGACAATAGCTACCTTCGGGAATGCCTCTAGCAGTGGAGCGATTCGTCAAAGTTGGAAGTTCCTCATTGGGCGTTGAGTTATGTAGATGATGGCGCCATTGTAATAGATGGTGCAACTCGTAAATATATGGAGAAGTCGAGGTTGTAAACGATACAGGTGTAAATAAACAGATCAATTGCTCTCGTTCTTAAGTCAATTGGAGGTGTTCCCTATAGGGAGAAATACAAATGTGTTGAAACCAACACCCCCAGCTTCAAGCGGGTTAGGACCAATTATCGTTCACGCATACAAATCAGATAAGAAGCTCCCATGGCCTCTTACTCAAATGTTAACTCAAGGCAGCTGGAACTTGAAAACGCCATGTATTTGAATGGATAAAGCTATACCTTGTGGTTACTAATGCTTCATACATCGAATTGAAGTTCAAGATACAGGTGTGAATAAATAGTAAGATTTGAATAATGTTTAGAAAATGGTGTTATAATGTGGTAACGGAGTAGGCGCCAATAGGGCGCCAGCGATAATCACCAAGAACTGTTGAAAATGATGATACTGAATAAATGCTGCTCGTACCTAATAATTTAGAAGTTACTCATCAACAACAGCTATTATACAGGTGCAAGAGATGGTATTTCGTGGTAGAACGCACAGATATTTGGAATACCCTAAAAAACTATTCTGCCAAAAAATTAAACTTTTAAAAATTTAAATTTAACTTTATAAAATTTTTCTAGGAGAGTATCTAGCATTATTTTCAGGGAAACATTAAACATTTCAAAATTGATTTTGAGAGAAGAATCTATTATGTTTGTAAATCGTAGGAGAAACAGGACAAACAGCAAACCTTCAATGCACAGCAGCTGATTGAGATCTCTTTGCCCGGTGGCTGAAGCCAGAATAAAGGCGGGTTCACGAAAAATCGCATTATCTCTAGTGCTCTCAGCCCATTTAAGAAGGATTATAGTCCCCAAGTTTGCTGAAGAGTTCCTTTGAGTTTTGGGATCCCGAACTTCCCAGCGGATGTGGGATTCATACAGTATTGATACAGGTGACATCGTTCAGGTAAAATAGGCTTATTGCCTCCAAACCAGATGTCTCCATATTTAGTTTAGGATGTCCACTTGAGTTGATCGGACCGTTCAAAATTCGGTTCAAGTGAGTGTGTCGTGAGTTTTTGTTACCAGTGGGTATGGTAAGTTAAAATCGGTTGACTCTTCTCGATGTTCTGCCCAAGTTCATAATTGTTCATGAAATGAATGAGAAAAAATTGAGCACCAAAAAAGTGACTCCATAAATTTTTCAACTGGGAGGTTCGTAGAAAATCTGGTCAAATATTTTTTCAGCGATCAGAAAATTCTACGTCAGACCGCGCAGTCGTGGGCGACCGATTGAAAGAATCTCCCATTGGTGATTTTTTAAATAAAAATTGGATTGTGGGACATCGTAGTCGGATTATTTGAACGATGTTTGCTCAAGGTTCTCTCCCCTGGAGCTATAGGTAACAAGTATCTATATTAGCTGCAAATTCACAAGAATCAGATCCTATAGAGAGTGCGGCAATAGGATTTGTATTATTGATCCAGGGACGAGGTTCAGGTATAAATAGGCTTATTGCCTTCCGGCCTACCAGATGTCGCCTGTCTAGAGGATGTTCCCTCGGGTGACGACACTGTTTAATAACCGTTTGGGCGTAGAGGGGGACGTACAATGACGACAACGGCCGAGGTTTTGTGTCGTCATCGGCTCGACAAGGTGAAAAGAATAGGAAGACGACCCGAGGCAAAATCAGTCCATTCCCAAATAGAAGGAATGACGTGGGGCCTGAGTCAAATACGGACTATAGTTTTGTTGGTAGGTAAAAGGGGCGAGATCCGACCGAAACGGAGGGTCTCGCACAATGACAAAAACCATGAAAAAAACCCTATGCCGAGTCGGTTTCGATCGCTCTCTTCCCACAAACTTGATTAACCGTATCACTAGTATCGTATGGGCTACTAATAAGTCAAGGTCTACCAGATTTTCGGGGCCCATAGGTCCTTTGCGGCAAGCTCGGTCTGTTTTGGATCGCGGCAAAAGGTCGCCCTTCGTCAAGGAAGCATCAAAGGCCAAAGGAGCCGGCACCGCCGATTTTCACGGTGCAGATTCTACCGAGGTATTTTTTTAGCACGGCAGACTGAACTCGAATACGGAACGGATCACGGGGAATGGGTTCGGACAAATGTTCGAGTTACATACAAAGAAACGATCATCTGATAGGAAACTAGGTATGCTCCTATAGTAGTATTCTATTGTCTGTCCCAGCGTTCCAATTGGATACAGAACAGTAGGTATCTCTTTTTGAATAAGCAATATTTCAAAAATATTGATGAAGCGAAAATTTTCAAAATTTTTAATAATATATTTTATGCAATAGTGACTGATGAGTGTTGATGTATTTCATCATTTTGGATAGATAATACCTATATTCTTAGATAAATTGATGGAGGATCGCGTAAAAATTATAGGTACGGACAAAATTCATTATAGTGAGTTCGATTCCCGGAAATATCATTCAACTTTGAAGATTAGCTGAGTTTTTCCTTATAGTTATTGATCCAAAACTGCTTCTTATCCTATGTTTGGCCAATTACTCCCATAAAGCAGTCAAGTTATTTGGTTGATTGGGGAAAAATAGGTACACATTTTTTCGAAACCTCATTTATTTTTTTGTGAAAAAAATGAATATTTTCCAACTACTCCAACCGGAGTATTCACTATGAAGATGATTGTGATCAAGCTAGACGTAGTTTTTGCCTTGAAAAATTTGTTGCACTCAATCAACCCACGATAAGACCGTTTTTCGATAAGCAGGTCACCTGAAGGGGATGAAATTTTAACGACCGCAGAAAAAACCCGTAGAGATGGAAAGACCCACCCCCGGCGGAAGGAGGGCAGCCAACAATAGAGATATTGTAATCTCAACCACTAGCGGAACATCATAAGCCAATTAGGAAGGTCAGGGAAGGCCGAGGTCTTTACGCGACGGGATGGGATATCAGCCAAGCCACGGGAGCAGGAGGAAAGCGAAATAGGAAAAAGTTGCTTTGCTATACGAAGAAATTAGGGCGTATCCCTCATCCGCCAACTGTTGTGAGTTCCCCTCGAACCGGCAGATGCTCTGCCTTCTCGGCAAACTAACTCTCCTGACTCGTTTTTGACGGCATATGGCCACTCTCTTTCTTATTCCTTTCTCCTTCATTTCGGAAAGGAAGACAGAGATATGCCAAGGAAATTAATACTTTCGAGTGATAAATGAGAACTGCCTAACGACTTCGGAATTTATCTATATTTGATAGAGAGCGAAGCAGGGGCGGTTGTGACTATTACTAGGGTGGCGGACAAAAACCAGATATTTCTGATCGAATAATTCCAAAAATGTGGCGTCTGGTCAATAAGTGCGGGTGATCTGATAGAATTAGTTTCGTGTTCTTGCGAATGGAAGTCCAAAATTGCTAGTGACGACTCGGTAAGTATAATGAGGAACATGCATGAAAAACGAAATCCATTTTTTCCGCCAGAATGATGCTGTTTAGGATGCGAAAATAATGTAATGATGGTCTACAACGAAAAAACAACATTTTTCCTAGTGAAAAACGCTAATGAAAAGTGCCCTTTTGAATGTGGCGGTTAACCGTATGACGTCACTGTGCGGATGCGACTGCACGTAGTTTCTTAACGTAACGGCAAAAAATCCGTTATCTCCGTCCTATCACAGCATACACACATGAACTCGGATGAGGTTGCACTGGTGTTCACGGGAAGATGACATTACACTGTGTAACCTTGCGGCTGGCCATTTTCCCGCTCGACTTCAAATCTGCGATTTTCACTAAGCCTCCATCCTCTTTTCCGAACCGCCATCCACCATAACACCATTTTCGAAGCCTAACAAGGAATACCTATTATGGCGAAAAAACAGTTTATTTTTTTCATGCATGTTCCTCATTGGTTGTGGTCGATGGCAAATAAAAACCAACTTTTACTCAGTTAAAAGTCGACTCCTCTGGTGATTAGTTTGGTAAATGCAAAAAATGACTGGGAAAGCTAACATTCTGGCCCAGTTTTTTCGGACGGTACGCGGGATATTTTTTTTTTTATTTCTCGTCCGGAATACACGTTGGAAACTTCCACGGAAGTTACCACTTGTGGTAATTTTAAAAAATAGGCCCATTTTTTTATTATTTAAATTGATGTTAGAAAGCTGCAAATACCGTAAGATTATAGATAATTTAACTAGTAAATAAGCTGAAGTATTGAACCCTTGAAGGAAGACAATCTAAAGAGTGAACACCCCGTGGAAGTTTGAGTCGGATATGCACCGTTCAAAATAGATATATCTGGAGCCATAAGTGAAGCAATTACAAATCATTGTGGATTTCGGTATTTTGCCTATTTGAGTTCAAAATGATCTATCAAAATTGAGTAGGTACAGTACAACATATCTTTACATATATTGGGGAAGATCCGCTGACACCTCATTTGCACACCCTCCGCCTTCGAAACTTGCTCATCCGTTTCAGAATTCAATCCGCTATAAAATCCTTTATCCACCCCTCGTTGGCCAAGCGCAAATAATTAGACGACTACCCAGTCCATCGGTGGTTCAGCAGATAACTTGATAAACATGAGTCCTAAATCTGTACAGATCTGTCGAGTCGTAACCCTTCTAACAGGGAACGTTCATACAACAGATTTCGCAGACAGGGGAGGTGGGCATGTCGCTGAAACTCGCATTAAGGATAATACTTTCACTGGTACAAGTAATGCGATTAGTCGACAAAAGCGCGGACGTGTTCTGGACAATAGCAAGTGATTAGCCGTCGACGGGTAGAAGAGCTGCACAGGCGACAATGGACCCAGCAGCTTGTGGAGGAAGCCTTCAGCCCAGAGGAAATCCAAGGACTGGATTTAGTCGTTCCAATCAGAGGCACCCTCCCTTTTTTAAATCAGCTTTTTAACTGACTGGTTTGTTGGTTGTCACATGTAAAAAAACAACTCCGCCGACAAGAAATATCAAACATGTTAACTAAGTGCTCGGAAGCTGCATTGAAAATGTCAACGCCCACAGTCGATAAATCGTGCGCAATCTATTGTACGGATAACAAGAGGAGGAAATTAGACAGTTGAATGAGGCAGTTAGCGGCTATTTTATAGGGTTACTACAGCTACGCTTCAAAATTATAAGGTGGAATAAATATAAAGCTTTTCCAAGTCGAATTGTAAACTTTCCAAACCAAATTGAGAATTTTCCAAATTGCTGACATAAACCGATCATCGTCACCAAGGATGAAGATTGTGAGTGATTATTTCATAGAGCTGATATTCAGCCAACTGCGAGCACATGAAATTGTAGAAATCTAGCCTCCAAAATTGGAAGATAGATGGATTGGGTGGCCTGTTTGAGAGGCATTCCAATATTTTTCAATTGCCTACATTTAGTCGCACCTCTCAAAAAGGAAAAGAACCCATCCGGTTTCAAATTTTTTCGAGTTTCAATCTCATGGGGTGAGAATGCTGTTTCATCTTATTCGTTGGATGTTTTCAGATTTTCAAGCATAGCGAATCTCATTCTATTATTGCTCCATGCATTTGTAGTATATGTTGGTACTGATTGATTTTTAGCTGTCACAAGAAAAGGGATTATCCAGTAATGAAGCCACTATCACTAGAAAGATTACATTTAATAGAAGATTCGTTCCCTCCCTCTCGATCGATACAGGCATTTTTCAAGGAACGGATTCTATTGTGTATTTGGCGTGAGCCTGCGATGCTGGTGGAAGAGGCCTTTACACGGCATAAGAGGGATGCTGGTATGCTGCCTCTTGTCGGGACACTCCACCGAGCCCATCACGACCCTCCCACGCCGTTTGACGACAAGCACGACCCTGGACTACAACCACTTGAAAAAGTTCCTCACCAATCGAAGAAGAATTGAAAAGGGTTGGGAACTCTATGGGACAAGACTCAGCTAACTATAGATACGTAGGTTGTCGGTGGTATTCTTTCCGTATTTGTTCCCACCACTTGGCCCTTGACTACAAGTTGAATTGGATAG
Organism: Nesidiocoris tenuis; assembly: GCA_036186465.1. Lineage (NCBI taxonomy): Eukaryota > Metazoa > Arthropoda > Insecta > Hemiptera > Miridae > Nesidiocoris > Nesidiocoris tenuis. The sequence goes on along the minus strand of AP028912.1, from coordinate 10,286,006 downwards.
GGACTTTTCTTCTCCGACGTTCTTTTATTCAGTCTTTCTGCATCGAAGTCTCAAGGAAGTTCAAGCAATCGATGCTAGGGTATTAAATACCCTAAATGCCATTAAATTTTAGTCGAAAATTAGTATAGTCTGAGCTTAAATATAGCGCTAAACCCAAGTCTTCTTCGTACGAGGGAGAGTGATTTGGCGTCTCCACATTTGGCCACATCGTTGCCACCCAGATGGCCCACATAGTGGGAACAGTTTTATAAACATTGTGGATTCGTTTGATGGAGATTCTCTCTGACATTTGTTATTCGATATTCAAATGAAGGCATTTGCACTATCTTGTACCTGGAGGGCCTTACGTTCAAACATGCAAAAGGTAATATCAATTTATGGTTATCACTCATCATCACCCATCAGCCTTCCCATTATTCATCAAAAGAAAAAAAACATAAATAACATACCTACCTATAAGACAAGAAAGTTGTTCGAAATGAAATTTCATTTTGGTAGGGAACATTCGTCGATGTTCTCACAACATAATATTATTATTTTAAGGTCATCCCAATCGGTCAAGTCATTTATTTAGAAATGCATAGCCCGCATACAAGACATTTATTTTTATATTCACGCATTATTGTTTGTCACCAATTCCAAAGGTTTACCCTATCAAAGGAGTCATAAAATCGTCTATTCGAAAATGCTATAGTGTTTACAGAAATTCAGTTGACTTTACTTCAATACCTCTTCCGTCCGGGAACTCGTCACGGAACGGTATTTCAATCGTATACCTCTTTTGTATCGATCATTCGAATAACGACGCGGATCTCGGCGTTTTTCCACTGTAACCATTCCGAATGCGAGGCTATTTCACGTTCTTCCTTCGATCGTGTTCACTCGTCTCTGCGTGTCGAGTTAACGGTTTAATTCAACTACAACTGTCATCTTGAGCCTGATGTTTACAACGAGACGTGGGTTGATCTGTCCGCGACCATTGGCCAACCACGTAATTGGGTCTGGACTATGAAAGGAGTCTGGTCGCAGTCTGCCTACAACAGTCTCTGTCCTGTCTAGATTGATGGTCGATGGCCGGTCGATAGGTATTCCTACCTACCTAGCGGGGTAACAGTTAGACGACATAGTGAACTCATGCTTGATGTTTCTAAATAGGGTGACATATTATAGGTTATTTTACTAATAATATAGATAGGTACGTGCACACCAATACTTACCGCAGGTGATTTTTAAATTCAATATCCAAATACTTCGGCGAAAACTTCAAAGGAAGAAATTCCCATTCAAATTTTAAATAGCAGGAAGCATTGATGGTAATGTCGCATCTTGACACAAACGAAACCATTGCATCTAAATTGTTTATTTTGCTTGGCCTGAATTTTCTTTGTTGGTGCATCAATAAATCCACTAGGTAGTTACTCCAACTTAAAATAAAACAACGGCAATAAAATTTGGTGAAACCAATCTTAGCGCACGCAAAGCACCAAATTCACCAATGTCAATGTTCTCAACCGATTGACCCTAGTGGACCGTAACCTTGGTCTGGCATTTTCTCTCAGCTCAGACCAAAGCCGTCGCCAGTAGTGGGTGTTGGATTTCACCATGAGCCGCTGTCGCAACCTGCCGCGGACGCGCGGAAGCCTGCGTGCGCCCTTGGTGTAACTTTACACCAATGTTGAGTCCGACTGAGATACCGAGTTCGAAAATACGCGAGGGATAAGCCCCCAGGTTCGTGCCGTGCGAAAGAAGCCAGATGCCAGTAGACGCGGCCACCGGGGGCGCTCCGACCGCCTGCGTCGGATCAGATGTCGTCGTATGTCCCCTCCGGTCACTCCGCGTCATGTATTGTCTCCTCTCAGCCGAGAAGCGAATGTCACCCCTTTGCAGGGGCACACTTGAAATTTTCGGCCTCCTCTTTGGACAAACGGCGCCCACTTGAGGTTTTCGTGGTTGAAATTTCAAATACTCTACAACAACTCCCTCCAAAAACAAATTTCGATAATTTTTCATGCTAATATAATATAATTCCCATAAATTGCGGTATGCCTATTTTCATGGATATAATCTCCCATCACTGGCAAGCTGCTCTTGATTTATAAACTTATCACACTCCGTCCACTGTCAACATATTACAACGGGGAAAAACCTCGCATGCCCCCTTTGGAGGCCTTATTTCAATATTTATTAAATCTTACCAGCCCGATAAATTGGTTGAATTCGTGCTGCCTTGCCTCGGGCTTTTTAGTCCGGGAGTCCCTAGAAGTCCGGTCTTATTAACCCATCCTTCCCCTTCAACTTCCAATTCCTCATCGTATTCCCCTCTATCCTAACTCTTCATCGTCCTATTTCTCTTCCTTGGATAATAAAACCAATTATTTGGACCCTGGGCAGTTCATCGTCTGCCTCTCGCACAGCCTTTTATCAACGGGGCTCAAAGTTTAATTTTTCAATGTAATCTGTCCAACACCAATAATCAAGGTGAAAAAATTATTAATATTCGGAAGGAGGCTAAAAAATTTCACACGTGGGTCGGCTCGGGCGGTGAGTTGAATCTCAGTTTACAAAACCGGTTGATATTTTCGAAGAATCAGTACCTAATTGATGCTGTTATTCATGTTTCAATTTTCATAGTTCCTGCCGAACGGCCCGTTTGCCGGGGCCTCACAAGGAAATTCGCCTAAGTTTTTTCATGAATTAGAAGATTTTTTTACCACAATTAGGTAGCTTAATAGGGTGTCTGAAGAGATGTAAAATGTTAAAATGGTGCTATGCACATAAGTAGTACCTTAATTTGCTTATGAATTAAAAAAATAAGTCCAAGTCTTTGGAATTCGAACCATCTAGTCCATCTGGTGGACCAAAAACGGGTAACCCCATAGACCACAAAAATCAGCTGTCAGAAAAGAATGTTTTCGGGGTTTTGTATGAATACCTGTTCATAAAAATTATCAATAAATTATAATCGTTGGTTTTATTATCGATTTAAGAGTTGTCACTCCAAACCGACCAACAAAGCTCCTCTGTTGCTCTAGCTGTGGGGTACCGATGAAATTCACTCGACAGGATGACTAATTAAATGCTGATTGACGTGAATCTGATAGGGCGCAAACTAGCTGATAGCCACCTTGTGAGGCTCTATGTTGGCCAGTTACTGCCAGCTCCGATCTCGAGCCCTCCCGCCATGAATCACCCAATTACCGTCCTTTTCGAGTCAAAGGCGAGTTTGTTACATAATGAGCTGGATGCTGGTTTGCTGGACAAGGAGGAAACCGGACATGACCCATAACATCATATATCTCAAGTTCGAGAGTGTTTCCAGTTCATACTTGAACAAATCAATGGAATATCTCGGTATCGGAATTGTCAAAAAGTAGGTAAGTGAAAAAAAATAACGAGCTTTTGAACTTCAGAATTTTGATATTTGAAAATCACAGTGGAGAATCGAGGCCGACGTGTCTCCAGATTTGCTGGCAAACCGGGAGGCCGAAGTTGCAGTATTAAATGCACACGTCATTGGCCAATTTTTTAATGAACCTGGACTAATTTTGACAGGTTTTTTATAGTCTCAAATGCTTTGAGATTCCCATCAAAAAGTCAAGCAGCACATTATAGTTATAGTGCTATAAAATAACCTCTATAAAAACCTACGATTATCTCTGGATATTTTTGACTGCGGTGTAAAGGTGTTTAGGTAAGTAAGCCTGAACTCCATGCTTGGACCATGCGGCTGACAATCAGATGGATATTTTTTTGCGGCAAGATGGAGAACAATCCAAGAAATAATGTTTCCTAAAATTTTAATGGGGATTCTCCGGCGTTTAAGTTGATTAGTATACCAATATGGTTTAATGCTATACTGACTTGAGGACTCCTCATTCCCGTTGCGGTTATTTGTACGAGCTGATAAACATCACGCTGCAGGATCGCCATGTGCTTATTTATGTATAAGATCGTCACTATAGGAAAAGGGTCGTTTAAATTGCTGCAAGAAACGCATAAAACGGCGAGACACCTTTCATGACATTGGCGTGAGGAACCTCCTCCTTCTGGGCTGGCAGTTTATGGAATTGTGATTGGAATCACGTTCCTGATTGCAGAAGCGACTTGTGAAGAGGACGAGAAGAAAACTCGACAACGTGTGCCCCCAGTATGGCCATACAAAAGGGGCCGTCCTGAAATTCCGAAGTTATCCATCGGGAAAAACCATTTCCCCCACCAGTAGCGCCGTCCATCAGAGACGATCTTATAGGATCCTGATTTACCGACAAGTTCTTGTCGGCTTTCGACACATAAATCACATTATGTTGCGAATATTCTTCTTCTTTCGGTTCCCTTCCCCGTGCGAAATCCCCCACTTATACTGCGCTCCCTTATATTTTTTGACATTGAGCAAAATATAAGAAATAAAACAAGGCGGGAAAGTTCGCAAGAAAAGAGGCTCGTTCACACGCGAAAACGAGTGCCGATACGAGATTCCTGCCGGAGTCGCAAAAACTAAATGAGGATGAATTTATTCAGCGGATCCCGCCTTTACTGATGTGATGGCTGTTAAACATAGCAAGTAACTTGATGTATTATTAAAAGGATTTTGCAAACCTTTCTAAACAAGGTTTTCAAACAAAGGAGGCAGAGGGAAAAAATCGCTGTTCCACTTTGGAATTTTTCGGGATATTTTGGTTTTGAACATGAATGAGTTGGAGTACGAAATTCGCATTTTGATGATAAAAATAACTTTCTTGACCATCTCGCTCAGACTGGTTGAAAATAAATGAGTATAATCATATGGGAATGTCCCTCAAAATTGTGCTCCCGGAAACCTAATTTATTGCTAAAATCTCCCCCTCAACTGCACGTTGGATTTTGGGGATCCAACATTTTTCGAAAATTTGGCATTTGACGACGAAAATGTAATTGTAAATGTAAATAACTTCAAAAAACAATATAAATTGATTGTATAGTCAAAAGTGCATTTGTGAAAACATTCATTCAACAAACATTAATCTCGCATTAATTGCAAGTGATTGTAATCGTATTAACAATTATGATTATGATTACGCCCAACTCTACAGTAAGTAAGCATATTACAGTAGTAAGCGAATTTTCCAGAAAACCCCGTTCAAGTCCCTCATCAGTAATTTTATCCATGAGTGCCTTTCTAGTTCTTCCCTTACGAAGGACGCAACCCTGTCCACTTTCCACCGCGTCATGGGAAATTCCGACTCCGACCGAAGGACCTCGTCTGCAGGAACTCCTCCAGGAACTTGAAGAGAGGACTTCAAGAACTCGGCTCTGCCGGGAAGAGACGGTCACGAGGTATAACTAAGTGGCTTATTCACCTGTCAGCCGTTGTTGAGAAAGACAACCCGGCATTAACCTCTGGCGGGCCGCCTGATTAGGGCCGACTTGTTGTACACACTTACATCTCGAATCCTATTTGTATTGCTGCCATTAGCCGCCTACTACACGACCTTCCAGTTTCTTCAGTTTATCATTCCTCCTTCGATTCTTCTCTTTCTCATTGCCTCGCAAAAGTATTCCACGTCCCGAGTTTCCCAGCGACAGGTTCGAGCTTTGATGTCTTAGCGGGTTCACTTATCTACTTGTTCAACAAGATTGCTGCATGCTTCAAATTCGCACCGATCAACACATGCAGAACGTTATAAGAGCAAGTCGATGAATAAGATAAAGATAATAATCTGCGCTGTAGCAGCAGAACCTATAGGTTAATGGGGCTTCTGGATTTTCAAGCATCTAAATCTGTTCTCATTCATATACATTGCAAGAGTAAGTTCTTTGATTATTCAAGAAAAAAAACCAACAATCCAGTTCTACATTTGCACGAAGTTCCATCCGATTCGTATAAAGGAAAAATTTTTCCGGAGATTTTCAAGCAAAGTCAAGACTGAAAAGCTGCGTAGGTTTTTCGTATGTACACAGATTGAGCTTCTCATTGCTTTCGTGCCGGGCTAACTGTTCAGACGAACGCTATAAATAACGAGCCCGTTCAGCCGTTCGCCGACTCTATCAAAACAAAGGCAAAACGGCTGACTAATAGTACGGTTGTTTTATTCACCTCAATTGGTCGGGTGGAATCAAACTGGGGGGAACAGGAAAAACGGTAGAGATGGTATCCGAAGCTGTGGAATCTAGTGGAACACCCTTTCCAGCAAGCTGATCGTATCAAACAAAACACTAGTCAATAAATCAGTCCGGCGTTTGTTGGAGAGCACCAGCTTGAGCCGAAGGGTCCAGAAGGGAAGGGGTATACGAAAACGAACTGGCCTCCCGAAATAATTGGACCTAACTCTACAGACGAGTCCTCCGGAGCGAACGGAAGAACTTTGCTCTCTTCAAATGTGAAAATCACCGGAACACTTCATAGTTCAACGCAGTTCTTTCTCTGGCATTATACAAGTTTTCCCTTCGGTCTCAACCTGTGGAGGATAATTACTAAACATTTTTTCACTATACATTATACGTGTATTGTGTGGTTTGAAAGAATCGACCCCGTCTACTCTAATTACGGAGCAATTAAAACTTCACGATGAAACCGGAAAAAAATTGTAGAGCTGAGAGATTTATTATCTAGAACGAGCGTAGTATACGAGGCGATACTTCTCGGTTCGTGTGGGGCATGCAGTAAAAAGGCATAAATGTATAAGAAAGAGAGGGTTAACCTGCGAGGGTTATATGGGACCAGGTGGGCGATAAATTTCAGAATGACAGTGGAAGGTGCATCCCTGCCTGAAGCTGCAGATTTCTTATCTACCCCTCAACCGTCATATCGTGCTAGTGCCTGTACAGAATCGAAGCTGAGCTGTTCCATTTTGCAGCTTCTAGGGAAGATTTCTCCCGTATTTACAGAATGAGTGGTCAGTACGTTGATCGTACTTATCAAAAAGTATCTACATTATGTAGGTAAATCGTCCATACCGAAATTATAAATGAATGAATCTCAAACTTGTCGTGAACCAAGTAAGAATGCAAAGATAGTCATTTTCCATCATTCAATCAGCATTTATGAATAAAAAATTTTTAAATACAAAAATAGCGAGAATTTCACCGAAAACCGGACTAGTAAAATGCAAAATTCGAATTTTCATCGATTTTCGCTGCTCCTCAAGTTTAACTGATAGACGTATGGTTAGCAAAAAGAATTTGCTATTCAGTAACTGAAGGCTCATTGCTAGTCATTCGAGGCACCTAACAAAACTGTCGGCCCCTTCCAATTTGCAACCACAGCGTTTGGAAAGCCTTTGTGCAACAAAATAGATGTCACGCTCAGTAGATGAACTTGGTCTGCTGAAATTCTATTCATCGTAAGTAATGCGATGCTCACGACGTTTGGCCGACACAGCATTTTTGAAGGACAAGTCCACCGCTAGTCGAGACCTTTTCAGATTGTCACATTCGTTCTCTAAGCGGACGAATCGGACGGCTCGTCTAGTTTGCACAGCTTTTCATTCTGCCTTCAATGCGATATTCATATTATTCATGCGAGTCTCGCGACACATGAAGAAACGAACTCATAATCTGTGATTGATGGTCTTGAATAATCGGAAAAGAAAATTTAAATTTTATTCTTGTTCCACTAATTTGACACTCAGTAAATTTCTATCCTGAGAGAAATATAAGCAATGTCATTGGAACAATCACTTCCCTTCCTAGAACTAGGTTTTATTGCGGGCGATATCTTAAATATTTGGTTAGTCAGACAGGCACATTTCGGGAAGCCTATAAAAATAGTACCTAGGTAGCTCCGCAAAAATGTTTATCGTCTCATCCATGGGCACTCACGAGAAAAATCTTAGCGGAGCTATAAAATTTTTCTGCTCCCAATGTTGCGATAATTTCCAAGAATCGCCATTGTATGAGTCATTCCGATAAGTCTCCCCAAAGCGAATGACTCAACAAACCGTCCCATAAACGGAACGTAGGGCAATGAAACGAGGACGGAATCAGGAATGTTATTGAGGAAGGAAGCCAACGATATTTCAGGGCACGATATTCGAGATAGGCTGGGTCACATCAGTTTGAGCCACAGGGAGAGAAAAGCCTTCAGAAACATTTCGGACGTAAATCCTGACATACGAGCTGAGAATTAGCTGGGCGGCCGTTTAGTGTTTTTTCAGTCCCTCTCCTCATGGGTGGAGCGTCAGACGCCATCCTATAGCCATATTATCTTTTCATCACTTTATCGGGCATTGGTGTCAGCCAAAACGGCTGGATTGACAATCAATTTGTATTTTCGAGCATTGCGAATCATTTTCAAGTACCCAACTATCGTATCTGCAGTTTTTTCGAATCAGCAATTCAATAAAGTGTAAATCATCCCAGTTCTTCATTCATTGACTTTTTTATGAATCACTAGCTAAGGATTTTAAATTCTCCAGCAGGACTCGAGCCTTGCTGGACTCCTGTCGGATAGTAAAATTGTTGCGATTCCTCCTTGATGTCATTTATGCATGAATTCGGCGTATCAAGAAAGATTCCGTCGCTCCTCGGGTGAGGAATAGATATTTTACTTATTAATACCAACCTCACGAATTTTAAAATGAGCCCTCTTTATTTTACTCAAGAACAGGGTTACTGGACAGAATACACAAACACCTACGAATATATTTCGAGCGAAATACTATTTTTATAGCCTCGCATTTACGCTACAATAACAAACGAGTTCATCCCTCAAACTAGATTAGTTTCCAAATAGCTTCGCACTCATGAGAAAACGTCAGCTGTGAAATTCTAATCCGCAATAAGAACAGATACAAAACGGCCCTAACGACAGTAGCAACCGCTCCCATTCTTTCGAAACCCTTCTCATGCAAATCGCTCCAACTCTTATAATTCTAAAACGCCCTTTAATCCGGTGACCAGTCAAGCCAGAGTTTTTTCACGCCCTCAGTCAGCATTTTTCACCCTTCATGTTTTTTGTGTCTCATTTAGCGACTACCGAGCTCGTAAGGTATTGAAGCCGGTGGTGGATCTCGTATTCTATTCAATTGGACTCCTTTTGCTTTGGTGACATTGAAAAAAGGATGACAATAAAAAAGCGGGCCTCTTTCTTCAGAGTTTAGAACCCTTCGTCGGCTGGTTGGGCGAGGTATTTTTTCCAGCTCATACCGGCTCTCGATCTTTAGGAATTCAAGGTTCAACTTGGTGGCAATTACTCATCAAACTCAAAAGATAAATCTTTCCGTGTAACCCTCTTTAATTTAATTGGGCATGGTTTCGGGACGGCGTTTCTTTGACCGATCGCCATTGAATCGGTGACTCATTCCACGGTCTTGATGTAAAAAAACTGAAAACGTCCAGGTTATAAAACAATTATAAAAAAGTCCGAGATAGACGCAAAGCCCTTGACGTCCGGAGTGGGAAGGTGTTGAAAAAACGTCATTTGAACTTCTGAAAGAAGACAATCGTTCTTCAGAGTGGAACTCAAGTCCCCGCCTTTCGTCTTGGATTGGAAATGTGCACTCTCAGTTTCGGAAGGGTCGGAGAGGGAGGGGAAGATCAAAGGCAGCAATTACTGTCAGACTGTTGTCACTAGGTAGGATTTCAAGTCGACGGATGGCTTGATGGGATGCTATCAGACTTTTAAGACAGCCTTGCCATTATCAAAAAGGGCGCATGCTCCTTCGGAAGTTCTAACATTTGATTGTGCGATTGAGACGAATTATTAGGGAATGGAGTGGTAACAACATCCCTCCCCCATGTCCCCCGATATGGCCATATCCCTGGAATGCGTTAGATACCTACGCAATAAATATTACAAATTCTTCTTCTTTGAAAACACGGAGAAAATCTTTAGTTGCGCTCTTTCAGCATTCGGCAATTTAATCGAAAGTTAAACCCTTTTCTTTCTCAGGAGAGTAGATTCACAGGACTTTTTCAGTCCGCACCCAAACGAAAGCTAAAATATGCTGATTGACAGTTATTACAGACCTACAGCTAAGGTTCCATAAAAGAACCGCTACGGATCAACCCGCCTTCGCCGGTGATGGATCGGCGTCAAATGATTTGCAGCTTCATCAGAAGCTTTTAATTTGATGACGCCAAGAACCGACGGTGTTGACGACCGGCACTAAACCGCAACTCAATTAAAAGCCAGCCGTTGGAAGGTGCAAAGTGTGACCTGTCGAATGATACGACTGACGAAATGAAAGAAACACCGTTAGAATTGAAGGGGACGTAGGATACCATTAGAACGTGGCCATCCTCTCGAATGATGGCCACCTCTCAACCATTCCGCATCACATATCAACATAATATACCTATAGTTGTGTTGATGAAGATATTAGCAGAGAACACATTCAGGTCTGCAGCGCATTTATGTCTTTTCGAAAAAAATTGTTATTCCCATAAGGATAGACTGATAATGTATTGATTGTCTACATCTTCTGTGGTCGAAAATGAAGGAAAAGGTTCTACTAGTTGTATCCAAATACCAGGCATCCAATTTTCATGCATTTTTCCAAGTCCGATTTAGAAACCCCTGTTTTTGGAATTTTCGTGTTTTTGGCGTTTACACACCAAAACAGCCGCATCTCCTCCAATTTTTGAGTTACATCGAATTTGAGGACACCGTTGGAAAGCTCGTAGTTTTCTTTCAGAGAGACCCCACATCCGACTTTTTTCCGGTTTACTCAAAACAACTAGGTACAGCCATTTTGGTGAGAAAACGTAATAAACACAAAAATGACAAAACAGAGTTTTGTTAGGGCGCTGGGAAAAAATGTCTGAGAGTAAGATTTGCTAGAAATGACTAGTGGAATATTTCCGCTAGTTTTTGAGAATCGAAGATGTAGGCTACACTCTACAATATTGGTTCTTCTTTCATTAAATTGAAATGAATATTATTCTTATTCCGTTTAATCTAAACAATCTGTCAAGGTAAGCTGAGTATTTCCAGTCGATTTACCAGCAGAGTTTCTCATGACAGACCATTATTGAAAACAGCACGATCAGGATTTGGAGTTTGATACCCAGCTGGGAATTCAAATCTGCGATGGCGCTTTCCATGATTTACAAGGTGATGGAACAGCTCCTTATTCATCGGAGACTGGTGTGGACCGTTAGAACCCCAGAGCGGGCTAAGGACGTGAAGTTGGCCATCTGAGACCGAGGACAAGAAATTAATCGATACCAACCACTGTCGGCGAATTCCACGCGAATTAAAGACGTCTCATCGTCTTTCACAGGACACGGCATCATTGATTTTCCAAGCCTGAGGAGCATCAGTCGGCTTGAGTACAGGCAGCTGATTTGAATTTCTATCCGCGGGCTTCACGAGCTGATTAGCAGGAATTGAGTTATCAGCATTTCGTGTTTGGACTTTCCCCGACTTTCCCAGAAGAAAGTAATTTGTCACAATTGTGACCAATCCTTTGGAAATTCTAGAACAGAAGGAATGGTTCATCAATGGAAGTGACTTATGTTGGGGTGCACAAATCATCAAGCATCCTACAAAGCATCATTAAATGATGCAAATTTTGCAGCATGATTTTCAAAAACTTCCCCAATCTGAGACGCCATACGAATTGGAATCACCACAGGAATAGAAATTCATGGATCTCCATCAGCACATTCATACGTGCAGTATAAAGAGGACTCCATTGGCCGTTTCTTCCAAAAGATTCAGGATTTTCTGAAGAAACCTATACTACCCAATTATTTATACCATTCTTGGGGAGGTGTCCAGAATGTGTCATCAGGTAACATCATCGAGGACTATAAATACATAATATAACTAGGTATGTTTGCTGGTCCTGTTCTTGGGCACGGTGGCGCATTCTTCATTGGCTATATTCATGATTCACTCCGAATTAAAGGGATCGATTTTAATACTTCAACAAGATGAAAAAACGAGGTCGAAGAATGAGGATAACACGATGTTGAAGGCATGAAATGGAGGGGAGGCTGCGATTGTCATTATATGATAAGACGTCCGAACCACGCCGGAGGGGGATTATAGGCCCAAAATAATTAGCGGATCGTGCCTTTAAGACAACAAGGCGGCGGCTCCTTCAACGAGCAGAGGAAACTCTTTTCGAAAGATGAGGTATCGTCGAAATAGCCGAAAAATTTTTACTGAGTCACGCAAACCGTTGTCGTCACGCTTGTTAGAAAGAAGGAAATTGTTATTTTGTTTGGGCTGCTAACATAATGTAACGCACAAGTTTACTATATTCGAATATTTACATATTTTTTTGTTTTCCAGGTTATGGTACTAGCTAGGCCACAAAACATGATGAATCGGCTTGGAAATAGGCAGACCTATCCTTCAAACCCAAAAATCGTCCATTTTGTAAGTAGTAGGAGAAACCATTTTTAGGCCCCCCAACTTAGGTAATGCTCGAGTATTAATGAACGCAATGAATTAATTAATGAACCCAACATGATGCTGGGAAATAGGCAGACCTATCCTTCAAGTCCAAAAATCGTCCATTTTGTAAGTAGTAGGAGAAACCATTTTAAGGCCCCCCAACTTAGGTAATGCTCGAGTATTAATGAAAATGGTCAGCAAAACGTACTCTAATACGAGATACGCCTGTTTCCTGATTTAAAAACAATCCCATACGTCCATACAATTGGACCCAATAAAAAACACGGATTTGCGCCGACTAGCTATTTTTTTCAACATCTCGCGAGAAGCGATCGGCAAGAAGCTTGGGAAGGCGTTTGGTTCAACAACCTTCCCTCCTCCGTCTTCACAAGCAACGTCAACTTTCCATCCTTTTTTCCGCTCATCCCATCCACACATCAACTGCTAACAAGATTTACCTGCCTTCCAAACAGATTACTTGTTCACGGGACTCCGCCTCAACACTTCAACGCCCCACCACTAAATGTATTTGAATAAATTAATATTGCATGGGAAACGTCCGACCTGACCGGAGTTGGCAAGATTGTTCTGCGGAGTCTCTCCTTTTGGAGATTCTTTCGCGTTTCTCAATGCGACACGACTTGACGAGAAAATTGGAAAAACGAAATCAAATACTGACGAAAAGATGGGCTGGGTAGTCTTTAGCTGGTCAAGAATGAAGCGCCATACCGAAAGAGTTGCTCCGAATGGCTTAAAAATGCTAATTCTTGATTTTCGACCAAGGATTTTTTGTGATAATAGAAGTATTTGGTGAAGAATTAACTCAATGGGGCATCAGGATCGACCTAATGGGAATTGAAATACTGATTGAGCTATGTCCATTGCATATCTAAGAAGAATCTCCAGCATCAAAAAATTTTAGAAACGTCTACAGATAATTTGTTCGAATTATATACGCGCGGGAGTATATTTCATTATTTATGAAAATAAAAAAGGCTAACAAGCAGTACGATCGCAAATAACATCGAAGGAAGTGACGCGTTTGTCGGTAATGAAGAAAATCCTTTGAAAACCCCTGAGGTTCCCGTTGGGCGGTAGAAAAGGGCGAGCATTCACGGTGGTACCATGGTAATTTCCTGGAGTGACACGGACCAACGCTTTTCGACAATGGAAACTTCGACTTTCCACGGTCTCAATGAGCACATACGGTATGGTTTAAACGGTTATTAATAGCTTCTGTCACTTCGGAAGCCGGCCGAGCGGATCGAACCTTAAGTTTTTATTGGGCCCGGTAAAATACTCACGAAAACCACGCGATGACTGGGAAAACGTGAGAAAATAACCGAGCCGATGAGATAGACAGTAGGGACCTGTAGCCGTGAGATTGAAAATGATTTTGGGCAAGAAGTGTTGGTTTTTCGGAATTCATGAACGACTACGGTGGTTCTACCGAACTAAACCGGCTCCCTGCAAAATTCAAACAGAATAAAGAAGTATTTCCCCAAAAATCCATAAAACGGATCAGTTGAAAAAGACACATGAAATGTTTAGAATACCGTGACTTTTCTGAGGTTATCAAGTTTCACTCTCGTACCTTGAGTTATTCCACTGACCACCTCCATCTGCGGAATAACACAATAATCGGTGCTTTACCTGCGTATACCTAATTGTGTCAGTAATAGTCAATGGTACATAAACTCAGGTCTAACTAATAATTCTCAGCCTTTCGCTACTTAAATTCCCTGGTATTTTCAAAATTCTATAGCTTGCTTCCGACGATTGCATCAAAGAAGACCGTCTCCCGCATAGAACACAATTGGACACCACTTTGAAGAGCCACATAAAGTAGTCAGGGGTTAGGAGCAGCCAATGCTATCTAAAATACAAAGAGATTCACTCGCGGCCGTAAATCTTATGGAGATATTCAGAAGACTTGGTTGACTGAAGGCTGCCGTTCCAGGATCGAGTTTGAGCTATGAGTTACGTTCCAGATCCATTGAGCTTTGAATCCCGAAGTGCCGGATGGGTTGCAAATGTGCTATGTTACATGTTCCTCCTGATTGGGCCTGATTGCTTTGTCCAGTCCGCGTTGCATCAGCTGCGTTGGAACTTCGATCCCCTTTTGAAACGATTAACATAAACAATAGCCCGAACCGCAGTCAATCTTCTGTCTCCCATTCTTGTCTTGCTCTCCCTTTATTTCTCTCTTTCTCTCCCGCACGGATTTACATGCACCGAAAAGCAGCTAGCAGATGTATCGTCAGTAGGGGTATCCCAGTTCGCATCCAACTCCCGTCGGCTTCAAGTCCCGGAGATTTTTCCCGATTCCAAAACCCTCCCCCGGTATTCGGTTCGTTTTACCCAAAATACCTTGCGTTTCCGAGGGGTCTTGAATATATAAAAACGGGACCATTGTTCCTTATACACGAAAAAGCGCATTTGAAATGCGCTTTGTTGTTCGCCGAAAAACGAACGAGGGTTTTTACATATAACTGGAATTAGTACGCCATTCTGCCAGGCGATCCTTCTCTCGCTCGGGCTGCATTTCAACTCGTATCCACAGCTTGTATTACAAACGACGAATGCCCTTGTTTGTAAGCCGAATGTTTATCTTTGATTCATTGGTTTTCCCCGTTCGGCCAAATGCCGCCCAAATAGAATTTGCTGGCTTCACCGGACCGCTGCAGTTACGTTTTGTGGGGCTCGTTATTGTTGAGGTCACTGCATACTGACTAACTGCTTTTTTGACCCCTGTACGAGCGCCTAAATCTAACAGTGCGGCTAGGTGGGGTGATTTTTCGGTAGAAGTTTAATAAAAAGCTTCGAATTGCGTAGGCACGAACTCATTGGTTGCTCGTTCTGTAGATCAGGTTGTCAAAAATAGGTTGTTTACTATTTCTGCTCGTATACGAATCGGTAGGTAGGTGAATTTATTATTCATACAAATTGTGAGTTAAAACTAGAATTTTTAGCACCAACAACATGACAGCAGATTGATTTTCACGCTATCATAGCTCGAAAACTTTTTGAAACTATCAATATCGGCCTAAAATCACCTTCCGGGGCGGACAGAATTTCAAAAACGTTTTAGGTAAAAAAGATCTTTCAAACTTGGTATACCAATATTATGTTCAATTTTAAATGGGACTAGAAAACAGCAAATTCGAAGAGCTGCATACGAGCAAGCTTTTTATCCCTCGCGTTTTACTTTGGTGTGGGGGGCTAGTAACAATGTCATGAAAATTAGAACGACTTTATGATAAAGCTGAAAACCGATCACTATGTCATCTGGCAGAAAATGAAAGTACATAAAGCTAGGTACTGCAATGAAAAAGTGAATAAATAAATACCAGCCATGTTACAAGCCGAGACCCCATCGCTCCCAACAATAATTTTAACGCGTATCCTTTGCAGAAGGCAACAAAATATGAGGATACAATTTGTTTTATAAAACAGATTAAACATTTTCAGAACATCGTTCTTCCCACGAAAATCATATTATGCACTCATGAGGCCAGCCCATGGAGATACTCATTAATGAGGAGGCTGGAATTTATGCTCATTTTCGGAAGACCAATTCACGATACGTGGTAGCCACTGGGGGAGAAGTCGCGGCAGTAAATATCAACTCTCAGGACCACCGCTGGGCCCCTCAACTTTAACTGAAAATGAGATGATGAAAAAGGGAAAAAGTAAAAAACTAACGGCCTGGTTCATAATTTTTGAGGCTTTGGTCTACGACGACGCGGTGGGGAAAATGCAGGTGTGAAGGCCAGCGGCGGGGGGTGCCTGTGTGATGCGGAGCCCCCGAGCAACAAAAGAGGCGTGATGGCCCCTAACAGCCACGTCCCTTACATTTTTACCTTTACTCATACAAAAGCTCAGGCACTAAGTTATCTTGACAATCTTCAAGATGGCTACATCCCATGTTATTGAATGATTTAAGGCGCTCCCGGTTCCTTTACACAAAATTTCTTTAGAGAAAAAATCGAGGGATTGCCATGCGCTTGAGCAGAATGAAAGATGAGTATCTAAGGGGTTTAAGCTCGAAGTCGCGGATAAAGGGGATGAAAAAGATGAAAATGAGAAGCCCAGATGGCAGAATGTTTTTTTCCGCTTTTGTAACAGGTTGAAAACTCAGTTTGAAAGCTCATGAAGGTTCCGACATACTGGCATGTAAATTGAAACCAGCACTATAAAACACGATTCTCAACAAAAGCTAACTAAATCGTCGGCTCGTCTGACGATCGGCGGCTGAAAAGATTTTTTAGCTTTTCAAAAGTGCCGGCAGAAGGTTTTTTATAATTGCAATAAAATAACTTGCTGAAAGCAGTTGAGCATTATTTTTTGAGACGAGGCACCACTGAAAGCTTGATCGTGTCAATATTATGTTTTGATGATTATGAGTGATAAATGATTGCACATTATGTTCTTTTCGGTAGATGAATGAATTACTGGTGATACAAAAAATGTTTTTGAAAAAAAAAGGGAAAGTCTCATTAGACGGTGAGATGGGCAGAAACACAATGGGCTCGTAATGCCAATTTTTATTGTTTCTAAAAGTTAATCTTCTCCCTTGCTTTCTAAAAACAAGAACTGAGCAAAATCTTGAGTTTCTGACGAGTCGAACTCGGCTCTATCGAGAGGTGAAGTGTAAACAGGGATCGTGAGACTCAGAATAAATTAGTTCAAATTTTGGCCTTCAAATTGGCATCTTGTTTTCCGAATTTAGCAGCCATCTGTATGTTTGTTGTGTACCTCAGTTTCAGTGGCCACAGTTGAGACAGAGTTCATTCAGGTTCCAGCGTGGCACTTGCCAGATGTTCTCAGCAGGACATACCACACGGCAAACAACACTTTATTGTCGCAAAGCTCTTTGACAACGTATACGAGTTCGTGCGACAAAAATCGAAAAACACCCGAGAATTCAAAAGTCAACAATAACTTTCTTGAGGTCCATTTCGCGTCAAGGGGCTACATCGAGCAGATGAAGCGTGCTCTTAAGAGGCGCAGGTCTGAAAAGAAAGAGAATCATTGACTTCTGAAGGACCAGTTGATGGACTGAGCAGAACATCTGCTATCTTTTGTTCATCAACCGCTTTTTCTTCTATTTCTATAGGTAAAAATCAACTCCGAGTTTGAGACGGTTCGGTACCTTATTCCTATAGAGTTCCAGCACCGAGACCCAGTTTTCCTTGCGCAGGTGCTAACGACGGAGCTCCCCCATGGATCGCTCCAAAGATCTGCGAGCCTTCGAACTCTCTCGCCCATTCAAGAATAGTTAGGAGCTATTTAGGAGGTGTGAGCTGAAAATCCGTTTAGTTCAAGAATTCATCCGACAGAACCATCGGATAGGACAGCTGTCCTTTGCTTCCATATCTGCAATCTCACCGGCTATTTTTGTTCAAAGTTGCAGCGGATGAGCCGATGGAGTGTAAATGCTATAAAAACAACATCATTTTTAGTACTCCAACTGCCAGGGGGAAAAATGTTAAACTCCATTTTTATGTGACTGATAAGTTGAACATTTTCTTGAATGAACAATGCATTAAAAAATCGGTCGGTAGTTCACTGTCAAGTATTACAACTGCCAAATCACTCTTTCGACGATCCACATATTTTTCTCGGTGTTGTGATATCAACATGTTTCTTTGAAATTCGGCTACTTCTTGACTCTTTTTCAAAAAGTAGTTAGCGTACATGAAATTGTACATGAATTTTTGACGTTTGACTTAGAACGTTGAATCCCAGATTTTCGTTCTAGTTTTACCCATAGTTTTTTTACGCTAAGGGCCAGTTATCCATGCTGTACATTTCACCTAGGACATATTTTCATTGATCGTTCATACGTGAAATTTCTTATGAATTCCTTAATGCAAGCGCCCTTGGATAAATCCAGCTTTAAATGAATTGATTAACCGGGTCTAAGTTCAGGACACCATGTTTACCTAGTCCGAAATATGGAGTTTGTACAGCAAACGGCTGGAATTCGGTACATTTAGGAAAAGCAGAAACCCAAGTGTATCAACGAAGGCGCTTTTTTGTTACTTGTAATATTAGACGCGTAGGTCGTAATAAACGGCTTTGCATAGTAGATATTCGCTTCTTCCAAACCGCGTCATCTAGCAAGGCATCGAAACTGGAAATATCACGCGCTTTTTCCACATTTTTCTGTGGAGAGAAACCTCGCATAAAAATGAAGCATGTGAATAGAATTAGGCGAGGATGCGGAATAGGAAATTTAATAACGATGTATCAACGGCGAATAGGGATATGACCAAAAGGGGCCTCCAAAGCGCGGCAGAATCCTCCCTGGATCCCCGTCGTCGGGATAAATGTCAGCCATTTGTCAAGGCGGCATATTAGCACCTCGGCAGCCTCCACTTCTATAGGCGGTGGAACGCGCACTAATCATCAAGTCCAAGTCCTTCGTTCGGTCCTTTGGTCGCCTCTAGCGACGGCCGGCTTAATTGAAGCGACTCGTTGCACCAGAACATTCCTATCTGGGTTGGGGATGTAATAAATTACTAATAAAAAGCAACCGGTTACAGTTTGCAAGTTGTAATGCAGATAATGCGCTTGATATTATCGCGAGGAGATGATAAACAGAAAGCGCTAGAAGATACCGGTCATTAAGACTCTCATAAACTACAACCACAAATTGCTTGAATGTTAAACGCCATATTACAGAAGATCTCGGTTTTAATTGGCCTCTGAAAATTGGCAGATTTTTTCATTTACTGCACCAAGAGTAGGGGGTAGAGAAAATGCTCTGATTTCAGATTGATGCCGATTTTGACGAAATAACGGAGGCCACCGTTACAATTCAGGCCCAACGAAGGGTAGCAATCCTGCACAATGAAGACAATCTTTCGATTCCAGCTTTCGGAAAACGGCAGAGGTGTTAAATTGATGGCCTTCAGCTAAAAGTTCGTGCCTTCAGTTATTTGTCTGAGTATAAAAGGACTTTGTGAATAGAACCTAAGGTGAAAATTATTAGCCGATGTGGTTATGTCAGATCAGTGAAAGGGAAAGATATGAATCGTGCAGGGTGAAAGATTCTCCCAGGAGGTGCAGGACTACACATGTCTAGTGTAAGAAGGTTTCCAATTCTCCGAACTGCCCGTCCCTATAGAAGATCATCTTCTGTAATATTGTATAACATGAAGGCTACAAAGTGTGTCCCACTACCGATGTATTTTTCATTGGCCGACCTCGCATAAAAGAAAAGTGGAAAAGGAAGGATATAGTGGAGATAGAAAAAGGGAGAGGGGCAGCGAAAAGCAGAGCCTTTAGGGTCATCTATCACTGGAGGGATTTATTCACGTACTATGACCATGCGACCGAGCACAATGCACACGAGCGTCGTCACGCCCTCGAGGCTGAAGGCCCAGCTGCTGTTGCTGCCCTTTACAAGCTTTCTGACCTTGCTCAATGTTAGCCAGGGAAGCAAAAAAAGTCGACAGGGCTGGGAGGATTCTCTCGATTTAAAAGAGAAGGGAATGAGGAATCAATTGGAGAGAAAATCACGTTAATACCTGAGCCAGGGGAAAACTAGTGGGGTGAGATGAAGAAACCTTGGTAGAAGAAGGCATTTTATCATTGTTAGATGCAAGTCTTCTACATCGACTTTGTCGTTCCTGCATCGATATTTGTTATTATTCATTCATGGAACCTTGTATCTAGGAAAAATTACCAATTAATTTGCTTGTCGAGATCACCAAAGATCTGTTCAGACAGTATAGAATGGGGACGGGAACGGTCTGATGTGTGATACGGGCCTCACGTGATCTGCGAACGCTTTCCGCTATGCACTTTATTCTAGAAACCGGGAGAAACTGTCAAAGAAGCTTGAACGGTTCTCGATGGCACCTTCTACATAAGTAGCCGATGAGAGTCGAAGGAATGAACTTCAATCGGCGATGCTGTAGACGAGAGGGACATATAATTAAATCACAGAGCAACCTCCGTAGGTGTAGAACAACGTGTCGAAGCAAAAACAGCCTCAATGCATAATTCAGAGCCGACATCTCAGCCAAGGACCGACAGCCGACTCCGCTTCTTCCTGATATCCACTCCGATCGTATGAAACAATTTCCTAAAGGCGTAGAAGTAATCTTAACTTCACCGCTGGTCGCGAGGTCGTGACGAATGAGAAAAAGCGCAAATGCGAACCAAGTTTGAATAACCGGAGAAGACCAACGAGTCGATGGACTGAGATTCCACGATAAGTGTTGGACGATTGAACCTTTTTCGATCGCAGTTTCCATCAGCAAACAGGTTGAGTTTGAGTTGGTATCAGGCCCAGTTTGGGTTGAGTTTGATTTTCAGTTACAGTTTTCGCTTGAGGTTGTGGATTAGTTTGAGTTCTAGCATCAGTATGAGTTTACCTTTGAGTTTCAGCGTTAGTATATTATATCAGTTTGAGTTTCACTTTGAACTTTAGTTTGAATCCCAGTTTTAGATTGAGCTTGAGTTTGAGTCCACCTTTCTTTCGAGCTTTGAGTCTGAGAATCAGTTTGAGCTTGAGTTTGTTTGTTTCAGTTTGAGTTTCGGTTTGCGTTTCAGTTTGAGTTCACCTCTCTCTCTGTATTTGAGTATCGGTACCCACCTTAAAGTTTGTGTTTTAGTTTCAGTTCGAGTTTCAGTCTGAGTGTTTGTTCCAGTTTAAGAACCGATTTTTCCTTAATGAACATGAACTCTTGGAGCCCTCCTCAGGTTGCCAATGCGACTTGATCGCAATAAAAAGTTGTCCGAGGAACATATTTTAATGGACCTGGACCAGTAGTATTTGCAGTTCTGAACTTATACCGACGATTATCGGCAAGCCTACGTTTTACGATCGGTACAATAGCTGAAACGCAATCGGAAAGGGGGGCCTCATATTTGGACCGCGATCAATGGGAACTCGCAATAAGCGTATCAAACCAGTGAATCTACGATGCTTTGCATTGGACAGACGGACAATGGGATGCACTGCTGAAGAAGGGGAACTGCCTTCAGATCTCCGGTCCTCCAGCCTGCGTCGTCAATGCTTTTCACCGCTTTTGCTTTATCTCGCTACCGCATCATCTAATTACACGCTGATTACTCCGAATGGGTTCACTCCCATATGCGATATCGTCGTCTGGTCGGGGCCTCGAAATGCAGGCTGCAGCCCTTTTCCGAAGCTCCGGTTACAATGTTCGTAGGCTCAGTCCTGTCAACGCCTGATCAGGCTGACTGCTGGAGGGCCCCTCTGTTCCCTCGTCCTGGTCGTCTGTTGTGCTCTCGCTCTTCCGGAGATATCAACCCTTCATCCGCCCCAAGCACGCGGCATTCTTATGCTAATTATCACGGAACGCCCTCTCA
The DNA here is from genome assembly GCA_036186465.1 of Nesidiocoris tenuis. Classification (NCBI taxonomy): domain Eukaryota; kingdom Metazoa; phylum Arthropoda; class Insecta; order Hemiptera; family Miridae; genus Nesidiocoris; species Nesidiocoris tenuis. Next base: position 10,264,330 of record AP028912.1, on the reverse strand, counting down.
TCGAGCCGCAACTTTTCGACACCACGATTCAACTTCAAGACCAGTAAGGCCACTTGAGACCTTTTGAATTGCGGAATTAAATTACGTTTTGCCGGAATCGCCCTTCGATTTTTTACAGCGAGGAAAATAAAACCCGACCAGGCAGACACATGTTACCAGTTGTGACAATGGTGGGCCATTGAGCGGCTTCACGGTTCAAGACCGCTAGTCGTAAAGAACGCCATCCCTCGCGCCGTAAATCATTTATCCGAAGAGACAACGCCCTGAAAGGGTTGAACATTGGCTGATGCCTGCCGTTCCGTGCAATATGATTTTGATGCTCCATCTAACCGCCGTTCGGCATTTAGCCACCCAGCGCCGCTCAACATAAGGCGTGATACGTAGCAAATAAAATACCAAGTCGCTCAGTGGAGTTCTCAATTTCCAATTTTAAGCTTTTGTTCTCCACCCTGGTCTGAAAAATATTTCTTCTCAAATCAATGCTTAAATTTTTAAAAAGATAGAGCGCATAGGAATCTGGCAGCAACGGACCCAGTAAATCAGGTAGTTACCTAAATTTCCTATGTTTACCGTCAAACATGAAAACCCGCTTGGGATCGATATTCATGCAGAATCTTATGGTCTTCACGCAGAATTCATCCATGTAAGTGGGTAGAAAATTTTTTCAAAATTGCTTTTCGCAAGGTGTCAAGTTGTTAGGTGAGTCCTCAGACCTCAAGAATAAGGCAACCGGTATAAATAAGTTTTCTTCGGGAAAAACAATAACAAGCAGCTTACAGCTGAGCAAATGACCGACTGCTGTCAAAACCCGGCTACCAGTTCAACTTCGGAACCCTTCAACCAGGAGGCTAATGGCTGGTAAATAATCTGAAAATCGGTTTCGCCAGGTAAAAAGGTGCCTCCCTCCTCGACAAAGGTCCTTTAGAACGGCTCGAAAGCGCTCTCAATGTCCCCAAGGACTGGCAATACTTGCGATGTTATTTTCTCCGAAATAGGCTGGTAATACGGTTCTGTCCAGCATTTCTTGTCAGCCGCAGCGGGACCAGTTCTCACAATGGTGTCCCCAAATAAGGCGGTTTGCAACAGTCGAATTCTCAACTGCTCACATCGCTCGCAGAAAGAAACTTTCGTTGAATATTTTTCTCAACAGAGCACTCCCATCGATCATAGAAGAGCTGTATACAGAGAAAATATTTGTAAAAATAGTCTTCAAAAGTGTTCAAATATTAAAATTGGCAGCTTGTTTGCACAACGGTCATCGGTGTGTCCATTAAAGGACTGACGGTTGCTGAATGCGACAATCTTGTGCCGGACAGGGTTGGGGTAGCTACGTCGATGAAACCGAAAATCGTGAGGACCTGAGGTTTGAAAAACACGAATTCGATTGAATGATTTTTTCGGATGAATAGTAGGAGTCCTATGCTCATGTTCGCGTTAGCAGCAAAACCTGCTTTCTCAATGTTGAAGCCAATTGATTTACACCACGTGGTAAAACATGAATACCGTTAACACCCACACATCTATATTCAATATCTATACTATCTATATTCAAACGTTTGGTATCGATTGTGAATAGCGAAAAGTAAAACAACATTTTTTGACCTACCTAATCATTTATAATTTTTTCGAGATCAGGGGGTTATACTTAAGTTCGCTTTTATGGCGCCATGTCAAATACGTTTAGTGCAGCTGGGTGTGGCCAAAAAGCATTCTTCCGCTAAATACCTACCTCATGACTGTCAAAATTGTCACATCCCGTTCCTTTTCGCGTGTGGTCCGAGGAGTACAAAATAATCCGTTTAGAAGGCCATTTTCAAAAAGGGTTTCGAAAACGGGCAGGGTGGTGACTCCAACGGGCTCGAAACTATTGGCTTAGAGAGGTAATCCCATCTTGAAAAAGAGGAGTAAAAAGAACGCTTTCAGTTCCCTTAGAAGCGGCAGGTATAGAGGATTAGCCGGGGAAGAGATTCTGCTTAGATCTTGGTGGACATTCAGCACTCCTCCACTCGCCGTCTATTCACCTGTCAATCAGGATGTAATGGCAAGCATTATCTAATTCATTGTCAACCTTGCTCTTCCCGCTGGGCCGTTTGAAGGACTTGGAAAAAGGAGCGAGAGTCGGCAGCTGCCTGGTGTGCTTCGCTATTCAGCGTTTACATGGAGTTTCTTCCCTAATTGATGAATCTGCCTCAATCCTATCGAACTGGAATCTACAGGAACGCCGGATCTGTAGTCTGAGCTATTCAAAACTACACCGAGCTACACCGAATAGGAGCGACGGGAACATTCCCCGACTATCACTGTTGCAAGCGGCGTACCTGCACCGTTTGAGAGGATCGTATCAACAATTGGCGACAGCAGGAGCTCAAGTGACTATCTTGGTTTGTAATCAGATAACACCAACGACCTGCTATTCGGAAAAGAGTGAACCGCAAAGTAGTGCAGAGCAAATTGTTAGGCTGGTCCACTCAGAGGCGAAGACCAGCAAAATTGAAAACAATTTTGGTCGTTGGGGATTCAAAATTCAACGCAATAGGTCGGTAGGAAGCTGAGTATTGAGGATTTAAAAAATGGATGAAACACGTTTGGATTCAATCCATGTACCTACCTAATCTATCACGGTTTTGGTCTCAGATTGACTTATAATATTGTTGCCACGGTAAAAATCAACTTGTTTGGTGATTTTGATTACCTAATAATTCGAATTTTTGATTGTTGGTTTTAATTTGTTTTATCGATGATTTGTTTTAGTTTTGATGCAGCTATGATGTTTGATCTTGTTTCTTGATGTTTGAAAGTTATGATTACAGATTTGAATTTTTCTTGATTGCTAATTGAATCGATTGTTGATGTTTGATGATTCGGGATCGCGTTCATGACCGATCATTGGTAAGCTAGTGTCGTCTGACCTCAGAACTGCTCTATTTAGTATCAGCTTAAATATTGGTATTTTCCTAATGACCTTTTCCGATGTAGAAACAAAATATGGACGAAATCTTCGTTTCACTGATGGTTTGTTTTTTGAGGGCAAGAGAACGGTGATGACTTCCTTTTGACATTATTGAGCACCGATAAATAATGTCAAAAGGAAGTCGCCCTCGTTACCTTATCCTCAACCGATATAAAATATCAAGGAGTTTTTTCCTCGTTATTACAACGAAACCACTCAAGCCTCAGCTAAGTTTTAATTCATGCATCTACGACTGGAAAATTGTAGCTTGTCGTTCACAATCTAGTCGACCATGCTGACATGTACAGAGCCTCTCATTGTCGGTTATTCATATTACTCAATAATTCATAACTAGCATCTGGGGCATTCGTGGAAAGTAGCAAACATAGAGGCACAGTAAAGGGGCATAACGATAATTTTCGTTGTACTCAGCTCGTTGGCATTCTCAATTACTACTCTTGGGAAAAATTCTGGGTCTTCTATCCTTTTATATGGACTCCTTTCCGATGTACGTCGTAGATGACTGACGGATTGAACGGAAACTACAGCCAAAAACTTTCGTGGAAACTTGTGTTTCAGTCCGGAGTGAACCGGAGAACCCTAACGGGGTAGTCGTGTAGAAACTTTTCGGAGTTAACACGGTAATTCTATTATCGTCGGAGAAAGTGTCGGGTGCACGCATGCTCGGGTTGCATGTTTCGTTAAAATTAGTAGTTTTCAATTTTTTGAAACAGATAAGGCCCTAGTTTAATTCGGGATCACGTATATTTATGTGTATATAATATGGTGTGAGTAACATGGCACAACCGTCGAACGAGCCCCGGTGCGTTTGTAGGCCGGGCGGTAGTGAGTGCCAGGTGCGGCCAATAGTCTGTGACGCACTCGGCGCAGGTGGGACCTACGGTGCTGACAATTTTACTAGCCTAATATTGGAACCCTTCTAGAGTCATGCTATTCATTGTTTATTGGGGTTTTTACATCCAGTAAAAGAAATTCGTGAAAAAACCTCTCTGCTGAGCAATACCTATGGTGTAGGAAAGCGGTTTTAGAAAAACCTCCTATAGGAGTATACTGTATATAGGTATATATGAAGGGTAAGGGGAAAGAACAGGAAATGTCCATTTTTCCCAAAAACCAGCTTAATAGCGCATTTTGTAGGAATTCAAAGGTACTAAATAGTAAAACTCCAATGTGAAAAAAGTATAAATATCGCACTGAGAAGCAACGAAAGATTCAGTGTAAAGCTGGGTTCACATGGCGTACGGTTGACCGGATCCGGTCGGTACGGTCGGCCTCTCATTGGTCGACTGGAGAGCGCACGCGTTGCGGTCGCGGTGGTGAAGGGGCACGCTCTCCCGTCGACCAATGAGAGGCCGACCGGATCCGGTCAACCGTACGCCATGTGAACAAAGCTTAAGGGGAAAAAACATAGAATTTAAAATACAAAACCTGCTTTTCCTCTAAAAGTACTTTTTGTGACATTCCTCGTTCTTTCCCCTTACCCTTCATATATAGGTCCTATATATAGGAGTATAGGAGTATACTGTTTTGCAATAGTAGTAGAGCAAGTACTTCGTAAAAATATTTTTTTAATTGATGATCTTGGATTTCAAACACTTCAGGGGATCAAGGGACTCTGGAACTGCCCGGATTCGAAGTAAAAATTGGAAATAGGTATTGGTTGCTAGTTATTGGATTGGCCACACTGCGTCTGGGGAAATTTCCCAAGCAAAAAAAAGCAAAATAATCTTATTCATCAGGAGTGGTTTGACTTTTTGTCAACCGTAAAACTGAGGTCACTTCGGCCTCGGCCCTCACAATTAGGCAGTTGAGTGAAAGTACAAGGATGAAGAAGCCCAGACGCACTATAGAGTCATTTTATATTGTAAACCTGAAATGTGTAAAATAATACCACCTAAAATGTGCAATTAATAACTTAAAACTTGTAATAAATCAAGTTGAAAATGAATCACCTAAATTGCGTAAATTGGGCAATCTATTCTGACCTTGGAAAAACTTCGGGTAGATAAAATTCATCCTGTTCCGTCGGGCAGATGAAAAGAATGCCTATGAAAAGGCCTCTTTCGTGTCAATAACAGCTGTTCTAATTCAACGGTAATTTCTGGCCGTAGTGACAATAGCAGCTGTGACAGATGCAAACCAGTTAAATCGTATTAGGTAATGCGATATTTGGCAAAATAATTAGAATAACAATCCTCATGATTGTAGCTCACGGCGAACAGTGTGACATTGAACTTTGGGCACAAAGAGATGAAATTATACACCCCTTTATTCGATGTCACTTGGCATGAGTTCCCAAAAATCAAAACATGGGGTCAAAGTAATTTTTTGTAGCATTTGAATGACTTATATGAAATTTCTGCTCAGAATAAATGGATCGGAGTGCATGCCTGCCAGCCGCCGGTACGAAAATCAGAACCAACTGATTGTTTGATATAACCCTTTGCTGGTTTGCAACACTCTTGTGGAATACAATTCGGCCCGAAATCCCATTTCTGTCCGTTCCCAGCGAGTAGGTAATCAGGCGCAAACGAATAATTGGTCAGGACCATTGGTGCTCTCTCGTTATTAGGGTGTTTCTACATCGCACAAATTTGAAACGAGATCCTATTTAGAGCTGCTACTTTGACAATAATGAGTACACGAAACGAACAAGCTTCATCCATTTGATTCCCCTAAAACTGACAAAAGACACGTGGAAATGAAAAGAATTCTACTGAATGGAAGGACAGAGCAGAAATATCATTAGGTCTCTGTTTCCAGCCCTTACCAATCGATATCCTTTTGTGCCCTGACGAAGACCAACAATTGCGATTTCGATGGCAGGGGGTGATTTCTGCGCTCTCAACAGCCGAAATGGAATCGGGGATTGCGAGTTTTCAAATCGGCACCCAGTGTAACAGATAGGGTAGTTTGGGTGTCCATTGTACCCAGGAGGTTTCGCTTTATCGGAGATTCGGACAATGCGATAACCCTGGGGATGATGGGTCTGTCGTCAGCTGGCCACCCCCAGTAACGCCTGATTAGACGTCGTGACTCATTGTCAAGGACTTCAGTCTCCAGTAAACAGGCAGGGTCCTCACGTCGATTTTGCGGCTTACGTTATCCTCTGGTTCGATGGTCTGATTCAATCAAATGGAAGCTTATGCGATAAAGGTAGTTATCGTCGTTATACGGGCGTACCTACCGAAGATCCAAGTTATCGTCTATTCTCCGTAAATTAGCGTGAATTGTTTTAGGTATTCCGGTTTGAATGATTTATGCAATTATCGATTATCGCCATTCTTTCCATCTGTTGACTTCAAAAATCAAACGGTGCGAATCTCATTCGAGATTATGAATATTCAGTTTTAAAATCTCGAAGAGAGAGGCTTGGTTCTGATACGGACATTTTTATACGAATCCAATCACCTCGGTAAGCGGACTTGTCAGGCTAGCTGGCACTGAGGAGGATGATCGTTCGAAATCATTGTGAAACATCTTGTCATCACATTCTCTTCACCTTTGAAAATTCATGAGCTGCTGTGGTGAAATGGATGTCCCTTGGCAAGTTGCCACCAGTTGATTACATCCAGCGTCATATTTCTTTCGCAGTGTGCATCGTGGTGTAGTAGCAATCTTAGTTTGACTTTTACTGACAGTTACACAAATTTCAAAATAGGTTGAAGGCGAATAAATCTGCGAAATTTTTATTGCATCATGATGACAAACTCCAGCATGTCAACTGTTGCTGAGTTTTGAAAGTGGTCTGTATGAAGCGACGTGACGTCCTTTCTAAGACGTCCTTTCTCCTCCTTAAATTCTATCTTAAATCACATTGTTCCAGCTATTCGCTATATTTTTTTACTCCTTCGACACCAAATTGAAGTTATAAATAATGACCGTAAGCGGAAGTCGGCACGCAACTCTCACTCAACTCAAGCAGTAAATGTTTTGGTACTTACCTGCCCGATAATGATTTTTTGATTCCTGCCCAAATAATGAGAAATAGCTCGTTGTCGGTGTATGCGAATGGATATTGACCCGTTGTGGGCAGATGAAGCATTCCCTCGGCGCGGCCATCTCATAGATTATGTCAACTTTATTTGCATGATCAGTGGTCCCGGCCTCGAATCTTGGCTGTTTGATGGATGAAAGCGTAGCGTTGTCATGACGTCCACATTATGTATCGGTATTGCCACTCGAGGATCAGTATACCCTACAGATGCTTCCCTTTCCCCCTTACAGATTCTAATAATCTTGGTAGAGCATCGCGTTTGATATGTATTATTCGTGAAGCCGAAGCCTTTTGGCTTCGTGGCTGACAACCAAAGGACGCCTACACCAGGAATTAGTTACGCGACGATTCGAATTTCATTCAGTTGGTACTTATTTATCAACTTCGATGAAAGCTATTGAAGCCTACAATAATTGTAACAATTATTGTTACTCATGGTTTCAATTTTCGTAGAAATTATGAGTAAACCTAATTCCCCGCATTCACAATTTAGAATTTGATGAAATATATTTTTCTCTACAAAAATTGTTTCTTCAAATCGAGAGGTTATGGGCCCTGCACGTTTCCACTGGGCCCATAACCTCTACAAAAATTGTTTCTTCAAATCGAGAAAAGCTTTGATTGAAATGAGGAATTTTTAGAAAAATAATCTTTAGGAATCGGTGGAATTAATATAATTTTGAGGTAAATTAGACAATAATTTGTAAGGAATACATTTTTGTCCTTTATATAAAAACCTGATCAAGATTCGTTATCCGGTTAAATGCTAAATCGAGTTATACCTATATTATATAAATATGTACCTATATTTCATAAATTTATGAGGATAGGTATGTTCCAAAAGTTGAAAGCGGGATGACAACCGACACGAGTAAAATTGTTGTACAGACCGCGGGCCAAGAGACAATCATAAGAGAATTCTTCAGAGGTCTTTGCCACAAATCAATTTTTCCAGCTGCTGCCCCCGGTAGTTTATATAAGTACAGGGAATGAGACCTGCTCTCGGCAGCTGAGTTGAGCAAGGGGCGACAAGTCAATGACTACTTGGCTCTCGGGTCGGTCGATTACACGTTCGGTAGTCGGCATTCGCTCCTCGGCCGACAGGAAACGCGTCAACGGCTCGTTGAGAGAGAAAAGCAAATAAGTCCAATTATCGCCAGAATCCCTCGGGGGGTTAACAAATAGAACAAAATCGAGATCGTGTCCGGTTCTCGTTTTCGTCGGGCTCTTTAAACACACCGATCATCGGGAGCGTTTTTCTCCGTGTGCCTACTAACTAGTTCAATAAGCACTGCGTATACCTTTCGCACGCAATCTTCCTGTAGGAGTCCAAACGACGAAAAGGAAAAAGAATAATTTTCGAAGGAGGAAGTCAAAATTGCTTTGAGGCGATGGGAGGATTATCGAAGGGCGATTATGTGTAATTAATCTGGAAGGATGGCATTAGTTAAATCAATCTGTTGAAAGGGTCGCCTTCTATATATCCTAACCGAGGCGACTATCTCATTCTCCAGTGGTCCTCTCTCGGTTCCAGTAGTTCCCTCTCATTCTCCCAAAGTGTAATCACGGGGCTTCGCTAGGAATGAGAGAGACTTCACAAAATTGAAGGTGGAGCCCCCAAGGAATTAACACCTCGTTGAGCGGCCGGAGAGGGGAAAACGAAGATCCAGAGGCCGTTCGGGCGGCCGCCCCTTTTTAGTAGCTTCGCCTTCTATAATAACTTGTAGTTAGGACTAAGGCTGCCTTCAGCATTACAAACAATAATTGCGTTATTGAGGCTGTATCTGTAACAAAACTCTATCACCTACACCATTCGGAGAACATGCTGCGGAATTGCATTATTATACGAAGCTACGTGTCGGTTTTGTCACGGAATTGCATTATTATCCAATGCGTTATAATGTCTGTTTCGGAAATCCACCGGACGCATGGTAGGTATCAGAGATTTTGGGAGATTAGTGAATGGTATGAAGAGGAGGGGTTGAAGAAGAAGAAAAAGTCGGAGAAGAAGAATACGAAGAATTCATGATTCATGAAACATAAGGATAAAAAAGAAAATATTGACGAACCAGGCAAATCACCAACTAACAAATACGTTAAAAGTTAGGTGAAATTGAGTAGGTATAATAATTTTGAAACCTATGTCTAGATATTTTTTATCCCTATCTATATCAACAGTTTCTTCAGTAGATAAATACGTGCCCATTTGTTCCAGATGCAACGCCCTTTAAGGTTGTCGCCATGGCAGTCACACGGTTTCTTCACCGTCGCGAAACAATCGAGCCGTGAATAGTGCAACTTCATCGCGACACTGCTGGGCGGGTCTCTGCGTCGCTGTTGTAATTACCGCATAAGAAATAGGAAGGCTTTCCCTTCGCGTCGTGTAGGCGGAGGAATCGGCTGAGGGTGGAGAAGCCTAGCAGAAGATAAAACCCCTTTGGCAGGAGAGATGTACCATCTTCATTAACTTAATGAACGAGATGAAGAGGCTACTGCTCGTGTGGAGGTCGGTGTTGTATGGGGTATGCAGCAAAACTGCAGTTCCGATTCTGGAAAGCCGTACCTAGGGTGGGGTTGCCTATTAGGGCGAATGTGACTTATGCCGGCCTTGGCGTCGTTGAAGAAGAAACCGCTTGGTGTATGCGACGGTAAATTTTCCAAGGCGGGGAGGCGGTAAGAAGATCCTTGGTGGAGAGATAAATTCAATCGGAGATAATTCAGAGAAGACGCTATCATACACTTTCTCTATCTATTTTTGGTTCATTGATAAAACACATCTGGATAAAAGAAAAAAAACTGGACACCACTGGTCTGAGTAGCGTTTTGTCAATTGGCCATGGCTCCGTCAAATTTTCCGGGAATTCCTTCACATAGGTCGAACACACATGTTCGGTTCACATGTCGAACATGACATTTTGTCAAATGTCAAGTGTCAAACTCACGATGAAAAAAAAAACCTTAAACCCAAAATTGAAATCGAACTCAACTCACAGAGGAACAAAAACTCACACTCAAACTCACAATGAAACAGAAACTCAAACTCATAATCAAACTCGAAGTCAAGCTCACAATGAAACAAAAACTCGAACCGATTGTCAAACTCGAAGTTAATCTCACTTAAAACAGAACGTCGAACTCATAATAACACGAAGTCAAACTCACAATGGAACAGAAACTCAAACTCATAATCGGAATCAAAGTCAATCTTACAATCAAACAGAAACTCAAACTCATAATCAAACTCGAAGTCAAACTAACAATGAAACAGAAACTCGAACTAATAATCAAACACAAATTCGAACCGACAATGAAATAGAAACTCGAACTCATAATCAAATTCGAAGTTAATCTCACATGAAACAGGAAGTCGAACTCATGATCAAACTCGAAGCCAAACTCACTATGAAACAAAAACTCAAAATCGAAGTCAATCTCGCATAAAACGGAAAGTCGAACTCATAGGTAATCGAAATCGAAGTCAATCTCACAATGAAACAAAAACTCGAACTGATAGTCAAACTCGAAGTTAATCTAACTTCAGACAGAAAGTCGAACTCAGTCAGACTTTGTTAGTTTGACTTCGAGTTTGATTATGAGTTCGACTTTCTGTCTGAAGTTAGATTAACTTCGAGTTTGACTATCAGTTCGAGTTTTTGTTTCATTGTGAGATTGATTTCGATTATGAGTTTGACTTTCTGTTTTATGTGAGATTGACTTCGACTTCGATTATGAGTTTGAGTTTCTGTTTCATTGTGAGTTTGACTTCGACTTCGATTATGAGTTCGAGTTTCTTTTTCATTGTGAGATTGACTTCGATTTCGATTATGAGTTCGACTTTCTGTTTTATGCGAGATTGACTTCGACTTCGATTATGAGTTCGAGTTTCTGTTTCATTGTGAGTTTGACTTCGACTTCGATTATGAGTTCGAGTTTCTTTTTCATTGTGAGATTGACTTCGATTTCGATTAGGATTTCGACTTTCTGTTGTATGCGAGATTGACTTCGACTTCGATTATGAGTTCGAGTTTCTGTTTCATTGTGAGTTTGACTTCGATTTCGATTATGAGTTTGAGTTTCTGTTGCATTGTGAGTTTGACTTCGAGTTTGATTATGAGTTTTATTTTCATGTGAGTTTGAGTTTCTGTTTCATCGTGAGTTTGACTTCGTGTTTGATTATGAGTTCGAGTTTCTGTTTCATTGTGAGATTGACTTCGATTTCGATTATGAGTTCGACTTTCTGTTTTATGCGAGATTGACTTCGATTTCGATTATGAGTTCGAGTTTCTGTTTCATTGTGAGTTTGACTTCCAGTGTGATTGTGAGTTTGACTTTGTGTTTGATTATGAGTTCGACTTTCTGTTTCATTGTGAGATTGACTTCGATTTCGATTATGAGTTCGAGTTTCTGTTTCATTGTGAGTTTGACTTCCAGTGTGATTGTGAGTTTGAATTTCATTTTCATTGTGAGTTTGAGTTTCTGTTTCATCGTGAGTTTGACTTCGTGTTTGATTATGAGTTCGAGTTTCTGTTTCATTGTGAGTTTGACTTCCAGTGTGATTATGAGTTTGAATTTCATTTTCATTGTGAGTTTGAGTTTCTGTTTCATCGTGAGTTTGACTTCGTGTTTGATTATGAGTTGAAGTTTCTGTTTCATTGTGAGATTGACTTCGATTTCGATTATGAGTTCGACTTTCTGTTGTATGCAAGATTGACTTCGACTTCGATTATGAGTTCGAGTTTCTTTTTCATTGTGAGATTGACTTCGATTTCGATTAGGATTTCGACTTTCTGTTTTATGCGAGATTGACTCGATTTCGATTATGAGTTCGACTTTCTGTTGTATGCGAGATTGACTTCGACTTCGATTATGAGTTCGAGTTTCTGTTTCATTGTGAGTTTGACTTCGATTTCGATTATGAGTTTGAGTTTCTGTTGCATTGTGAGTTTGACTTCGAGTTTGATTATGAGTTTTATTTTCATGTGAGTTTGAGTTTCTGTTTCATCGTGAGTTGGACTTTGTGTTTGATTAATGAGTTCGAGTTTCTGTTTTATGCGAGATAGACTTCGAGTTTGAATTTCTGTTTTATGCGACATAGACTTCGAGTTTGATTATGAGTTTGAGTTTCTGTTTCTAAGTGTGTTTGACTTCGAGTTTGATAATGAGTGCGAGTATTGGTTTCATTGTGAGACTGACTTCGAGTTTGACTATGAGTTCAAGTTTCTGCTTTATTGTGAGTTTGACTTCTAGTTCTATGTGGGTTCAAGTTCCCTATTTTAATGTGAGTTTGATTAAGAGTTTGAGTTTCGGTTTTGTTGTCAGTTTGACTTCAAGTTTGAGTTTCTGTTGCACTGTGAGTTCGACTTCGAGCTTGATTATGAGTTTCTGTTCAATTGTGAGTTTGTCTTCGCAGGCCCTTACCCAGTGGGTGGGGGCCAAGGGAGCCATGCCCCCGCCTCATAATTTTTTTTAATTCCTTCGCATAAGTGCTACAAACGTAATTTAATTTTCATTATCAACACGGCACGTCCCTACATCGTACCCATAAATGGGTTGGTTCCTAATGTTGGTTGTTAGGTGATTCACTATCTGGAGTTGGCCTCCCCCCCCCCCAAGTGAAAATCCTGGTGCGGGCCTGCAAGAAAGTTTCAGTAATCAGTGGGTATTAATAAGAATAACTTTTGAGGAAATTCATGGGTTCACCCATTAGGGTTTCTCTGAGGTCAGAATTGCCAAACATAACTACGTTTGTGAGTTGGATAATGGTGCTAGTTTTTTTTCTCAAATCCACATTCTGAACTTGACAAAGTGCCGATCTTGAATTTCTCTTGCTTTGCATTCCTATTCATAGCATCGTGAGTCCTTCCGATAAGGAGGCTCCAAACTCGGGTTTTGCATGAGGTAGCGAAGTATTGTCTCAACGCACTTAGCCGACGCAAAATGACAATGGGATTACTGGAAGTCCTGCCAACCTGCGCGGACATGAATTTATAGCGTTGTTACTGAACGCTGCGGTGGAAATAACGTGAACAATTCTACCTCATCATCGTATTTTGAAATATGGTGGGTCCCTGACTCGGCATTTCGAGTTGGCTTGCTGTTTTTGCCATTCATCTGGCCTTGATATGAAGGTATACAATCGGGGAGAAGGCACTCGGTCTAAACATCTGGCAAACTGTTTGAATAAATCTGTGTATTCAAGTACAGGTAGGTACGTCAATAAGTATTTGGTAGAAATAAATGGAAATAAATTCGAACCTGATCATTATATTTTTTTGCTCGAACCTCAACAAATCCACAACTACATTAGACCGCAAATCCAAGATAAGTTGAAAATGCGAGCTGATTAGAAGAACTGCTGGAATTTGATTTTATTTGGACTTCACGGTTTAGACCATACCGGAATTCGCTGCTTCTTTAACAGCTTGTTATTCTGAATCTACTCAGTTTGTGCCCCCAGAATTTCGTCAACACGGTGGACGTTTGTGGCGCCAGGGCTGAATCCTAGAATGTTAATTGGTAGTTATTGAGCCGGTTAGTAGCAGGAACACACTGGGACCTGAAAGCTGTGGAGGAACGGTCGGATTTTGTCCAACGGTTAAAAAACATTGTGGGGTTCCTATTTTGAAAATAGTGTTGTTGAAAAAATAATATTTAAGGAGGGTCCACTCCTCTATGAACACATGCTCGGAAGCTATTCACTGTAGTGATGATATATGTTGTACCTAGTATCTACTATTTTTGTTGTAATTTTTTTTTTACTTTGTAGGGAAGTATGAAGATGATGCTCTCAAACTTGTCGCCACATTTTGTGCCGTTGAAGTTTTCTAATACGGTTTTTTGAAAATCTTGAAATTTCTGTTTCGTCTAATAAAGTTGCGCAACTACCTTACTTTTGATGATAAGAAGGTGATACTGATAATATAATATTATGCACATGCTCACATCATCTCAATCGAAGAAAACGTTAGCTCATCAGGAATTCCCGCAATGTACCTACTTAGGTCCACCCCTCCCATCGAGATGTATTTATATCACTACTGGTTTCCACTTGAATGGTTATGGCTACCCGTTTTTGCCCATAAATGGCCGGCATACCAAGGAAAACGACCGCGTGAGACTGGTTTCACACTTTCGATAGAATTTTATTATGCATTGAAAATTACTTATCACCATAAAACCGAGGGAGGTGTGAGAGTGTTCGCAGAAAACGGCACCCGGTAATTATAGGGTTTGCAAGTACCTGCTTCCTCGGTCCGACGACGCAGTCCGTCAGCTGCGTACGACAAACAATTAATTTATTATGTATGAGCACACGGGCAAGTAAAACTGATGGTAACGACTTCCCACGCCTCGGGCCCGCACATTGGCTGTCATTTCGCTATCGATCGAGCGATACGGTATGCGTGTACGCCGATACTGATCAGCAGAGTAGGTAGTACGGTGCTTCTGAGCTGATGGCCTTGCGTCGTCGATTCTGGGCAAATTTTTGATTCCTCAACCCTCCGAAAACTTACGTGCCTCTGAAAACTGCTCCTGCGGTGCCACCGTTCTTGGGCATAAATTGTCCATGCAGTCGGAATTCTGGGATGGGTAATTTTTTTATTTTTCGTATTTTTAATTAAGTCGGTAGATCTTTGTGATATCGTTCGGTTTTATGCTGATATAAACTGGCAGGAAACAATCAGAGGGCTTATAAGCACCAATATTATCATCTTCGAGTAAAAATGAGCTCAAAGAGTACGAACGGCCAATAAAACCGGAGAAACTGCGTTCTTTTATTTTTGTTCCAATAGCCCCAACTATTTTCCCACAAGAGGTCGAGACATGCGATCGAAGGTCGGGGTGAGGAGACCCGAAAAAATAATATCGGGATCGGTCGGCGTTGGTTTCTTCCTCATCTCATCTTTGGTTCGGGAGGGCGCGGCGTTGGCGTCTATCTCTGGCAAGCTGGTCACGGACAGTTTAATGAAGGTTGTTTGGATTTCGGTCACGAGTCTCTCTGATGCGGCTATCATCGTCAGACAATGAGCCTTTCCTCTGTTCAACAGCTTAACACTTTTGTATGATGGTCTACCACCAATGAACGAGTTGGAAGGCCGAAAGGATACTTCGGGAATTCAGGCTCACCACCGTTTTCTCCAGGTGGCTTATCAAGATTTAGTCCAATCCACCTTACGTGCTGAGGTGGCTACTTGAGACTGAATTATCGGCCGAGAGAGCGTAGAATGGCAATCGTACATGGATTTTTGGGATGCAGATTTCGAAAATGAGTCAACGGAAGTTCGCGCATTTAACGAGTTCAAGAGCAGGAACACCTTATCTTGCTATTATTTGTTTAAGCTGGCCAAATTTAAATCAGACACGGTGACCGCATTCCACACATGGAGAGCTCCACATTCAGGTGCCCAATGAATGCAACGTGCAATCTAACAAAGAGAGTGACTTCGCAATCTAAGCATGAGGAGGCAGCTAAGCATTAACCTTAAAGCGAAAAGTCCTTAGGAATGCAACGATGGGAATAGAGCACAACCGTGCGCCAACTCCCAGGGGCCAGTAGTCCCTGCGAGCAACCTGCGGCCTGAAAGTCGAGTCCGGGGTCCACCGGTGCTCGTGACGTTGCGACCTCCGTGCAAATGAATTATTTAATGAAAAAGAGGAGGAAAGGGACCCCAATCGTGTAGTCGGGGGCCCCAAGTCTTTCTATCTTTATCCGAGGGGCCGAAGTAATGAGTCCTACATCTCTATTAGCAGCGCCAATAAACGTCGAACAAGATTAATTCCGGATTGCGATGCTGCGCTTGTACCGTTCATTAGGTACAAGCCGGCTCAGCAGTACAAATCTTAACAATAAGCAAGGAGTTTCGAGGAAGCTCAATGTTGCGTTGTCTCGGTGCTACGAAGCGACTCACGTTCCATTAAATTTTGGACTCAAATACCCACTACAATTTTATTCCCCTGTTTACTATTCCCCACTATTCTCGACATCTATTCGAACCAGTTTTGAATTCTTATTTTACTCATACTCAGAGCTACGTTGAAATGAACAGTGGGTCCCACGGCTCCTTACCATCCTCCATCATCACTCCTCTCCAACGTTAAAGTTTGGAACATTGGGGGCGTATAATTGAAATTATTAGCAATCGCTGCAGCGTAAACCTCGAGCCAGCCTTGAAGTTCAAGACTGGCATCGGTGGAGATTGAGGATAATTCGAGGACATGAGTTTAGGTTCCTTGACATTTGACTTTCTGGGAGTTTTTTCTGGCGTTCCAACACCTGAGTGAGGGGGTGATTTCCAACTTGCATTAGAATCGCCCATAATGGTATCAATCCAAACGGAACATGCCTAAGAGGCTTATTGGTCTCGACCGAAGTGTTAGATTCAACACTTTTTGATCCTCTTTTTTATCCATTTGTCTCTGGACATTCAAAATGCTCAATTTTTTACTTCCATATTTACAGAGTAAATGGAAGTATTGTGATCGTCCTAAAATCGAGAATCGGAACGGAGCCTCAGAAAAAACTTTTTCTTATACACATTTACTCAGAATCACTTCCTGAACAAGTGTCTGTGTGTCCGTGTGTCCGTGTGTCCGTTAGTCCGTGTGTCCGTCTGTCCGTGTGTCCGTCTGTGGTAATTTACAAAAATGGCCATAACTCCCTCATTTCTCAACCTTTTTTCAAATTTCTTGAACTGAAATGTTTGTCTCGGCAAGACCTAACACCCTGTTTAATCGGAATTTGGATAACGCACAGTACTTCCGAGATATTTGCATTTTTAGTGTTTTCTATTTTATTTTTTTCCGGCCGCAAAAATGAACCGATTTGAGCGTTCTTGGTCTCAAAATCTTCGTTTTACCTTGCGGAATATGTGGATATTTTTTACATTCCGAAAATGTGGCGTTTTTTCATTTTGGGCGAATTTTAAAATTTTAATACTTAATTTTTGGATATTTTTGACCTAAACACTTTCAAAAGCAGTCAAAATATGATCAAATTGTGTCACAATTTTACGTTTCAAAATATGGAAGTATTGTGTGTTATCTACGCACCACTGGTTATCCTTGAAATTTTTTCAACTTAGTGGATATTTACGCACTTTACTCGGTCTGGTATATTTATTACCTCGTATACAGTTTATGGACAGGGGCGACATCAAAAATCATGCAACCTATTAGGAACATGGCATCACCGGATGACATTCGACCTTAAACTGCCAGCATAATAGTATACTGGATTAGCAACCGATGTCAGAACCAATAGATGGCCAGCTCGTATTAACTCCGCCGTAATGAATGATCGGGAAAGATCCGATAAAAAGAAATGACAGAGATTCGAAGAAAGAGCGGACAATGACGGCAGGTTCACATGTCTATAGTCAGTGACAGGACCAATCAGAAGAAGGCCTGAAACCCTAACCGGGCCATTTCTTATTTATCCCCAAATGGTCGATCATTCATCACTCCCCTTCCACACAAGATGCTTATCACGTCTCGATGCATCACAACGTCGATGTTATGGATGGATAACGACCGGCTTCGGCGAGAGGCCAGCGGAAGGAAGACAGGTTGTGCCACCGCATTCCCGAACAACCGCGCGTTGTCCAGTTCTTTTCGGGATGGGTCTAAATTTCGGGGTTCCGTGAGTTTCAGAGCAAACATTGCAATTATTATTCGTCTCCTAACTGTACATACACAGCCAAGTATTAGCAATGCTAGTCTAGGAGACAAAATTAATGATTAAAGAGGGCGTATCACCTGCAGCTCGTATTTTCGTTTGAGAGGGACTTGGAACTAGTGAACAAAATTTATGCAACCAACCGTTTCCAGATCGACGTCGGCATCAATCGGTCAGAAAGTTCGTTTTCCATAAAGCCCGTATCACACGGCAGACCGGAACGACGCACAGTGGTCCAGAATTCAAATCTAGCTCGACAAAAATCAGAAACTGTACATATACCACCAGATTCGGTTTCTTAGAGTTTGTTTGGGTGTAGAAACGAAAAATAGGGTCTGCGTAGCAATAAAATGAAGTGTTCCTTAAGTTCAGCAGCGTTTAAAAGAAAATAGTCAGTGAAAATCGGCTATAGCCACCAAATAAAAAAAAAAGTGCCTAAATGCTCATCCATTTTAGCACTCAGAGTCACAAAACGAATTCAAAACTGTATCAGTATACTTGGGAGTATTTTTGGAATAGAGAAATTCCTCATCCCATATAATGGAATCCAAGAAATTTACGTTACCTGAGTCAGTGCTGTCTGAATATAAGAACAAGCAGAAAGAAAAATTGAAGTTACTTGAATGAATTTGCATTAGATGTGACCAAATTTTGGTCTCTGGTTGGGCCAATTTTATTGAGAAATGATATCGTTCTTTCTACGTTTGTAAGGGAAAACACCAATCAATCATGGAATCGAGTACTTATGTTTCGATAAAACTGTACCAGTACTGACACTTCAATACTTATACCAAGTATTGAGTAGATGGGTGTATCGAAATGTCACTTAGTGTCTAGGTGTCTAGGTGTAGTCTAGGTGTCGTCGTCGGTGTCGGTGTCGGTGTCGGTGTCGGTGTCGGTGTCGGTGTCGGTGTCGGTGTCGGGGTCGGTGTCGGTGTCGGTGTCGGTGTCGGTGTCGGTGTCGGTGTCGGTGTCGGTGTCGGTGTCGGTGTCGGTGTCGGTGTCGGTGTCGGTGTCGGTGTCGGTGTCGGTGTCGGTGTCGGTGTCGGTGTCGGTGTCGGTGTCGGTGTCGGTGTCGGTGTCGGTGTCGGTGTCGGTGTCGGTGTCGGTGTCGGTGTCGGTGTCGGTGTCGGTGTCGGTGTCGGTGTCGGTGTCGGTGTCGGTGTCGGTGTCGGTGTCGGTGTCGGTGTCGGTGTCGGTGTCGGTGTCGGTGTCGGTGTCGGTGTCGGTGTCGGTGTCGGTGTCGGTGTCGGTGTCGGTGTCGGTGTCGGTGTCGGTGTCGGTGTCGGTGTCGGTGTCGGTGTCGGTGTCGGTGTCGGTGTCTGTGTCTGTGTCTGTGTCTGTGTCTGTGTCGGTGTCGGTGTCGGTGTCGGTGTCGGTGTCTGTGTCTGTGTCTGTGTCTGTGTCTGTGTCTGTGTCTGTGTCTGTGTCTGTGTCTGTGTCTGTGTCTGTGTCTGTGTCTGTGTCTGTGTTGGTTGATGGGTATTGTTAGGACCTGTTGAAACTTTGAACGTAAGGACCTCTTGAGAAAGTAGGTCCACTTATGAGATAGAGTATGTCGCCATCACAGATGCGCAACAACAATGCGCAGCAACGCTTTATGGGCTAGCCCATAAAATTTCCGGTGTAGTATAGTAGGTACCTAATTTAAATCTACCAGTCTGCTCTGGTGTAAATGAAGCAGCAATTGAGAGAATCCGATGAGGGATTTTTCCGCTTTGGAGCAAGTCACCACTGAAATTGAAATGCCAAGCGAGAATTGACCACAATGATGAGGCTAATCAAATCGTGATTTTCAAACAGTTCACGTCACAGATGGCCCTCTTCGTTTTTTCGTCATTCACGTAAATTGTGTTTTAGTCGTCGGACATCCTTCAACCTCGACGTCCGGCTCTACCGACCCGAAGCGTTTTCCCTTTTGTGGTACAATGATCGTTTTTCTATGGGAAGCTTCGAGGTTTCCTTCAGGCGGTCTTTGTGCCTGGTAATTCGATAGAGAAATTCCTGGATTAACCGGTGGACAGGGGGTCCGAAACGAATGGCTGGGAAGCGACCTTTTTCCACTGGACTTGAGAATGTATTGTGCCCTCATTGATGATCTAGACCGTTCATTCATGATTCACTCTATTGTAACGTAATTTCATGAGCCAGTCAACTGTAGGCGTTGCCATAGTGCCGAAGATAGTGCAAAAAAGTAATACAAAGAGAAAAAACTCTGTTCTTGAAATTTATTATCAAGATCCTGATTGTAGAAATTGGATCAATCAAGAAATTTCAATATCATGTGCACCTACCTATTTTGGAGTTGTATCACAATACTGTGATATTCCTACAAGCTGCATATTATGAGGTTATCGTGGGGAAGACCGGTTCATAATCACGACGGAGATTGAGGTGCTCGGAATGGAAACGACGGTGTGCGTTCTCCGCTATCGATCTTGATCTCTAGCAAGGAAGGAAAAATCCAATAATTTTAACACGGATAGCACCACAGGGCGCGAACCGTCGGATCTAATCCATCTCGCAGGGCTGCACGGCTGCAAGTAATGTATCAAAAGAGGAGTGGCGAGCGGATATCAATTTTCTAATCGCTGTGTGGGTTATTCCGTCCGGATTATGGATCGCTTCGAACGGACGTTGTCTTGTTCCTGGAGAGTTTCCAAACGTTCTCACCGTGAAAGGTAATTAGATACAAGAGGCCTGAATCTAGAAGATGATTTAGGCGATTATAGCTGACAGCGTTTATGTGGCCTTTTTCACAGTGGCGTTCCCATGGTGACAAATCGCCTTGTAAATTTTCAGCGATGGTATATAAGTTTGATCGATTATCAATCCGTGCAAGATGCCTTTCCTTTGGAATTTCCCCATGGTATTGACCTCAGATAACGCTTATGGATTAGGAACTTAAACTCCAGTAATATAATCTGAAGTATCTACGTTGCTGATCACTCATGTTGAGTTGAGTTGGATTCTGAATCTTCTTTCTCCCAATGCCGTCGAGAATTGCTCAACCACCCATTTTGACAGCCGAATCGAAAGCAATCATTCGCAAAGTGGAGTTTATGTAATTCGGACGACTTGTTTAGATGCAGGAGCACTAGACTGGAACAATCAAACGCTGCGATCGAGCTCATCCGAACAATCCATCAGTTTGATTCGAATGCCCCTCACGGCTCGACGTAGGATGTCTCCTGAATGAAGTCACTAGTGATTTTCAGTTTTCGACGTAAACATCTGTCAAACAATCGTCGAACGGGACCCCCTTTTACAGAAGCTCTCCATCGCCCATGGATCCCGGCTTTTGACGTATGCCCACAAAAGCGAGGGGAACTATGGAGGATTGCCCGTGACACACAATGCTCAGCCACCGACAATTACCATCACAGACGATACGTCATTTACCAGGCGGTGTGTGAAATCGTCCGATTAATCCGTCGGCTCGAAAACGGTTCGCTCAATTTTTCGTTTGTTTATTGTTCAAATCAAATCCCCCGACTAGGGAGTGAGGTCGGTTAAAAGTCTGGAAAAGGTTTAACTTTTTTACTGCCCTTTCGAACAAAACGATGAGCTCTATCCAGGCGAATAACAACAAACGTGATGCGTTCTTTAAATCGTAGGACTCTCCGAACCTCAAGAGATAGGTAGGTTTGGATTCTGCGCTTTGTAGAGTATAGGGCACATACCTAATGGCCGGTTTGCCGCTTTACCTGTACCATTGCTGTTTTTTATTGGTGTTTCTGGACGCTATCTTCATTACCTATTCCACAATGGATAATAAGTATCGCCATAATTTGAAAATGACTAAAATTCAACAATGAAGCTTCCTGCAATTGATAACTGGCCGTAAACAAAGATGACTTGACCCTCCAGGCCGAGTAACTCATCGTCGTCCTATGAAGCGATGGAAATATCTGGTACGACAGAGTCAAATAATCCAAAAATTTCAATAGGTTCAAGGGACGGAAATACCTACAATTGAAAATAATAATCTGTGGGCTGCAACGTATCTCCGACGAAAAAACTTGTTAAAACTTCGAGACAAAATTCAGTTGGGTTTGTGAAAGTCTGAAAGAAAAACGAACACATCAGTCACGCAAAAAACCCTCGGGTCAAAGGTGATCAATCGATATGATCTTCCAAGTTTTTTGCAGCTGGACCTGATTCGCAACGTTTCCCAGTTGTTATTGGTTGTTGCTCGCAGGAATAGAGTCGAACCAATAGGATTTTCGTGACCGAGTCTGCGCCGTTCCGGTCCCCGAAATATAAGGTTGAACTCATCAGAAGTCCGCTTTCCTTTCATCTAATTGGGGTCACATTTTAACGAGCGTACTTGATAAGGAGTCTTCACTTCTTCGGCGGACATTATCTGATCTCCCCGAGTCGTTCAATTAAAAGTTGGGGAGGCAAAAAAGACTCGAGGGTATCGACTCGCCTACTTTCTTTCAGTGTTGGGAGATGGAATGAACTCCGTTGGGCATATGTCGACTAGAATGAGACCAACAACGCGTTCTATAATGAATGGATAAGACTAATGAAACTACTATTTTCGGTGTAAGTAAACTCCATTTCTTTATCTAATATCAACCTGTACTTAGAATCGAATCAGAATGCGGAGAAGTAGCTATTATACTAAGGGCCGCTTTATCAATTGTCGGTTATCCAATAACTCATAGCTTATCACCAGGCCACTAATTTCATGGTGATTTTTGGGTGGATGCGCATAGGCTGTGTCTCCGAGAAATTTGTAGCCAAGAGATTAGCTATTAGTTATTGGATAACCGACAATTGATAAAGCCAGCCTAAGCGTCTTACTGACGATGTAGTGAAATTACACCAATCACCGTTAGTCAGTATTTCCCATGCTTTTGAAATAAAATGGCAATGTTTCTGAAACTTTCTTAAACTCCTTCAATGTCATTAGATTCCTGAGCATAATTACACATACCTGATACACTTGAACTTATTGATTGCCAAACCGTTTTTTTCTTCATACTGGATGATTACTTCCCATATACCTACCTCAATTTTGCGTGCAATAGTTTAATATACTCGATGTAGAAATGTGAGTGAGCCATCACTGGAAAAACAATAATTCAAATTCATTATTCATTCACAAGGGTAGTAGATGTATTATTCCTTTGGGGTTTTTCTAAATTGCTATCTTTTCTTCACGGCGATTTTCTCAAATTAGGCCTAGGTACAACCGGGATAATATTTCAGATAGGTACCGTCTTTACTATAATGCTAAAATACCGGGAAATAGTACATATTGAATAAGAGTTAAAATCCGGGGCCATCTCGCTCGACTGGAGTCACACAAAACGAGGAAACAAACGGACGGAAGCCATCACGTCCTCCTCGTTTGGGAAACTCCATGGATTGAATTCAATCTCAAACAATGATCTCCTTAAAGGCTGGAGCAATCTTCATAAATTCCAGTCCACCCTCCCATTTCAAAGCCCCAAGGCAGTATTCCAGGATCCGATTCAAAGAGCACTAAACTCAGCTCGCAGTTCTCTGACAGGAAAAGGAGGAGGACTCATGAGACTTGCAGTTTCGCGGTGAAACCTCGGGCGAAATTCTCTTAGGGCATATGCTCTTGAGAAAATCAAAACCATCGGTCGATTTTCAACTTGCTGCTCAAAGAACAGCAGCGCTATTGTGATCGGTTCCTGTGATAGTGGCAAGTGCATTATATCTGTCAAGATAAATTCCACGGGGATGATATACCCAAAGAAACCATTCCAGCCCACAGGTACCAAAGCCATCAATTCATTTTTGATTGACTAAAAATTGATTTTTAGGACATTGAAAGAAACGTGATATTAAAACTGAATCAGCGCGCCCTTATAGATCAGACATGATTGACTCGAGACATGACTACCAGCTTCGGACATTTGCCAAGCACCGCATAATATAGAAGTGGGTGTCGGGATTTTGAAAAGATCAAGGACAACAAGACCAGATTCAACCTCTGGTCGAACTACGTGACAAAACGATAAAGTGGCTTAGGATAGTCAAATACGCCACGCACCCTTTACCTATGGTTGACTGCGATTGCGAACCGGTGTCAAACCACTGGTAGCGAACACCGGTCACCGTACCATTGCATAGCTTCACACTGCCCGGCTCCATTCTACAACATTTTTTTATACCAAAATCCTGCATGGCAGAATAATATGAATTTTGTATGGAAATAGTGGACGTTTGCTGACATACCACAATTTGAAAGATATTTCCAACGGATGGACATCTTCACCTATTTCGAATGTGATATCTAATATATCCAATGAATATGGCGCCTGCCCATAACTATGGAGGCATTTACTTTTAGCCATGAGTCATTTTGCGAGGTTTGGATTCTTCCACTCTGTGACCGCGTTTTGCTGGGGAGTATGAGGTAGATTGTATTGTTTGAGTATTTGTTGCAGTAGGTATACTCTCTACTGGGTGAATTCAGAGCTCATGTTAGGCCTTACAAAGAATGAATTGCTTAATACAGCCTCAACATCCATCCACCATCATCCAATCAACAAAATTGTTCCAAATTCTGCGGATTGTTGAAATAGAAATTTGCGACTACCATTTAATTAGCGTAATTCCAATCAGCGACACTCGAATCGAGATGCAAATACTGTAAGTAGTCGAATATTCTTTGGTATTTTGAAACATAGGCTACAGTCACATGTACATCAATTTGAAGCTATCAGCTGTCTTTCAAAAGATCAAGTCAATTTTACGGCTACTCT
The DNA here is from genome assembly GCA_036186465.1 of Nesidiocoris tenuis. NCBI lineage: Eukaryota > Metazoa > Arthropoda > Insecta > Hemiptera > Miridae > Nesidiocoris > Nesidiocoris tenuis. Next base: position 10,239,938 of record AP028912.1, on the reverse strand, counting down.
CGAACCGAACATGTTTGACCTGATTTGATTCCGTCGTGACAAGGAGACTTCGAGTCGGCGTGTTTGAATCTTGGGCAACTGTTGGAAATCTGAGTGCCAGAACAGATCACTACAGTTGCCAGTCATTTTGGCGTGCAACCTGAGGACGCCAGGTTCACACGATGCGATAGCTGAGGGCTGATAGCGAAATTTATTCAATTTTGCCTTTTTTTTATCACACCCTATAGATTGAAATTATTTGGACCGATTACTCAATAGATATCTTATTTATTTTCCTTATCGGTTCAATTTTATTGGGATTAAAGAGTTTTGCTGCATTATTTCAAACAATGTATAGGACGGGAATGAGTTGCTTTGTGGTGGCTCCCGATGAAGCTATCCTTTCTCAGGTAGGCGCCGCTGGTTCGTGCGGAATAATCCTGTTTTGCATTCCTTCTTTGCTGCGGTACGAGGATTAATTATTTATGAAGCAAACACAACTCGCACGACACACAGCTTAAGTTTCCTTGAGATATATCAGGCGATGTTATTGTAATACATTGTGTACGCATGCGTCGCACAGTGGTCCAGAATTCAAATCTAGCTCGACAAAAATAATTTTCCGACTGGAAAGAAACGAACTAATCAAGAATATACATGCACTTTCAAAGGTCTGAACTTACATATACCGAGCCAGTTTCGCTTTCGGTCTTTCTTGACCCTTACCCCAGCACCATTTGTTTAGCGAGATAAGCCATTGCCGTCATTAGTGTGAAATCAGCGTTTGAGTTGAGATGAAAGAGGATCAGTTTCATATCCTATGAGCCGGAAATTCGTCATGGATCGTTCAGACAGAGGTAAGAAGTAACTAAAACCTCAATAAAAATTTCAAAAAAAATTATTCTCATTGTGTAGTACGCTATCGAGTTTTTTACATGTTTTGACGTCTTTCAGTTGGTATATCTTTATTGGCACTAATTGGCACTCAGTTCTGAGGCCAAAGCCTTATAAGTACGACTCTGAAGACTCCATAAAAACAAAAACGAACTGCCCCTTTCTGCCCCTATTGATTTTATGAATTTTTTTGTGCTGCAGGTAGGGCAGAAATCGTATTTTCGCGGAAGGATCTTTTCCTTGTCCTAAGGGATCTTGGTAACTTCTCCGACCGGAATGAGTGCCAATAAGAAATAAAAAGTGTTTTCATAAAGATGTGATCGATTTGCTGGAATCCCTCAACTTTGTAATTGAGGAGGATGATGATAGAATTTCTGATGAAGATTGATTATATTTCTCTTTTTTTTACCGTTGATGACAGAAGATAATATGAAGAGTTTTCCTCCATAACTGCATTCATCCACTTTCGAGTTTTGTCGATATCGATTTCGTTTTTTCGATTTTCGATCGCTTATAGGTACCAAAGCTGCTATGAATCGAAATCGAAAAAATGAAATCGATATCGACAAAACTCGAAAGTGGATGAATGCAGTTTTGGAGGAAAACTCTTCACATATTAATTCATTTTTTGTGACCTACTCAATTTACGATAGGTATCATAAATATATTATTGCGTTGTTCCTGGATAGTATTGTGACGTTCCTATACAACGTAAATTTCTTGGATTCCATTATCTGGGATGAGGAATTTCTCTATTCCAAAAATAATCCCAAGTATACTGATACAGTTTTGAATTCGTTTTGAGACTCTGAGTGCTAAAATGGATGAGCATTTTTTTATTTGGTGGCTATAGCCGATTTTCATTGACTATTTTCTTTTAAACACTGCTGAACTTAAGGAAGACTTCATTTTATTGCTAAGCAGACCCTATTTTTCGTTTCTACACCCAAATAAACTCTAAGAAACCAAATCTGGTGGTATATGTACAGTTTCTGATTTTTGTCGAGCTAGATTTGAATTCTGGACCACTGTGCGTCGTCCAACCATTGGTACTTTCTCAACTGGATAATCTTCACATGTTCTCTACGATTCCGTTCTTATGCTGGATTATGGCTGGATTATATGGAAAATTAGTGGAGTATCTCGATTTTATTTTTATTTCCAATTTTTGTCTAATTTGCCGTACCTATTATTCCACCTGTATTCAAATCAGAAATTGGCTGAAGGAAATTGAATTATATACTTACTAAAATTAAATAGTTAATCGAATAAAGAATTTTAAAAGACTGCGTTTGTATGATCGATAGAATTTTTCCAAGAGCGTGAGTGCAGGCATTATTTTAGGTGCCTTGCGCATGAGCGGTGTCAAGTTTTGTTTTCTCTACCAAACGTATCTACACTCACGATTTTGGAAGAAGCCCAACGTTTGCTTCAGTTGCTATCAATTCTGAATCCTTTTCAATCTGTATTGGTGGGGGAGTTGCGACGAAATTTCATTTTTGATCAGAGCCTAATGACAAGATCAATCAAAGCCGTCGTCGATGGAGCGTTGACATTGGAACTGAGAAGCCAAGCCTCGAGGAGAACATTAATCACCGAAAGGCTTCTTTCCCTTGTCAAAAGAACCTCCCGGTTAATTACCATCAACTCTCCCTCGGGGGGTCAGAAATTATTTTTATCGGGGTCGCGAGAGGTCCGGCGTTGTTTATCACTGCTTTAAGAAGAGAATAAGAACGACCTTTCTGAAGTTACCGTTAACCTTTTTTTTTATTGGAAAGTTCCGAAACAAAGAGTCTTCGCCTATCAAGCTTCGTGGTACGTACAAAAGGCAATACAACAATACGAAAAAATTGTTCAAAGCACCTCCACTGCCTATAGATAGCGACCAAAACTATGCTTAGTGCTGTCATCCGATATTGCGTTGCTATTTGATCTTATATTGGGCAGACTAGATTTTTGGGTTTTAATAAGATGGTATTGATGGTAACTCTATAAAAATTGTTGGAGATTCAACGAACCGTAAAAATTTTATTATTTTTTAAAGCTGAATAAAATATTATTGATTTATGCCTCCAGGCCATCATGACCTTCAAATGTCTATTTCACTATTGGAATGTTTCAGTCGGTACCCTGAAAGTATTGTACCCAAACAAAACAGCGAGCGAACTAAATCTGGGACCAGTGAAAGTATGGGAGCCTTTTGTCAAGTAGAGAACCACTGCCCTAGATACGTCTACTCAAAAGCCAATTTTCTTGGACATATTTACGGTGTCTGTTGGCCCTACTGGAACGGTTTATGGCCTCTCTTCATGTCGGGGCAATCAAACGGGATCGCTTGTCGACAGCTTTGTCCTTTTCTTGGCACCGACACCAATAAATTGAAAAGTTGTCATGCTTTGACTGTTGATGTTTCACTTCAGAACAGAATCGAAAGCAATACCTTCGTCTCGGTACAATATATTTGGGTCAGTAGTAGCCAGCATGCTGTCGGTAATTGAGTTACCAGAGCTTTACGACCATTGTTGTAAACATAAGCAGAAAATGTCTACCAGCCTTTCGGGGAGGGGTTTGTTATGCCACATTCTAACATTTCCTTGACAAAACGGTTTGTTCTAATTTTCGTTAGGTAGGTATAATAAATTACAACATCCAATCCTGTTTTTGCTAAAGTCGAAAGGTTTTTCTACACGCACACACATCCATTGTGATTCTTATAAGTGTTTCTGACTGGAAATAACTAGATGCATATCCAGCAAGATCTCAAATCGTTAATTTTTGATAATCTCATTAATAAATAATTAATCAATTTTGAAAGTCCGTTGTATCCATACTGGTGTAAACAGTTTCTAGCATTGCATTCCCAACGAATTCGTTGCCTTCCTCGAGCAAACGGGGACTATATTAATTGGTCCGTTCCAGGCCAATTGGCAATGTTCTCACGGCGAAAGAATTTGCAACCAAATTGGGCATAAATAAATATATTTCGAATATTGAGCGATCAAAGCGGAGCTAAGTGGCCCAAAGGGTTAATAACGAGAGTTGATAATCGTATGCAGATAAGAAATGTTGCACCGACCGGCTGCGATGTTTCGTCTATCTCTCGGCACCTATAAATACTCGTGAGCAATGATGAAGTTGAAATGCAAAGGCAGGCGGAACTTGCCGACCATTAGCTGCGACTGAGAGCGTTAAGCTGAAAAACGGTACCCCTGACGCAGCGGGTTACAAACTGGGCCCTCAGGGTGACTTCAGGCCGGGCGCTTACGGACTTGGATTTCTGGAAGGAAACATCGCCACTTCGACTTACAAGGAACGCACTTTACCGATGACCTAACTGGAAGAGAGAGGCAAAACATGAGGTTTGTTGAGAGGCCACCAGCCAATGAATCAGTTGTTAGCCGGAGCAATGACTTCCAGAGGTGTTCCGAGAATAATATCATCGGGAACGATTACCACTACAGTATGGCCGAAAGATTGGTCGGTGGAAAATGTCGAGGATGATGGTCAGCATTTCAAGGGCCGGTTTATCAAATCTAGATTTATTCAAAGACGCTTGAATTAAATAATTACCAGGCCATTTTCTGGATGGCGACCAATGAAAATCTGTCCTAGGTGAAATTTAATTTTAGCGTCCTGGGGGAAATCTAGATTTGAATGAATGTTTTTTATGTTTCATCATCAATGTTGTCCATCCAACATTGATAACATAAGTAGGTATACGCGTAGTTAGCAGAGGTTTACGACTCTGAACGTATTCTAACCAAGTAGGTCCAACGCGTGGGATCCTGTCCTGTCCACTCAAGGGGGTGAATCAATGAGTTTGATGGCCGTGTATCATAGAACCTAGTATTGTCAGAATAGAGTAACATGTTCTCATAGTTCCAATCCTCTTCTTGAGGGCGGCAGGGCACGCCCGGGACAACTTCGTTTATCGGGCGAGAAGACAACGCCTGGAACGGTGGTTTACTTTACTCACCAACTTTACTTGGCTAAAGATCGTTTTAATAAAAATATTAATTTTTAAACGAATTGTCTTTGCTCCACACATTACTCGTATTATGGCAAGCCTATTTTATGATCAACAGAATGACGGAAATTTATTTCTTTCGAAGGCGGACCAGCCCCATAATTCAGTTCACCAAACACATACGGTTCAAGTCAACAAGCTAGTTTTCATTTATCGATAAATGGATCACGTAGGAGCTTTCAACTTTCTCGAAATGATATTCTCCTTTTTCTTACACGTCAGTTATACAGTGGATTTACGGTCAGTTCGAATGGCTGTTAATGATAACGGTGAACGTTTGATACTCGTAGCCACTTTTTGATGCTCCACAGAGATAAAAAGCAAACCATATCCTCGTCCGGTTATTTTTCCCGTCCATTGGTCCGTCGGACCGTTTCGACGCTTCGAGTATTGACAGATTTATCACCTCCGATCCTCCGTTTGATCGAAACGTAATGAAAAGCCGAGCCGGTCCACCTGATACCGTCTATAATTTTCGTTCCTGCTACAACGGATATACAATTAGGGCACAGAAGTGCTTCAGCTGTAAGTGGGGTAGTAAGGGTAGGTACAGTTTGAAATTGAATGGTACCAAAATCGTGGTTGATAATTCAGTGTTTGTCCAAAATCTGCTTTGTGGCCATCATTCCTTATTGAAATTATTTTTTCCAAATCCTTTCTTCCTTTTTCAATTCTTTTCCTGAACAATCAAAAGAACGGGTTTTTCTTTTTTTTCTCTCTAGGTATTATCTGGTTTAGGTTATTAGGTTTATTATTATTATTATTGAGGAGAAACCCAAATTATTATTTATTTCGATTTGATTGACTATAGGATGACTTATCACTCCTCTGTTTACCCGCTGAACCCCGACTGACGTCATCTATAATTTCTAAAGGTTCTCCGTGTAATAATTAGAAGCTCAAGACTTCTTCGACCTGCACGATTGCGGTCGTTGGGTCGGTAATTAAATTGCGTTCGAATAGTCTCACACGACCAAATGGGCGGATAGGTTGAAAGGTAAACTCCCAGACCAAATGTTCAACCATCTAGTTGCGGTTTTCCGTAATTGTTTACACCCGGTGGACGGAAAGTGGGCTCGCACTGCTCGAAATAATACTCAGTTATGAGAAACGATCGTACTTTTTCCCAGTATCACTAATGGGGTTGATGTGTTTCTGGCGGACATGTACGACGGTTTGATTGTCTCTATAGAAGAAGTACTTCTGAGAATTCCGTGAAGAGCACTTTGAAGCGTTATCGTGCGTGAAAACCATTGCGGGTTGTCCATTTCGATTCAAGCTTACGCCGTGGGTATTGTATGATTAGCTCATCATAATGCGGATACCTATATTTACTCCTAATGACAGTTAAATTAACCATGCTTCCGATCAATTCCGGCAGTTTTCTCGCGCGAGTCTATCGGACGTTTTGCGAGAGCTGATGCATGTCGGATACTGATGTTCAGAGTTCGATCGATTATCTCGTAGAAATCCACAGGATAAATTTGATTGAATAGTGCGATTAAACGTTGGTTATTATTGATTCTCGATGTACATAATTCCAGTTTGAGTAATAACAATGTCATATTTGAAGTGGACGGATCAAATTTGGCTGTGAATTCATCATTAAATTTGGTCGTTATTTACAATTTAATGTCGAAATTTACAATTAGGTATTTCATAGAATAATTGTAGTGTATCAACTTCACAAGAATAAGAGCTGGTATAAGTGATGAGCTGTGGATCAAAAACAAGAAATTCTCATTAAAAAATTAAATCTCATTAATCATTACAATATCACTCAACCAAATCGCCAATGTTGGCAACCCGGTAAAAAACTGGAAACTCCCAGTATAAAAACTATGGCATGCGGGCAACTCTTACTCGAATCGAAATTGGGAATTCTTTTGTAGGGAACTCAACGGAAGAACCTGAGAATGAATAATGGGCAAACTATTCACGAGATGTGGGTCATCACCTGATGGATGAACGGAAAACGGTGCCGAAAGGTTTCTAAAAAGATAAGGTCAACTATTGCTTTTGTGTCCAGTGGCAGGACTCCTCGCTTCTTGCGTGTGAATGAAACATAGTTCCGCCGGTTTGGGTCTTTCTCGGCCTCAATCAGCACAATGCAGCTTCCTTTTTCTTATCTCGCTTGGATCAGCATCGGAACTTTCAGTAGTGAACGTCCTAGATGCATTCGTAAAATATAATTTTTCAAGATAAGCTGTAGGCGATAAGTAAATCGCAATGTACAATTAAGCAATGTGCTTCCTATTTAAGAGCCCATTTACTCACGTGAAACTAATAATATTCTGGATCGCCCAAAAAACCCTTCAGATGAGTATTTAGGCAATTTACTATTTCATTCAAATTTTATTTAACTGCATCTTCTCAGCCTTCGGAGTGGGAATGACATAGTTGACGGCATGTACAGGGAAGAGGAAAAAATTATCCTTGCAACCTGTCCGCTTTTACATTAAAATCCTTTGGAAGGCTCCCCAAAACTAAAGAATTTGACGAAGCTTCGTCTGCGGGATTTTCAAGTTCTGGTGCAGGTATGCCTTCAGTCACACTTGCCTGACCGCGTTCTCAAGAAGATCATGCTTCGCTGAAGGCATCCCAGATCCGATTCGGTACGCTTTTTTCACCATAGTACCTGCGAGGAGGAAGCCTTTTTCCATCAGACGGTGTCGGCCTTTGACGATGATTTCCCTACATTAGCCACCGTCCATGATAGGGCCTTGCATACCGCGTAACCGCTCCCTCGGACCGGACACACTTGTTTTTCAGACATCACCGTCGCTTTCCCGAAACAAAATCATTTTCCAGGTTTTTTCCCGAGTGCATGCACCTTAAACGCTGATTTACATACTTTGGAACGCCAGATAGATCATCACTCTGGATCGAATTGAGAGTTGTAAACGTAGTGGGCCATTAATAGCGTGCATGAAATGTTCTGAAGGAATTTCATAAAGAACGGGGACTCCCGTCACTCTTTGTTGATAGGAGCTTAACAGTATTTCTTTGAAATGTGACAATGAATCATGCCATTCTCAGTCTGCAATATTTTTTTTAGCCTTCATATTTGGCCGGTAGACACCCGTTTGCTTACATTACTGAAACCAGAAAGCACCTTGTACAAGTCAGGAGTCCAGACTCAGGACGTAGGAATACAGAGGCGAAAAATTGGTATACACATTGAAATTACAATCGATAGATTAGAATTGATAAATCGGCCGAAAAATAAGGGTAAATGTCAGCTGGTATTATTCGTGACTTTGCTGACAATAAAATAAGCCCCATAAGCTGAACTACGATTTTTTCGCCCATGGCAATGAAAAGTCACTCTCTCATTCGGCTGCAAATCGCTGATATTATTTCACCTAGTCGAGGAAACCAACCCACAACCAGTGGTGCGTAGATAACACACAATACTTCCATATTTTGAAACGTAAAATTGTGACACAATTTGATCATATTTTGACTGCTTTTGAAAGTTTTTAGGTCAAAAATATCAAAAAATTCAGTATTAAAATTTTAAAATTCGCCCAAAATGAAAAAACGCCACATTTTTGGAATGTAAAAAATATCCACATATTCTGCAAGGTAAAACGAAGATTTTGAGACCAAGAACGCTCAAATCGGTTCATTTTTGCGGCCAGAAAAAAATAAAATAGAAAACACTAAAAATGCAAATATCTCGGAAGTACTGTGCGTTATCCAAATTCCGATTAAACAGGGTGTTAGGTCTTGCCGAGACAAACATTTCAGTTCAAGAAATTTGAAACCAGTGGTGCGTAGATAACACACAATACTTCCATATTTTGAAACGTAAAATTGTGACACAATTTGATCATATTTTGACTGCTTTTAAGGGTGTTTAGGCCAAAAATATCGAAAAATTCACTATTAAAATTTTAAAATTCGCCCAAAATGAAAACACGCTACATTTTCGGAATGTAAAAAATATCCACATATTCTGCAAGGTGAAACAAAGATTTTAAGACCAAGAACGCTCAAATCGGTTCATTTTTGTGGCCGGAAAAAAATAAAATAGAAAACACTAAAAATGCAAATATATCGGAAGTACTGTGCGTTATCCGAATTCCGATTAAACAGGGTGTTAGATCTTGCCGAGACAAACATTTCAGTTCAAGAAATTTGAAAAAAGGTTAAGAAATGAGGGAGTTATGGCCATTTTTGTAAATGACCACAGACGGACAGACGGACAGACGGACAGACGGACTAACGGACTAACGGACTAACGGACACACGGACACACGGACACACGGACACACAGACACTTGTTCAGGAAGTGATTCTGAGTAAATGTGTATAAGAAAAAGTTTTTTCTGAAGCTCCGTTCCGATTCTCGATTTTAGGACGATCACAATACTTCCATTTACTTTGTAAATATGGAAGTAAAAAGGTTGAGAAATGAGGGAGTTATGGCCATTTTTGTAAATGACCACAGACGGACAGACGGACAGACGGACAGACGGACACACGGACACACGGACACACAGACACTTGTTCAGGAAGTGATTCTGAGTAAATGTGTATAAGAAAAAGTTTTTTCTGAAGCTCCGTTCCGATTCTCGGTTTTAGGACGATCACAATACTTCCATTTACTCTGTAAATATGGAAGTAAAAATCCATAGGAGGTGATCATCAGGAAAAACTCTTGATTCTGCTGCAACCCTCTTCAACCCCCTCCACCTTTCAAGGTGTCCTTGATCAAGGAATGTTCTGCCAGTCTTCCGTTGAGGCTTCGCTAATGACTTCGTCCGAAGCGAACGGGTCGCCCTTTTCAACGCGCGCGTAACCGTCGGACGAGTGTAACCTCTCGTAAATCTACAATTGACCGGACACCCCCTCTGGTAAATTTACACCTGAACGTTAAACATTTGGTCCTTAACAAAAGCTCACCGCGTTTAAGTCGCGAAGCTCTGCAAACGAGGCTCCGAGCGTTTACGACCGAGCTGGACTTTCCGTCTGTGTATTGACCGTAGAAAAGGTGTCGGTTTGATCGGTTATAAAAACGACTGACGGTAAAATATATCGATGGTATAGGGGCGACTTACACGAAACAGTCGATCCTCAATAGGTTTTAGGTACCTACCTACTAACTCTTCGTGTCTTGTGGCTATGATTCCGATGCCTTTTTAGGCCAAGCCAAGCTATCTTCTCTGTGGGGTTAAGCAGTAAAATTTCATTGTGACAACGCCTGGCCGTGTTCCTCGAAGAGGAGGACGTTAAAAGTTACTCCGGACATAACGTGGGCATGCACCGACCATGACGAGGGCGAAATTGATTCAGACCGTTAACTCCGCAATATTGAAGTTTTAGCAGATTTTTTGGAGATTGCATCTCATAAAAATCACGGTGTCCATTTTAGCCTTTTGTGAAATAATGAATTTTTATCCTCATTTTGAGGCAGCCCTCATCAGGAATGATCATACAGACCAAAGGTCCTTTTATGGACTCCTTTATCGTTAGGAGGTACGGAAAATGCCGAATGCCCAACGAAACGTTGACCCACCGTCGACTACTATGGGATAGTCGCATTGAGCCCAGAAAGTATGAGATACCTATAATTAAAATCATTTAAAAATGGTAATCTGGGTTTAACTATTAGGTAATTAATTGCTTCGGGAACGAATTTCACATAGATTATTCAGCAAGGATTGAATAGTACCGAAAACTGTCGAAAGAGGATGTTGTTTCGAGGTTGCGCGTGTGCGTCGAAAGCTTCCGATCAGTGATACGTATCATCGAGGCCAAATTCGGTTCGGGGGACGATGCTTTTAGACAACCGGTCGAGATAAGATCGCTAATCAGGCAGATTGGTTTGATTAGAGAAGAAGTGTGGGTCGTAAGATTGTCTTTGACTGACCGGTCTGAGCCGACACTGAACAGCGGTCTTATATTTAAAATCTTATAAGTTCCATTAAAAGATCGGAAGAATGCCATCCGAAATAAACGTTCCTACAGGTAGCGGAGAATGTTTATCGAAAATGAGAGAGCGCTATTTCTTTTCGAAGCTCTTGTAAAGCTTGTACGGTTATAGTACCTACGTCCTTTGGTAATCGGACTCCATTTTTGGTGGAGATGACCACCAAGAAAAAATATACCGACAAATTGATAAGATATTTTTACCCATGGCAATATTAAAAATAATATAAGAATTGGTTTACTTAGGTACTGAAAAATTCACGAAGTCGAGTCAAGATCGACACTCTCGATAATCGAGTCACTCTCGATGCCGGCGAATGAATGTGCGAAAAAATATTTTTACTATTTCGTTGTCGAAATTTCGTTATTGAAAAATTCCGGGTGTCTTCATGCCTAGATCGCGTAAGTATATAAGTTCCTCTGTATATTTTACGCGTTGGCCATAAAACTCGCCGCCATTTCTCGGACACTTTACGAGGCGGCTCAGATCACTGTACATTAGGATGATGAGAAAAGTCTTTCTTGAGTCTGGGGAGCAAATGCTCCGTTAACTTTTACGCTTCGTACGACGGAAAAACATTCCGGGCTATCCTGATTTAACAGTTTCAAAGTAACATTATTTCCCCAAGTAACCACACCTTCCGAGCTACGAACGGTGGAAGATGGAAAAAATCGTCTGCCATCTCTCCTCGAGAAGAAACAAGGTCGAAAAAGGAGGCGAAAAGACATGAAAGCCCATGAGGAAGCGTCTAATAAAAGGTTATGGGCCTGGAAGCTTTGTGCTGGAAGGGTGCTCTATTAGCATAACGGGTTGTTTCCTACCTTGAAAAGCTTAACGCTTTCGTTAACACTAACCGTATCCATTCGCCAAAGATACCCTATTACCCATTACGTGAAGCCGGGCTGTGCGGCTCGGCTTATCGCACATCAAGCCCGTCTTCACTTCTTTATGAACGGGGCAAAGGGCTTGAAACGAAGCAGGTGGGAAGCGAACCCGCCTCCACTCGACGCCTAGAAGGCGTTTTTTTAACGACCATGGGAAAAAATTAACATTCAATTTAAATTCTCAAAAGCGTTAGCGTCTAGTAGATACTCCCTATGGGAAACCAAGGTACCTTCGAGCATTTCGCTCGTCGGGTCATTTTATAGTGGAAAGCTGCAGTACAATAAAATTTGCAGTAGTTCAATCAGCTTTGTTAATTAAATAGTCAATTAACTATTAGTTTTAAGTTTTGATGTAAAAGTGGCTATTGAAAATAAACCTCTGCACCATCTGTAGCTTTTTTATTTTCACTTCATATTTTCATTCTATAATTTAAATTCATTTCAGTTTAAAAATTAATTTCATCGAAAAACATTGTCTTGCAAAACTCACAATCCGCATTCCAGCTTCTTTGACTCATCAAAGCAATGATCTTAAAGGACACCGTAGGAATAAGCAAGAATAGTGAGATCGGCTCAGATGCTACCGGAACCGAATGACACTAATGCTTTCTACGTACTTTTCTCAGTTAGACAATGCGACTTCGAACGATTTAAACGGCAGTAACTCGCAATCAATGCCTCAGCAAGGAAGCAGCCGCTCAGCAAAAACGCTCGGGTCCCATGAAACATTCATAACTTGGAAGGGATTAGCGATGAGGGTAACTGTAAAGATTCTACTCCGATTCCTATCTCCGCAAGAGTTCTAGGATAGCTTCGCGGGACTCCAACTGCTACATATGTAGTCAACCGACCCCTGGAGCTTCCAAGGTTTGAAAAAAGGATATCGGCAATTTTTACTCCCATGGGTATAATGTCCGTTTAATTTCCCACTATACGTCCTCCAGTATTTACGTTCTTTGTATTGGGACTTGAAGATATATTTTCTGTTCCGAGCTTCAATACTTTACTCAGCTCCAAACATAATTATGCCGATTATCATGCCCGTATCAAATGGACCATCATAATCGATTTGGATTGGCTTCCAAGGCCTCGACTATAGTTTAGTGTGATGTGGGCTGGCACCTCAGTATTTTCCCTTGAGGATGTCATGAAATCGTCCCATTCCTCAACCCCCATCGCTCAACCTACGGTAGAGATCTTGAAAAATTTCTTTGAAAACATGAATGCTCTGTTTGAAATTTCCTACCTATGCAAATAGGGAAAATTATTAGACTCAGGATCAAATTAGACAAGGATCTAAGGAAATTGAATTTTTCGTGGTAAATGTTTTATTTTGACAACATCCTTTCTTGGGAAAGATCCATTTGTTGCTCAATCACACTATACCCAACAATCAGCTAATAAGAATGTGTTTTCCTATTACGTAAACTGTTGAAAGGTGACCAAGATCCCTTTACTCATTCGGAGACTCTCTTACCACCAGATAAGGTTCAGTGGAGGATGTACCTCATTAAAAGAGGTATGATAGAGGAAGGTGTTAAGAGATTGTCATCGAAAGGGGTTGCTGGGATGCAATCGGCCGATTACGAGTGCGGGCAAGGGTGTAGCTGGGAGGCACTAAGACGACGACACTGTCCCATCCTGGACCTTCCCGGTCATGGATAAGGCCAGGACGTGGCTAAGAAGAGGGGCCTTCAATTGACAGAGGCTTCATTAATTACCTCCCCAGAGTTCGACGTGGGTGGCTATGTGTTATGCTGGCACCGAGAAACTGCCACCTGGGGACTGACCAGGGAGACAATCTCTCTCGCCATCAGAAGTTGAAGTCAGTCGGCCACATCTGATTGCGCACTTCATCCGCTATGCGAATCAGTACCGGTGGTTCTTCCATTTCCACCGAGTTTCTTTGATTGCAATTCTCTTAAGCCGGATTCACATAATTGTCACGGCGACAGATAAATTTACTGTCGGCGATGGTTTAAAGGGGGAGATCTAAACAAATTCAAAATAAATAAGAAGAAAAATACAGTAACAAAAAATAAGGATTGAATTGGATCGAAAACTCCATACTTCTTGTTCAAATGTCTAATTTATTCTGAAATGCTGAGCCTAGCATTGTTTTTCTGCCCCAATCTATACTTTCAGATCGGTTCCTATAAAAATTGAATTTAATTTGTCTTGGATCTTCAATACCTGCGTACTAAATGGTCCAACGTCCATTCCAACGCAGGTGTCTCCAACGTCGAGTGGCAATTTTTCAAGCCACAAAACTAGAAAAGGCTTTAGTCGATCAAAGATCTACCTGATACCTACCTGATCTACTCTTCGGGCTGATTGGATACCGGGATAAAAAATTATCGTCCGGATAGCCCCTGAGATAAATTAATTGGTATCGAGTCTGAATGCGAGGGAAACCTCAGGTATAAACAGCGAGGGATATAGGCCCATCTCTGGTTTGTATTGGTACAAACGAGATGATAGCTCGAACGAATTTTCTGACATTTCGAATGAGTTTCTGACAGAAGTTGCTCATCGTAGGCATGATGATCAGATAGACTGATGCCTGATGGAGAGTGATGGCGAGTTACAAATATCTTCGTAGACAGTTCAAGACCGAAATTAATCGTTGACGTGTCCAGGAATAAAGGAAATAATTTCTAATATGAGTATTGACGCCATCATGTACGAATAAGACATTCGTGTAGCAGGTTTCGAGAACTTGGCTACTTTCGTACACCAATCAGATGGGCTAGAAAAGTTTCAGTTCTTCCGGAGCCGTCCCCTTTCTAAATGATTAGATTTTGTTTGCGGTCTGGCAAATCTGGACGTTTCCTTCCTGGGCGGAGAGTTTCCTACAAACGATAAAAGGTTGTTTTGACCGCGTTGACAGGTTTTGCTCAACTTGTCTATTTTCACTATTATTAATATTGGAAAAGGAAAAAGAGGAGAATGTTGCCATGGCGCAACTTTGGCACCATTTCAGACAAACAGCTTCTGGATGAAAGACGATTTTTTAGGTCGTGTCGCGGCTATGACAAGCCGGGCTATCCTTCTATCCTGTATCCCTTGAGCTCAGCCGGTTGACATGCGGACTTCGCCTTCACGAAGAACGGCGTGTCATCCCGGTTGTTGCGGAGCGTTTGACTCAGTCACGACCTCCCGGTGCTTTTGTTGGTTCTGGAGTCCCACGCATCAAAATGCTAGTTTTGCTTCGGGTAGAATGTCGCCGAAAACAGTTAACACTCAACACTTGACACGAAATGCGCGAAATGTGTGCACTGCACACTGTGCAGAACTTAGTTCATTATCTACGAAAGAAATTTTTTTCGTACTCTACACTTAAATACTGTTAAGTAATACTCTTGCTGTACCTGGATGGCAAGGACTAGGTAGTTATCTACCGATTTTGGGACCGGGATTTAGGTGTCCTCTCGAGCTAGCTCTAAAGAGGGGGATGGGTGATCAATAATCCCTGTCCTTGCGGGGAAGGCACAAAGCGCTGGAGTTGACCAGTTGACTACCAAGCTTGGTCTTTAAAAAATTTCATAATGTTGACTAGTATCCTTAATTTATTATTATTTTTCTGCCGATTCTGTTTTTTGAGCTCCAGGTGCTAAATTATTAAACATCTCAACATTTGAAATAGTTCATGTTATCTACCGGTTCCTCCAAATGATCCCTGACGGTGTTGTTCACACCTAACGGCCCCTAAGCCCTGATGAGGATTACATAGTTAATCGAAAGCTCGGCAAAAGAGGCGTCTGTTTCTGGTTTGACCCCATTCCCGATCAGTTGACAATTACATCAAGTTGCGGGTCGATACTTCCATATTCAATTACCCATCAACTGTTTGTTATTCCTAGTTATTTTAGACGTAGATACCTACCTATAGTCGTACCAAGAATTCATCTATTATACTTAAAACCCTATTTTCCCACACCCTACCGCAAAACCGACAACTTTCTTCACCGAGTCGTCGCTGACTCGCCTAGCCCTAGCATTGCCTCACCCATTGGCCCGTCATATTTTATTTGAGGTCTTTCTTCGTCGGACAATCGTCCTGTCAGCATTGGAGATTATGGTTTGTCCCGGGCCAAACTTACAAACGCTTCTATCCCGTATGTGCCATCGGGAACTCATTGAAACGGACACTGTCAAGGCAAATGACGAGATGACGATCCAACTCCTTTAAATGAATCTAGAATGTCACTGGTACGTTGCAGAAGAGGTCGGAAGGAATTTTGAATACGATGGGTTAGGTTGGTTTATCATTGCGGCATTATCATTTCTCTGCGCTTCCATTCGTCACGTGGATGACTATTTTGGTTAATTTACATTAAGTAATAAGAGAGAAAAAACCGCCCTAGAAAAATTTTTCATCACCACTGAAAATTTCATAACTTATCTTCGTTTCGAGGTATATAAAAATCCTCAAAATAGTTCACAAATAAGCGAAGGATGACAGATTATCAAACAAATATTCACCGTCAAAGGAACAAGAAATAATAATAACACATTGAAAAAATGAACATAATACCCGTACTTCCATATCATATTCCATCACTCTCCGGTTTTGTTTTATCTTGCTCCCGTCCTCAGGCAAACGAGGGGCGGAAAATTCAGAAGAAAAAAACAGGAATGGGAATGCTAGAGAGATTTAAAGAATTACTTAAATTCTTCTGTGTCGAAGAAAACCGATTTCATGGATACTTCGTTCTCCAAACACGACCGTAAATTTATCGCGAGGAGAAACACGCGAATTTATGGTCTGTAAAGGCGCCAACGACTTGAGGGGCATAAGAAAGGATTCTTCATCCATACGAATTCTCGCTGCGTGGATGAAACTCTTTTTCGAAAGTGGCTCTCCGTTGAAGAACGGAATTCATCTCTGGACACGGATATGCTTTTAAAGAGCCACGAATTCTGTCACTTCAAATAAGTAATAGGCATCGCGTGTAAGTGGAACAATTACACCACCTGGCCCCATATAAAGTCGGTTCTCGATAGTCCACGCCTATACTTGTCCACGGTTTCCCCCACGGACGCATCCACGTCCAGTTTTCTAGTTTTTCGACGCAAGGACGTAGTTTCCATACTGACAGGCTACAGAATTAATCGTCCACCCAGAAAGAACAATAGTGGAGATAACGAAACATCTTATGTTTATAAGACGGTGTCAAAGGAAGGACCTCCAGACCCTTTGAAGGAGTTATTTATTGCCCGTATCCGTCTTATCAGCGATCCACTTGTTTAATGGATATTTTATCACCAAAAAAGCTATTAATGAGTTATCGTATATGTTTATGAGGCCTTAGTATTCTGATTCTAATTAGGCAGGCCTGATGAAGAAATTCTTTCTCAGAGAACGCAGTAGGTAGTCATTTGAAAACTCATTAGACGATTAAATACTTATCTATAATAATAATTGACTCCAGCCCAACTGATGCAGTAGAAATGCACTCTAAACGCAGCATTGTCAAAATTTTGTAACGCCTAACGGCTTTTACAATAAATGTTTTTCAATTCAATTCGGTTCAGATGCACTCTACTCAAAATAGGTACTTACTGGCATTAAAAAATATCTACGTATTCGGCGTGGCAAAACAATGATTTTCAGAACAAGAATGGACGAATTTGTTGATTTTCGTGGCCAGAAAAAAAAATAACATGGAGTACCTACTCCTAGATTTCCAACATAAGGCCGATTCTCAGTTGAATGGACATTAGAGCCTGATAAAAACTCCAATTTGGCCGAATTCAAATCATTTCAATCATATCAAATCATATGACATTAATTTCAAATTATTGGCATTGAAAATCTGCTCTTGCAATGTTAAGCCGCGGTTATACTTGCGTTGTTGGGCCCAACACCGAATATTCGTCGGCCTCTTCCCGCAAGTGTAACCGCGGGATATTCGCCCGAATGTTCGCCAATGTTGGTGCTCGGGGATGCTCGGTCAAAAGGCGGTTTTTTGTCCCGAGTCAAAGGCGGCGAGTATTGGCCAACTTGCGTATTCGTGCAGCGTTTACACATGCGGCCGAGTGTTTGGCGGGTTTGCTTCCCGATGCAAGTTGAAGGCGCTGAGCTCTCGTACCCCGGAGCGTGAATCATCGGAAGGGAGTTGATCTTTCTCACCCGGGGTATCCCTCCGGTGGGTGTCTGTAGTGACATTTCGATACCCCCATATACTCGATACTCGGTATCCAATGAGTATCGAAATCTCAGTACTGATTTCGATATTTTATCGAAACATAAGTACTCGATACCATGGGTATCAATCGATACTTTCTATGGGTGTTTTCCCTGACAAACGTAGAAAGAACGAAATGATTTCTCAATTAAATTGTCCCAAATGCAACCAAATGCAAATTCATTCACCATTGGTGCGTAGATAACACGCAATACTTCCATAATTTGAAACGTAAAAGTGTGACACAATTTGATCATATTTTGACTGCTTTTGAGGGTGTTCAGGTCAAAAATATGAAAAAACTCACTACCTATGCCAATTTTAAAATTCGCCCAAAATTAAAATACGCCATGGTATCGGAATATCCTCATATTCTGCAAGGTAAAACAAAGATTTTAATACCAATAACGCCCAAATTCATTTCAAGTTCATTTTTGTGGCCGGAGAAAAAAAAGAAAACACTAAAATTGCAAATATATCGGAATTACTCTGTGTTGACTGCTAAACTTCATCGTTGGTTGACAATATTCGTCGATGCTCGGGGTCGAGCGCCAACACCGCAAGTGTGTGCGGGTTGCGCGTCAATATTCGGGATATTCCGAGTATAGACGAATGTTCGGGCGAGTATGGGCGAATATTCGGTGTTGGGCCCAACAACGCAAGTGTAACCGCGCCTTTACCCGAAAAGCGTCAATAATTAGACTAAAGCGAGGCAAACAAGGTACCGTCAGCTGCGTTCCACCTCCAAACCTGCCCCAACGAGCGTGAATTATGGCCGACTAATCACATCCGTGGCAGAAACATCCTTTCCAGGACCTCAATCACCGATCCAGGTAGTCACCCTGGCGATACTTGGCTGTCGCCCAACTGCTACGCCATATGGCCCTTCGACAAACTATACTACAAATAATTCTCGATAATATCTCAGCTTGGGCTACGCAGGAAAAGCAGAACGCCTCCGTTCAACCTTTGTCTCTACTAATCGGGAGGTCATCTCGTCTGGAGAATCTCGTCTGTTTTTTCCTCCTATTCACAATTAAAATCCTGGAAGGGAAGTCGTGATAATTGTCCTTCGCCTGTTCTCCCCTCGTCGAACAATTTGATGTGATGGATTTCACTGCCTCGGCCTTATAATTTACCTATACGACCACTAAAAAGCAACCCCTTCATTGGTTCGTTCGGCTTGATGTATGCCTCAGCATTTAACTAAGCGTCTCCACCTTCTGGCCTACCCTCCAGAAGAGGTGGTTAACTATATTGATTGCCTCGTCTTTCGGGGCCCCGCCAGTGGATGGGAAGGATTCGAGCTCGTTTTTGTCCACCCCGCGTTTAATGGTTATCTTTGAAATGTGTGCTCGGAGGGTTGCCTCTCTTCTGCTGTGTTTAAACAAGGAAACAAAAAGAGGAAAAGCAATGATCAAAAAACCAACAGCGATACGTCCTCGCTCGTTTAAATTCAGAGGATTCCAGACGTGAGGTGGAATCCGTCAATGTGTAAAGTCGCTTGTTTTTCGCTGAAGAGACTAATCGTTTTGACGTTTTTGCTCGCAGAATCTCTCAAGTAGTTGTTGCGTACGTGACGACTTGAAGGACGTTGCGAATTGTCCGTTTTGGATTTTTGCTTCACAAATAATGTCGCGGCCCGAGCGATGCATCAGAGGAATTTATTCACCATGCCTCGTCGGCCGAATGAAAAAATCCGGTACCAAAAATAAATGATTGCATCTCCTTGAAATTGATTGTCTCCAAAATTAACTTGCGGTTTTCGACCGGGCAAAAGAGAAGCTGAGAAACTGTTGCACCGATTTTTCCCCGAACTTCAGACCTGCAATGGTTTGAGGGCCAAAGCGTATAAAATAATTCTTTATTTTTTCGAGCGCTTTCGCCCCACAGGACTTCATATTTTATTGTAGGCTGGAGTTGGAACTCATTGTCGGTCGAGAAGCGAGTGAAGGACGTAGAAGGAAAAATCGTCATAGTTAATTTCATTTCATACGAGAAAGAATTGCCATTTGTTTGTCAGGAAGGCAAAGCGGAAACTTTTAAGAAGGGCTAAACTCCGGTGAAGTAAGGTGTTCATCGTGGGCTCCCTGACTAAGTTTATCAAGTGAGTTGCATTATGTGTCCCATTGTGTCCCACAGTTATACTAATTTATCTACAATACGTATACAAATCTATATGTATAGTCTATACCTATCTTGCTCACTTTGGCTCTTTAAATTTCAACAGCAGATTTCATTGCATAAAAATCTAGTGCCTTACTTTCTTCGTCCCAGTGGTCTTGACCATAAAAAATATACGAGAGATCAGAATTCTGCATTAGTAAAAGTCACACTTTTATGAATATATGAAGATCTTGAAGCCCAATAAATCCAACATGAAATATTTAAGGTAAATCGTTCGCGCCAAAACGACACGTTCATTCGAACATAAAGTGCTACAGATACCTAATTCCGGAATTTTTAACTCGGCTACATCCTCTTCAGGTTTACAACGCGGTTATGACTGGTAGGTATGGCTCAATCCCCATTACGGATGCCGTTGTTTTTATGGCTCGCTTCAATCTTTGCGCCTCGCATAACAAACAAACTTCAGCACCGAATAAAATTGCGAGGCGATGAGGGACCTGAGGAGGCCGACAGTTGTAAAAATGCGGTTTCACAGAAAGACAAGCCGCCTTCGATATTAAGACCTCCCCGAACAGAAAGGCTAGCGAAGCCTCGTGAGTTTTTATGCTTTTCCAAGACCTCTCGGCTTCGGTAATGGAGATATGAGGCACGTTATCATATCTAAGAAAAGAAGAACCTTTCCTGACGATTCATTAGTGGCGAACCTCAAGAGCCAAGTGACGACAACGAGGTAAGAAACGACGGCTCGGACAACTTCCCCGTTGTGGAGCATTCGAGGACCGCATTCGTCCCAGGACGGGATCGCGATGAGAGGCATCTTCCACCGTCTGGTCCTCGACTTTTTTGCCTCCGTCCCCATCCTCCGGTTTTGCGCCGAAGCGCGCCAACTTGCGACTTTAATGCATTAGTCTTGTACGCCAATTTATCGTAACACTCGGCGATCGAGCGACAGCAGCCATGCGGCTCTCGGTTATCTCCGACCTCCCAGGGTCGCCCGGACTATCCGCCCCTTAACAATAATTGAATGCTCACTCGAGAAGAATCGTGTTTTCGATTAATTTTCCGCGGCCAAATGTTGAAATATTTCTCCCGATATTGGGCATTGAGAAAGGATGAACGCCAAGAAACGTTTGTACCAAAAATAGTGGTTTTTGTGGTCTAGGAACGTTTTTCTTGAACAATATCCACCCTTCCACAACTTCGATTAAGAATAATTCTTTAAATAATTGTAAAATTATTTTACATTTTTTTATTGCGTTGGCCGTTTTTGATATAGAGGCGTGGAAACGTTTCATAAACCTACGGTTTGTTCTCAGTGCGCGTTTTGCAATACAAAATTCTATTTAATAGTATTAGAACCTTGGGAAAACTGAGCTGCTCATGCGCAGAACCGTTCCGAACTGGTTTGGAATGCGCACTGAGAACTAACCTCGATAAATGATCTCATTGTTCTGGCCTTCTTCACTTTTGAGGGCTACAATACTGAATTGCTCCTGTAAAAATAAGAAAGGCCAGAAAGAAAAGGTTTAAATGACGCTTGCCATTATTCACAAGGGGGAAATGAAAAACTTAGCCAACTTTGATCATCCGAACCGATAATTTGAAATAACGTCCAACTCTAAGACATAAACGTTCCAACCCTTTCGGACTCCAATAAAATTAGGTTTTTTCACTCCACTCAGACCGGCGGAACAATTGAACAAATAGAAATTAAAAGGTATAGAAATTTCATTGAGAATGATCAAAGCGTTTTCGGTCGTCTCTTTTTCACTGAAGAGCTTTCACTCGCGTCCTCTGTGAAACGCGTACTATTGCAACGCGTCTTTCAGCGCAGAGTTTCTCGCCCGGACGGAGCATTTCAGACGGGAAGGACTTGTAATTGGTCGAGATCAATGGAAACGGCCAATAGCGATCCCGAGAATTTTCAATTGGGTTCCCCCCCTACCCCACTCACTTTTTCCCGACGTCTGGAGATCAAAGGGAAACGCGAATAACGTCAATCGACCGGCCTCCCTTGCCCGAAGGGTTGAATCCGGCGACTGGCAGGACCTTGCGTTCAAGGGTTGTTGGGTATGTTTGAAGCAGTTGAGGGAATTTGGTCTGCCAAGGATCTAATGGAATACAAACAAACTTTCGGTTCTGTCCGTCCGAGGGCAACACGAATCGTACCCTTTAACGGGATAGGTCCATATTATACTTACTGGGGCACTATTTTTATAAGCGACAACAGCCGGGTGAGGTTATCTTAAGGTGAGGTTATCATTAAGGGATAATATCGTGGGCTCAGTGCTAAAAGTGGCTAACTCGAATTTTCTCGATTAATTAATTGATATGATTTTCACAAAAAACCATTGGTAACCCTTGGTAAGGGTTTTAGAGAACTGATGGAGTCACCAACATAGCCAAACAAACACTATGCAGCTCCCAGAGTGAAGTCAACCGGGCGTCTCATCTGTTTTCCTCGATTATCTCAAAACTATGAATTTCGGGTCAGCCACGGGAACCCACGATATGTTTCATGGTGTGCTCTCATATCTGTTGTAGGTTTTTATCCGTCATCCAGTCTCAGGTTGAGCAGTGTTTTCATCGTACACGTGAAAATTTCAAACATTCATTTTCAAACTTCTATCGTTTTATTTTTTTCGGGAAAAAGGGAACTGCGCAGTGGTAAGAAAAATGTGCAAATGCAGACTTCAGCGCTAACCCCTAAAAGGCTGAAATTTGGACAAGTGCTGAGTTCGGCATTTCCCTCGAACCGGATGGTCAAGAGAAGTACGAAGCCCATAAATTTTCAAGATTTTGCCTATCATGCGTATGATACCGGTTCTAACAATGTCCAGTTCCAGGCAATATGTGTGTCAAAGTTCTTAACTTGTTTTTCTTGGCTTACCTATACAACCATTTACTCGGCTTACCTGTATAGGCATTTCGAAAAGACGGAAGTTTCTCTGAAAAAATCGGCGGGCGCTAACTTCATGATCGAGATAGGTATGTTTTGATATTGGCGTGAACTTCGTGGTTCCAAGTATAAGTAGGATTCGGAAGCAAGCTAACTTAACAGCTACCATTCATCAGTTCTTTCGATAGGCCGAAAGAGAGGAAGAATGCGAGTTGGAGAAAGAGAACAGGCCCCGGTTGAATAATTCATTCGCTAACCTATTAAAAGTTAATCACGGGGGGCTGATGAAAAGGCGTAACCTCCCAGAAGAACTGACCGTCGGGGGATGGCATTGGAACGCAGAACGTCGGCTTCTTCAGTTGTCTCTTCAATGTTGAAGAAGAGAGAACATCGAGGGTACAGAAGTGATGGAGGTATCCTCATTCGGATACGAATATTGCCCGGGGGCGGCGGCAGACGATGAAGTTGGTAGCCTCTCATTCCGTGGCGTCGACGGATTTTGAAAACCGGAAAGAATT
The DNA here is from genome assembly GCA_036186465.1 of Nesidiocoris tenuis. Lineage (NCBI taxonomy): Eukaryota > Metazoa > Arthropoda > Insecta > Hemiptera > Miridae > Nesidiocoris > Nesidiocoris tenuis. Next base: position 10,216,478 of record AP028912.1, on the reverse strand, counting down.
CGGCATAGTTCAGAAAAGATTACTAGGCCAGTCAAACGGTGGTTTGGGGAATTTTTAATTGGGAAAATTCCAGGGGAAATCTATACCCGCTTACCGTCCTCAAAACTAGTCGACGTCTTGAATTCCAATATGAACGTTTCCATCAAAAGCGTAATTTTATTTTGAGTTAACAGCAAAAAGTCATCCAAACTGAAGCTTCTACTAACCAATAAACCATTGGTGATCAAATAACACAGTGCATAATGTTTACATAGATCGGAATGATTCAGATTTGAATTGAATTCAATTTCAACCTTCTGCATTTTTGTGATCCTCGCCTTTTCATACGCATGGATGCAAGTGACGTACTCAACAGAGCAATCTGGCGCAGGAAATCCTACGGTTATGCTTTAAACTCGAGTGCTTCTTTATAATATAATAAACTCAGGTTCACTTAAACTGCCATTTACATGACTACATCATTTTCGCATGAATTCTTAAAGCGAACCTATTACGGCCAACGACTCGCGCATCATTCGTAATGTTGCTAAATTATTCTCAAAGTGAATTTGAACTCTGCAGCCGAAGAGCCGTCGCCGTTCAAAGGTTGGAAGCCCGTCTGAGACGCCCGCGGTAAGATTAAAGGAAGCTACTGCCGAGATTTCGGTAGCTTGGAACCTTGCGATATAATACATAACTAGATTTCCCCGTTTGTCATGAAAGGAATATCACTGATGCCTATCAGCGACTCAATTTCAGCTCAGAGCTTCGCCATTCCCTTTGTCTCCAGGTAATACTCCTAATATAAGCGCGATGCTCCAAACTCAAACGGCTCACTTGAGTGCTACTGGCGAAGGAGACCCGTTGGAAGACCAGCTCATCAAGATTGCACTTTGCAAATCGTTTTGAAAAGTCACTTCAAATTATTAGGAGAGTGGAAGAAATTAGGAAGTGGAGCGATAGGGGAATATCTACTGAACTTGGACGTATCAACTCATAAGTCCAAGATTGATGGCTATTTTTGTAAAATATGCTCATGATGTATGACACCAAGAGAATCAACCATAGCATTCATTTTTGGACGACATTTCGTATCATATTCCATCATTCTTCTTCAAGCGATACTAATAAAATAAAGAGCATGTTCTTCCAAGACCCTCATGTCCATGTACCATGTCATCCAACACCATGATATTTACATAGCTTAACACGAGGCATCCAAACTGCCTACCTGACCTACCTGCTACATCAATTCAAAGACCTGGCATAACTCAAACCCGCGTGTAGAAGACGCAGGCCATTTATCATTCATGAATTCACCGCAAAACGCTGACACCTCGTCCGGCTCATAACGATAGCTGGTCTGCCTCTCTCTTCTGAAAATCAACAGTTATTCGAAAAACAGGTATCGATCCGCCATTGGTGAAGCCTCGTGCGATTATTCGCCTCAGGTTTGCGGTATTCCGTCGAAAAAGGCGGATGCCGAAAAGGCAGCGCCATAGCCCATTATGATTGAGCGTTTCCGAATTGAAGTAAATCGCCAGGGGTGTTTTCAACGAAGAGATTTCGTGATGATGCATTGCCCGATTTGATTGATTGCACTGCCAATTCCGTCGATGCCGAGAAGTGAATATCTTATCCCTGTCTGACTAATGTCTAGGGCTATTCGAAATTCCCGGATACGGAACACGATGGTAGAGGTGGTCCAACGGGCATTTTCGAAGGCACCGACTTTTTTAGAGATGAATCCGTTGCCAACAAAGTGCTCTCCTCATTGCCAGATAGCGCTAGTAGGTAAAGCACCAAAATGAACTGGCAATTCCAGGAATAAAAACAGTGAATCTTTAACTGAGTTTCACTTTTAGTAAACGTTGGTCGTAACGTCAGAATGTCCCTTATCTTTTAGAACCTCCAACTACGTTCAACGAACCACAGCAGGGAGTACTCACTACTCACCAGAGTTAGGTATATCTCCTTGGCCGACGGCCCAGCCTTTGCCAGGCACTGACCTATCGGTTCGTTAACTTCAAAAGTCACCCCACCAGCGGGACGCCTTACAAAAACCTCCCCTTTCTGTTTCAATCGTGGAAGCCACAACAACTTTTAGTTTCCAGTTTTTCTGCCCGTTTTCTCTTTCGGTTAATAATGTCCTTTCCATTGTCACCTTTACAGAAATACAAACGACCCATCTATTGGTTGAAAGAGAAAATAGTCACACCCTACCATAAATTAGTGGGCAATGTCACATGTCACTTCAGGTACAAGTTTATTTCATTCCGGCGTAGTCCTCTCATGGGAAAAGCCGCAGTGTTAAGACGTGTCAAGGGGAGTTGTGTTGAATTGGGGGTTTCAACCCTAACCATCGCCGTCTCATGCTGACCACCAAAACCGAAGGCATCAAACAACATACAGCTATTTGATTCAGCAACAGCACATTGAAATGTAGAGGCACATGATATGCGGAAAATTTAGAAACATGAAAGTGTGAATGAATGTCTGAAAATTTGAAATCCAGAGTTTCAGTGCCAGTGGCAAAATCGGCGAATTTATGCGATCTACAGGAAGAAAAATGGCCTCCAGAATTATTCATCATCTGTGAGAAACTACCATTTTGGGAGCCACATAGTTCTGGGCCCTTCTAAAATCCTACGCCTCTGTACCTACATTATGTATTACCAGAATAATATGTACTAGAGGGATCGTTGAAATCTTGTTATGTTGCCAAAGATCTTGCAGCCGAAGCTTCGTGGCGAAGTTTTCTGATTGGCGTGACATTCTAAGATGTAATCGAAAATATTTACGTTGAAAAGGTAGTGGGGGCGGTGGAATATTGCGATCGTTTGAGCGGCTCGAGGGCCTTCCATGGCGAGATCGTGCAACAGAATCCTCTCTTCTCTCAGTCTGGCTGAACCAGGATCATGATTGGCCTTTCCGAACTGGAGATCTGCCTGATGCGATTGCCCAACAAACTTTCTGTCCACCCAGAGGCACGAATTTGTTTTTCGAAATGTGACCGGGCAGATTGTTGCAACATAGGTACGCACAGAGGATTTCAATATATTTTATATTAAGGCTTGAAGAAATCTGACCCAACACATGTCATGAGAAGGATGCATTTCTAAAAAATGTTTCTGCATAAATGAGGTAAAACGCGAAACACTCATATTCATTTGGTGCACATCTTCAGGGGAAGTGAATGTACGATTTTATTCTCTGGGCTCAAGACGAATCAAAAAACTAATTTCTTTCAAACGTGTTTCTCACGAATTCACTTGGTAAGTACCTACTATTTCCACAAGTCCAACGTTAAGAATGCCTGAAAACGAAAGATGAAAAAAGTAGCCGGGCGACAACCTATGTATGCACTCGAGTCGCTGGGAAGAACGCCATTTTAATTAGCGGTTGACTGTAGCTGCTATTCGAAATCACATACTGTCACCGGTTTCAAGTAATGTCTGTCTGGCAACTCGAAGGGCGATCAAGAATGTCATTTTAACTGCAGGATAGCTTGCTGTCTTCGACGGTTAATTGGTGTCACTAAGATCTGTCGAAGCCATAGCCACTGCAAATGTTCTAATTGGTTTCCAGGAACTGAGAACCCCCGAAAGTCCAGACCGCTGGTTTAGTGACAAATTCCTGAGCGGGGTAGCAGATGCCGTCGATCTTCTCTCGACGTGGACCGACATTAGACAATTGGGAGTGAAACATTTGGCCGGTAGAGAGAATTTAATCCCAAAGTTACCGGGGAGTAACTCAAAATTGTAAATTGTAGACAGAGGATGGCGATATCTGATGAAAGATAAAAATAGCTACAAAGGAGTAAATGAATCAGATGCAAAAAAGAAAAGAAAAGGCGAAGACTGGGAACAATTTTCGAACAAAAACTGCAAAGATAAAAAATTGAAGAAGAATATCTGATACGAAAAATTAGCTGTTGTTGCATTATAGAAAACAATATACAAAGTATATTAGTCGCAATGGAAAATATGAGATGGTACCTACCTATATTTGGTTGTTTTTTATAAACACTGTATTCCTCGAATAGAAGCTCAAATTGACGGAATGGAAGCAGTCTGTTCCACGAAACTACTTCCATTACGATTTTCGTGATGGACTACTTCCATTCCCTCAATTTGAGTTTCGATTGGAATTACGGGGTTCCACAACTTCTTGCCAAATGATTTAATTCACAGTGTTCCTCATCGAAGTGTTAAAACTGATGAGAAAATAGCCATTGAAAATCATGACTTCCAAATGTTCGTCTGCTGTCTAGAGTCGCTTGAAATGAATTTGGAAATCGAACAAAAAATACCAAATGCGACTGGTTAAGCCCGATTAGGAGTCCAAAAGTTTCTTGAAGGAATTAGGAAGCGTTATTCCATGCTAATTGTGGATTCCTCCGTGAGGGCATGAGGTGGGCCCTGTCTTCGGTCTGTTCTTGGCTGGACAGAGAGTCACAGCGGGGTGGCAGTCTACCCCATCCTACCTCATCCATTATGCCTCCTACCTCGGCCACCGTCTTCCATTATGTCGGCTGTCCGGGGCATCAAAAACCCAGTCAACCTTTTCTTCCATACGTCGGACGATCCACGAGCGGCTCCACAAAAATTTCTTTCCGGTCGTTGGCTTGCATCTCGGCCGGCAGCTTCATCGGATAAAACCTCTCCGGCCAAGTTTGCCGATAGTCGATCAAACGTTACTTTCTGGTCACCCATCTAATTTGCGAGAGTACCGTGAAAATACGGGAGCAGTTTTACATCTCGAGACGTCAACCGCTGCGCGGAGAATTAATTCTTCAGGTTCTCATAGTCTCAACGCATGTCCTGTCTTGCTGAACCGAATGGACCGTGGAAATTTGATTTGCCGGCCCACTAAATGCGCACTTGGTCCGTCATAGAGGATTTTATTTATCATTTCACTATCTCCAGCATTGATCATGGGTTACTGCGCGTAATTCAAAATTACATATCGTTGAGCGAAAACAAATTTTTAGTCCCTGCGATAAAATGCTGAAGGATGAAAACTTGCTCTGTCGTCCTTTCTAACTTTCTCAGAGGCAAAAAAGTGTTCGCTTTCACATAGGTACTCACAAAGCTCATGGAAGTATACTTAGTTAACTTCAAAAATGTGGATATCAGATCGGAGGTTCAGAAAAGATACGAATTTTCCATTTAAACACGCAAATGAGAATCACTATTTCGACTTGGATCGACTAGTGCCCCACATTTTTGAAAGCTGTACTGATTTGTGCGCATAATTAGCGCCTTCCAATGAATATGAAAGTACTTCAACCGCAATTGCCAATTTTGCCGTAACTTTCACGCTAAGGGGACGATTTTGGTTGGGACCACCGGACCGTGCAAGGTCCTTCAACGCGGATAGTACGACAGGAAGAAGTAGTGGTGTGAAATCGCGTCCAGCCGCAGAAAAGGAACTACGAAAAAGGCAAGCTAGAAAAAAACGTTTGGATAGTAAAGGAATGATTTTGCAATGTCTGAAACCATCGAAGCTGCGGTTTTTGAACCTGTGCGGCCTTCGATGGCTAGTCGGTTCTTGTAATTGCGTCGCGTGAATATTTTTCCATACAATCTGAAGCTGATCGGCCGAAAAGTGAGGCCTACCGTGCCAAGGCAACGTGTGAGAGATTGAGATTAGGATCTGAAGAAAATCCATAGAGACCGGTATTGAATTCCAGGACAGCCAGCAGGACATTTTTAATGAAGGTCATTCATTATTTAGTGAGTACCAATTCATGTTAACAATATTAATAAGGATATTCGATGGATAGGTAGGTACTTTAAAAGGAGTTATTCAAACTTAAAAGTTTCAATTTTTTAAAACGTTTAATAGGTAACACATGGCTGACTTATCTCAGATTGATCAGGTAACGACAAACTAGATCACTTTAGCCCTTCAGTAGGTAGGTATAGTAGTATAGGTATAGGAAGAGTATGGTACAATCTCCGTAAAGGAATATTAGACGATCTTTTAGATTAGAATCGTCTCACCATAATGAAGTTCCGTTTCCTCTACATACAGGCACGGACAATTGACCGGCCGCGTTTAATAACTTCTTTTGTCACGATCTTCAAAGATAAAAGTGGAACGAAAATGAGATGAGAGGAAAAAAAATGTCTATTTTTGTAATATTGTTCATTGTTCGATGAAAATTGTTCCACGAAGGCGGGGGTGAGTTTTTGTTCTCGCCCTTTTCAAGACCATTTGAAGGTGCGACTTACCTTAACCCCACCAGCGGTTCAAGGTATCTTTTGTTTAACCTCCACAGCCCCCCCCCCCCTTAGGTCGTTGGGCTATTGGAGTAATTTGTTCGCCACCCCCATTGTATCTCGGCCCTATAGAGTTCTATAGGAGACGAAAGGTTCCTCGTCTTTTGTTGGAATTAGCTGATTCAGCTATTAGCTTTCCCACGACAATAACCCTGTACGCGGTAGGCTTGTGGGGGGTCGACACTGAAATGGAAGCTGTGCTCTGTGAGCGAATATGTGATAGATGGCTTACAGGCTGTATTAATTGTTGGCACCGATGGCATTAATCAAAATTGTGAAATTATCGCTCTTTTTGAAATGGTAAATGCTCATCGGTATAACATAACATCCATGCCCAAAAATTTGTTTCGCCTTTCTGAAGCAATAAATTGTCCAAACCGACCCCCTTCTGAACTTTTCCTCAAAGATTCTTCAAAACCAGTAGGTACCAACAGGTTTTTCAAAAAAAAAAATTCAACATTGAAAAGAGTACTTCTTGCTACGTTATAGACTGAGCATTTTTTGAATTATTCCTAATTTTTTCCGTTCTCAACTTATTGTTAGAAAGCTGCGAATACCGTGTGATTATTGGAGTTTTAACGCTCATTCCAATGGCCTCTTTGGTCTTTCCAATCATTAGTTTAGTAAAAACTCCAATATTTGAGGGACGTATTTCACTGAAACTATTACGAAAACACGAAAAAACTTTGCCTAATGCGAAAAAAGTGTGCTTTTTCTGGAGTTTGCTGAAAAGTTCATGTATCTTTCATATATATCTTAAGTGTGGACACCCTGCTTATGAATCTCTCCCGACCAAGGACCTTCCTTTGATTCCTCTTCGCATCTCCAGCTGGCACAAACTATATAACAGTAAATTGAGCTTTTTGGCACAATTTCGCTCAAATACAGAACTCGTCGCTTCAAGTGCGCAATAGACATTCAAAGTCACCTGCGATAGAACCATTTCCACGGCACAAGAGACACTCAGGAACCTGAATAAGCTGGCAGTTACGATTCTAACGCGCCCAGATTTCATCCAATAAACGAGGCAGTCGTGTCATTTAGCGAATTTCCATCTTTTACGATAACTGCGTTTCTAGGTGCGAAGGTAAAACTTTTTGCTCAAGATTTTCATTTTAAGAGGAAAGCCGGCCCAGCGACCGTTCAAAAGGTGCCAGTTCAATGAAAGTACCTCAGAGTTCGAGGTTGACCACGTGCATATAGAAAAGGCTTGTCGTTCTAAAGGAACGACCGACGTCGTTGAAACTGTCTCCATGCCGCACTAAAATAAAGACGAGAATTTTAACCAAATGAGTCCCGTAAGGTAAGTCGTATTAATAATGTGGCAGGAGGAAATGTTTCTACTCGGCCAGAGAAACAAGAGAACGCCGCGATTTTGGTTATGCACTCAACCCTTTGGCGAATCTCATCCGAGGTCATTTATGCGGTCGTAAATTTCACGTGAAACCCCTTTTTCGTGGCTGTATCCACACGAGGAGTAGACGATTAGAGAGAATTCATGCTGCGAATCCAATAAAACCGATGAATTGATCCAGCTATGCTTTTGGGGGAAACATCAGGCAAGCACTTGTTGCGATGAGATTGTTCGAACCAAAAAGATGGAATGGCTGGCGATAAATTCTCAGGCACACTGAGGACCTAGCAGTGAAAAAATATCCATATTCTTAGGATGACGCTTTGGAGTTATTATTTATGCTCTCATAATAGTCGAATCAGTCGTTAAGGGGAGAAGATTTCGGGAGCGACCGAAGGCAGCGTCTTGTCTTCGGCGATAACTGTCCTACAAATCAAATGGCGCTTACGTCCAAAATCACGAACCGTCACGGGGAATCATGGTCACACGAGGACATCTCCACAAGCAACAGCTGCAGAGCAACAACAAGAACAACAGCCGTCTCCATGAGCTGGAATGGAGCAGACAAGAGATTCGAAACACGGAATAGCGTGAATCCAGAATTTGTCAATACGATGGAATGAATTTCTTAACACTAATTCAATTGTTCTGGGCTAGAGGTATAAAAGAAACTGATTTCCAACAAAAGTTTATCTATAGGTAACATTTTTTACTCGCTTTTAAATAGTTACCAATTTTAAGATTTTTTTCGTGATTTTGATCCTAATTCATAACGTCCTCAAACATAGTATGTTATTACCTTGAGAAAATTCAATTTCGAGTGGGTATACCTACAGTTGGGAAGAAAATGAAATTTCACCCTAGAGATTTGCAATCATAACAAATTTCTGACGGCACAACAAAGAAGAACCCCCCAAGTTGTCTCAAACCCTTATTTTATCGATTTTTAACCCAAGTGTCCACTACTGTTGTCATGTCCGCTATTGGTGCTTTTCCCTTAGTGCAATAGGTCAAAAACCAATCAGAAACGTGAACTTTGTCAGATCGTGAGATTCTTCAATTTTGTGAGCCTGATACAATTCAGCTTGTCAAATTTAGCCAATAGCCCTAAAAACACGCCAAGGCTCAGGGTTCCAGCTTTTCAACGGTGTATAGTTGAAATTGCTATACTATAGAATTTAGCAGAGAAAATTTCGTTTGTATGCAGAAAAACGTGGTTTTCCCTGAAAAAATCGACGTTCTCAATAAAAACATTGACTTTTAGCTTGTATTCTCATTTCATGCTTCAACATAAAAAAAAACATTTTTTATGGTACATCGTACTCTTCTTCATGCATTTCTCCTAAAGACGAATGAGACTTAACCGCACAACATAAAAGTATTGAAGGCTTGTATATTTCATTCGTTGATGTATCCCCGATGTAATATACAGAGGTGGCAGGCAGTTGGCTTTCTAAGAATAATTTCTTAATTATTAATGTTTGTGTTTCTTTTTATGTGTTGGCCTTCTTACCTATTATTATGAGTCATATTATTGTCAAATTGATTATAACTGACGATTTCCTTCCAACCTTGGAATGCCTGCATGTATTTACAAGATCTGTAGATACGAGAAAATCTTTAGACTAAAGTACTTCAAGTACTTAATTTAATTCCATATATTCCATAATGGTCCTAATTGAAATCCAATACAGGACCTATTCCATATAGGTCCTATTCCATGCTGAATTGAACCGAATTTACCCACAGAAAAAAGATTCTAATATCATCTTCTTGTTACCTATCTCCATAATAAAACCACAGAAAAACGAAAAATCGAACCCCGTCCTCACTTACCGTAACCCCCGACCGCGTTGGATATGATTTCTGAATATTCCGATCGACCATCTCTCATCCAGTAAAGGTCGATTTTATTCGATTCCCCATGAAAATCTCGACATTCCGAACAGCACAATTTTCACCATCGTCCAGCAGGCATCAACAGAATCCTCCCCGCGGAGCCGGCCGATGTCCGGCTACAGATTTTGTTGCACCTTTCCCCATTAGAACACGAGTCGTTTCGAAAACAATAATTTCGAGCTATGTTCTGTAGCTCTCGACCGGTAGAAACGATCATAGTCCGCGTGGAACAACATCGTTCCGGTGCCTATCCCTTTTGTTATGCTAATAATCTCGGACGCCGTAAACTTTGGTTTTTTATGCAACAAGCCCAGGGTGAGATAGTCGTTAAATAAAACGCGGGGTCGGACTTCTCTCGGTTCTCGTCCAATTCCTAACGGGAAGAATCCTGCACTGGACGGGACGTTACCTTGCCGACTGCATTATTCATAAGGTGAATCACAAACATAGGTACGAAGGGTGCTATATTTTGAGAATCCCATTTATTCGATTTCGAACGATGCATGTGGAATGAACTTGGGAGATTATTGAATTGAAGTTCAATAAGTACCTACTCGACGAAGTTCATGATACTTAAGTGTAGAGTACTTGATCACTATACAATTTTTATGGTTTAAATACGTCTCAAAGGGTGTACTTATTTCCGAATATCCATTTGAAAGGACCTGTGCACCCGACGCGCCGTAAACCGTGAACACTTTCTTTTAAAAAGCAAGAGATATTTTTTGACATTTTCAGAAAAGTTGCCGTTGATCCGGAACAGCATCAATTCTTTCGCTTGACATTCAAAAGTTTTTTTAATGTTTGAAGTGGAATCTGGCTCTTCCATTTGGTAGACGCGGTAACCATTCCCTGAAGATCGTGCAAGGTCCTTCTTTTGTTGGAAAGTCCTTGATCTATCGAGTCTAATTTCCTTATATAGATAATTCCTCGAGCTGCTCACTTGCAATGGTGAGATTTATAAGCAGCTTAGGAATATGCAGGATTCGATTGGAGAGAAGGAGAGTCACTGAAATGTCGAGGTAGTCATCTACGATTTTTTTATTTTTTTAAGGATTAATATTGGAGGCGTTACAGACTTTAAATGTACATGTACTGTCCTCATCATTTCAAAAATTGCTGTCAATACTTTTTTTTATTTGTATTTTTTTTTTTACTATTCCAGAGTTTCATCCGTTTTTTCGGTGTCGGTTCAATTTTTTGATTAATTTTTTTAATTTTTTCGTTATTGTTTTGCTAGGTATGTTCCTGAAGCCCATAGGCATCCTTAGAAAGCAGAATTTTCACTACGATCGCGAAATATTTCATGCGAGCTTCACTTCACGTATCCCGGGAATCCAGCCCTGCAGTCCCCAGGTTGAGCTTCGAGAAAAATGAGAAAACGCCCAGGCTGGTTCGTGTTCCTGGTGGTGTCAGTATAAGGAATTACAATCTTGCGAGGACGGCGGTACCCGAGAGGATAGCATGGGACAACTTCGCCCCGTTCGACCAGATGTTTGATAAACGGAAGGAGCCTCCGACCGAACGAGAAGCTCCAGGTTCCAGGAGCATCCGAGAGGCGGAACGTTTGTAAAACCGGCACCTGTTTTCTCGCAGAAGATGAAGGAAGGCAACCTAACCCGAACGAGCAACCGAGCACAAGCAGAGCATTAATTAAACACGAACAGCGAGCACCGGCTTCAGGGTCGCTCATCTATCCTGAAAATCCTGAAACCGTTCGTTTCGCCCTTTGTAACCAGACGTTCGCTCACACACGAGAGCCCACGTTATTTCTTACTCATCTGTGCGACTTGTTAAACTCAAAGAAAACCTGTTGATTACAGGTCTCTATTGTTGCCGTAATTTGCGATGCCCACCCACCGGTCTTTATCTTGATATACAGACTTCCAGATCGGAATCGTCGGATCGTGATTCGTAGCGCGGATTTTAACTGACGTTGAATTGCGTAGAGATTGGATAGTTTCACGAGGGAACTCCAAAGTGATAGGCTCTGAGTCTAATCTTTATAATGAGGTGTTGAAGAGTTTTGGGATCGGCAAAGCTGCTTGATACGTGTTGAGCTGGTAGACGATGTAACTTCAGCTTCTTGCACGAGGAAAATGCCTAAAAGTAGCCAGAACCCTCGTTCCAGTTCCGTTATACTCTTCGCATTCATTATTGTTAGTGTGTGTGGACCAGACATCGACATTTCGTCGAAAAAAATCAGTAGTCATTGATAGCACATGATACTTCCACATTGAGGGTCTGGTGTGCCCGGTATGGAGGGCTAGCTGTTTTCTTGGACCACAAACGAGGGGCCACATGGGTCGACCAGAAATCACGATAATATATTGTGTTCAGAAACCCAATAATTCCTGTTTTGTCCAATTTCGGAAAAAAGACCCAGAAAGACTAAATATCTGAAAGCTTGATTTTTCGCGGGTTGAATTGCTATTCAAAAAATTCGCACAGTTATTTTTCATTATCCCTGAAGTTTTATTAACGGAATTTGATTTTCCTCGATTTTGGGCCTTTCAACAGACTTTGTAGTATTGGGGGGAAAATATAAACCCGTCTGTTGTCCATTAGCCGAACTAAAACAACACCTTAGCCCATTTGTAACCAAGCGGCATCTCTACCAAACGAGACCATTCGTTAGATTCACACATTTTCCATCTGAAAAATTAGTTATCCTTTTGACGGTGAAACAAAAGTCTTGTTAGCGTCGGCTGCCACCTAGGGACCCCAGACTAACCCTAGGAGCCCTTTTCCACGATTAGCTCTCTGGGGCAGGTGGGTCGTAAATCAGGGATACTTAGTTCCATCCTAATTGATGCCGGCCCTTTGGAAAAAAATATCGGTAACGGAAAGGCGCATGCGCCGGCCTAAACTACACCAGTAATATTACTCGGCCACCGATGACACCTGGCTCAGATGGAAACGAAACCCGTATAACAAGGCACGGTATTTTTTCTACTATTTCCCCCTAGTTTACGAACAGTCATTTTCCTAGCCGGCTTCTGATTACTTGAAATAAAAGATGATATCATGTTTTAACGATGATGTTCCATCACTTCGTAATGATAGACGGGCTAACGAGACCCAGGCAGCTGTCATTCTCACGAGTCCGTAATAAAATTCAGAAATTTCTTGGAGGATCCATTTTGGATTACCATATGAATCTTCAAACGGTTCGTCGGGCAGGGAATGGAGTAACTATGATTAACAAAACCAAGAATTCATGAATATTTTCATGACGGGACCTTGTCAGATGCTCGTAAATGTATTTCAAAATGGGCGCAAACAGTGAATAAATTTATCCGGCGAATGGGGTCTTTCGCGTGTGAAGATGGGAGCAGGGTGAAAATTGATAATTGTTGAACAATTAGATTTCCTATGTAGATCGTATCAGTTTTGTAACGTTTCAAGCATGATGAGTGTTATCGGTGCCGTTATCCAAACGTGTCCCGCTGACGGTCTTATGTGAAAATAGCTCGGTTTAAAATTTTTTTTAACTCAGTTTATGGAGGTTTGCGCCTTAAGGTTAGGCTGTCTCAATGTGCGGTCGTTTATTCAACCACCCGAAGGCGTCTGAGCCGATGGATTCCCTGATAGGTAAATCTAATAGCTCATTTTTGGACAGTTAGGGGATTAAGTTTTTAAATTATCATCCTGAAAAATGTCTAAAATTTGATCTTTCTATCGAAATCGATAAAATGGAATTTTTGTAACGGGAGAAACATGAACCACGGATGGATATATCTATAATGCTATCCGACATATTTCCCGTCGTTCCGACGCCATCTCTCAGAGAATTTTTTTAAAAATAATATCAATACGCATACACCAAGCAGAACAAAATCAGCTTAGGTACTAATTGAGGTAACTAATTCAAGATGAGCAGCTCTATAAATCGCGCAAGCGGACCATCCATCAAGAAGATAATATCTTCAAAGGTCAAAATATAGGTCAAAACATTGGTCAAAACGATTGACTCGCAAAAATGAGTTATTGGTATCTCTGGATTCGTTTTTCCACGGGGAATCTGATGGTATCATTGGTTTGCGCGAATTCGGGAGAAAAAGTTGCCGGAAACCGTTTTGAGTAAAATCGCTTTTCTTAGGCCTGTCAAAGTGGTTACCATTTGCTGTGATCGAAAGCTCTCACGTTGGTTGGGTGCAGGTTTTTGATTAGGTATTATTAAACTTTTTCTACATTTTTACTTCTCACATTCGATTCGATTTAGCTAAAGGTGGATTGACCTCGGTAAAGATCGAGGATGCATTCTGGGCTGTATCGCGTTCCACGCTATCCGCATCCTCGTCGCCGCTGCGCTAATCAGCCGATCGTGCAGTGCCGGTCTGGCTCCACTTGAGCCGAGGTAGGCGATGACATGGCGTGCAGGCGTCGGATGGCGCGGTTGGCCAGCCAAGTCCCCCCCGGCAAGGCACGCTCAGTCAACAAGGCTCCTATGGGTTCGCATTCCCACCTCCAGCCACACACTTTTGATGGTTTTCACGCAACTTAAATGCCAAGCTGTTAACGTGACGTTTGAAGGCGGTTTGCTTTTACACTTTCACTTAATCGACTGATGAAAATTATTCTTGAATGAGCCACTTTTTGGGGTATCATATTAATTTCAAAACTCACTCTGTGGGGTTTTTCCACATTTTTGAGCCACACAGTCATGAGCACTAGAATAATTCAATCTTGGTGTTGGTTCAGAGGTGTTGTTAGGGCTTTGGGATACAGGGAATGGTAAGTTATGCATGATAAGTTAACGAATCGGACAAGTTTTATGTCAGTACCTACCATGTACTAACCAGAATGATGTTCTCCGTGACTCGAAATCACAATTCGGAGCAACCGCACACCTGGGTATGGGGGAGGTGTCTCATTATATAAAAAGATCGAAATCGCCCTCCTTCTCTAAATAGCTTCCGGCCTGAGGCCTTCGGGACGATTATTGAATGGAAATTGCCCGTCCTGCCCACGAATCAAATGTGTGGGTGAGCTAACAAGGTGCAGCTTATTCGAATTAAAACCGTGGATAAAAAACGGGAAAAGAGGACAAAAAGAGAAATGTGCGTTACGCGGTGCAGGAAGGAGGCGATGAATATGAATTGAATAGACTGTTGTTCACAATGGGCCGAATCGGTAAAATTTGTTCCGTCGCCTGTTGTATGAATGTAACTCAAGATCCGATCATTAGATCGGGCAATTGTCCGTGAGCAGCCATCGAAGTTGGAGACACGCCACGTTCAGTTGTTTGCCCTCTGGCTACACTCGGGCGGGTGACTCATTAATGAACCGTCTGTTTTCGTCGTGTTCTTCCAACCATTCAGATCAGACAATAAGTCGAAGCGAATTCAGTTATTCGATTGTTTATGATAAATTGAATAAACTCCTTCATCGATGAAAAGTGAAGTCCAGAAACTCCAGAGTAGCTGAAATGCGGATTATGCTTAAAAACTCAATTCATTTGACCGTTAGTCTCGTTTATGCTGTTCAACAAACAATAGGAATAATCAACAGAGAGGATATTTTTTATCAGCACATCATCGTAGGATAGATATTTACTCGACGAGTAAATAAATTCGGCAACTTAGTAAAAAAGCAGACAAAACTTCTCTTATCTGACCTCAAGACACCCGCTACCACACTTATCTACCTCAAAATAATTGTTTTCTTGTTTTTTCCAGAGTTCGGCGACCAAACGACACTTCTTCCAGAGAACAATAAAAGCAAACCTGACTTTGGGACTGTTGGAGTATTTATTTGTTTTGCCGCGCGATCTCTTTCGTTGTATTTCGGTGCCTCGTCTCGATTTGTATTGGCTCTTTCTTTCAGGCCCTTAAAGGTTGGAAAAAATCCGAACCCGAAACCACACCTTCGTGAAACCGAGTAGATCCTGGTAGTTGATGAACAGAGTTTCCTTCCTATTGACTGCCCACTCGAAAAACGAACCTTCGACAGGAGAAACTGTTTGTCTTGACGCAGATTACTATCTACGCACATGGAGGGAGTCGATTTATTGTTAGTGATGGCCACCCTTGTTTTCTTCTAAGTAAAAAACGGATTTATTTAACTTTATTTTTACTTGTTGCTGGTGGGAGTCTACAATTTGTCGCATTCTCGAAAGTTTCCGTGTTCGAACAGATATCTATGATGAGAAAGTTGAAAATTTTTCTAGCCAGCCTATCTCTCTATAAAAAATCTTGTTTTGGAGCTATGGGCTCTGAATAGACGAAATAGAAAAGGAAGAATAGAAGAAGTGGGGCCCAAATTTTTATTTTATAATGGTCTATTTGAAACTAAACTCTCTCGCGCTTAGAATGAGAAGATCTCTTTGTAAAAGATTCCCTGTTCCAGAGGTCAATGCACAAATCCCGGGTGCAAAAGATACCGGATCTCCACTACGTTAGGGTTAGGTACATGTGACAGGAACCTGAAGACCAAAAATAAGCCAGGAAATTCAATAAAATTATTTTCATGGGGAAAATTCAATTTAGTTTCACCATAATTTTCAGATGCTTTTGAAATGGCTACAAAAAATATATGTAATTACTTTTTAGACATTAATATTCAAACAATATCAATGTCATTATGTAAAGAACTTGTAAGAGTCCCCCTGACATGCGTTTTACATTTAAATAAGATATAATATGACGTTCTTTTTTGCGAAGCCTCTGGGAATCGTAAATAACAAGAGTATAAAGGGTTGCTTGTCACGGGGACAGTAACGATCGATTTGCGATAAGAGACATCTGCCTATTGCGGTGTGCTATGTCCCTTGGGGTACAGCAGGGAAGCCATACGAATCCAAATCATTCCTTCAGATAGGGAATCATACAGATGAAAGTAGCAAACGTCACTCCCTCACTTATTGGATATTATTGAAATGCGTCATAAATTTTTTTCTCCAAGCATAATGTACCTCAGCTGGTAGATTTATTTCAAAAGTAATTCTAGCTTGCCAAGAGAGACAATAATTCAAATGTAAATACAATATTTTTCTCTCATGTGTTTTACCGTGATGGGATATTGGGCTTGTTCGAGAAGCGTGACCATGAAATCAACGCATTATTGTTTAGAACAAGTATAAACCAGTGGTGCGTAGATAACACACAATACTTCCATATTTTGAAACGTAAAATTGTGACACAATTTGATAATATTTTGACTGCTTTTAAGGGTGTTTAGGTCAAAAATATCAAAAAATTCACTATTAAAATTTTAAAATTCGCCCAAAATGAAAAAACGCTACATTTTCGGAATATAAAAAATATCCACATATTCTGCAAGGTAAAACAAAGATTTTAAGACCAAGAACGCTCAAATCGGTCAATTTTTGTAGCCGGAAAAAATAAAATAGAAAACACTAAAAACTCAATTATATCGGAAGTACTGTGCGTTATCCAAATTTCGATTAAACAGGGTGTTAGGTCTTGGTGAGACAAACATTTCAGTTCAAGAAATTTGAAAAAAGGTTGAGAATTGAGGGAGTTATGGTCATTTTTGTAAATGACCACAGACGGACAGACGGACAGACGGACAGACAGACAGACGGACGTAACGGACACACAGACACTTGTTCAGGAAGTGATTCTGAGTAAATGTGTATAAGAAAAAGTTTTTTCTGAAGCTCCGTTCCGATTCTCGATTTTAGGACGATCACAATACTTCCATTTACTCTGTAAATATGGAAGTAATTTACTCTGTAAATATGGAAGTAAAAATGAATCAAGTAACACCATAATAACAAAATGGCTATGGGCATTAGGTGATTCCGACCTTTAGGTTCACCTTATTTTCTATCCTGGACACTGGTAAACGCTCGGCCATTTCCGGTAAAAATAATCGTACCTTCCTACTAAAAATCGTTCACTCCTTGAAAATCCTGTAAGGCATAATTTTCCCAGATGCGCAGTGATTTCGAACCTATAGGATTGTGGGTGTATTAATCTAATTTATAGTTCTCGGATATGGCGCGAAGGTGAATTCTCGGCCGTGTTATCTGTCCGGGAGATGCCGTAGATAGCCGAAGCTTGGCGTTCCATCTAAATGCATTTTCCTTGTAGCAGCGAGCTCAGAAACTCTTGCCCCGCCATCCTCACACAAAAAGACGGCATCAAAACGTGAATTAATTTTTTTCTCGCCTCACCTTTTCATTCCTAAAGATGGTCGGTCGTCGGATCGAAGGAATAATCGGCGGTCATCCCGCTGACAAAACCGACTCCGCCGTTGGGCCGACGGTTGTCTCGAAGGACCTACCGGCCGTTTGGCCGAAGGATCGATGCATCATAAAGAAGGCGAACGGAATCTGACAGTCCGAATCGGTCGCGTAAATCTCCGTTTGAAAAAGTTCGAAACTCAGCGTAGCCACAAATCAACAATCTCGAGACTAACAACGGGGTTTAATAAATTGTGATCTGAATCTTTCCTCGATGTTCGACAAAGAAAGAGCGACGCCTTGAGAGGTGAACGATTGGCTGTATACACAACAGGCGCTCCACCGAAAATGTTGATTTTTTCGACGGTCATGTCCACGCATCCCATATGTCTGTAACGTTTTATAACGAAGGATTTCGGTTCCAAATCGACTGCGTCATAACAATATAAGTAAGTCGGTTCCCTATCTAAAGTTTGGCCTAATAACTATGATGGTCTTCATTATGATCATGGAATACAACACAGATTTAACTTATTTTAATAATAACTATATTTTTTCCGAATTTAGAAGCACTAGCAGATTAGTTGGTAAACTCAATATAAAAAAGGTATCTTATTATTAGAATATCTGGACATGGCGATATTTCAGTGGAAGTACCTCAGTGGTACTTTCAATTAGCCCAAAAGTATAGGAACTGGAGAAAGGACTCATTATCGTCATTAGACCAAACAAGAAATTTTAGGATTCCATTCCACGAGTTCGCAGCAAATGGAATGCACTGCAGGCGCCAGTAGCTGGTAATCACACTCATTACGGTTATGACCATTGGGATAATGGCAGGTACCAATGCATTACCGAGCTATTGAACATGCAACGGAGCATGGCTTGAGAGCAATCATAGGCACAGTTCCATAATTGGGAAATTAACTGGCTGCAGGTAACAACCTTAGTGACACGCAGAAACTACCAAAGATAGGAATCTATTGCTGCGATGTTAGGTACTTGCAAAATCTTTTCTCGATTCATGAGAAAAGTTGTTTCTATTTCACAGTTTTACTCAACTCACAATACTTCGCAAATGCCACTGAAACGATAATTTGATTCACAAAAGCAGAGGTTTAAATTTTGAAACGTTGATTGATAAGGTGTAATACATCATTACTCACAAAAACACCACTTATACCCCATAATTTTGATGTCAAAACCTTCATGTCAAAACGTCGAAACCGCGAAATGCCCGTTCCGCCGATAACTGTAGTTGCCCCGGGCATGCCCTGCCGCCCTCAAGCGGAGGGTCGGAACCAGTCAGCTCATGTCGCTCCCACCCCCTTGAGCTACAGAGGGACTGGCCCTTTTGGTCCTTGAGTGCTGCGATACCAATCGAGAGCACGCGGGTATAATACAATGATTACCTATTAGGAACCAATATTGCTAACCTATAAGCTTTGGTGCATCGAAAGATTCTTCAGCAGCTGCTGCAATCCGCTTCCTAGCATTTTTTGCCAAAAATGTTACCCATACTTGTAAATTACTGACCGGTGATATCGTTGTCAGTAATTATCCGGACTTAGCCGCGTGGTTGGCCTGTAATCTTGGTCGTTCCGACTTTTAACACCAATCCTGTTCAGCCTTGGTCACCTGGGGAATGCGGTATAATGATACGGCGATGGCTCTTGCAAAGTTCCCGATCCTCGATCATCATTGACAAACTAGATGTTATTCAACAGTAGCAGAATCCAAGAGGACGAACTGACGTTTGAACTGAGGTCAGTTTGAAAACTGAGGTCAGTTTGAAAACTGAGGTCAGTTTGAAAACTGAGGTCAGTTTGAACTGAGGTCAGTTTGAACTGAGGTCAGTTTGAAAACTGAGGTCAGTTAGAAAACTGAGGTCAGTTTGAAAACTGAGGTCAGTTTGAACTGAGGTCAGTTTGAAAACTGACCTCAGTTTTCCAACTGAACTCGGTTTTCAAACTGACCTCAGTTTTCAAACTGAACTCGGTTTTCAAACTGACCTCAGTTTTCAAACTGACCTCAGTTTTCAAACTGACCTCAGTTTTCAAACTGACCTCAGTTTTCAAACTGACCGCAGTTTTCAAACTGACCTCAGTTTTCAAACTGACCTCAGTTTTCAAACTGACCGCAGTTTTCAAACTGACCTCAGTTTTCAAACTGACCTCAGTTTTCAAACTGACCTCAGTTTTCAAACTGACCTCAGTTTTCAAACTGACCTCAGTTTTCAAAATGACCTCAGGTTTCAAAATGAACTCAGTTTTCAAACTGACCTCAGTTTTCAAACTGACCTCAGTTTTCAAACTGACCTCAGTTTTCAAACTGACCACAGTTTTCAAACTGACCACAGTTTTCAAACTGACCTCAGTTTTCAAACTGACCACAGTTTTCAAACTGACCACAGTTTTCAAACTGACCTCAGTTTTCAAACTGACCTCAGTTTTCAAACTGACCTCAGTTTTCAAACTGACCTCAGTTTTCAAACTTACCTCAGTTTTCAAACTGACCACAGTTTTCTAACTGACCACAAATTCAAACTGACATCAGTTTTCAAACTGACCTCAGTTTGAAAACTGCGGTCAGTTTGAAAACTGAGGTCAGTTTGAAAACTGAGTTCAGTTTGAAAACTGAGGTCAGTTTGAAAACTGAGTTCAGTTTGAAAACTGAGGTCAGTTTGAAAACTGAGGTCAGTTTGAAAACTGAGGTCAGTTTGAAAACTGAGGTCAGTTTGAAAACTGAGGTCAGTTTGAAAACTGAGGTCAGTTTGAAAACTGAGGTCAGTTTGAAAAGTTGGGTCAGTTTGAAAACTGAGGTCAGTTTGAAAACTGAGGTCAGTTTGAAAAGTTGGGTCAGTTTGAAAACTGAGGTCAGTTTGAACTGACCACTCAGTTGACCTCAGTTTTCAAACTGACCTCGGTTTGAAAACTGACCTCGGTTTGAAAACTGACCTCAGTTTTCAAACTGACCTCAGTTTTCAAACTGACCTCAGTTTTCAAACTGACCACAGTTTTCAAACTGACCACAGTATTCAAACTGACCACAGTTTTCAAACTGACCACAGTTTTCAAACTGACCACAGTTTTCAAACTGACCACAGTTTTCAAACTGAACTCAGTTTTCAAACTGACCTCGGTTTTCAAACTGACCTCGGTTTTCAAACTGACCTCAGTTTTCAAACTGACCTCAGTTTTCAAACTGACCTCAGTTTTCAAACTGACCTCAGTTTTCAAACTGACCTCAGTTTTCAAACTGACCGCAGTTTTCAAACTGACCTCAGTTTTCAAACTGACCTCAGTTTTCAAACTTACCTCAGTTTGAAAAGTTGGGTCAGTTTGAAAACTGAGGTCAGTTTGAACTGACCACTCAGTTGACCTCAGTTTTTAAACTGACCTCGGTTTGAAAACTGACCTCGGTTTTCAAACTGACCTTGGTTTTCAAACTGACCTCGGTTTTCAAACTGACCTCAGTTTTCAAACTGACCTCAGTTTTCAAACTGACCTCAGTTTTCAAACTGACCTCAGTTTTCAAACTGACCTCAGTTTTCAAACTTACCTCAGTTTTCAAACTGACCACAGTTTTCTAACTGACCACAAATTCAAACTGACATCAGTTTTCAAACTGACCTCAGTTTGAAAACTGAGGTCAGTTTGAAAACTGAGGTCAGTTTGAAAACTGAGGTCAGTTTGAAAACTGAGATCAGTTTGAAAACTGCGGTCAGTTTGAAAACTTGGGTCAGTTTGAAAACTGAGGTCAGTTTGAACTGACCACTCAGTTGACCTCAGTTTTCAAACTGACCTCGAATTGAAAACTGACCTCGGTTTGAAAACTGACCTCAGTTTTCAAACTGACCTCAGTTTTCAAACTGACCTGAGTTTTCAAACTGACCTCAGTTTTTCAAACTGACCTCAGTTTTCAAACTGACCTCAGTTTTCAAACTGACCACAGTTTTCAAACTGACCACAGTATTCAAACTGACCACAGTTTTCAAACTGACCACAGTTTTCAAACTGACCACAGTTTTCAAACTGAACTCGGTTTTCAAACTGACCTCAGTTTTCAAACTGACCTCAGTTTTCAAACTGACCGCAGTTTTTAAACTGACCGCAGTTTTCAAACTGACCGCAGTTTTCAAACTGACCGCAGTTTTCAAACTGACCGCAGTTTTCAAACTGACCTCAGTTTTCAAACTGACCTCAGTTTTCAAACTGACCTCAGTTTTCAAACTGACCTCAGTTTTCAAACTGACCTCAGTTTTCAAACTGACCTCAGTTTTCAAACTGACCTCAGTTTTCAAAATGACCTCAGGTTTCAAAATGAACTCAGTTTTCAAACTGACCTCAGTTTTCAAACTGACCTCAGTTTTCAAACTGACCTCAGTTTTCAAACTGACCTCAGTTTTCAAACTGACCTCAGTTTTCAAACTGACCTCAGTTTTCAAAATGAACTCAGTTTTCAAACTGACCTCAGTTTTCAAACTGACCTCAGTTTTCAAACTGACCTCAGTTTTCAAACTGACCTCAGTTTTCAAACTGACCACAGTTTTCAAACTGACCACAGTTTTCAAACTGACCTCAGTTTTCAAACTGACCACAGTTTTCAAACTGACCTCAGTTTTCAAACTGACCTCAGTTTTCAAACTGACCTCAGTTTTCAAACTGACCTCAGTTTTCAAACTGACCACAGTTTTCAAACTGACCACAAATTCAAACTGACCTCAGTTTTCAAACTGACCTCAGTTTTCAAACTGACCTCAGTTTTCAAACTGACCTCAGTTTTCAAACTGACCTCAGTTTTCAAACTGACCTCAGTTTTCAAACTGACCTCAGTTTTCAAACTGACCTCAGTTTTCAAACTGACCTCAGTTTTCAAACTGACCTGAGTTTTCAAACTGACCTCAGTTTTTCAAACTGACCTCAGTTTTCAAACTGACCTCAGTTTTCAAACTGACCACAGTTTTCAAACTGACCACAGTATTCAAACTGACCACAGTTTTCAAACTGACCTCAGTTTTCAAACTGACCGCAGTTTTCAAACTGACCGCAGTTTTCAAACTGACCGCAGTTTTCAAACTGACCGCAGTTTTCAAACTGACCTCAGTTTTCAAACTGACCTCAGTTTTCAAACTGACCGCAGTTTTCAAACTGACCTCAGTTTTCAAACTGACCTCAGTTTTCAAACTGACCTCAGTTTTCAAACTGACCTCAGTTTTCAAACTGACCTCAGTTTTCCAACTGACCTCAGTTTTCAAACTGACCTCAGTTTTCAAACTGACCTCAGTTTTCAAACTGACCTCAGTTTTCAAACTGACCTCAGTTTTCAAACTGACCACAGTTTTCAAACTGACCACAGTTTTCAAACTGACCTCAGTTTTCAAACTGACCTCAGTTTTCAAACTGACCTCAGTTTTCAAACTGACCGCAGTTTTCAAACTGACCGCAGTTTTCAAACTGACCGCAGTTTTCAAACTGACCTCAGTTTTCAAACTGACCGCAGTTTTCAAACTGACCTCAGTTTTCAAACTGACCTCAGTTTGAAAACTGAGGGCAGTTTGAACTGATCTCAGTTTGAGTTCAGTTCAGTTCAAACTCAGTTCAGTTCAAACTCAGTTCAGTTCAGTTCAGTTCAGTTCAAACTCAGTTCAGTTCAGTTCAAACTCAGTTCAGTTCAGTTCAAACTCAGTTCAGTTCAGTTCAAACTCAGTTCAGTTCAGTTCAGTTCAATTCAGTTCAGACTCGGTTCAGTTCAGTTCAGTTCAAACTCAGTTCAGTTCAGTTCAGTTCAAACTCAGTTCAGTTCAGTTCAGTTCAGTTCAAACTCAGTTCAAACTCAGTTCAGTTCAGTTCAGTTCAAACTCAGTTCAAACTCAGTTCAAACTCAGTTCAAACTCAGTTCAAACTCAGTTCAGTTCAGTTCAAACTCAGTTCAGTTCAGTTCAGTTCAGTTCAAACTCAGTTCAGTTCAGTTCAGTTCAAACTCAGTTCAGTTCAGTTCAGTTCAGTTCAAACTCAGTTCAAACTCAGTTCAGTTCAGTTCAGTTCAAACTCAGTTCAGTTCAGTTCAGTTCAGTAATTTTATCTTCGGGCTTGGGTGCTAGCAACGGTCATTTAGTCGTGGAAGATGGTCTCCGGGAGAGGAATTTCTATGTTTTGACGAGTTTCTCCCACTTCCAATCTTCCTGCCACTTCCAATATTATACGGTACCTCGCTAGGTACATACTGAACATGAGAAAATTTATCTGGTAATTTTATCTTGGGGCTGGGGTGCTAGCAACGGTCATTTATTGGTTGGAGATTGTTTTCGGATGAGGTATTTCTAGGTTTTCACGAGTTTCCCCCACTTCCAGTCTTCCTGCCACTTCCAAATTCATACGGTACCTTCGTGGGTACATACAGAACATGAGAAAATTTATGTTGTATTTTTTTCTTGGGGCCTGGGTGCTAGCAACTCTCATTTAGTCGTGAGAGATGGTCTCCGGATGAGGTATTTCTATTATTTAACGAGTTTCCCCCACTTCCAGTCTTTCTGCCACTTCCAAATTCATACGGTACCTTCGTGGGTACATGCAGAACATGAGAAAATTCATCTGGTAATTTTATCTTGGGGCTGGGGTGCCAGCAACAGTCAATTAGTGCGCCAGATATGGATATTGGTTACTTACCCACTCCATCCCCACTTGTCTGATGTTTTCGCAGCACAATAATTGTTTATCCTCACCGTGTAACTGTTTGAGCCCCTTACCGTTTTGGCAGGACCATATTGATCATTTTGGTATCCGTGTCGTGCGGGTTCGCCGCATTCAGCCGAAAATGTACGAATTACCCCCCCTATCCCCACTTTTTAAATGTTTTTACACCATAATCATGTTTTATACATGACTTGGTACATGTTTAGCCTAATCCCGTCGTGGCAGGATACCGTTGCTGGACAGTTGCTAACTTCACTCCGGTCCTGAAATAGTATTTTTCGTGTACCACAATTAATCTAACTTTCTATTAATCTAACTATCTGTTTTCATATTGATGTTTAGTAACAGTTTTTTCATCAATTTCCATTGATTGAGGATTAATTTGTGGCTTCGAGCTTAAAAATTCTGAAATGTTTGTAAAACGTTTAGAGTAGGTACCTTGGCCACCGATAAAAACGATGATAAAGAATATCTACAAACAGTCAATTCTAAGCCATGCCTAAAGACTTCTTTATATCAACACTCCTTCCACTATCCTACCCAAGGATTCAATCCAGCCTAGTCCTCCTCCATGGGTAGAACCGGAAAAAACACGGGACATCTGACATGATCGAAAGATCATCAGGCATGATTGATGAAAATTTTTCATGATAAGGTCGCGCTTAGAACATCCTCGCCTCGTCCCATTCACCATGGAATAGCAAAAGCGCTTTTTACCAGTTCGGCATTCATAAAAACGCCGATAGATTCGAGTGGGAGAGCCCGATAATTGGATTCCTCTCAGGGGTTTCGAAACGCGACTGATTTACGGGTATTGGAAAAAGATACAAAATTTAACCTCTGCTTGAAAGGTGATTTAGGGCCACAGTTAGTGAATTGGTGCTGATTGGGTGTGGGCTCGACTGCTACATTTAGCCGACCTTTTACACTAAACTCTGCTGTAAGTATGAGGTTTCTTTCAGGTCACGTCCCAGCATAATGTTTTCCAAAACGTATATGTTGCAGACCCGAGATGGAAAGCTAATTTGAAACCAGAAAAGCTCCTATAAGCTCCTTTAGATACCTAATCAATTCTAAAAATGACGAAAATCAAAAAACGTACCCATCGTCCATGGGCGGGCATAACCTAGAAAATGACTCACCCCGATCTCTCCGATTCTTAGCAGACGATCCAATCATGAAAACCCAACGTCTCCCTCGACTTGTGGAGGGTGTCTTGATGGAAATGACGAAGTATGGAAATTAGAACACTTTGCCAGTTCGACCCTTCAATGATGGCAACGGCTCAGCATTTTTTGCTCCCCGGTTCCACCCCAAGTCTCGCAAAACGGCAAAAAAATGTTGATTCGTCAGCGGGTAAGAGTATGTGATGGCCAACTACCCTGCACGTCTATGCCACATATCATACAACTTGCTCCTGGACTTGACGCAGTCCCTCCTCGCAACCAGACCCGTACCCAGGGTCCAGAAAAAGAAACTCGAACTCATAATCAAACCCGAAGTCGAACTCACAATGACCCAGAAACACAAACTCACAATGAAACAGTAACTCAAACTTATATTCAAACTCGAAGTCAAATTCACAATAAAACAGAAAGTCGAACTCATATTCAATTTCAAAGTCAAACTCACAATGACCCAGAAACTCAAACTCATAGTCAAACTCGAGGTCAAACTTACAATGAAACAGAAACTCAAACTCAGAGTCAAACTAAAAGTCAAACTCACAATAAAACAGAAACTCAAACTCATAGTCAAACTCGAAGTCAAACTCACAATGAAACAAAAACACAAATTCATAATCAAACTCGAAGTCAAACTTACAATGAAACACAAACTCAAACCCATAATCAAACTTGAAGTCGAACTGGCAATGAAACGGAAACTCAAACTAATGGTCAAACTTGAAGTCGAATTCACCCAGATACTCAAACTCATCATAAACTCGAAGTCAAACTCATAATGAATCAGAAACTCAAACTCGCGATCGAAATCAAAGTCAACCTTCAATAAATCAGAAACGCAAACTCGAAGTCAAACTCACAATGAAACAGAAACTCAAACTCACAATCAAAATCAAAGTCAAACTCACAATGAAGTTGAAACTCAAACTAGCTAGTAATCAACATCACAAATCAGAAACTCATACTCACAATCGAAATCGAAGTCAAACTTACAATGAACCAGATACGCATACTCGAAGTCGAACTCACAATGAAGCACAAACTCAAACTCACAATCGAAATCAAAGTCAAAGTGACAATGAAACAGAAACTCGAACTCACAATCAAACTCACAATGAAACAGTAACTCAAACTCAGAGTCGAACTCGAAGTCAAACTTACAACGAAACATGAACGCAAACTCGAAGTCAAACTCACAATGAAACAGAAACTCAAACACACAATCGAAGTCAAACTCACAATGAAGTTGAAATTCAAACTCGTAATCAACCTCACAAATCAGAATCTGAAACTCACAATCGAAATCGAAGTCAAACTTACAATGAATCAGAAACTCAAACTGACAATCGACATCGAAGTCAAAGTTACAATGAAACAGATACTCGAACTCATACATAAACTCGAAATCAAACTCAAACTGAAACGGAAACTGAAAGTCATAGTCAACTCGAAGTCACAGTAAGGTGTGAGTTTGAGTTACTGTTTCATTGTAAGTTTGACTTCGATTTCGATTGTGAATTTGAGATTCTGATTTGTGGGGTTGATTACGAGTTTGAATTTCAACTTCATTGTGAGTTTGACTTCGATTGTGTGTTTGAGTTTCTGTTTCAGTGTGAGTTTGAGTTCGAGTTTTTGTTTCATTGTAACTTTGACTTTGATTTCGATTGTGAGTTTGAGTTTGTGCTCCATTGTGAGTTCGACTTCGAGTATGCGTATCTGTTTCACTGTAAGTTTGACTTCGTGTTTTATTATGAGTTCGACCTTATTTTCTAAGTGAGATTGACATCAAGTTTGACTTCAAGTTCGAGTTTCGTTTTCGTGAGTTTGACTTCGAGTTTGGATATGAGTTTGAGCTACTGTTTCTTTGTGAGTTAGCGTTTCTGGGTCGTTGTGAGTTCGACTTTGAGATTGACTATGAGTTAAAGTTTCTGTTCCATTGTGAGTTTGACCTCGAGTTTGAGTATGAGTTCGAGTTTCTCGGCCATTGCGAGTTTGACTTCGAGTTTGATTATGAGTTTATTTCGAGAAAGTGTTTCTATTTCATTGTTGTTACTGTTTGATTGTGAGATTGACTTCGAGTTCGATTGTGAGTTTGACTTTTTGGTTCATTGTGAGTTTGTCTTCAAGTTCGATTTTAAGTTTGACTTCGAGTTCGATTATAAGTTTGCTTTTTGTTTCATTGTGATTTTGACTTTTAATTCGATTATGAGTTTGAGTTTTCGTTTCATCAGGAGTTTGACTTTAGGTTTGATTATGAGTTAGAGTTTTTGTTTTATTGTCAGTTTGACTTTTGGTTCGATAATGGGTTAGTGTTGCTGTTTTATTGTGAGTTTGATTTCGAGTTGGAGTACTCGTTCGAGTGCCCGGGACATAGTGAGTTTCACTTCGAGTTTGATTATGAGTACTATGAATTTTGGTTTCATTGTGAATTCTTCGAGTTTGCTTATGAGTTTGCTATAAGGTTTTATTGTGAGTTTGGCTTCGATTTTAATAATGCGTTTGAGTTTCTGTTCCATTATGAGTTCGACCTCGAGTTTGAGTATGAGCTTGAGTTTTTGGGTCATTGTGGGTTTGACTTCGAGATTGATTATGGGTTTGTGTTTCTATTTCATTGTGAGTTTGAGTTTCTGTTTCATTGTGAGTTTGACTTCGGGTTTGATTATGAGTTAGGGTATCTGTTTTATTGTGAGTTTGACTTCGGGTTTGATTATGGGTTAGTGTTGCTGTTTTATTCTGAGTTCGATTTCGAGTTGGAGTACTAGTTTGAGTTTCTGAGACATTGTGAGTTTAACTTCGAGTTTGATTATGAGTTTGACTTTTTGTTTCATTGTGAGTTCGACTTAAAGTTCGATTTACGGTTTCATTGTGAGTGTGACTTCGAGTTTGACTATAGTTAGAGTTTTTTTTTCATTGTTAGTTAGGCTTCGATTTTAATAATGAGTTTTAGTTTCTGTTTCATATTGAGTTTGGCACAAGTGCCAACTGTCAAGACAGTTTGAAATAACGAAACACATTCATGTAAAATGAAATGAAAAATATCATGTATCATGTTTGCAGTACTTATGTGAAGAAATTCCTGAAATCGTTAATGGGGACAACCCTTTCACTTCGTTAATTTTCCCTTCCTTTTAATTTTTCTTACGTTTCCTCTGAAAGGTGGGTTCCTGCAGTGGACAATTATTTGCAGCTACCGGTGAAGGGAGTGCCTATGGTGACCAGTGGTCACTGACCACGACGAGTTTACTGCTTTGGCTCATCAGCCATGTCAGGCACCGGTCCAAAGGTTGCATTCGGTTGGGGGGGTTCATGTCAGAAGTAGAAAAATAATGCGTTTACGTAAATCAGAAGAAAAATTACTCAACGCGCGCGTTCGTTAGCCTTCAACTCTGCTCGGCCTAGAGTTGTGGGGTGGAAGGAAACCTCCTTGAAGCCTCCCTGTGCTGGCTCTGGCGTCGGCCTCCGTTCTTCAAGCTCACAGTGACAGTTTATTTACCCAAAATATAGAACCAATTCTCTTCGCGTCGTTTACTCGTGCCGCCCTGAAATTCGCAACAGTTTTCCCAAAAGACGAACGATGTGGATGCGTTCGGTAGCGCAGGACAATGTCCTCCAGTTCCTATTCTGTGGGGCTACCTATTGATCGTAACCTCTCGGCGTAAGTTAGCCGGACGGCTTGTCAAAGTATTTTTCGCATGTAATTTTTGGTTTAGAAGTGGGTACTTATTTCTTATTGCCAACTACTTTCATTGTTTGTATTGTACACATATTTCTTGCTTTCCGCGACTTAAGTAAAGGTATTTTTGTGAATGCATACAGACTAGGTATACCCATTTCATTGTTGAAGGTAGTTAGTCATCGGACTTACCTAGGTATTTTCCTTTGCTTGTCCATGTAGCATTTGGGCGCTTACCGCACAATGTTGGCACGTTTCTCTCGTAGGGATCTTTATTGGCGTTTTCTTGTATTTCCTCAATCAAGCTATACCTAGCTCAAGCGATGCTCATCATCTGCCATGGACCCGATCACACGAACGACGTTTTGATTAGGCTTTCAGTTGACATCCGATTTCTCAAAGTGGGGGTAAGGAAATAAAGCGTGGAAGAAGATCAAAGTCATACCCATAATATGGTATAATAAGAATATAAACCTTCATATGTAAAATACAACTGTCAGTAATTTGAAGAGGTTTTGAGGGGTGTCTTTATCCAGAACTATCTAGAAGCACAAAAAATGTTTTCGGTCTCCTGTCTGCTGAAGCTGTTTTGGCCATAGAAGCTTCGTATTGTCTTGTTTATTCCGGCTCCGAAGCCTTTCAGCGAAAATTGGATGCATTTCGACAGTATACCTGCAAAACCTCGTATGTTCCAATTCGAAAATTTTACAGGAGGCACAAAAA
The DNA here is from genome assembly GCA_036186465.1 of Nesidiocoris tenuis. NCBI lineage: Eukaryota > Metazoa > Arthropoda > Insecta > Hemiptera > Miridae > Nesidiocoris > Nesidiocoris tenuis. Next base: position 10,186,532 of record AP028912.1, on the reverse strand, counting down.
ACTCACCAAAACGACTTGAGGCATCATCCGTTTAAAAAAACCACATCCGTTGCATTTTTACCACATGTATACACGACATAATAATAAAATTGAACAAAAATTAGAAGAAATGAACGTTTTGAAGCAATATTCGGACTTACGAGGATTTATTCAAGACCTTACTCGGACTTACAAGGTTTTACACAGTTCAATCGAACTTCCAATAACGTTGTCTTTATTTCAAATACTAGAATAATTTCACTTGAGATCACAACATGTGCTCTTTCTCATCATTGTTTGGTAAATAAACAAGTTTCTTTATGCAGAAATTTTCAACCAACTTTTTTGTTGGTATTTACCTGATTTTGTTTCTAAGACTGGCCGATTACCAGAGTGAAGTTAGCAACAATTCAGCAACGGTTAACTGTGTGTTTCTTTTCTTTATGGCAATTTTAAAATTGTGCCACTAGTCATACAGTCCGTACAGCTCGTTGCAACTGTTCCTTCACACATCCTTATACAGATCAGGTGACCTGGATGCTCGCTGCGCTCGCATCTCCAAAGCAGAAAAACATCCCTCATCAGTCCAATTCGACATACTCACCAGTCAAACGCTAATCAAGCAACATATTTTATAGCCTACCTACTTATCCGAGAAGGTGTTGGATACACCAAGGTGTTTAATCCTAAGGCGTGCAATGTGATTGGTGGCACAATTCTTGTACAGCCATAAATGAGTTCCAAGACGTCCCTAGAGACCAATTAGTTAGAGAAGAAACACGCAGTTGACCATTGCTAAATCGTTGCTAACTTCACTAAGCTGACCTATAATTTGTCTGTGATGACCAATAATTGGTCGTTACTATTGAAACGTCTGTGATTCGAGTTGAGATTGTAAATTTCAAGAGCACTAAGTCAATACCCTCCCGAGATGTTAATTACTTTAAATTTTGAAGAGTACAATGTCGGTACCGTCTTAAGACGTGATGTTTTAGTTTTCTTTCCATAGAAGGGTTTTAAAAAAAGGTACATGACTTAAACGTGATAACGATGGCTTGAGAATGTGAATACCAACTGATAACATTTAAACTTATTTTAAATACCTACTATGGAAAGAAAACTAAAAAATCACATCTTAGGAAGGTACCGACATTGTTCTCTTCAAAATTTAAAGTATTGTCATCTTGGGAGGGTATTGACTTAGTTCTCTTGAAATTTACAATCTCAACTCGAAGAATCACAACCGTTTTATCGTACGGGATTGTTTATAGATTGTTTGAATTTCAGTTCGTTTTTTCAACTCTCAGTTTTACAACTTACCACTTTCAAATAGGTTATTACGATTCTCAGCGTATTTATAAATTTTATTTAATAATACCTTACTTAATGAAAAAATATTTAAAAAACTTTTTTTATAAAAATTGAAATGACTGAGATTTTGGATTTTTTATCAAAAACGTCTAAATTATTGAAAATAGCAGAAATGTTCGCAGGCTTTTATTGCTACTTTTGGAACCATTGTTTTGTTCTAGATGGATAAACACATCGTTGTTATTCCTCGTAGTTGTTCTCTTGTTATTAGTGTTCTTCAGAACAGTTGAGAATCGACTCTGCAAAAATATTACCCATATCGGAACCCAGAATTTTGATACGGGCCGAATTTTATTACCGACGATGGTTTCAAACCGAATTTAGAGCCTGGTTGTTCTTCTTCACGACTTCGAGTATCATCTAATGAATCCATTTAGCTGTAAAGATCGAGAGCAACATCAAAGAAATTACCGGAAAATTGAAAAATTGGCCGGGACGAGCCAAATGCTGGGACTTACGAGGTTTTACCACCCTCCTGGAAGGCTCCGGACTTACAAGTTTTTTCAAACGAACACAGATAAGACATTTTTTATCAGATCAATGTCAAACTTTTACAGACGATCGGTATCCTTCTCCTACGTCCACAGAGGTCAAAACCTCATTTTGGGAAAAAATCGGACTTACGAGGTTTTGCAGGTATACTGTCGATTTGCATATAGAAATAACGAGATGCGCCAGTTCCGCTTATTTGGCGACGTTTTGAGTTTATCTGTTGTTCTTACTGGCCGTCCCTGAATGCAAATTCGGTTCCAAATATCATACTTCGATGGACAGCATAACACCGGAATACTGGCCGACAGATGAGTCCGTTTACTGGACCGCAAAAAACTTTTTTTATCCGATTTCCATAAGGAAATTCACTCAACTATCAAGAACTGCGCTTGCCATTTCAATAGGATCTGACTACTGGAGGTTTAATTATGCCTAGTTAAGTTTTTTTAATAAACAAGTTTAAGGTAGGGTCGTTAAGAGGGTTTCTCGTTAATTTCGTTCTTGAAGACCACGATATCCTCCACGTTCGGATGTCTGACGAGGTGCTAAACTGAAACAAAATTGGTAGACTTTCCCCTCGCACAAATGGCTTTCGCAGGTGCTAAATTGATTTTCGCATCACGCACAGGAACCCGGGCATTATACATAATAACAAAACCTATCAAAGAAGGGAAGTGGTGCAAAAGATAAGTAACGTTAACTTATCTTGGAAGGAATAAGCGAGTTGCCGTCTCATTAGGTCGACCTCGGAACTTACACAGCTGACGGTGGCGCGGTCTAGTCCTGCCTGCTCCATCCCATCCGATTATCTGCTCCTCCCTCAATTATCGCGTCTGCTAAGGACTAAAGCTTGTTTCTTGTTTGTGCTCTGCTAACTCAACGTCCAAACCATGGCTTCCCGGCGAAGAGTCGCGCTAATCTGCCGGTGAATTTTCCCGTCTCGTGAATACCTCGACCTTCCCCAAGTATGGAACAATGGCCGTGCTAATGCTACCGTCTAAACTGTCGGCGATCACTTTCCAGTTAGGCTCCTGTCTTCCCTGAACTCGCGCATTATTTACTTTACTCTATTTTGCGAGCAGGAGCTATCGACCTGCGGAGAGCTTCTTGGTGCTCGTCAATACAGTGCGCGGAGCGGCCTCAACATAGTGAGCTTCCCAAATGTTTGGGTAGATACTCAAATTGAGGGAATGGAAGTAGTCTGTTACACGGCAATTTTCGAGTTTATAAACCGGTTTTGGCGGCTAAGCCATCGTCAGTACAAAACCAGTTTAGTTTGATGTGGCATCCTCCCTCACACACGGTCAAATTGGTTTGAAACGCCCGTTTGATAATCCATGCTTTTTCGATCGTGTGTGGGGTCTTAATCTTATTACAAGCGATAATTATCATTTTTTATTTTATTTTTTCTCGTGACCAACTGAAGCGTTAAAACTCAAATATAATGTATCCCTAGAGTGCAATTTAGAGCGTTTCTCAGTCAACCCGTTTTTTGCACCATTGCCTTATACAAGTTTCTGCTTGAAAGAAATGTGCTCAATCTCCTCGACAGGCCTACTCCTCCGACGACAATTATATTAAGAACTTTTCACGAAGGACGGCCCCGGATTTATCACTCGGGCCTGAGAGGGTGATGGATCTTCCCGAGACAATCCCTCCGGAGAGCAGTTTTTTATCCCAAAGCAATAAACGCAAATAAACGCGAACGCTATTTGCTTCCTCAGTTCGTGGGGAAAAGGATTTTCGATCGTTTGCCCGGTTCCTAAATACCTCCCTCTTCAGAAAGGCTTTTGAACACTTAGTCCTTTTCCCTGATGCATCCTGTGACCTCCGGGGAGTCGGGACTATTAGTGGCTGGACTTTTTTCCTGCCAGTGGTGGATTTCCATTTGAGCCGAGAAGGAAACAGCCTTAATCTCCACCTTACATTAGTCGGAATCCACCTTGGCGAATTTCAATCGTTATTAAAGAAAATTAGGTAAGTCTTATTCTAGTGGATAAGGTTGAAGATGGAAAACATTTTTTCTCAAAAATTTAATTCAGAAAATAGATCCCATTTGTAATCAGTTTTCGATTCCCCCCTCAAGCTCAAGGATTTTTTCGTTGGTATTTCCCTGTTTTATTGTATGATCCAACCTACTATTCGCATTTGAACAAATATTCTTCTGTTGTTGTGTTGCAGATTGGATCTTCTGGAAACCCGGCTACCAGCTTTGCAGGAGTTGCGTCAGGCATCAGAATCTAATCTTTCTTTTTCAGGCTTCTTTCAAGGACCATGGTCGAATGTGCCTCCGACTAACCTTTCTGTTTCAGCTCCTGCGGTGACTGTGTCCTCAGTCGTAGGTATGCTTCGTTCTTCCTCTTTTCCAGGCATCGTCAGCATCTTCAGCAGGGATGATTCAGACAGCATATCATGCTTCTAAGACCTTCAACTGAAGCTGGATCTCGCAAGATCAGGGTCGACTCCAGTCGCCTCGTTGGAGAGTTGTCAGAGTGCACCACATATTTATGCAATGCTGTAGGTAGGGTGCTAATCACTTTGTTCCAGAAGTCTTCTCGAGTCCTCCGCAAAGGACGTCTCTCCCGCTTCCTGAAGCCGCCCAGAAGTCTGCAGGATGGACTGCCCAGCACAACTTTCAGGGCTACGCACTAATCAATATGTTGCAGGTTCTGCAGCTCGTTCGAAAATCAATCTGCTGGGAAGCAGCAGGGTCATAATAATCAGCATTCTCTTTCAGGCAATTTTTTCTAGCTCGAAATTCTTGACGGATCCATTGCTCAGAGTGGCGGTCTCTACTCAACGCCTGAGGAAGCTGCAAGACCTCCTCCGCCTTGATCGGCTCCTTGGATATCCTCTTTCCTGAAGACTCCAACCACTTCATACTATTTCTTTGGAACTGACCAGCCGTTGACTTGAGAACCTTCTGATCTGACAATCGTTGCTATGGAGTAACGCATGTTTGATTAGGCTAATCCACTTTTGGCTTCTCGTGTTTCCCTGTTGTTCCGCAGTTCGCAACGGCTATTCCAGCGTTCCCATGGCGATGGCTGAAGGTCTCAACATCAAGCTCAACACAGCTGTCAAGCAGATTCGCTATACGACGAAAGGCGTCGAAATCACTGCTACGAAAGGAAGGAATCCATCCAACACAGTCACTTATACAGGTAAGCCTCCACTTCTGTAGTCATTTTCATGAGTGTACTCTGTCTGGTAACGCCAAAATCGTCAAAAAAATATGATAGCACTTACCTATTGAAAAATACAATTAATCGCACCTATTCAATGGTAAGTACTTGCATCATATTTGATTTGATGCATTACCTTTCATCGATAATAACCCATTGTCGAAAATACATTTGTTTTGGTATATTGGTACAAGCATATTTTTTCGTTCCAATATAACGATTCAATCTATCAATTTATTACCTATGAAAATATATCGATATTGTATAGTGATATTTCTCTGTAGAGAACTACAGAATCTGTGTGTAGAACTATCCGAAGAGCCTTTTTTAATACCTACTGAAATCATAAGAAATATACGAGTGCGCACGGTTTATAGTATAATTTCCATCTCTCGTAGAAAACGGCCTCGTCTTCAGTTTTTATGGGATCGTTCCAGTTCGGCACTCGTAATCTGCTGAATTCGTAGCTGAAAAACTTACCCGTACCCCCAGTGCTCTCAAGTGTTGCCCATTCGTGCCGGTGACGCCATCTCGGGAAATTCCAAACGACGCGCCCAAGTGGGAAGAAAGCCGTTAGAAAAGAAGACGAAGAAATTGTATAAAGTCAAGTTCCACGGCACTTGGCCGCCTTCATAACGAGCAAATCTGGGCCAAGTGCTGTTCCCTGGATCTTTAGCCCTTTCGACCCCCTTAACGTCCTTCTAGTTGAAAACCGCCTCCTACCTCAGTTGCTAGGTCGGAAGGTCTAATTAATACAGAAAGTTATACCCGAGACGGTTCCACTTGAAGAACGTACTTGGCTGTTATGCTCCTCGTTGTCATATTCCACTCGTTCCAAGATGTTCCCCTGCTCGTTCTGGATTCCTTGAGACTGGAGTCGACTCTTCTGTTGGAACCTACCTATCGAATTTCGATCTGTGGAAAACGAGTCGCAATTTTAGCGCTTCGGCATCGTTTCATAATGAAACTTTCATTTCTCGATTTTCCCCGTTACGATGTACCCTCGCCGCGAGAATTTTGAATCAAAATTAAGATGCCCTTTTTTGCTAGAATGAGTTCAAAGCAGTGGGATAGTCCTAAAAAAGGTTGTTTCACGTTCATTAGGGACATTTTATAGCCCTATTCTATAGTTTATTTTGTTATGTTCCAAAATTTATTTGAGATCGCCTTGCGGGTTTCCCTATCCGAAGTAATAGTAGTCCGGGTATACGGAGGATAAAACTTGGTAAAAATGGGTGCCGGATTCGGGCACGGCCATCACGTCATGCTCCGTCTTTCTCGCACTCGCTTGAAGAACTGAAATGAGCAGCACGTTTTCGTCCAGGTTTACCTCTTCAAATTTGTAAACGTGACTATGCAGTTTTTATATTTTGGTCCACCATTTATTTTCCAGGTGACGCTTGTCTTTGCACTCTGCCGCTGGGAGTGCTAAAGCAGTCGGCGACAGTTGGCGTTCAACCAGTGCCGAACTCGGTCCAGTTTTCCCCGCCGCTGCCGGAATGGAAAACCAGCGCTATTTCTCGACTCGGATTCGGCAATTTGAACAAGGTGGTCCTCTGTTTCGAGAAGCAATTTTGGGACTCGGCGTCGAACCTGTTCGGCCACGTCGGCAGCACTACTGCCAGTCGAGGTAATAGCCTAGGTCGAATTTTGGTCAAATCGGCAAGCATCACTAAAATTAGGGGCAATCGCTGATTTGCAAAAATTGAATCATGCCTAGTTGGCAATATCTGTTGAATCCCCTACAAAACGAAACCCTAACCTCTAATCATCCACGAGAACGGATAGAAATGCTGCATCCCATGAATGGCTCAACCCTCTAATGGCTCGTGATGCTACGGTGCAGAGCCTGCCCTGACCCGCCCAGGCGGTTGCCCGCCCAGGCGGCATGCTGCTGCTCTGCTTCTCGAGCTCTGCTTCTTGAGTTCAGCTCGACCGGCTCCGAAGTTCGGTGAATGAATGTTTGGGGTCCGAGCCCCCGAAGGCACGACGTGCAGGCTCCGCCTGACGGTTGCGGGTTGAGCCACTCTTGCGATACGCATTTTCGAATGCTCGGCTACCCTGGATCCCAAAAGCAGTTAATTTTTATCAAAAAATCGTCCCTTCTAATTCCTCTGATCCGATTTTTTAGAGGTTCATAGCGACTCAAAAATTGAATGCTACCATTTTGTTGGAAAAATTGTTTTCTTTCTGGTTTAATACCTAATTCATATTCTCTTTCTCGCAGGGGAGCTGTTCCTTTTCTGGAACATCTACAAAGCGCCAGTGCTGACTGCTCTTGTTGCCGGTGAAGCGGCCGCTATAATGGAGAACGTTAGCGACGACGTCATCGTCGGACGTTGCATCGCTGTGCTGAAGGGCATTTTCGGCTCCAGCACGGTGCCTCAGGTTTGTTGCATTTTATGGCTCCGAAAAAATGCGTTACCTCCTCGGGGCCTATGCTAGGTTGAGAGCCTCAATGGATGAGGTCAAGTCAAAATATCCAAGGAGTGTTGAACGAAATTTCGAACGTATAAAAATCCGAAACGGGCTCACTTTACAAAGCATTTTCGCCATTTTTGGCCTCTTCGGGAGATTCTTACTGCTGTTAAGGGTCATTCGTTACTTGGTGTTTACAATTAGAGGTTTTAGTAGGTCAAAACTCAAGTCAGTTTCAAATCGTACTAGTGGGATTCTGGTTGATATCAACGAATTTCAGAAATCTGTTACTGCAGTAGCTCTTGAAAACCATATTGAATTTCTCTTGGCCTATCAGAATACCAATGGCAAGATTTGAAACTCACATCTTTACCTATTCAAACCTCCATCTGTAAGCTTGGGGTAGGTACCTACTAGACAACGAATGGTCCTGTTTTCAAGTAGGTACCTACCGATTGGAACGGTAGGTAGGCTTTTAGTTTTGAAAATACCTACCATAAAAAAATGAAATAAATTATACCGACATGTCTGCAACTTGCCTAATCAGTATCACCCTCACATAGTCATCCGTGTGAAACAGCACCAAAGAATTAAATTAACTGATTGGTTATAATTCAGGGGATTCTCAGCAGAACTATTTGATTGCAGGAGTCAAATGAAAAACTGAGGTTATTGTTCTATATGGCCTGTTTCTCAGAGGCTAGGGTCCCAAGAAGGATGTTTAAAAAAGCGCTATTTTACGGATTTGCTGGACTTTTTCTTGGTATTACGGCTTCAGCATAAGAGCACAGTATAATTTTGGAATAAATTCAATAAATTAATCTCAGCCCTTGACAATTTATTGGTAAAGGCACCAAAATAACGACAATTTCGTTCGATTTCAGCCGAAAGAGACCGTTGTAACCCGATGGAGAGTCGACCAGTGGTCCAGGGGTTCCTACTCGTTCGTGGCCGTCGGAGCGTCTGGGACAGATTACGATGTTCTGGCCGCCCCGGTCTCCCCGCAGCCAGCAAGTCCGACCGAAGTTCCTGTCATTCCAAGACTGTATTTTGCTGGTAAATTATGATACATAGTTTTTAGCGTTAGGCAGATGTACAGTGGTTGCTAAGCTATGCAAAGTGGATAGAAGCGCGAATCTTAAAGCGATGCGATGATGCGTTCTTATTGATCGTAATTAAAGGTGTGTCGGCAAGTTGATTTTCCATGTTGATTTGCTTTGGTCATATAATGAGACAACTCGTACTAAATCTCTCTATCTCTCTCTCCTGCTCGGAGTGAGAACACCCTCCCATTCAGAAACCTCAATTCCGTCCTTTTTGCGCCCCATCGCTGGTGAAGCTCAGCTTCGCACCGAATTCCGGCTCAAGGCTGTATTGGACGAATGGTTCAACCTCCCTGGTCACGGGCTCGTAGCATTTGAGAGTTGAATCCGGCGGCTGGAGCCGTACGGAGGACACGTGGGCCCAGCTGAGGCAATCGTGTCTCTGATAGGCTGAGTGTCGCTGGTTCCAGTCCCCTCTCTTTTCGATGGGCCATCAGAGGGGAGGGGGCTGAACAGGCCAAGAACCGCTCAGTGGAGCAACTCCACGGACGAGATGGTCGGTGGTTGCATGCTAAGCCATTAGTCCGCTACACACTTTTTATTTGAGCAGTTGGTCGTTTTGGATAGCTAAAACGGCCAAACCTATTTTATTGTATGCTCACTCTGGTATGTGGTGCATATTAGCCGCATTGCCGATTCCACCAATTTGAGTCCAGATTAGCAGTCATCCAAAGAATATGGAAAAAATTGGGTTTCACCACCACAGATTAAGCCTAATCCTCAGATTGGCTGTGAAAAAACGTCTCTCAAGCGTGATGCTTACCATCAAATCCAAGGATTGGGTAATCCCTAGTTTGATCCTCGTCCTCGGTTGGTGAAATAGGTCGGCAGAGTATCAATGCCAAAAATGAAGAAAGTAAATCCTCAAGTCATACTGAAAATTTTTCGGAAATTAGTTAAATTAACATTAAATGCAAGCATCCCTGGATAAATCTAAGTATTGAAAAACCGGCCCTGAGACTTCCTTAATAAGATGTTGTATTAGGTAAAGGTAGGTATTTATCCGTGTTTTAGCTTTAAAAAAACCTGTCGAGATTGGCCGCTGAAAAGCCGCTTTTTTGGAACCTAGGGCTAAAAATGTCTGTATACTAATTAGCGGTGAAAGTCAGAGGGTCGTCGACATGGCAAGTGAGACTATTAACCAATATTGGTCAACGAAAATCATCGACTCACCTGATAACTGTGATGACTGACGGATCTGCTCTTGCACACTCGACCCGCTATTTTTTGAAAACTTTTTTCTTGATCAACTGTCACGGTTTATCATTGATTCATAATATGAATCATACATATTATGTACCTACAAAAATGTATTTTTCTTGAGGCCCTATACAGAAAACCAAATATCTTCCGAATTTGTTTCCGAAAGAAGGAAAAGAGAAGGATTTTTAATGATTTCCGTCTGCTGAGATTCCTTATACAATATATGGCACAACGTTCACCTGCCCGCAAGATTTTATCAAAAAATTTGGGGCATTCTTTGAAAACCCTCAAGATGGCTGAACTTTCTGATTGTACCAACATGTTTTTGAGAAAATCAGTCAGCAGCGTGAGGTCTACCGATTTTTTCCCAATTCGATATTGATATTTATTTTGTAAAACGAGCCTAACTCAAGAATTCACCTTTTTTAATCGTTTTTTTTTTTTTTTTTGACAAGCCGTTCTTCTGAAGCAATAAAAACTGTAAAACAAACATCGAGCCAAATTGTGTCACTAATTTGGTCAGCTTTATCAATGCTCGGGGTTTTCATACTTTCTGAATGTTTCAGAGATATAAGCACTTGTAATGAAAATCCAAAAATCGCGCGATTATGGTGGAAAATAAGAAATTAGTATTAACCCCCTCAAAATGCATATCACTTGATAGCATTTCTAGACCAAATAGAGAACTTTCCAAATAAAATTGAGAATGCCCCGAATTTCGTTTCGTACATTAACCATTCGATTCGGGAAATTCTCAATTCGACTTGGAAATGCAATCGAACCGCCAGAAACGTACTTTGGTATTTCCACTGTAGGTATCAAACTTCCCATTTACTGGGACATCAGGCATCAGCCTACGCGTTGTTTTGACAATTTCCAATTCGCATTGACGATGAAGCGTTGGAAATAATTCAACGCATCGCCGGGCAACAATTCACTCACGTCGAATTTTGCGCATTCCGACAAAGGAACGTTTCCCTGGAACCTGTCATGTTGGCCGACTATTGTCCGCCCCTTCCGAATTCGGAAAACCCGAAAGGAGGAACTACATAAATTATGCATGGAAACGTTGATCGAAAGGGAGGCAGGACAAGGGAGAGAAAAACGCCCTGTTAAGGGGGAGGGGGGTTACCAAAGGAGAAGATATGCTGACCCAAGCGGAGACCCTTTTTCGGGAAACATAACACTCCCACGACACTCGTCCCCTTTCGCTTTATCAGGCGGCTCTCCGGCTCGTTCCATCTTCGTCCCTTTCGTTTAGCGTGCGCTTCCCTTTTCATCCCGTCCAATCAATAAATTCCTTATTTTCTTCAAGGAGGCCCCATCCAGGGCGCATTCCCTCCGACACGTCGGCGATGGATTCTACGCCGGGGAGGCGAAAAGCCATTGTGAACGTGTGCGGACGATAGCGATATCCCCAAAGTCGTTCCTTTCCCTTCCGATTGTTCCGAGTCGCATTTCTCGCTGCATCCTCACGCATCCACCATAACACCATTTTCGAAGCCTAACAAGGAATATTATGGCGAAAAAACAGTTCATTTTTTTCCATGCATGTTCCTCATCCCAGTTCGAGAAATTCGAAAAATTTCAAGGGTTCATGGAGCTATGGCCATATACACATCGCAGAAGTTGAACATGTTACTTTTTCCGAGTGAATTTTCGGATGAAATTCTGCTTTTACAAGAAGATATCTTATGTTTTGTGCTACAGGAGAACATACGATAAGAAACTACCCGGCTACAGTCCACGGTGCCTTCCTCAGTGGCCTACGGGAGGGCGGCCGGATTTCGGATCAATTCCTGGGCTGTCCCTACGCACCAGATGCCAGAACTCCGACTTAACTTTGACGAGAATCTCGTTCAGTATTGCCCTCACTTTGTCGTGTCTTCAATTTTTTTACGGATTTTCCTTTTAACATGTATTTTGACAAACTATGTTCTTCCATGAATTAACAATAAATTAAAAATCGTATTTTTGGCTCTCATTTATACCCTAGTGAATTTAAGACATCAAAATTAGTTTTTTATAGCCAGAAAAAAATAACAGAAAATAAATCTCAATTACTGCGTGCTATCCAATATCTGTTTAAACAGAACTACTAGGTTCGCTTCGGAAACAGTTCCGTGAATTAATTTTGAAAAAATGTGAATGTCGAGGGAGGTATGGGGGTATAGTGAAACGTTCGTATGGACAGACAAACGGTGACATTTGTACCTTCCAAAATTGATTCTGAGAAACGTTCATAAAAAAATGTTTAACTCACAGGCCCAACCAGCAGAAAATTCAAAACTTGCGTCAGATTCTCTGCAGTCGTGATACCTATAGAGCTAACAAAGTTTTCTCTCCTAAAAAAATGCTATGACAAAAACATCACTCCATGAGAGGAGCGAATAGCGCAGAACAATCATTGACAAATTCAGTCGGGATTCACCGACCGTAATATTCGTTTTCGCAAAACGAATTACGACGAGTAGTCAAAACGAATGAGAAATTGGCTACACAGGCCTACAACCCTGAGGCCGTTATCGTCGACGTTTTCTCCCACTCTAATAGCAATTCCGTCGTAACCCGATTAGAGCAATTGTCTTTGATGTATACAGCGGAGAGCAATTCGAACCAGCATTTTCCCCCGGCGCGGAGCGGGGGGTTTGTCCATTTTGGGGTGAAAACCTCCGCAGTGGAAAGCGGAATGATTACTGTTTAGATGAGCTCAAAATTAAACAACCCCCCTTCCACGGAGGGAGAGCGATTAAAACGATAGTCAGACATTGCGGATTCTGTGCCGTTGAAAAACATTCAGCCCTGAACGGTTTTGAACCGATAATTATCGGAATACCTTGTCGAATCGTTAAAACCGACGTAAATAGAGAAGAGTTTGGTGCTTACCTACGTATTTTAATGCGTAAAACAGGGATAGATTGTTCCTAAATATTTACAAAGCAAACGCATGCGTGGCGATCGTGAAAGAAATGAAAATCGAATTATAGAAATTTAATGCGAAGCTGAAAATGAAAGCATAATTGAAAAATTTTCAGCATTTAATGCTTACGGAAGTAGTGTGTAATTAAAATCCCGAATGGACAGTGAACGTTTTTCCGCAATATTTCACCTGAACGTCTGATCCGATTTTCATAGCCATAAATTCATTATTCCTTCATTACGTAAAACCGCCCGGCAATCCAATTACCGGCCGATAACAGCGGCCAAATATCCGGCCGACGGAGCCCCCGAGGAGCCGCCGGGCGGAGATTTTACAGCCGCCCCGGGGCCGCCCGTTAGTCGTGTAAAGTCGCGTTCGATCGGTACGACTTTGAAATTGATGGAACGAAATTGTGCGGCGCCCTTTCCGCGACGGGCGGATGCCTCCCAAGCGCGCAATAAGACTTGCGTTGCGGCGCCGTAATAATCGCGTGGAAGTCCGCCGGGCGGCAAACGGCCGGAAACTCTCGGCTAAACTTGGCCGCTCTGGCCGAGTTTCCGCTCGTCCCCGGCCGGCAATAAAACTGCCGCCGTTATATCACGACTGCCGGCGCTCTATCGGGTCTTTTTATTCGAGAAAAACTGTTGACTTTTGCCTCCGGATATTTCATTATAATTTGCATAGGAAAATGATTCTGAGGAGAGGTTTGAGGGAATTTCGACTTTTTATCGCCGTTTTCCAGAATTGAGAAGTAATTTCTCTTCGGAAATGTAAAAGTCCTCGGTTCACCCTCCTATAAAATCTCAACCTGGGGTTGTTAAGTAAGATTTACTGGACGATTCATCCTTCCCAAGGCCACCCTGTGAAATACGCGGCAGATGTTTTTCCTCCAAGATTTGTAACGAAACGGTCCGCCCGGCGAGTTTCAACGACAGGATGGGCCGGCGGGTGGAAAACGAGCCGGAACCATAACGAACCCGCTTTCCGACGACCTCGTTGACCCCGAGCGGTGAAGATTCTCCATCACGAACTTTCCTCCGTGGAAACTCGGCCCAGTCCCGAAAACGAGGCGGAAAAAGAATTGGGCGGAATAAAAATAATTACGGCCCCGAGACGCGTCCGGGTCGCCGGCAGAATTGATACGTTGCGAAGACTTTATTCATATTACTTGGGAAAGTCGACTCGGCGGTGAAGAAGCTGAGTGCGCCCACGTCGGAAAAACTTTTCCGCTTTTCCGGCCCCTCGGCTCTTCTTCCCAGGTACAACTCGAGCGGGGGATTAGGCCGAGTCCGTTCTCCAGGCTGACCCGAGCCGCTGGAAATGGATGGGATGCCGGCGAAGTTTTTGCGAGCCGCTTCTTCACCAAGTGCACGGCTTCCTTAAGGGGCGGTCTACAGTATCGAATCTCCTAGAGTTTCAAGAGTACGTCTTGCAGGAAATCGGGATAGGCGGCCAGGTTGACGTCATCTCAATGGACTTCGCGAAAGCATTCGATCGCTTGTCTCATGCGCATCTCACAGCAAAGCTCGAGTCCATTGGACTTTTTGGCTCGCTGCTGGCCTGGTTGAGAGATTACCTCACGGGTCGAACCATGGTGGTCCGAATCAGGAACGCGCAGTCCCATCCCTTCCCCGCTACGTCCGGTGTTCCTCAGGGGTCTCACCTGGGCCCGCTGCTCTTCCTCGTGCTCATCGATAGTGTCCTTGATTCGTTCATTAATACCCCTGCTCTCCTATTCGCCGACGATTTGAAGTTATTTAAACGGGTCGACGCCCCTGGGGGCTGCCAACGACTGCAGGACTCCTTGGTGGCGTTGTCCTTCTGGTGCGACCAGAACTCACTCCATCTGAATCCTGCCAAGTGTACGGTAACTACTTTCTGTCGCGGCCAACGTTCGGTCGTGTTCACTTACTTGCTCGGTGACGCTCCCCTGCGGGCAAATGCAGTCTTGGCGGACCTAGGGGTCACGTTCGGCCCTCGGTTCGATTTCACGGGTCACATTGATGAGATCGCGGGGAGGGCTATGCGGGCGTTGGGTTTCCTGAAGCGTAACACGCGTGAGTTCACCAGCATCCTTGCGCTCGTCTCCCTTTATAGAGCTCTGGTTGTCCCAACCCTGGAGTATGCCTCCGTCATATGGTCGCCGTACTACACCTCCTCCATCTCTCAGCTTGAGCGTGTCCAGCGTAACTTTCTGCGTTACGTTGGGTTCAAACTCGGCTTTCCCCGCGACCAGGTTGATTTTGGCGAGCTCCATCGTATCTGCGGTTTGAGCACCTTAGAGCGGAGACGTACTTGGGCTGATATAGCATTTTTTTTCAAGCTTGTTAACGGCCGCCTCGACTGTCCGGAGCTACTGAGCAAGGTGTCAGTTTCAGTCCCCCAATTCCCTTCCCGACATCCATGCCTCTTTTCTGTACCATTTTCTCCCACAAATTATCTCTATCATCGTCCACTCTGCCGCATCCCTCGTGAGGTAAACCTTCTCCTCCAAACCCATCCTGATATTGATTTTTTTACCACTCCGCTGTCTACAATAAAATCCATGTTCTACAAATCCTAGTTAATTTTTAAGTCTCCAGATCAGTTGCTTTTCTTTTTCTCCCCGCTTGTATTAGTTTTTCTCTTCAGCTTCCAATGTATATACTTCTCTTTATTCCTCTTTACTGCGCTGCGATCGCTTCTCTTTTTTGTAAATTTTTTGGGCATCTGCCCGTACCGAATAAATAAATAAATAAATAAAAAAGTGGCTTGGACAGTTATAACGGACGCCGCCGTGCGGGACTCGAATTATTCAACCTGAACAGCTGGAGATGAAAATCGGACTGATTTCAATGAAAAATCGTGGAAGGTTTTCTACATGTAGGTATACTAATATTAAAACTGAAACTGATACTCAAACCGATAATGGTACACTGGCTCATACCCAACCTGATAATCAATCTCAAATTGACACTGAAACTCAGGTCGAAGCTGACACTGGTACTCAAACTCAACCTGAAACTAAAACTCAAACTGATACTGATACACAGGCTCAAACTCGGATGATAGACAAATCAAACTAAAAAGAAAACTCAAACTGACCAAGATATGCAAGATATCTGACCAAGATATCAAACTGACCAAGATATGCAAGACCAAACTGATACTGATTTTCAAACTCAAGGTGTTACTCAAACTCAAGCTGTTACTCAAACTCAAGCTGTAACTCAAACTCAAGATGTTACTTAAACTCAAACTGAAATTCAGACGGAAACTGAAACAGATACCTTCGCAAACTCAAATGTCGAATTGAAGGTAAACTCGAACTTAAAATTCCAACTGAAACCTAAACCGAAACTCAAACTGATATTGGCACCTTAACTCAAATTCATCCAATACTGACACTCATACTAAAACTCAAAATCAAACTGAAATTTAAACGGTAACTCAAACTGAAACTCAAACTTGGACCAAACCTCGAAGTTTAACACAAACTAAAACTCAAACTTCAAGTCAAACTAAACTCAAACTGGAACTTGAGCTGAAACTAAAACTCAAACTCTTACTCGAACTGAGTTTTTTTGAAACTAAGAGATCTTTCCTATTTTGACCAATGATTGACCAAAGTCAATGTCAAAACATTGAATTCGACTTCGACATTGCCATTCTCATTGACTTTGAATTAGACATTGACATTGACTATGACTTTGACTTCGCCTTCGACTTTGACATCGACTTCGACTTCGACTACGACTTTGACTTTGACTTTGACTTTGACATCGACATCGACTTCGACTTCGACTTTGACATCGACTTCGCCTTCGACTTTGACATCGACTTCGACTTCGACTTTGACATTGACATCGACATCGACTTCGACTTTGACTTTGACATCGACATCGACTTTGACATTGACATTGACATTGACTTTGACATCGACATTGAGTATGACTTCGACTTCGACTTCGACTTCGACTTCGACTTCGACTTCGACTTTGACATCGACATCGACTTTGACATTGACATTGACTTTGACATCGACATTGAGTATGACTTTGACTTTGACTTCGACTTTGCCTTCGCCTTTGACGACTTCGACTTCGACTTCGACTTCGACTTTGACTTTGACATCGACTTCGACTTTGACTTTGACATCGACATCGACTCTGACATTGACATTGACATTGACTTTGACACTGACATTGACTTTGAGTTCGTCTTGGACTTGGACTTCGGCATTGACATTGACTGTGACATTGACTTTGAATATGACTTCGGCTTCGACTTCGACTGTAACTTTGACTTTGACATCGACATTGACTTCGACTTATACTTCGACGTTGACTTCGTCATTGACATTGACTTTGAATTTGACTTCGACATTGATTTCGACATTGACTTCAAACTCCACTTTGGCATCAGCTTTGAGTCCGGCTTTGGCGTCGGTTTCGACATCAGCTTTGAGATTGGTGTAGTCGTTTAAGGCACACATTTGACGGATACAAAAATGTTGGTCTTTAAATAACAGTGATTAACGAAATAACCTAATTTTCTCAATTAAAAAAGAAAATTTTCAATATCACGTTTTTTCTTTCTGGATTTTGGAAAAATTGAATGCAGAACTCGAGGTGCTCATAATTAATTATACGTGTGCGCTCTTATGTACGATTCTCTATGTTCAGGGCTCAGTTGTACACAAGATAGCGAAGTTGTCAGACTTGGCACGACGGTTGACTGCCCTACCGTAACGCTCATCCTCCCCCCTTTTCGCCAATATACCGAATGCTTCCAAAGCTTATACCGCGCATCTACCCCAAAACTATACAACACAACAACTCTCGACTCAAACTCGCTTCACGCTTCCAAATTCGACAACAACTTGGATTAGTCCTCGGCAACCGACGTTGAGGGCCTGGGGGACGCAATTTTGGCGACGGGAAACTTCGACGAAAACGGAGGACGAGACTTACTTTGGTAAGTAGTTGTCCTCGTCTCCTCCCCCGCCTTCGAGATAGAAGGAAACTTGAATTTCTGTGGGAAACTCAAAAGGTGTCGGGCTGAGGGACTTGTTTCTTGCCCGCAGACAACGTCGAATATTGTCATTATCATACCAACCGTCCAAAGTCAGTCGATTTTGAGATTCGGGTCGGCCCCGAACTCTAGCGAGGTTAAACAGGTACCCAACTTAGCAATCTTACCGTGGCCCGCCTCGATTTAATCTAGTCGCGACTCGAGTTTAACTAGATAATTTGGGTTCAACATCCGACCCGATGTATATATTCAGTTTCGCGACGAATCTGCTCACTCGGCCCATATACCTACCATATTCTTAAACCCAAATCAAGGCTACCTGAAGTACAGAATTTCCTAAATATTTCTCACTAGATAAACGTGTTTAAATTTTTTGAAAAATAAGCAAAATGTCAAATGTTTGGTAGAAAACCTATAATTTTTTAATGAAAAATTAGGCAGTTCTTCGTATAAGTATAACACTCAATACTTCCATATATAATACGTAAATTAGGGACATATGGATCGAAAATGTCAAAAAACTCACCATGCAAATTTTAAAACCCCCTAAAGTAATGGTACGGTAAGTAGATAGGTATCTACAGTTAGGTACACCTTTTGCTAGACTTGACAAAGCCTCGGCCGTACCTCGGCATAGGAAAGACGACGTAGTTCGATTTCCGGCAAATCAAATTTAGTTCGAGTGATTCAATTGCGGAATAAAACCAATCGGCCCTGCGGCCGGTAACTTTAAGCGATAATCCTTCGATTCCTGTTCGTTTCTTTAGTTAAAAGCAAAGTCTTGTTTGGCAGTGCAATGCTCTTTTATCCGAATCCTCTCGGGTGGACCGGAGGCCGATTTTTGAGAGCCTCCAGGAGAGGGTTCGTATTTCCGGGAGGTCCCACAGGATAGTTAGGTCTGCTGTCACAGACCGGCCGGGGATTAAAAGGTGCTCAGCCTCTCTCGGAAGTGGATTCACCACTCTTTCGTATAACCGTAGGATCCCGAACGGAATCGACGGGGGAAGGATTGGAAGAATTTTCTCAAGGAAGCTGAAAGTTTGGACTTGATTCAAAAGATGAGGCATTCTTGGCGCCGTAGAAATTCGAGCGTTTCCAGGGCAGCAAGTTAGCAAAAAAATTGCAGCGTACGAACACGGTAAGTACCTACTTTTATATTCTAGCACGAGCTTATACATTTGTGCTTAAACATGTGAGCGAAATTGCAATAGCATTAAAACTTTGGTGAAACCGAAGAGCCGAAACTCCATCTGCTGAAAATGATATCAGCTTTATCATGTTTCCTTTTTCGTTTTTCCTGTTGATTATCTTCTAGCCTCAAATATTTCTTCTCTGTTCAAGATGGCAGTACTTTTTCAGGCAAAGTGCAGCACCATGCTGTCAATAGGGCTCGTAGAATTTCACCTGTACCCACAGTTCGGACGGTTTAAACCAAACCTTCCAAAAGCAAGGACAAGCTTTCGAAGTGAACACATCACGTTTTCGGAGAACCGTATCTCAGCCGAAAGCGTTTAAACCACTATCCGATGATCCTGTTAGCGATTCCCCGAATTTCCAGCAGTTTTGAATTGGAGCGATTCGTTAGCTCCGAAAAGTTGTCTGGAACTTGTCCTCCAAACATTCGAACGAGAATTTACGTTCTACGTACAAGGTACACAAAATCGCCGCCGCTTCACCAGGGCTCATTAGAGTCCACGTCTGAAGAGGTAGCGCGCAATTTGGAAAGTTCAATCGGAAAGCCCAAGGATCGGCAAATACTGACCCACTATGAATCGAAGGATGGCCTCAACAAGCACGGACTTGCCAGCCAAACTCCGACGGGTCAATCTCCAATTACGCGGATCTCGCGGTATCAAAAGACCTTCCTACGGCCGACCGATCGTTTTATACAAGTGGAACTTGGCCCTCGAAATTAGGCTGCTTTCGGGTCGAAACGGCCAACCCTTTGCCGAATACCCACCACAATTGGATGGACGTTGACGAATTTGGGAAACCGATCGCCGAAATGTTGATCTTTTGGCCGAATAGAACGAGACGATAGGCAGGAGGTATTTTAACCGACTGATTCAACTACATCTAAGGTAATAAAGTCATACGTCTTACATGGCATATAAAGTCATACTTGCTAATCCTAATTTCCCAGGAGCGTTTACGCAGATCCTACGACAGGTTGTTCCCAATCCAATTTTCGGATCTGCGAGGTTATTTTTCTCGTATAACAAGGCAGGCGCCAAAAGCGGTATATTTTCGGTTCATCCCCCAAGGGCCTCAGGAATCGCTAGAAGATCGGAAAGGGAAAAGAAGGTGCTCGGCTCATGTTGCTATTAATATTCCGAAGTAAGCCCTTCGTCGAAAGTTCGGCTAAGAGGGAGCGTAGGTGAACCTCTGGGTAATAACGCCTGCTGCTGTGCGCCGCAACCTCCAGCAATTTGCAGGGAAAGTCTCAGCAGCCGCAAGGTCATATTGCTTTGATTTACACGAGCTAGAGTCCTAAGAGTTTGAGTGTTCTAAGAACGTACAATGGGGCAAAAACTAGTTAAGCTGGAGCGAGTAGATAGAAAAATGCCTGAAATGAGCAGTCTTTTTTGAAAGTAAGAGAACTTCCCGATTGAACGGAAAAGTTCAAAAAACCTCAAAAAACCTTCAAAAAAACTTGAAACCCGGATCGATTCATAGGATGATGTTTCTATTTTACTCCACACGAGGTAAGCAAAATAGGTAAGGCTCAAAGGTTAAAGTAAGTTACCATTTAGATAAATCTGAATACTGTTCATCACCCATCATCATTTAATTTGATATTTTCAATTTATTCTTCCTATCGATTCGGAAGAGATTTTGGCTAAATCTCTCGGGTTGGATGGGTTTTGAATAGAGTCATAACAAATTACACTTCGTTTTTTGCTCAGTGAAAAAATTCCAGCATTTTTCGCCCCATGGCTCAGTGAAATACCTACATGAAAATTAAATTATTTATGCGGCGTACCCCCGCACTACTGTCGCCCGTGGACTGTTCATTAATTTCCATTCATTCTCGACCCATTTGTCTCAATATTTCCCATAGCCAGGGAAGCTCGTCCATTTGTATCCACCAGATGGGAATACCGTCGCTGAACGGGCAATGCATTCGATAAATCAGACTCAATGCGCCATCGGTACCGCACTCGACTACGTACACTCGTTAGTACGTGCTTTACTATCTCTAATCCAATACCAGCCACATTACTGTGAGCAGCATTACAAATATGCAAATGATTCTAGTCGGGGTACATTGTGAATTATGCGCTACGTAGCTTTTTGACTCGCTGAAAATTCAAACGAAATGGAATTATCTACTTAGATTTTTTGTCCGGGGTTTGCCTTTCACCTCCTGGATCGAGCTTGAAATGGCAATGGTGTATTTTTGAAAGAATTTCATATTTTCAGCATTTCTGGGGTTTTGGAATGTTCAACAGTCAATTATGCATGAAAAACACGATTTCATAGTTCAGGACATTGAGATCCCCCCGTTTAAGGTCTACATGAAGTTAAATTTTGCAAAAAAATTAATACGTATCATGTGGTATGTGGGTGTTATCTGATATGTTGATGGAGGAAATAGAACATACTACGTAAGTCCTCATAACATCATGTTCTTATTATGCTGCGTTATAACAAAATCCAGATCGCAGAATCGCCTTCGTGCTCATCAAGTAAAATCCCGTTTAGCCGATCATCCTCTCGATCTCTCTCAGCACTAATCACGGATCTCTCAAAATAGGGAACATCTCTAACGAAAACATCGTTATTTGAAATTATGAATGGCCAAAACGTGCCGACGGCCTCGGAACAGATTTTTATTATGAGGCCGATTTCATCAGACTGACGCAAATTCGATAACCGAATTTCACGCCATCAACTCGTCCTGCTTTAGAGTCAACGCTATCCCTTTTACAATCAAGCGTTACTACTGTCAGATTATTAGAGCGGCGTTGATTAAAAGCACTAAAATTTTCATACCCCCCGCGGGTTGTTCGCTTAGAAAATCCGAAAGCCAAAAGACTAGTGAATTATTAATCAAACGTTGGACAGGTTTAGCTCATCAATATTTAATAGCCGATTTGCCCAATACGTTCGTAATGCGCTTGGATTCGACGACTCGACCCAATTACGAATCGGCAAATGGCGTCCTTGTGGAAAAGCTTGCTGGGAACCGGCGGAAATGTTAATGTGACGAAGCGGATTGCTGAAAGCGCTATTAATGAACTGACTGCGTTTGAATGTTAAGAACGGCGGCACCGAGGGTTCACTTGGAAATTGCGATAAACATAAACTACCCACTACCGAATGAGATTTTTGATTGGTGCAGCTCAATATACGAATAAAACAGAAAATTAGCTAATAATCTTATTAAGACTGAAATTTATCAGACGACAAAACGATTCCAATCAGCTGATGGCCCGAGTTTGACCGAGACTATTCCTTCCCCAGCCAAAAAAATAATGCCATTAGTCGGGAGGTTAGCCAAAACTAATGAACCCCCAAGGTATAAGGTATAAAAAGGTCCACCGGACCATCCCGGGTTCATTGTGAACTCGTTTTTTGCCCAGCCTAATGGGTCCAGTTATCGTGCTGTTTTTCGCCCTTGCGGCCGTGCAAGCCTTGCCCATCAACAATATCAACGAAATCGACATTTTTTGTGAGTAATATGACGTTTTCTGACAGTAAAATATGCTCGAAGTGTCGGCACTATTTCGTGATCATAAGGCGTGTTAGTAGCTCAACAACCCAAGAAACATCCAGCGATCAATATTACAAGAATGTTGAATTTATTTTTGGAAAGCAGCTCAGGAATGCACGGCAATCAAACGAATGAACAAATCACAAATTTGTATTACGTCCCAGGTGTTTGTGAAAATGGTTATCGATTGATAAACCGATTCTGATAGACTATTTCAGGCTTCGACAAGCTTGTCCAAGAACGAACCACTTGGAATTTACAAGAAATGTAATTTCTACTGGAAGGATCGGAAATAAAACGAAACGCCCGGGGTGGATTTTTTCTGAAACTCGTTCCAATATGAATAACAAAGTTGCGGTCGGGGCTCCCATTATCCACAAAGAAAACAAGGGGGAGAGGTTTTTTCTACCCCGACTGTTCAGAAAAGAGCCTTTTTCTCCACTTTTTCCACTGTGCACAAAACAATACCTTGCCCTCCTGAAATAATAAATGGGTCATTAGCACCAGTAAACATTAACGGGAGCTCTTTAATTTTTATTCCGACGTTTTTCCAACATTACTCGCTACGTCTGATCCTCCTGGTAAAAATATACGAGAATATCCTAGCATAACATTCGTTATTCGTTGTCCAGAATAAAGAAGACCGTTGATAAAGAATGCTTTTCTGCGGTGGCATGTGAAAAATTTTGGCATCACGTTTATCCCCAATGTCACTGAAATGCTGATGTTTTTAATGATATGTCACTAACAACAAATAAGCAGCATGTTCGTTGAAATAAAATTTTCATGATAAGTACGGCATTTCCAAGTCGGATTGAAAATTCTCAATTTGATTTGGAAAATTCTCAAATCGGTTAACCTTAGAGGCTCTAGGGGGTCGAGTCGACCAGGAGTTTAAAGATCTGCGGCATAACACCAGGCGGGGAGGAAGTTCAAAGGCGGAAGAGGTGGGGGATGACGTCAGTGATAAGAACTGATATGTGAAAGCCCCCCTATTTCATCTACTCCAAAATATAACAAATCACCATGATTTTGATGCTTCGCTGTGAGCAAGTACTATTTAGATATTCAACAGTAAATAATACCTAGTAGGTAATCTCGACATAATTTCCACAGATCCTATCCAAAATGAAGACTTCAGCCTGGACAGATTTGGTCGTGCATACTCTCACTACTACCATTGGTCGAACCCAATTTTCGGATACAACCAGCGATTTTTCTGGCCTGGATTCAGCCCTATCAATCCAGAGTACAGAATGTATCAGCAAATGGGCAACTACTTGCACAACCACTACTACAGACGTAACTATCTGAGCGTTCAAGATCTTTTCGAGCGCCCTGTAATCGTCGTAACTCCGTCGGCACAGGAGCAGAAATCGTTTGCCGCTTTCTTCCTCAACTCCGGCTTGAGGTAAGTATTTTTAATGCACATGATTTGGCGATAGTTAGGATAATTTTGGTATTTCAGACCGAGCGACGAAACTAAAATTTGCTCAATTCAAAAAATTCAAAATTCTATTCACATTGAAGAAACATCATCCACCCAATTTCGCTTCGTCCATATCCTTTTGGAAAATTTCCAACATTCTATGTTCTCCAGGGTATCAATAGTAGAGCCATTACAGAAAGTGGAAAAGAAGATTGGAAAACACGTTTCTACGTTGGTACACGAGAGTTTTCGAGTTGTAAGGAAAATAGCTCTAGGTTTTCGGAGACGATCCCTCTTGTGCCATCTCGAACATTTTAATAGAAATGGAAGGGCCACATGGGAGACGAAAGAGAACCGTTGTGCAGGGGGAGGGGCCTTTGCTAGGAAAAGGACTGAAGGGTAAGCGGTGTTGCTTTGGCCGATTCGGAGGATGAAAAGATCAAAGGGCGAGACCTAAGCGAATCGTCGGGCAGAATCAATAAAAGGTCCTTTTTGATGGATTTCGCCATTGATGCCTCGTCGTATACCTCGTGTCGGGTTTTCCGGTTCATTGTTTCGAATTGAAAGTTCCTCTATCTTCTATGCGATTGAAACCCTTTCACCACTCGGTAGACAACCTTTAAAATTGAATTTTACCGTAAGACATGTTTTGCCTAAGAGAAGAATGTCTCTCGCTTTGCAGTTGGTGTATACGACCTATAGGTCGTTGAAATTTTTTTCAAGATCAGTTCGTATCTGGTAAGGGCTCGAAAGATTTTTAATGCCTATGAAACGGCTGTTCGAATGAGGGATTCATTAATAGCTGAATTTCGCATAAGAATGTCAGCGCGGGTGTAAGAGTTTGCCAAATCATAACATTTAGCTCATAAGGTGATAAGCTCATGTTCTCGTGTGTTCCAGGTCTCTTTTCCGGTACAGTTCTTTCTCCTGGCTGCAACAGTACCTGATGAGCCCCAGCCTAAAAGGCCTGGTTTTCTACCCACACAACATGTACAATATTCGCTTTTACGAAATGCCCGTCAGCAGCATCACTGTCCCAGAACATTTCAGGGTATGTTTAACACATTTGGGGATTCTCCAAAAACAGTTTTTACGATTTAAACACGAAATTTCATCACCCCTTGCAGCGTATAGTTTCTAAATTGTCTGCTGATGTTCCAGATGAGCGAATTCCTAGAGAGCGTGGATTACCCTGAAAGTATTCCCATCCTATTCATCGCTCCAGAAGAACTGTTCGCTGAAATGCACTTCGAAAACATCGCGAAAGTCACTGATTTCAGGATTTACAAAGACGTCATCGAAGTGATGCCAGCATCGTACCCACTGCCTCAGTCGCAGCTTCAGCAGATCTTCACGCACCAACACGGAGACAAGACTCAGCAAAACTTGATTCACCATCATTCACTCGAATCTAGCAACCAGCAGATCAAGCCGGTGGCACACCCCGTGGATTCCAACGATGTATTTCGGGCGAACGTTCTGGCAGTCCCTTATGGAATGTACGACGAAAATGTTTATGGCTACCGAGCACAAGACATGAGAAATTATGTGCAGCCTCAGCAGCTGTTCGGTATCTATGGTTATGGAGATGGCTCTCACCAAGGCAGCATGCTCTCTGTGAATGGAATGTCCCAAAACCACTTGGAAAAATTTGTTGGACTGCAGGCGGATAACGTTGGAATCATAAACAACCAAATGCAAGTCACACCTACAATTTCAAGCGAGAACCAGATCATGGTGAACACCGACACTTCCAGGCTACTGACGAACCCTGTGCCAGTTGTTTCGACGGAAAGACATTCGGAAATGCATACCATCTCCGGTGGCCAGCAGAATATTGCAGGGCTCTCAGTCAGTGGAAAGCCTGTACATTCCGATGTTGAGAAAAGCAATGTGGTTGAAACAACAGTCACCAAGACCGTTACATCTACAGTCCATCCTCAAATTAATGGTGAAGTGGAGAGCCACACGCTAGCGGTCGAGAAAACTTTGAATCAGCCCCAGGTGGAGACTGTCGTTCATCCCGCATCAGCTCAGCACGAGGAATCACATTATGAATCCGTGGTATATCCTGGAAAATCGGTGGAAACCCAGGCATCGAAAGTTGTGGAAATAAACGCTGGCTCACATTCTGAAGCCGAGTCACACGATCAGCACTCTAGTCTGCTGGGATCCCTCGTTAAGTCCACCGGACAATCTTTAGTGTCAAGAATTTCAAATCTCCCAGGAGTATCCAGTGTTGGAAATGTGCAAGGCTCGGTAGGTGTACATGCAGGTGCACATCTTGGTGGGTCGAGCCAATCATCGATAGTGACGACACAATCCAGTTCTGTCTCAAAATCTGAGGGATCGCTCCTCGGAGGGTTGCTGGGTGGAGTGTCAGGAGGACTGTCGGGAGGACTGTCAGGAGGGCTGTCAGGAGGACTGTCAGGAGGATTGTCAGTGTCGGGCAATGCTGGCCTCAACGCTGGCTCCGTAGCCGAACAGCAGGGAAGCGGATTGGTGTCTCGGACGACGGTAACCAAAGAAACTCACACAAGTTCTGTAACTCCAGTTGGGGGCTTGAACTTTTCCTTCGGTATCGGAGAGGTAGCTCACGGGAAATCTCTTCTCAACGTAGAGAATCTCAACCAGTTCGATGAAAAAATGATTAAAAATGACGAGTCCTTGGGAACCAATTTTGATATCAAGGCTGCTACCAACGAAATGAGAATGCATTCTTAAAATATTTAGTCAGCTAATCAAGCCGGCGACCATCTAACAAGTGAACCTGCCATATTATTAGATAGAAAAACTGTGCGTTGTAATTTTGAAAATTGTAATGTCTTGTTTCAAATAAATTTTGAAGAAACGCGATGGTTCAACTTATTCTATGATAAGTTATCATTTCATGTCATCTATCTAAAAATAAAACTTATTTTGAGGTTGAGGGTTTTTCAGTGCTTATTTCATCTTCATGTTAATTTGTTAAAAACGTAAACCGTGGAAGATTTCAGATATAAAAATGTTCACGATTATAAGAAAGAAGACCTATACCCACTTTTATCTTGTACTAATTGCATCAATAATTACCATACCTATTAAGGAGTTTGCAGAGCGCTCTCATTTGCACTTTTAAGTTCATCAATTCCTCATTATGAAGTACAATTCAACTTCAGAGATATCGCGGAGGGTACGATTAAATAATTCATTATTATTTTCGCTACTCACTCCTCTCCGTAAACATTTCGCGAAAGAATAATAGCCTTCTAACGTCGAATGTTCTATATATTTCTCGACCCCGTAAGACTCGACATTATTCAGAAAGTAAAGGGCTCCATTTCCAAATGGATCTAATTTCGCAAGTAACAATTTGCACCCTTGCCTGACGAGACTCCCTCGAGAATATCTCAGAAACTTCCTTCGTCGAGTAATTATGCAGCTGAAATAGGTTCGCCGCGCGAGGCTCCACGCCCTGGGCTGCTGATGCTAGACCTGGAGAAGGCATCCCCCTCTATAGCTTCCAGTTCCAGAGTAATGGCAACCAAGTCGGAGAAGGCGGTTTTATATCTTAGACGAAGGCAATGGCTAAGGCCAAGGCTGTTAATCCGCAAAACTGAATTTGATCATGAATACTAATGAGCTGTACAACGGCGCAAAAGCAAGAACGCAGAGCTCGCTGATTGTTTTACTAGCGAGACAGTTGGTCCGCGCATTTATGCTACAATATCATGATTTTCAATGATAAGAGAAAAGTTGACCTTTTCGAAGAGCATATCAGTCTCTAGAAGAACTTGAATCCTAATAATCGATAATTCATTCGTAAATGACACTCGGTACTTCCAAATTTACCGTATAATCTAAGAGCTAGATCCTTCGAAGGATGGTAGGCACTGACTTTCTTCGAAAAACTGGGCTATGCTCAGGATCACGATGCGCATTCAGCATTAAAAAAACATCGAAATAACCTGAGTAGGTACGAGTATAATTAGTCGGTATTACCTACCCACTCAATACCATCAAATATATTTTTTTCGTACCCACTCTGAAGAAGGTTCTTCAAGGCCCTCGTTGCCCTTAAATATTTCCTTAGCCCTGCTCATTCAGGACTTGTGATGTAAAAAACCTTCGTTTACCTGACAGAAACTACGTCTGCGGGAAAAAAACAAGTCAGTTTTCTTGGAGGATATCGTCGGGTCTCGAGTGAAAAAGGGCTGAAGAAACCGGGGAAGCTTTGATCTCCACGTTTATTAGGCCCTCAGGCGTTTCGCATCTTTCCTCCCTAACTCATCGTTAGCTCGTAGGATAAATTAAAGGATTGCAGCGGAAATTGCTGAGGGAGGAGCAGCCCACGGCTCCCGTTCTGGCGAGGGAGAAAGTCGAATAAAATGGAGAAAAAACCTCGAGCAACGCAGAATTAAAATAGCAAAAACAACGCGACGAAAGAAGGAGAAAAGTTCAATTTCGCTGTATCGGGGGGTGTAAGACTGGAAAGTGCCGCCGGAGGGATCGGACAAAGCCTCGGCGAAACGGTTGTTTTCTGAAGGAGTGCAGTTTTAGAGCAAGGTGATGGCTGTATTCTTTCGTCGCAACCGTTTGGTTGGGGTTGATATTAGCTCGGGTGGAGGTTTTCCTTTTACTTTTCCAGTCGCTCCTGTCCAACCTATACTTGCTCCTGCGCCCGGGCAGGACGTCTTTTGAAGGATGATCGCCTGGGGACATATAATGTACCCTTCGTTGTTGGGAAGGAAACGTAAGGAGAAACAGTCTCTTGTAATAACAGAGCAACTCTTCGGATCCCTCTTTCGACAGCCTCGGGCGCGTTTTTCTTCATCCTCGTTTCTTTTTGTATTTTGGTTCGGCCAAATTACGACCGGAGTTTTCGTTTGTTGGTGTATACCTAGGAGAAAAAATTGTACGGAGCACTTAACGTCGCACCGGTCGACATCCAATAGCAAACATACAGCGAGTATGCCCTCGGGGCGTTCCTTATATTTCCTCCAGGAATGATGTTTCAAAGCATTCAGATGATTTCGAGAATTCATAATATAAGGTTCCCGAGAGTTCGACGGTAGATGGAATAATAATGGGCCACGGGTGTGTCGCTTGCGCTTCTGGTGATTTCCAGCATTGTAAACGTCTTTATTATGGAATTTGTAAAGATGGTAGGTGATGGTGCCTGCGATTTTAATAATGTACAATCGAAGTTACGTGTTAGACCTGCAAGGCTCTTCAGTTGGGTGGGTAGTGTATAACCTGAGCCCTGGATTACCCCGAGAAGAGTCCCGGTATTACAGGATTAAATATAAATTTTATATGTAATGATACCCGAATAAAAGGGTAGGCAGGTTGCGTTTTATAAAACTCAGAAAAATTAGTTCCTGTATTGTGGTGGAATATTAATTTGTGAATTGTCAATAGACCGCTCAGTGCCTGTGCATTACATCATGATGTAACATGCATGTTAGCCCGATACCCGCGGTGTAAATATGCAATTCCTACGCCTGTGTATGCAGGAGCAAATAATTACTACACAGAGCCAGAGGTGAAGGCCCTTCGCTACCTACCGATATTGACGTCGCAGACGCGAATTGGTCTCTCTTCAGCCAAATTAGTCCGGCCAGAATCCCCAACGGTATTACGGCTCCGACTGACTCATAACCGCCTAAACATGTAAGGCCTTGTGAGGAAGGGCTTTCATTAGAGCATCCCTAAATGTGTGAATTAATATCCAAATAATCTTGTAATTCCTCTGCTATTGACCCTGAGGTACCTATTGCACAGCTGACGATTGAAAGTGGCGTCAGTTACACAAATACTCAACACAAGTTCGCTTCTTTCTCGACGTTTCGGTGAATCTCACCTTCTTCAGGGCTCTGAAGAGTAAAGCACATAATCATGGAAACAATCCAACTGTCACCAAATTCAGAAAGCACTATCCTAATTATTCAACAACTTTCATCAGTGCCAAAAGGTTCGTTCGCAGAGCGAGTCCTTACAGTTCACAACGGTTCTGCGCATGCGTGGTCAAGTTTTGTCGCAGCGATTGAATGCCAAGTCACACTGCGAACGCGGTTTTCAGTCCCGTTCTCATGAATTCAAAGGCCTGAAAATAAATTCCTCTAAAGTCAACAATAATTTGAAATAGGTACCAATTACAAAAACTCGTGAATGAATTTCAAAAACTAACATAGCAACGAAACCTCGAGGACCATTTAGAAATTTCCGATACCTGTCTGTAGATTGTTGAAATGCGTTTTGCAACCTACTCTTTCGAATGTCTCATTATTTTCTTCTCCCTGAGACCCCGTAGGCATCTGACTTGTAAAAAACCGAATTGCCCAAATATCCAGTCATGTCGGCAATGTGACAGTGGCTTCCCCTCTAATTGTAAGGCCTGTCAACCCCAGCAGAATCGGTCCCGCCGGGCCAACTCATAACCCAAACAAGTTCCACGTTTGACTGGCAGCGGTGGAACGATGGGGAAAGGGTATTCCTCTCATTAGCGCAGGTGGACAGAGGGTGGCCCCCACCCCCTCCGGCCACCGGACGGACCCTTTCGCGTGAACAGTTTACAGCCCTTTCCTGTACGACTGGGGCTGGAGTGAAATAATGCGCCTCGCTATAAGGTGAGCCATCGGATATGCGCGAGTGGGGAGAAGTGAATCGGCAACGCGCGATAATCATGGATAACGAGAACTCGACTAAATATACGGTCCAAGGGCTCGCCTTTCGATGGGCTAACCTGACGGTTCACGGCCATTGACGACGGTTCCATGATTTCCTCGTTTTCCACTAATTGGAGTGTATATCGTAGCTTTAGCTTAACCCTCAGCCTATAGGTAATATACACGGAACGTTGGCAATATGCAGCACGACCATTAGTGCACTTTGAACTGGAATGATAACATCGGCGGTGATTTAACCCTTTCCGAGAAACGACCGAGTGAACCGGTTTATGGGTGGATTGAAACTTGTTACGACGAAATAGTTATTTATACGGGTCATCAAAAACAAGAAGGTAGAAATTCTGAGGAATATTCATTTTTGTGCGCCCCTTTTAGATCTGATTGTTGGTAAGATTAGAACAAGGACTTTGGCCAACAAGCAAAAAAAGAGAGAGGACTCGTTTGTCTCTGCTTCTCTACGCCGTACCTAATTAAAACGAAATAGCTGAAAATTAAGAGTTTATGGCAATCGGAAGTTCTTTTGTTGTTTAGTCCTTGATCTATTCAAAAAGGGCTGCAGCGTGTTTAATTGGTTTTCAGGACTCCAGTTCTTAGAAACGCCTTATTTGCCGCTCCCGGACTCGGAAATAGACTTTTCTTCTCCTTTCAGGAATTATAATTCAATTAGACCAAAGGATGGAGCGACAGCCGAACAGGATTCCATTCAGGATAAGAAATAAGTAGGTTGTTAAAAGTGAAGTTCGGGAAAACTGGGTGGACAAAAGGTGTTAATAGTTTGCAATTTGTATTCAGGGCGACTTGCGTTTCAAAGGAAAACTAAAGTCGCTCGTCCTCCCTTTTAATGACTATTAGAGTGAAATACCCAACAAAGAAGCTCAATAGACCTTTGTGAAAAAGTCCCTCAACAAAACCCAAGTTTGACTTGACAACTGTTTGAAAAAACGGCTGAATCCCTTTCTGTAATTAACCACGCTTATAGAATTCTCATGTTTTTGAATGCAGAAAACAGTAGTTGAAGGAAATCATAATATGCATCCAATTAATAAATGATGTGTTGCTCCTTTTTTGCGAGAGGCTATATAATACTTACCCGCTCAATAAAAACACGTAATTACCTTGTGATACGACGACGGTGTAACTGCAATACTGCCCTATTGGGAGCATCGTGTCTTTTGGGGGCGTCTGGGTTGCCTCAAAATTTGGATTGGTGGCAGCATGGCATATCACGCGTCAATAGATTGCATGGCAAAAGCATTCGGCAGTGTTGATTCTGCACCGCGGATGAGATAATTTTAAAGAAATACCTATGCATTTGACAACTTTTCGTGTTTCACATGAGCCGGTAGGTGAGTATGTAACGTGCAAGTTATAAATATGTCTTTCTATAGATCACAAGAAAAACATATTTTTTCAGCATTGAAAGTTCAACCTAGTTCAGTATCGGTGGGGTATTGCAGCAACGTAAACCATAAAATAGCTTCCAGCTGCGAATGCCTTCCCAATGAAGACGAACGAGTTTCTCGAATCAGCCGCTTAAATTATTCAACAATAAACGACCGAGACAGGCCTGAGAATCGCAAACCGACAAGCGCCTAAGGTCGCGGAGTCGTAAGTGCCGGAGGTAATTTTGAGAAGCAGTAAGAGATCTGGATGCGCACACATACAGAGCCTGCACTGGAAGCTTCGAAAGAAAAGCGGCGGCGGGTTAACGGGAAGAAGAACCGTGGAAGCGCCGGGAGCATTAGCAATTTAAAGCGCAACTCGGTGCTTCGTCGGCAGAGCTTTTCTCATCTGTTCCAGGTTCATGTCGCATGAGCTCTCGGAGAGCTGGGCCATTCGCGCGTGAAGGGGAACATGAAAACTATGAAATGAGAGTCGCGACGGCTTCCACGGCGGGGCCGGAATAAATTATGAGACACCCCCCACCCCCAGCCGAACGACTGGATACGAAGAGGAAGGAAATTGCCCATTCCGGCGGAAAAATACGACATTGACCGCGGGTTGCTTGGCAGTATCGTCCCGACAAAATATCGCCCCGATTGTCGCGTCCGAAGCGATCATTTTGTTCATATTCGCACAACTATAGGGAAGATTCTTCGCCGTTTCTTACGATCCGACTCGCGAATGAGGTTTTTTATTGCGAATGGCAAAGTATGCCCTCGTTCTTGTTTCTGAATGACTGCGACTCAAGGGTTGAAGGGTAACTACGCACCGCTGTCATAATGAGAGACAGATAGTGGCGCAGTACCCCATGAAATGAGAGGGGAAGGTCTCCCAAAACGGGTGACCAGTGGGTAGGTATATTTTGTGCAATTTTATTTTTGCTTTATAGGTTCATCAAACTGTTAGGTACCTATTTCATTATTGTGCAAATGCTACTACGCAAATATTATTGTTCTTCTTGTCTTTACTTACCATTGTTTTTGTTGAACTCTAAATAGGACCCTGGTACTGCTTGTTATACACATGATGACAAGAATACGACCTAATTTTTAGAATGTTTATTTTTACTTCCATATTCACACAGTCACGTATATGGAAGAATTGTGCGTTATCTACTCACCACTCCGCATGGCTAGATCATTTATGCTCGACGATGCGACCAAAATCCTTATCGCGTTTAAATAAAATCCCATGAAAAATGAAAATCTTTCGCAAACAATTCTAGAATTCGGGCTCGAATTTGCCACTGGAAACCACCGTGATATTACCGTACACATCAGGTAATTCTGAGCATCATGGGAAGACAAACTGCGGTTATTCCCTTACCAGTAATGATTAGCCGACAACAAGGTACGTTATTGTAATCTCGCTTATAACTACTACCTTATTACAGGGGCGTAGATAGCTAATTATAAGGCAATCAGGGCCAATCACACGCGGTTTGGTGGAGGCCGTAGCGCTTGATCGGAGGGGCTTCTGATAACATGGATAACCAACTTCGTGTCTGAAGATTGAAGCTGCTGCTTGATCATGTGATCCTATCCCGTTCGCCAAGACACCGCTGTAATCGCAGTTCAAATACGATGTCCTTGTTCACCGAGGCACACCCTAATGTAAGGTTGTTCAAATTTAAGATCCTCTTACTTAAAGAGGTCTCTGGGTCATTATTGACAATTTTTGTTAAGAAAATTTTTCTGGGTTTCCAAGGGATGCACTAGCTACAGTGCCAAAAACAGAGATTTAAGCAAAACCCCATGTTTTTCTGCATTTAAACGTCGATTTCTCTTCTGATAAGGTAGTTGAATCCAATATTCGAAAGCTGGCCCTCGGAGCCAGTTTTTCCCGAGACATGCTTGAGGTTTTACAGGTTTTTTCCTAATCGTAAACGCCCATTGAAAAAAAAAACAGTAACTTTTAAACTTTCAGCAATAAATTCTTGAATATGGCCCATTTTTCTGTTTACTTAACTTACTGCTGCTTAAGGCTTAAGGCTTACTTAAGGCTGCTAATACCGTAAGGTTATAGGAAATTTAATGGGCTTTGCAACGATATCCCCATTTTTGCAATTGCTTTAATATTTGAGGGACTTACGTCTATTTTGCTGAGGCAACGTGCAAAAGATGACGGAAAATCTTTAAAGAAAAAAACGTACTTTTCCTTGGACTCACAAAAAATGTTATGGAATAAAAATTACATAAAATGAGTTGAAGAATTGAACCATCCAAGGAAGACAACCTTAAGTGTAAACACCTTGTATAGGTAGGAAGGTGCCTTCAAAAATTACGGTTCAAAATTAGATGCAGTTCTGGATTACTGTACGCGATCAGAATGAAGACCTCTAGCAACGTAGGCTTACATCAAGTTATCATGATCTAGTATTCATGATGGAAGTCAGACAATGGCACCTTTTTCAAAATCCAGAATTGATTTTGGGTTTCAATCTAAATTGTAACTAAGTATAGACCGACGGCTAATTAATTGGCTCAAGAGTAGTGACTAATTAATCGTCTGTGGCGATCTTGCGGGGAATACCTAAGGCATGAAATAATTACAAGGCTAATTAGAGGTCCCATCGACATCTTGTTAGCAGTACAATCAATTACGGGATTGAATTGCGGGGATTCGCCCCAGACAGACGGGGGCGTTGGCAATTTGAAGTTTATTTTCAATTAGCATTTTTTTTGCAGATAAAATACTTTGATTCCTACGTGTTTTCATTATGTTACACAAAATGCAGGTGGGCGGTATAGGCAGGGCTACTAGAAAAACTACTTATGCCATAAGGGAATTCCAATTCCCTTATTGCGTTAGGTAATACCAATTGATGAGTAGTACCTATATTATATTTACAAATAATAATATATATCGAAGAAATATAATCCACCTCACAACAGTTGCTGTGCTTGGGTATATATCAAATAATGGAGCAGGTATTATATTACAGGGTGTGATGAAACTTTGATTGCCTCCGAGCGAGGATTACGCAATAGCTTCCAACGAATATTGCACAATCAGGTCGTTGATTGGAAAAAGGGGAGAGCACACGATGGGGAAGAAGAACGCAATAACAGAATGGGTATCGTATGAAGCAGCAGAGCAACAATGTTGATAAGTAATATGGGCCAAACAATAACAGAACTATCAACTGTCACCGTTCTTTGTCAACTGAGGAACAAAGGACGATGTAATAGCTCGAATATAAGTGAGATTAGATAATCATCAGAGTAGGCAGGTTCGTACCCAGAATTATTATAATTTCGGGGGCCAACCGATAAAAAATAAAATCACTTTTAAAACCTAAAATGAGGTTATCAACAAAACGGAACAACCTATTTAAAGGTAGGTATGATGTAGTACCGATGATACCGTACTTATTGAGTATGATGTTACCGTATTGATAATAGAAAAAATATCACCATCGTAGCACCAATGTGAAGAAATTCCGGAAAATTTGGGACAGGGGGAGCAAGCATGCCCCCCCCCCGTCCCTACATACGAGCCTCCAAAGACAAACAGTTTATGGGAATGTAACGGGTCGATAAAGTGCCAAAATGTGGGGATCCTTCGCTACAATACCTACCTATTTACCTATTTTTCGTTCGTAAGCCATTGATCTCTTCGATTTCAAATGAAAAACTCTTACCTTTGGACCAAACGCAGACAAGTTCGGACATACCTGTAACAAAAAAATGGAAAATCCGTTGAAGCTCCATTTGCTTCAGGGAAGCAAAAATAATAGAAATAGTGTGATATAAATCATAAATTTATCAAAAATGATAAAATTTATCATTTAATGGTAACTTACGTTTGGCCGCGTCGCTCCTCGTTGGCCGATGTCCTCCGGCTGCATACTCCGAGGTGTTGCACTTCTCGAACCACAGAATGTTTCCACAGCACGACACTTTTTTTGTCAAAATAAAACTTGATTTTAGGAGAAAAAATCCATAAAACAGTTCAATTTACGAATTTAAGGGATTTTTGAATTTTTCTAACAACTAGGTTTTACTCAAAGCTTTTGTGTCGAATTGCTTTCTATGGTGAAAATTTAAAGCAAAGAAATACCTACCGACTCAATTGTCAAAGGCTCCAGTCAGGAATTGAAACTTTTTGAACTTTGAAGTTTGATCAGATGAACACCAAACCGAAATTTTCAAACCTAACGTTATCGCCTACTAATATTGATCAAATGTTTGGAATTGCACTCCCTTGAGAATAAACACGGCACTTGATCACACCTGCAACAAACAAAAAGAAGCATTGCGGTTAGACGTCAAATTTTGAATAAAATCGAGAGAAAAAAATATTGCTTACTACACTGGATTAGCTGTAGACTACAGCGAGGACAAGTTCATAAAAATGTAAGATGAAAATCTCAATCATAAAAAAATCTGAATTTCCAAGCTGATTATGAAAACGACAGCCACGAGCATAGGAATGCGCCAGAACGAGCATAGGATGAAAGATTTTCGACACTATTCTAGCACTTACTTTCATCGAACCGATGGAATCTTGACTTGTGGCGTTACCAGGGCGGCAGACACGAAGTCCAAAGCGAATCCACCACACAACACAACACAGCGACACAACACAGAACCATTTAAAAATTTTTGTTCCCTCAACCGGCACGAGAAATCGGACGGACGCGAATCGGGACGAGCGAAACGGGACGGTAAGAAAATGAAATGAGTATTTTGCAAAAAATTGTCGGTTATATTCATCGAATCCGAGATTTCGTGGAATTATTATTACGGAATAGTGCTGGCTTAATATCAATAGTACGGCCTTTTTTTTAAATTTATAAAAAAAATTTGAGTTGAGGGTTTGGTTGGGTTGGGTTGGGTTGGGTTGGGTTGAGTCGAGTTGAGTTCCCCGTCGATAAAAAGAAACAATCTGTTAAAAAATTAGTTTAAACAAGAACAGGTCATTTTTATTAAATTAAAAAAAAATTCAAATTTATCTAATTCAAAAATCGAAAATCGGGCTTCGAGGTCTGGTGGCCAGCCCTTTTGTGCTTCCGTGTAAAAAATTCCAGGTCCCTGCGTGCGATAGATTTGGCTGGAGAGCTCGGTAAGACAGACAGACACATTACACTATGTGTAAGTCTTGCTTTTATTATTATAGATTATATTTTTAAATATTTATATCATTTATCTTAATTTACCAAAACTATATTTATTTATCAAAACTTTACCAAAACTATCTTAATATTATTTATCTTTATTTACCAACGAAAGTCCAAGAAATTAACCAATACTATCGATAGGTCAACGAAAGTCCAAGAAATTTACCAAAACTATCTTTATTTACCTTTATTTATGTATTTATATTTTATTTATATTTATATTATTCATCTTTATTAATATTATTTATATTTTTTATCAAATTGACCAATCTATCTTAATTTACCTTTATTCATATTATATTTACATTTATATTATTTATCATTATTAACAACAAACGTCCAAGAAATTTACTAAAACTATCTTTTCTTACCAAGAAATAAACCAGTCGGAGTAGAAAGAAATTTTCGGATCATGAGAAATAATCGTGAGAGTAGGTACCTACGGAAAATTTTAAAATTATTTGAAACTTGGGCGATTACAAAGATTTGCTATTGAATAACAAACACAAACTATCGATAGTATCGATTAGCGAGGGCACAATTCAATTTACACGGCCCCGCTCCACTGGCGAAATCCGGGAGCGCGGCGCTGCGTCTACGCGGCGATGCGCCGCCGACTATTTTTTCCGTAGACGCAGCGCTATGCACCCTCATGAGCGTGCAAGACAATTCCTGGCCAAGCCCGGCGTGCTAGTCCAACGGACTCTGAACCCGAGGCGACCGCGATGGACCCAACGCCCTCAACACGCTGGATCCAGTCCGCTCGAGGCGGCGAGGCAATGACCGCCGTGTACCAAAGTACCTACATATTAAGCTATGAGACTAGAGCGACATGCCCTAACTAGCTCCGACCCTCTCTCCGATAAAATCGGAAAAATTCGGGATAAATTCGGTTAACGGGCGAAAAAAATGGCATTTTTCCTAACTTATTATCGATATTAAGCCTATGCCGAACTCACTTGCTTTCACGCAGAAATGACCGAAATAATCGGTAATTGAATTATCGAAAACCTTCACTCAAACCAGTGGCACACACAATACTTCCATATTATGATTCGCAAATTTTCGACACGATTGTATCACATTTTTACTACTTTGGAGGCTTTATGGCTCAGAAATACCAGGACTCATAATGCAAATTTTAAAACTCGCCTAAAAATATGAAAAGTTATCGGAACATGAAAAATACCAACGTATTCTGCAGTCTAAACCGAAGATTTTAAGACTAGGAACGCTGAAATCGGTTCAATTTTGTGGTCAGGAAAAAAAATAAAATTGAAAACGCTAAAAGTGCCAATTTATCGGAAGTACTGCGAGTAATTCAAATTTCGATTCAACAGGGTGATAGGTCTTACTGAGGAAGAAGGAAATCAGAAAAAGGACAATTAGAAACGAAGTTTTTCTATGTAAAATATTTTTCGAAGTGTTTTTTCCTATCCTAGGGGGGCAAAAAGGAAAATTTACTTACGCGAGCGCGACGCGACCGACCCGGAGGGAAGACGGCGGAAGACTGAGGCCGCGAACAGGCGATTCGCACTAGCAGGATAGCCGACCATGAAATTACACGAACGAACATGCGCGCGGGTCGTAGATTCTCGAAATCGTAGCGCCTTCGGCTTGCTGGGCCGTGCCGGGCGGCTAGTCCGAACTTCCGCCATGCTGGTCCGGGCGGCTAGTAATATCGTTGATCGAAGGGCTCGGATTGCCCGGCTCGGCACCGCCCGGCTCGGGTTCCGACAGCGCGGCGCGAAAAAGTTTTTTCTGAAGCTCCGTTCCGATTCTCGATTTTAGGACGATCATAATACTTCCATTTACTCTGTAAATATGGAAGTAATATGTCTTGGCCGTAGTACTTTTGTGAAGAAATTCCAGTAAATTTTTGGGGACGGGACTGAAAGTCGAAACTTTAATAATTCATTCAGCGAAATTTGGGTCCAATATCACCCAATTTTTAGTTACAGATAGGTTAATTGTATTAAAGATAAGCCACTCACTAACGGCCTTTCTCGTAGTTGTACCACACTCATCTACTGTATAATAATGTATAGTTACCCCCCAGCATCCGTCGACCATCGTTATTGTTATCCGTTGGATTTGGTCCGATAGCATGTTGTTAGTGACAACAGTATGTGTGTGGAAGTAGCGGCACGAAATATTTCACCGCAGTTGATCAAGTCCGATATGTAAAATACTGCTCGTCCCAACTCTGCATTTAGCTCCGCATATTGAAATTCCAGTCGAATATACGTCTCCGCGGCGTGCAGTATCTCCGGCCATGCCGCCCAGCTATATTTATTCAGGCGATCGTTAGCGACGATCAACAAACACAACTAGGACTTCCCAAGGAAAAAGGTCAGCTTGGAAAACATAGATAAAATGTTGTAACCGCTAATATTTGAGAGTTTGTCGCCCCGCCATCTCGGACAGTGTCGGAAGGCAGCAAAAGCGAGAGCGGGTGTCAGCGAATATTTGCTCCGTAGTCAGCAGTAAAGTTACGCCAACGCAGTTTACCAGCCACGTTGTGCGGGTGGCGCTTGTAAAGTCCCCTTTCGCCTCTCCCATATCATACGGTTTAGCCGAAATTATATGAGCGTGGAAACACATCCTGAGGATATAGGTGACTTTGCGGCACCGCAAATAAAGTACTTTACATGTTTAAGGTCATATTGTTATAAAGGTCGGGCGTTGCTGAATTCGGCGGCTTTTGTTTGCGCTTTATGATGGCATTATTTTAAAGAATACAGAAGCACTTAGCTAACGCGCAGTACTACCAGTAATTCATACGTCCAATCTTGGACCGAATCCAAGATAATTTAAAATGATTTTCCGGCTGCCACTATCCAAGTACTCATCCTGCACTTTTTTTAGTGCATGTACCCATCATGCACATGGTTTTGCCTTTGGGACCCCTCCTTAATGAAAATAATGGTTCTATTATTATTGGATCCTATTTAATGATACGATTTTTGTGGTGAAGGTAGGTAGGTATGATCAAAGTGAAAGATCTGCAGTTATCAGTCACTGGGGGTTACGATCTGACGAATGGGCTAAAATTTATGCACCACTCCTTCGATAAATA
Organism: Nesidiocoris tenuis; assembly: GCA_036186465.1. Taxonomy (NCBI): domain Eukaryota; kingdom Metazoa; phylum Arthropoda; class Insecta; order Hemiptera; family Miridae; genus Nesidiocoris; species Nesidiocoris tenuis. The sequence continues at coordinate 10,146,390 of AP028912.1, read as the reverse complement.
TTGGTGGTGTTTTTCAGTTTAATTAAGAACAAGGTATATATTTTCCTGCCGTCAGCGGAAAAACCTAAGGGGTATTTCGACTGTAATAACCCTTACTTAAACACCGAAATAGCGCGCCTCCAGGTACTTCAAGTTTACCAGGGGTCGAACGAAACGAAATTCTCCCCTGCTTACTGAGCTCCCCTTAAGGACCCACCCTTCTGTTGTACGGTACACAGAATAGGTTCAAAGTCACGATGTAAAGGAATAACGTTCAAGATGAGAGGTTCAAGCTACTGCGTCCCCCTATTCGACGCCAAAAAGGCCTGGATAAGGATATAGGGTTAATCGTGGATAGGGTACGGCGGTGGTGAGCTTTGCTCCATTATTGGGTTTATGCTTACAATCGCAACCCTATACTCTCCCCCTCTTTCTTCCCTTCGTTCCAAACTGACGAGTCTCATTACGCTCACACTCAATGTTCACCTGCCTTTGAGGGTCAAAATACACAGGGTTCGCTTGCCAGATCAACTTTTAAACTTTTGGAACAATTTTATGCAAGGTTGCACAACAGTTGTTAACATTCCCAGTTACGAGTTGCATGCGAGTGGGAGTAAACAGTGGAGGGCGTAAAGTGAGCATCGATCAACGTTCCACGCTCCGAAATACGCGCGAGCGCGGCTCGATGCTCAACAAATATCGGATAAAATCTTCTGCTACTTTTGGTGATACGGTTTGGCCAATCGTTTTCGGTACGAATCGAAGAATTGGGGCCCCCCTAACCGTAGCCGTGAGGCTGAGGAGGGAGTAGACGAGCTGTTAGGTTTTGAGTGAAAGTTGTGGTGCTGTCAGGGGGGCTTGAAGGGGCGAGGTCTCAAAGGGCAACCTGGGCAAGCAGTACTTCGGCAATTGTTACTCAAGACCAAGCATACCATAGCTCATGTCCATTTCCTTGGTACTCCTCGCCCTGTTTCTAACTGAGAATTCGCTACAGGGGCCTTCACAGAATCTCGCCCAGAGCGCCGACACACCCCGCGACGGCCCTGCTTGCACGTCCATCCTTTCAGTGCCTGAAATCTTATCAGTAAATCCCTTCATTTAATCGTACTTTTAAAGTTTATTTTTGGGATCCCAAAAAAAATTCAGGGAATTCCTCTTGATACTTTTACTCAGCTTTATTTATTTTTAGTTGAAAAACGAGGATTCTCTTTGTTCTCGTCGAACCAATAAATTTTTAGTCAGGAATTGAGTGAAGCGACCTTGTGTTAGTTGGCCTTCACATTCGCACTGAGGGGGAGAGTGATGATGGAGTAATTATATCTTGGTATGAATGTAAATATTTACTTGCACTCGTCAACTGCCTCAGGAACGGAGGGGGGTGTCATCAGCCGTATAGGGATTTTAGCCTCGGGCTTTTTGAAAAGGCAAATAATCCGTGTCACGGGACAACCACTGTTTGACGCCACCATGCGTCATGATAAACCACGAGAAACCCGTGGTTCGCGCACTAGAGAATACGACTTCAAACGCGAAACACAATTAGTTAATGTAGCAACCGGAGCCTCTGCAGCTTCAGATCCTCTCATGTTCTGCCACCTGTCGACCGTCTCTATCAGCGGCCCCCGCCAGATTCCACCCTGCTGTTGCTAATTAGATAGGCTTTGATGTGTACGAAGGGTCTATCAGTTTTCCGACATACCATTTATGCAACTGGATAGGTACGTAACGTGTAGTATGAAAATTCGAGTGTAACGGTCATAGTGGTAGCAGATATGTTCTGTAGTTGGTATACCTATATTTTCAACCCTTAACGCAATGTAAGCTCTCCTCTTCATACAAGTGGTGACACCGGTGGGTATGCTAAACGATTTTGATAAAAATAATTACCTATAACAATACCTAGTAGAAAATATTGACTCATATCTACGATTAGTGTGAATTTGGTATTAAAATGATCATAATCCATAATCTGATTATCTATTATTCAACGGTATCAATCATTCAAACGATTTGCCCATTCCTGGTCGAATCGCTCCGGCAACACAATAATCAGATAGTAACACGACATTCAGACGCAGCGTCGACCACTACGAGGCTGATCCCTTGGGAAAGTGACGGATCTGCATCCTTTGCATTATTACGTATGTTTGTGAAACGTGTGAGGTTGAGTAATTGGGATTCAATTGACTGACAGATTATGATGTTAATAAGATGAACGTATGCATGTATTATGGAAAAGATTGGTAATAATAGAATCACACGTATTATATAGTTGAGCCAGATCTCTTGCATCTCATTTTTTTTAAATCTTTTTTAGATGGTCGTAAAAATATTTCAAAAAATGTATTTTGAACGGGAATCCTGGCTTGAAACCTCATTTCCAATATGATATCATGGTCCGCATGCAAAAACTTGCTTGCATCTGCTGCACAAACGGAAAAATCAGGAAAGGCCTCGTATAGAACTTGACTGTTCCTTCAACAGAGTTCTTCAGCCAGGCTGATCTCCTTGGGTTACAATATCCTTGTTATGTGCCTTGAACGTAATGAAAGTTCTCCCCCTTCATGCCAGTTGCAAGATAAGGGTCGAAAGCGGAGATTTTGTGTCAAAGATTTAAGGAAGTTGGAGCCGAAGTTCATTTATTTCTTCTCATGAAAGTATTTTTAGTTACCTAGGTGGTCACGTTCAGGTTAAATAGGTAGTACAACATTTGACACTTTGGTCCCCGATATGGGAACGACGTATAGTCTGAATGGGTATTGGAGGGATTTTTTTTTTCAATTTTCATTGAGATCACAGTTCACAATGATAGGAAAGTATGTCAAAAAATTTACAATACAGATATTTTACGTCAATTAGCTGCGTAGACCAGGTTTGATTTTCCAGTCATTAAGATTAGAAGGCTCGTCAATTTTGGGTATTTTTCAGCTTCTGTTCGACGTTAACAAGCCCTTTTGGCGTAGTTATAAATCACAGTTGCAAACCACAGGAGGCTCATAAAAAAGGTTACTACCCAATTCAATATGTTATTGCAGATCCCTCTTAGAAGTTGTAAAAGCTTAAGCTGTGGTCTTGTTGGGATCAAAACAAGAACGCCTGAGGGCAGGATTTCAGGGAAATATCCGTTGCTAAGATGGAGAACTGCGGGAGTATTGAATCTGTAATGAATTTGACCCTAAAATCCGCCATCGAGAATTTAACCACCAGACCCTAACAACCGCGATGCTAACCCGCTTGTTAAACGTCTATCGACATGAGTCGCATCTTTACAACGTGTTTGGGCGTTAAGCACCTCAACAAGGGCAATGTCGTCAGAGCTTGATAGCGTTCCCAGCAAACGACCGATCTATTTAGGTGTTATCACCTCGTTCACCCCCACCCCTTGTCACGGATCCTGAGTGCCCTGAGGTATATTCAGTGTAACCGTATCTCTACCTGAGGTCCGATCTTGAGGTATCGCGTTGGTTCTCTTCGGCCTGGGGCACTGGAGGACGATAAAACACCGACGTTATTGTCCGACTATAATATCGCCGAGGATTAGGTTTCTACGTTGGTAATTTAGTGTCGGTCTCCTTTCTCACCTCGCCGCCTAAACACCTCTATTTTCCGCGCTAATTAACTCCCTCCTTCTCCTTAGGGCTCGCACTCCTGCTGTATGCAAATTCCCTTTTCGCTCTTTGGCCTTGCACTCTTGGTGCCTACACCTCCTGGCTTGGAAGGCTAAGTATCCGAATTCTTCGCCATGCTCTCAAAATCTATCACAATAATAAAGTATTGAACGATATAGAGGTTTTATATTCAAATTTGAATGGCATTAACCAAACCGTTGATTTTGGAGAACCTCGATTCCAGATCTGAAGGCAGTGCAACAAGGCTGAGCGATTGATTAACTCAAAACTGTGACGAATGTTCGCTTTCTACACCCTCAATCTCGCTCCACGAGTGCAAAAAGGGAGGAGCACAGAAACCTGAAATGTGCGGCTCATTTATTATGGAAAGACTATTCGGTTTGGTAATGGTATACCCACGTGATGCCAGTAAAAGAAACCAAGGATGCATGGGTGCCAATGGTAGGGGGCATGGTAGATGAGCAGCTGGTACAGCAGCAATGAGGCACATAGGAAAGGGATGGAAGTTACTGAGATACCTCAATCATTTAGTGCTCCGAGCAAGAAAACTGGAAAGGGCCGCTTGGTCTGCTGAAGCGGGACGAATAGGCCTCCATGTCCGACTCGAGGAGGAACAGTCCGTGAAGAACGTATGAGAGTGATTCCGTATGAATTGTTCATGATAGGAGGGCGGTCGGGAGTGAAATTGAGTTGGGTGCGGTCAGTTGATTGCAGTTCCTCTCTCCTTGAGGGAAACCCTCATTGAACCACCACTAAATCTAGGGAGCGAGCGGAGCAAAAACAGCCTAACCCTGAAACGAGCTTTCCCAGAATTACACAGAGCTCAGGTGGCTCTGGAGTTGGAAATGAAGGTGAGCAACTTGCCTTGTAGGTGTGACCATTTTTGAAAACTTGGCACCGCAATTGCATTGAATTTGATTAATTCTACATGAACTTCAACTAGTTTTGAAATCATTTCTAATAAAACTATCAAGTTATAATAGCAGTTTTTCATGCCAAAATAATTCCATAAAAAACTGTAAAATAAAAAAAGGTCATTTTTGCTTCACGTCAAGATTTATGACCGTTACTAGGCCTGACATGACGAAGGCGCTTTATGAAAAGATTGTACTGAAAGGATGTGCCTGCAAGGGTCACAAATATTCCAGGGCTGGGCAGGGGATTCGAACCCCCGAGTCCTTAACTGTGGACCAATAAAAACGGAGAGCGCCTTAGACCACTCAGCCACACCCGACCCCCATACAAAATTAGACAGAATTTGGTATCATTTGGAATAGTGACCTTTCTACTACTACATCCACATCGAAGTGCATTGAGAAAATATATTCATAATTTTAGGCATCATCCATCATAAAAGAGAACATGCCTATACCTTTCTAATAATGTATGGTATACGGGAACATCATCCGACCTTTGAACTTCTCAGCATGTTCAGAGAAGAATGAAGACAAAGTGTTGGAAAGCGAAAAGCAGGAAGAAGTGGGAAAGCTAACAGAATGAGGGCGCACGGGGAAGAAGCGAAAATAAAACTGGAGCGCGTTGGTAGAAAAGTCGGCAAGAGACAAATGGGCCCCTGGTAATGGGTAAAAATGAGGGGACCCGCCCCTGAATACCAAATCACATTGTTGGAACCCGGGCTATGGCAAACTTATGGGCGAGGGGGCCAGACCATTGACGTCATTCAGACCAGCTCACGTGCATGTGCTTCCCAGGCCAAAACAACCTTAGTCGGAAGAAGATGGCAGACAAGGGGGGTAAGAAAGGACGAAGAAAGCATAGGAAAGGCAAAGGAGAAAAACAGCGGGCGAGTAATTTCGAGCGTTACGACCTCGTCCGTCTTCGGGAGTTTTTTCCACGTGACGAACGAGCGCCATCTGTAGGCAGACGATGCGAGTTGCGAATTCGTAGGAATTGAGAGGTATGAGAAGCGGTGAGTGGTGAATTGAGACGGAGCATCACCGGGATTTGCATAAATTATTCAAATTGGTGTTATATAACCACGGCTTAACCTAACCTAAAGTCGGCCATACACGATCTGATTGCTGGTGGAGGGGGTACGGAAAATAATGCATTTCTGTGATTGGTCGAGGTGGCGTCGGCGTAGAACTCAATCAATTTTATTGGTGTTTCCAAGTCCATCTGGCCTCTAACGGCCAGCAATCGGGTAGTGTTTGGCCGACTTAAAGCAAACAGATCGCACTTCATATAAACAATGCTTTTCAAGGGTTCAAGCCAGAAATCGAACGCATCACTTATCAAACACTATACACAAATCGGTAAGGCACTGGAGAAATACTTATTTAAAAGTACAACAGTTCCTATGTGGGCAAATGCTGCAAGAATTTGTTTATTTTTGACTAAAATCTAAAATTTGTCATGCATTTTATATATTTTTACGTATATATTACACGTTTTAGCCCATAGTTGGTATTTTTCTCTCTTATTGACCCAAGAAACCACAAGTGAGGGAGGTATACGTCATTTGCACACTCCCGCTCATTTAACCTGGATCGGATGCCGGTTTTGGAGTTAGAAACCGCATTTTAGTTAGCGAGTTCAACCATGCGCGATGGGATGGATACTCCGGAAACGTAAAGCGATATAGCGTTTTACTTGTACGTCATCAGTAAGCAACCGCACAGCTTCCTCGTATCAACGATCGCGCGTTGAATGGCAAGCAGAAACTACAGGGTATGGACTGCATTTGAGGCACCATGGTATAGGCATAACGCTATCTCGGCATAGTTGGGAAGCGCGGCGCTGAATGTTGGGCGCATAGTTGCGGCTTCTGCCGTATCAAAACTTTGGCCTTTACTCTCCGGTCGGTTAGATACGTAACAGAGAGGATATGAATTATAATGAAGGTATAGTGTAGCAGGTAGCTGCTTGGCACTATCAAACGGACCGCAGATATAAAGCCATATAGCGATAGGTAGGTAGTGCGAGTCGAGCAAGTTTGAAATAGCGATGGACTGTTTTCAACGTTAAATAACCTTCACAAATGTAGTACATTCTCGGGCTTTCCGAAATCGTCCGTGCCGGGGAAGTTAGAAATTTTGTGAATTGCTCTTGAGTAATCGGAAATTGTGGTCGATATCAATAGGTAGATAGATATTAGGGGGATAACATGGTTTTCGATTTTGGGCCTATTCTATAACCAGACCGGCTGATTCTCTGGGGAATTTTCAGCACTTTGTGCTAAAAAAAAGCGAAGAAAAGTTTAAAATTTTAATGACTTTGCTAGCAACTTAACTGATCTCATTCTTCATCTTGATTGCAACCAGTTGTTGAATCGGTTCCTTGCCTGTAGCAGTTTCCGCAGGTTGACACTGGCTGTACCTAAATAAATACTACTTACCTAATATATTGTAAAGTATAGCCCAATCCAACAAGCGCTCTGAAGAATACTCCCACGCGAACTATATGTGAATTTATATGCGCGCTTGTCAAGAATCTCCCTTTTGGTTAGAATCACGTCACCATTTACATTCCTCGAGGGAAGCGAACAAGAGCGATTCAGAAGGGAATCCGCACGGTTTCAAGGTTTCTGTTCTCGCGGGTTTTATTGCTTATACGAGTTTAGGGAACCTCTGTTTAGCTTGTAGCACTCAAACTCGTACAACTTCGATCCCTTGGAAGCGAAGAGGAATTCCAATAACCGAAACGACGCGCAAACCTCAGCCAAGAGAAGAGGATTGTCATTGGAGATTTTGCAACGTTCTACTCGACTGTTAACCCAATCTCTCATTCTTCGTTCGGTTGAAGTGAAACGTCGAGATTTAAACTATTCAGGATCATGAGAGCCGGAATTGAATCCGGGCCTCACAATACACGTGGAATGTGGGTGGCTTTTCAGGTTGTGCTAATACCGTAACTTGACTCTCTCGAACAATTAATGAAACTAGAACATGGCATTCAAGACAGCACTCAATGAATGGTACAAATACAGGGTAATTCACACGTATGCACTGTCACGGCACCGTTTCTGAATTAACCAAAGTTAAAGTCGTAGGTAGTAATAATAGTGGCACGAATTTCTGGCTTATCAATGCATCCAGTTGGGTGTGCTGAAGCCGGGGGATAGTGGGAGTGTTGTGGCTCATTTGCTAAAGAACCAAGAGACCCTTGAAGAACAATACCGCATCACTGAAGCACGCCTCAAGTCGGTGGCAAAGACCAGACCACCCATTCTAATATTACCGACCGTACCTGTACATAATACACTCGTATTATGAACAGACTGCAGTTTCTGCACTATCTTCATCCAACGGCCTCAAGCTCTTAGGGTAGGACAATATAAAGGGAGGACAATCGTATCTCCGCAATGGCCTGCACATTATTTTCAACAGCCGCCCTCTTCCGACACCTTATGCCACTTATAACGGACCTCCGTCTACCCCAGCAGTTCCCATTAATCACTGGATGCTTCTTCAGCCCAGCAAAGCTGCAAGATGTTAGGTTTCAGTTTTGATGTTACAAGAAGGACCAATATAAAATGCCTTTGAAATTTACTTGATTTTCGAAAACATCGTTTTCTACTTCGATTGAAAACGCAGGAAGTATTGCATGCCAGTATTGTTTTTATGCAAACAATCGTGTGCGGCCCGTTGGAACTGCAGCATAAAACGTGTCAAAAAACTGGCTGCCGACGAAGATTTTGATGAAAATATGTCACGTTACAAATTAATAATGATTCAGGAAAATTGAATTGGTTGCTACAATATTTTGTTTGGTTTTGGTCCTTACAACGGGTTTGAGAAACGCACAATCGCCGTTATTACCAGAGCAGCACTCCACGGATATTACGCCTTCTGAAGAAAAGCTCCAAGGATCAGGACCCCCTTTGTAAATTGGTCCCCAGGCTCCGGGCGAGCCCTCAGCGTACAGATATAGGAAGGAAGGATGAGCAACAAATGGTCAACTCCCTATGGTACACTCCCAAAGAAAGATAGTCGGAGGGGACAAACAAACTGTTAGGCGTAAGGGGATACTGGTCCGTAATTGCTTAAACCGATACCAAACCTCATTTTATTACAGGCGATTCGCGCAATGACGTCATAGAGGCAATATCAGATTCTATAGGTTTTGATCCCCCAAAAGAGGGGTGGGTGAACATTTTTCAAGCGACATTCTTGCCTTGAGGGGAACTGTAGATTGAGTGTAGGTGATCAAAACTATGGCCAGCACATTCTGAGAAGAAGACGAGTTAGGCAATTCAACTGTCAAAAATAATGGAAAAGGGGAATAACGCAGTAGTATAAGTGAAGTTTTGTTTGTAGATACACATATATCAGAGCCGAAGAGCAAAAGTCCGATCAGGGGATTTAATAGGTATAGAGATACCTAGGTGTTTGTTAGGTAGGCACCTAGATTCTTTATAATTAGTTGGAAGTGCACTCAAATCATCAAATAATATTTTAAAATGAATTAATGGCGCTTGAAGCCTCCAGGTAACATCGCACTTCACGGCGTGCATGGGTTTTCTTAGTATTTGCGTTATCCTGATCAAGTTTAGGGAGCCATAATGAGGGCTGATGGAGGTTTAAAATCCTTTCAATGCCTCCCTTCAAGAATCGGATTCAACTCTGAGCAGAATCGAGATTGTTGTTTGCCGAAGGAGGGTCGCCTTTGAATTGTACTTGGTGCGCTTCAGCCGAAGCTTTGTGTCCTTGCATCCCTTGTCCTGTAGAACCTCTCCTCCGGGGCTAAGGGCGGGAGTTAGCATTACCAATGCCTGCGTCTCACTATAACGTATCTAACCCTTTCCCCTGAATATTCATTCAAGTTTCATTACTGCTCTCCCCTTCGTACGCCATTGGAGCATGAGCCAGAGACTTTGGGGATGCACCTCATCCTTGATAATGACTGTTGCGACACTTCAAACTGGCAAACATATCCCGAGGGGCCACTGAAATTGCGTAAATTGCGATGAGGTTCATTATACGCATATCAACTTTAACTTCGTTGCGGAACATTACTACAATAACATTCCATTATTATTGAACGGGAAACTACGTACTCAAAAACGGCTGAAGCAAAGTCCTTTCTAGTTCAGAGACAAAGTCTCCTAGGGTTGGTTAACCGATGTTCATGCTCGATTAGGAAGGGGGGGGGTGAAAATTGTTGTACCTGGTTTTCGATGGAATCGCATTCAGTATGCACCCACAGTCAAGCGCGGAGCAAAGAAAACATTCAATGATAGCTCAGTGGGTATAACTAGGTATAGTTGGTATTGGAACGATATTATCGTTCAAAAAAAATAAAAAATTGAGGCCAAGCCGAGAACGCCAAAATCGGCTTATAAGCGCTTATATCTTGCTGGAAGGCTAGTCCCCGGTTTTCCGAAGCCGAAATTAAAAACATGAAAGGAAAAAAGCTCTGCACGGTATGAATACAAAGTAGTCTGAAAATTGGACCTGACACAGGCTCATACAATACGAAGTTTCGCTGAACTCATATATCTCTATTCAATGTTTGAAGTGCTACGTGCGTAGATACATGGTGGAATCCGCAATAAACTCTACTTACTTTTGTAGGATTTCATTTTTCCCCCAGGAAGGGCCCAATGTTTAGTCTTGTGAGAAATTAAATGTGCCAAAAAAATGAGGACGACAGTGCTGATAAAACGAGAGCAGGGAGATAAAAAAGAGGGTTGCTCCCGCAGACGAGGTAATCAAAGACGAAGGCAATCTTGACAATCCAGGATGTCAATGGAAGTTCTTTAGAACTTGTGCAAGAAACCGAGAACGGTGTGGTGGCATGGTTACCTTCAGGTTACCTCCTGTGGAACGGCGCTCGCCTCACAATCTCATTACCTGGAGTGGTGCTCTCTACTTATTTGAATCGCTACATCGCGTCCGCGGTCCTCACTTCCTGCAAAGATGCAGGTTTCCCTCATCCCTGTAGAACCTGAGATTGAGTAAGTCTCAACGGGTCTAAATATTCCAGGAAAACAACTAGGTATACCTAGGTCAATAACCCAAAGCACCCCTTTGTGTGCCTAGCAGCATTGTAGTATATATCGCCCATAAATGGATAATTTGAAAATATTCCATCTAGCAGACAATGCATACAATAAGCAAACATTCGCACATGTATGTACTTGAGATGAATTCGAGTCCTCTCAATCCACAGGGCTACCGTTCGTCGAATTGTGGTTTCCTAGGGTACGAATTGAATTAGGGCATTCTTCGAATCGATTCTACGAATTGAATTATTAGGGCATTCTTTGTCGCTCAAATTCAACACCGTCGGCTATCTCCGTTGATTACTGTAGCTGTGCATCGTCTTGAACACGGTTTTCGATCAAAGCATACCTAGCAAAATAAAGTCCGATTCACTAGCGGATGAAAAATTTTAAAAAAATGAGTCACTACCCTGTTCAGATTCTTATGGAAAAACGCACACCCCTCCTACTCCAGTGTTCCATACACTCCTCCATCCCCTGAATAAATAGCTGAAAAACCGATTCGGGAAAGGGTGGGTCAAACGCTCGGCATCCCCCGACTTCTACGAGGCCAATTCAGCTATTTTATTCTGGACGAAAAAGAAGTTGAGGGGTAGACTGTTATTGTTGCTTTCCGAGGTCACCCCAGCATCGAGAGTTTTTTTACGATCGTAATAGTTCGTTGGGAGAAAATTCAGAACGCGAAAGGAAGCAAAAATACACTGCTTTCGAGAATCCCATGAATTTCTCAGGGCAACAACTCGAAACCTCTGTTGTTCTGGATAATAAAAACACGGAGTCACATAACTTCGACCCGTACTGTACAAGGTAAACAATAACAGAATGAAATGTGAAAATTGGAATCGGGAGGGGGCGAATGAGCAAGGTCTGGCCTACCAGTGGCAGTATGTTTGCTCGTATTCGATATACCCACGGGACGAATCTGCGGTTATTGGTTTTTTGTTGTTACTGTACGAAGAGTAATATTATGGCAACAGGTCTGTCTGTATTATCGGTGAATTAGAGAGTCGGTCAACAAGTTTGTTCAGCCGGTATAGAGCTAAAAACAATGGCAAACCCGAATTATTTTATAATATCTCCGGCCAATCACGGTGTTTGAGTCGCTTTTTTAAGTTGGTCGAGGGTGAGGGACAAGAGTCGAATTCCTCTCACACACACATTATGACCGTTCAAGCTTTTCCTATGAATTGTGGTATTGGAGCTGTAAAAAATTCTCAACATCTAAGAGCTGCGATGACAAGAAAAACAGGCATTTTAGGCCTGCCATTGGCGAGAAATAAAAAGATATCAGGCACGATTCCTGTGCGGACGTGAAATAGAATGGAAGGTTATTGGACGGAAAACGGAAAAGAAAGCTCGGGTTACTTGAGTAGGAAGGAGTCCCTTCGGTTTTCCCAGCGGAGCTTCCAACTGGAAGCTGAAGGAACAATAAAAAGCTAATAAAGTCGGCGTGTAATCACCTAGACATCGTGAGGGGTCCCAGGGTGGCCCGCAATACTCACTCTCCTACAGCTTTATTGCTCTTTTTTTCTCTTTTCCACTGTAGCTACAGTAAGCAGTCCACAGTCTCCTGACTGAACTAACTGTGTTTCTCAGTGCAACATGCTTTCCATTGGATCCCAGGGCCTCAGAGCTCTGAATTCAAGAGAGTCTTTTCTTGCTCAACTGAGTAATCAACAGAGGACGGAACTGAGATAAAATCCCTATGTAGAATAGTTCACTTAAGCACAATAGTACTTCGTGATTCAAATGGCAGTTTCTTGAGGCGATTAGGTAGTTTCTTCCACTAATTGTTGCTGATGCTAACTTTTTACGAGTTCACCATATAAACGACAGATTATCTTGTCAATGTTACTTTTCAAGAATTAACAGCTGGATAAAATCCAGATGTATACGCCTGTACTACACATCTGCGAAAGGCTTTGCGAATCAGCTTTAAAGCTTATCATTCCTCAGCTATACAACCGCGGGGAAATATCCTAACATATCCTTTTGAGTTTCCATCCAATCCGTCTCCATGTTTAGGGGTAGGTACTCTGCTCTAATGGATGTACCTACCTCTATTTTTGTACGATGCTTTCTCTTGCCGTTTCGCACTGCGCAAAGGACCCTGACTTAAACCCTCTTCGGCCGCCTGACACCTTATTCCAAAGCCGCCGTCGTATTTTCGAGGCTGCGGGGGTTGTGGCGGTCCGCCTTGAATCTCATCATCCCTTGATGGATGTGTCCGACCCATAGCGACATAAATGGATACCTCGTTTTTTCCGAACATCACGTCCTCGGCTACCCCTTCTTTCCCTATCACGTACTTCCATCTCCGAACTCCCTTTTCACTATCATATTCCTTCCTTCGCGACGTGCCACGCTATTTTCACCGCATCTTCTTCTATGTACTTCGGTGCTATCAATTATTCATACGACCTACCTACAAGGCTCTCTCTGCTTTACCCGCGGACGCCAAAGTTTCCTCAACAGAGCCGCTCAACTTATGGCGCCAGACTTATAATATTGGTACGAAACAACCAACGTTTTTCGAATTCACATTTACACACGTTTCCATCTTCATCAATTCGTAAAGCGTTGCAGGTTACGAGGAAAATAACGTTCTTCACTCTCAAGAAGGTAAATGTCAAGCTCTCAGTTAAGCTTAAAATCGTCGAGTGATAAGAGGTGCTATCGCAGTTTTCCCAACTTTTCAGGAGAGACAAAAAACTGTGTATTTCCCAAAAATTCCAATCTTGGATTAATTAAACGAATTTATACAGTTAATTTCCTCTCGCTCAACCATTACTATTATTATTATTAGGTATCACATACTCGAAGATGACTTTGATCTCGGAGTTGACTTTGAATTCGAAGCTGACTTTGATCTCGAATTTGAATTTGATCTTGGAGTTGAGTATGGACTCGATGTTGACTTTGTTCTCGAAGTTGACTTTGATCTCGAAGTTGACTTTGATCTCGTAGTTGACTTTGGTCTTGAAGTTGACTTAGATCTCGAAGTTGAATTCGATCTCGAAGTTGAGTTTGAACTTGAAGTTGACTTTGATCTTGAAGTTGACTTTGATCTCGTAGTTGAATTTGATCTCGAAGTTGAGTTGAAACTCGAAGTTGATTTTGATCTCGAAGTTTAGTTTGATCTCGAAGTTGAGTTTGATCTCAAAGTTGAGTTTGAACTCGAAGTTGAGTTTGAACTCGAAGTTGAGTTTGAACTCGAAGTTGACTCTGATCTCGAAGTTGAGTTTGATCTCGAAGTTGAATTTGATCTCGAAGTTGAGTTTGATCTCGAAGTTGAATTTGATCTCGAAGTTGAGTTTGAACTCGAAGTTGAATCTGATCTCGAAGTTGAGTTTGAACTCGAAGTTGAATCTGATCTCGAAGTTGAGTTTGAACTCGAAGTTGAATCTGATCTCGAAGTTGAGTTTGATCTCGAAGTTGAATTTGATCTCGAAGTTGAGTTTGAACTCGAAGTTGAATCTGATCTCGAAGTTGAGTTTGAACTCGAAGTTGAATCTGATCTCGAAGTTGAGTTTGATCTCGAAGTTGAATTTGATTTCGAAGTTGAGTTTGAACTCGAAGTTGACTTTGATCTCGAAGTTGAATTTGATCTCGAAGTTGAGTTTGAACTCGATGTTGACTTTGTTCTTGAAGTTGACTTTGATCTCGAAGTTGAATTCGATCTCGAAGTTGAGTTTGATCTCGAAGGTGAGTTTGAACTAGAAGTTGACTTTGATCTCGAAGTTGACTTTGATCTCGAAGTTGAGTTTGAACTCGAAGTTGAATTTGATCTCGAAGTTGAGTTTGAACTCGAAGTTGACTTTGATGTCGAAGTTGAATTTGATCTCGAAGTTGACTTTGATCTCGAAGTTGACTTTGATCTCGAAGTTGAATTTGATCTCGAAGTTGAGTTTTAACTCGAAGTTGACTTTGATCTCGAAGTTGAATTTGATCTCGAAGTTGACTTTGTTCTCGAAGTTGACTTTGATCTCGAAGTTGAATTTGATCTCGAAGTTGAGTTTGATCTCGAAGTTGACTTTGATCTCGAAGTTGAATTTGATCTCGAAGTTGAGTTTTAACTCGAAGTTGAATCTGATCTCGAAGTTGAGTTTGAACTCGAAGTTAACTTTGATCTCGAAGTTGAGTTCGATCTCGAAGTTGAGTTTGAATTCGAAGTTGAATTCGATCTCGAAGTTGAATTCGATCTCGAAGTTGATTTTGATCTCGAAGTTGAATTCGATCTCGAAGTTTAGTTTGAACTCGAAGTTGAGTTTGAACTCGAAGTTGACTTTGACCTCGAAGTTGACTTTGATCTCGAAGTTGATTTTGATCTCGAAGTTGAATTTGATCTCGAAGTTGAATTTGATCTCGAAGTTGAGTTTGAACTCGAAGTTGAATCTGATCTCGAAGTTGAGTTTGAACTCGAAGTTGAATCTGATCTCGAAGTTGAGTTTGAACTCGAAGTTGAATCTGATCTCGAAGTTGAGTTTGAACTCGAAGTTAACTTTGATCTCGAAGTTGAGTTCGATCTCGAAGTTGAGTTTGAACTCGAAGTTGAATTCGATCTCGAAGTTGAATTCGATCTCGAAGTTGATTTTGATCTCGAAGTTGAATTCGATCTCGAAGTTGAGTTTGAACTCGAAGTTGAGTTTGAACTCGAAGTTGACTTTGACCTCGAAGTTGACTTTGATCTCGAAGTTGATTTTGATCTCGAAGTTGAATTCGATCTCGAAGTTGAGTTTGAACTCGAAGTTGAGTTTGAACTCGAAGTTGACTTTGAACTCAAAGTTGACTTTGATCTCGAAGAATTTGATCTCGAAGTTGATTTTGATCTCGAAGTTGAATTTGATCTCGAAGTTGATTTTGATATCGAAGTTGATTTTGGCCTCAAAGTTGAGTTTGAACTCGAAGTTGAGTTTGAACTCGAAGTTGATTTTGACCTCGAAGTTGAATTTGATCTCGAAGTTGATTTTGATCTCGAAGTTGATTTTGGCCTCGAAGTTGATTTTGATCTCGAAGTTGATTTTGATCTCGAAGTTGATTTTGATCTCGAAGTTGATTTTGATCTCGAAGTTGATTTTGATCTCGAAGTTGAGTTTGAACTCGAAGTTGAGTTTGATCTCGAACTTGACTTTTATCTCGAAGTTGACTTTGAGCTCGAAGTTGAGTTTGATCTCGAAGTTGAGTTTGAACTCGAAGTTGATTTTGATCTCGAAGTTGACTCCTGCCAAAAATGGCCATTTATCACCTTCAATTCCTAAACATTCTTCAAATTTCTTGAAGTTGAATGCCCGTCTCGGCAAGACCTACCATACCTTTCAGTATCTTCTATTAATGAATAATAGAAGTAATCTTATTTAAGAGTTGAGGGCTTGAAACGAAGGTCTCCATTACAATTGGAATATCACGCACATCATGGCTTCTGGTCCAAGAAGCATTTGGGAGGATGTTGGTTGGGGTGTAATGGTGGCAAGAGCACAACAACAATGGGAAGTTCAGCTTCTGCCATGGGAAATTGAAATGCCATCTGCTTTCTGAAACTCCTTCACCACCGGGAAAAGGGCAAGAGATCCTCCCCCTGTCCTGGGTAATAACCTGTTCTGAAGCTGATCGGCCTCGGCACCAAATTCGGGGATGGAAGTGAATTCTCGCCCGGCTTGACACGCACCTCATGGGAGTGAGACCCGTTTTGTATTAAGTCACCACAATTATAACCGTAATTGGCAGCTTGGCACGAATCCCTGCCACGAAGGAGGGGCGTCTTGTTGAGCTTGACACAAAGTTGGCCTCCTTCCCAAGATCCTTTCTTGACTCATTGGTGGGTTTAGACGGTAGGAACTGTTGGTAAAAGCCACCAACCCCTCTGCTCAAGACAGCGTGCTAAAGCTTTTGAAAACCTGGTGAGCTAACTGGCAGTACCTGCTATTCTCACTCGTAACACTTAGGATGTTCATCAAGTTGACTAGCTACCATCGACTGCATGAGTTTTTCTTCCCGGTAATGAAAACAGAAGAGGCAAACGTGAAAAAGTTCCGCGTCACGATGAAAATTAAATGCCCTCGGGATGATTTCAGCAGGTTTTGAGGTTTCAGGTTGGTCGGCCCTTGCAGCCATACCCGCTGATATGACGTCCGGTCCCTCATCAACGTTCTTTGCCAGCTTGAAAAGGGTACTCATCGTGCGAAATGGACGTCACAACATCACTCACACATACCCGTCTTCATACATGTCGTCGTCTTCCTGTTATGGCAGAGTGTCATGTGTGTTATAATTGCACGCTCTCAAACAATCACCTCTCGTTCTTGTTTCGCAAACCTTTTTGCCCGTTCCCTTTGATGACTGATTTTTCGCACCCCTCCAAAAAAACAACCTCATACCAACATCTAATTACTTTTTGTCCCCCACATCTTTTCTTCCCCTCTTTTTCATCAACATTCACGTAAATTCCTTTGTGTCGAATCAGTTATTCGTAATTTTCCCCACTTTTTCTGCCATTTTTTAACTTTGTCCTTTCTTTGCCGCTTTTTTATGACGCCAAGTCATGCGGAAAGAGCCCTCACTTTGAATTTCAAAGGAACCCGCGTTCAAAGGCACGGAAGAGATAGCGTAGGGAATTGCAAAAAGAGGAGGGAACACATGTGTATGATATCTCTTCCCTCTTTGTGGCTATTATAGCTCGCGAGACCTCGTTGCGGCTGGGAAAATGAGACATTTGTGAAAATGCTGTGCCAATTAACTGATGTTTGAGGCACATAGTGTCGTGAATCACGTTCTCACAAAACCTCGAGCCCCACGTGTATGGGTATAAATATTTTCAACTGTCCCATTGTGAATCT
Organism: Nesidiocoris tenuis; assembly: GCA_036186465.1. Lineage (NCBI taxonomy): Eukaryota > Metazoa > Arthropoda > Insecta > Hemiptera > Miridae > Nesidiocoris > Nesidiocoris tenuis. The sequence goes on along the minus strand of AP028912.1, from coordinate 10,128,982 downwards.
TACTACCTGTGTCCCTCATGTTTCGAGAATGTTATGAATCGAGCCGAAACCCTGAGAAGTATTTGAGTAGTATTTGAGATCCGAATACTAAAATAATAGGCTAGGGTTGATACAAGTACTGAACTTTGGTAATGGAAGTACGAATGGTTGGATCATATTCTGCAAAATGGGAGGATCGTCGAGTAGCACGTTGCCTATACCTAGTCGGTCTCAACTTGTGCGACGTGCTCTAGGACGTCTTCGCTATAGTTAGAATGTATGCACATTTGATAATAGCGATTAATTGGTCAAGGCGCTTTCCATCTGGGCGAGTAGATTAGGAGGAACATGAAGTTTACAGAGAGATACGGGGCAAGAGGGGAATTTAATGGGAATGGGACGAACTCCGTGGAGACCCACTAATAATCTACACATTAGAGCACGTTCTAGTCTTAATTAGATCCAAGCTAATCAAATAGAGTAGCATGAGGGAGAATGGGACCCGGAAATATGGATTCCCTTGTTTCATACCCATACGATCAATATGCGAACTTCCTCGTTATTATGCTCCGAATTCGCACTCCGATCCGTCCCATGCCAACCATAATAGACCAGCCCAACCGAACAGTACGCCATCAATATAACATGAGTTGTTAGGGTCCAGAGGCTTGCTGATGAGAATAGGTACTTATGAACAGGTATATTCAAGTTTTGCGCTTTCAGGAATCAGGCGAGAGTGTCTATTTGAGAGCTGAGCATCATGGAAGGCCCAATCAATGCTCAACGTGAACTTGGAGGCAATGGTGTCACCGGATGAACCAATGAATCTTCAGGTATACCTACTCTCCATTTCGGTGTAATTTTGGTTTGGATTTTCAATCTAATTTTGGAGGACAAAATTGGTTTTTCTGGGCTTGTGTTGGCGATCCATGGAGACCCTTCGAAATAATAAATTATTTCGTATAAATTCTCTCAAAATGTTCATCAAAAACATGTCTCGCTAAAAAATACTTTATCAAATACTTAAAAGACCACCAATCCTCTGGCCGCGCAATCCATCATAATAAGCTATATTTGAGTTATTATGATCAATCATTTTTACTTCCATATTTACAGAGTAAATGGAAGTATTGTGATCGTCCTAAAATCGAGAATCGGAACGGAGCTTCAGAAAAAACTTTTTCTTATACACATTTACTCAGAATCACTTCCTGAACAAGTGTCTGTGTGTCCGTCTGTCCGTGTGTCCGTCTGTCCGTGTGTCCGTCTGTCCGTCTGTCCGTCTGTGGTCATTTACAAAAATGGCCATAACTCCCTCATTTCTCAACCTTTTTTCAAATTTCTTGAACTGAAATGTTTGTCTCGGCAAGACCTAACACCCTGTTTAATCGGAATTTGGATAACGCACAGTACTTCCGAGATATTTGCATTTTTAGTGTTTTCTATTTTATTTTTTTCCGGCCGCAAAAATGAACCGATTTGAGCGTTCTTGGTCTCAAAATCTTCGTTTTACCTTGCAGAATATGTGGATATTTTTTACATTCCGAAAATGTGGCGTTTTTCCATTTTGGGCGAATTTTAAAATTTTAATACTGAATTTTTTGATATTTTTGACCTAAACACTTTCAAAAGCAGTCAAAATATGATCAAATTGTGTCACAATTTTACGTTTCAAAATATGGAAGTATTGTGTGTTATCTACGCACCACTGGTTATGCATGATGACAAAATCTCTCAGCTGGAACATCGTTGGTGAGTTGGCAAAAACGCTCCTATCTTTGGACAGTGGAACGTTCGCCTGGTATCGTGAGTGGGCGTTGAACTCGGTTTATTTCACATCAGAACCAATCAATGGGTTAGGTGATGCGCGTCAATAGGAGTTTATCACTTTGACAGATTGAGTAAATTCACTCCAACGACAAGGCGCAGTTTATATACTCGAAGCTCTTCCCGGCCAAACAAATTGAATCAGCGTCATCAGAGAATATATCAACGAGGTTCAACGCGGGACCTTCTCTGCTCGTTCCAGAATCGACTCTCTCGTCGATTTTACCTACTTTGTCGGGAGAGGCAATTTCCTCAGCATTCATACGTTCGAATCGAGTGATTTACGCAATTAAAAAGTCCCAGTTTATCCGTGGGGTGGGTGGCAGGAGATAATTCTGGTCAGTCCGTAAAGTTCTGGCGATACTAATCAAAATGCTTATACTTTTAATTCAAAATAAGGAATATCGTTCTATATAATCAGAAAACGCAAATATTGGGCTGCAATACAAGAGATTTGAAGAGGAGGAATTCAACCATACCTACCTACAACTAAGCTAAATTTTTGACAAATAAATAAATTTACAAAAAAAATCAAAAACCTACTTTCCGCTTGCTATCTGAAGGAACAATGTACGAAAAAGTTCACGAACGTTAACTGTACACGTTCGTTCGTCTCGTTTATTGAACAAGCACCATTTTCACCCGACAGCTCGTGACGGAATCCCAAAATCGAAATCCCCCACCGCCATCACCTCCTTGTTGGTGCTTCACTCTGAAAACTACTTACGAATGCAATGTTGTTCCTTCTCTGCCCCCTTCATCGCAAGTCAATTACAATTACCCGAACGGTTCGAAGGAGCCCTTGTACAAATATTGGTGCAGTTGTTTCGCCTTCCCGCCCGGAACTGAGATATTCAGCACCGTCGGCATTCCAAGCCGAAATACTAGCGAAGCATTTTACCATTTCCATAAATTAACTATGAATTCCATAATCCTGAATGGAACAACAGAAAGAAGCTCCACCTCATGCCTTCGTCTTATTTTCGAAATTCTATTGAAGATAAATTTCATCACGCGCGTGTATTTTACTCAATTCGTCTCCACCGCTTAAAGCTTAGATTGGAGGATTTTGATACTTTGAGATGCTTTATTAATTCACTAAATCAGTAATACTGATTAAGCCGCCTAATGATGAAGAGCCCATGGCTGCCGACAGCAGTGAATTGCTGAACCCCACCAATTATTCATATTTGCTGAGTTGTTCAATAAAAAAATTTGTACATACTCCAATTTCAAACTCTACCCGGCAGAAAATATTTTTCCCATTAAGCACTCATTGCGGAGATAGCATCAAGGAATTTCAATTAACCGCAGGGACAAAGAAGTTACTCTCGGAAGCCGGATAATTCCATCATGCGACTTTCGAAAGTAACCCCAACGCGTTTTGTGTATTATGTAAATGCGGTTCTCTGAGTGCATTCCAAACAACAAAGATGCAAATCCATTTAAAGCCTCCGGAATTTCTCATTAAGATCATACGCATCCGTAGAACCCAGCGCCACCGCTCCCCCAACACTTGCGCCCCTGCCAAACTGATTCGCGCCTTCCCCTTTGTGAATTCGTAATCCCAACTGCATCAAACGCACGTTCACAATAAGCGTGAAGATTGGTGGGAAACGAGCCACCTCACTGGAACGGGACCCGAATCCCTGGGCGTTATCGCTTAGGCCTTAGAGCGTTAAGTAGGGAAGAAGCAATGAATTGGATTTGTGAGTTCGATAACTTTGTTGGTTTGTTTCCTGATTGCCTAACTTATTTTCGTATTCAAATGGCGAGGGAAGATAAAACGGTATGGGGATAATTTTATCAAGGAGATTGCGCAGGCCAATTAAGAATTCGATAAAAGGGGTCGCGATCCAAAGATGAATTGAGTTGAAGGGGAGTTCATTATCCAGGTATTACTGGGTACTTGTCAGCATACAGGTGGGCTTCATCAAATTTTTGCTGTTTACTTAGTAGGACTCATGTAGTCAGACTTGATTAAGTGATAGTATAACTGAAAGTGGAGCTTGTCAAGCTGAAAGTCCACCGGTTATGAACTCTACCATTGAAATTTTCATTGGGGATAATGCTGCCATCATATTTTAATTTTGAAAGGAAGTACGCTTCTCCACCGGTCATTCTTCCAACTGGCAGAAGGGTCATGCAACACCGACGGTCCCCCAGATCCTCAATATTCCCAGAAGCCTTCACTTTCACGATACCTATTGGCTCTTTTACCGTAGCAGCGCGAGAAAATGACTTTAAGTCTGCCGTATTTCGGACCACAGAATAATAACAAGGCTCTTTTTCAGCCTTCGCATCTTTCGGCCGCCCATGCAACATTTTCCTCGCAGTTTTTGATAGAAAATCTCTCCCCCGCTTCTAGCGTATAGCTTTTCTCGACGTCCTTTACAAAAGTTAGATTGATTCCTCTGCGTATGTAAGGGAGAAGGACCCCATCTTGCGGGTTCCGACACACTCCCTTTCCGATAGGTCTCTCCATTTTCTGAAAGGTTTTTCTCCTCTTCTCGGTGAGATAAGCTCTACTAAATCATAGGCAGTTGACGATAACCCGACCCCGGATGTGTCCAACTTTTTCTTTCCCATGGTGCTGAACAACAGACCTTCCGTTTGACAGGCAGACTTTTCTTCGGCTTCGGATATTCTTCGTAACGGTAAGGTCTGAATTAAATTATTTTGTCGGCATGGAATAATGTAAGTTATGGTTGAGTGCGGTATGGGTAGGCGGTTTATGATTGGAGAATGGAGGTTACGTACCTATTTTATACGAAACTAATCTCTCATCACGCTTTATCACCTCTAGCAATGGCGGGGATATTCCCCCTAGCAACAGGGCGTTACCAGTTGGAAAATTTCAATGCGGCTCCCAAGATCATCTTTTCCTCTTGCTGGAGTAGAAACGGTTGAAAAGGTTTCTCCGAGGGAGGATAGAAACCGAAAGTTTCTGACTAATTTGAAGACGGAAAGATCTTTCAAAACTCCTTTCCTACTGCTCATATACACCCAACTTGTTCCAATTGCTGCGCTCTTTACTCCTGCTGCTCTTTGCTTCGTCTTTTAAGCGGCTTCGAACCCCTTCATCTGTTAAATCAACAACTTTCTCGCTTTAAAATGAAAACCCAGAAGCGGCCCAAATGTTGATACAGCTACTTTCACCCGTAAAATAAACTCTTTGATCTGCACTAACGAATATCTGGCTCGCAATTCGCCAGAACTATACAGCTTCAGTTGAATGGAAATTATTCAATTTTAATTATCGCTAGGCTTGAAATGTCGAAAAAGCTGAAACATTTAACACTAATGTTGGGCAGATCTTACATTTCCCACTAACTTTACTGCTAGATAGGCTTGTAACTAACAGCTTAGTGTGCGCTTTTAACAAAAGCGGAGAAGGAAGAATCCACCAGATGCTAAAATCCAACAAAAGAGGATTTGAAATATGGCCAATTACGATGCAATGGTGGAAAGAGTAAGAAGATGTACTGGCATGATCGCTAGAGGTGGCGTCGGGGTAAAACCGAAAAAATGCCACTGGCCTTACCTGGCCGTTTACCCTTGCATATCCCAACTCGCAATCGGATAGTTAATTGCCTTTTTCATCAATTTTCACGCCATATTGTTACGAAAATCATAAACAATTTTTACTCGCTGAACTCACATCCTTCAAAATGGAATCGGCGTAGAAAACGAATAATATATTTTTTACCGGTGTGCTGCATACAGTTTCGGACCATCAAAACTGCATAGATGGTGCGAGACATTCCTTCCAAGGACAAGTGAAAAAACTTTCCACGGGAGCAAAGAAGATGTATTGAAAAACTTTAAATTAAACTTCAATTTTCTCCATGAAACTTTTCCTTTTCCCTCGCTGAATCTGTTCCTCTTTGCTCGTGGTGTCTATTTCCTCCCCACCAGCAAACACTAGTGCTTCTTTACTTAGTTCAGAAATTACTGTCTGGGACGTTATCTCGCAGACTGCTGTGATAGATTGCACTCCCAGAGAGTAAAAATAAACTTTTACTCCTCAGCAGAACACAGGTCAGTGGAACGACTCTTACAAGGATCTTTTCCCCGTGAGACACAATTTTTCACATTTTACAGGAATTGTTCAAATGCCTTGTTTCCGGGGAAGCTGCGTACCTAGCGGATGCTTTTTCGAATACGCAGCTATGTAAAGATGACGGCTAGATATCCAACCACTGCACCTGAGTATCAAAAGAATGAATCAATTACTACAGTTGAGTCAACTATAGTAGTTAAGGTTGCTCATCCCGAAAAAGTGACGAAGTTTCATTTAAAAAAACTCCCTTTCAATGTATTCATAACCAGACAATATACTTAATTCTAATGAAAACCAGTGGTGCGTAGATAACACACAATACTTCCATATTTAGAAACGTAAAATTGTGACACAATTTGATCATATTTTGACTGCTTTTGAAAGTGTTTAGGTAAAAAATATCAAAAAATTCACTATTAAAATTTTAAAATTCGCCCAAAATGAAACCAGTGGTGCGTAGATAACACACAATACTTCCATATTTTGAAACGTAAAATTGTGACACAATTTGATCATATTTTGACTGCTTTTGAAAGTGTTTAGGTCAAAAATATCAAAAAATTCAGTATTAAAATTTTAAAATTCGCTCAAAATGAAAAAACGCCACATTTTCGGAATGTAAAAAATATCCACATATTCTGCAAGGTAAAACGAAGATTTTGAGACCAAGAACGCTCAAATCGGTTCATTTTTGCGGCCGGAAAAAAATAAATTAGAAAACACTAAAAATGCAGATATATCGGAAGTACTGTGAGTTACCCAAATTCCGATTAAACAGGGTGTTAGGTCTTGCCGAGACAAACATTCCAGTTCAAGAAATTTGAAAAAAGGTTGAGAAATGAGGGAGTTATGGCCATTTTTGTAAATGACCACAGACGGACAGACGGACCCACGGACACACGGACACACGGACACACAGACACTTGTTCAGGAAGTGATTCTGAGTAAATGTGTATAAGAAAAAGTTTTTTCTGAAGCTCCGTTCCGATTCTCGATTTTAGGACGATCGCAATACTTCCATTTACTCCGTAAATATGGAAGTAATAACATTGACACTATCACTAAAGTTCCAGGTAACCGGATGACTGTTTCAGGAAGGTTGGGGTGGAGCTGGAGTAACGGGTATTCGATTACCCGTATTATATTCCACCGAATTCCACGGCAAAGGGTTAATTTGTAAATGCTGCGTTCACTGTACCCAAATACCTAAGGGGTTAATTACGTAATTGGTTGTGATCCCTTCGATATGGAGCTTGACAGTAGCTTATTGTTAAATAACGTCCAGGTTCAGTGGACGAAGCCAAGCTGGATTACATAAATGAAAAAGGCAAGGGGGACTTTATTAGGAAGCTTTCTTGGCAGTTGGCGTCGCCGTACGACGATATTGGAGGCCTTGTAGTTCAAGAAGCAAACAGCGCCGGCAGGGAGATCGCGTAGAGTTTAATTTGTCTAACATCCTCCTCAATTCCGAGACCCCCCCCCCCCGGTCGGTTAGGTCTTCGGGGGCGAACCCTTTATTAATATTACCATGGGAAATCTCCAGGCTCCTGTGCCGCATCGTTTCAGACCCAATCTTATGCTTCGGTCCACAAATTTGTTATTCAAATTTTCTCTCAGGCTCCATGTCAGTCATATATGAAAGATTTAAACATAACATTTATACATGAATATCTTTCTGAGTCTCTCGCGAGTTCAATCTGTCGAGGGACTTCAGGCCGGCGCGTCGGAAGATGTCTTTGCAGAAATTCATTCCATTTCCTTTCACATCAAGCTCCGAAGGGTTAAACTTTTCTCTCTCTTCCAGCTTTCCGAGTAGCTTGGTGAGTTGGAATTTAATGAAGAAATGCGCTCCAAGTGAGTTTTCCCTCCTCTCACTGTTAACAGGCAACTTCCACATTTATCACTCGGACAAAGAGAACAGAGGTGAATAACCAGCAGACCCGCACGCAGTATTGAAATTATCATGTATTCAGGAAAGAACGCTTTGAGACGCAGCATCTGATTGGAAGGCTGATGCTAACTGCGATTTATTCAGCCGCACTAGGAATATCTAGAATAATATCCACCTTGGAGTTGTTTCGTATGAATGGAGGCAGTGATAAACTTGAGATGGAAATTCCTTGGATACTGGGAAATGTTGTCTGTGGAAATTTATCCCGGAAAATGCATTGCCAGTGGGCAGATTGTTCTCCAAAATCCGAACCGCGGCAGCTACTGCTCGTCGGCCGATAGCTGCTATTCATTGTTTCAATGTTTCACCCTCGAGTCAGTAAACTATCCGCCCATCGGCGGTGTTTACATTATCAGACCCTTCAACGTACAGCGAGCTTCGGTCCCCGTTACGGGTACAGCCTGATACCATCAGAACGATTATGTAAACAATCAACATGATCCGTCCGTCAGTCCCTCCAGGAAGCTTCACCCTAATTCAATTTCCAACTCTTCAAATCCACCTACCGCCGGTTTCAGATTACACCCGCCAAACATAATAGTCCCTACGTCGGTGAAGGCCCTTGTAGAAGAGTTGATATCCTTTTCTTCGTTCTTTTTTCCGTCCTCTTTGATTGATGTGGGCCCACATACGGGTCCTTGTTAAAGCATTGAGTTCAGTGCGGGCCCTAACGACGAGACAGTTCTGTTGACACTGCTGTTGAGATTTTGTAACAAGGTTTTCAGAACACCGATTTGGAATGGTGCTAAAAATGTTGGAAGCTATTTCCTCCACGTGAGTAGGATCTCGACTCAATTGTTTGAAGGCCAACTTCATCATGAACGACTCGTTAGGTCTGTTGATCACGTCAATCCATAAGCTCTCAATGATAAATCAATCACCCCGTTCGCTAAATGGGTCGTTGAAATCCCACAGCAGGAGAGAGCGTACTCCGCCAGTACAGATGACCGAGCCGGGGGCAAAAGAACGAGGATAAATTTCATCCACCATCTCGGTTCCTCACACTGACCGCAGGGCCTCGAAACTGCGTAAGCTGACGCTCTCTTTTCTTTTTCAAACGACTATGACGGAAAATATTTTCCCTGCAATTCTGCCCGGGGATCTGAAACAAAGGGAATATTGCCGAGGGAGGGAATAACGTTTGGGAAGAAAAGGCGAGCATCCAGAATCCAGAGCGGCCAAGTGGCAAGGTCCGCGGAGCCCGTCCAAACCGCGACCTTATTAAATTCCCCGGGAGCTGACCTTCTATTTCCGCCTTGACTCGCCAAGTCCGACAACCGCCCGAAAGCCCTCGAGGCTCTTATTACATCTATACTTAGTAATTATTAATAAACCGTTCCTCGTTATCCGTCTGATAGCAGATTCTGGCTATCCTTAGTACAGAAACGTACCTAAGTAAATTAAGTGTACCTGATAGTCATATTAAAAATGAATCTAGGGTGGGTTCATCGATTCAGCTTATTCTTCGAATATCCATTATTCTCCAGATAAGTTTCTTGGAAATGTAGACTATGAATTTCCGTATCAACGTATCCTTGGAAAATTGTATTCGGAAAATATCGGATACTCGATTAATGAACTAAATTGATTGACCCACCCTTGAACCATAATTATTGGGTGAGGAGGGGGAGGGAGTTTTACATTTTTAATGAAGAGAGAGCAGGTCTCAGTAGAACAGAAGGTCGTGCTGAGAACATGGGTGGACGGTTAGGCTGACTTTGGGATGAGAAGAACAATGTGAGAAAAACATTCACACAATCATACATTGGAGACTCTATTCCAGCATGAATATTTTTATCTCGCTGGAAATCAAGGTTCAGCACCAGGGCAGTAGCGTATATATCACGATGACCCGGCGAGCAATGGGTGTCCCTCTGGATGAGAATAAAAAGGCTTTACCCTGACGCACGTGAATTACCGAGAAGGATTTAGTTTCTCTCCGGATGAGGAGAAACATGGCAAGAAAGAAGAACGGACGGATGAATAAAGTGGGCGATTAGAAGGGTGACAAGATAATTTTTATTCCTCGGAGCTGAAAAAAGCTATAAGTTGATACGGAACAACATGACACTTCTAATCCCCGAAGTCCACTTTCCAGAGGCGTTTTCAACTCTGGTAGCCTCTTTTATTACCCCGACTGTAAAACAGGCTTGAATTAATATTCTTAAATTACCCTCCACTTCCTCTCCATTCCCTCCTTATTCATTGGCCATTTTCTCCTCTTTCACTCGCCTCTCTTCGCTATGGCTAAATTACTTCAGCTCAGTTCAGTAACGTAAACGGTTCTCTCCCCAAAGGCCTTTTAGCCTTCTCATGTATCAGGGCTTATCGCGGTATTCAGCGTTCATGGGTTTGAAATGAGCTCTGTGGACCGAGAGGGTGGAAAGTTTTTCTTCATTTATCGAAGTGCTTGACTTTTGTTTTCGAGTTTACCACTGGGAAAATTTCCGACTGAAGGACCCCGTCGGCGAATAAACGGATCAAAATGAACCCTTGGATTTTTGATGAACCATCGAGCCTTTTCAAGTGAAAAAGTTCATCAGGGAAAACGACCCTCGGCAAGAAGTTGAACACAAACATTCCCTGGAAGATATGAGCTGGGCACTGAACAGAGTGAATAGATCCTTTTTCCATTTGAACCAGCGTACTAAGGTTTATTCACATCACGCTTGAATTTACGGTTATAATTGTGGAAGGACGCATTTTTCAGGACTCAATATAACTACTTCAGTATATTTCTCAATAAAGTTACAAGAGAAACAGAAAACAAACCATTTCCATCCTCTCCAAAGCTGGTAGGTACTCGGGTTAATATTCTGGTCGTTTTTTCGGAAGGATTTGCAACATCGTAGGGCTAGATGAAAATATCTACAATTTGCACTATAGGATCTTATTTGGTTTGAATCCACCCATTGGCCAACAGCAGGATTACTTCTGGACAGCTTTCATTACATAAAGAGGATTGAGGGAACTAACTTTTCATAATTTACAAATTGCCTTAAACTTACGAACAGACAAAAAAGGAATCGTGGAAGCAAAGCACGTTCGGGTTCTCCCAGTGGCGACTCTCATCCAATTGGACATAAATATATTCCTTGTTGAAGAGCAGAAAGTCTGAAAAAGTGTCACTGTTGGTGAAATCTCCTTGGCCATCCAGCTCACGTTTTGTCACATTTCGAGCCGAGAGCTGCGCTAGAAACCTCTTGGCTTTGATCGTTGAATTTAATTTTCGAGAGGGAAATTATTGCGAGGGTCTCACTCTTCGAACACCCCTTGGCAAACACTCTCAGGGAGAATCGGATGAGCAAAAATTCGATTCTCCGTCTCCTTCCTTCACAATGCCCATTCGCTACCCTCGCTCCGGACCTGCATTTCTTCTCGATTATTTTATCAATTCTCCCCGGCCATTGTCAAGTTGAATAAAGCATAAAATAATATTCTCGCGTGGGGTTGTTCGAGGTGCGTGGTGTATTCCGCATGCGTTCAAAAGGGTTGCTCCAAACCCAATAATGGTAATTGCTTTCCGGTGGGAAAGTAATCATTGCCGGGGGAGTCGCTTTCGAAATGTACGGGCCGATGGATCCTTGTCGGTCTTCCAGAACAATGGCGTTGCCACTTTTTAGAATTTCTCCCGATTGACGTGCATATCGTGATACAGCCAATCAGTTGAAATATGTTTAACCGCTCTGTTGAGGAGGGTGAGTGTCAATTAGGGTTTGCCTGATTCGTATAATGTCAAGAGGCATTCAACGTCATCTCTTGATCGCTGAGCACGTAATATGATTAAACACTAACTTCACCCGGTGCAGGTAATCCAATGAATTCAATCACTGTGAAACCGCTGGAAAGCACCGACTATTCACTCGAGAGTATTATGCATCATACCGTTGCTATTAGTGTAACAGTCATGACGGTCCATGAGCAGTTCTGGCTAAATGCATTGTCGGTAAGTACATACATCAGTCTACAGCTAAATGAGATTGAGTGAAATATTCATGAAAGTGTCATTGAAATCGGAAATTAACCCTGAACTAAAGTTAGCAGGTACCCACGTTATTAATTTAATGGTCCTGGTTCACACAAAACCCACGTACTACGGGAAATCCTAGATTCTCTCCTTTCTGTATTGGGTAGTAGAGAAATCGGTTGAATATCAATAGAAAATACGAGTTTCCTCCGTGAACAATAATTTTCCTTTTGAAAAGCTTCCGTTAGGCCGCTATGACGAGAAAAAAGCGACGTGATTGAAATAAAAGCTCACTCGTTTCAAAGGAAGAGGGCATGCCTGGAGGGGGTAATTCAGTTACATTTTTCATCGCCAAAGCAAAATCCACTCTGACCAGCCAGAGACCCGCCCCAGCCTGATGAACGACTATTCATTACGTTGCAGAACTTATCTCGGCGGAACGCGGAGTTGGATGGGGACGGATTGAAAATATTCGCGACCACCCTCTTATTTTCCAACATCCTGCCCAACAAACTCGCAGACTGGATTTGAGTTCATTAGCGTCAGCAGTATGGACGGCGAACTCCAGTACTAGGATCAATCGACTTGTGTGGGCGGTCGCTACGCTGGTCACCGTAATTGCTTTTCCAGGCCGTAACGATGCATGAGAATTTGTATTCTTCGACACAGTTCCAATTTATTGGACTGACCAATTATGTACTTTTTACATGTGAAATCATTACCTATTATGATAGTTCTCTCGACACTGATCGTCGTCTGTATTCGCTCAAGTTGACTCATAGCCCACTGATTTTTCCCTATTGCAAAAGCTGCGGTCACGCCATGGAAAAGAATTTATTCCCTCAATAAGTATTTTCACTGCCTACGAAGTGAGTCCACTAAAAAATGAAATTATATCTCGTAAATACAGCAACCAGTTCTATGCGAGAATACCCTCGGCTCGAATTCATTTCAGCCTTGATGGCCTTTCAACGAGTCGGAGTGTTTTCTGGTTGGCGCAGCCATTAAATGGCGAAAGCCCTTTACAAAAACGAGAAAAGAAAATTATCGCCGATTTTCCCTTTTTGTCAACCGTTCTATGCCAGGGGGCCCCGAAGAAACGCGGATTACTGCCTTGTGGCTTCGGAGAGCTTCCGAGTTTTCGTTTTAATTCCACTCCAAGTCCCATGATGGCAGAGCCGACCCGGTAGTTCACTTTTATGAACCAGAAATGAAAAGAAACAATTTAGCATTTAACGTGAAACTGAGGGAGTTTCGGGTCGTTCTCTTCACTTCCAAGTTTGGGAGCGATGGCTTTCATAAAAGCGCCCCCCTAATAAACTCTAGTCGGCGGATTATTTTGTAGATTAATACTTCAAGCTCTGAAACGGGTTCTCTATAAAATTAACGGGTATTTCATTGAATTTACGGTTTCCCCTCGCTTTTCTGGAGCGGGTTGCCGCCGTGAGAAGTTCAAAAACCGAATGTGATTTGGAGTATGGAATAATTTTAATTTGGATGGCTTAAATCAACAGATGGTTGGAGTTATGATTATGGCTTTAGTATTGGAGCAAGAAGGAAGGTCCAATTTCGTCAAGATGTTTACACATGGAGCTTAGTTGTTGTTAATTTTCTCCGATTCGATATTCCTTTGGAAGTGCGCGGTTCCAGGATTTTTCAACAATCGATTTAGTCCATGGAATGAGATACATCACAGCATACATTGCAACATAATGGTAGCAGCACTGACATAAAATGAAGATATCAACACGAATTTAAATCTCTGACTATTCAGACGGAAATTTCTAATTTTCCTCGACTATTCTTCACGGGCTAATGCAGGAGACCTATTGGTCCATTCTGGTTGGTCCTATTGGTCTATAATAGAAAGTATTATACTTATTGCTATGCTGTACCAACTAAAATGGTCGATCAAACCCGATTTTCCTCCGTTCTTCGGTCAACTTTGTACAAGTACGGTAACACCTTAATCAGACTCTCGGAAAGTATATTAAACGTGGCAAGCTATAAAACTCGCGGAAATTATCGTGAAACTCTAATCGACGCCATTACGTGGCACAAGGTTGAGGAAATGCTGAAGTTTTCCCTAGCTCATTCATCTTTGATGACTGACGGTGTGGTTAAGCTGGCGTTCCATTTATTCACCCGACCGGCAAAAGCGCTGCTGACGTTATTACAGGCGTTAAAAAGTCGTTCGCGGTCGTTTTATGAGCCCATGATAATTGAAGAGTTTAACTCATAAACACGTTGTTTCATGTCTTAGCAAGAACGAAACTGTGCTCAAACTTGAATTTTATTGGGATGAGATTTACTTCCTTAAACAGGAAATATTCAGGGTATTTCATACGAACACAAATTATGAATTGATGAAATCGGTACGACGAACCTTGCACTGCGTATGCGTGAGGCGCCTACAAATGCCTACACTCTCGCTCCTGGAACGAACCCATGATACAGAGAAAACATGTTTAACCACGCCAACGGTTAATTCGAAATGCAGAAGGGTCGTAACCAATTTCATATTATAACTAGTTCAAACAGTGAGGATCGCTCAACCGTATCGGAACTGTAAAATGGGTGTTTTTGCTGAGTGAGTTATCGAATTACTCCCCGTTAGTCGGCAGTCTGTTGAATTTTCGTATAATTGGGTATTGAGTTATTCATGAGTGTCGGCCGCAGGGGTCGGTGATGGGGATACGGCAGGAAGGCCATGGTCGGGGCAAGATTGTTTGCCTATCAGAGCCAGTCGGCGTAGCATTTCAGCATAATAGCAGTTCGGCATACAAACACACGTGTCCTTCCCTCGGTCCACGTGCAAATGCGGTGACGGAAACCACGCGGTGGTTCCCATACGTTCCCGTATTCGGGTTCCCCGTCACCACACGCGGACTGTGGTTGATTGCAATTGGTGGTCGCCGAACGATTCTTTGTTCTCCTGCGGCCGTCTCGTTTGGTTCGGCGGTATCAATGAATATTAAGTTCGTGCAGGAATAAGCAGGTTACGAAGAATAGGCATGTTACGTTGTGATCTTTGAAAAAACAGGTTTCCCGAGAAATTTCATAGAAATCGTTGAGAACGTCCGATTTTAGTTGTCTGTTTTCTTTGAACTACTTTTGTTTGGAAAACCTAACAGAACTAGTTGATCGATGAGTTTAAAAAAATTCTGCAAATTGCGACGCTGTTTCCATGGTAACTAAGAGTTAGCATGACTCAAGTTGTTCGTCTGATGATAGCATTGAGAACCATTCGGTGGTTGAAGTAGAGATTGTCAGACGAATCCAAATTCAATTCAAGTACTTTGCGAAAGGGGCTTAGATGCCCAGGTATAGGTAGTTTCCCGAAGACCCCTACATCAGCTACACCCCACTTATGGACTTTATACACCTAGTACTACAGCCTCTGGCGACCACTTTACATTCGGACCCAGTACTCCTAATGGTGTTATCTGTGTTGGAGAGGAGCTCTTCCTCTTCTGCTAACACGTTCACAGTGAATCTATCCCCTTCCTATTCAACCTTCGAGGCTCAACCGAACGTGCTCCACCCGAGCCTAAATGCTGATTTATGAGCTTACCCGCAGCTTACTTCTATTTTCTGAGACAGTCCTTAGCCGCTGAAATGCGTGCTGTTTTGCTCAATCGTACAAATTTCAGTTTGACCCAATTTGTTTTAGGAGGTGGCCGATGGAATTTCGTGAATGAAATTTTCCAATATCGCGAAACATGTTCTCTTTCTGCATTTAACTGTTTCGACAACAATGAGGAAAATATAGACAATAGGTACAATTCACACTTTTATTTGTAGGTACCTGTTCTCGAATTATTTCTATCTAGATCTAAAGTTTGAACATTTTCATGTCAGCAAACATCGACTACATAGGCAATAGATTTTTGTTTGAGTGAAAAAGAGACGCAACGACTGAATTCGTGTTCTCCAAGCCCCAGGAAGCCGTAAAATGTGAACTACCACCATCCGTATTCCTTCCTCAATAAAAATCCCCTCGAACCTAACTTTATGTGTTGGCCTCGTCCTGAGAAGATACCTACGCGTCTGAAAAACGTCAAATGCGACGGGTCACGAATCTCTGAAGCCATGGTACATGGTTGACCGAAACGCACGAAGCTCATGCATCACATCACGTATCGACCATTGGAACCCTCTTGTTGTTGAAGTATCGATTTTTCATTGTCCCCGCTCAGGCTCCGGAGAACTTCGCAAATAATTGTTAGGGACCGGGAGAAAACACGAAATAATAAACGAGGAACTTTTGTCATCCGCTTGATGGGGAGGCTGAAAAAGTTCTGATTCCCTAACTGAGATGATATGGAGAAATGGGAAGGAGGTTTTTCTGCAACCATAAACCCGAATATTGGATGCCTCCGCTCGGGCTGGCTGGCATAAACAGCCGTACCGCTTTTCCCATCCGTTTGAACATAAATATACCATGTTTTTTCTTTATCTCGTACTCTGTTATAAAATGCCATACAACTCGTTCTCTCCGAGTATAGAGCCATCGCTCTGCGACAGGGTGAGCTCAGGAGCTGATAAAACAAGCTTAGCTGGAGTGGCAGATTGAGATTTGGTCGAGTGCTGGAATATATGAGAAAGTTTGAGGGAACAAAATTTTTACGTCGATTGAGATATTGAAGCTGCCTCAACCTTTTCAGTGCAGGCACAGGAAATATCTTTAGAGCAAACATCACTTTTGAATGCTAAATACTACTGTGGCTATTCTCGATTCGATTGCTGGCTGGAATAAAGGGAAAGTGTAAAACCCTCCAATCACAAGTATTATTAACTTTTTTACTCCGAACAATGAAAACTTCAAATTTTGTCTCATTTCCGTTAACGATTTCAACGAGTTTTTTGGTCATTGAGAGTTGGGCAACGCAAAGGACTTGCCCAGACGTGGTCTCATTCATTCAGAAGAAATGAGTGCTCGAGACAATGAAAACGAGCCTCGGCTTATCTAAAATTTGGGATCTGAGCTGAAACTTCAGCAATGGCTTGAGGAGATTGGGGATGGTTTATTTTCTCAAGAGATCGCCACTCCATCTCAAGAGAGTGGGCTCCCAGATGGATTTATATTTATAACTCCAGATTCTGAAACAGAGGGGAGATGGAATCCGCAGATAATTATACGGCAAGAAAAGGGGAACGTATTCTGTAGGTGCTGATAAGCTGGAGTACATAGTGCAGGAAAGGTATACACGTACTGTTCAACTGCACTCGCTGCGAGCATTGGGTATACCTTTACCAAACAGGGGGAATTCTCCTACTCCCTTATCCCCAGTCTGGTTCTCGCTTTCTCGCCGATGCTTTTCGACGATAACAAGTCCTGGAGGAGTCCTTTCAACCGAAAGTAAAAAGAACGGACCCGATGAATGGACGTGAATAGACTTTATTTTCAACCCTCCGGCTCCATGGCTTTTATTTTGCTATCTGCTCGTCCGAGGGTTATGAATAGTATTGTGAACGAGTTAAACCAGGGAAGAGAAACCAGATGGTTTCCAGAGGAATCCTTATTTCCCTGTTAAGGCTCCAGTTCTGTGTGCAAAACTATTATTTCTCCCTGGATATAATTGGTTCAAACCAGTTCATGATGCAGCGTAAAACATTGGCTATTCAATAATGTAATCACATCTTCCATGGGGAACATGTATGTAAGGATAAATCTCCAAAAAAAAACACCTGAGATTCTTGGCTGCCTATGGTTAGGTCTCAAAAAGTACTCGGCTGAAACGCCCCGAAAATGTGCAGGGTTAGTTTGTGCCTCCCTATAGATAACCCTACTATCTCTCCTCCATGCTTCACGCTTCATTACTCGTTATTGGCTCACTTTTACCCCGTCCCGGTGGAAGAACCCCAAGCCGGAGCATAGTAGGCTTTCTATCGTAGCTTGGCACCCTTGTTCGGTTCACACACGTCGGAATTGCGAACAGGGTGACGAGAGCGAAATTTCATTGAAACTTTAAGAGAATTTATTTAGTTCACTCGATAAAGGGTGGTAATGCTCAGCTATTCTTAATGGAATACAATCTTTTTCCTCGCAAAAATAAATAAGCGAAAAATGATAGCAATAAATATAAATAGTTGAACGGTAAATTTCTTCCAAGTCTTTTACATACAGTTATATAATTTATTGATTTCTGAAGGTTTTCTCCACTACGGTTTTTATGTCCCTCTGTAACGGTTAGGGTAATTGATGGGGTATGGCATGTGTAAACACTTGGGTACCTATCTACTAATTGAGTTTACTTCTCTTGCCAGCTCGGAGAAATGAAGCCGATGCCAATGCAATGCTCGATCTCTCAGCTGCTGTACTATCGTTATTGCAATACAATTCGTTTTGGAAAAGAATTTATCCCAGAACTTGTTTATTGTATTTGTGCACATGGAAAAATCTGTCTTATCCGGATTTCCGCTGCTTGTGTATCCGGCTATGTCGTGTGGAGCCCGACCTCCGCGTTACCCTTCCTCCTCTAACCTTTTCATCTTTAATGTTATCGCCTTTCCACTTTTGCTATCTTTCACCCTACGCCTTCCAAGAGGAAATCATCTCAGGTTGCTCAGCCAGTCGTACCTCTCTAACTGCACCTTCGGTGGATCAAACTCAAGTTTTCTTTCTTTTTCTCATCCCAAACGTCAACTTGTTGTCTCCTTTTAACGAAATAGCATGGAGACTCTAGTAGAAGTCTGAAACGTCGTTCGGGGGTGGTCAAAAACAATAAAATTCAGATTTTTGAGTTATGAAATTCTGCATGCAACCGAGGGCTGAAAATTGAATAATAGAGTGGCCCTCGTCTCCCTTGAAGGTTGCTTTATCAATAGTCAATTATCTGAAAATCATTGATCAATCTCTTGGCCATACAAATTGTTGGAGAGAGGGCTACGCGCATCCAGCCAAAAATCACATCAAAATGAGTGGCAGTGGTGAGCCTATGATTTTTGGATAATCGACAGCAGATAAAGCGGCCCTGAGTGTAGCCTATTATCTTCCAATTTTCCTCGAATGTATCCTAAGGGTTATAAAAATACCGTTGTCGTATAAGTAGACGGTAGGAAAAGAAGCCTTCATGGCGATAAGATTCAATTTCCTCCAACCGGTTTGCCCATTCCACGCCTCCATCTACCAAAATTTCAACGAACGCATGAATTCCGCGAGGCATTGAACCGGAAAACAAAATTAAACTGGCGAAAAGTGAGATTTCTAAGTTGAAAATTCTAAGAAGCGTTGAGGAGATTCTGTTGTCCTAAGCCCCAGATGCCTTGTGAACTTGAATGCCTTCTCTTCCTTTCTTCTATCCTTTCACCGTCAAATGCCCCAAACCGAGTCAATCTAATAAGGAGGCGCTGTCAATGATTTTCCCCCTTTATTCGTATTCCTCAAGGCGCTCCTCTGTTTTCCAATTTCCCTACTCAGAAAAATCCACATCTCTCCGCTTGTTTCAGAATTTAATTTCAACCCGTTTACCTTTTATTTGAATCTCGCTAAAGAATTTTTTTTATCGACTTTTCGACTCAAGTTGGAGTTATCATTTTCCAGGTCGGGAAACATGTAACAAACGATTCTGCGGAAGATAATAAAGGAATAATTCGACGGTGTAGAATCAATACTGCCCAATTCGTTTGCCATGCAATCTATGGACGCGTGATTTGCCAAGTTGCCACCAATCCAAGTTTTGAGAAGTAGGCAACCCAGACGCCCCCAAAAGACACGATGCTTTGAATTGGGCAGTATTGCAGTTTCATCGTCGAATTATTATTATCGACTGAAACAGTAGCCTTCACGGATTATATCTACAACCTTTTACATATTATGTTAAATTGATGAATGCAAGATCGTCAATATTGGCCTTATTATGCACCCCCCCCCAGTGCTCAAAACGTCAATATGACGATAATAATATATCGTCACTTAAGTTCTAACACCGCCTAACTCAATTTTTGGCGAAAATGAGTTGGACACACCACTCGATAGATTTTTCAATAGCCGATATCATGGTAAAATTGCCAAGGAGATTGAACCAACCAGTGAAGAAGGAGATGGAGAAGAGACAGCACCGCTCAATGTATTTCCATGTTGAAATAATTAGTTTTTTCAAAAAACTTTTTTGTGCCTCCTGAAAACTTGGAAAAATTGAGTTAAGTGGTGTTAGAACTTAAGTGACGATATCTAGTTTACGCCAAAATATTATATAAATACAGCTGTTTTGTAGTATATTAAATTCTAGAAGAAAACCTCTTCTCGACACCTCGTTCGATTTGATTGTGTATCAGCCCCCTTATAATCAATGGTACATAACAACATGGCAACATTATAACATATAATTTATGGCTGAATCCCGATAAGAATCTGCAAAGGAAGTCATTCGTATCTACGAATTGGTGACCCGAAACCGCAATCGCTCGCTTGATAACAGCGAGGAAAACCGGAGCATTGCACATCAGTTTTTCCTAGTTTCCCTCGCTACATTCCCGGCGTAGTTTTAATTAAAGAAAAGACCACGAAAGCGACTTTTCCCCATGCGAACTGTCTGGTCGCCACGATAGGATCTCTGAGGAAAACTGATATGCCCGCTCGGAGGATTAGACTGAAGCTCTCTACCGCAAATTGCCCGCTTCCCTCCCACTCACAAAGCCGGTTCCTACTCGTTGTGTTTAATTAAACTAACAAACGGACTTTTCTTCTATTCGCCGGGGTCGCCTTCAACGTCAAGGCTGTCACCAGACCGCGGCTATTCGTCGTCAAGGGCGCACCGAGTGATTGGCGGGTTGCAGATAAATGAATATAGGAGAAATACGAGAGACACAAATTAACGATGTTTCTACCATTAATAATACGTACTCTGCCTCTCTAATAGTTAATAATATTAATTTGAAAATTTAGTCTACCTCATTATCATGACGCTTGTACTATTGAAAGATTGACTCACGGCTCAATCGAAGTGCAAAAAATGCCTGCTGAAAAATAGGATCTCAATTTTTTTAAAAACGCTGAGTCCAAATACGAATTCGAAAATTCAAATTCAAGCCCATGAAGCCTATGATAATTTTCGATCCAAAAAAATCGAAAAAGAATTGATCAGTTGCTCTTGATTGATTGTTCTGTCGATTGATGAGTCTTCCCAATTTTTCAAGCCTTCAAAAATATAGAAACTCAAGTTGACTTGTGGATTTCGGATTTTTTCTGTGCGTCCGTGACACCCCATTGGAGAAGTGTACGTCAAAAGATCCGAGGCCTAACCATCCTCCACCGAAGGGGGAGAGTGGTTAATAAAAAATCTTTTTTCCTCAAAGCCATAAGTTCCTCCGTTAGGCTGAATTTATCTGCAGAGAACTCGAATGTTCTATCTGACGTAAAAGCGATGAGAAAGAAAATCGCATAAGTCTCTCTCCAATGGTTGGAGACTGTGTCTGAATGGTGGACGGTGCGGGATCTGCTGACTTGGGGACCGAGGCATATGCAACCGAACCATCTCTCTCTTTCTGAGCTCTCAGAACCAAACCCCTCGAATACTCCCTTGGTTTCTAGTTTGGGAACTGGTCCAAGCCCCTTCTGGCACCCGTCTTGCAAACAGCTTTCATTAGTATTCCATTCCATTGTTTTCCATGACCCTTCTCCTCGTTTTCGTCATGGCATTTTTCTCGTTTTTCCCAATCATTGCTCTTTACTTTCTACGCTCATCATTCCTTCCGCCATTCTGCTCGATGTTCTCCTTCATCAGCTCGAGTGAGAAACGAATTGAATACCTACGGAAGTGCAAACATGTGTATCAGCGATGACCGCTGAAATTTCAGCTGCATAATTCAGCCTGAATGACCACTTAGCCGAGTAATCATGAAACATTGAGCCTGAGAACCTGGGGCTTATTGTGCAAATACATCGGGATAGCTAAGCGGCCCGCATCTATTGATGAAGGAATTACTATCCATGAATAGGATTTGTAAGGTAGTGTTGATACAAGTGCTTGTTTACGAAAGAGGTAAACCTCTTCGGAATCGGATCACGACAACATTACTTGCGGCGGATTTACTGTGAAAATTTAACCAGCAGCTTGACCCCTAATCCGCCGCACAATAAAGGGCTATGCAGGGCTGCACTCGCTTGAAAGGTTTACGCGATCGCATTATTTACTAGTTTAGTCTTGAACTTTTTCAACCTTGAATACTGCGTTTTTATAGAAAATACCCACTTTATAAATATAATTGGACCCACCGCTACTGCTAACATTATTTTAAGCAAACCCGATCACCTCAAACTGAAACCCAAAGTCAAAGTGAAACTCAACGTCAAACACAAACTGAACTCAAACTCAATCACAAACTGGAACTGAACT
Source organism: Nesidiocoris tenuis (assembly GCA_036186465.1). NCBI lineage: Eukaryota > Metazoa > Arthropoda > Insecta > Hemiptera > Miridae > Nesidiocoris > Nesidiocoris tenuis. Next base: position 10,106,855 of record AP028912.1, on the reverse strand, counting down.
CAAACCGAAGCTGAAATTCAAACTCGAACGGAAAAATTGAAACAAACTCGAACTCAAACTGGAACCCCGAATCAAACTCAAACTGAAGTTAATACCTACCAGAAGTGAAATTCAAACTCAATGTCAAACTTGAACTGAAACTCAAATTTAAACTCGAAATAACTACAAACTGAAACTTGAACTAGAACTCAAACTGAAACTTGAACTGAAATTCTAACACAAGCTCAAAATGAAAATCGAACATAAACTTGAACTGAAAAATTGAACCAAACTAGAACTCAAACTGGAGCCTCAAATTAAACTCGAACTGGAGTTAATACTAAAAGTGAAATTCTAACTGAAACTCAAACTTGAACTGAAACTCAAACCAAAACTCAAACTGAAACTTGAACTAAAACTTCAAATGAAACTTGAACTAAAACTCACATTCGAACTGAAACTCAAACTTAAGCTCAAAATGAAACTCGACCTAAAAATCGAACAGAAACTCGGACAGAAAAATTTAGCCAAACTCGAACTCAAACTGAAACCCCGAATCGAACTCAAACTGAAGTTAGTATCAAAAGTGAAATTCAAACTAACACTCAAACCTGAGCTGAAACTCGAACTCGAACTAAACTGAAACTAAACTAAAACTCTAAATGAAATTTGAACTACAGCTCACATTCGAACTGAAATTCAAACTCAAGCTCAAACTGAAACCCCGAATCGAACTCAAACTGAAACCCCGAATCGAATTCAAACTGAAGTTTGTTTCAAAAGTGAAATTCAAACTAGCACTCAAACTTGAGCTGAAACTCGAACTAAGCACAAACTGAAACTTGAACTAAAATTCTAAATGAAATTTGATCTAAAGCTCACATTTGAACTGAAATTCAAACTCTAGCTCAAAATGAAACTCAGACTAAGAATCGAACCCCAGTTCGAAAGTGAAGTTCAAGTTTCATTTTGAGTTCACGTTTATGTTGGAGTTGTAGCTCAAGTTCAGTTTGAGGTTCAGTTCGAGTTTCAGATTGAGTTTTAGTTCGAGTTTGAGTTCGACTTCGAGTTCAAGTTTTAGCATCAGTTGACTTCGAGTTCGATTTTCAGATTCAGTTTCAGTTTCATTTTCATTCAGTTAGTCATTGAAGTTCAAGTTTGAGTTTGAGTTTGAATTTCAGTTTTCATTTTTGTTTTCGTTTTCGTTTCCGTTTGCGTTCCGAGTGTGAGTTGTACTTAGTTCAAGTTTCATTTTGAGTTTTAGTTCATGTTTCAGGAGAAGTCTATTCAAGAGTCTAATTCAAGTTTCAGCTACAGTTTTAGTGCAAGTTGCAGTTTGAGGTTAGTTCGAGTCTATGTTTGAGTTTCAGTTTCAATTTCATAGTCAATTTGGGTTTCTGTTGAATGTCAATTTGTTTATTGAGTTTAACTTTGTCTTTCACCTTCTTCTGCGCCTTCTCACTCACTTTCACTTCGAGTAGAACTTTGACTTTCACTCTGAGTTTGAGTTCGATTCTCTGTATCAGTTTGAGTTTTGTTTCAGTTTGAGTTTGATATATTAGAGGAGTATCAAAGTAGGTGTATGATAAGAGAAAAAATAATATTCTATTTAATGGTCGGGCCACCGCTTTGCCACTGTTTACTGCCTATAATGTGGGTCAACACCCCGGGTCGTAAATAATTAGAAACGGCCGAGAGAGAAGCGAAGAATGGTTAAAATGCGGTAAGAATAAGAAGTGGAAATAAAAAGAAACGCCGAAATAAATTCGAAGATCTCCAGAAAGAAAAGGAGTATAAATGGGAAGTCGGTTTCCAAAGGATTGGTCAGTATTATGTGAAGATGGCCACGCATTCAGCTCTTTCTTTTCCCCATGCTCTCCATTTCATTTTCTCCGGGCGCTGTAATAGAAGAAAACCCGCGGACGCGATTTACTAGTGAGGACCGAGCAACTCCTTGAATTCAGCCGAATGGTCTTTTACATCCGCAGTAGAATAGCGTGTGGAATACTGACCTGTTCTAATAAATTGTTGTATAAATTCCCCCCACTACATCCTCCGCTTCAGACCGTAGAAGACCCATTGCCAAATCGGGCGTGGCTTCAAGGGTAATATCTCGGACTATCCGCACGACTACTTCTCTATCTTTATGCCGAAATAGTGTGAGTAGTGAGTTGACTCGAACCATTTTATCGCCTCCGATATAGCCGACCTCTGAGAGCTAACAAAATACGGCCATTTCTCGCACGCTCAAATGGCTGTCCTAATGCTCTCATGTCGCAATTTTCCTCACCACACCTCTAGTGTGCAAAAAAATGTACAAAAGATTTTAAACAGGAGTGAATTTATCGTTTATGTACTCGACATTCGGCAGCCAAAGCAAGCTAGAAATTATTCAATTCATGCTTCCAGCACTGGCATTGCGCTCAAACAACTCGAATACGTCTATTTCAAGATAAAATGGAATGCCTCGATTGTAGCCTGGGTAAATTGTTATCGTTTCTGTCCAAACTCGAATGAAAAAATCATGTCTTCAAATTCGATTCGTATAATATATAATTCTAAAGTGACTGAATGTTTTCAAAATACAAAAGGGTCGGTCAAAGCTGCAAACACCGCCCAGTGCAGTTCGGAGTCGTTTCCGTTTCTGCTTTCCATTTCAAAATTGGACACTTCGATATCATGACTACGTCGTAGCGCTAAACGTTCTTGTTCACTTGACAGCCCAGACAGGCAATCTTCTATTCCACCGGAATACTGAGCGAGAATCAGCAACGACAGCGTACGCTTGTCCATACGGCGCAGGTCGTTGGAAAAGTTGTCGAGCAATGCGTACTTTATTTTGTTTCGAAGTCGCTTTATCGCGCCAAAATCTTTGACGGGATGCATGCAGTAATCGAACAGCCAGTAATCGATTTTGACTGTGGAAAGAATGCCACGTTCCACAAGTTCCTTGAACAGACGTTCCCTCACGTTTCTCATGTGGTACCTGCGGAATATTGTTCGAGAATAACATTGGGTTTGTGGAATAAAAATGGTCAAACACTATTACGCTGTTACTAGCATTCGATTTTCTGATTTAATAGTGATTTCCCTAAGTGAGTGTTGCTGCAGATCAAAAACACTGCTCCGACTGTCATGACACCAAACTCACTTGAGTTTGAGTACGTTCCACGATTCTCCGGAAAGATAGCTTATCCAATCGGGCACTGAGTGAGGTGGACTGGACTTCATTATTTTGAGAGCTTCGTTCAAGATTGTGTCCTCGGTAGTAGTGGTGCTTTTGACAATGACTATTCGTTGCCTGAGTGATTTTCTGTTCAAACCGGCCGGTTCCAGTTCGATCTTACCTGTGGATCACGCGAGTTATCTTGTGTTGATAACCCCTCTTTAACCTCTATAACATATCTATCGAAACAGCGCGCTCTTTCTAAGTACATTCGAAAGTTTGGCTGCCTATTTTGAAAATTAGGTACCCACAAAAACAATTTGTTGGAAATAAAATCTGATTTTTTGAAAATCATCATCACATTTTTGGCTGCAGGTGCCAGTGGCACCATTAAAAACCCTAAAAAGGTATAACGAGCGTTGAGTTGGGATCAAGGTGGAGGGCTACAACGCATATTCGCGTATATTTTGCTTAAGCGTCCATGAAGTACCCATGATGAATCATTTTTTCGGAATAGTTCAATTATTATAAGAAAATAATTGTGATCACACTCACCTCTCATCCACAGCTCGATGAGAATTGATCCCCGAATAGCTCGACTGACTTGGTCGTTCCAAACTGACACGTAGCCGCGCGGGTCCATGACTAACAGCAGAAGTTCTTCCATCAGGGTTAATTTGCCTTCATCATTAGCCGACTGTTCGCCAGCTCCTTCGTTCGAGGAAGAGCAATCGTTTGCCTCAACTGTCGGAGGATTTTCCTTGTCCTTGGCAACATTTCGCTTCTGAAGTCCGCTTGCCACGTACATTTCGCCGACTTCAAGATGCTGTGGAGTTTTCTCATGGGCCTCGGTTGGTTGGCTCATCAATCTGACTTGCAAACGGGAGAAACGAAAATGTCAATCAAGTTTATATTTATGTTCTTCTGCTTAGCAACATCAACACTGAGTTACATTTCAAGGTTCGACGACTATTTAGATACATACAGTCTCAACAATTTTCAGTTTTGAACAATGAAGCAGGTGAGTAAACTATAAGTATTGTACTTTAAGTATTGGATGGATTTTTGGATACCTATTAAATTTTAGGGATTTGTGATGCTCCAAATAAAACAGGTGGCTAGCTGAGCATAGTTTGAAGGTGATTTCACTCAATTTCAAATTCAAAACTCCATGATTCTTTAGAAAGCTCCAATTTTGGTACGTTGGATTATGGGCTAATGCGTGTGAACGTTGTCTACCATCAATGTCCCGATGCTTTCCAGTGGCAGGCAATTTTTCAATTTGTGTCATTCATTCTTCTAGGGAGCGGCACGGCCTCTTCGAAATTTTAATCATCTGTCGTTTCCATGGTAGATTGAAATACCTCGAACCGCCAACCCATTCCGTCTTGGGAGGTAAGCTGTTTATTCGCGAGAAGAGGAACTCTGAAGACTTCCATTCTAATACCCCTAATGTATTTATTTTACTTTAATCAAGGCATTAAGAGGAGTTTTAAAGTGGGCAAACCTAGCGCTAGCTGGGAAAGAATTGAGTTCTCAATCCATTTCCTTTATGCAAGAAATGGGGAAGAGGGTGAGGAGAATGGGACCACGAGCTTTTTCCACTTTCAATTCTCTTAGGTTCTTAGCTCAGGGGTTTGAGGGTCTCTGGGCCTTTTTGGGGCCATAAAAGCCGAAGGAAACTGTTATTTCGTAAGGTCATAAAATAAAGACACCCCTTCAGTCGTTTCCTTATGGAGATGGGATTATAAAGAACAAAACGACCCTGTTTCCTTACCTTCGTTATTCCTAACTGGAAGACATCTGAACTTGGAATTCCAGGTGAGCTTGGCGGGAGGTGTGCACGAGATATTTTTGGCGAAAAATATTAAATTTCTGCAGAACATCAACTCGGCCTGCCAAATCAAGAGGAGTTTTTAGACTATGCTGCGTCCGTTTATTGATAATATGCATTATGTGTTGACTGCTCCCTAAATCAATGATCTGAGAATGGGAAATGAAGAGATATTTGGTTAGCGATTGGGTCGTTTTCCGTATGTTGGAGCCTCAAAACGCCTCCAAAATTTGGTTACTGAACATTCAAAATACTGATTGTTAGAAGTAGGGTATGATGAAGGTTTTCAGCTCAGCAGTAATTGGTCCAATTCGATGTGAAGCTTATATCAGAGTACAGACCTTTTGTTAGTGGATCTTCTAGGTGAGACATCAGCAGCCCATTATGTTTAATAACGAAAAAGTACGCTGCTAGACACATTTGTGCATAGTGTGTTGGCTAATTTGGGTATTCACATTAGTTAGCGATATTAAAGCCTGTACTTACTGTCCTCGAATTGGGCAGATGATATCGCAATGTACACACAAACCCAGGTAAGGGTTGAAAAGATTAAGGATCAAGGCCTCATGAGCAACTGAGCTTATGAATAAAGTACATATTCCAGGAGCTCTTTATGTTGCTCCAGTGGACTCTTGATGTACCTACTGTTAGAATCCGTAGGAGGGACTAAATCTTTAAAATGTACGAGAGACTTGGGGCGATATATTTTCGGAGTAGAATTAATTAGGATCAGGAGAAATTTAGTTGAACGGGGTATAGGCTAGAGCCAAGTAGGAGGAGCGGGGCTGGACACGCAACCTGCGGGTTACCAGCAGACTCCAGCACCCGAGGTACTTGATATCCACGAGAATTAGAGCAGGACGCTACTATCGTCCAGGTTAGGGACTTTGCCCTGGCATCCTGCCACGACGAATGGCCCTCTTGGAGTTGGATAACGACCGCTAAACTACTCCAACGGCCCTTTGGCCGAACAGGCTTGTCCGTACTAAGTGATTAACTAACCGTGGGGATGTTTCCAAAGGCCAGAATCATCGTTGCCGTCTGTACTGAGTTCGCAATTAATTCGATGGGATGCACGGCGAAGTAGGTATCATGAAGTATGGCGGAGCACAATAAGCATCCATTTATCTGCTAGCACAATGCTGTTCCGGTAAAATTAAATAACCTTTCATCCCCCTCTGTAAACATTCGAGCTTGATATTTCATCAAACCGGACTGATCTGCTGAGAATGGTATACGTAGGTCAGCAGGTCACCGTTGAGGCTCCTCTTCAAATTACCTATATTGTGTCCGATGTTCAACTTGACGTCCCTTTATCATGTTCTGCCTCACTCGGTTATTCAGATTGAACCTATTCCCTCGGTGACTACGTAGGGCGCCTCTCTAAGGTACTCTTGTGATTCTGCCTTATTCAGTATGTAGGTTGAACGTGCATGCCTCCGTATGGGGCTCTAGTTTCTCTGTGATCAGATCTCGTTTTAATTATTAACGACAGCTCCCCAGGGATCACGGGGGTTCCTTCATGTTTAACTATTCATCGGGAGTTTGAACTATTCATCCAACGAATGTGCAGCGGCCCGGGATGGTTCTCGTGAAATCCTTCCCTGAATCCTTCGCTCTCCTGTCCTATCAGCCTCCGTAGTCCCTGCCTCCCAGAAATAGGTCAAACCGCAATATCTTGAACTGAACGTAATGGTACCTATCGATCGTAAATGTGACCTTCAAGTAGGTATCTACAATACGAGCAAAACCAATATTCCAGTGTAAAATACCCTTTTTAAATTTTTGAGATTAGGTACCTACCTATTTTTTATGGAAGCCAGCTGAATAACTGCTTCATGAGAGCATAGAGGCTGCCAATCAGGAGTCAATAATGACTCAAATATTTGTGAATTTCTATTTTTTTAAGCTTTAAAAATGTGGATTACTTCAATTTGAATCAACAGAAAGTCTACTAAGGATAGAGTGCGCCTTCTTCTTTAAATGAAAGGCTACATCGGACGGGAATGTAAACAATCAACATGAATGCTGGAAAGGGTTGGAACAGGGAAATTCTCGGCTGCCAGAAGTCAAGAAGGGTCGACCGGATTTCCTGCAGAGGCTCTCAGGAGCCCGAGAAAGGGGTTTTCCCGTTTGGCTTTCCGTTTTTTCATCCTCCAACGGAGGGAAACTGACTCAAGAGCTGCAGCAGGGAGTGCCATCCCCTAGCTTTTCTAGGGGATGAATGTGTTTGCTTTCTTATAAAAGCCACATTCAGGTCTAGGATTGCAAATAATCGTACATCGACGTGGAATCCTTGATTTTTACCTCCACAGAATTCACTCAGGGTTCGTTCCATATTGCTCAATATTCGCACAGTGATCTCTTCCAATGCACTGCAAACAACATTTTTACACATTGTGGCAATTGAGATCAATTAATGAGGAATGTCATTTCCGGGCAAATTTGTAAAATAGCTGTCAAAGAGGAGTGTAGTACATCGTTGGTATAAAAGATTAACCCCTCGACCGAATGCTTAATAACAATACTCGTGACGGGATTTTAATTTTATTCCATCAAAGTCGACTCTATTCGAATCTGAGAGATCGGTATTTTATAATGCGAGAAGAAGCAAAAAAATTCTAACTAATGGACAGGCGGTAGTGGAGTTTATTGTTTGTCAAGGAATAACGATGAAACATCGCGAAAACTTGAACTCTCAAGAATCCCCGACGAAGAATGGTGAACTCTTTTCTCAAGAATTTGATAATTAGATTGTGAATTCTCGAGGAAAGTTTCGAAAGTCGCGAGAAAGTTTTCCCAGTTTCGCGGCGATATTGAAATATTAAAAACATCCTTGGAAAATGAAGTTTGTCATAATATGGTAATAGGTGTATTTTGAAATTATTTACGTACACAAGGGACGTCAATGGCGTTTTACAATGCATTTTTAACACAGAAAGCAACAACTGAATCACCCAATTGAACCATGGCTTTGGCTGCTCTGGGGGGAGGGATCTTTGTTGAAACAATCAGCTAAAAAGATTTTCTCAAAAACTATTGCGCTTGAAAACATGAAAATCCTCAAAGGAGAAAAAAATTCACGCTTGTTTTCCACGAACTGAATGCTATAAAATTGATAAACTGCCCAGTCAACCAGTGGCTTCAATAATTCGAAAGGCTTAACCCGGCTTAGGTACATACACAGGAAGGAAGTATCAGTTTTTGATGGCCGACGAATAAAACGGAAGAAGGGTGCTATTGGCATCAGATTACGCCGAAGAAACCCCAACGCCATGTCATGTTAGCCGCGGTGGAGATTTTTACGACCCATAACCCCCGAGAAGGAACTTCGGAAAAATGTGGAGCAATAAAATCGTCAAGGTTGGAAAAGGATGAGCTCTGCAAATGCCGCGGAAAGGCCGAAATACGAGAGCTCTGTGACTGCACAGGAAGGGCCACGCACGTCCGAGCATTGACGGATGGGTGGTTTTTCGCCAGAGGTGGAAATGGATCAGCACAGCCCGGCACCACCATTAGAGACTGCTGAGGTTGATGAATGGATTCAAGAGATTTCCCGCCATTGATACCGAGGACGAGTGACACAGTTTTCCGAGTAGGGTTCGGGGAATCGGTCGAAAAACTATAGGATCATGCGAGCGAATAACGCATTAGGCTATCGTATACGATGCTATAGCATTATGTTAGACAGGTTTCGTTGATTGCTGATGGCAGACGGAACGGGGAGTTCCATGGGATGGAAGTCCAACAATATCGAAGGCCCATAGGATTAAACAACTTTTGGCTACGACTCATGGAACTTTCCGATACATGCGTCAAAAAACGTGTTTCATCACCGAGAGAAATTAAAATTTGAGGTTCAAATCGAAATGCTTGTTACTTGCGGAGTCACATCGCCAGTCAAAGAGTGTTGGATTGGAGTAGGATGACGACTTCGCAGAAAACTCATTTCGATTGGTGAAAAAACACCCTTCTCCGGCGTTTGCATAGAGGCTGTATACACGACCGTATTAACATCTAGATGAAATTCCATTTCAAAGAAGCTCATTTTCTTTGCTCCCTTCTCACGTAGCGGTTAGAAAAGGAGAGCGACGCGTCAGTTTGACGGGGTATGCGAATGTTTCAGGATCGAGGGGCATTGGGTCACGCTTGATGGCAAAGAGACGCTTGAGGTTGTCAAACGTTGCTTTGCAGGGGGTGCTAACGCCCTTATAATTAGCGGTTCCATCAATTTTATCTCCCACATGTCTCACCAGAAAATTGCTTTGCCAAAAATGTCTCGTCGTTTTCTGCCAAAGAGAATAATCTAGCCATGGAAAGTAATCAAAATCTCAATAGGCAAATTTCCAAATTATCCCAAATCGATATTCAGAAAGTTATTACACATTGCTGTAACATTTTGTAATAGGTGCGAGGAGTGTAATAAAGTCACCCCTCTACGGTTATGCCTGTGATAATTCCATAACCTTTTCAACCGTCCTCGCCGACCATGCCTCGCCGCTCGGAAAACTGGCCGTAGATTTACGAGGCGTCCTCCTCCAGTCCGCAACTATTTTATTCCCACCATACCGGTCCATTACACAATAAAAATGTCCACCACTGGCTCCCCCAGTTTTTTCCCTGAATCCTCCCCTGCGCCCCAACTTCGGAAAATGTATCTGGCAAAAGCGTCCTACCCACCCTCGTTTGATTTATGTTGAAATGCAATTACGGAAAATAAGTTCCTAAGGCCTTACCAGAGTGGGAGTTTCTTCGATAGCATAAAAGAGTGTGCAGGGATTTACTAGCAGTTTATAAACGTTATGAATGGGCATATCGCCCTTTTGAGGGGTTATGGGGAGCCAATGCCATGCTTTGGGAAGCGACCAATCCTCTTGAACATCAGTGCAATTGTTCAAAAATATAATAGATCAATACGAATACATCTTCGGTAATACAGCCAGGACATCCGTTTGAAACAATGTTCTTGACATATGTTCAACTCAAACTCATTGATAATGAAACGAAAAGTGATCAATTCATCAAACCGTTATTGAACATGTCATCACCTAATACCTATAGTAAATTGACTCAAGTACCTATCGACTGCTCTTGAACGTGAATGTAAATTAGTGGAACTCGCTTTGAAGATAACCTTGAGGGGTCCCAACAGTGGAAATTATTCCACGAACCCAACCTCACTCCACGATGCAACTCCACTCATCGTGTTCCTCAAGGTTCACCCTTTATTGGTTATTTTAACAAAGTTACGCCTCCGTAATTAGTTCCTTTGAGAGTCGTCTGTCAACCGCTCACGCATTTCTCCCTGCTGGAGCAGGAGGTGGAGCTGTAGTACGTGAAAGCCCTGGAGGGTCCTGAAATTGCCTTTAAAGTTGGTAAAGTTTTGTCCATCTTCGGTGGAAAAATCCAACTGCCGCTTCGGGTACATTGGCTTTGAATTGGCTCCCAAGTTTCGTGATTAAGGATCGTTAAGTTTCTTCCAACCCCCTCCCGCTGAAATCGCCATGTAGGTAGGTATATCGTAAATTGGTAACGATTCCTCTGCTTGAGTAGTACAGCGTCCTACCCGGGGACCCCGTTGTCACTCGGGGTGCTTGATGCGTTTCCGCTAACTGCGATCTCGCCGTAAGCAAATGATTTTTTAAACCCCCGTTCAATATTCCTCCAGACCTCCTCACAAGAAAATAATTCTAAAAAAATCAACTCTACCTAGTTCAAAAGTATTAATTGCTCTCTTGAAACGTATTTGTCGCTATCGTTAATGGTTTCTCTCATCTCGTACTTGTAGCGAGAAATGCCTTCAACCTATAGTGTAGACCACATGCCATATGCATGCAAGTGCACTACCGTTGTGTTAACCTATTTCCACACTGACGCTTTGCAAAGGTATTGCTTTTCCAGTGCGATAAACGTAGTTCGTAAAAGTTAGAACGATCGTTTCAACGGGTCGCTCTATTATTCGGATATAAATGCCCGATGGCTTGGCAGTGTGGTATGGCTACCTACAAAACATTTTTCACGATCAAAAGCCTTGTCTATAAAGTCTAGTGAGGCGTGTTGCTTTACGCGGAAAGATTACAGTAAATGAAGTATAGAGGGCGAGGATTATAACTTTATATGACTCTAGCCTGCAACGGAATGTGGGGCTGAACGGCATTAAAGTTCATCACCGTAGTGTTACCTAAGAAAGGACCTTTCCTGGTGTCTCTATCCGGCCAGAAGCTACCTTACAGCAATTTCTGTATGTATGATAATATTTGTGTAGGTGGAAAGTGGTGTGGGTAACTAGGTGCGGAACTGAAAAGACGTTTAGGTAATTGTTAGGTAATTGTTTAGGTAATTGTTTAGGTTAGTAATATTATTGAATTCGGCATTGAACTGGTCAGAAGACCAGCAGAAGACAGCGCGATCTCTTGGAGCATTAAATAACGCAGTATTCACACTAGCACATTACTTACCATCACACAACCAACCGCCTGCTTGTCTCGACTAGGAGTACCCCCACACTACGGATCCCCCTCCAGATATCCAGAGAAGGCTCCCGAGATCGGGTGGCACCTGTCAACATAGTTTTTTCAACAGCCGAAATAGCTCAGTTGGGAGAGCGTTAGACTGAAGATCTAAAGGTCCCTGGTTCGATCCCGGGTTTCGGCAAACTTTTTTGCCCCGATCTTTTTCAATTTTTCGGGCTTTCTAGAATAGAATGGTATTTTTTACATTTTCTTTTTTCAAATTCATCCTGTACACTACTATCAGCTACGTTCCCTTTGAACTATCTAGTTTTAAATTATCTATGCTTCTACTTTGTCAGGCCTTGGAGTGGTCATCAATCTTCATGTAAAGAAAAACAGAATTATCTGTACGTTTTGAGGACCCAACTCCGGTCTAGTCGCCTAATCGGTGAGATAAATTCCACTTCCTTATGCCTATTATTGGTTATAGGCCACCCTATTATCAAATTTCTTTAAAACTACTTCTCTTCCACTGACATCACATCAGAACTACAGAATAATAGATGCCTAGATGCCTCCCTGAAAGGTGGAATTTACCTATATTGGTAGGTGGAATTTATCTACATAGCCCACTTATTACGAAGTGGATAGTAACATATTCCCAGATCGGAACTCGAATGAATGGCAGCTGGTTCGAAACTAGGTCATAATGGCTTACTGGCTGTCTAAAGACTGCACAGGTTGAAACCACGGGAATGCAAACGCTCCGGGGAACTCGGCAAACTGACCGCAAAACGTCGAAGGAAACGTTTCTGAAACCAATAATAATTTTCAGGTTTGCCTTCCGCAGCCGTACACACACTTCAGCTCTATTATACCACTTTGAGAATTCTCTCTTTTCATTGCTCACCCTCATCCTCAATTTTCTAGATATATATTGAGAAATGGGTTTCCTTTCACCTACTGAGTTATAAATCATCCCACCTTTGTCCCCTTGAGCAGCTTCGTTTCATCTTTTCTCACAACGAGAGGAATTCCCGGTATTTCACTTCATGAGGGCCCCGAGGGCCTTGAATCACGTTCGTATCGTCAAGTAATATTATTATATTGCAGATAATGGCCGGATTTAGCGTTATTGGTCGACGGTCACGTCGATAAGTCATAATTCAATGGCTCTGTAGGTGCCGGTAGCATAACTTATACCCGGTCGTTTTTCAAATATGACCCGCATAATATATACCGACCTGGTGATTTGTTAAGTGGCCCCAAAGATTAGAATGTAGCTGGCCCATCGCTCGTTGCTGCGAGTTATCATCTATTATTGAGTCATAAATGGATTTATGCCGTCTTTTGGATCATGAGCTGCACAAAATTTGTGCAGTCATTTGTGCAGTGTGTCCATTGAAGGACCGACCGTCTTAAGAGGACCTTAGGTTTAGGCCCATTTCATCAAGTGTCGGTTATCCCTAAAATCATTGATTTTCGCCGTTTTCTTGTTTTTACGGCCAAAGTATGGGCTTTATTCAATGACTTGGAAAAAATGACGGGAGTTAAATTTCCTATCAGAGGCATTCATGCGAAACCCTTGTTACGCTGGTATTTATGATAAATCGATAAACAGAGGCCGAGATGCCTAAGGACTTATCTTTTTGAAAGGGAGTTTTTTGATCAAGTCTTGGCCCGGTTCTCTATCGAGTCAAAAAATCTTCCACATGAGCTGACCTTCCTTGGTCAAATGTGAAACCTATAGGTTTAACATAGGGCGAATATTATCGAAAACACCAGGTGAAGCTGAAACAGCCAGAACGTCAGTTGTGTTGTTCCATAGAAATTCACATAAACCCGGTATGAACTTGGAAGGTGGGGGCCGCTGACTCGACTCAGACAAACATTCGGAGGGTTCAGGTGGCTGAGACCGAGTGGGCACATCACTATCCTCATCACTCTCGTAGACTGAGCTCTCGTCACTTTGGCAACAATTGTTGTTGGTTGCTGCAAAGTCTCAATTATTGTTGGTGTTGCCAACTCTGGACGACGTTTGGCGTAACGGCGGTTCGCGATGAATGTTATTGAGGAGGTTGGCTGCGAAACGTTCCATCTCGTCGTTGAAGGAGAACAGACAAAACAGCTGCGGGGATGTGTTTAGGAAATGGGCCCCCGCGGACTTTATAAATAAATTAGAAATTAACTCGCGAGTCTGGCCTGGGGCGTAATGGAGCGGGAGTTAGCCGAGTTGCTATGGTCAGAGGCAACTCCCTTAACACCGGTGTAGCTTTGCAGGTTCAAACTCGCGATCAATTCGGTTGTCATTGATACGAAGTTCCAGTCTCGAAGCTTGCAATTTCCACAACTGATGGGCCAGTATTTTTGTGATCTATCAGCAATTGCTCTGCGTCTGACTAAATTTACCGGCGCATGCGCAGTTTCTTATCCAAGACCACGTTCGGTATTGGACAAAGCTATTCCAACCAATAAAACCTCGCGATCGTATTGACTGGTTGATTGATTGGATCGTATTGAGGAGTATAGTGGGACCTCTGAGCTGGAATCACAGCCCTCAGCGATGAACGATAATTAACAGAGGTGAATGATGAAAAAAGATGAAAATTAGAGAGATTAATGAATCCTCATAAAATCGCTAATAACAAAAGATATAATTAATGTTTTTTTTTTTTTAATTAATGATGCATTAAAAACCTACTTTATTGTGATACCGAAGACGTCAAAATTAGGTATTTCATACGTTCAGGAAGTATTAGAATAGCTGATACGACGAGCTGATGCCATCGCGCGATTGATTTTACGTTGACAACTGACAGAGCTATGGAAGGAAAGGTGTGTTGTCCTGCACACCTTATGTTCCAAAAAGCGACTGGAAGATCAGCTAGGAGGATCGAGACCTGCGATGAAAAAAATTCCTCGAGCATCGAGCGAAAATTAGTTTTGTTTGTCGGGAGTCATGTTCGGAGCTACAGTTTCTCTCATCCTTTCCGGAGACAATGTGCGTGTGCGATTTGGGCCAAAACGTACCGGACCTGGTTATCCGAGTGGTAAAAGGGAAAGGAAAAATACGAAGGAAAACGCATTGAAAAAACTGTATAACTGGGGCAGCTATTGACGAGAGAAAAAGACTGAATGGACCCCATTGATTGGGAAAATAGATAGTCGAATCGGGATTTTTCTCCCCGCTGGTTCCAATCCACACATTTTATTTTCCGGCACGCGTTCATCCTCGAAGGGACAGTTTTTTGCCGGGGTTTTCCGACCGTCGCACGGTTTTTTATACTTATTAGCGGAATCAGTCAGCGTCCGTTTTTCTTCTTCTTTTATCCCAAATTTTGCTCAGTATCGTCGTGTTCCTACCATGAATTCCATAACTGTAATTGGTCAAATTATATTTATTTTTGCAGGGTCGTTATTACTACCTACCTGTAGGCGTTTATTCATGTCAAGCCGAAGTTACATAGACTCATCTTGTTTCGCTGCTCTCAAAGAGATTCTTCCATGATTCGTATCTTTTTAATGGTTGTGGAAACTCATCAAACATACGGCTTTGATGTTGTTACACTAGGGAATTTAGCTGAATCCCAAGATAAAAAAGGCGGATTTCCTGGACGAATAATCTGATAATAATCAATCATCTGTCAAGTTTCCAGGGTTGATCGGTGGGGCTTATGATCAGAACGTAATTCTTGAACCGTTGAAATCTGCTTTGAACAGGCACTTCCCTCAGCTCAGTCTTCGTTTACAGCTGAAACAAAAATTGATCCATGATGATAAGCTGTATGAACTGATCATACGGATCCTTACCGGGGTAGTAAATTATTCAACAAACTCCTCCTGTCAAATCCTCCCGTCTCACTAAATGAGATTACTTACTTGCCATTCCAAAAAACAATCAATACTTCAAATTAACTTGTAACGAGCTTCTCTTCCCCCACCGGGCTCACGTCAACGTGCCATGGCTGCACAGGCTGGGCCCAAGACACAATAGGCCTTGCTTCTCCCCTCCAAATTGGATATCCGGCTGCCAGTAGACGCCCTTCCAGTTTGGTCCTTGGATTTCACGCCTTTGCCCAGCTTTATCCACGTAGCAGATTGCTACTTTGGTCTGATTCTATTAGCAGCCCGCCCTGGGATGCTGTTGAAGACAAACGGCAGTGAACAATGAGCGGCAAACAATATTTCTATCTGCTGTTGTACCCAAACTCAACACGATATAATACCGTGTTAACCCATACGATTGATCAGGTCTCGAATTCTTTCGTCGTCTAAGGATAAGCGTTGGGATTAAATTTAAAACAATCTTGCTGGATCCAAAATAGTATATCTTCAAAGCCAAATAGTGTATGTGACTAGGTATTTTTCTGGAGTAACAAAGCTAACTGAGCTAAGCTGACTTTATTTAACCATTTACAAACTATAAAAACTAGTATAGCGCCCTAGCAGAATAGAAGGTACTGCAATCACTTTAACGCTTGTAAGGCTTTTCTTCTCTCACGCTAAAAAGACCTCGAAACAAAGGATCTGGCTGTTTCATAACGCTAAATCAGTTAGGGTGTCAGGCAACGGTGAGCGCACAACATGAAAGGCTTTACTTTCCCCTCCCGTTTATCAAATTTTACATTGTCTTTCTTACTTTATAAACTTGAATGTTATAGGTGTTTAGCTAGTCGCCTTTTGTGTTGAACAGGTGTAGGAAGCCTGAGCGAAAGACCTTTGCAAATCACCTTCCGGAGTTTGATATATCCGCCAAGAGAAGGGGCATGTGATGAGGTTGTCAGTTACCTTTGACGTCACGCTTTGCGTAACATGTCGAACTCAATTACAGCCCTCTACCCCTGAAATGAGAGGAGGTAATATGGCGGAAATAGGGACAACCAACCCATCCCCTACCAGAAGACTTGCTCGTTCCGGTTCCAACCGTGAATTTCCCAGACGTCTTCTGTAGTTAGCGAGGCTTCTTAATCCTCAATAACTACAAGGATAAAGTCATAATCATCTTCTCCCCTAACCGATTGAGCAATTAGGTGCTTGCTTCCTATGTATTCTACCTACAATGCGGGGGTCTGAGCCTCCTCCGGTCCTGACTCTTGTTTGCTCATCCCTCTGTGTAAGCCTGGCGCTCAAATCTATCGTTCATCGAGTTGCCTAATGTCCTAGTCGATAATGCCCAAATATTTTCGAACGGGACGTAATTGAAAATTTATTATTTCGAGTAGGTATCTTGCATGAAAAAGATTTCGTAAATTACGAATTAGCGAATTGAATCCAACATAATACGGGCCGCAAGCGCAGACCATAATTATTGTGTTCAGAGAAAAAAGGAATTTGGTCCTCCCATCGGTGCCAGGAATTGAAGAGACTCAAAATGATGATGCAATATGAAAACGATATTTTTTCATAGCAGCAATGGCTGAAAATCAGCCTCATGGAATAAACGCACCTATGCTAAGACTGTTCAAGTGCTTCTACCTGTTCCATGATCCTATTTGAGAGAAAATTGATATTAATATACCGTTATGATGAAAACAAGTTGTAATAATATTACAACTTGTATGATATTATCATACAACACTTCTGAAGGTCTAGCTAGCTCCAATGAATGAAAAATATTGGATCAAGCTTATCCTTGTGTTTCACCATCTGCATATATAAACAGCACAGATAGTCGCAACATTAAAGCTTCAGACCAGACCTATGTCTCCTGCTGGCCTTCGCTGTTCCATCCCATTTTACTTGGCCTCTAGCACAAAGTGTGTTCCTGCTTCTTGATGACACAATTCCCGCCCTACGATGGCAACAATTTTAATTACCCTACTTAATATTTATGCTCGGTTCGGTTGACGAGGGTGCCCGGCATTTGCATTTTCTCTACATGAATTCGGCTTTGGACCGTATAGCCCTCTTCTGCTGGCTAGAAACTCGGAGTAGCATTAATTCTTGCACACAACAGTTCCTAAGTCAAATTAGTATGAAATAAATATTCAAACGAACACCTCAAAATCGTGTGTATGATGGAACAAATCGATTGCTGAAAATGCGGTTGTGCTAGCCATTCTTCTCAAAAATTGTTATGCACATTGACAGTCGAGGTTATGTGCATGACTAGTTTTTGGACCGATGGAGGTATTTGTTTAGATCGCAGGTGATGCTCCAGATTTGTATGAATTTCAATTGCAAATCGTTGCACAAGATTTTTTGATCTTCAGACTCAAAAATAAAACAAGGAAAATTTTGATGCCTGGGAAATATTTATGTGGCCGAAAGTCATGAACTTCATTGTAAACGTGAGGTAATAACGTGAAAGATAAACATCGTGCAAAGTGCGTTGAAACTTTTTGCAACTTGTGTCTTAGCAAGTCCAGTACATAAATAAGGAACAAACGTGGAAAGAGGGCAAAGGTAAACAGGCGATCCGATTGGCGGCCCATCAATTACACGTGGGTACTTCACCTGCACGGAGGAGGTGGTGGGGCGCCACTAGGCGGGAGTCAAGAAAGGCGCTCGTACTTGGAGGTCATGGGAGTCAAGTCGTAGATGGGGGAAGTGGGGGAGGGTCCACTCTAATGGTCTCCTGGGGCTGCCTCAGGACGAACGGTCACCGTATTTTTTCTTATCCGCCTTCAGTTCTTGGAACCCCTTCGATCCGGGCCATTGCCTAATACCATCTTGACTCGATTCGAGGGTTGGCTGCATGTGAATGGACAGCCCGAATACCCCTTATTAGGAGCTGATTATTTTTGAAAACCCTTCACGACCTACGAGAACCTTTCCACGCTGTACGAACTGGCAGATAGTTTTGAAATTTCACTGCGATTATTGCACTATTCAGCTATTACACTGATGATTTGAATTATACAATCAAAACAGTAGTAAAGGAGCGGCAGAGAAGGCGAGGGCGGTAATGGCGAAAGCGCTTGGGCAAATGAGGTATTTGAATAAAAAATAACTAATTCATCAAAAGTAATGCCAACATGAGTCCGCATGCTCCCAAATTAAACTTTAATGATGTTTCTAATATCTAGCATTATTTTGAACAAGAACTCACAACATGGGGGTAAGGGAGGCGCAACAAAATGAGGATTGAATTAGCGTTGACCCGACTGAAAGATTCAAGTGCCGTAAAAAATGCAAATGGAAGCCTCGGGCCCATTAGCCATTCTGTGAGCGCAGCGTTAATTTATTTGAAAGAGGAGGATGTCCGTACAAAATTAATATCATGTCGGCCATGGAAATCGGCTCAACCTGTATGGTGAGCACTGGCCCATTTCTGCTACGTAGGCTAGGCTCGTGTACAGCCCATAATGCGTAATGGAAAAACCGTGTTGATTAAGGATTCTCATCAAATTATATAAAGCTGATGTGGAAAAATTACGAGCAAAGTAATCATAGGCATATATGGTTACTGATATTTTTCGCCAGAAAACGGTACAATTCACTTGTATAATATACATATTATGTTTTTTTAACAGCCTAAGCAATTACTTTTCTTGATATTTTTAAGGTGTGACAAAATGTTGTAGAGAACTTTATATGATTTTACTGTAACGGTTTCGAAACACAGCCCACCAGTAATCAGAAGCAATAATGAAAAATGGTAAATTCTACCCTCCTGATAGAAGATCTACAATTGACTAGACGGCAGGCTGTGAAAAGATTGACTATGAAAAGGCAAAATGATGCATCTGTATCTGCATCTGTTTGATTGCAGAGAGCGAACGGTTGGGAACGATTTTCAAAAGTGCTACTTAGTGCACCCTTCTTTTCTTTAGACCCTCTTTAGCCGCTCGGCTAACCGTCCATTAACCGTAATTTGTTGGGAGAAAAAAGACTCGATCGATTCTCAACCTTTAGGCGAAATAAAGGGAAATAATTTAGGAAATAATTCAGATATCGAATAGAGGCTATGAATTCTTCATTGTAAGCAGTAGGTACTTAGTTACCAATTGAATTTTGAAAAACAATTTCTTACAATATGCGTAACCTTGTTTTATCCGGTAACATTTTCTTATTGTTTGTAGAGCTGTGGAATGAACATGTTTGAATGAAAATTAAAAATTAGGTGCCAGTTGGTAGCCCAGAGCAGGACCCCGGGTGGCAGTTGGGTGAATAGAAACAAAAATGGGGAATCGGTAAACTGGCCTTAAATTGAATAATAGGTACAAATTGCTGGAAATAACGGAACTGGGAATTGGGTGTTTTTTAAATTTTTTTAAAAATATAATAATTTCTCAATTCCCTGAAATTTACCCCTTGGATTCCATTTAGAGGTCACTGTTGGCGGAAGTGTAGGAATATCATTCAATAGTGTGACTATGTGATTTCATCCTCAACCTTCATTCAGCTTCAAGGAGACATTGAAGTAAAATTAAAAATGTCAGCTCGATAGGTGAGAGTCGATTGACTGCTTATTGTTCCGACAATCCCTTCCATTCGCCAAGTGCAATCTTCGGCGGTATCGGGCTCGAAAACGGTGATAAGTTCGAGCGAAAAAGCAGTAAAGCCCAAGGCTTAGCTGAGTGCGTGAAAAAGTATGATTCATGATTCGATTATCGGTACGGTTGAAGGTGCTTGGCTGAATAGCGGAGGATTGGCCGCTAGAAGGAGATTTCAGACTCGGAAAACGAGTGCGCGATTTGTTCCCCCACGACTGAGGGGAATTTCCCCCATTCAATTGCTTTTTGACTTCAGCCTAATGCTTCTTCTCTGCATCTGTCATAACTCAACTTCTGAAAGCTTTTCACTTCCAGTTTCGCCTTCCTCGGCAGAATGCAATTTGTAATTTTTCCATGCCCAGCTGCATTATTTTGTAAGATGAACCGTGAAAGGCGAATCTAGCTATAATCTTCTAGACTTTTCACTGGAAAACCATGAAATTTTCACCGATGGCCATTGGAGAGTTTGTTGGTTAAGCAGAGGGCCAAAAGTTCAAATCTAGCGCCCTCCGGGTTGATAGCACGGATTTAGAAAACCACTTATTTTGTGCATGCCCGTCGGACAGTCCTCATGATGTTCGCATGTCTTTTTTCACCCGGACAGGTATCAGCGTGGTCTAGTTGAAAGGTTCTTTCCAAAAAAAAAAGAGAAAAAGCGAAAAAGTCCCGGCGCTGAAAATCACGATGAATAATTGACGGTCCACTTCGCTCCCTTACTTCATCACTCGCCCAACGAAAAAACCTTTTCATCGCAAATTCAATCATCGCCGAGGTGAACTACCCTTTTTTGGTAACCGACCGCCACGGCCGTGGACCTCGCATTTTTGGTCCCGCGAGTACGTAATAAAATAACGGCATTTGAAACCGCTGGAACATGACGAGAGAATTTGCAGTCCCTAACGAGTCGAGTCCAGCTCGGGCCGACCGATTCATTCGGGGCTTTTTTTTCTGGAGTTGCGATGAATCCAGAATTTTTCTATAGCGAGTTGAGCTGTTCGAAATTTCACTAACGATCGTTGAGGATTATCAAGGATATAAATTTCTCCGAGCAAATATGGAAATAATTCTCGGACCCAACATGCGATAACTAAGTACGTATTGACGTAAGCACCGTTTTCCAAAGAATTGACTGAAAGGGAATCGTTAGCAAATTCATTTTCGACATCGTTGGTTTGGAGGTTTGAGATAAATGGTGGTCCTGAGAGTTTCTGCAACTAGAAAGTTAATCTTGAACGGCAGCCTGAAAAGTCCAAATATCCTTTGATGATACATCATCATGTACTTGTATGTACATGTAACTACCTAAAGTAGTTAAAAGTATTGTATCATCATTAACTTTGTTCCCTCCCTTTTCATTTCCATATATGAAGACTAAATGGAAGTATCACCTAAAATTGGAAACATGACGGAGCGTCCGAAAAAAAGTTTACTCATTTATTTACTTTTACTTAGAACAACTTTGTCAACAAGTGCCTATGTGTCCTTCTTTGAGCATATTTACAAAAAATGCAGTATCTCCCTCGATTCTCAGCCTTCTTTAAAATTTCCTGAACTGGAAGGTTCTTCTTCATCAATATGTTCCTTTAGAATACGGGTATCACAGTACTTCCAACATACCATTCGTAACTCTTATTATTTTCCATCTTATTTTTTTCTGGCAATAAAAAAGAACCGATTTGAGGGTTCTTGGTTTTGAAATCTTTGTTTTACCTAGCAGAAAACGGGCATATTTTTTTGTTTTGGTAGCTTGACGTATTTCAATTTCAGGAGGCCTTTAAAATTTGCATAAGGTTTCCTTGGTGCTTTTTATCTTTATTCCCATTATGAGCAATCAAATGGTATAGTTCTGCTCACAAAACACGATTTCTCAATACTCTGTCGTAAATAGTTGGTGTTGTGATGTAGAAGTCTTTTGTCGCCATTCAAACACACCAAGGTAACTCTGCCTACCCTGTTCTTTCCGACTTGACAATGTTCACCCTTTACAAGGAGGAGAGGGAACCATAAACAATAATTTACGAGGATGGTCCCAAAGTTACGACGCAGAGACAACGTTTGGGGTCTAAAGCGCGACTCGAGTTCGGCAAAGGGAAAATGGACGTGGGTTTGAGGGAAAGGAAATCTGTGGGAGATCGAGGGGAATACTCGACCCAGGTCAAGCAAATTTACATGATTAATAAACGACCGGCTGAGGTAGGTAATGAGTTCCTTTTAACAATCAATTTCCCACCGAAATACGATAGGTCGTTCCCGTCGTGTGTCGTTATACAAACGATTCAACATTGCGAATTTGCACCAGATCAGTTGAAATTTTTGGCTACAA
Organism: Nesidiocoris tenuis; assembly: GCA_036186465.1. Classification (NCBI taxonomy): domain Eukaryota; kingdom Metazoa; phylum Arthropoda; class Insecta; order Hemiptera; family Miridae; genus Nesidiocoris; species Nesidiocoris tenuis. Next base: position 10,084,663 of record AP028912.1, on the reverse strand, counting down.
AAATACTCGGTTACACCTCATGAGCACTGTTGCAATCGCTTAAGAATAGAGACTGCAGGTTTGGCGTGATTTTTGGATCAAAATGAACGAGTAACTTTTCAACGTATCCGCAAAAGAAATTGAAACTATCGATTAAAATTCTTTCAGATTTGACTCTCACAACTTGCACCCTATAATTTCCAGATGAGGCTCAACAGTGGAGCGTGGTATCATGGCACATCAATCAAACAAACAGCCTCCCATGCCCACTCACTATCCGATTGCAGGATGTTGCCGTGGGGATGACTATGGGTACCTATGTGGTATTGAACGCCAATGAAATTTATTTGAGCTGTTAATTGAGTTATCACAATCAATTAAAACAATGAATTGTCTTGGTCAGAGAACCAGCAATCGGATAGTGTATGGGCAATGTATGGGTGTATTAGGCAGGAATTTTCCATACAACAGTTGAAGTGCGTACCATGGCATGCTGCTGCGAACAAGTTTTCACCACGCTCTGTCGAACAAGGAAAGAACGATGTTCGTAGAATGCGGTTGACGGTCACGATTCAACTCAACTTTTCTTCACAGCGAAAGCATTAGGTTTTTACAATCCTGTAACATCCCTGCTCCTGCAGTGAGAAAGTTGCAAGTTTGTAATTAATACAAGCGGCCAGTTCTGGGAGCTGTGCGGTTGACGCTGAGCCCAGCAGTAAGGGAACAACTCAAACTTCTTGCTACATCCAGCACATTCCCTCTCCAAAGCGGGCTGACCACCCTTCCCAGACCTTTATTTCGTGTCCCGTAAACCGTTACACTGCCTACAACAACTCTATTCAGACGTGTCGTCACTGCCTTACTACCCTCGGTTTCATTATTATGAACTTTCCTCCTTTATGCTCATTCAACATAATCCTCCAATCTGGCTCCGTTTCAATCCTTAAAAGTTCTATCGTCTCCAATTACATTGCAACTTTTTGCACGGGAAAATCTGATGAACGAAATTCTTCGAAGCAATTTTCATAAGATCAATTGACTTTTTTTATTGAGTTTTCTCAAGTTTAAGGAGAGGTGGGGAAAAAGAGGAGATGGAGAAAACGGAAGGGGAAGACGAAGGAGAAGGGAGAGGAAGAGGAGAAGAAGAAGAAGAATGCTTCAATTGCCAAAAACATAATTATTGTGTTTTAAGCAATGGTCTTCAATTCAGTTCGCACTTTGGAAGAATGGGGAGAGCATGAGCCTCCCCAAAGTGGCCATTCAATTCTAAAATTCCAAATAAGAAATTCCCGTTAGCTCAAAAATTTGGGAACCATCTCCTGAAAAATTGCATGAGAGCGAGAGCTGTCTGCGTCCATTTATGCGAATTGGCACGTACAGGCGTAGATCTAGATAGGAAATTCGTTTCGATAGCCTTGAGAAATGGAATTCCATCGGGCCGACAAAAGGTATACGGAAGTGAACACACAAGAAATGACTATGGGAAAATAAGGTTGAAAAAGGGGAAAGTCAATAGCAGGCCTCGTCGTGTATAAAAGGACGCCAGGAATGTGGCCCGGACGGGAATGGGAATGAACGGTAGTTGGCCAACCCCCTGCCAACCCCTAGACGGAAACGGCCTGGAGGGCTGACGACAAGTGCGTCGCTTAAAGGACGGAAACGCAGATACGATAGGACAGGAAGGAATCGGAGGAGGTCACCGAATAAAAGTGAGTGGCAATCGAGAGGACATCGGCTACCGGGAGGAGCCATCCACAGCCACAGGTCACCACACGTTCGGATGACAAAGTGGCCTTTTATGCCGATCCGTTTCTGTTTATCCGCCAATTCTGAGCTTTCCTGTCCTATAGGTAGAACGGGCACAAAAAAGATGAGGAAACCGGAGCTTTCACCGGAGGCCAAATAAATTTGCAGCTGGGTGCTATTGGTCGGGAATACCCCCAAGGTGCGGGTACATAAATGTAGTAGTCTGCATAGTTGGGTGATCAGCACCTAAGCTGAAAGTGGTGGGATCAAGAACTGACCATTTTCAAGCACGTTCTTGAAAAAACGATCGGCTACTGCCCAGTCACAAACAATTCAATGACTTTTCCACATTTTCACATTTCAACATTTAACATTTCAGCCTAATCAATTTTTAAAGCTGTCAGTATGGATCCAGCTTGGCCAAGAAGAAGACAGAGGTCTTCTAGAGAAGCCAGAAAATTAGAGCTTTCAAACATTTTCCATTTTTTCAGGCACCTGTTGTAGCAAAAAATGCTTCTCTTGGTGTAAAATAGGGGAACCAAGGATGGTCATGGTTGCGGGTTCCACAAATTAAGAGCCCTTCTGGATGGAATAGAGAGCTCTTATACCTATTCATTAGAAACACGATTATAATACCCCATTAGCCGCTTTACATTCGGAGATGATGAAAACCTTCGCACATAAACACCCCCAAAGCTGAGCGTTTTCTTCATTTCCAGCTTAGTCTTCCAGCTTTTCGGGGTTTCACAATCCGGGATCACATGGTGATAATGCTGAGGGTTATACTGCTTACTAAAACTGTAGAAGCGAGAAACGAGGTTTAGTGGGAAGAGGTTTTAACGTTTTGTAGATACTGCCTCATTAAAATTCTAGTACCCTCGCCTAATACCGAGATAAGGCCTACTGGACATAAGAGAAAACAACCCCAGTTCCCTTTACTGCGTCTTTACAAAAGGTCTTTCAAGCGAATGAATAAAAAGATCTTTCCTTCGCGAAAATCTCTACTCTTCATTAGAAATTTTTCCATGGAAAACCCAGGGTATACCGTTCTTTGAGCTGGAACGTCCACAAAGCTACTAGGCCACTCCATGAATTTGATGCTTACGGAGTTTTTGGAATGAATAAACATCAAGGGCTGGTTTATCAATTAATTTTAATCTCAATTATACGAGAACGCTTTTGCACTCAATTTTAGCTTGGAAATCTTCTCTGTAAATCTAGATTCAATTGAATTGATTAACCATCCGTCAGAATGGTGGAACTAAGCAAAAAACGGAAACAGTTCGGAGAAGTTGTTCGTGCTTTTCGCTGGTTGCTGCGGGCGTTAATGGACAAGTGCATCAATATAATCAAACATCTCAAAATAATGATCGTCCATCCTTTTCAGGACCGGACGAAAAATCTGAACAGCATTCCAAGCATGAACCCATCCTGATTAGATCCTCCTCCAAGCCATGCAATATGTTTATGTCGGCAGAGGCTATACCACGCGATATTGTTCCTTTGCATTATTGGGTAGTATTAGGTAGGTACTCGTTGTTTGACTACCTGCTATTTGTGAATTATAGCATGAAAATTTCCGTCGCATTTTAAAATTACAATAAGTTAGTTGTTGCCTTAATTAGTACAGCTTCTTGCTCTGCAAGTAAGAGTGAGAGGACCCCAAAAGAGAATTACTCGAATTACAGCCTTCCAGATCCGCTGAGAGTGAATGGTAAATATTTGACATGAACTTCCTCGGGATGCGGATTGTCCCTCTAATGTAACGTTGGAGCTGTTTGTTCCTTAGGCGACTACATGTTACATGTCAAAGGAACCCTGAGGTAGGTACCTCCGTCGGCTGGATATTTGGACAATCTTGGTTCAAGATGGCGTCTACATTAGCTCCTGCGATATGAATGAGAAAAAACCCAGGGGAGGTACGGGCGTGGATTCCAAAGGTAAGCCGAGTAGAACGAAGGTGATACACTGTTCTCGCTGGTACCTACTTACCTACGATTTTCGAATTGTGACGGTATTTGTATTGTTGAACCAGGGGCAATCAGTTGGGTTGGTCTGATATTATTACAATGAGCGTTTGTGTCATCTAATTCTCCCAGATGCAATGTCATCGTATATTATCAACTAAATCTAAAATAAAATTTTGAAGTTTTATCTACCTATGAAATACGATGTGGAAAGTGGATGCGACATCAACTCTTGTGGTAACAATGTGAACAATGCTGGAACAACGCCAACTTTACTCAAGATAGTACACAGAGAGATGATGAAATTTAATTGGTTTATGCAAGTAGTAGTATACCGACAGGTAGTTTATGTAAACATACTATTGCGGCACTTCAGTTACCTCCGGCAAGAGTCGAAACTTGAAATTGTCTCAACTAGAAATAGAAGAGTAGATGTATTGATATAGTGATACTGGAAATATAGAAGTAGAAGACTATCAACTCAAGACTCAAGTCTCAGTGAGTCTGACGACTGACCTTTCCTTGTGGAGCGTCTGCCTCATTCCCTCAAGGAAGTTTCTTGTATCGATTTCCGCTCTATTTCCACTTCCACGGACTCCTCTGCTCAGGTAGTTCAGTCATCTGTTTAGTTTACTCAAGAGAGCAAAACTAACACCACCAAGGTTTCCTTTCCAGACTCTCCCATCTCGTGGATCCCAGTTTAATTCAGTAGTATCACTCTTCTCAGGCGTTTCTATTTATATAATAAAGATGATGTTCAAGTTTTATTTATGGTAGCAGGTATATAGGTACTCTCATTATCGGCCTCAATTAATTATTTTACTTGTAAGTTTTAATCGAATCTAATCGAATTTCTGAGTTTTGTTTAGTCTGCCGTCGCCTTAGAGAACTTCTAGTTTCCTTCAAAAACTCACGACATATCATCATCATCATCATCACCACCAGCCATACGAGCAGCTCTCGTAACCACTAATACTAATTCTATAGGTGTCCAAAATCAGTGCAATTCAAATACAAATCCTTCGGTCGTCGAGCAGGGTCGCACTTGAAGCAACCGCGATCCATTAACTTCCCACCGCGCACTCGAATGGCCTTAACTTAAACCTCAGAGACAACCATTGCGGAGCTGTCCGAGTGTCCAGCCGTCTGTTCCATTTGGGAGGACTGGAGGTTTAATTCAATGGAGGGAAAACGGCAATACCTCTTCCCTCCTATCGGACGGTTTTAATCCTGTTAGACCCAAAAGGTAAGATTTGCTATTCTACGGAGTTAACTAAGGGAAAGGATAACGCGTTTATCCCTTTCGCAGCGGAGGAGCCAGTCTCCCCAGGTTAGTCCGGAGTCTTCCTCAAGGGAGAAGATTAACTGGACCAAGTCCCGCCTTGATCTCTCACTAAACCAGGAAGCTTTGGGGAAGGGGCCGGACTCCACAGCGATAATTGAGAAGGAAGTGCAGCGTTCGTCCATGAAGGACAGGGCGAAGACATGGACACGACACCAACACATTGACCAGTACTCGCACCCCTGAACCAGAACTACCAATTCCGTTCAATTTAATAGATTAGCGTTACTTCTCACGTCCCAGCGGCGTCACTTCCTTCTTCTCAATTTCGTTTCTCCCCCTTAGCTCGAGTATAACTCAATAATCAGGACACATGCCGCAACGGCCTAGACCTTCCCTACCTTCTATCGTGGAATAAGTAATCACATTGTGCCGAGGCATAAAATGTCGAAGTTTCCTGTGAATTTGAGGAAAAGAATGTTCTGATAGGGATTGACAAATCATCCAATTTCAGTATTGATTGATTAGCAGCCCGAGTCCCAAACTTTGTATTTTAAACTTCAATTTTAACGTACCATTTTTACAAAATTAATCTGCCATGACCTTCAAACCATAAATATGACCCAAATACCAAGTCAAGTGAGTTGTCAATCAAATAAAAGGGTAAATTTGAACTGTCATGCCCGGTCAGTGGTTATAACGGTGGATGATTGGTTGATAACATGTATTCGGAATGTGGAGTTATGAAGATCACTGTTGGTGTTTCAGCGACAGAGTTGCTCTGCATCATCAAGAATATTACGTCGTAGGTACCTTGTCCCCCACTCAGATGTCCTCACTCCGATAGGCGATTTCACCATTTCGCACCATTTGATTCGAATGCCCACCATGCATTTACTCGATTCTCACATCGAATCCATCAAGTACTTGAATCATCGCTCGCGGAATCGCTGAGCTCGTCATCGGGGGAGCCATACACAAAGGCAGCAGACAAGTCCTGATAGGTAAATCACGAGGGGAGCTGGAGTGGTGGTAACGGGTTGGATTACTCAGCCGCTCGTTTGTGATGCTCGTTAGGCTTGTGTAGTACTACTATGCTTCAGAATGTTGCCTACTCTCGGTATACCGAGATAGGGGGTATACCGGTATACCCCTATGGGGGCGGGGGTGGTCGCGAATGCGGGGTTGCGAGTAATTCCTCGCCTTTAATATGGAAGCAACGGGCACCCAGTCCGAAGAGGTGGCAATTCGTTTCATTGATGAACCTTGTTGGATTTCAATCTAATCTACCTATTGCACGTTAGAGGCCGAGTGGATTGTGTAGATTGACATAAATGTGCCATATGCAAATCAGGCTGGAATTGCGTCAAGATGGCCAAATTCTGTAAAATGACTGAGTATGCTTTTGCAATTGATATGATAAACAGGTCCTTATAGTTCAACTCACATCATCATAAGAAGGGGGATGAAGTAGATGATCGAAATGATACTTTTTCCAAGGAACGATATAAAACCTTTTGTACAACTTTTCTTACGCCAGCACAAAAAGGTCGGTTTCAGCTTTTCAGCCTCGAATGTAGGGCATGCACACGAACGAAATATGGCCGATTACGTTCGTTATGACGTCAAAGAGCCTAGGCTTGTCGTACTCGATGCCGGAGATCACAAGACCCGTGGAATACGCTGGAGGATTTTCTTGATCCTGGCCTTTTACGGACGGACAAGCTCGCAAAGCCTCTTTCCGTGACCATAAACATCATTACTCCTATACATCACCCACTACCTATATGTTTTTACATTGCACCGGTGGCTAAACACAGAGTGAGCGAGCATACGAATAATAGTCCTCCCACATCATTGTTAGACCCTTTTCCCTGAAAAGCAATATACCTATTACAGTATACTGCAAATAATTACTATCTATTTTTATTTCATTTTATCTTTAGATTGAAAATTCCTGTATGTTTCCACGAAAAGGCTTTCGAAATTATCTCGAACCATTCACAATTCGGTAGAAAACGACATTTTTGATGAAACGATACCTACTTTTTATCGAATGAATTTATCTGCCAATATGCCCGAAGCATTTTTTCTTATTTAAAAGCATCTACTTCAGGTACACTCATTCCTCTCACTGCGCTTAATATTTAGAATGAATGGGTTTTGAGTGTATGGAAAAACGAGTTATACATTATTCCCGTATGTTGCGCTGTACCTCGTGAAGCTGGAAGTGTGAAGTGAAAAACGTCTAGAAAGCCTCTCATGAAGATTTTTCAACGTGATACACAAGCATCGTAGTTCCATCAATTAAAGCCTAGTAGTTCATTCAACGACCTAATTACTCTTCAGCTGCAGTATTTTCACACTGGACTGAGTACAATTCCTGCAGCCATTTTCGACAGATAAGAGAGGAGTGGTATGAGGAGGGGGATAGCTCAGTTGGTAACGTCCTGTTCGTTCCAGAATGGAAGTTCCGCTTATAAAAGTGCACTTACACCGAGCGGTTTGGAACGGTTCGTTAGCCTTGCGTTCGTTCGAGTTTTACCGCCCTCGTCATAGTCACGGGCCGCTATTTCGCCAACAGTACGAGAGGCAGAGGATATAACACCCGAAACAGATGATAGAGATAGAAAGACCTCGGTGTACAAGCGATACAAAAAGGGATTTAAAGAGGCAGCTAGAGGAGCTCGTCGGGTTTTTAGGGGCGTAATAAACTAAACAATAAAACGGGAAGTAGGGAATAACGCTTAGGCGAAGAGAGCTGTGACAAGTACCCGTCAAGTGGAAGCGGAAGAAGGGTGTCGTTAAGGGCGATCCAATGAGTCACTTGGTCCATCGTCAGGCCTGTCACTTTGTCATAGTAACTAACAAGTAGATAGGTTCCTTTACAGTAACTTCAGAGTACGAAATTCCGGTTTTTCGACCACCGCTGCTCCACGGAACGGAATATTTTCCTAATTTGGAGTATAGAGGTCTTTAGCACTACTACGACACTACGAAACTCACACGACGTTTTAGTAAGTTTACCTATTTACCTCATACCTACACTTACGCTCCTGGAACAAACCCATTATGTCATGACTGGATGTACAGAGTAGAACACAATGTGCTCCAATCAGAAGCTTCCCAAAATAGCCTTGATCAGCTCCCATGGAACTCATGTCCTACCGGATCTTCATGTTGTGTTCGAAGCAATTCAATAGACTAGGTACTAATCTATTCCCGAGTCGTAATTGTTATAATAATGCATTAGTGGATCCTCGTTCTAAACTAGATCTCTAATGGCCTGGACGATCGATCTCTAATCAAACAAAACATAACAAACACGGATGTAATCTAGTTAGGATGCTCTAAGCGCAAGAAACAGGAGCCAATCGTCAATAGTCGGCAGTCCCTCGGAGGTAAATTACTCTCAGAACCTAATCCCGGTTGTCAGGCAATTATGGTAATTGTGTCTGTTGATACGAGCGCGAAGGCCGGGCCGATTCGATCGGGCTGAACGTCTCTCGCGGGAATAGACAGGCACGGACATGTTGAATCAGCCAGATCAGCAGTTGGCTGGCAAGTCTTTGTCACGTCGTTTACCGCAGCAGCCACAAGACATCAACGCGATTTCCGAACGAGTTTTATTGTTCAGGAAGCTGTACAGACGGGACAGTGAACTTTCAAAACAATGGAAATTCTAGTAATTCATTAACTATCAGTTTACTATTTTAGTAAAAATTAGTTTTCGCGAATTTCACCTTGCAGTTTTAGCACCCGAGTTGCATCTAGCATCTATAGCAGGGCGACGATTTTTTCTTCAAAAATAATAGGGCATTATTTTTAAATTCTATAGGAAGAAAACTAACCCATGATGGCGTCATTGCAGATTAAAGTCGGCCACTTACTATCCGACTGCTAGCAGTTTGAGGGGCGATGATCATTGGAACGTGGCTTGGAAACGCCCATAAAATTCATTCGGTTGAACGCCGACGCCACCTTGGCCAATCAAAGCAATACATTTTCTTACTCCCTCCACCAGCAATCGGATACTGTATGGCCGGCTTTGGGCGAACACAAGGGCTATGATGCTCTAGTGGCCTTATAATGTAGAAGAAGGTTGACCATGATCGCTCGTCATTTTCAGATAAGCCTGTATCAAGGTAGCGGTTGAATACCGTCATGGTGGTTTTGTATCTCAAAAATGCCATATCCGTCCCCGCGAGCCGAGAGTCAACACAGAAAGGATCGAGATGAGTTGATGCGAAATGGTTCACGCATAGGGGATGCTGGGTAGGCTCGTCATTTCTGATAAACCCTCCATTTTCTAGCCATCCTCAATCGTCCTACCTTCACCCTCGTTCGGTCGCCATTATCTGACACACAAAACCGAGCTACAATTTTCAGCCTCCCCAGCAACACGCCGCTATCTCATAAATCCGTTAACTCCGTCGGGCCTATCTCTTTCTGCCACGGCCCTGGTGCCTGTCCTTTATCTAACCTTTATTTCTCGGTTTGCGCTACGCTGGAAGAGTATTTTTCCGTTGTTTATCCCGAGAAAATAAAAATTACAGCCTCAGAATAAAGGTGCCCGCCTGTTTTACCATGAATAAATAACTTGCTGAACTTAAGCGGCTGAAGTCAGTCATATCCTGTGCAGGCGATTGAAAGTTATATGCTCCCGCTCAATTCCTTTCGTTCTTAAGAGCACGTACGCAAATTTTAGGTACTTTTTCATGCTATTTTTTGCTCTTTTTCTATTGATCAACCTGTGTCATTATTCTAGGTTAAATATCTTTTACACTTCAACATTTGTTGGGGGTTTTAAATGGGCCAGGGAGTTTAAAGTACAAATCTGCCATCGCATGACTGAACTGCAAGTTGTTTAATTTTACGAAAAACTATACCTACTTAATGCAAGTCATCGTGTGCGTTGTAATAATCATGTTTCTCCAGGGCCAGTGAGCGTGAAAAAGTAACGACCTGGCAAACACAAGGATCAATAGTTGGAACTTTGCCACAAAAGTTTAATTGGGTTGACTGTGCTGGTTTGCTTCTCGTGAGCAGCCTCATTGCGGAAAGAGTAGATTTTTCAGTTATGTACCGGCTCACCTAATAACAATGTAGAGCCTCGCTGAAAATATACTGCTCCTGCCTTCTCCCTCTCAAATCAGTATTATACGCCCTGGTTTTGTTAAAAGATTATCAGATTGGCACTTATTTCATTTTCATGATATCTTCGACCTATTTGTGAGCCTTTGTCACTGAATGCCTTTTACGGTCCAATTTATTGTTATTCATCCATTCAATGACATTCAATTAGTATTCGGTATTTTTTTGAAATCGTCAAGCCTCTGGCATTTTTAAGGCATTTCCACGAGTGATGACAATTTTATCCACTTTTTCACACCCGCGCTAATGAGTTCTACGAATTTTATTGATATATTTTTTAGCATATGAATTATCCTGAGATGCTGCTAAGTTGATGTTGCCTGCGCATCACATAATGGTGCCTGCATGTAGCCTGACATACAGCACATCAATAACCAAAGTTGCCTATTTTGTGTATTAAGTAAGACCGTTATGTATACCAACTTGGGATTCTCAAGCAGGGTCGGTTTATTTGCAGCTGCCAGAACATGAATCTATGATTGAAAAAACGCTGCTAAGTAGATTAGTGACATGGGTACATTATTTGTCTGGGTACCTCAGAAAATAAAGTTCAAATAGTTGGAGTAGGTCGGTTTATCATCATATCATTTGTGGAGTAATGGTCAATCGTGAATTCAATTATGCCGAAAAGGTACGTTTTCACAATGATAATAAATAGGTAGGTATAAAAAGAAAATACCTGGCGGCTGCTTTCAAAGAAATATTTCCTGAGGCCTGGCGGCAAGAAGGCAGCCATTTTGTTAACCGCGTTAACAGGTGACAACTGTTATCAAGATCCGCCCAATTAACATAAGCTGTCCAATCCCAGCTTCACACTTTCAGTTTCTAATAAATCTGAGCCAATAGACGACGAAAGAGCCGGTAGGGGTAGGGGAAGTCCCCTACTTCCCCACCCTACCAAGATCAAGGGTGGGAATGTTACAGCCGCCATTTCGTATTCCTCACGCCTTGAACCGATTGGAACATGTGCCGTGAACCCATGAAAACTGCAAAACCGCAATTTCAGCAGTGTCACTGCCCCCAAAATTGACCCTGTTGACCAAAATCTCGAAAAAATGCCAAATTTCATGTTTCATAGTCAATATCTAAAGATTCCCGCCAAAAAACCCCGAAGTCAAATCCATCATTTTTTTGAAATTTTTCCTAGGCTAGGACCTTGGATTTTCCAGCTGAAATCGGTTTTTTTCATTTTTCTTAGTCCTGGAGAGTTGTAGAAAATTGCGAATTTTTTGTGTCATGTACCTGCCCAAAACCTACTCAAAAATATTTTTTGGAATTTTAACATTTTTTTTAAAGGGTCAAAAAAATATTTTTTGTTTAGGTCAAAAATTAGTCTTTAAACCAGTTTTTGATTACTAAACCCCAATCGATTTTGACTTATAGGGAGTGAAAAATGTGTAAAAACCTTCAAGGAATCCAACGAGCTCAAAAAATTCAAAATCGGTTCAGTAGGACCCCCTCAAATTGCCAAAAACGCGAAAACGCAGAAATCGCATTAAGAAATTCAAGCCAAACCGATTCAAAAACCAAATTTTCGAATTTTTTCGGAAAAACCACCCTATCTTATGGTAAATCAAGCGAGAAACACGGGAAAAATACTCAAAAAATTCTAAACCCACGGCATCACCTTCAAAATTGAGATTTTGTGTTTTTTCAAAAATATACCCTAATTATGCCGAATTGGACCCGTTAACCTTCTCCGATCGGATTGCCCGGACAATATGCCTCAAGTTGGAGCAAACCACAACTTTCAAGACTAATTTAGTCAAAATCGGATCAGTATTTCAATACGAAGTGGCTGGACGAAATTTTTGGCCAAAATTTCGTCCGTCCACTTCGTATCGAACCCCTGATCCGATTTTGGTGCGGTTGGTCCTAAAAGTTGTGTTTTGCTCCAACTTGAGGCATATTGTCAGGGGAATCCGATCAAAAAATTTTAAGGGGTCGAAAACCCAAAAAAAACTGTTTTTGAGATCATGACTTTTTTTACATTTGATCGTTTTTGAGTAGTCTAGAGTTGATTCAGAGGATTCCCTTATAGGAGGTGCACGTCACAGGAAAATTTGCTAAACGCTCGTTTTTTTTTTTTTGAAATCGGACCACTCCTTCTATGCGTTTTGCTGCTGACGGCGTACGGCGTACGGCGTACGGCGTACGGCGTACGGCGTACGGCGTACGGCGGACGGACAAAAAATTTTTATTGCAGATTCTTGTTCTAGAACCTCTGAAACGTGAAAGAACAAATTTTCAGGGGGTGTTGTAAAAAAAATTTTCTTGAACAATTAGGTACATAGGTACATTATTTCTGGAAATAATGTACCAAAATAATCGGCCCCCTCCCAAATCACTCAGGACTAATAAATCGTTTACTGAAGATAGAAATTCAATGTATTAAATTAAAATAAATAATAAGAAAGGATAATAATAAATAAATAAATGCGCGTCTTTCAAATGAAATAAAATGTTTCTCTGCCTCAGAAGAGCGGTTGAAGGGATTTTAATATGCCTAGGTTCCGGTATAAATACAACAAATTTGTTGATAACAATTTTTTCTAACGTCTCAGACACGGTTTTTTGTTTTTCCAAAACATTGCCAGGCCGGATAAATACTGTGTAGTGGTAGTTGGATATGCTATAGTGTGATATGGGTTCAAAAGGCTGAAAAAAATTAGAAAAATTAAGCACTAAAAACCATGGCACGCACACACATATTACACATACGACGCGTGAATATCATTGCTATCTTGTCAGTGGCAAAAAGTTAACGCTGCGGACAGGATTCGAACCTGTGCGGGTAGAACCCATTGGATTTCAAGTCCAACTCCTTAACCGCTCGGACACCGCAGCCGGGTTGGGGAAGAGCGTTGGAACGAAGCTATATAAACCCAGCCTGCTCTGAGCCAGCGCAGAACTCGGTGCGCACCTTGGCCTATCTCGAGGGGCGCTGGTGGTGGGAGGCGCTGTCTATTCAGTCGCGAGGTCACACTCGGCGCTCAGCAGTCTTGTCCGCAATTGTAAACTCCGTGCTCGCATATTCGGCAGGGATTCCAGCCATAATACGTTCAGTTCTTAAAAGAAGTCGCCAAAATTACCTACCATTTAAGATCCAATTCTATGAAGCAAAACCTTGCCTATTTATAGATAGATCCCAGGAGGGCGTAAGTTAGGTGGTTTGGAAAAATAGTTTCAATGAGCTTTTCAAGCAATAACTAAAAAGTAGGTAGTTCAAAAACAAAATAATGTAATAATAAAAATTAAAAAAATAAAATGTTGCTACACGTCAAGATCTATGACTTTAACAAAGCCTGACATGATGAATGGGTTCTTCTGACACGATTATGCTGAAAGGGTGGACCAGCAAGGGCCACAAAAATTCCAGGGCTTTACGAGAGACATTGGAAAACGCCGTACCGGCATTCTCGCACCTCGAACACTATAGCCCGTATCACACGACAGACCGACGCAACGTACAGACCAGCGTACGGACCACAGACCCTATTCTCTGATTGGCTGGTTCTATGAATATACATAGTGAACATTTTCACTTTTGCACACCTGCATCAATGTTTGCTATTCATCTATGGAACCTTATTTCTAAGAAAAATTATCAATGAATTTGCAGTTAAAAATTACCGAAGTATCAGTCTGTCCAGACGGTCTGTACAGAAGTACGTCGTGTCAGTTTGTCGCGTGATATGGGCTAAAGGCGGCTTTATGGTGAAAATGTATTGCCAGCCTGAAAATTGCCTGATTATGTTCTTTTTTCTATTGTTGAATAAAAATTATTTATAAAAAATGCAAAAATGTGTAGGTACATAATCTAGAAGGTAGGAGGCATATCAGGTAGGCCTACCTACTTATTGTTAAAAATAATCTCGTAGCATTATCTCATCCTTTAATGATCGATACCTAGATAATAATCATCACTCGTGGTAAAACTTTTCATGAACCCTTGCCATAGATTCTGCATTAGGTTCTGTTGTTCTCATCGATACAACAACATAGAATTCCTACTTATTCTTTCTTTAGTTTATGCAGGTATAATGGAACTTCCGGAATAAAATCCACGATGCTATTATTGAATACGATAGAATAATGGATAATAGGATGAGAGCAGCACAAAGAGATGTTTTCTGGGTACGAGGCTGAAAGGAGGTCGATGCTTCAGCGGTTTCAGCTATATCGGTCCTAATCCTATTTAAATGTCATTACTTGATGCTTGGAAAGAGAGCAGACCTCGGCGATATTGAGTGCAAATCGGATTGCGAAAGACGGAATCGACGAGTGCTGGAGGAGGGGGGAACGGCGTGAATTTGAGGGGAAGAGCATCTTTAATCACGCATCCGACGAATTGTGGGATTTCTTCCCCTTTTTATCTCAATGTAAAAAGGAAACCCTCCTGAAAGAGGCTAATTCCTTTGGGCGTGGCCTTTCTCAAAACCACAGCAGTCGTGGAAACGAGGAGATCGAGGAAACATCTGCGAATGATCATTTTACTTAAAACTTGGAGAACCGAAGGGAACACCCAAAATGACACCATTTATTCCACTTTCGGGTTCAGCCGAAAAGAAAAACATAAGCGACCTCCTGATTTTAGAAGGCCCTCAAACTCGCAAATAATTCGTTCAATATTTTGTACCTAATAAATGTGAGAACAAGTATTTCGTGAAAAAATGAATGAACTTTTTGAATGCGATATTGCCAATTCAAAACTTTTTTGCTTGTTATTTATTTTATACTATTTTTAGATTAAATCATTGGGTTAAATTGTTGAGAAAAAATACTCTTGTCATTGACAGCTTCAGGAATTTTTGAAGGGCGAGATAGGGGGTGTATTGGAAGAAACGTGGCAGGATTTCGAACGACATTCTAGTATCATTTTACATCGGTTTCTATACGATTTGGAGCCCAGTTTGGGTTTGAAAAAATCCTGAGTCGCTACCCAAATTTCGAGTTGCTATCATTAGCCCAGACTAACTCACTCTACTCTCCCTACCAAACGTACCTCATAGAAAGTATAGCGTTCATTTTTATACCCCAATCGTGTCATTCCATGAAAAATCGTCCTATCAGCGAACGTTAAATTCATTTTTCTATACGTTCAATAAAAATGATCGACTACCCCTTTAACCCGGCATCGTTCGAGCGGACGGCACAAAAACAAAACTATAACCGCCGCGATACATATAAGTGAAATAATATTATATGGCTTAGAACGGAAGACAACTCCATCAACGAGGATAAGCTGGGGGCAATCCATAGAGACCCCGCCACTTTGGTTCACCGCGTTGAACGACCAAATAGTTTTCCTCTTGAAATCGTACGGCTCCGCTGAATGATTCAGTGTCGGCACTATACGACTTACCCTCCCTTCCATTACATACTTTTTCATGGAGAACAGAACGACTTGCCTGACGTAAATCTTCCCAAGACGGGTTATTGCTGCCAGTGGCCTCAAGTAGTCGCGTTTCGCGATAAATTCTTGCCCCCGGAAACATGTTCGCTGCTCGACGGCTTACGAGAGTTGGAGAGAAATGATTTTCTTTTTCGAGAATTATCGATCCTACTCGAGCGAGAAGATTTTGAAGTTTCGATTTAATAAATAAATTAGCTGAGCTGTGGCGGCCGACGAAACGTTTGATTGATGACACCCAAGAATATAAGCCACGCTTAATATTGTTTAGGAGGGAGAAGATCGGTGCTATAGATGTCGGAATTTGATATGCCGCTCGAGATGGCCATACCTGCTTATGACTAAATTACCCCACTAATTGGGCGTGGGATGGGTTATGTGGAACGATCCATTGTGGCGGACAAAAACATTATCTGGAGTTAGGTTTGAGCCCCTAACCAGACACCACAACTTCAACATTCAATTTGATTTTTGTTGACTCTTCGGGTAACGAGATGTGTGGGCGTTGGCTTGGAGTGGTGCAATTTGTGGTGTTTTGCTCTTCTTTGCAGATTCCGCCCATATCGGAGGGTAGTCTTATCATACGAAAACTTATTTATATTTTTTGTTAAAAAATAGAAACCTCACTGTTTTCTTCGAATAGGCCATCTGCTCTGAATGATTCAATGTTAGCACGGCAGCGCTTCTTACTTTTTATGGGAAAACACTACTGTTCGCTGTCAATCTTTTCAAGACAGGTTATTGCTTGCGTCGGAGATGTGTTAACGCTGTAACGTAAATTCTGGCCCTCGGCTCCATTGGCCACTACACTCAGGAAGAGTGATACATTATTTTCTATTTTCGGAATTATCGGGAGCTTGGGAGGGTGCGGCTTTCCAGCACTTCGGTGGGTAACGACCGGAATAAAATCGCAAACGTTGATGGGTCCTGAAATAGGCAAGGATCGATAAAGAAGATGGGTAGAGTTGTCTTCCAATAGAAAATTCCAATTGCCTTAAAATCGGTTGGATAGTTCATTGTACTGAATTTGGACCAGGTTAAATGAATTGCAGATTGAATTAAACATATTATTTCAGTAGGTAGGTATACCCCATTCCATACCATTGAGAAAAATTCTATTCACCCACGTAGGTGTAATAAGTAAAAAATAGTTGTATCTACTTACCTACAGGGATTGGGAATTATTTTCAAATCCGCGATATTACCTAACCGTGACGATATTACCTAACCATCAATATTAGGTCGGATCGTTTCTCCGAAGAATGATAAAAAATCGAAAATTAAGTAAATTAAAATGAGGCCTTGCTCTCGATAACGGGGAGGCCTGCTCGCTTCTGTAGTGAAAGACTGGCTAAATCAGTAAATGATCCGCCCAATAGGAAATAGCTATGGGATATCGAAGGGGAGAAAAAAACTGGTTGATTGGTCTGCCTGCCCTGCAGGGCTGCATCCTGCTCCTATCCACCGATGGTCTGTGAGATATCACGTTCCACAGCTCTGATTATTCCAGCCCTAACTGCTCTCGTTTCATTGGCTTCAGCTTCAGCCAGGAAACGCGAATTTCGGTATTTGCGCCACGTATACAACCTTTGGACATTGCCCTTGGTTAAAAGTCGAGGCTCCCCCTTGGCCAAACGCTTAACGATTCTATCTCTCCTTTTCGCCCCAAGGAGAGAAAGTCTGATTACTGCTCTCTTTCCTTCGACTTCCTACCGTTTTCATGCGTTACCTTTCCGGTTAAGCGTGGGCCGAAAATTGTGCTCTAGACTCGGGATAACCAGTTATTCCTTTTTCCATAATTTGGACCCACAACTTTGTTAGGAATTAATTACTCCCCAGTTTGAATTATTGAACCCTAATTTAGCAAAATTGGGGGGTGTGGGCCTACGGTAGACTTTTTTTATCAACTTGCTCGCACATTTAAGTTGTGGAGGAATTCGAATTTGTACATGATTTATGTTATGGATGATGTCCACAGATGCCTCCATGATCTTTGAAAGTCGGACTATGGATTTCTCGCATGTCTTATCATGGATCCCATGCTCAATATTCTGGCTTTCATTGCATCAAATAGGTTCATAGAAGCAATTTGCTGCAATACAAGTTGTAGATAATACCAGTTAATATACATTGCCACCGTCAAACGCTGCGCTCCCTATCGTGTTTATAATATTACAACGTAGTAGGCTCAGATGAACAGGTTTTCCAACATGCTAACACCGGGAGGTTGAGCCTTTTGTTCTTCCGCTGAAATTATTTTATCGAATAGCGGCCAGAGCGAGACAACGGGGAAACGCCGGAGGGCGGCTGTACTACGTTGATCAACCGACCGCCGGCATCAAATTCAATTAGATTATCCACCGTCGACAGGGTGGCTCACGCATGACGTCACCTTAAGTCAGTGTGATCCGACCGTGAGCGTTGTGTCAAGGCGAGGCATCCCGCGATTCATGCTAACGCGCCACGATTTCCATCCGAGCGAAGAAAGCGCCGTATAGAACTCAACGTTTAGTATTCAAGAATTTCAGCTGAAAACCGTCTCCCTCAATATGAAACGTCAGGATTAAGAAATGGCGCAATTCCGAGCAAAACTAGGGTAAGAATCAACCTCTGCTTTACTTCGGGCAAGTGGGCCAGGAATCATTTCTACCTCGGGGTCAAGTTGAGGTTCGGCACGCAACAGTGATTAACTCGATTTTTGGCAAAAATGAGTTATTGGTATCGCTGGATTGCCTTATCCACGGGGAATCTGATGGTACCACTGGTTTGCGTTAATTCAGGAGGAAACGCTGCAAAGCCGGCAAAGAAACGCCAAAAACATCATCCATCTGGAAAAAAACAGTGATCGGATTTGGATTTAGCACTCCGAAAAACTAGTACATCGATGGTTTTGTCCGAGGAGCGTGAATGTAACCTTTTTTCTTCAAACCTGTGTTGCAGGCCATGAGCAAATTCAAGGATCAAGCTACAATGCCTCATCATAAACATGAACTGTCAGCTGAAAAAACCGTAATACGACGTCATCATCGCGTACTACTTATTGCTGCCGCGAGGCGTACACGCGTTTGAGATTCATTTTAGAGATGGTTCCATAACGATCTTCTTCCACTGATGGTTCGCGGGTCTTCCACGCAGTCGAAGCGGCTCTGTGAATGATATTCCGGGAGCCGAAGAAAGAGAAAAGAAATGAAGAAAACCCGGAAGGAGGGACAGCTAAATGACGTTAGAACTTCTCCTTTACCTTCTTAATGCCCTTTTGCTCCCTTGAAGCGTTCAACCCTCGACTTTGCCCTTTACCCCTGACCACCTTCTCGGCACTGCCAGTGCCATCTAAAACACAAGCACAATTAAGAAACTCACATTTTCAAGTCCGGCAATTCATCACTCTTTGCTCCCTCTCCCCCAACCAGCTCTCTGCTGTGCATCCCTGCTCTGCGATGGCATTGTAGGCCTATGCTTCCTTCTCCTTTAATTCGATCCTCGCCTTTCGCTTCCCATTTACCTTATCACACGAACGACGCCTGTATGGAAGGTGGACTGTGGACGTTTTCCCCAACAAATTTGTCTTGTTCGATTAAGGATGCTCAAAAGGTTGATTCCTTGGCTTCAATCATTGTCGACGACGAACCCTTTGAAATCGTGTTAAAGAAAATTATGGCTCAAGTTATCTTTCGTGCGATAGGGGTATGAATGATACTATGACTATAGCTGTACAGCCACCTCTGGGAGCCTCCTCCTTTAGCCGAGAACCGTCCTTCTGCTCCAGGCTCGTGATTTATACTTCCCGGACGATAGGAAGGGGGTACTGTGCCTCATCGTCAGCTGGTGGAGTCTTTTATTAACGAAAAATCCTCTCCTTCCCATATAAATTACTCCGCAATGTTCCGACTAATTAAACTTTTTACTGAAGCGCATAAAGCGAGTTTAAGCAAGTGGAAAAATATTGAGCTTGTTGCGAAATGACGCAAACAAAAACTATATACCTACCTAATCAGTTTTGAGCTCCTAACACCTGCGGTTAGCTATCTCGACGACGAACCTTATAAAATCTTGCTGGAACCTGTTTCAATTTTTCCGTGTGAATGAAATAAAATACCGATTCTTATCTTTGGGGTAGACATCTTCTCAACTCAATGAAGCACAAAACGCTCAGTAGTTTCAGCAACCCAACAGATAGCAGAACCATTTTACTACTAATGTTATACTTGGGTAGTCCTTTCCTCGATACCGTAACGTTTTTTGACGTTGGGTCAAGGCTAGTGATTTCATATGATGAGTAGGTATTTGACATGGTTTGGTCTTCAGGGTACGTTGGGTGGATGATTGAAACAATGGTTACTCGCAACTAGTGTAGAAAAATGAGGGACGCTGAAAACATGAAATGTACGTTTCAAATGGAAGTGGCCCTTATCCGTTTTCCAGGTCCTAAATTTGGTATTTATATTCGCCGCGACGTCGGTAAATGTTAATTTAGTCGGGGTACAATTATGCCGATGAATAGGAGAGCTCTCGGCCTTGGGAGACTGTGAAACGATTACTAAACCACGTCACGTCAATGTTGCACGTAGGTTCAGCCGCAGGCCATCCTGAAAGCTGCTGGATGGATTCATTGTTGAGCGTGTGTCGCCTACTAAATTCTGAGTGGCCCTTTGGAATTTCGGCGATCGATAATCAATTTCTCCTATTCATAGGAATGCCTTACGAGAGGTTTGATCAAATAGGTATTGCTTTCAGTCTAAACGTTCATGTTCAATATTCAATCCGCTTAGCTGATTATTGTTGACTAATCTCTGTCGGTAGCCTTACTAATTCATTGGTCTATGAGCAGGTAGACAAAAAGTATATAATAGATAATTAGGATCCTACGTCAAACTAAAGGCCGTATCACATGACAGACCGCTCCCCTTCCCATCCCACAGACCGTATGTACAGACCGACTCCGTCGTAAATTTACAATTCATATTCATTGATCATTTATACTAGAAATAAGGTTCCATAAATGAATAATAACAAACCGACAATGAATTCGCAAAACCATGTATGTAGTTTTTCGGAAATTTTACAGGAGGCGAGAAAAACCTTAGAGATCACCCGAAATACCCTTGAAATCAAAAAATCAAATTATCATCAAACGGAAAAATCGCAGCAGAAAGCAATTCTAATAAGTATCAAGACAATCGGCACCTAAACAAAAGAACAACCTTGAACGAACAACAGTAAAAAATACTTAGGCAGTACTGCAAAATACTTGTGCCATCCTAATGCTGCAGCCCATCGTAGAAACAACTCACTCAAACGCAAAATCATAGTCAAACTCACGATGAAACAGAAAATCAAAATTATACTCAATATCGAAGTCAAACTCAGTATGGAACAGATACTGAAACTCATAATCAAACACGAACTCAAACTCACAAAGAAACAGTAACCCAAACTCATGATCAAACTCGAAGTCAAACTCATAATGAAACTCATAATCAAATTCAAAGTCAAACTCACGATGAAACACAAACAAAAACTCAAAAGCAAACTCGAAGTCAAACTCACAATGAAACAAAGTTGAGTTTGAACTCGAAGTTGACTTTGATCTCGAAGTTGAGTTTGAACTCGATGTTGACTTTGATCTAAAAGTTGAGTTTGAACTCGAAGTTGAGTTTGAACTCGATGTTGACTTTGATCTCGAAGTTGAGTTTGAACTCGAAGTTGAGTTTGATCTCGAAGTTGAGTTTGATCTCGAAGTTGACGTTGATTTCGATCTCAGTTTGATTTGATCTCGAAGTTGACATTGATCTTGAAGTTGAATTCGATCTCAGAGTTGAATTTGATCTCGAAGTTGATTTCGATCTCAAAGTTGACTTTGATCTCGAAGTTGATTTTGATCTCGAAGTTGACTTTGATCTCGAAGTTGACTTTGATCTCGAAGTTGATTTTGATCTCGGAGTTGACTTTGATCTCGAAGTTGATTTCGATCTCGAAGTTTGATTTGATCTCGAAGTTGAGTTTGATCTTGAAGTTGAATTCGATCTCAGAGTTGAATTTGATCTCGAAGTTGATTTCGATCTCAAAGTTGACTTTGATCTCGAAGTTGATTTCGATCTCAAAGTTGACTTTGATCTCGAAGTTGAGTTTGATCTCGAAGTTGAGTTTGATCTCGAAGTTGACTTTGATCTCGAAGTTGATTTCGATCTCGAAGTTTGATTTGATCTCGAAGTTGAGTTTGATCTCGAAGTTGACTTTGATCTCGAAGTTGAGTTTGAACTCGATGTTGACTTTGATCTAAAAGTTGAGTTTGAACTCGAAGTTGAGTTTGAACTCGATGTTGACTTTGATCTCGAAGTTGAGTTTGAACTCGAAGTTGAGTTTGATCTCGAAGTTGAGTTTGATCTCGAAGTTGACGTTGATTTCGATCTCAGTTTGATTTGATCTCGAAGTTGACATTGATCTTGAAGTTGAATTCGATCTCAGAGTTGAATTTGATCTCGAAGTTGATTTCGATCTCAAAGTTGACTTTGATCTCGAAGTTGATTTTGATCTCGAAGTTGACTTTGATCTCGAAGTTGACTTTGATCTTGAAGTTGATTTCGATCTCAGAGTTGAATTTGATCTCGAAGTTGACTTTGATCTCGAAGTTGATTTTGATCTCAAAGTTGACTTTGATCTCGAAGTTGATTTTGATCTCGAAGTTGAGTTTGATCTCGAAGTTGAGTTTGATCTCGAAGTTGAGTTTGATCTCGAAGTTGACTTTGATCTTGAAGTTGAATTCGATCTCAGAGTTGAATTTGATCTCGAAGTTGATTTCGATCTCAAAGTTGACTTTGATCTCGAAGTTGATTTTGATCTCGAAGTTGACTTTGATCTCGAAGTTGACTTTGATCTCGAAGTTTGATTTGATCTCGAAGTTGACTTTGATCTTGAAGTTGAATTCGATCTCAGAGTTGAATTTGATCTCGAAGTTGACTTTGATCTCGAAGTTGATTTTGATCTCGAAGTTGACTTTGATCTCGAAGTTGATTTTGATCTCGAAGTTGAGTTTGATCTCGAAGTTGAGTTTGATCTCGAAGTTGATTTCGATCTCGAAGTTGACTTTGATCTCGAAGTTGAGTTTGATCTCGAAGTTGACTTTGATCTCGAAGTTGATTTTGATCTCAAAGTTGATTTCGATCTCGAAGTTTGATTTGATCTCGAAGTTGAGTTTGATCTCGAAGTTGATTTCGATCTTAGAGTTGAATTCGATCTCGAAGTTGACTTTGATCTCGAAGTTGATTTCGATCTCAAAGTTGACTTTGATCTCGAAGTTGATTTTGATCTCGAAGTTGACTTTGATCTCGAAGTTGATTTTGATCTCAAAGTTGACTTTGATCTCGAAGTTGATTTTGATCTCGAAGTTGACTTCGATCTCGAAGTTGATTTCGATCTCAGAGTTGAATTTGATCTCGAAGTTGACTTTGATCTCGAAGTTGACTTCGATCTCGAAGTTGATTTTGATCTCGAAGTTGACTTCGATCTCGAAGTTGACGTTGATCTCGATCTCAGTTTCATTTGATCTCGAAGTTGACTTTGATCTCGAAGTTGATTTCGATCTCAAAGTTGACTTTGATCCCGAAGTTGATTTCGATCTCAAAGTTGACTTTGATCTCGAAGTTGATTTTGATCTCGAAGTTGACTTTGATCTCGAAGTTGACTTTGATCTCGAGGTTGAGTTTGATCTCGGAGTTGACTTTGATCTCGAAGTTGATTTCGATCTCGAAGTTTGATTTGATCTCGAAGTTGACTTTGATCTTGAAGTTGAATTCGATCTCAGAGTTGAATTTGATCTCGAAGTTGATTTCGATCTCAAAGTTGACTTTGATCTCGAAGTTGATTTTGATCTCGAAGTTGACTTTGATCTCGAAGTTGAGTTTGATCTCGAAGTTGAGTTTGATCTCGAAGTTGACTTTGATCTCGAAGTTGATTTCGATCTCGAAGTTTGATTTGATCTCGAAGTTGAGTTTGATCTCGAAGTTGACTTTGATCTCGAAGTTGAGTTTGATCTCGAAGTTGACTTTGATCTCAAAGTTGAGTTTGATCTCGAAGTTGAGTTTGATCTCGATGTTGACTTTGATCTCGAAGTTGAGTTTGAACTCGAAGTTGAGTTTGATCTCGAAGTTGAGTTTGATCTCGAAGTTGACGTTGATTTCGATCTCAGTTTGATTTGATCTCGAAGTTGACATTGATCTTGAAGTTGAATTCGATCTCAGAGTTGAATTTGATCTCGAAGTTGATTTCGATCTCAAAGTTGACTTTGATCTCGAAGTTGATTTTGATCTCGAAGTTGATTTTGATCTCGAAGTTGACTTTGATCTCGAAGTTGATTTCGATCTCAGAGTTGAATTTGATCTCGAAGTTGACTTTGATCTCGAAGTTGATTTTGATCTCAAAGTTGACTTTGATCTCGAAGTTGATTTTGATCTCGAAGTTGAGTTTGATCTCGAAGTTGAGTTTGATCTCGAAGTTGAGTTTGATCTCGAAGTTGACTTTGATCTCGAAGTTGAATTTGATCTCGAAGTTGATTTCGATCTCAAAGTTGACTTTGATCTCGAAGTTGATTTTGATCTCGAAGTTGACTTTGATCTCGAAGTTGATTTTGATCTCGAAGTTTGATTTGATCTCGAAGTTGACTTTGATCTTGAAGTTGAATTCGATCTCAGAGTTGAATTTGATCTCGAAGTTGACTTTGATCTCGAAGTTGATTTTGATCTCAAAGTTGACTTTGATATCGAAGTTGATTTTGATTTCGAAGTTGAGTTTGATTTCGAAGTTGAGTTTGATCTCGAAGTTGATTTCGATCTCGAAGTTTGATTTGATCTCGAAGTTGAGTTTGATCTCGAAGTTGACTTTGATCTCGAAGTTGATTTTGATCTCAAAGTTGATTTCGATCTCGAAGTTTGATTTGATCTCGAAGTTGAGTTTGATCTCGAAGTTGATTTCGATCTTAGAGTTGAATTCGATCTCGAAGTTGACTTTGATCTCGAAGTTGATTTCGATCTCAAAGTTGACTTTGATCTTGAAGTTGATTTTGATCTCGAAGTTGACTTTGATCTCGAAGTTGATTTTGATCTCAAAGTTGACTTTGATCTCGAAGTTGATTTTGATCTCGAAGTTGACTTCGATCTCGAAGTTGATTTCGATCTCAGAGTTGAATTTGATCTCGAAGTTGACTTTGATCTCGAAGTTGATTTCGATCTCAAAGTTGACTTTGATCCCGAAGTTGATTTCGATCTCAAAGTTGACTTTGATCTCGAAGTTGATTTTGATCTCGGAGTTGACTTTGATCTCGAAGTTGATTTCGATCTCGAAGTTTGATTTGATCTCGAAGTTGACTTTGATCTTGAAGTTGACTTCGAACTTGAAGTTGAGTTTGATCTCGAAGTTGATTTTGATCTCGAAGTTGACTTTGATCTCGAAGTTGAGTTTGATCTCGAAGTTGACTTCGAAGTCGAAGTTGACTTTCATCTTGAAGTTGACATTGAACTCGAAAACGCAGATAGGGTGAGGCCAGATGTAGAGTTTTTTTTTCAAAACTGCATGTATCCACTTTCGAGTTTTGTCGGTATCGATTTCGTTTTTCGATTTCGATTCATAGCAGTTTTGGTACCTATAAGCAATCGAACGTCGAAAAAACGAAATCGATATCGACAAAACTCGAAAGTGGAGATATGCAGTTCTGAAGGAAAACTCTTCAGATCTAACAGTAATAACAAACTAACAAAACTAATTCATAAGTATGTTTAGGAAAAATACTTGACGGTTTTAACGTACCAATGTTTATACATTTTTTGCATGAATAGTGCCCTCATATTATCCAGTCTTCTGCGGCTGTTGCGGCACTCGGTGGCTTGGAGTTTTCGAACATGGGAAAAACCCGGTAGAACAGAACGGAAGGAAAAGATGGTGGGACGCTTTAGAAGAAGCATAAAATGGACGTGACGCGGTTGGCGAGAAGCTCGGCTGATGATTGAGGACCCGTGAGGGAGGAACGTCGAGCAGCTCAAGACCCCGACGATACCACCTCCGGAGACGGATAGGAGGCCGGCCGAGAATGGCGGGCCAGGTTGGAGGCTGGATGTTGATGCTGAGGCATTGATGGCCGGAGGAAAAGCGAGTCGGAACCTGTTTCGCCCGTCTTTGTGGTTCCGCTTCTCACACGAGCTGCTTGCGGACGTGGAGTGAATCGGAGAAGGCTTCTCCTTCGGTCGGCCGTCTTCTTATCAGCGAGAAGGCACCGGCACCTACGGGCCGATAAAACGGAAGTAACGGACGCCCAGCAGATAGGTCCATGTTTTTCGCATTTCTCGGAGATGACGAATATAATCGACAAGTAAAGCTGCCAGTAGTTACCTGCCTTACCTTCGAAGTTTGGTTATCCTGTTTATTTGTTTATTAGTTAGGTATTCTATTCTTCTAAAGAGGATCTTCTGCTCTTCTCATTCTACTTAGCTAACAATGCCCCACGGGGTGTGCATAAACTATAAAGACTTGCGTAGGGAGCTGGTAAGGGCATAAGAGACAATTTTTCGTGAGGTTTGAACCAAGAATCTAGTAACATAGAACAGCTCTCAGTGTTATACCTATCTGACGAACATTTTCTGCGGTTGGTCTGGCAGATAGATTTTTTCACCATGAAAACCCGTTGAGAAACCTACTTCAGTAATTTTTTCTCTAATTCACCCCTTTTGAGCACGAATTTACTGAACCATATAGAGTCTAAATAGTATTGCGCTTTCTTAGTAGGTACGTTAAATAAAATCATAACTATTCATCGCATAATCATAATTTTTTAAGTAGGTAGGTACTTAAAAAATAGTCAATTTCCAAAAAAATCAGCGATTTCACCCCTCGCCTCCACGTGTATATTGAGATTCGATGATGAGCATTAAAGGAAACACGTTATTTTTCAGGGATCGCGGTCTAGAATGCTCCGACTATGAATGTAAATTAATACCCGGTATACAAGCGATTCAATCTCTCTAATCCAATCTGAAAACGCTTCCCAATAAGCTAAGATGCTTCCACGCCCGACTTTTTACTATTCTCCTTGAACATTCAATCCCTTCTAAGCTTCCACCAGCACCGGGACTTTATTCCGCTGAATTTTATATTCCATTTAAAATCCTCTCAGCGACCGACTCTGCCAGAATGGACTCTTCCATTAGGATAACTCAATGATAACAGCTAAGGCACTACATTTTGTAATTTTTCTTTTATTTTCCACGACGAGTCTTTCATGAAACAAGAAAGAAATCGGAGGAGGAAATGCCAAACGTTTTAAAGAGAATTCTTGAGACTTAGCTAGGGCAAAACGTTCTACACTCATTGTAAGTGAAAAATAATTCGTCATTTCGGGTCCATTACATCCTAAGCACAGCGTGGGGCAAATTTGATACATTCTGTGCAAATTCGACATTTGAGTGACGTACCTACTTCTTTTACGTTGCGGCTCAAGTTTCACCAATTGATATCAATAACTCGATCCTGAAACAAAATAGTTCTGCATCACGTTCGGGGTTAAACCCCATTGGAAAGCTACCACTACAATACGCAAACTATGTAAATGCCCGTCGAAGGAGTCAGTGGGTAGATCTAAGGAAGGGTCCTATCCAAGATTCGTGGTGAGCTTGAATATTCAATTATCAATTTCATTTCCTTCGACTCGAGACCGCTATGCGGAATAACTTCCGAAATTGAATACCTACCCAGCGAACATAGCTTACAGGAATGGCTCAAACTCGTAGGTTGGCCCGCTGACTTCCTCAACCTGCAATGGGTCTAGGTATTTCGATGGAGCTGATGTAATTTATTATTCTGAACTGAACCGATTGATGAAATTTAAAAGAAAACGTATACTTCAAACTAGAAAAACTTGAGACCCTTGAACAACTTGAAAATTTCGAAAAACTCGACAAAATTAAACTTGAAAAACTATGCGTCAAGGTTTAGACATTCGCGAAATTGAGGTCATTGACTGTCATCCAGAAAATTTCTTGGAAATTGATTAATCTAGCTTCAAATTTAACCGGCCCTTGGTATTTTCTATTTTATTTTCTTTTCGGTCACAAAAATGAACCGATTTGAGCGTTCTTGGTCTATCTTTGTTTTACCTTTCAGGATATGTGGATATTTTGTTCGCATTCCGATAACGTAGCGTATCTTGGTTTTAGGTGAGTTTTAAAATTTGCATCGAGAGTTTCTTGAAATGTTTTATCCAAACAGGCTCCAAAGTAGTCAAAATGTACGTATGAACACAATATTTTCCGTATTATGGAAGAATTGTGTGTTATCTACGCACCACTGGTTTTTTATTTATAAAAAAAATGAACTGGTATTAACAAACAATTCTACCCTGATCTACTCTACGGATAGCTCAAATCGAATGAAGTTGATGATTTGGCCGATTCAACCTTTTGCAACTCAATGTGTAGCAGTGTATTTTATCTGGAAGAGATAGAAGGGTGAATTCTCTCCCTTGAAACCTTGAGTGCGTCATTAGGACTAACTCAGCGGGGGTGCGATGGGGGACGAGAAAACCGCGAGGCGAGATAAAGATAGAAGTGGACGTAGCTGAGGCAGCAATTGTGTATTGTGGTCAATGTGTAGCGCTACGTTGCGGTGATGGGACAACAACATTAGGTATAAAGCATCACTGCCGCTGCCAATCTTGGTACCAAGAGGAGCTTTTAAACCGTAGGTCTTCTGCCTGAGGCTGATGTTGCCTCCTTTGAAAACGATGTGGGCGCGTATGTAGCAAGACGTGAGGCCTAGTCGAGCTATTCCGAGCACGTAGAAGTTTCCTTCCCCCTTGGCCCGTAGACACTCGTTGGATGCTATGAGAGATAACCGGGGTGCATTGAGGGGCGGAAACGCGCCAGTCCAATACTTCACCAGCTATGTCTTCATGCGATATGTGAGTTTCCACCCCCCAACAATCTTCCTTGCATCAACTCCGAAGCCTTTCTCTTGCTACTGACTTGATGATCATTATGGCACTACCGATTCTTCCGACCCGCTTCATCAATTTGGTCTGGAGCAGTGGCGGCTCCGGCCCTCAAACCACTGAGGGTGCACTGAGACCATAATAATGTGGTATTATATGGTATTATTATATGGTATTATAATTATTATTATATGGTAAATTATTATTATATGGTTATTATATGGTATTATATTATTATATGTGGTATAATATTATTATGGAACAATCTTGAAGGGAATGTAAGACAATTTATTAAAAACAGTGCTTTTCTCAGTCTAACATCAATTTCAACTAAATGCGAATGAATGAGAGAGATTAACCAACGGCGGTGCAGAACAAGCTGTTTGCTCCTGGACATAGGTCGAACATTCTGACTGGCTCACTAATATTTCAAAAACACATAGCCCCTAACACCGCAGTCTATCATAAGCGCCAACCATAATTGTGCATCCAACGAAAATGTACTGTTTCTGCGGCGAGCCTTCACCATCGCCTGGATGGTACTAATTTGAGTACATCAAACAATAATTTTTGTTGGCTTGGCCACTTCACTATCAAAAGCAATTATTTACACAACAGTTGTCTGGTTATTTTGGCATGAAGCAAAAACAGCAGTATCTTAGTTCGAGAGGATTCAAAAGGCTGAAGCTATGATTTTCATCCGTGCCACCGAGTTTTGGTTTCCTTTGCTAGTTTTTAGCATTTTGTACCATGATTGGAATGCTTTTGTTTAGATTAAAATCTATTTCAAAACATAGGTATTTTAACCTTTTTTCGAGTTGAAGGAACTGTGATTAGGCGTGCCATGTGCCACTTCCTTGCCAAAATTGCCTTCGGAGTAAGTTGATGGGAGAGAGTATTGCTGTAGGTACACCTTGATAAAGTATTCATGAATAAACCAAAAACCCATTTGCTATAGTCTGCTGAAATTGGATAGCGCAGAATATTTCGGGTTTTCACTCTATTATCAAAAATACCTAGATCTTTCGCAGATTTTGTCGTTAGCTACGTATGTGACTTATGCAGAGGAAGTATACTACAGTCAGCAGCCGTGGGTTAGAGCGTTTTGTACGGCTGCTCTTGGTGGTGTCATGATAAATGGTTTTGGACTTTTGATCAGCTTCTTTTTTAGACAAAGAAGTTACGAAATGGTGAGTATTTATCGATTTAGTTGCTTAAAATCTATCTGTCGGTACATGCTGCGGACGATATTATTACTTCCATATTTACAGAGTAAATGGAAGTATTGTGATCGTCCTAAAATCGAGAATCGGAACGGAGCTTCAGAAAAAACTTTTTCTTATACACATTTACTCAGAATCACTTCCTGAACAAGTGTCTGTGTGTCCGTGTGTCCTTGTGTCCGTCTGTCCGTCTGTCCGTCTATGGTCATTTACAAAAATAGCCATAACTCCGTCATTTCTCAACCTTTTTTCAAATTTCTTGAACTGAAATGTTTGTCTCGGCAAGACCTAACACCCTGTTTAATCGGAATTTGGATAACGCACAGTACTTCCGAGATATTTGCATTTTTAGTGTTTTCTATTTTATTTTTTTCCGGCCGCAAAAATGAACCGATTTGAGCGTTCTTGGTCTTAAAATCTTTGTTTTACCTTGCAGAATATGTGGATATTTTTTACATTCCGAAAATGTGGCGTTTTTTCATTTAGGGCGAATTTTAAAATTTTAATACTGAATTTTTTGATATTTTTGACCTAAACACTTTCAAAAGCAGTCAAAATATGATCAAATTGTGTCACAATTTTACGTTTCAAAATATGGAAGTATTGTGTGTTATCTACGCACCACTGGTTATACTTATTCTTGTCAACATTCATCATAGGAGATCACCTGGGCAGTATTAGGCGCTATTCTGTATCCTACTGCCGCTGTTATCATTTTGGTGGATCATTCGACCCGTCCGCTAGTTAATAGATTAGCCTACACAACTCAAGAACTAATGGTAGCGCCTATGGCCATAGCCTGCGGCATACTGTTGGCAGTTGACACTACCTACAACATATTGGAGAGGAAGTGGGCATTGGAAGACACGTTATACTCTGAAAGGTTGGTATAGACAATTGAAAGTAAATCGTGTCTTAATGTCATGAAGAGAGACTTGATTATGAGTGAGACTATAGTTAATGAACATGGAATACCAACCAGAAAAGTCTATAATTACAGGACATTGAAATTTCCCGATTGTATTTTCTACAATCTCATGAGGATAAAGAAAATTTTACCTAATTTTGAATTAATTTATTACAAACTCGAGCTCGAGGAAGCCCCGTTTTTAGCTAGTAGCAACCTTCGACGAAAAGGTCAAAGGGTCAAGCCCAATGATATACGTATTAATGAGTGTAAAACCCTGAAAAACTGTACGAAATGATGAATAATTATGTAAAGTTATGCAAAAGCAGGATTCCAGCTCCAAAGAAGAGCAGTTCATCGCATTCATTGTTGCATACTTAGTTATTCCCGTGAAAAGTATTTTTGACGTTTCAACCCAAGTCGTATAATTACAACCTGATGGCAGTAGGTAGGTATAACAATTATTATTTTTTGTTCGTGAGCTACATAATAAATTACAATTTTTTGCAATCCCTTTCAGGATGTCAAATGCAACTGGAGCGTGAAAACAACGACTTTATGCTGAATGTAAGTGTATGGTAAATCTGAAAAAGCTACCTAATACCTGTAAAGTTAGCACGCCAAGAGAAATCCCCCCCCCCATACGAATTAAGTAATTACTACTTTCTACGCTACTTACTCAATTTTTGAGGACCCACTATGCAAAGGAAGAAAGATGGAAAGGAGCAAATAAAAAATAAAACCAATTCTGACTGGTTTCAAATGTTTTATGTCGATAATAATGTTGATATTGATACTCAAACTGAAATTAAACGTCTAAATAAGAGGTAAACTCTAACTGGAACCATACAATCCATCGATGAAAGGTTCGGTTCTAGGGTTCATCCAAGCCATTTTTACTGGTCTGAAAAGGATAAAAAACATGGATGCGAGTAAATGACGGCTAAAATGAAAAGCGATCCGTTCTTCTTTTTTGTTGGAAAGCAGACGAGGTGTTGCGGGTGTGCTGTGTATTGGTGATTGAAAGTCTCTTTTCTGCTTCCAGGGCTATCTTCCCCTTTATCCGCCAACGGCTTCATATTGGTCCGTATTTTTCAAGTTGAGTTGCCCCCGTCGGATCCGTTGGCTCCAGTCACCGCCTGAATTGGCATTTCATTCACCTGAAGTTGATGTAGCTTTGGTCGGGGCCGGAAAGCTTTCGCTTGGAACCAAACGTGGAAGCAGAAAAGAGGAACGAACACAGAAAAAAAAGAACTTCCCGCTTTCCGGCTTCGGCGGTGGAGCGTTGGTTAATGGAGGAAAATCCGCTTCCAGGAGGGAAGTCGCCGATTCATTTCAGGGGATAAATACGTTTAGGGTATAGATCCGTCTACACGCAAGAGCAGTGATCAGTTCACAAAGAGATTATCTGAGCAAAAAAGTCACAAAAAATACATTTTTCCTTCAGGCTCCGAGTATTTTTTGTTAGTTTTTTCAATGGCGCAGAGGTGAAACTGAAAATACGACCTAGGTTCCTATCTGTAGTATAGGGTTTACTATTTACTTCATTGGTGAACAGCACTTGACCTCCGTGGTTGAGAAGTTTTCACTGGAAACTGCTGGTTTCCAAATCTGTGGACGCCTATCGTACACTCCACTCACCATATATGGTCCACTCACTATATATAGGCAATAATCGAATACTTCCAAGCACACTACAACAACAGGGGCACCCCAGCTGCAATTTCATATACCTGGATAAATCCAAATACCGCTTTACCTAAAATAGCTACTTAGCGAAATATTTGCTGTACTGCGAAATTTGCTAATATCCGAGATAGTGCTTCTCAATAATTAGGTAAGTACCTATCTACAGAATTAACCCTTTATATGCCGCTTTAGTAATAAAACGGTGGGGCTGAGAGGTTCCAGAAATCATAGATGGATTAGAGTATTCTAGAGAAAGGGTCAGGTACCAACGATTAGTTGGCTTAATCTTGTTAACCCTCGGGCTGTGTGGGTGCTAACCTAAAGAAGATTGGAAGGTGCTAACACCCCATGCAACCGTTAACCTTCTGACCCCAATGTTATCGGGCTTGCCCAGCTCGTAATTGTTATAGTACCTATTTGTATTATTGTCACGGTGTCGGATTAAAATATTCAGTATAACTTACCAATTGTCTTCAATAAACTCGTTATAATTTCAAAAAAATAGTAAAAGTTGAGATCAAATCTAAAATCGAATACAGGAGAGCGTCCGTAGAGTGGGGAGGGCAGTAGGTGAAGGTCCAAGTGGTGGGACAGACGAGCAGCTGTGGCTTCACAGCTGGCGTCAGCACTCCAACTGTAGAGGTCTCCAACTGGAGTAGGTGGAGTTCTGCTGTCAAATCTTGTCACTCCCTCCTGACAGCAAAACTCGAAGCAGTCTCGTAAAAATCTCGTCATCTCTGGGAGTCTCGTTAGATACTTAATTCCATTTGCCTGAAATCAAGGAATTTTGTTTAGGCATCCTTTAAACTGCTCAATAAATTATCTCTGAACCAACAAAATTTGTCTCGTGGCAATGGTTTTGTGAAGAGGTCTCCTAACTGTAAATCAGTGCTTATCCACTGAATCCTCACATTTTTCTGCCTCACTTCACTCCTTACGTAGTGATAGAACAGATGGATCAAATGCTTTAGAGTTCTCGACTCCTCTGTTTTTGCAAGTTCGATTGCAGCTTTGTTATCTTCGTGGAGGATGGGCACTATCTTCAGCTGAATAATTCTCCTACACATCGCTCGGAGATTAGCCAAGTCTCTGCAGGCAAGGCTCATTGCCACATATTCACTTTCAGCTGATGAAAGTGCCACATGGTTCTGTTTTTTTGTCCTCCAAATTATTGGGTCGCCAAACAATTTTATGACAAACCCACTCGTAGATTGGGCCAATGGATCGTTCAGTCCTAATGAAGCATCAGCATAGCAGTCAATCGAGTTTTCAACGCCTCTATACATCAGACCATAGTCCACTGTACAATAAACGTACCTCAAAACTCGTTTCACCATTTCCCAATCCTTTGATGTGTAGTTACTTTGTTTCCTACTCAGAAAATTCGTAGCGTAGGTTATATCCGGTCTCGTGCCATTTTGCAAGTACAGCAATGAACCAATTGCTTGCCTGTAAGGGATGTCTTTGACAGCAAGGCATTGGTTTTGTGACTCTAGGTGATTAGTAAGCATAGGCACACTTACACTTCTTGTCACCTCTATTTTAAATTTTTTAATAAGGGACTCAGCAAATTTCTTTTGATGGACAAATATAGTCCCTTTGGTGCGATCCCTGACGATTTCCATCCCCAAGAACTTTTTAGGTTCTCCCATCTCGGTAATTTCAAACTCTTTTCTCAACATTCTCACGACCTCAGCTTGTTTTGATTTGCAGTTGGATGTTAGTAAAATGTCGTCTACATACAACAGCAGGATGGCAAAATCGTTTTGATTGCGCCATATAAACAAGCACGGTTGGAACTCGTAGGCCACAAAACCCATTTGAAGAGCCACTTCGTGAAATTTCACAAACCATCGTTTAGGAGAAACTTTGAGACCATACAGGGCTCGCTGCAGCTCACAGACGTACTCCTTTTTTAGGTTCTCCTCTCGTTGTAAATATTCTCGTAGTCCTTCAGGTATTTCCATAAATACTTTCTTTTCCAAATCGCCATTTAAAAAGGCTGTTTTTACGTCAAACTGTAGTAGATCTAGATCGTATTTATTCGCCACAATCAGCAAGAATCTGACATCTGCCAGTCTGGCTACTGGTGAATAAACTTCAGTTCGATCATAGTCGTTGGTGTCTGCAAAGCCTTTTGCCACCAAGCGACTTCGGTATCGAACATTACCATTAGCTTCTTGCTTTTTCTTATGTACCCACCTAGCCTTAATTATTTTTGAAGTTTTTGGAACAAGGTATTTAGGAACCAACTTCCAAGTTTGGCATTTTTCATGTGCCTGAAATTCCTCGTGAATGGCATTCACCCACTCTGAATTATCGTCCCTAGCAAGTGCTTCCTCGTAGGATTGTGGATCAATTTCTTCTAAGTGGCCCGATTGACACAAACATGCCAAGTCTTCTTCCTCATGGTCCACCTGATAGAACTCAAATTGATCTGTCTCGTCGATTAAATTTCTCGTCCCCTTTTTGTTGTTGGTCGACAGATCGGTAGCTTTTTCCACCGGATCAACCGGTGTCTCGTCTGCTTTTTCAACTGGGGATTCATTGACATTAATGGCGTTTGATTGTGCGTCAATGAGTTCTTCAAATTTGAGACTCTCATTCGTGTCAAGGTGGTCGTTTGTACCAAAGTGATCGCCGTAAACTTTGGACTCCACAAAATCTACATGCTTGGATTTCACGATAACTTTATTGTGGGCTTGCACCAAGGTGTAACCAGTCTCGTTGCACTCAAGTAAAAAGCCCAGTCTAGACCTAGGACTTAATTTAGACAAGCTTCTCGCTTGGTTCTCCAATATGTACGCTTCACATCCAAATCTCCGGATGAACCTAATGTCTGGTGGCTCTCCATAAATAAGTTCATACGGGGATTTGAAGTCATTAGACGCATTTGGAGTCCTGTTGTGAATATGCATTACGTGCCGCATAGCAAATGACCAATAATAATTGGGCATTTTTGCCGAAATTAGGCTAACTCTCATCTTCTGCTCAAGCTCAAGATTTAACCTTTCAGAGCACGCATTGTGTTGAGGGGTTGCCGGTTCACAAACCGTTAGAGTGATTTTCTCATTGTTCAAGATTGACTTCATGGCATGGGTTTGGTATTCTGTACCACCATCAGTCCGAATTTCGCTAATTTTGGTTTCAGGACCCTTCACGCTTTGTATGTGTCTCAAAAGGTTCCCAGAGCTTCGTGAACTTGAGTTTTGTCTTTGATGGCATATGCCATCGCATATCTCGAGTAGTCACAAGAAAACGTCACAATGTACTTTTCTTGAGTACCTAGAGCATATGGCCTCACAGGTCCCAATAAGTCACTGTAAATTCTGTGGAAAGGAATTTCCGAACGTTTCCGTTCTTGGTTGCATGGCCTTCTTTTGGCTTTGGCCAGTTTGCAATGGTTACAATCAAGGATCTCATTACCGAATTTCACACTTTTGAGAATTGGAACAGATTTGGCCATCTGCTCCAGGTACCTTTTTGACGCGTGATTCAATCTCAAATGCCAAAGCATTCCAATGCAATCGCGTAGGCTTGGGGGGTATTTTTATTGATATTTGTAAGATCAACCTCTCTTATGTTTGCCTCAGCAAGTGCGTTGCTTTCCGGGTTCTCTTTGTCTCGATTCTCAAGCGGTGAGTTTGTTTGGATTTTTTGTACTTTAGAAGGGCTACTCCCTCCTTCCTCTTCAACAGCTAAATTTGCCAACCTTTTTCTTCTCCCTCCCAAATTTAGCTCGCTCACCTTTTTAAGATTCTGGGTTTTTCACTTTCGTCAACATTCTGCAAAGGTAATGAAAACTCAATACGCCAAAAACGACCGTCAAAAGTCCCAGTTTTCATCACTGAATCGTCATCTAAATCTACTATTTGCACCGTATTCCCAGTAAATTTTGCACCAACCCCATTTTTTACTAGTTTTCTGAGTGCAAATAGATTTTCAACTAGCTCGGGAGCATAAAGAACGTTTTCTAGACGCCCAATAGACTTGTCCTCATCGTTGGCTATTATTATGTCGCCAATGAGGTCAATAATCAAGTCAGCATCAGCATCGCCATTAGCACAAATTATGCGTTTTGGCTTGCTGAGTCTACGCACATTTTCAAAGCATTCAAGATTGTTAACAAGATGATCTGTAGATCCTGAATCCAAGATAAATCTTATCTTATTTTTAGCTTTAAACTCACGTTTGAAAGTGCTGTAGGCTTTCGACTCCTCTCGTTGGCCATCCAGCTTATTTGGGCTGCTTGGCTCGTCCGAATCGCCAGTTGGTCTCGTGCTGGAGTAGAACACCAATTGATTCTCTTCCTCATTGAGGTCATTGACGTCGATGTAGCACAGACGTTCATCTTCAGGAAGAGATTCGGTCTCAGAGTCGTTTCTAACAGTCAGTTGGGCTCGGCCGGCCTTGCGTCTATCACGATCGATTTTCTGGGCTGTCTTGAATGGAATCTTGCTTTTGGTGGGAAACTTCCTGGTGGTACCACTTTGGTTCATTTTCTTGGATTGGCTCGTTCCCGTGGTGGGGACTTTTTGCATCTCATTGCCATTATTTTTGCGCTCGGGGCATGAAGCAGAGACATGGTCACTGATTTTATTGCAATTGTAACACAATCTTCCTCTAGACTTACAATTTTCTTTGTAATGGCCTTGTTTTCCACATTGGTAGCAAGTGACGTCCTCCAGTGGTGGAGCAGCTCGTTTCAGAGAAAGTCTTCTGCCTCCGCTCGACAATGCTCTCTTGGCGGTTTTCAAGACAGATCTTGTGACTGTCCTCTTACTGCTGGCCCCGAACATGGCTCGTGATGCGCCAGGATTTTCGACTTCCAGAACATCACGATTGTGATTTTCATTTTCGTACAATCGTGATTTGATTTCAGCAATAGTGAGCCCTCCTTTTGCAGGATTGATCCAAGAGCTGGATCGATGGGAATGCCTTATTTACTGCTATTAGCAGGCACATCTTGATTTGTTTGTCTGGCAGCTCCGTATGCCGTCGGATGCGATTGACCAGGTCATCAAAATTGGCCAAAAATTCTGTGACCGATTCGTGGCACGGATCGTATCTGGTCTCAATCAATCTCTTCATCAGCGAGAACTCCGTGTAGTTGCTCGATGGGTCGCCCTTTTGATCCAGTTTCTGCATGACAGCAAGAGGATCATTCTCATTTTGTACCAATTTGTGGTGTGACTCGTCCAAGTGACGGATGATGAAGCAGCGCACCTTTTGCTTTATGATGGCCAAATCATCCTTCTCGATTTGTTGGGCACTTTGGACGGAACCATCGATGATGAACATGCAGTCCTGAGCCTGGATTTCAGACACGATCTTATCTCGCCAAAGACCGTAATCTGTGTCCTCGCTTAACTTGCAGTCCAAATTAATGGGGAATTGCAATTTTTCTCCTCTTTTCTTTACTTCGGAGCTCTTCTTCTCTGACCTCCATGATCTCTTCTCTTCTTCTTCTACTTCATCGGCCCAATTCATCTTGCGTTTCTCGTTCTTAGGGAGCTCTTCGCCACTGCTTAATTCTTGCCGGGTTTCCGTTGGCAGATCTTCATTAATTTGCTCTTCATCGTTCTCGTCTGGGAGCGTGAGATTTTCAATCAGACGTTGAAATTTTTCGACAGCAGAGGAAATTTGCTCATTGAATGAATTTTGGAGACCCTGAAAGCTAGCCATGACGACTTCCAGCATGTCACGCCTAATTTCCATCTCCATTTTTCTCGTTGAACTGAGTTTAGATTCTCGTAGGGTATCTGGTCTCGTTTTGCAGTCTCGTTGATCATCGTGCTGCTCGTTTTCTCTCGTGTCAACCATTTCTCGTTTTAAGACCTGAAACACGTATCTGATTAGGTATTTGCCCTCTACAGTGTCAATCCACTACAATCAGGTTTTTAAAATCATCGCTAAAAATGATCACATTAATGCTCGTTTGATCACTAATCAAACAGCATTCTAATCTCGTCTAATTTTTTAAGCTCCGGCCATGACTCTCAGACCCAAACTACAATGAGGGAACAACTGAGTCTCATCCAACCGTTAGATCTCTTTTGTCAGGCATCGTATGGATTTGACCCCAAGATTTCTTTCACTATGAGAGGTTTTTTTTTTTTTTTTACTTCACTTCATCTCCTCATGTCAATTAAAGCAAAGCATTAACGCATGCGAGAGTCATCATGTTCTCCGAGTCACCAAGGAAGTTCAGCGATTCATGCCTAAAAAGGGGTTGCAGGGGCTCAGCAATCGAGATTACACACCCCATTATTCAGTTACTCGTGATTAGGAATTTTCAATAAAAATGCAATTTATTTGCATTGAAAGTTAACGTCATACAGAGCGTTTTATTATTACTATTATTTATTTATTTATTTTTTTATTTGATTATATTAATTATTATTGTGTATTCTAAGATTAAACATTTTGGCGTCAGTGTTATAGCTCGATTTCAACCCGCTTCCACCTTTCCAAGCATGAACCACAACAAACTTCACATAATTCGACATTCATAAAAATCAGCATTGCCCTCGAACCAAACAATAAAATGCTTAATCGCTTCGGTTCGACGCTTAGTTCGTACGTTAAACATACTCATTCAAACTTCGTCACCCTCAAGTCTCGATGAAATTTTATTGTGGTTTTGCAATTTCACGTGGTCCTTCGTTCGTGAAAATTGCACCTTCGTCCACACAAAATCTGCCGAACCCAGTACGAACCTCTGGGTGTAGGCTTTGATTTTTAAACACCTCGTATCTCGTCGAAGGCAGGGGAAGGCCTTCCACTTGCGTGCGCACGTCTTTCTCGTTACCCCTATGCAGGAAATGCGATTTTATTGCCTGCATTACTCGTTGACCAAAATCTTTCCTTTTTTTTTTTAGAATCAAACTCTACTTATGAGTAGGTATCATCGGGCAATTATTTCTTTGAAACCTCTCCTCGTTCTCGTCCGAACCAAACCTCATGAAGCGGCAAGCACCTATTGATGGCGTGGGGGATTAGCCTCAAGATGCTATCCCAACACTCGGGAAATGTATACATGTCACGGTGTCGGATTAAAATATTCATTATAACTTACCAATTGTCTTCAATAAACTCGTCACGTAGATTAATAATAAACTCGTTATAATTTCAAAAAGGTAGTAAAAGTTGAGATCAAATCTAAAATCGAATACAGGAGAGCGTCCGTAGAGTGAGGAGGGCAGTAGGTGAAGGTCCAAGTGGTGGGACAGACGAGCAGCTGTGGCTTCACAGCTGGCGTCAGCACTCCAACTGTAGAGGACTCCAACTGGAGTAGGTGGAGTTCTGCTGTCAAATCTTGTCAATTATACCTATGGAGGTAGGTATTACTTTTGGGATGCTTGAGTCTATTCATCCTGAATTCCCAATTCCAGGACTTCGATCCTGTGGCATCTTTCCAATAATGCTCTGTTAAATTATTGTGGAAAACCGGCCCCAGCCAGACCTTTTTTTTCTTGCCTTTGCCATTTTAAAAACGATAAAAGTACCATTTTAAAAACGGACATGTTAGATCTTTCATCTTTTATGTTTACTTGATCTTTCAAATTGTACTTTTCGATCATTGTAGACACTCTCGACTCCAACCTGCAACCCCCCGGAGCGTCCCTATACCGTTCATCCGGAATGTGAACCGGTTCCTTGCGTTGCGACCATATTCACATGGGTTTTGTGCCTTCGAGCCCATATGCTTAGGGTTGGTGCACATGGGCGATTGGGAGGTAACCCAACTGCCTGATCCCAGGCTCTCCATGGTTGAATGGGTTAAGGCATCTGCCTGGAGAGCACGAGGTGCAGGTTCGAATCCTGCTGGAGATTGAATTTTTACCGTTTCCCACTTGACCAAATTTTTATGCTTAACTGCAATCACCCGATCATAGGAAGGAGATACTTAAAAATAGTATTTAAGGTCGATGATTGCCTCTACTGGACCACAAAAACGTGCAAAAATGTACAAAAACGGGATCACACCCAAAACCAACCGTATTCCGTTCACCACTTCTTAAGCTCTCCATTGTTTTAGGCACATCCAGCTGATGCTGCAGCGATTTTAGCAGGCCCTGCTACCAGGCTATTCTCAGTTTATCACTTGACTGCCCATAGGATCTTGGGCCTAGGCTGTCCTTGGCAAATAGCGGAGGCGGGGAAGCAAAGTTAGCCGAGGTTTGGTGTAGAATGGAAAGCGAAGAGGAAGGTAGACTATGGTAGAGGTATAGACATGGCCCGGCCCAGGGAAAAGCTACAAGAGAAATTACTCTCGCGTTAAGGGTTCACCTTCAGAGGATACGGCCAGGAAGAGGTGGAGAAGAGCCGGGCTAATAGTGAGAATGCCGGTGATTGGCTCTTCGCAGATAACACGGAGGCCAGAAGGTTAACGCCTCTAAAGGGATAATGGGCTGTTTAGCGCTTTCCGATCCTCCACTGGTTCGCGCCCACGGGCCAGGGTTAACAAGCTTACGTCGACGCATCGTGTCAGGCCGGGGTCTTCCGTAGAGACCTTTGGCCCTACTACTCTATTATTTTAGGAAGCATTTAGCTGGACAAGCGATTTTTGAACGGGCAACTTCTGCTTAACCTTCTCTATTACTCGGTACTGCATTGATGCGATTCTACCAATATAATCACACCCAGCCGAATTCGAAATGATAGCCTGTTTTGCGAATTTCATTTTCAAAACCCGTCATCTCGAAAATGAGTTGGACTTTTCTCTACCATTCTAGCGTTGCATTAGTCCACCCGTCACTTTCCTGAAGCCATTTAGCCCCTTTGGCCACTGTTCTTTGAACTCTGGATCGATTGTGACTATAGCAGAAGAAGCGTTTTGTAAAGAGTACAATGCCTACAGTTCTGATTCTGTATGGTGGGGGATTTTCCTCCGCCGAAATGAGAAATCGGGTCGGGAAATCGGAAAAATAACGTTTTCGCCTAATAGTATTTGGCCATTGAAAGCGTGAAAACGATTGCTCGGCGGATGGCCGTGCTGTGTCGGCTGCGAGAAAGGAAGCGTTCTGGCGCCGAAAAGAGGACAAGCCGAGATTGTACCGCTTGTACGAGCCGGAGGAGGAAAGCTTTTATTCGACACAATAGAAGCACACCGAAGCTTCAGGTGACTGGGAGCTTACGGATCGCCGCTCTGTTGGGCTTAGGACGAACCAAGTCCTGGCTGGGGGAGGTGCTGAAAGGACGACTGGAAGGAGCAGTCATGGATGGCATACAGCTCAGCATCACTGCGTGTAATCTACTTTTCAGAAAGGAACCGTCCGAATGTGACAGTTTATGATGCCTCATTCAGGGTTCGCGGTCATTAGTGGATTTACGTGGTCCTGTGCCCGACAAACAATGTTCATCTACTACCGAACCTGTTGTGGATGGGCATTCGAAAAGACTGCTCAACGCATTCAGAATCAGAATTCTGTATATAGAAATGGCGCTGATTGCCCGGGCCAACCCAACAATCCTGGAAATTGTGAAAAATAATGATGATCTTTGTTGAGAAGAGCCGAATGTGGAGAACTGTTCTTTATAAGAGCAGTGCAGAAACGTTGCTATATCTACGTGGCTAGGCTGAAATGTATAAAATATCGCAGAAAATTTCTGCGATATGTAATATACAATATGCGGAGCTGCGCTCAACGAAAAAATTTGTTTTAAAGCCTTTTGCAACCAAACGTTCAAGATAGATAGAGGAGAACTGATTTTGAATTTTCTTGTGCATCTTGGTAGCGTCATGGCCTATCGTCATGCATTTTAGAACGATAGATACTATTCAACTCGTTCCGATAATGATTATCACCAATTTTTGGTAAACCCTAGTGAACCACAGTCTCCACCAGCTCTCATCCAACATTATCCTGAAACCCATAGTCTAATCCAGAGTGGAAGTAGGCGAATATACCAATTACCAACCAAAGAACACGAACTTATTTACCCGAAGATGCAGTCATCCAGACCACCATGCATCCTTCAGAGCTGAGCAATGCTCTCCGAGTTTTCTCATTATTACTTCAAGCACTCCCCGACTGAATATCTTCAGCCTTGGCCATTTCAAAACTCTCTAATGCTCCAAGAACAGCTCCTCGGTTATTTCCCAACTTCCTGCAAAACCCTCTCCCTCTGCGACTATTTAGAAGTACTTCCATTCATTAACTCTTCTTTGTTTTAATTTTGTTCCCCTGCGCAAGTTCCCCCTTGCGATACGCGTTCGGCGTAAATCCTACTTATTATTGTTCGATCCTTCTTCCCTTGACGGTTTTGAGCGGTATAACGGAATGAAATCCAACAACGGATGTTGAAGTGGTCTGGATCCAAGGCTTGACATTTTCTTTTCTTCCTATTTTAATATTCCCTGATCCCGCGACTGGCCGTGATAGTTTTCAAAATCGAAGAGGAATTCTCTTAACAAATAAGGTCAAGGAAGAACCTTTCATTCGAGGTGGGTCAGGTATTAATTAACGAATTTCATCATTTTCCCTTTTTTCGAATTGAAATGGGACTTTTAACATCAGCAGCTTTGGGAAAGAGCAACAATTTTTGGAAACAACCTGAAAACGGAAAAGCGATTAGTGATGCCAGGTAGATGTCAAACATTTCGTTAACTGCATCCATGTAAAGAAAATTGTGCTCACTTCTAGAAGTTTTCTAGGTCCGATGCAATTATTGGATAATGCTCGGCAACAGTGATAATGAAAATCAGTTCCAGTTGGAGTTCAAACACTCTCACAAGTCAATAATGTAGAACATCTGTTGGTTCTGTAGAGGAGCTGAACCCTCTTGAAGACGAACCGGTGAAAATGAAGTGAAATGAAGATGAGCGGCGGTCGGAGTGGCTGGAGGCTGTGAAGGCTAGGGGGAGTGGTGATATTGATCCACAAGCGGCCCAGAGGAGGTTGAGTTGTGTTTACACGCCTTCGTGCCCCACATCTTTCCCAATTGTACCTCAAATTGTCTCCTAACCTGTACGAATCCAAGGTATATCAACCGATCCGCTAAATTTTCAAGTAGGCACTCGCTAGAAGTAGACAGCTCGGCTGGAGACGGAACAAGTTGCTATCTTTATACAGCTTCAACGTGGACACCAAGTTTCAACCGAAACCGTAGTCCGCACACAGATGAACACGCACGCATCGACGTTCCACTCTGT
This sequence comes from Nesidiocoris tenuis, assembly GCA_036186465.1. Classification (NCBI taxonomy): domain Eukaryota; kingdom Metazoa; phylum Arthropoda; class Insecta; order Hemiptera; family Miridae; genus Nesidiocoris; species Nesidiocoris tenuis. Next base: position 10,041,175 of record AP028912.1, on the reverse strand, counting down.
TCTCTCCCTCGATAAACACGAGGAACATCCGAGATAACCTGGATGCACACTGAGACAAATGTCAGAATCAATACCTTCGCTCTGAACGTGTAAAGGTGAGAGCATCAAGTGTCAGTAACCCAAGTCCTCCCTTCACTGCTTGTCTTTCAACTCGGCAACGCGAGTCAAACACGTTCCAGACTTCTCAAACCAATGTCACAATCGCGCACACCAGAGGAAACGATTTCGATCAAATTGAGGAACAGTTGGATTACTTGTCAATTATGAGGAGGTCAATTTGTTGGACATGGAGGAGGCATTAGGAGGAGTGAGACATTGAGCTCACTCTGATACCGGGAATTATTCCTCCGAGCAAACCAAACTTGACAAATAAGGATTATCAGGTACTTACATTATAGAGACGGAAATCTCGCATATATGCTGAAAAAATGATATATCATTTTTGAATATCTGATTTTCAGGGGTAGTATCATGTGGTATACTTATCGGCTCCATGTTGTAATTATGAAGCATTTTCGATTCATTTAGCTTGAAAATTTCAAATTCGTATTTGCGAGGTAAGTAATGACGAAAATGGTTAAAAACCCTAAGACCCGAGAGAACCCTCACTTTTATCTTTCGAGTAATAGTGCTGCTTTAACAGCCGTCGCATTGCAGTCTGCATTGTGAAATGATACGTTTCAGTAGTCCGAGGAGTTACGCGTTTTTTGCCCTCGTGAGGAGGATCAAAGGTGATTCTACTTTTCAAGTTATTAAATGATTAAATATTGGCCACTTTCTATGAAAATAAAAAATGAAAAGTTCTTACCTCATAATAATTTTGAACATGCATTAAATGCATAGAAATTTTTTAAGGTTGAGTGTTCCGGCTTCTATGTAAAACATGAAGATGATGAAAAACTTGGGAAATCAAAGTGGAATCTGTTCTAGAATTATTTTCCCTATCTTATTTGCCGTATTACCAGTTTATCGACATTAAACGAAAAATATTTTACAACTTGACTTTTGCAGATTCTCTGAGAGCATTTCGTTTTTCACCTCTAGAAGACGCTTTCTTTTATCCTCTTTCTAATAATAGTGACTTTCCTTTGTTCGAAATGTCTCTTCGATTCTATTTATTCCTGCCTTCCTTGACTATTCCGTTCCCCCAAACTCACGTCTCGAAACTGAGCGTTATCGTTTCCGAGCGAAAATTCCTTCAGGCCGTGCTGCCTATAGGCTCAAAGGTATGCGGAATTGTGTTTTGCCGGAGAACGAGAACCATCTGAAGGGCGAATCATTCCAAGATGACTTTAGGGGTACTAGAGGGAAAGGCAAGGAGAAACTAAGGGGAGATACCGTGATAATGAAGGTATTTGTGTGCGCTTCCCGTTGAGGTGATTGAATGCTCAAGGGATGATACGGATACCGTCTCTTGCCTTGCTACGTCTTTCTCCCAGACAGTTTCCCCAGACTGGGCTTCAGCGATTCTGTTTTTCTTCAGAGTCCCAAGGGATCGCTACGCTTCCCTACCAACTGACTCCTCAATCCGTACATTTTGGTTCATTTTTCTTAAGAAATGAACCTTTGTAATCGGTTAGGAAAAAAAAATTTTTAACACCCCCTGAAAATTTGTTGGTTTACGTTTCAAGGGGTGTAGAATCCAAATCTGCAATAAAAATTTTTTGTCCGTCCGCCGTACGCCGTCCGCCGTACGCCGTCCGCCGTACGCCGTCCGCCGTACGCCGTACGCCGTCCGCCGTCCGGGGTTTTTCAGGGGGAAGGAGTTATCGAAAAATTTTGAAATTTTTACCAAAAATCAAGTTCCGTATCTAGTTGGTCCTAACGTCTCGACAGAACCCTACCTTAATTTTAAGGCGAGTAAAACAGCTGTTGAAGAGGTAAAAAATTCGTGCTTTTCTGGAAATTTGTAACATAGGCATGTGACGCATCATTTTCTATAGATTTTTCTATGCCGAATCGAATGAGACCATCGCCACGGCGGTAGCTCTAACCGTTTAGGAGTTATTGCAGTTTTAGTGAGACATTTTTGAGTTTTTTAAGATTTCTACAATTCTGAATAACTCGAAAACGACTAGAGCCACAAAAATCGTTTTCCACTCGTTGGAATCCCCACAAAAACTTCTGTCCTCCCGATATCTTCAATTTAAAGAATTTGGTCGCATTACACAAATCAGCAAAGCAAAAATCGAAAAAATTTGAGAATTTGGCCTCGGCTCTTAGATACGGTTGATTGATCTACTTACGACCACTAGCCTATTACACCAACAAGGTGACGCACTCACACTACGACCAGTTGCGCTTGGCAACATGAAAGCGAGTCAGGCTTTAACAATGGTTCTGAGGCATTTTTAATTTCATTCATTATTCAGAGAATTTAATAATTATAATTATTCAGTTAACAATGAAGGTGATTAAGAATAGATTAAATGGAGAATTTAACGGAATTAAACGATCTGCTGCGTTGAAAAGATAGATAGGTAAGTATTTATCAAGCAAAGAGGATGATTATTTTTTGCCGGGTTGAAAAAACGTTTCTCTAAATCCCCCTCTAAAATACAAATTTATACTGAAATTATAGAATAATAACAACTAAATTCTGAGTTTAAGGAGTACCGATATATCGTGAAGTTTGTCTTTGCAATCGAAAAATGAACCCCTGTGCAAAATTTGCAGAGTTCTTCGGACATAGCGAAAACTAATCTGCACATGCCACTGATCTACTTAGCAGCGTTTTTCTTTAATTCCACCCCATTACCAATACTCTCGCTCATTCTGTCCATCTCTCTCAAGATTCTTCTTAGTGTTTAGTTCTTCTAACCGTTAATTCTGATTGTATCTGTCTTTGAAGGATTTTTTGAATTTCTGTTATTGTCCGGCGTTTTGAAAGCATCCTACTCCGGTGAAATAATGAAATTTTCAAAGGAAATCTGGGGTATTGATGCTATCGAAAAGAGCTTCCTTGGTACCGCGATTACATCATTCCTTAAGGAATTGTAGAATTGTTAAAGGACGATTTTCTATGTTCTTGAACATCGCTCGGTTGGTACCCATAACGGTTACTGTTTGAACCTTTTGGACTGACTGCTCATACATTTTTGATTGCTACTTAATCGCTGATCTAGCATTCTCGCATGCTTACATCGGCGTTCAGGGCTGTGGTCCCATTCCATTGACATTGCTGATAGATTGCACTATTGTTCGTCTTCCAAGCCACAGGTTCTTGTGTCGTGGTTGTGAATCCACTCTAAGGGGCGTAAGGGCCGGGTCACATCCCCTTGATGGATCGCAAGGCATCCATATTGCACAAGAGACACCTCGACAGGAGCCCGACGAACCCGAATTATATTGACACCGCCCGTTCGGGCTTAGTTCCATTTCAATTGTCCAGTGACCCGAATACATCAAAAACCAGGAAACAACTCTGACTAGTATGAATGACTCCTTGCAGGATGAGTTGTGAGGCCATCTGTCCAGTGCGATTCGTATGAATCAGTGTCATCAGAAACGGCCCTTGCTGCTCGCTAAATTGGAATCACTCCTACAGGAAATATAGGTCAGGTGAAACGCCCTAAAAATCATCAGTTGATAACGTGACTGTATAAAGTAATTATTTTGCCGGTGTTTTTGAATTATTGATTCTACCTCTATGTTACCTCAGCCCAAAATGTGATTTCAGGTCAGACTGATTTTAGGGCCAGCATTTTCTTACAGTAGTTACCGAACAGTTGCCCCTGTTTTCCCGAGGCAAGAAGGTAAAATATCTCGGTTCCAATATTACTCCTGACTTCTGGAAACTTCTTTGTTTTCGGTTGCACAATCAACAAAATCCGTGTCCGTTTATTTTCGTTCGAGTTGGCCGTATCAGTTTTCCGCCGTATTTTCCGACAGTGAACACAACAGAGGTTGGAAAGCGAGCCGGAAAGGAAGGTGGGTAGGGCTCTTCACTGCTGACTCCCATTGAAGAAGTTCGAGCGAGTTTTCCCGAAGTTCCCCTCTGGGGAAATTAAATTTCAACCGTTCGGCGTCTGGCATGCACTTAGTCTCAAGATGAATCAGCTGTTTAAAGGATCATAACTATTTTGATCATCCGGTGCGATATATTTGTCTAAAAATTCTTGAATACGTTCCCACCTACATAATAAATTTTGATAATACTACTTCATTTAAAATTAAATCTTTTATGATTGAAGTAATACATAAGGTATTAAAGATAAAAAGTACTAGAATACGTTCTTGGCTAGAGCATTGTGAAATATATAATACTTGCTTACATCCAGCAGGTTCATGGTGATCCAGTCACGTTTACTTCAATTTTTACTTCCATATTTACAGAGTAAATGGAAGTATTGTGATCGTCCTAAAATCGAGAATCGGAACGGAGCTTCAGAAAAAACTTTTTCTCATACACATTTACTCAGAATCACTTCCTGAACAAGTGTCTGTGTGTCCGTGTGTCCGTGTGTCCGTGTGTCCGTTAGTCCGTTAGTCCGTGTGTCCGTTAGTCCGTCTGTCCGTCTGTGGTCATTTACAAAAATGACCATAACTCCCTCAATTCTCAACCTTTTTTCAAATTTCTTGAACTGAAATGTGCGTCTCAGTAAGACCTAACACCCTGTTCAATCGAAATTTGGATAACGCACAGTACTTCCGATATATTTGCATTTTTAGTTTTTTCTATTTTATTTTTTCTGGCTACAAAAATGAACCGATTTGAGCGTTCTTGGTCTTAAAATCTTTGTTTTTCCTTGCAGAATATGTGGATATTTTTTATGTTCCGAACAACTGGCGTTTTTTGATTTTGGGCGAATTTTGAAATTTGAATAGTGAATTTTTTTATATTTTTGACCTAAACACCCTTAAAAGCAGTCAAAATATGATCAAATTGCGTCACAATTTTACGTTCCAAAATATGGAAGTATTGTGTGTTATCTACGCACCACTGGTTATGAATGAAATGGAAATATTTTAATCTTCGGCCATGTATTGTAATCCGTAATTTAAACGCCATTGTTAGGAACATAACATATTTTTTTATGGATCATTTTCACACTCAAACCCTAGGTAATAAAACCAATGGACCTCCACTCTTGTTTTAGTTGCCCAACCCGAGAGCAGTGCATTTATGTAACCCAACCAACGGAAACTCCAGTTTTCGTTCACGAGGGGCCAATAGGTACTGAGAGAGAATAGGGATATGGATGGGATTTATGGCCTTCGAATTGGCCTGCAGAATACCTCTAGAGGGCCAATTAATTATCGTTTTATCGGGTCGACAGTGTCCAGATGACGGAAGGAAACCAAGTGACCCGATTACCCTGGGCAGCTATTTTATAACAGCGTTCCAACCTCATTCCAACGTGTGCAGTGTTGGAAAATTATCTCTCGTTCGTCGTCACCGGGAGTCCGCTCGTAAAATCCGATCTCGTCGTTTGGGAAACATCCGCGAACCATAACATGTTCCGGTAACCTAATGTGATGTAGATGAACGCAACTCTTCACTGGGTCGATGGTTTCTTGAGAATTAACAAATCATGCATGACTTTTTTGGAGCGAAAACTACCTTCCAAACTTCCCAAAATTTTGCCCTTGGTTACACGTTGAAAATGATCAGGGGTTGCTACTGGCTTGCTCCAGATTTCAGGCCTAATCCACTCAATTTCTCCTAAATGGATCAGTGAATCAGGTGCCTAGGCATTATAGGCAGATGATAACGATAGATTTAATGCTAACTTGACTCAAGTAAGAAGAAGAAAACCTTCCGGGTGAGATAACCTGGCTGAAAATACTCCAGAAAAGAATGTTCTAATCGCCTTTCTATCGCCGACGAGCCGTCTCGACAGTTCGAGAGCTTCTTCAACAATGCAAAGATGTGATCAATGGATCCAATTTTTCCACGGGAATCCCGGCCGTGGGGCGTTGGCAAGAGCCTTAAATCGGGAAAGGCACCTGATACTTGACGTGATCCGGGTTAGAACTCAATTACCAGGGACAGGCTCGCTCTGCTGCTCCGCTGGCTGGCACACTGACAGGCCAATCCGATCCCTCGTTTGGCCAAGTACGGCAGGGACTTGGGCGGGACTTCCTAATCTTCTATTTATATTCCACTTGGAACAGGGCCGCTGGTTCTTCGGCAGTTCTCTGTTGTTAGCCTGTCTGCCACCCGCCACGCAGGTGCTAACGTAACACCTTTCGGCGCGCCCCAGACCCCGCGATCTCCTCCTTCTCTACAAATGTCTCACGTTTTAAGCTAATAGCTTACACGTCCGCTTGAATTAGATCGCGAACCTTTCCCCGCTTGTTGTTGGATGATTCCCCGTTGGATGCTGGGATATCCCGCAGAGGGGCCTCGCCATAATCAGCACTTTATCCCGCGCCGTCACTTTAATGAAGTGAAAGCCCCAGTTTTGACCAAGACATGAAAGTTCTTGATGTTCAATTTCTACCTTCATTCTGCATAATGCAGATTGCCAAGATAATTTGTATCATTAAAAGGGAAATTCGGTACATGAAAAACTAGTGAGGTGCCGTGGCAAAACGATTATTTTTCCCATCAATTGAGGGTTGATTAATTGATATGAGAGATGTCTCCTAGTGGGAGACGGAAACAGTGAGTGGAAGCGACTGAGCGTATAGATCCCCATAGGTGCCTGAAATCCTCATCTCGAAAAACCTGCATCACGATCTACCATCAAAAGCAAAAAAAGTTGGCTCTTGGAGCTCATTTGGAAGTGTTTGGAAGAGTACCCAACGTGTGAGTATTATTGGCATATCCCCCTCCCCTCTTCTCCCCCTATGCGTTAATATTCAATTCTGAACCTTTTCCAATATCGAGCTATCCTCCAATCCTTGAGTATGGAAGCCCCTTGATGCATGACCAATAACGCGGGTGAAGAAAAACAAACTACCGGGGCCAAAATTTGTTCCTCGTTGGTTCCATGGAATAATGTACGAGCTATTTTCTTCACACGGATCCTTCTTCTCGAAGAAGAGGTGGTAACCGAATGATTTGTCTAATGGCTGGTGCTCTGAGAGATTTACGGATCTGGAGGACTAATGATGCTGGTGACGCGCAACTGTTATAGCATCTTGAACCTGCAGTAACAGCAGTAGGGTCGATGAGCCGTACATTACGGGCGCCCACCTCTTAACCTCCCACCAAGAGCCTTGACTCATCCCTACCTAACAATTTGAACTCCTGCCGGGCGGACCTTTGGCCGTAACTTACGCCGGCGACGTGCTTATACCTAACGTTGTAGTAAATTATTGGGTGCGGACTAATTCGGTTAAGCCACCTTTATCCGTCCATCAACTGGTCATGTTGCTGTCCGAATTTTCAAAAGTGAAGTAATGGTAAATCAGCGGGACCGCTAGATCCAAGAATCTCCATTATCTGCATTGTGCCTACTTGCGAAAATAATATTTTGCCTATTCATATTATGAATTGGCATAAATTAATACCTAGGTGCCTTTTACATAATTCGAAAAATGTAATATCGATAATGGCAGACAATGGTTCAGATACCCACCTGGTGTTTCCCAAGCTTTTGTTCACTACCGGTAAGATTTTGTTGAAAGCGATGATCCAAGATTAAGAGCCGCTTTTCATAGGGAACCTCATCAGATCAAGAACCATGATTAGCCATGTTTGAGGCCACAAAAACCATGGCAGGCCAACCGAGCAAGCTGACTTGAAAATGATTCTGCTGAATTCAAAGCAACTACTCCCCCTTCGGAAAAAAAGAAAAATGCACAGCTGCTCTCGAAAGTCTTTAATTTCGTTTATCCTTTCCACCAACCTTAAGCTCCCCTTATACTTAATGAATTTTTCTTTTGTTTTCTTCCTTACCTCAGAACGACCCCATTGCCAGGGAGAAACTTCTTCTAAAAGAGGGAGTTTGTTTAATGAAGTGTAGCGTTCAGGTCCGTTGTGCGTCCAAAGGCGCGCAACCTTCCGCGAAGCCTCCCCCACGTTGAAAAAGCGAATTAATAGTGAGACTCGCCAAGCCTGAGGAACTACCGGGAGAGCCGGGGAGCTGGCAGCGTTGGAAGTGAGGGTGGACTTCTTTTTTTACTGTTTAATTGGAGGGTCGAACGTTAACGAGAAAGGCGTGGACCGGGGAATGGCCGACAGCACGCAGGAAGCAGACGAGGGTGGCTCATGGCAGTGATTAGGACAAGTCGAGAAAGGATCCCCTGTCGGACACGGCCGGTCAGACTGAACGTGAAAGAGGGTTCGATTTCCCATCAGAATCGAAAGCATTTTCGAACGGAAACGGATATCTGTATAACCTTCAATCCGAACATTATTCAAACCTCTCTTGACCATTACTCGTTGGAAATCCTGAAAAAGAGTTGCGCTGGTCACCCTTAGGGCCGGTTTATCAATGCACTTGAAGCTACATTCATAGTAGATTTATTTTCAACTAGAATTTTGGTTCATTTTTCTATAGAAATGAACCTTTGTAATCGGTCAGGAAAAAAAAAATTTTAACACCCCCTGAAAATTTGTTGGTTTACGTTTCAAGGGGTGTAGAATCCGAATCTGCAATAAAAATTTTTTGTCCGTCCGCCGTACGCCGTACGCCGTACGCCGTACGCCGTACGCCGTACGCCGTACGCCGTACGCCGTACGCCGTACGCCGTACGCCGTACGCCGTCCGCCGTCCGGGGCTTTTCAGGGGGAAGGAGTTATCGAAAAATTTTGAAATTTTTACCAAAAATCAAGTTCCGTATCTAGTTGGTCCTAACGTCTCGGCAGAACCCTACCTTAATTTTAAGGCCAGTAAAACAGCTGTTGAAGTGGGAAAAAATTCGTGTTTTTCTGGAAATTTGAAACATAGGCATGTGACGCATCATTTTCTATAGATTTTTCTATGCTGAATCGATTGAGACCATCGCCACGCCGGTAGCTTCAACCGTTTAGGAGTTATTGCAGTTTTAGTGAGACATTTTTGAGTTTTTAAAAATTTCTACAATTCTTAATAACTCGAAAACGACTAGAGCCACAAAAATCGTTTTCCACTCGTTGGAATCCCCACAAAAACTTCTGTCCTCCCGATATCTTCAATTTAAAGAATTTGGTCGCATTATACAAATCAGCAAAACAAAAATTGGAAAAAGTTGAGAATTTGGCCTCGGCTCTTAGATACGGTTGATTGATCTACTTACGACCACTAGCCTATTACACCAACAAGGTGACGCACTCACACTACGACCAGTTGCGCTTGGCAACATAAGAACGAGACAGGCTTTAACAAAGGTTCTGAGGCATTCTTGACGCATTTTTAATTTCATTATTCAGAGATTTAATTAATTTATAATTATTATTATTCTGTTAGTTATGTAGGTAAATAAGAATAGATTAAGTGATGATTTCAACAAAAATTAACGACGCGCTGCGTTGAAAAGATAGATAGGTAGGTCAAGCAAGGAGGACCAAGCAAAGAGGATGATTATTTTTTGCCGGGTTGAAAAAACGTTTTTCTAAATCCCCATCTAAAATATCTACCAATTTATACTGAAATTCTAGAATAATAACATCTGAATTCCGTGTTTAAGGAGAACCTATATATCGTAAGATTTGTCTTTGCAATCGAAAAATGAACCCCTGTGCAAAATTTGCAGAGTTCTTCGGATATACCGAAAACTGATGTGCACATGTCACTGACCTACTTAGCAGCGTTTTTATATGAACGTCCATGCAAATTTTGTCAATAGTAGTTGCAGGTACTTTGATACTAGATTTATGGCAATTGACCCTTAGTATTTTCGAAGTAAGCATGCACGTTCTTCTTACTTGAACTGGATACCTTTTGCCCTTATTTCAGCATAGTCGCTTCAGAATAATATTCTGAATATAGAGGAAAGTGCCCAAAAGTGGACCCCCATTTTGTTTTTTCTCAATAAAAAATATAGAACAATGAAAAACACATTTTTAAATGCATGTAACGATAGTACGGTATTGTTTTGTATCATTTCAATTTCTAACTAATTGTTGCGATTGGTTTCGGTCAAGTTCAGCACCGTACAGAGCCTAAAATGCCAGGGGTCCACTTTTGGGGAGGTGTCCACTTTTGGGTACTTTCCTCTATTCATATTACGAATATCATGGATTTGGCCCAAAATTCATCATAAGAAAATTTGGAGACTCCTGGATGTAGTGAGTGCTATCTACGCACCAAGTGGACCTGTAGTAGACTACTATTTAGGCTCTCATAAGTTGAAATATTGACAGAATTAACCTCAAGTGTAAGCTTCAGCAATTTAGCTGGCTAATTTTCAACTGTTGTACCAGAGAACTCCAATTAGCTTTAATAAAACTCATTCTCAAAGAGGAAAAATCCAGAGAACTGAAAAGAGCAGCTACACCGAGCGAGCGAGAAGAAAAAGATGACATCGTCGGTTTCCTCTTTCGCCACTTGACGGCCATGAAGGATTTGCGCAGTCCAATTGTCCAATTGTCGGAAAGGGGACAAATTGACGCCAAACAAGGGACTCCAGCCCCGAGGAGCTCTGACTCTTCAACAGAGGGCCTAGTCCGCGAAGAGTGGCTGGGGTTACTAATTAGAGTGGCCTAAGTGCTGCAGGAAAGCCGACGCGACGGCGATGGGGCAGCAGCAAAGGTAAATTGTTGAACGCTGAAATTCGCAAATTTTGCCCGCCGAACGAGGTTTAACCGAGACAAACGCTTGATTAGCGCTTTTCCGAGTGAATACAGAAAGAAATCCATAGAAACCGGGGAAAAGAAGACGAAAAGACGAAAAGTAACCGAAGGAATCAAGTTATAGAACAATTCTTCTATCTTCCGAAGGAGGAGAGACATCTGAAAGTAGATGACGCACAAAATTCGCATGCTCTAATTTTGGAGAGGCTGCAGTAAAGAATACATTACCATTTCACTTTTATCATCACCACAGCTCTCATCACATAACGACAACACTATGGTCCTTTCCCTCTTCTGTCGCAAAAATATTCTCATGAAAATTGGGTTAAAAATGAGGGGACGGAAAATGGACAAGCACATAGTCCAGCAGTCATGGGAGCTGATTTTCGATAGAACATCGATCGTTAGCTTTATGGAAATTATCGTGGAAGTATAATATCTATCTAAAACTAGCAATACAATACATGTCTTAAATACTTCCGACCCTCTCCTTGAGGGCAGCAGGGTACGCCCGGGAACACTTTGGTTATCGGGCGAAAAACCAGGCGTTGGCCTGGAACGGCGGTTTATGCTTTACTTCAAATGGAATGAGGCTGATCCGAGCGCTTGCTCCCTGGAGCCCAAGAGACCCTGACCTTCTCTGGAACCGGACCGTAAGGAGATCACGACAATGCGAGAGTAGCGTCAATCGAATGCCTTTCACGTTTCGCCACAGGCCTTATTACGACAGAAGCAGGTATCCACGCAGAATATGTGTATTCTTTTTCACGCAGACGCAGATTCGATTTCGGTTCATGCACAATATCTTACAAACACTAAAGATGTCTGCGATTTTTTCCAGTTTTAATCGGTATCGCTGATTTAAATTCTAGTTTTCTGATGTGATTGCCCTCGCAGTTGACCAACTGTAGAGAGCCGATGAGAACAGACGCACATTGCCAGGAACACTGGACCACGCTGCACCGCTTTCCACATTTCACATTGCCATAAGTGTAGCTGAGTTTGCTAAGTAAAAAGTTGTTACTAGGCCGACACATCCTCGACCTCCCTTTTTACTGGGCGGACCATCGACTGGTAAAGCTTCCCAACGCATTTTCGCCCCTTCCAATTCTATCCATCGAATCCTTAGACTTTCGCCAACTCGAATGCTTAAAATTCCATCGGCGTCCGACGATAAAGTTTCCCCGTTGGATCCTGGATGCGAACTTATATCCGGCCTGGGCAATGGGGGTCCGTCGAAGTTGGAACGGTTCTTGCCGACTTGAGCCTATTTATCGGAAGGATGAGATGGGGTGCACCACATCAGGAGCTGATCCCATCAACTTCTCCTTGGTGATAAAAACGCCTTTTCAAACAAACTGGCCTTTCAATAACTTATTCAATTTTATTCCCGCCCAACTTTTCACAAGTCTTTATCCCCGCGTTGGAAAACGTAGTGGATTTTCCCTGCCGGAATATTTTGACCCCACATGGCATAAGCTATTCGATCAGCCAATACCTAGTCTAGAGAAGAAAAAGTCCCATCACTTCGGCGACAAAGTTTGCTCTTCCTTTGCCAACTTGAGGCAAACTCTCGACGAATTGCATTTGGATAATATCTTTATGCTCTGTGATATAATACCATACTACTTTTATATTTGTTTGACTATTATTATCCTATTTTTTGAAAATAATTGAATAGTATTGAATGAAAAACTCAAAAACGATAGTAGAAAAAAGTAGCCTATTCCACTATTAAAGAATTGCAAATTTAAACCGGTTTCGGTTGCTAAGCCATCATCAGCACACAACCACGAGTAGTAGTACGTATATCATAGTACCAAAGAACTGAGAGACGAGAGCGACAAGTCTTAGCTTGTTCCGACCACCTCCCTAAGGGCGGCGGGCACGCCTGGGACACCTTTGGTTGTTAGGTTAACTTCGTTTTGAGTAAGTTAACGTGAAAAGTACACTTGAGTATATCATTCTAAGCTTATTCAACCAATAAGCCAATACCTCTTTAAAAATTGTCGCTCGATTACAGAAATCCATTATGCTGTAGTAGAATATGACATGTGCCTAACATTGTGGCCTTCACTTCAAGTTTGTCATTAAGTAGGTAAGAACCTGTTAGAAGATACATAAGATTGCCAGACCATGCAGAGTGGTACAGCTAAAAATGGTACTTTAACATCCTGTATCACTCATATTCCTATGATAGATGAGAAGATGACCTTTTTTTTGTCTCAGTCAACAAGAGAGACACAAGTCATCAATGCCATTGTGGATGTATTATGGCCCACACGCAAAACTGCCGGACAGCATCAAAGGGGTCCAATAGACTTCTCCCACTCCGAAAGCAGTGATTTATTCGTTATTTATCCTCGTAGCACACTCGACCTTCGTATTCAGCGGGGAAACCGCGGTCCGTAGAAAGCACAAGAGGGCTGATATAGTGGGAACAATGAGAAGCGATGAGTGTGTGGGCGGCCCCTGAGCAGAAGGACCCGTAGGAAAGGAATGGGTGCCCGCTGGGTGCTTCTGTGGAAGAGTCAATCCATCAACCCAGCCATATCCCACGTCAGTCAACCATTTGTCATTTTCGGAAAGTCTAGCTCGACCGCCAAACTAGGGAGGGTGTGCCTTCGATAAAATTTCTTGCGATGGTGTAACCCTAATAAACCGGTTTATTACGTCCGATATTTTGAATCTAATAAAGTTTTATCGCGTCAAATTTCGGTTTACAGCTAGGTCTAAGACCACCCAGGATTCCCCTCTTGAATCACAACCTATTACTTCAGGTTATAACCATCTCCACTGTCCAAAAACCGGAAAATGGATGGGATAATGGCCAATACTGAAAATTAATTTCTTCGTGTTCAAAATTAATTTTCTCATGAGTATAGGTGTTCTTCAATTTAGGGGATATAGTAGCTGATGTTATGTTGTTTGCCCTTTGAAACGTAAGCAATAATTCAGCTGGAGTTTAATTTTTTTAGGCAATTAGACGCAGCACTGGCGTTTATTGAATAATAAACCCAATTCATAAAACATAATCAAACCAAAAAAATAATAAAATGAATAAAACCCGGAGAAGGAAAAATTGAATGATTCAAAATTAGTCATGAAATCTGACTTTTACCCACAACCGGTAGCTGGAAGCCGTTGAAGAATTTGAGAAATAGCGAGAAACAGAAACATCAAAATGTTGTATTTCACTATTTTATGCACACACATGAGATAATCCTAGATGAATCTCGAGCCAAGAGAATTCACGTCGACAGTAGCCCTGATTGAGACATTTCATGTTTGCATTTGATCTACAACAATAATCTACTTATGGAGTTAATAATGGGCTCTTCTCGTGTCTGTGGTGAGTCAATCATGTTTCCGACGGTCCACAAATAAAATGTGTTTCTCTCGACTTGTTAGTTTTTGCTACCTTTGCCATTCCGATAACACGTTACTCCAATCTACTACTTGCAGTCCCTTCATCATGTGAGCTTGATGACTTGAAATCGCAGTATGGTTATTTTGGTAATGATTGCTGGGCGATTTTGAGTTGATCTTCGTGCCAGCTGAAGGTTACATTGGGCCAAATTGCGATAATTGTAGCTCTATATTTCCAGAAAGCACATTTAGAACAGAAAACTGATCACCTAGTCCCTACTATAGTAGCCTAATATGGGTAGGTATGTTAAAAATGCTTACAAAATATTAATGTGTCATAATTTATTTAGTGTAATATCCCATCAACAAAACTGCCGTGTCACCCTCATTTTTGAATATTTTTCAAATAAATTGTCAAGAATAATTCATACTTCGACTCCCATAACCTGTTGAAATATCGATGCACGGAACCCCTCTACTACTGCCGTATCAGAAATTCACCAACATTGGTCCGCACCGATCCGGCATGATGACGATCTCCTGTCAGAATTGCGATGTTAGGAAACACGAGGGCTCTGATATTACCGAGGAAACAACAACGATGGCGGGGGCGGAGGAAGACACTAAGGAGAAAGGAACCGGTGACGAGTCGATCCATCAACAGCCGTATTCCACGTCTGTCAACCATTTGTCATTCCAGAAGTCTGGCAGAAATTCCAACAGTGCCAGGATGCGTCGGACGAATTCGCGACGGCGCACTACCCTAATAAACAAGTCCGTCCCCGCATCACGTCAGCGGCCACCGCAGATTTATTAATTACCTTCGAAGACTTGTCGTCGTCTCCGGCTCGGATGACAGGAATTGAGACGACACAATCCCACCGGGGAGGGGAACCGAGTTCAATAATTAAACAGCCATCAAGGGAGAAGGAAATTGGAAGTACCGAAGGAGCGCTGGAGACGGATGAACTGCCATTTCTCATTCCGACCGCCCCCATCAGGAAAGGATATTAAACTTTTATGAGCGTTAATGTCTCATTGGAGTTGGCCTTTTCAAAACGTCTCCTGACTTCAAAATGCCGAATATTGGCGATTTCGAGCAAAAATGAATCGAGCGGGATATTAACAAAGAAATCATTCTAGCAGGAGTTGAACTTTGCACATTCCGACCGCTAGGTTGACGCTTTGGCCAAGTTCTGGTTTATACTCCAGCAGAACAACGCAAGAACAAACTTGATCAAAGCTCAACAGTCGAGATAGGCTAGTAACCGGCAACACGGTGGAGTCATGCGTGAGCCTACGGTCCAAGGCCGCCTGTACGAACTTGAAATCAAACTTCATTTATAGAAAAGTTGATGAAAATCGGAACTTTCACGATCATTTCACACATCCCGACGGTTTTCACTGTCGTGTAATTCACGCATTTGATGCAAATTCTCGTCAAACTTAAATTCAAACAGAGACTCAAACTAGTACTGATACTGAACCTATACTGAAAAATAAACTGAAATTGAAACTGAAACTCGAAATCACGCTCACAGCCAATGTTAAACTTAAACTCGAAGTCACACTCAAAGTCAAACTTAAGCTGAAACTCGAACTGAAACTTAGTCTGAGATTCAAACTCAAACTCAGACTGAATCTTGAACTCACTCTCAAAGTCAAACTTAAACTCAGAGTCAAAATCAAACTGAAACTCGAAATGAAACTCAATCTGAAATCCAAAGTCAAAGTCAAACTATAACAGAACCTCAAACACAAAATCAAACCGAAACTCGAACTGAAACTGAAACCCAAAGTGAAACTCGAACTCGCACTCAAAGTCAATGTCAAACTCAAACTGAATCTCAAAGCCAAAATCAAACTGAACTCGAAATGAAACTCAATCTGAAATTCAAACTGAAACTCAAAGTCAAAGTTCACGTTCGAGTTACAGTTTGACTTCGGGTTTGAGTTTCCGTTTCAGTTCAAGTTTGCCTTCGACTTTGATTTTCAGTTTCATATGGAGTTTCAGTTTGAGTTGTAGTTTCGGTTTCAATTCAAGTTCGACTTTGACATTGAGTTCGAGTTTTGCATTGAGTTTCAGTTTGACTTTGGGTTTGAGTTTCGTTTCACTTCATGTTTGACTTGGATTTTGAGTGTCAGTTCGAGTTTGAGTTTCACTTCGAATTCTAGTTCGAGTTTGAGTTTCAGATTGAGTTCAAGTTTGGCTTCGGGTTTGAGTTATCGTTTTGGTTCATATTTGACTTTGAGTTTCAGTTCGACTTTGACTTTAGGTTTGATTTGGAGTTTCAGTTTGAGCTTGGCCTTGAGTTTCTTTTGAGTACGAGTTGCTCTTTGAGTATCATTCCGAGTTTGAGTGTCATTTTGAGTTCGACTTTGTCTTAGAGTTTCAGTTCGAGTTCGGATGTCGATTTGAGTGCCAGTTTGAGTTTGACTTCGCGTTTGAGCCCCAGTGACATTGAGTTTAAGTTTTAGATTGAGTTCCAGTTCCAGTTTTAGTTTGATGGTTTTAATGTTCCACCGTTCGTTTCATTCATTTTATTCATTCAATTTTTGGTTTGCCTATTTCATTTGTTCTCTCTGTTTGCCAGCTTGTTGCTTCGTTTGTTCATTTAGTTCGTTTGTCTGTCTGTCTGTTTCTTTGTATTTTGTCCATCCGTTTGTTCTTCATTTACGTTTCATTCGTCACTCGTGGGTAAAGTTTAGTTTTTACGAATAAGGCCAGAATTTGGGATAGCTACGTTCATTGTGCTTATGGGTTTTTCCGGAATCTCACCCAAAGAAATCTAACAATCTGTTATCTTGGGACCTCTGTATGGCGCAGGTGATTTATAAATTGAAAAGGTACCTGCTTAGTGCCTATTGTGCATCGTAGGACGGTATACGTGTATTACCGCTTTCGACGGTGACCTGGCAACTGTATTAAAGTTACCGTATCCACGGTGACAAGTCCGTATCAAGAACCGTAACAGGAGAAAGGACCGTCGTCGTCGGGAAATGACACGCTCACAATGGGCCTGCATCACTGGCCGGGGGAACAGTCGATTTTACACCGCCAAACTGGAAACAATAGGTAACGAACGGCCGGCGGCGGGGCGGGGATCGTTTTGATTTATATCCGCAACACTCATTGCGGATCGGGCCGTTCTGTTGGCCGCTCTATCGGCCGATTGTGCGGGACATCCGTTCGGCGCGCCGAATCCTCGTATTATTTCCGGCCGAACCGTCGCAATCCATCGCGCTTTGCTCCGTCTCAAAAATTGCCACGCCAAGGAAGTATTATGAGTTTCGCTTGCGAAAACAAATGAATGATAAAATAATGGGTAAAGTCGTTCAAATCTGTTATGAACGATTTTCTGGTTTTACGGCTTAAATTCGTGTTTTTCGGTATTGTTGACAATGAAAAGCCATTTGTTGAAGAAATATCCGTGTATTTCAATTTTTTCTGAAGTAACTTCGTAACTTCCATTTTTCTCATTCCACTCTTACAATTTCCGATTTCAATGGTACATAACCAGAATGGTTGCACTGGAGCGATGCGGCGGGGATTGAGATTACTTTTCATCAATATTCGAGGATTTTGTCCTCGAGCATTTTTCTTGTGCAACATTCCCCGATTCCAGTGTTTTATTCAGCAATGCCTAACGATACTACAACTAACTAACCCAATATGCCGAAATTCCATAGCATGCACCGCTTTTGTGCCGCGGAGAGGGCGGATCGCGGTTGTGTAGTGCCATCTGCCGCTAATATCGCGGATTGCCGATTTTATCGAGCGGAAAACTATCCGAGCGAACTGGAAGCCCGTCAGTTTAACAGTCGCTTCCAGAACGCAGTTATCCGCGCGATAAACGATGCATTCGCGCGTTATTCAGCGCCGCTAGCTGTTCGTGCCAGGCCGGCAGGAACAGGAGGGCCCGTATTCATTGGTCGATCTCGTTTCGACGGTTTTGGTGGAAACCTGCAGAATACCATTGAGATATTTGGTATATTTCGAATAACACCAAATTTCGGATGCACATCACAACTTTCCTAACCAAGCAATATGCCTTTCTTTTTAACCTCCTGCTTTGGAGCAAACTGTCACATAATTATATCGATAATGATCAAACAGCCCCCCCGCCGAATAAACCACACAACAGGCCTCGTCCGAATAAACAGGTTACTCCACACGACAAATCAAAATTGAAACAGCTGTATTTCTGAAGGAAATTTTATCGTTTCCAATTAACCAGAGAGTATTTCTGTTTTAAAAATAGTGTTCCAAAGAACAATCGAGTGGTGGTAAAAAAAATTAAATGAAAAAAGTGAAAAAGAAACGAGCTGACTCGAGAGCAGCAGTGAATGAGGGCCTGAAGTGGATGCTAGGGCATCCAAGTAGAAGATATTCAGCGCACATTGGATTATACCAGGTCGCGGGCACATTGTTGTCTGAATAAACCCGCACCGACTCACCGTCCATTCTTTATTCCTCATCGTTTCTTGGTTTTTGTCTGTTCTCGTCTTGTCTTCAAGAGCGGGGCCTTTCGAAAGAAAGGGTTGAAACGCCTGTTATTCGAGTGAAGGCTGAAAAGAAGTTGAAGCGAAGGCTTTCGTCTCCTCAGCTTGAACGGAGGGAAATTTTTCATTCTACTCGGGCGATATCACTTCACAAACAGACAATTCACGATGAATCTTTAAGTGGAGGCAAATGGAAAGACGACCGATAAGCGTATAATTCTACATCAAAGTCGACAAAATGGGCGGAATTGTCGGATTCATTTGGAGAGAAATTCAGTTCAAACGCAATAATCTTGAAATTGAATTACCTATTAATGTTCATGCCATATTCATAAAAATACTCATGACTGATGCTGAACGGGCATTATGTCAGTGATGGTAAATAATCGGTGATGACCACAAAATATCCTCGTGTCGGGTGGATTGGTGTCGTTGGTGATGGTGTCGGTGACGGTGTCGGTGATGGTGTCGGTGATGATGACGGTGTTGGTGAAAGTGACGGTGTTGGTGACGGTGTCGGTGTCGGTGACGTTGTCGGTGTCGGTGTCGGTGACGTTGTTGGTGTAGGTGTCGGTGTCGGTGACGTTGTCGGTGTCGGTGTCGGTGAAGATGTCGGTGACGGTGTCGGTGACGGTGACGTTGACGGTGTCGGTGACAGTGACGGTGTTAGTGACAGTGTCGGTGTCGGTGTCGGTGTCGGTGACGGTAACGGTGTTGGTAACGGTGTCGGTGACGGTGTCGGTGTCGGTGTCGGTGATGGTGTCGGTGATGGTGTCGGTGATGGTGTCGGTGACGGTGTCGGTGACGGTGTCGGTGACGGTGACGGTGTCGGTGTCGGTGACAGTGACGGTGTTGGTGACGGTGTCAGTGACGGTGACGGTGTCGGTGACGGTGTCGGTGACGGTGACGGTGTCGGTGACGGTGTCGGTGACGGTGTCGGTGACGGTGTCGGTGTCGGTATCGGTGATGGTGTCGGTGACGGTGTCGGTGTCGGTGACGGTGTCGGTGACGTTGTTGGTGATGGTGACGGTGATGGTGTCGGTGATGGTGTCTGTGACGGTGACGGTGTCGGTGACATTGTCGGTGAAGTTGTTGGTGATGGTGTCGGTGACGGTGTCGGTGTCGGTGACGGTGTCGGTGACGTTGTTGGTGATGGTGTCGGTGACGGTGTCGGTGTCGGTGACGGTGTCGGAGACAGTATCGGTGACGGTGTCGGTGTCGGTGTCGGTGACGGTGTCGGTGACGGTGTCGGTGACGGTGTCGGTGACGGTGTCGGTGTCGGTGTCGGTGACGGTGTCGGTGATGGTGTCGGTGATGGTGTCGGTGTCGGTGACGGTGTCGGTGACGGTGTCGGTGACGTTGTTGGTGATGGTGACGGTGTTGGTGACGGTGTCGGTGTCGGTGACGATGATGGTGTCGGTAATGACGTTCGGAGCCATCGTAGTAGGTCGAGATTTTTTAGGCCGTGAACGTTGGACCTCGCTCAAGGACCTCGCTCAACACGGCCGTTCGTGTGGTGGGACACGTTAATTCAAATTGAAGAAGGTGGCACTCAGTGAGTCTAAATTTTGCAGTTTGAATTTTTCTAGGCATCTCCCCCTGCGTCCACAACTTCTGCCAGTATGTCCGCACTCTACACAATTCGACGGCAATTCGTCGAACAAAAGCCCGATCGAGATCGGGGAATTCAAAGGACAAAAAGGTGCCTCGAACTTTTCACAACGTTCTGCTTGGAAAACTTCAGCAATATACCGTTAACTAGAAAGCGAGCGACAGCAATTCTCCAAGCAAGAAAGAAAAAGCGTATACCCATAGGTTTTGGGCGAAGTTTTGTCTTCACATCTTCCCAGGCCGAGGCGGGAAAAGTCTGGAACGACTCGCGAACAGTGTACTTTTGAAAAGTTGAAGAAACAAAGGCCATTTCTAGCGATTTGTTGTTATAATTTTCGGCACTCGGAGAACGAAGGCGAACATTAGGCGGCCAAGCCCATACTAATCCTAGGAGGTCGTTTCCAGCTTCTCAGTCGCTTTTCGGAGGGTCTTAATGAGTGCTTTGAAATTTGAAACTCGGTCGAGATTCTATCCATTGTCCACCCCCTTCCACTATTCTTGGCTTTCCGTCGTAACGAAACCGGTTCGACCATTAGCCTCGTTGGAAGGGTTGGATTTCCCGAGTTTGGCCATCTTATCAACCTGCAAGTGAGGGAAGTTCGATTCGACAATGTAAAATGTCGCTTCGCAAACTTTCCAAATGCCGCCATTCCTATGATGCTGTGCCCACAAATTTGAAAATAATGGGGGCAAGAGAAGGGGCGAATGCCGGTTTCTTTCACGGCGTAGCAAATAAAATAGCAAAATCCAATGTCCTTTATTGTTTTATTACAGAACCATGAGCAGCTTCGTGAAGAATTTTTTGCCTAACAGAATGAAAAGTTGATCTGGTGCAGAAAATTGAAAAATTCAATAAGTAGGTATTTTAAAATTGTGTTCAATTTTCAGCCACAAGTACGAAAAATCGCATAAACTCCTGATTAATCCTATAAGAAAAGTTTATCACTTCGTTTACTCCGATTCATGAAAAAGCACTCATTTCTTAAATGGAACCTTCCGCGGGGTTGCTCATTCTCTAAAAGCACCGTAGATAACGAAGTTATGGACCATATCGCGGCTGAGCCTAAGCCTTGATAAAAAGCCAGCGGCCCGAGGTGGGATAATAAGCGATAAGTGTTGACGTGAAAGGATTAAAAGGCGCAGTCGAGAAAATGTCTCCTCGCCACGGCAGCTTTTTCCGGTTACGGTTTTAGAAAATCTTAGCGGCCCATTACGGAAATATAATTCCACACGCAAGATCGACGATAATGTTGTCGCCTGGTTTTCCCCTCGTTGGTTGGGAAATGGGGTTTCCAAGTCCCAAGTTTCCCAGTTTCACTGGAGAGAAAATTATTTATTCGAGGGATTTAACCAACAATTGAGAATATGTTGAAGGGTTTGATTTGAGAAATCGATACAGTTTTTCAAAACATTGATGGAAAAATATTGTCACCGGGTTCTCAATTATACCCGATGCACGAAGGTTTGATCAGTGAAATGTGGAGTTTCGGAAATCTAGGTAAATCAATGAACACGTTCTGAGTTGGAAAAAATTACTATCTATCTGTTAAATCACCCACGCGCTAATGTTTTCATTCTGTATTCGACTAGTGTCGACCTGAAAGTTCACTCTCAAGAGAAATGTTAGTTAACCGAACAAAAAAGTAAAAACGTGGTGCCTAACGAAGCTGAGGAAAAAATTATAAGCTAAGCTGAATTAAGGCCTACTAACTGGAGGCCCAATTAAAAAAAGGCGTAATCCATCAGGTTGGATGTATAATTAGTTTTGAAGGGACAAAGGAAAGGATAAAGACTTCTTTAGCTACTCGAAATTAATCATTAGTGTTTCCTTGTTTATTATTAGAATTTCCTTTTGTGAGGTATTTTTTCTAATCCCAATTAAACTTTTTGTAGCGTCGGTAACGTTTAATGTTTGGATTTCTCTATATTTTTAATAATTCGTACCCAGATACCTATTAACGCTGTATTTAGTGGGTAGATTGACTGTATGTAATGTCCTTTTATTATCATTTTGAACTCTCTCGTTGGGAATTTGTCGAGAGTGGAGGATTTTTCCCATAAAAACTTCTTCCTTCAAAAGCACCTGGACAAATCTCTCAAAATTGACAGCGCTGGTAACCGACGTTTATTTCTTAATAAAACCATATTATAAATACCTAACTGCGTTCTCTAAGCTAGAACATTTTCAGGAAAGCTTTTTACAAATTAAAGCTAGGTACCCGGTTAGGAACTGGTTTGATCCAAAGTAAGTGGGGAACAAGGGCAACAAACCGGCGGGGTAACTACCATCTCTAAAGGTGGGCACATACTGATAATTCCTCCGACGAAAAGGGACGGTTAGCTTTTGTGCGCCCCTTCTGCTGAAATTCGTGTTGAATCGAACCCCGCGCTGAGGGGGTGTTGAATTATTCGTGGAAAATGAAAGAGAAGGTTCGGGAGGAAGGGGACAATCCAGAGACGAATAGTAGTGAATTAAAGCCGTTTGCAGCTTCGCCGGTTTATTCGCTTCAACAAGTTTAATTTATAGGTGCGAGTTAACTATCAGAAGCCACGCACGTGAAACTGAGTTTGACGTGGGAGCCGATCCGGTGCCATTCGATCCCTCGCGTATAATTCGAAAGTTCTCAGCGACACGATTTTCTGTCCTATTATTCCCAACCGGGATAACAGAAATTCAGCCAATGAAAAGTTGAAACACTTGCCGGCGAACAGTTGGTTTCATTTAATTTTCCGTAGAGAAGAATACCAAACGTTTTGAATTCGGCAAAATGTATTGTCCAACTTTCAATAAAAGGTACGCGCTGAAAAAAAGGGTAAACCAGCGGTTGACGTGAAGTGGCTTTATCAATCATTCTTTATCGATGGATAGCCTTGAACCGGAGTTCAAAAAAGTAATGGCAGTAGTTATTTAACGATTAGAAGATGCGTGACTGGCTATAAAACAGAAAGAATGAATTTTTATTCAAAACTCAGTTCGGTAAATCCTCGAGTCAAAAAATCAAGGACTCAAGGAAGGGTTCAAGGACTCTAAAGATTCTTAGTATGCGTGAACTATTTGGCGAAATTTATTCCTGTAGCAGCTGTGGTCGCTCTATGAAGACAAAAGTATGAGTCAAGAATTGTTATAATCAGATCATTCTGTGGATAACATAAATAATATGATGACGAACCATCCACAGAATAATGTCATAATATGTAGGCAGGCGAATTGAGCTATTACCTAAGAACAATTAACTAGAGGGCATCAGGGCCGGATTATCAAATCTCCTGCTAAATCTTGCAGGGAGACCTAGATTTAAGTGAGGCACTGCATTTCAAAACTCGTTCTTTCCGATTTTTGTCAAAATTGAGTTGGCAGTGGTTTCTGAAAGTTTTTTCCCCGCTCTTTTCATTGCTTCAGTCAGTTTGTAGCCAAACATGTTTTTCCCGTCTAAAAATAGGTTTGAAAACCACAAATAGTTGCAAAAGTCGTTCTTTGCTCTAACAGGTGAGTGACAAAACCCGTTATTTACCCATGACGCTTCCTGTGGTTGCAAAACTGTTTCTTTTGTACTACTCTTTGGCGTTTCCTGAAAAATCGCTTGATTCAGAAAGAGCGAGTTTTGAAACTCAGTGCCTCAAGTATAAATCCCGATTTATGATTAGATTCTTTTATCAATCGCATAACAAACGCTCACTAGCTAATTCTTATTAGGACCAGCATTCTAGATTTATTATTTCGCTTATTTAGAATTTTTGCAAAATGTTGGAAAAATATCTATAAAAAAATTTGCTGACACACTTTAATGGCAGAATGGGACTGCTGGGACTAAAACGCGTTTCACCGTCCTGACCACCGAGTTTTTAAGGCCGGAAAAACTTCAGGCCCAACTTTCCAACGCCCTTTCTGAAATGAATTCGCCAAAACACTCGGTTTTCATCCGGCGAATCCCCTCTCGTACTTGTTACAACTTTTACAAGGCTGAAACATTAATATTTACCCTTCGTCCTCGCGTATCGGCGCGGCGCTTCAGAGAGCGAACTTCGCCAAAGCCGAGAGGAGATCCCCGTAATTCGAGCTAGTTCGCCCGCAAAATGTAAGTTTAATGATCAAAGTTTGATTCAATCCAAACTCTATTTGACAAGAGCGTAATCCGGTGCTGAAGCGGCCCGTTAGTTTGATCACTTACGCACGAAACTGTCGAGGTTATCCATCTTTACGGCAAACTTCATAGGATAAAATGTTTATTTTGACTGCTTAATGATCAAAATCGCGAGACTTTACTCTTCTCAGCTGCCATCGTTAAAATTTTCAGGGTATTTCAGCATGTCGGTGGAAAGATGAGTTCTGCTCCGTTTCTCTACATCCTAAAAGGGTAGTGCGGTCCGAGGAAATACTCAAATCGAAGGTTAGACACAAATAAATTACCATGTTTCAATCCAGTTTATTAACGTGGAGGTAAGACCTTATGACGTGGCCACTGGCCTGAAAGCTCCAAGTTCTTCACAGATCAGGTTACACTGCTCTCCTCCCTCATAATTTACAATCAGGTCATCCCAGAGCCCATTGCAACATTGCGATAAAAGATATCGCTAGCTTAGCAAAATACAAATTGTCAAAAGTTCTAACCCATAAATTGATGCTACAGATTTGTGAATGAATTTCTCAATCGATTTTCAAATTTACCGCTAGATTGAAGTTAAACCGAACATTTAGAGGGATGAGGACAATGTAATATTCGTATATCTGCATCTAGCTTCTGTTATTCCACGTGCCGTGCTATCAGTCCCTGGATGGGTATCCGGGTGATTTATGGCATCCCTGAAATCAATAGCTTCCCACCCCGCGGCGTCCCATTTGACTTACTGATTGATTTTTTCCTGGTACGATTCCTCTTCTCCACGTCAATGGCTCCCGTGTGTCCTGTACGGGTCGAGGTGGTTTATGAATCAAATCCGAATACCATTCTTTTTCATAGCCGGCCGAATTCAGGTTTCAGATGGAAAATCGGAGGTTTGATTTTGTTGCCTTGCTGAGCCCAGCTGAGCAACAGAACCTAAGAGGAATTTCCTCACCAATATTTGAAGGCGTATTTATTGGTTTAAGTAGGCTGCGTATTTATGCATAACTTGATTTTGATTTCTTGACTTTCATGATATTATCATTATAGTTTTGCTCAAATTTTTCAAAAGCAGGGACATTACCGTCACTCAGAAGTTATTCATTCACGGTTCTAAAGCGGTAATGAGCTGAAAATAGCGATGTGGGCTGACCGAGGGGTTGCTGAATCCTAATATGAAGTGCAAAATTTATGTGGAATTCTGACATACCTCGGACGACGACAGTTCAACGAATAACCAAAATAACTGAGCGAAAATCGAGGTGAGTTCCAAACTGTTGCCCTGAGACCATCAAACTAAACGTATCTACCTACATAAAGGTTAGAAGGGCATGTCATTATAAGTCATCATTTTACTCTTGAATAATTTTTTTATAAATTAGGCGAATTTTGAAGAAACACAGATTTGATGGGTTTTATGTATAGGTGTGTAGGACAATGCCAGCTGGAAAGGTGCGTTTAGAATTTGTCCCCGATCGAAAATAGTGTATTCTCCATACGGCTTTCCTTCGAAGGTAAGCCTTCTGTGAAAAGCGATACCTGATGGCACAAACGTCTCATGGGTCCGACTACTGCGTTCCTGATAGCGTCTAAACGTCTACCGCATCCTTGCCAGTTGGAAAAGGCAAGTAGGGACAAGTGTACTGCCTACTTCAACAGACCTATATTCCGTCTGTCGACGTAATCAGACGTGCTTTGCTCCCTGCTGCCAAGAGTAGGTACATGCTTCGCCATACAAACAAAGGGTGCCTTCCTTGGTCGGTGTAGAACTTCGGCGGGTATCTGCTACTGCCACTGGAAAGCGCTAAAGAAAAGGCTGTTTTATCTTCCTTGTTTTCCCTTCTCCCTTACAAACGAAAGGTCCCCTTATCCGTTCGTGTATGCCTACCACTGTATAATACCGAACCTCTTTGCTCATCTCGGGGGTTTGTGTTTATTTTTCTCCTCGCCCTTTTCAAAAGGCAGGAGAGCATTTGATGATAATTATCCGGAATCTGCCATTGTTTCGTGTGAATGTTCATTTTCAGGCTCAGTGAACACCCTTTTCTTCTCGGGAGCTCCCTCCTTTCGTGAGTGGTCTCTTCATTCAGTTTCATGTCTGCTCTTTTCACCTTATTCTAATCTGTTCGTACGAATATGCTTCCTGCACGACGCACATGCTCTTATCAGGTGTAGGCTTCTTACACTTAGCATGATCCCCGCAGATTTTCTCGCTGCAAGACTCGGTCACAATAGGGGAGTTTTAAGCCCAAAATAAAAAATTGCACGCCTACATTTTCTAATACGACCTGCCCTCCGATTTAATTTATTTTTTACCCCGATGCCTTCGTTTTCTCATCGATCGCTCTTTATTGCGACTGTTTGCAATTTCAATAAAAACGAAAATCTATCGAGTGGTTATCGAGGATGGTTTAATAAAACTGGACCCGGGGGCCGAAGAGGAGCGATAATATTTGAACGGTTTTCGCCCGGCTTTGACCACCCGTGATATAACGGGCGGGATGGAAGCCTAGGGAAGCAGTTCTGGCGCAGTTTAACAGGCAAGTTAGCCTGAAACGTGACCCCGAAAAGGAAGCTGAGCTTTGTTGTAACACGAGCCCAATAAATCGAGGGGTTATACTGCTGCAAACCCCAGCGCCGCCCGGCATTAGTGGAGAGTAGCGTTAGGGGGTTCTACGAGGCCATCATCAAGAAATTTCTTCTGAGCGCATAATCACGATGAGCGACGCTGAAAAAGCGACTGTCCGCCGTTTTTCTGGAAATGTTCAAAAGGTTGCATACTGACGTGTACCAGAATAACAAAAAGTTATCTATGGTTTATTCGAACCAAAGCCTCAACCGGTGAGGTAACTGTGGGCAGTGTTTCATCACACATAATTTCATGAAAATTTTCTCGGCATTATTGAAATCCTTCATAGCTGCATCATAATTAAAGAAATTCGGGCCAAAAACCACTAGGCAAAGCAAATAGAGGGAATTTTTCGGGAAAACAATGTATTCTGAGAACAAATATTGCACCACCTGTGCAATGCAAAGAGGTTGAACATATATGTTCATATATATATGATAAGCTATAGGTAGGCTACAGTAACTGTAGAGTACGAATTCTGGTCTTTTGAAAACCGCTACTCTAAGTAGAGGAATCTATTCCTAATTTGGAGGATAGAATGTCGTCATAAGGATTTTAGAAGAAAGACCTGAGAGGCCTTGGATCGCAGCAGTGAAGGCTTTCTTTGTCCTCAGTACAAAACTGGCACAATCAGTGAAGGAAATGCGGGAGAGCGCCAGATATGAGCAGGTGATGCTGCCTGCTGGATATTCCGATCCGCCCCTTGTCCGCGCAACGTGTTATCGCCTAAATGGCTGTCCGTCAGTGCGCCCTCCCCTTCACGCTATGGCTCTAATGGTGCCTAACAAGGCACAGCTTCACCGCAGATCAGGCCTCTGCTGGCTGTACTATTTTCTCTTTTTTCCTCAGCCGGGTCCTGACCGCGGGCAGTGTCCCTCCTCTCAGTGCCTCTCTTTCTCCGGTACCCTGCTATTACCACCACACGAACCACTTCGGTCGGACCTATCGCGCCATCGATAAACACCCGGACCTTCCCGCAAATTACCTCGGGTTTTTCTCCGACTTATTTCTCCGATAGCCCGGGGACCTTCTCGGCATTATTATTAAAACTGACTGGAAGTTATACCTTCTTGTAAAAGTGGTAAAGTTTTGAGGATTTGATTTTATGCTTCAAAGCAAATCTGGTCGTCCTGTCGAAGGGTCCTGTATGACCAACTCACAATACTCGGTTCGAGATTTTGATAGTTTAAGATTAGGTACTATCCTATACCTATTATGCTTCCTAATATTTGCATCAATTTCAACTAATGTACTTCACTGAAACACGACTTATTAAAATAGGTACCAAATAGGTACTATCTATTACACTAGTGTACATTATTCATGACGTATCGGGTTTCATTCATGATTACAGAGGTTTATTATTGAATAATTCAGCAAAACGCCCCCGAGAGCACCCTCGATAAATCGAATCGGTTCAAAATTACCAACCTTAGCATAAGCCCACCACTAGAACTCCAGCTATCGAAACCGTTCGAACGATATAACGCGATTCGGTATACGGAATTGATAGTTTAACCGAGTCCTCGCAAAATAGCGAAACCATTGCGGCTATCTCTTCAAATGGCCAATCCAACGTCCACCGCGGACAGTTATAAGCTTGAGGTTCGTCCGGGTGACTGAACGCATTCATTCGATAACTCTTACCCTTCATTGTACGTTACAGTTTTGCGGTCGCAGTTCAAACTGCCCCCGACGCCGGTCGACCGCATGTGACTCTTTGGCGCGGACTGGAACTATTCGAGTTGAAAACGCTCGCTTCCCAGCCCGAGTTTCTTGGTTGTTTCAAAACCGAAGCAGAAAGAGCGAGAAATTATTCACAATGGCAGTACGATAAATACATAGAGCGAAATACGCCAGGATATAAATGGCCTTCCGAACGCCGTTTCGTAAATTCTTGGCGCGCCTGTCGGATACTTTGTTAATTCAAAAGTTGAGGCCGAGTGAGTGACGCATGACGGCTACAGCGGTTTCAAGCTCCGACACATTTCAATGCGGTTCGACTCAACATTTTGCTTTCAAATTATCACTGGGTTCGTACGAAAATGTATAATGTAAGAATCTGAGAACATCCTATGTAATCTGACACGAGCGGGAAAACGCTGTTCTGTGACGTGGGTAAAGCAGTACACCGGGATACGTCGATAGTTGATGTGTGGAGCCCAATGAAACCTGTTTGCAGTGTTTTTTTAAAATTTTCTCTTCGACGGGTTGATTGACGTTGAAAGGTCGGGAAACAGGTTGAAGATATTTGCAACAGTTGATGGATCATTGGCCATTGAAAAAATATCAAAAAATAAAACCTACTTTAAAAAAAAGCTTGAAAATGTAAAAATAAAAATGCAAATGAAAATTTCTAATTCGAATTATGGGGTTCCACAACTTCTTCCCAAATGATTTGATTCATACTCTTCTGCACGTCGAGCAGTTGATGGGAAACTTGTTAGGTCCAATAGAGAATCCCTTTCTCTTTTGGCCTTTCACTTGCTGAATTCATCGTTTCGGAAGAATTTAGGTTCGTTCAGAGGAAAACGAATTTGGGAAGAGGTAGAGTTTTTCGTATATTTATGCTCACCTTACGCTCCAATTAAACCGGAATTCAGTTCTTCTTCACAAGAGGCCCCACCAGACATGCTGTCATCCTCGAATGCTCCAAAAGATGTAAATCTGCTGGACAGTTCTAGCGTTCGTTCGACTCGATCCTTTGCGCCATTGGAAATTCTTCTGACAAAAATTAGCGGATCCAATGCTAGTTTTCCAGACGTGGGTGCTCCCATTACCGTAATTGGAGCCCCTTAAACCCAAAACATTTTCAGCATGCAGGTGCCAATAATTGGAGAAGAATTCGGCATTGTCCAGGCCAGCAATCACGTTTAACAGCCGCCACTGGCAGTATCAATTTTGAAATGCATTGAAACATTAATGAAGGATATTCGCGCATATTTGGCGTTGCAATTAGCGACATCAAAAGGGTCCCTGTTGTGAGAATCGATCGAACGGCTCTCCAGCCGATGCTGATGGGTGGAGGCTCAGTCGGGCGTTAACCATTGAATCATCGGCCTTGGTGCGGTAGATGAAAGGCGTTTACCAGCGCAAGTTGGGGAAATTCGCTCTCTGACGAGACCGCTGAAACTTTGATGAAATCGACCTCGCCGAGTCCTGCAAACGTTCGAGAGCATCCACTTCTGATACGGGGCAGTTGATTCACACAACCCAATCCGACAGCGGCCGAGCTCAACGCGCTTTCCACCTCGCTTCAGCTGATGTTCGGCGAATCTACAATAATTTGGCATCACCAGTTCGGAAGCTTCTCATCCGAATGTTTTCGGCCCGAGCAGCATACCAATTGTCGCACCTGGAACTATCGATTTGGGAGAACTATTGAATTAACTTTCCGAGGCGCGTCGAATAGTGAATTCGATTTCCTATCTTTGTGGCTAAAACCACCAAAAATGAAAGTATTTCGGTCGGTTTAAGGGGATTTATGGTAATAAAAAACGACCAACTTCCCAAAAAACAGAAAAGAGAAGAGACACGAGACGGCCAGCAATCGGATAGTGTATGGCCGACTTCAGAAGAAATATTATGGTACTACGAAAATTCAAAAACTGCGTTCCACGTCAACATTTAAATCCATCACTCTAACAAAGTTATGGCAGCGCTATTTATTTTGTTCCAAAAAAAGGTAAAATTTACCCTATTTAGAATTAAATTCTATGCAGTTGTATCAAGATGTTTCCATTGACAGGTTTATTAAGTTGTTAACTAATCAAAGATGTACCTCCCCGTAATTGACCGATAGGTTGCGTTAGTTCTCCCCATGTCGCTGTCTGGACCTTTGTAAATACATGACCAGAAGAGCACCGACCAAACATCGGCCATGCATTCTCGACAACATGTTTAATCTCTAATTCATGGGGAAGAGGTAACACGTTGACACGGTAGTACAGAATGTTGTTTCATAATTAAGGCGGTCGTTGAAGTGACAGTAAATCTCAAGGTTCTGGTACATCGATCTCACCAGGGTTGAGGATTCAGCGTTTGGTGTGGCCGATTTTTCAGATTCGAAAATTCAGCTTTGAGTTCCCGCTGCATGGTAAGTTGATTTCATTTTTTATGACTAAACTGGAAAAACCAATTCCTCATATTCCTGTAATCGCTCCCTTGTAACAACAATTCATTCTCAGAACGAAACCCGTTGAATACCTCAGCCCCATCACTGCTATAAATACGGAACATAATTTTGATTTTAGCGAGTCCATCAGCGTTCGATTCCGGCTTTAATTTTCTCAGAAAACTGGGAAAATTTGAAATTACGTTGATGAAACATTCCCGGAACGACGTCCCTCACTAACTATCACGGCAGTACGGAATATAAACCCAAAAGCGCGCACCTACCATGTAACAACAAGCCTGCATGGCGGGGAAGCTGAGCAGTATATCAATTTAGGGGCACAGCACCCCCTGACGGAAGAGAAGCCGCACCTCTTGGAAAATATATGACTTTATTAGGGTCACGCCTCTGATTTTATTTTATGTTTTCAGGCACGGCTCCCCAACTCCTACTTCACTCATTCCTCCCTTGCAAAACCCGTAAAAGAGCGCAACCCCGTCCGGGGTATCCACCAGCCCCAGAGCTATTCCATTTCAGGGTTTAAAATACTGCTTCCATTCCGAGTAAATTTCTTACGCGAGGCTCATTTCTCTTATCAACCTATCTCTTTCCATAGTGCGATCCATTAGAGAGAAATTTACCGTATCGCGTTTCTCTCGTCACACATGGGTGAAGTTTTATCACGAGCGTTGATTATCTCAGAGGAGAAATCTTTTTTTAAGCGTTCATTCATTATTATAAAAACTAGTTTCATCATATTATATTATACAAAAGGTTATTTATTTTGGACAGTACTATTCAACGTTCAACGACGATCACCACGACCGGTTCTACAGCTCAGCTCCTGAAAATGATGATCAGCAATTTTTGGTTCATTTTTCTTAAGAAATGAACCTTTGTAATCGGTCAGGAAAAAAAATTTTTTAACACCCCCTGAAAATTTGTTGGTTTACGTTTCAAGGGGTGTAGAATCCGAATCTGCAATAAAAATTTTTTGTCCGTCCGCCGTACGCCGTACGCCGTACGCCGTGCGCCGTACGCCGTACGCCGTACGCCGTACGCCGTACGCCGTACGCCGTCCGCCGTCCGGGGTTTTTCAGGGGGAAGGAGTTATCGAAAAATTTTGAAATTTTTACCAAAAATCAAGTTCCGTATCTAGTTGGTCCTAACGTCTCGGCAGAACCCTACCTTAATTTTAAGGCCAGTAAAACAGCTGTTGAAGTGTGAAAAAATTCGTGTTTTTCTGGAAATTTAAAACATAGGCATGTGACGCATCATTTTCTATAGATTTTTCTATGCTGAATCGAATGAGACCATCGCCACGCCGGTAGCTTCAACCGTTTAGGAGTTATTGCAGTTTTAGTGAGGCAATTTTGAGTTTTCCAAAATTTCCCCAATTCTTAATAACTCGAAAACTACTCGAGCCACAAAATTCGTTTTCCACTCGTTGGAATCCCCACAAAAACTTCTGTCCTCCCGATATCTTCAATTTAAAGAATTTGGTCGCATTAGTTAAATCAGCAAAACAAAAATTGGAAAAACTTGAGAATTTGGCCTCGGCTCTTAGATACGGTTGATTGATCTACTTACGACCACTAGCCTATCACACCAACAAGGTGACGCACTCACACTACGACCAGTTGCGCTTGGCAACATGAGAGCGAGTCAGGCTTCAACAATGGTCCTGAAGAGGCATTTTTAATTTCATTATTCAGAGAATTTAATAATAATTATTATGCTGTTAATTATGGAGGTGATTAAGAATATATTAAATGGTGAATTTTACGGAATTAAACGATCTGCTTCGTTGAAAAGATGGATAGGTAGTTATTTATCAAGCGAGGAGGATGATTATTTTTTGCCTGGTTGAAAAAACGTTTTTCTAAATACCCATCTAAAATACAAATTTATACTGAAATTATAGAATAATAACAACTAAATTCTGTGATTAAGGAGTACCGATATATCGTAAGGTTTGTCTTTGCAATCGAAAAATGAACCCCTGTGCAAAATTTGCAGAGTTCTTTGGACATACCGAAAACTAATCTGCGCACGCCACTGATCTACTTAGCAGCGTTTTTTTTTTTGTTAACATGTTCTTTTCAATAGAGCTTGGCGACGAATGCCATGCCTAAATATTTGGCCGAGTTTGAAGGCGAGATGACCGTTCCATCTAGTAAAAGTAGTAGTAGTTTGACTTTTGTTACGTTTTTTACTTCCATATTTACAGAGTAAATGGAAGTATTGTGATCGTCCTAAAATCGAGAATCGGAACGGAGCCTCAGAAAAAACTTTTTCTTATACACATTTACTCAGAATCACTTCCTGAACAAGTGTCTGTGTGTCCGTGTGTCCGTGTGTCCGTCTGTCCGTCTGTCCGTCTGTGGTCATTTACAAAAATGGCCATATCTCCCTCATTTCTCAACCTTTTTTCAAATTTCTTGAACTGAAATGTTTGTCTCGGCAAGACCTAACACCCTGTTTAATCGGAATTTGGATAACGCACAGTACTTCCGAGATATTTGCATTTTTAGTGTTTTCTATTTTATTTTTTTCCGGCCACAAAAATGGACCGATTTGAGCGTTCTTGGTCTTAAAATCTTTGTTTTACCTTGCAGAATATGTGGATATTTTTTATGTACCAAAAAACTGGCGTTTCCTATTTTGGGCATATTTTGAAATTTGAATACTGAATTTTTCGATATTTTTGGCCTAAACACCCTTAAATGCAGTCAAAATATGATCAAATTGTGTCACAATTTTACGTTCAAAATATGGAAGTATTGTGTGTTATCTACGCACCACTGGTTTCGAGAAGTTGTCGTGAGTAGATTCAGTACCTACCATTTAGGTTCAGTCGCCAAATTTTGATCCAGGCATTATCAGCAGTCGTTACGTCTTGGAGCATCGGATTTGACTCCTCGACTGAGTCAGCGACAGCTAAGATTGCTGTCATCAGCAAAGGTTGCAATTTTAGTTCCTTGGGTTTGCGTCAATAGTGTTCGCTACCCTTAATCCTCAAGCGTTTTGTAGAGCATATCAAGCACTATACTTCATAGTGAAAGGGGATGCATCGTTTATTCCAAGAAAGTATACTCGCTCAATTCAACAAACTTCAATGCCACCCACGACACTGGGCTTGAAATAAACCATTGGGCAGAATTTGTCTAAGGTACTGAGAGCCACTTCGAATACATTCTGTTCAAACGATGTTATTTGATGACAATTTTCTGCAATAATGTTCCAATTAAGTGATAAACTGGAAGCCCTTATTTTTTATACCATCGAACATTAAAAAGTTACCGGCGCGATTTCCCTGTGCAAACCCCCGGACATCATCAACGTGCATAACTTTTTATCGGTCCGATCCACTACGCGAAATTAGAGCCGACTTGGATCGGGAAAATAGAGGATTAATTAATGGAACTGGGGAATGAACATTCGTTACGTCGAGCAAACTCGATGTTCACGTTCCAGTGAACCCTGCTGCGGTTTTTCATGACTACAACGAGCTCCCAGGGCAAAGCTTGCAGCAAAACGACGAAGTTTACATAGCCTAGTTTGCCCGAGCTATTAGGCTGCCTGAGAGCGATTAGCATAAATCGCTCGTTCAGTTTTAATAGCGCCGTTACATAGTTCATTTGAGCAGTACAAAAATACATTCACGTCAGCCTAACTTTACTAGCAGTTCCGGGAACCGTGGTCGCGGGTGAAATTAGAATTATTCTATGCATAGGTTGAGACATTACATTAAAAATTATTCCTGTGCCGGCTTTGCATTTTGGGAGAGATGAAATTTTATTATGATTCATGTACGGAGGGTTATATATAATTGTGTCACATTTTACAGGGCTCTTCTCCTGGGCTCACCTTCTTCTCAAGATCCGATGGTACCGATTTCCATTCCGAGCCATACTTACAACGTTTACCATCAATCACTCTCGATAACCGCGGGAGTATGAGGCACTTTTTCTAACCATGGAGCATCTGCCCTTGAGAATCCAAGTCCGGTCTGGCCGTGTAGCCTGTCGGGTGCTATTATCTGCTCTGTTATTGGCTGCGAGACGGTTCCGCCAGCCGAACGTGACTCCTCGTCGCGTAGCGCTGCGCACTGGCCCTTATTATATGCCCTAAGTGCTGCAGCAATTTCAATATCACTCTGACCTCAGCACGCTTCTCTCACCGCAGCTATCATTGTGTTCCAACGTTGCTTCCCTTCGTTCTGTAATATTTTCACTTCTGCTCTTCCACCGGATTGAAAACTCTTCTGCAGAATCTGTCTCCGTATCTGCTGCAAGTGGCAACAGACTGGAATCAGACAGGTACTGCAGTGCTGAGCTAGTTCGCGTACGAATCTTTTCAAAAAGATGACCGAAAAAATCCTATCTGGAAATGTTAAGTTAGGCATGCATTTAAGTGAAATCAGTCGTGCTACAAATAATAATAATTACTTACTCGCCACTCATGCAGAAACAGTTCAGGCTAAAACGCCTTTATTGAACTTATTCTAGTACAAAAAAGTTGAGAACAATTTAATAAACAGTTGGAAAATCAAGGTTGCGAATCTGAGTGAATTTTTTTCTCGTAAACCGCGTGTAACAGCGTCCGGCCGGAATTTAATAAAGTACGTTTTTATGGTCGACATTTTTCGATTCTAATATTTCACGGATGTGAACGGACCGCAAGGGAAAAAAATCAATTTCTTCCCCCAAAAAACTGTAATAAGTTACAGAAAAAAAGTTGCTCTTAGCGATGAATCATTTTATCTGGCGAACAGAGAGAAAAGGACTGGTCTGTAGATGAAGAGACGAGGTATGCGAAAGGGGTTGAGAAAAAAAATATAAAAGGAGAAAAAATTGAGCGTAGCTACCTCTTGTAGCCCTTTGCTACACGAACCGTTTCTATGGACATTATTTTTAGTTGTTCATTTGGAAAGAAACTCCTCCCCTTCCCCTCCACCCGCTGAAACCCTTGTGTGTAATAATTCCGGAGGTCGGAAAATACCCGAGAAAGACCGCGTGAAAAAAACTGGCCGAGCAAGAGAGATAAAAAATGGGCCAGCCTACGAGCGGAACAAGGATGTAAGCAGGGTTTGGCGAATGGGGCGCCTGGCAGGGGGTGGAGGGGAAGGAGAAACAGAAAGAGACCTTGCCCCTGCCATTGTCCGATGTTTGATTCATGAATTGCAAACGTAGTGCTAAAACAGATTCGTGGTCCTGGTATCCCATACCGTGTTCTTCACTTGGCTAAAACAGCGTCACTCCAGAGAGTACCTACTTTACTTTTCCATATTTAGGGGTTTTTACGACGTCTCGCAAGTAATTTTTAGCAGGGACCTTCGACCTTCCCCGACCCCTCTTCTTAATTAGTCCTCGCTTCAAAAGGAGCCTCGAATTTTTTCATTTCATTCTCGTCATAATCTTTCCCTCTCTAACTTACCCTTATTAGAATTTCCGCGCTGTGCACAATGTTCCCCTTTTAATTTCGGTTGAGCACAATGAAATATATTTTTTCATTGCTGAAAATCGCAACTCTTCGGAACTGGATTAAGCAAATAATGGACGCCCAATTTTTTATGGCTCGAAAATCAATGTTAAAATCACGAGGGTACGTAATTATTCTCATAAAAAATTTATGGTTGGGTTGGAGGTTATTTGAACATGGTCTGAAAAATAAAAAAAAAAGATGTAGATTTTTTCAATGAAAAAGTTGTACGTAACTAATTGGATAAACAAATAAATGACTGGAAAACAGAACGGCATCTTGCTCTTGGTGCTTCTGAGTAAATGTCTGTCAAAATAGAAACATTTCGTTCAAAAAGTTGATCCGATTTCAATCTATAGTCCTATAGTCCTGAATTCCATTTAGTCTGTTGAATTCGTAAAGCACAAGTAAAATTTACTCCATTTAATAGATTCTAAGAAATTATCATTTCGAGCTTCAATAAATCAGTTTCATGCTTGGAAATGTTTTCAGGATTCACGCCTTTTTTTCAAAACGTAACTTTATTGTACAGTACATTACAGTACTAGTGCATTGCAGTTGTGCTTAGTACATAATACTGCGCCGACTGAGGTCAGTATTCATTTCATTTATTCATTAATTTATTTATTAATTCACGCCTGATTATAAATAATATGATGTGTTTCCAGACAAAATTAAGTCCCTCTCTTGTTTTTCCAAGACTGACTGTAAGGGCTTCGCGACGGGAAGAACAAGTTCTTGTCTCGTAAAACATCTCATCGTTGCGGACAGAAACTGAGAAAACAGCGAGGGAAAAAGCGTGGAAAACTGCGACATGAACAGGAAAGCACACGAGGTCCCAACCGGGATAAAGAAGATGCCTGTCTAACAGGACCGACCGTAGAAGGGGTAATGAATATTTGATCTGTCGTTGATGATGCAAGGGCTCTTCTCTTCTCCACTGGGCTCTCAAGTGCAAGCAGGGGAAGGAAAGTCCTTGAGAACTTGAGGGCCACTCATTCGCTCTTTCTCTTTCCCTTGCGCTGATAGCGTTTCGTCCTTTTTCCCCTTTCTCGCCTTCATCAGTCGCGTTTTTCATCGTTCTTCAGGCCCTACTCTGAAGGGGGATCAATTAACAGTTGAACCTGGGAGGTAACGATACTACTACTATAGATCCTGATTCCTCTCAAACGCTTGTACACACGGGCTAGAGCATCGGGATCAAACAAAAATAGAAAGTGGATTGAGTGCAAGAAGCATTGGTACGATTGGTACACCTACCTTTGGGTTGTACAAAGTGAGGTACCTACTGCAAAAGGAAAAGAGTCGTAATGACCGAGTTGACCAAGGCCTGTGACTTTCTGTGTTTGCTGGGAGTCTTGATAAAAAACGTATTAAAAGAAAAGTCGAAAAACCTTTGGAATAAACTGATAATCGATGCTGAGACCTATGAGGTTGTCCAACTAACCATGGGCATGCTAATCATTGGTTCAACGCTTTGGATCCTGACCCTGTGTATTATACACAGAGATATACCTCTGCGGTTCTCTCGGGGTTACTTTTACCCCTGTACCTACTGCAAAGGTAATGAATGATGATGAGGTGAGGGGTGCATGTCTGCCAAGCGAGTATTCTGAACTTCAAGAATTGAGAGATGTTGACACGAACTGTTGTTGGCGTTGATTATTGTAATGAAGTTCACTAAGACTAAATGGTGGTAGTAGCAAATAATACTGTTCGTAGGTCGGTACTTACACAGTGACATTTATCTTCATAATATCTTCATAAATCTTCAGATTTCTTTGTATATTAAGCTCTATAAGATTTTCATTAACAATGATGTGCAGCCGTAATCCGTTCCATTGTTTTTAGGTTGCACCTTGTCGACTGCTGATTCAGCTGAAACCCCCATCATCTGATTCATCACACATCGATACACACACAAAATTAGGTTTTCCCCCAATCGAAATCACCTATTCTGTGGGGGGTGTGGGGATCAACATTCAATTACCACTGGCTAGACTCGGTTTTTTATACTCTTTCAGCATGTCTGGGCATGGAGTTTCGTGTTTATCCCATCGTAGCAAATCACGGGATCAACTATATTGCTTTTCCTTCTTAGCTTGAGTTTCAGCTTGTAGGAACGGGTGTTCAGAAAAAATTCCACCTCCTATAAGAAGTTTACAAGGGGTGGTGATCCGAGCAATAATGGTTCTGTTCGGACCTTCAAGGGTGAGTCAGCCCAATAAACTGTCGCTGCAATCGAGGCGACAAATCACAAGGAACAATTCAAAGATAAGTGTAAAAGAGCTTCGCTCTTCAGAAACGCCCAGGCTCAATGCCCACTAAAGCTCGGTATACGTGCTGTTTGACGGATAACGGTGTGTGAGGGCTTCCATTACTCTGTGCTCAGAAAGACGTCATTTTCACATACCAAATAATTTTTTTTGCAACGACTGTGGTACCTATCTATCTACCTAGGCATATATGTCAATATTGCTAGCCATTATTTCTCTTAGGGTGTGCTTTGCTCACAATTTCTGGTGCCAGCATCTTAGAAAGATTTTCTTCAATTACGTCGCTTAAAATAGGTAGGTACGTTTTTGGGGAGTTTCTGAGAAAATTCTCACTTTGGCCAAAAAAAGAGTATTTTACCATTGTACCTAGTCGTATTCAGATTTTTGCCGAAGCTCCAAGAACTACGCTTCTAGAAAACAGTTAGAAACTTCGCCCTCGAGAACCAACACTGGATCAGCCAATAACTTGCCCAGCATGGAAATTGGAGCAATCTACCGTAGCGGCCCTTTTCATCGGTCCAATGAATAATCGCTTTTCGTGTGAGTTTGACAAATCGCTGGAGACGAATTAAAATCGGTAGTGAAAAGCCCTCCCCAATACCAATAGTTGGGGGGATGTTCACTGTTGAGGGTGAACATCTTCGGGTGTTGTGGGAGAATCATGAAGAAAAGCAACGTCGACTGAAGAGACCAGAAAAGCATTAGACGACTAGGCAAGAAGAGAGCGGAGAAGCGTTCGGCCTTTGTCGTGCCTGGACTGGGAAGATAGCAAATGAAGGATGGCTCCCACTGAACATCCCCGTCCCTGTCGTCGTGAAGACTTAAAATATAGTCTACCCTTCTCCAACCCGAGCTAACAATTCCCCATCCCGAACTGTCTTTTTGCCCATCCTTATTTTCCAAGGCTCCGCGTCACTAGTGCTTCTTTTATGATTAATTTTCCTCATGATTCTAATCGTCTTCCTCTCCCTGTCATCCAACGGCACCGCATCCCTCTATCTCGGTTAGGAAATCCTGTGAGGTTTTCGGTTCCACGTGGCCATCCCGACGATGACAGGTTTTAGGTTGAGAATTAAATTAGAATCAAACATGGCCGCCGACGTCGGTGAGCAGGGTAACGATTAATCCTCACGCCCCGACCTCAGGGTGATAAATGACTCTATAGCTCAATGAATAACGAGAAATTATGGGTGCAATGATTCGATTTACAGATGGCTCAGAAAATTATACGCGGAAGTGTAAGATTGAATAACTTGAGCACATAAATTCTTGCGTTTGAAATAGCGCCCCAGTTTTCATTTATAGTAAATATCGCATCACACTTCTTGAATAACAACCAAGATGGCAGCAGATTAGGTATTTTTGATTATCTTTTTGAAGTGATCATAACATGCCTCAATATGCAAGATTGCCGAACGTAACCAGCAATGACCGTCGAAACTAACTGGTGGGTATGGCGAAATACATCAGTCCGATTACGACTGGGCGTGTACTAATGCATAATATACGCGACATTAACAAAATGTACCTACTTCTTCATTCTGCGATTAAAATTTAGGAAAAGAGGAAATTGTACAATGAATAACAACAGGTATGGCAGTCATGGCCTTGATTGAACCCATCACCGATGCCACCTCGACCAATCACCTACTTTCATACTCCCACCCTCAACGAATAGTAAACAGTAGTACACTTGGATGATCTGCAGATAATCCAGGTTCCATGGAACCGATTATAGAAAATAAGCTATTGTT
The DNA here is from genome assembly GCA_036186465.1 of Nesidiocoris tenuis. Lineage (NCBI taxonomy): Eukaryota > Metazoa > Arthropoda > Insecta > Hemiptera > Miridae > Nesidiocoris > Nesidiocoris tenuis. Next base: position 10,000,669 of record AP028912.1, on the reverse strand, counting down.
AAAAACTGGAAAAAACTAAGCATGGGGGAGTTATACAATAAATTGTAATTGAATTACCAGCTTGTCCACATTGTGCTTGCATGCCTCAGGCTTAGTAAAGATTTTAATGCCGTTTAGTACGGTAAATCTTCTAACAACGATAACTATGTCTTGGAATCGTGGGAGGATTAGGTCTCGCAAGTACAACAATGGCACTAACTACCGCTCTAAGCCCTCACCTGTTGGTCGACTGAGGAGTTCCAGATCCAGGAAAAACTAATAGGTCGGGACATCATATAGAACAGGTACAACAATACAACGGTTATTATGTCACGGGATTATATTTATGGCTCATTCACGAAGTGCCTACCCTCTTTTAATAATGCCTACCCTCATTAAACCAGGTACCTAATTATTGCGTAGGCAGAAAGATGAAATTTGTACCAATTTTTATTATAATCCCATATACCTAACCCTCCCAAAAAAAATTTGAGAAGAAAAAAACGATGATTTGAGTGATTTGATTTCAAAATGTCAAAATTAGTTCATTAGCCCTGGAACTTCGCTTGAATCTAGAAGGTCGCCAATAATACGGTCAATTAACTGGCTTAATGAAAGTTAAGATGTGTACACATCTGATAATATTTTCATTTTGTTCTGGGATATTGAAAGATACAGGGTAACAGAATTCAATATTAAACTCATCATTTTGTCATTAAAAAATCTAACCAACTGATAAAAAAAATGTCTTGGCTGATTACATAAATAAATCAATCTTGGAAAATAATCCACCAAAAAATCAATTCAAAAAATGTTTATGGGCGAAAAGAATTAAACCGCCGTTTGTCAAGCAAAGATAATCGCTACCGTGGCCATGACGGATTTCCCCAATAGAGCTCTAGATCGGTCGTAAAAATCAAGAAACCAGCGTTATCGGAACTCGGTAGATCATTCAGCGCACTATAATTTATACAGTCTGCGAGCCAGTATTTCACCGCTAGAGGGAACATGAAATCGTTAACCAGTCGCCAACTCACCTTCCTAAAATTAGTTGTTTCAGCCGCAGACACTGTTCCACGTAAACTATGGGTCCATAAATCTCGAGTGATTTGGCCAAACGAGCCACATAATATATCACGGTTTCAGGCACAATATCCGCTAGTGCACGTTCGGATAGCATGAAAGTAGGTGAGGCCAATCGTAAAATAAGTGTTATACGTAATCGAGGATGGAAATTTTGCTTAAGCACTGCTGCAGGAACGTGGAAAATCAAATTCAGTGTCTAACTTATGTTTAATCCGATTGAGTGTCATCAAACGGTGTTACTCAATACATACATGACCGTTTTAGGTTAACTATCTCACTGCTAACAAAACTCCTGGAAAAAGTTGAGCAATGATACAATGCAGCATCTCAACTTCAATCCGGGAAAGGAAGAAAGAAAGCAGAATGCCCTTTTTCCCCATTTGGCAAATTAGTATGAAAGAATGGACCGACAACTGTTGCCACATGCGGACAGCAGCGCCATCAGCGGGCTAACCAACTACATTTTAACGGCCACTTTCCCAAGCAACGACCTTTTATCTCTCAAAGTTTCATAGTTCAACGTGCCAGCTATGCCAAGAATGAGTCGTCTAAGTCAGTGGGTGATTATGATGTGATTATGCGCTTTAGAGAGTTGCCCATCCCATCGAACCACAGCATCTGGATACATTTACCACTCGATGGGGTGAAAATTTAAATGTTGATACCTATCAGCTATCAGGCATCGATTTTAGGAGTCATGCTGCTGAGGAGAGACAATAGAATGTCACGGTTACATCTCCTACTTTCAGACGATTTTTGCCGCAAAATAAAAAGTAAAATTTTGAGCCGCAAAACGTAAGCCCTCAAATCCACGAAACACCCGTTCTGTCATGGAATTGTGCGTCATCAACTTGACCCACCAAACATTTCGTGTTGAGGCCTCAAAACTGTATTGTGACATCAACATGAATGTCCAATTGAAATTACTCTCCTTATTGTTCGTTGATTCGTTCATTCATTTGTTCAATCGTTTATTAGGTTGTAGGCTTGTTCTTTGTTTCATTGGTTCAACCGTCCATCTCAACACATACAATGATAATATGATGATAATGATGATAATGGTGATAATGGTGATAATGGTGATAATGGTGATAATGGTGATGATGGTGATGATGGTGATGATGGTGATGATGGCGATGATGGCGATGATGGCGATGATGGCGATGATGGCGATGATGGCGATGATGGCGATGATGGCGATGATGGCGATGATGGCGATGATGGCGATGATGGCGATGATGGCGATGATGGTGATGATGGTGATAATGATGATAATGATGATAATGATGATAATGATGATAATGATGATGATAATGATGATAATGATGATGATAATGATGATAATGTCATATTATGACATATTATGTCATATATCAACATGCCCAACTTTGGTCAAATGTCTCGTTGCAGTGACACCGTCGTTGAACGATTATTGGCATCAATCTTCACTTTAATGCTTGTAAAAATTGTTTTGATCGTGGGACCCCCCCCCCTCCCATAATGTGTTTTGTACGATTCGTATTTTGGAGGGTATAAGAAATTCTTCATCTCTGCTTTAATTGGGAAAATGATTGATTACTTGGCCCACGTAATTGCTCCTGGTCATTATATCTGACAAAAACTACGATAGACTACTGTTATAGCAGGCTGCTATTAAGAGCCAACCGGTTGTATGTTGTTCCAAGATAACCTACAAAATTTCTCCCATGAGATAAATGGCCTTTTCCCCACGACTCCTCGCCAGCGTAATTTGTTAGTGTTGTGAATTGATTCATAATTTTCTGGGCACCTCGTTAGCATGAGAATGCTATTGTTTCACTTGAGCTGTCTCGTTCAAACTATGACAAATAACACGATGGGAGGAGAAATTGGTTTTTTCGAGGTAATAATCCCATCCGCTTAGCTGGAAGAATATAGGATATGGGTAGGAGAACTTCGTTATATCGGATGACGTGTAAAAACCCCGCTCCCGCGTACATGATGAGTGGGCATGGGAAAATTGGTGTATCTATGATAATCAGGCATATAGGATGGGGTCACATAGATAGCATCGTATTTGCCGAGTTCTCGGAAATAAATTTTCACTGAGAAAAAAGTGATGACCGAGGGACGGAAAATGGAACGGAAAAGAGAATTTTGTGGATTAATGATCGACCCGTGAAACGTTTACTGATGTCAGCAGATCAGGGGTAGGGTCACACTAATAAAACTGCCTCTTTCGCCGAGCTTTCGATGTATTGTAACATCTTCATCAGTCCTAACCTTAGGTATGTTGCAATACATCGAAAGCTCGGCGAAAGAGGCAGTTTTATTAGTGTGACCCTACCCCTGATCTGCTGGCATCAGGAAAAGCGCCTGTTCGGGGAAAAAATAAACATTCGGCATTCAGCGAGCACCGGGTGTCCGAATATTGAATGTGTGGAGTGGCCAAGTTGCGAGGAATGAAGGAAATTGGGCTGTTTCAGCATCAATGCTCGGCAGAACAGTATAATTAGAATGTAAATTCAACATCCGATGAATTATCGATTATATGCATCGGTTACGGTGGTCCCATACTAGACGAATTAACCAGCTCAGTCGCAGGGTGAATTTTCCCCTTCAGGGGTGACTATTCTTGAAAGTTCTTCTCAGGGAGAGGCCGCTTTCGCACAAAGCGGAAAACTTCCCCTTGATGACACATGTGGCAACTGGCAAGCGAACTTTCGGCCTCTGTCAGTGAAAGTAATGGGGTTTCGTGGACCTGGGTCTCTCCTCGGCGGTGCAAGTCTTGAGGTATATATGGCAGAAACAGAAACGTTTGTGTACCCCGAAGCTTCGGGCCTTGGCGCTACTTGAACTTAACCAGCGGTACCAACTTGATGTCCCAACTTGGCATCGGAGCTTCCCTCAAATTACCGGCCTCGTTAAAACTTTTGATTGAAGCCGAGCACTTCCGTCTGTGCCGTGTTGCTGTACTTCCAGCATCCATCCCTTGTGTACTCTTCCCTCTGATGTTCCGCCGGCTCGGGTGGAATCATCTGGCTGTGCAAACTGACTTTCCTTTCCGCGTTAAATGTACAACAATTCCGCGCTCTTTCATTCGTTTCAATTGCTCTTGAAAATTTCTCCTCGGCGCAGCTTCCTTTGCGAATTATGTTTTAATTGAAACGGCGTTTAATTGATTAAAGAATACGCTGCCTCACGGGGCCTGTAGTTGAAAGTTTATACTTGGTGCCTTATTACATCGAGCATGGCTCAAAAGCGGAAAGTTTAAATGGATTATATTCAACAATTATTTCGAGCTTTGCGAAACATTTTTTGACCTTTCTCAAGTGGCACAATTTTGTGCAATAACTTTTTACTTTCTTGCTTAATACGTCTAACATTCAGGTTCAACCACCCGACGGGCAAACAGGATGTCCGATCTCTACTGAGTTTGTTTGGACTTGTTACGCAAACTGGTGACTAATGACGTCATCCCGGAGACAGCGCGATGGAAAATATTTCAACAACACTGTTCTAGTCTCTATGAGAGAGAAAAATGCATCTCAACCTACAGGAATTACAAATGCCTGGGAAGCCAATCAATTCCTTCCTGTTCAGTCGCCAGATAAGAAACTAACAGGGAGGATGAGAAGTAAAAACAAAGAGTTTCGATAGCTTCCGAAGGGGGCGGGGGAGAGCTGTCCCGTAAATCAAAACGGTAACGAGATTTAAGTCGTTATTGGGGTTGATGCTCCAACATTCCTCGACTTCCTCTGATCCGAAATGTCTCCTCGCTCTCTGCTCTTCCAACTCGGGCCGTCTCTCTTCTTCGCCCGGTAATAACTGCTTTTGCATTTGCATAACTCGGTTTAATTGAGGTTAGAAACTCGGTCCTCCGGTTCCATCTTGATAGGGCAGTTGATATTATGGGAGGCCAATGTCTTCAGGATGGGTATTGGGGCGTCTTAATTGACTATAGGCCTTCCTTCTTCATCAGCCCACCGCCGTCCTCCTATAACGATCTGAAGAAACCCGTGGCAATTTTTAGATCATTGAGACCCCATCCGTTGGTCGCGGATAGTAGGTATGTACTTCATTACGTAGGTAACTATATTTTAGAAGAACTCACATGACTAAATCAGCACTTAAATAAAGTAGCTAAATTTTTTTCCTCACACCTGAATCCATCCTCTTCAAAATTGTGAAAGTTTGGCATGAAAATTGTAAACTTGAAACTTGGAGGTGAATTTGAAGAAGTCAAGTCTGCCTCCTTGGCACCTCAAGTAAAAAGGATTCGGAAAAAGGAAGATTCGGAAAATAAAAGACCACCTACAAATACCAAGCGTTGTCGAACTCAAACATAAATCCGAACTCAAACCAAAACTCCATCCGAAATTCCAACTCAAACTCGAACCGGAAGTCAAACTCAAACTCATACCTACTAGAGCCGAAACTCGTTCTCAAACTTAAACTGAAACAGCAACTCGAATCCAAGGTCAAACTGAAAACCGATCTGAAATTCAGAATGGAACTCGAATTCAAACTCGAATTCAAACTCGAACTAAAACCGAAACTCGTCGCTAGGTAGGTACCAATACTCAAAATGAAGCAGAAAATGAAAGTGAAACTCGAAGTCAAAGTTAAACTGAAACAGAAACTCAAATTCACAGTCAAACTCAAAGGGGAGACTCAACTATAGTTTATAAACTCGAAGTAAAAGTCGAACTCGAAGTGGAACTCAAACTGAAACTCCATGTCAAACTCGAACTCAAAGTCAAAGTCAAACTTGAACTGAAACCGAAACTCGAACTCATAGTCAAATTGAAACTCGATCTGAAATCCGAACTGAAACTGAAACTCCAACAGAAACTCAAACGCGAACTAAAACTCGGAATGAAAATCAAACTCAAACTCGAAATGAAAGTCAAACTTAAACTCAAACTCGGAGTGAAAGTCGAACTGAAACTCAAACTAAAACTTGAAGTAAACTGAAACCTAAACTCAAAAGTTAAAGTCGAACTGAAACTCGAAATGAATGTCGAATTCAAACTGAAACTCGAACTGAAACCGAAACTCGAACTCAAAGTCAAACTGAAATTCGATCTGAAATTGAAACTGATACTTAGTCAGACTCGAACTGAAACTCGAAGTAAAAGTCGAGCTCAAGCTGAAACTCAATGCTATGATGACTTAGTTTGGGTTTGAGTTCGAGTTTTCGCATCAATTAGAGTTTCGATTTTCAGTTCGAGTGTGGGTGTTGACTTTAGTTTGAGTTTGGATTTTAGTTCATCTTTTCATCAACATTTGATTTCAAATGTCAGTTTGAGTTCACCTTTTCATCGTCTCTTGAGTTTGAGTATCAGTTCCAGTTTGAGGTTTAGTTTCGGTTGTTTGAGTTTGCATTTTAGTATCAGATTGAATTTCAGTTTTAGGTTTACATTAAGTTTCCGTTTTAGTTTCATTTTGAGTTTACCTTTCATTCGACCTTCGAGTTCATGGTTCAGTATCAGTTTGAGTTTGTATTTGAGTTTGAGTATCTTTTGGAAACTTCTTCAATACTTCAAATTCATATTCAGTTAATTCTGTTTCTACCCTCAACACAACCTAGCTTCCCGGCGACCAAAGAACTGTTCCTCCATTGCCATCGCTTCACACACATGTCAGAATTGCCATCACCATCAATTTTGGACTTCGAATTTTGAAAGTCATAACATTGTAATGTTTCGCTTGAAAATCGGTATGAATAAATTGGGAACCGAATTTTGATTTTGTTGGAAATAGTGCCGGATTTTTGTGTTTCCAACCAGATATAGTTTGAGTCTCCTCCCTCGGTTTTCACCAGTTAGGTAGATGTTCTATGCTAAAATAATGAAAAAATCAGCTCATCACTGCGACCCTATATTTCACGACCCTACCTACAAAATCATATGGTTACCACTAACCACTGGCATGGGAATTTCGGGCAAGTGTACAATGTTACATTCAACGGAAGTACTGCGCGTCATTTTCCGTCCTTTTTCTACAGACGAGCGGACATGGAAACGTCGTGCGAACAGTTGGGCCTCGGGCTCGGTTCGCAGCCGCCCGTCCGGCCGTTCCAATCCGGGGGACTTGCGGCCGCGGGTTTCGCGGCGAAGTAATCAACGGCAACGGAAGCCGGGCGGGCGGGCGGGTTTCGAATCAACGTCCCAGATTGGGAGCGTTGTTGCAAGAGAGCACATACAGAAGCTGCGGTAACTGCTCGCTTGCCAATATCGTCTCCTCCTCCCCGATCGTTCCGGCAGAACGTTTGTTGCCGGCCGAAACGTGAAGCCCGCGGGACGAGTGTGCGTTGCCGGTGGCGCGCCTATTAACATGGAAACGTTCCTGCCGCCAGTGGCCTCTTCTGCGGGTAATTGCGCGCTAATTGGGACCGGTGGGCGGGAGCGGGCGGCACGTAGCGATCGCAGGTTAACGTTCGTTCGACTTTATTAGGCGTGACTGAGGCCCCGCGTTAGCGCCGCGGGGTATAAAAACTACGATTTTTGAAATTCGCCGGTTATTACCATTGTTCGAATGAAATTTGGCTTTCCAGCTAATTTTTTGGTACATTATTTCCGAAAATAATGTACCTATGTATGTTTCATTGTTGCGAAAAATCGTTACTTATTGAGATTTTTGAAATTATCATGATTTAATGATAAAAATTTATTTATAAAATCATCGTCATCTATGGGTGGAACTTGTTAAAGCTCGAGCACGGAAGCGTATTATGACGTATGTACCCTCCACTCGCTCAATAGGCACCTATCAGATGAAGTCACCCTAAAACTTCAATTTTTGCCTTTACCAAGCGCAATCAGGAAAATGCGAGATAATACGAAATTTTTAAAACATGAATTAAGAACCGGTCGATTCTAAATAACCTGATATTGCCACTTGAAACAATCTTCATAAATTTCCTGTTATTTTTTTTTCATTCGAAAAATTGGAATAACATAATTTTATGGTAGAATCAATATTAATTTGACATTTTTCTTTACTACTTATACTGAACCTGACCAAATCAGTTTTCCAATATTTCAACGAGTCAAACCTGACATTTTCCCTAATTCGGTCGATATCGATCGGCGTAAAAACCGCAAAACTGAACCAGTTTATCAGAAAATCCGGCCGATGATTACAGATAATTGGCGTACCGGTTGAATAGCCGGCAATCACAGGTTTCGACCGGGACGGACGACAGTTGACTGATCTGTCAGGATGAAAATCCAGTTAGGAATGTTGAGTCGCCAATTTGCACGAGCGAGTGCATTTTGCGAGCGATAAGTACGTGAATTTTGTGATTGAAATGAACCGATCTACTTTTTGTGTTAACTGTTCGTCAGAACCGGTTGTTGAACTTTTCAGGAAACTTTCATTTAAACCGCCTACCTGACGTACTCAATACACATGAGTTCCAATTTTCAATTACAACATTTTGAAAAACAATTTTGAGAAACAAACATACGTTCAATTCTGCAGGTAATAGAAACTCCGGTAGGGACTCTGGTAGAGGTTTTGAAATCGAGCAAAAAAATTTTGAACTTGGATATTGAGGCTCATCGAACTGAGAGGGGACATTTTTTAGTGTCCCAGCGAATTTCACATGTTTCTCACATGTTTTCACATATCACATGTTTCATATAAACATAAATTAAAGTCTTAAACACTGTTTTTCTATTCCTTAATTAGGCTGGCATTGAAAATACAGTTAATTAACTAACGAGCCTATCCGTTTTACGCTAGACAATAAAAAAAACCGCTGATCCGAAAATTCGTGAATCCCAGGCTCGAACTCAATTATAGTTTGGTAGCAGCCATTCGAACGGCTTGCCGAAAGCGAAGTAGGAGGGGAAGAGAATACTTAATATGTTTGGATGCTGGCCAATGATATCCGGTAAGAGAAACGGTTGAAACTGCCTACCGTCTCGCATTCTGGCCCCCATGATTCAAGAGGAAATGGTCGATTTATTTCTCACCTATGAGGGGATTTTTTTTCAATATTTGGAAATAAGAAAAAATTGAAATTTTCATCAACGTTTCAAGGCTAGGGCTCGGACCTTACCTAATAACAAAAAAAAAAAAAAATCTCGCCAAAAATCGAAATTTTCAACAATTTAAGATAGGACTTGGACCTTGATAACCTAAAAACATTTAAAAAATAAATGAAAACTACCCCATTTATTAATTAATTTCAATAATTTATTCGCAACATGCCTATACGTTTCACAGCGGAAATTATCAGCTCTGGTTGAACCAATTCAATGCCTGAAAGATTTCTACTTGTCCTAAATCATCATACATTCTGTAGAAAATTCCATTTTCCGCAGCCATTTTACTCTACTTCAAAGACAAATTTTTGAAAATGCATACGTTCTTCGTAAAAAATACGTAGAACGAGTTTGTTTGACGATATTCTAAATTTGTTTTGAGGCTTAAAATTGTTTGATATCTTACCTTATTTCTGAGCAAAGCTTGTAAAACATTAAACGAAGAAATTTTCTTCAGATCGGTTATAAGACTTTTATTCGTCGTTAACCCCTATTAGATAATGCAGAATGGGTCTCTAACGAATACGCAGTGCGGTAACTTTTGCGATTCCTCTTATTAAGGAACCTTGCCAAAATGCAATAACCAATTTCCCTATATTGCTTCTCGCGTGCAAATGTTCTTAGCATTATTCACCTTTGCTGGCTTGAAACCGCCTAAAAACCCTTCACGCATTACTTCACATTATAAGTTAACGCGCTGACAGGAATACGCGAGAGGAGGGAAGTTTAATAAGAATAAAAGATGGAACAATAAGGATAATGTGAATTTAGAGCAGTTGCAAGTAGTTTAAGGGTGCTTTGCCACTAACCGTTCCTGCCCTTAGATGCGAGGTCTAATGGAAGAAAGTTCCACACCGGTTGCCCCACTCTTACCTCAGGTATTGGATTTCAAAGCTATAAAATTATCATCCCCGATAAAAAATCGACGCTTCTGATTTAAAAGACTTTATAAAAGAGTGGGTTATTCGAGTTGACTTGTAAGGTTTTTTACCGCATTTCCTTATAATTTACTGAATTCTGCAAAAACACTAAAATAGGCAGCTATTTATATGTAAGGTGACCAGACGTCCCGCGTTGGGCGGGACAGTCCCGATTTGGAGGGTTGTGTCCCGGTGTCCCCACGATCTCGTAGGGGACGGCCAAATGCCCCTCTTCAAGGGATAAGCATGCTTTGGGAAGGCATCCTCTGAAAAATTAGGTACCTACCTACCTATGTAAGTACGAGGTACCTACTCGATGGCAGCTGGATCCAGTGTTGCCAAATCGTCGCCTTGCTTTCCCTCTGCATTGCTCTGTCGAGCACCGAAAATACCTCTGAATTCGACTAAAAACCTTTGACTTCTAAAAAGCTGTGTTCTTAACTTCAACATTACAAAATGCGAACATAAAATGATCAAAGTCAACTTCCAGTTCCAACTCAACTTCGAGATCAAACTCAACTTCGAGATCGACGTCAACTTTAAGATCAAAGTCAACTTCGAGATCGAAGTCAAATTCGAGATCAAAGTCAACTTCGAGTTCAAAATCAACTTCGAGTTCAAAGTCAACTTTGAGATCAAAGTCAACTTCGAGTTCAAAGTCAACTTTGAGATCAAAGTCAACTTCGAGATCAAACTCAACTTCGAGTTCAAACTCAACTTCGAGTTCAAACACATCTTCGAGATCAATGTCAACTTCGAGTTCAAACTCAACTTCGAATTCGAACTCACGTTTCAACATCAAAGTCAACTTCAAGATCAACTTCGAGTTCAAACTCATCTTTGAGATCCAAGTCAACTTCGAGATCAAACTCAACTTCGAGTTCAAACTCAACTTCGAGATCAAAGTCAACATTGAGTTAAAAATCAACTTCGGGTTCAAACTAAACTTTGAGATCAAAGTCAACTTCGACTTCAAAATCAACTTCGAGTTCAAACTAAACTTCGAGATCAAAGTCAACTTCGAGTTCAAAGTCAACTTCGAATTCAAACTCAACTTCGGGATCAGATTCAACTTCGAGATCAAACTCAACTTAAAGTTCAAACTCAGCTTCGAGATCAAACTCAACTTCGAGTTCAAACTCAACTTCGAGATCAAACTCAACTTCGAGTTCAAACTCAACTTCGAGATCAATGTCAACTTCGACTTCAAAATCAACTTCGAGTTCAAACTCAACTTCGAGATCAAAGTCAACTTTGAGTTCAAAATCAACTTCGGGTTCAAACTAAACTTTGAGATCAAAGTCAACTTCGACTTCAAAATCAACTTCGAGTTCAAACTAAACTTCGAGATCAAAGTCAACTTCGAGTTCAAACTCAACTTCGAGTTCAAACTCAACTTCGAGATCACTGTCAACTTCGAGATCAAACTCAACTTCGAGTTCAAACTCAACTTCGAGATCAAACTCAACTTCGAGTTCAAACTCAACTTCGAGATCAAAGTCAACTTCGACTTCAAAATCAACTTCGAGTTCAAACTCAACTTCGAGATCAAAGTCAACTTTGAGTTCAAAATCAACTTCGGGTTCAAACTAAACTTTGAGATCAAAGTCAACTTCGACTTCAAAATCAACTTCGAGTTCAAACTAAACTTCGAGATCAAAGTCAACTTCGAGTTCAAAGTCAACTTTGAGATCAAAGTCAACTTCGAGATCAAACTCAACTTCGAGTTCAAACTCAACTTCGAGTTCAAACACATCTTCGAGATCAATGTCAACTTCGAGTTCAAACTCAACTTCGAGTTCAAACTCAACTTCGAGATCACTGTCAACTTCGAGATCAAACTCAACTTCGAGTTCAAACTCAACTTCGAGATCAAAGTCAACATTGAGTTCAAAATCAACTTCGGGTTCAAACTAAACTTTGAGATCAAAGTCAACTTCGACTTCAAAATCAACTTCGAGTTCAAACTAAACTTCGAGATCAAAGTCAACTTCGACTTCAAAATCAACTTCGAGTTCAAACTCAACTTCGAGATCAAAGTCAACTCTGAGTTCAAAATCAACTTCGGGTTCAAACTAAACTTTGAGATCAAAGTCAACTTCGACTTCAAAATCAACTTCGAGTTCAAACTAAACTTCGAGATCAAAGTCAACTTCGAGTTCAAACTCAACTTCGAGTTCAAACTCAACTTCGAGATCAATGTCAACTTCGAGATCAAACTCAACTTCGAGTTCAAACTCAACTTCGAGATCAAACTCAACTTCGAGTTCAAACTCAACTTCGAGATCAATGTCAACTTCGAGATCAAACTCAACTTCGAGTTCAAACTCAACTTCGAGATCAAAGTCAACTTTGAGTTCAAAATCAACTTCGGGTTCAAACTAAACTTTGAGATCAAAGTCAACTTCGACTTCAAAATCAACTTCGAGTTCAAACTAAACTTCGAGATCAAAGTCAACTTCGAGTTCAAAGTCAACTTTGAGATCAAAGTCAACTTCGAGATCAAACTCAACTTCGAGTTCAAACTCAACTTCGAGTTCAAACACATCTTCGAGATCACTGTCAACTTCGAGATCAAACTCAACTTCGAGTTCAAACTCAACTTCGAGATCAAAGTCAACATTGAGTTCAAAATCAACTTCGGGTTCAAACTAAACTTTGAGATCAAAGTCAACTTCGACTTCAAAATCAACTTCGAGTTCAAACTAAACTTCGAGATCAAAGTCAACTTCGAGTTCAAAGTCAACTTTGAGATCAAAGTCAACTTCGAGATCAAACTCAACTTCGAGTTCAAACTCAACTTCGAGTTCAAACACATCTTCGAGATCAATGTCAACTTCGAGTTCAAACTCAACTTCGAATTCGAACTCACGTTTCAACATCAAAGTCAACTTCAAGATCAACTTCGAGTTCAAACTCATCTTTGAGATCCAAGTCAACTTCGAGATCAAACTCAACTTCGAGTTCAAACTCAACTTCGAGATCAAAGTCAACTTTGAGTTCAAACACATCTTCGAGATCAATGTCAACTTCGAGTTCAAACACAACTTCGAGATCAAAGTCAACTTCGAAATCAAACTCAACTTCGAGTTCAAACTCAACTTCGAGATCAATGTCAACTTCGAGATCAAACTCAACTTCGAGTTCAAACTCAACTTCGAGATCAAAGTCAACTTTGAGTTCAAACTAAACTTTGAGATCAAAGTCAACTTCGAGATCAAAGTCAACTTCGAGATCCAAGTCAACTTCGACTTCAAAATCAACTTCGAGTTCAAACTCAACTTCGAGTTCAAACTCAACTTCGAGTTCATAGTCGACTTAAAGATCAGAGTCAACTTCGAGATCAAACTCAACTTCGAGATCAAAGTCAACTTCGAGATCCAAGTCAACTTCGACTTCAAAGTCACCTTCGAGATCAAAGTCAACTTCGAGATCCAAGTCAACTTCGACTTCAAAATCAACTTCGAGTTCAAACTCAACTTCGAGTTCAAACTCAACTTCGAGTTCAAAGTCGACTTAAAGACCAGAGTCAACTTCGAGATCGAAGTCATTGTCGAGTTTAAACTCAACATCGAGTTCAAACTCAACCGAGAAAACATTCACGACTTCAAAAACTCTTTCAAAAATTATGTACCTACGTCACTAACTGACTGAATATTCGATTAGAAACCGAAATTTAAATTCAACCCAGTAAAATAAAAATAAATAAAACCTGACAAAAACATGTTGCAGTTCGACCGTCGACCTCACAATTTAATCAATTTTCGGTTTCAAAATACACTCTCCGTTATCGATCATTCGGAAGTTATAGCCATCCTAGGAGGGTTTAATTGGAAAGTGACTTAAATGATTGAGTACCCGTTGCGGATGAAGTTTTGACGATGATGAGCGTATAAAGATGACTTCCGTTGATTGGAAGTCATTGTTCCGAATCAACACCCCGCTGAGTTTGAAACGTTGTTGGAGCCCGGGTTCGTAACAATTCGGATCGCCGCGGGGTGTTTTCGGCTTCTTTTTACCTTTTTCGTTTTTTCAAGGCGAGCGCCCCGGGCGACGTCTGCCGGGCCTCCAAATGGTAGCCGTTTAGGCGCGAGGTACATCAGGCACGCCTTCACCGGCAAGGATCTTTGTTCTGTTTTTCGAATAAAATCGTGGCCTGGAACGGCCTGGAAAAGTTATCCTTCCGCTTCTTGTTACTTTTTCGGCCATCGCCGCTGTTTTTGCTCGGGAGAACTTGTTCCGTCCAGTTGGAGATGGCTCATTAGGTGTGGACGTTAGATTAGCAACGGACTGCATGTTGAACATCCGTTCACAGGAGACACTTTTTCACCTACCTAGGACCTTGGTATTTTTTGTCGCGGCTGAAAACCTGTCTGAATGTACCTGGCTATCACTGACATTCATTTTTGAAAATTGTCTTTTCTATCGCAACTACTGATATTTTTGCTCTTTTTGTTTTTGAAAATTTGATCCGGATATTTTTTAAATTCATTTTAATAAAATCATTGAGGAATTTTTCATACCCAGCATTTGGGAAGTTTTACCCCTAAAGAAATTTATATGAAAATTAGTAAGTGTTTCAATACCATGGCTGCAACCCTTAACTCGTCAGCGAGCCCATCAAAACTCCAAAAAAATGTCTTAAGGATGAAAAAATCATGAAAATAAAGGTCAGGAAAATAGCTTTTAGGTATTTTCACCGAGTGCAAAATATCAAATTAAATAGAATTCAATATAAAAAAACGAATACATTTTTCCAATTTTTCCCCTAATCTAATTACAATTTGCTCAACATGTCATCATAACCGCAGAATGGAAATATTATCTCTTCTGCAGCCCAATACCTCCATTCAACACTACGCTACTTATTCTTTCACTTCGGCTTCAAAAACAGATAAAGAAGAGACTTTCTTTTCGTAGAAGAAGAGAAAGAGCCGTTCTTTTCTCGCTCTCACCCGCAAAGGCAAGGGGTACAATTATCTGGAAAAATGGCTGGGCTCTTGGCCAAACTATAATTCCCTTTCCTTGGTCTCGAATGCCGTTTCCAACATTCGTGGCCGTTTTTGATCCGTTTTCTTCTTCTCTCAGCCGGGAAAAGAAATGATATCGACGATCGAGGTGTATTCAACATAACGCAGTCGCTTCGCTGGACGAATATAGGGCGATTATCTATTATTATCGTCAGCTTAGTACATTATCAAAGCGAGGAGATATTTTTTCACCCTTTCTGAAAGTGGCACTTAGCTAATAATAGGTAAATTCTACGTAAGGATGTCAAAAACAGAACATGAAAATCAATTTGCACGGTTTAATGATTTTAACTAAATAACTATATTTAGCTAGATCTGAAAACTGTTTTACGGGTACAACTCATGCACTACACTTTTACATTAAATGTAAATTTTCTATTTTATTTTCTCATAATGTATAAAGCTCAAAAATGAACCGATATCTGACCAAAGTTTGAAAATATTTGATATTGGGTTATGAAATGCCTAATTTTTTTCGTGGAAAGATACATAAGTCGAAACTTTAGCATAAGTCTATGTATTTTTATTTAAATCTCGCGAATTTCAACATTTTCATCAAAAAGCCTTAGTACATGGGGTGGGGGAAAGGGGTGATACGGACAATGCCGATAATATGTCCACCTTGGCCATCTGCCCTGTTGCTATCGCCGAAATGTCCATAATACACTGAACTACCGATTTTTGGTTTGGTTGGAAAATTCCATTTGTCTCGATCACTTTTTTTGATCCATTGACGAAAATATCAATATTTGAGTATGATTGGTCAATTTCTGAATATAATAGGCAGTGAATGAATGAATGAATAGTACAAAGAAAACAATAATTGACAAGCCATCAATACGCATAATATATTATATGGAAGGGTATTCCAAGGCAACACCGGTTAGGGTCAAGTGGGGTAATTATGAACATGGGGTAATTAAGAACAAAGTATGTTTGCGCTCCTGTGAGCAATGGAAAAATCAAAAAGATGTAGCAATCAAATGTTCATTCTCTCATTGATAGGTTACGACTTTTTTTTCTCCAATTTGGCAACGCCGATGACGCCATTTACGTGTTTATCAAAAACCTTATTAAAAAGTTTGTGAAACAGTTTTTTAGTGTTTGAGGTTCTTCCCTCTTCTGGCTGAAAAAATTGTGTTGAGTTATTGTTTTCAATATTTTTACATGCGTTAATTGTTTCTTCAACAGGATTTCACTCAAGTTTTGCCATATCTCGTTCTCAGTGACTTACAGAGGGTGTTCATAATTACCCCATACTTTTTTGGGTATGGGGTAATTATGAACATTTTTTTCTGAGAGTTTTTTTGCACTTCTCGTCCATTTTTAGCAATGAAATGGTACAAACTAGGTGATTTTCGTTTGAATTATGATATTTTGGGAGTATGTAAGTATATTGACTTGATTTATTTGGATCTTGGGGTAATTGTGAACTATGCTATGGGGTAATTATGAACATCGTCTTTTACATCTCATACGCCTAGTGTAACACGTTCGTGCTAACTGTCACATGTAACAGTGTGAAATGAATCAAATGTAACCTTTTGAACACCTCTTTTAAACGTCTAAATCGCTGTTCATAATTACCCCATACCCTATGGGATAATTATGAACATAAGGGGTAATTATGAACAGTGGTTTTCAAAGACCATACAGCAGTAAAAAAAATTCAAAAACTGTCTCACAGTGTATTAGGGATGTAAACCGATTGTTTTAGAGAGGTTTCCAGGTTTTTACATGGACTAGGTACTTCTGAGAGCTGTCAGTTTGTAAAATTGTTGCAATTTGTTCATAATTACCCCACTTGACCCTACCTACTTCATATACCTGTGTATAGCATCAAAACTTTGGAAATACATATAGATATTACCTATGGAAAAGTATTTCTTGGCCACGCTGGTTACCTACTTCATATACCTGTATATAGCATCAAAATTTTGGAAATACCTACGCATAATATACATGGAAGAGTATTTCTTGGCCACACTGGTGGCCTACTTCGTATACCTGTGTTGTATACCTACTCTCTGATTGATATTGGGCAGCGGCTTGATTCTGACAACATCTCGACCTTCAAGAACCTTCAAGGTCCTGGAGGATCCAATCAGTAGAACCAAGCCTCCAGGAGTCACTTACAGACGAAAGTAAGAACTGCTGCCGAGAAGACGAGCATCGGGAGCCGTGTTTAATTACTTGGCCGGCCTTCCGGAAGCCACCGAGAGATCCTCTGACCTGTTTTTTCCTCCTTCTTTCATCTTCTTCATTGCACTCCATCAACCGAACCCCCTCCCTTCACACCGACCACCAGGGCCAGATGGACTCCGTACTAAACTGGTCAGGCTTCAGTCGGCCCATCCGTCAGCGTTGACTTCTCTAACGACTCTCTTTATCACGAGATGAGACCTTTCCCTTCAGAAATCCCTTCTTATAAATCAATTCGACATCAGCGCTATTTACTGCAGCTCTATAAAACATCCATCCTGGAGAAAGCTCAGTCCGTCGACGAATTCACGTCTTCGATTTCCAAATCGCTCGAGGGCCGGTTTATTAATTCATTTAAAGCTAGATTTATCTAAGGACGCTTGCACGACATTTCACCTAAGACATATTTTCATTAATCATCATGCCAAAAATTTCTTGGGAATTAGTTAATTGATCCTCAAGCGTCCTTGGATAAATCTAGCTTTAAAAAAATTTATTAACCGAACCTGAAAATTAAAGACTAGCTGGGGAAAAAGTTTGCCATACTAATATTTTGCTCGTAGCTTTAGCTACAAGTTGTCGCATAGTCGTAGTCACGATAGGTATTGAACAACGTGAGCAATATCCGATATACATGTTTAGGAGCTTGGAGAGGATTTATCACACATCGCATTGCGACTAGATACACGTGCAAACGGCTTATCGGTAACTATCAGACGGATCGATAATGCGCGTTACCTACGTACATCGTAATATACGACGGCGGCGATACATTCGAATGCACGTCCCACGCACTTGGCACTGGTTGACGTTGGTCGACATTGTCCGCACTATTACACCATTTCCTGCAAATTGACTGATCGCGTTGCAATGGATTGGCCGAAGAATGGCTCCGCGATGGAAACCGTTGGGGCCCTGCCATCGATGATGCATGAGTTTTAACACTTTTTGGGTTGACTCCAAGTTTCGCCATTTTCAAGTCCTCCTGCGACACTGGTAAAGTTCAATCATCGAAAAATTTTTAAAATTAGCTACTGCTTGCATCTATAGATTTTCTTCGTCTATAATTTTTCTCGTCAAACCGAAATTCTCATTTACGCTGACACCCACGTATGAAAACGTATCGCGATAATTGTCGATTGTACTATCAACAAAGGCCGACGATGGGAGCAGATGGCAAATTCTCGCGCCATTACCATGGTTATTAATTATGGACTTAACGCCGTGGAAAGTCTCACGGCTCACCATCTTGATAGGTGCAGCGCTCATTTTCGCATCCGCGAGACTTGTCAATCCGGAAGGATCTAACCGCTACGTTTGATATTACAGGAAACTGTTACCAAAGTGAATTAAACTGGCGAATTGCTCGCGGTGACCCGCAATCTGAGCCAATTAGCATCAAATGACTGCTCGCTGTTTAGGCGGTTTT
This sequence comes from Nesidiocoris tenuis, assembly GCA_036186465.1. Classification (NCBI taxonomy): domain Eukaryota; kingdom Metazoa; phylum Arthropoda; class Insecta; order Hemiptera; family Miridae; genus Nesidiocoris; species Nesidiocoris tenuis. The sequence continues at coordinate 9,981,987 of AP028912.1, read as the reverse complement.
TAACCTAACGGACTTCACACTTAGCATGGCAACTTCTCAGATAGTCGAGAGGCTACGTGAGCTTCTATTATACGTTCTAAACTGTAGACTGGCACATTTTAGCGCATGATCATCGCCTAATATAATCAAAGGTAATTTCCTGTTGATTTTTTTAAGGTTCAGCAAATTTTAAACGTGTTATACTTAGGGCCGGTTTGTCAATGAACTTGAAGCTACTTTCATAGTAGATTTATTTTCACCTAGCATTTTTTATATGGGGGTCCCTAAAAATGTTGTCAATAGTAGTTGCAGGTACTTTGATACTAGATTTATGGCAATTGATAAACCGAACCTTAAGCTTGTCGCCTTATGAGAACAATGTTAAAGTACACGTAGCACAGTACCTACTCATTTTCCACAAATATTTTTCCTATATAATTCATGTTCTTTATGCGAGATCTGATAAACATTTAGTGACCGACCCATTAATCCAACATCACGGAATAAACTTCAACTCGCCATTTTGAAGAGGCGTATAAATATGTTTAGATTCATTCGTAGAAACGCTAATTTCCCCATCAATGTTGTTCAATAAATACGCATTCCGGATTAATTCCAGAAATTACCAGAACGAACAAGGTAGGTAGTTAGTAAAATTACCTTTTCTATCGATATCTGTTCTGTACTCGGTAATCGTTGCTCCGGTGAATAGCAAACGTCGATAAACGTATCAGCGCGAACACAATCTGTATTCACAATATAATTATGGTTAAGATTGTACATAGGTACCTATTCTTATTTTTTTCTGCAGATCACATGTGATCACGATTTCAAGCGCTAATTTTTCTTATAATTACTAGTTTCGTATCGTAGTGGGATTATCTTAGGCCTACAGAATCAGTGATGTCAGACTATTAGCTACTGTAGGTATATTCGGACTCAAGTATAACTCAAATAAAATACTCAACTCACAAACTCATTATTACGTAGTGCTAGGGGTGAGCTAACTCGCGGCTTTCTCTTGGTAAGATCACATTAATTTATTGACAAAATTTATCCATCCGATATCCAAGGAAGCATTGGATAAACATTTCCAATGAGATTTTTGCATTCAAATTTGATGTACCACCATGGCGAATTTTATCGAAAGCTACCTCGGATATCGGATTGATAAATTTTGTCAATAAACCAGGCCTAAATGTGATAAATTTTATGCCTTAATATCTGAACAATAATTAATTAAAAGTTCATGTCCGAGTGGCGACACCAGCTCATAAAAGCAGACAACCTAACGGTGGTGTTTTGGGAAATAATTCTGCCCAACTCATCGACCGAGTTCAACAAGCGCACACCCTGCGGTCCATTTTGGGGTAATTTACATGGCGTTATCAGTCAGAAAGTTAATGGAGTTTAATTGCTTATAATCGCCGGTAATTGTCGGGCCGGGTTGAAAACGTGGCGTGGAAAAGGAAGATGACCAGCGGAGCGGGCCTTGCCCGCGGGTCAGCTTTATAATTCCTAATTAATGCACAGTGGGGCCTCCTTTTCGATGTTATTTCGTCGTCGGTGTACCGCAGTGGGCGTGTACCATTGCGTTTTCACCAAAAAATGCCCACGCCAAACGTTCGGCTACCGACGCCCTGAACAAACCTACGTGGTCATTTGATCAAGATGCTCTCGTCATAATTGGACGCCTCGGGCCTTTTAGCTCGTTACGCCTGTTTTATTAGAGGAAACGGCTCAGGCCGAACATCGTTAGCATCGTTTCTCCGCTGGCGTATAATTTTTTTCCCATTCGTATGATTAAATAATATTCGTCAAACAAACTACGATTCTCATTATAGCTAAAAATAATCATAGAACAGGTTAATAGTTCATGAACAAGTGGAGTGCCCGTTGAAACTAGATAAAGATATGGTAACTTTTGGCGATGCGTTGATGTCTCATTCAATGAAGAACACAAGAACCAATATCGGAACAAGAACAAGAAAATTATTTCTTGCTTACCCTGCTGCATCTCCTTGCTACCCGTTGTGCGTCACCCGCTCGTCGCTACTTTAACCAAAATCTGGTCAATTTGAAAAACTGGTCAATTTGAGCCGTGATTATGATCTGTCAGTTGAATCTAATCAATAATTTAACCTTCGATAGAAATATTGGCCAACAATTTAAATTTTTTAATAAAGCTTGAATGTTTTGTCATAGAATTTAGATTTTTAAATTTTTTTTTCTTCAAAAATCTACTTTTTTACCTGCCTGATGAAATTTCAGAGTTGATGAAATGACAAAAAAACCTGGTAGGTACCTATAACCTTAAAAAAAAAAAACATATCTACAAGTTGTATTTATTTATTTAGCTAATGAAATGTCCAAATTACGCACCTATATTTACCTACTTACCTAATGATATGTTCAACTTATCTCGTATTATTGTTGAGGCTCTCTATTTTTGCTCATCTAATAACCCAAGACGGGGATAAGATAGAATGGAACTTGACGGGGTTGTTTCTCTATTGAATGCCGTACGTCGCCAGAGAGGGTTCCTAAGTAAAACCAGCGAACCTTAAAAATAAATTGGATTTTGAGTAATGTTCAACTCGGACGGAAAATAATGGAGATACGAATTTCAAGGAGTTCGTAATGGGTTCAGCTGATAAAATAGGGTGAACCCTTAAGTTTAAGTTACTTTAGGGTGGCCGGAGGCAGTATAAGCGCCACGTGGGTCCGTCACGTGTCTTCAGAGGAACATGTTCAAAGTTCTCTTTCTGTTCAATGTTGAGTCACGTGACCCGGGGCCCCTCGGATTTTCTCCGCCGTCTAATTGGCTTTTTATTATAATGAGTTCCGTTTATCACCGGAGCCTGGAGTTTGAGGAGCTAAAAAGGTTTTTCGTAGGCCTCAATAAATAACAAAAAGACGCCGAGCTAAACAGAGGCCGCTACATTCTAAAAGCGGTTTCAATAGAAACGAGGATAGAAATTTGCTTCTCATTCTCCCGACGATTAAAAGGCCCACAATACGACAAGGGCCATTATTCTGCTCCGGCGATGGCCTCATTTAATTCGAAACATCACTTGGAAATTGGGGTAGGTACCGGCTGAAATTAATCGGATTTAATATTTGTTAGCAGACCCTGAAGCGAGCAATTTCATTTCGGAGTGCCATTGACATTGCTCTTATAATTAGCTAATGAATATTTGAGTGTAATTTTCACCGGAGCATGGCGCTTGTCGTCACGGCCGTCTGGAGCCGTGCGAATTGATGTTAAATGATGATAATAATAAATAAAATCTTACTTACGAATAATAACTTAATTTATGGGTTTATCCTTTGTAGCATGTTTTCCATGTCTCCATGTCCATTGTTTAGCCTTCCATGTCCATAGTTTAGTTTTCCATTCTATGGTTTTGTGTATGACGGCCTCCCCAACGACCCCTTAGCCGTCCCCTGACCCAAGCGTGAAGTTTACCATAATTTGAGTGTACTTGTGTGGTGTACAATTGCTTATGTGTAAGCCAGGGTAGGGTATAGAGCGTAATGTCCAAGGGTAGTATTGTAGAGGAATGGTAAAATGGCTTGTGTGTAAGCCAGGGTAGGGTATAGAGCGTAATGTCCAAGGGTAGTATTGTAGAGGACTGGTAAAATGGCTTGTGTGTAAGCCAGGGTAGGGTATAGAGCGTAATGTCCAAGGGTAGTATTGTAGAGGACTGGTAAAATGGCTTGTGTGTAAGCCAGGGTAGGGTACAGAGCGTAATGTCCAAGGGTAGTATTGTAGAGGAATGGTAAAATGGCTTGTGTGTAAGCCAGGGTAGGGTATAGAGCGTAATGTCCGGGGAGCGTAATGTAGGGGACTGGTAAAATGGCTTATGTGTAAGCCAGGTTATAGTGTAGAGTAAGTACGTCATGTTTATGTATCCTGGTTTATGTATTTATGCATATATAATGGCTTATAGGTAAGCCAGGGTATAGGGTACTACCGTGTACTGGAATAACAGCACGATGGATTATGTACAAGCCAGGGTAGAGTGTAGAGTAAGTAGAGATTGTTTATGTAAAGTATTATTACAAGGGAAAGCTCATTAAACACGATTGTGGGTATAATTGATCGGTGGAAATAAGCGTGTACTTACCAGTGGGGCGGGCACCAACGCACTGATCGCTGTTGAACCCGCCTTTTCTAGCTGTCATAGCGCGGGAAGCATTCTCCAGCATATTCCGTATAATTATCGTATAGCCATGTGTTATCGTACAGTATTTCGTATGTGTATCAATCTTATTTCGCTACAAGTCATATTCATGACCGTAGCGACACTCCCCCGAAAAAAAAATTTTCATAAGAAAAACGAACACAATTGTAACTCAATGGTAAATTAAACCAAAGCACTAAACGACTAGTAGAACAGAGCAAAGTATCGGTAGAAGTATGCGGAAGCATAATGCTGGATGTGTACAGCATAAGAATCAAAGGGTATAGAATCGCTTCTCAAGTTCAAGTGTCAGTTGAAGTTCGAGCTTGTGCTGTGTGTGCACATGCTGTGTGAGCATAATGCTGGATGTGTAGGTACAGCATAAGAAGTAAAGGGTATAGAATCGCTTCTCAAGTTCAAGTGTTAGTTGAAGTTCAAGCTTGTGTTTGAGTTGAGTCTAATAATAAGCATAATGCTGGATGTGTACAGCATAAGAAGCAAAGGGTGTAGAATCGCTTCCCAAGTTCAAGTGCCAGTTGAAGTTCGAGCTTGCGTTTGGGTTGAGTCTAGTAATAAGCATAATGCTGGACGTGTACAGCATAAAAAGCAAAGGGTATAGAATCGCTTCCCAAGTTCAAGTGTCATTTGAAGTTCGAGCTTGTGTTTGAGTTAAGTCTAATAATAAGCATAATGCTGGATGTGTACAGCATAAGAAGCAAAGGGTATAGAATCGCTTCTCAAGTTCAAGTGTCAGTTGAAGATCAAGCTTGCGTTTGAGTTGATATCAAATTTGTTGGACTTTGAGCCCGATTTACACTTCGATTCTGACCATGAGTGTAAGCCTGACTGAGTTCGATGATGTGTACGAGTGTGAGTGCCATAGTGTGTTTTAATCTCAAGTCCGATATTAGTTTATGAATTATGAATCCCTGTTTAAGCCCGAATCAAGGTTTGAGTTTGACCTTGATTCCCTGTTCGAGTTCGAGTTCGTATTCCAGATTTAGATTGAAATTAATTCATTCAAATACGTGGGAGGCTCAAGGTGTAATAGGTACGTCCAATTTGGTTTATTAATAGAAAAAAAATTTTTGTAGTCATAATATGACGTGGTATATATATATATATACCACAATATATTGTACACGTGTGTTATAGACGTGTATATATTACAATATAATGGATTGTATTACAATGTAATGGATTACAATGTAATGCATTACATTGTATTGCATTATAATGCAATGGATTGTATATATTGTATTGGACATATTGTATTGTATATTTTGTATTGTATATATTGTATTGTATATATTGTACATGGCGTATATTAACGCTTTGCTGACGTTATCAATGGAATCCCCTGCGCGCCATCGAGGAAGTGTTGAAGGGAGTGCAGAAGAGTTTACGCCTGTGTAAGTGAGAGGCTCAAAAAAGGGGTAGGTAACGATATTTGGCGAACCTAGGTCTAAGGCGTAGAACGTAGGTAACAAGGAAATGGGGGATCAGTCACTCAAAATAAAGGGGGAAATTCCCTACTTTCTAACTGATTCGGGGTTTTCCCTCTCCCTTCTTTCTTTGTTATGATATTATCGTATCGCTCATGGTGTCTGAATCAAATTATACCAAAATCTCAGTATACCTGCATTTTGTTGCTGGAGAGGATGATCATGCATGAAGTAGGCCTGCAAGTCAATTCTATGTCGAAAAATTGGTATCTTGGATAAAAACGGATCAAATACCGAAAAATGAAAGGGAAATTATGAGGTAATAATTAAGGTAATTTTGGGTTTGTGCACGACAACACTGCAAACCTTACCCGCTTCAGCCCTTACAGCTTCAGCTTCGGTCTGGAACAACAAAGTACACGCTGACTGTATCCCTTGTCTCTGTGTGTCTGTGTTAGTAGGTACAACTGCGCAGTTTACTCGAGTGGGAGTTTCCAGAACTTTCTAGAACCTGGAAACCGTTCCCGGCCGATGCACCATGTCGTCACGGCCGTCTGGAGCCGTGCGAATTGATGTTAAATGATGATGATAATAATAAATAAAATCTTACTTACGAATAATAACTTAATTTATGGGTTTATCCTTTGTAGCATGTTTTCCATGTCTCCATGTCCATTGTTTAGCCTTCCATGTCCATAGTTTAGTTTTCCATTCTATGGTTTTGTGTATGACGGCCTCCCCAACGACCCCTTAGCCGTCCCCTGACCCAAGCGTGAAGTTTACCATAATTTGAGTGTACTTGTGTGGTGTACAATTGCTTATGTGTAAGCCAGGGTAGGGTATAGAGCGTAATGTCCAAGGGTAGTATTGTAGAGGAATGGTAAAATGGCTTGTGTGTAAGCCAGGGTAGGGTATAGAGCGTAATGTCCAAGGGTAGTATTGTAGAGGACTGGTAAAATGGCTTGTGTGTAAGCCAGGGTAGGGTATAGAGCGTAATGTCCAAGGGTAGTATTGTAGAGGACTGGTAAAATGGCTTGTGTGTAAGCCAGGGTAGGGTACAGAGCGTAATGTCCAAGGGTAGTATTGTAGAGGAATGGTAAAATGGCTTGTGTGTAAGCCAGGGTAGGGTATAGAGCGTAATGTCCGGGGAGCGTAATGTAGGGGACTGGTAAAATGGCTTATGTGTAAGCCAGGTTATAGTGTAGAGTAAGTACGTCATGTTTATGTATCCTGGTTTATGTATTTATGCATATATAATGGCTTATAGGTAAGCCAGGGTATAGGGTACTACCGTGTACTGGAATAACAGCACGATGGATTATGTACAAGCCAGGGTAGAGTGTAGAGTAAGTAGAGATTGTTTATGTAAAGTATTATTACAAGGGAAAGCTCATTAAACACGATTGTGGGTATAATTGATCGGTGGAAATAAGCGTGTACTTACCAGTGGGGCGGGCACCAACGCACTGATCGCTGTTGAACCCGCCTTTTCTAGCTGTCATAGCGCGGGAAGCATTCTCCAGCATATTCCGTATAATTATCGTATAGCCATGTGTTATCGTACAGTATTTCGTATGTGTATCAATCTTATTTCGCTACAAGTCATATTCATGACCGTAGCGACAGCGCTATTCTTTGTTGATGCATCGCTGATCTATCGCCAGAAGGCAGACGATCAAAAGTATCATTTACCATGGCAAACTCATTAATAGTTTTTCATCGGCATTTTCTATACCGTCTAAATTGAACATTAATATGCTATAATATTTATTGGAAACTGCTATTTAGCCTTGCTAAATGCATCGAAATGCCTTCCCATCGTTAAAGCCGACAACAGCAGACAGTGTTGCTATTACACGCAATTTTGCACCCAAGTTAGAACCGATTCACTTATACGCCCTACTATATTCGCAAGTCCTTGAACAATGTTGTTTCACCTACGGAATTATGTGGGATCAGCGACCGAACTAGTTAGTCTAGTTTGGAATCCTTCTCCGCCTTTGGATGGACAGGATGAGCTTTAATCTGGGGCAACGCTGGAGATTGATCAGGACCCTTGGATTGCGTTACACGGAGTTAGGACATGAGATGCGAGGAAGTTTTGGTGCCGCGTCGCCAATTAGTTTTACGATTTTAACCACAGTTAATAACGGAATCAAGGAATTTTACCTTTAGCCAAGCTTTTGTCTCTTCTGGACAGCGTTTTACTATCATCCCCTGAAGAGGCCAATTTCGGCGAAAGCGCTTGGGGTAACAAGGATTTTACCTTCACAACGAAGCATCGATTAGACTTGTTTCAAATTAATATTAATTACCTAATTCACACGTTAGATTCCAGAATGGAAGTTGAATGCCGCCCGATGATAACTCATGCCTGTTTCGTTCGGATGTGAAGGAACTGGACCGAGAGGTGGACATGTACAGTCGGTCCTTCCCCCGGTTCTGTCCCTGCCGCAGCGGCTGTCTCGTCTATCTCAGGACCTACCGCAATTTTCAGGACGTTTGCGCGACCAACGGAGGAATATTAATAGCTCGTCCCAGTCCCCTGTCTTTCGTCGCCGCGCTGTACGACCTACATTACGATGTATTGTTTCAAATTGGGTCCCAGAATTCCCCTCGAAAACGTTCAGTCTTTTGGTACCACCTGCGTCTGAACACTCTTTGGAATTATTTCACTAATTTTATTTCATCCACCATTTATATTAATTTTTATTGTTTTCATGTTATTCATTTATATCATTATGATTCCGCTTCAAATCTATTCCCTAAAGCCTCTTTAGGTCCAGCTCGTTGATTGGTGTTGGTCATGGATGAATTCGTCAATAAAGTTCCCATAATCTTCAAGGTGTCTGTTGTGGTCATACAGAAATCTGTTTAAAATCCTTATTCAGAATGTATTTATCAGTTTGTTCTTGGTGGTTGCTTTTGTTTATAGACTTTACTCCATTTGCAACAGTTTTTGGTTTTCGGTTCCCCATTCAGAAACAACGTATAAGAAGTTAACGTCATTGGGGATCCATATTCCAATTGGGGATGCATATCCACCTCAAAAACTGTTCTAAGCCCTGATGATAGTGAAATTAATACCGAAAGCTCGGCAAAGAACAGGAGTCTCCGATATTTTGACCTCAGTCCCGATAGTTAACAACCAATAATCCATAATTAATTGGCCATATTGGTGACCAGAAGAGTCATCGAAAGTTTGTCACTGACGCGCAACGGAATGAGTCGATGACCTATTAATAGCCTGTAAGATAGATTACAATAATATTGCTCCACGTTTCAAGGTCTATCGAAGAAGGAATTTATTGAATAAAACGTTTCCACTTCGAATTTCGAACGAGATGGAAAAATTCGAAAACAGGGAGAGCCACAAAACTATCGGCTTATGAACACGCCGGTCGATGAATATTTTTCCATTATTTCCACCTGTTCTAAAGCGATCTCTCGTTAGGAATATATTTGAAAACCAGTGGTGCGTAGATAACACACAATACTTCCATATTTTGAAACGTAAAATTGTGACACAATTTGATCATATTTTGACTGCTTTTGAAAGTGTTTAGGTCAAAAATATCAAAAAATTCAGTATTAAAATTTCAAAATTCGCCCAAAATGAAAAAACGCCACATTTTCGGAATGTAAAAAATATCCACATATTCTGCAAGGTAAAACGAAGATTTTGAGACCAAGAACGCTCAAATCGGTTCATTTTTGCGGCCGGAAAAAAATAAAATAGAAAGCACTAAAAATGCAAATATCTCGGAAGTACTGTGCGTTATCCAAATTCCGATTAAACAGGGTGTTAGGTCTTGCCGAGACAAACATTTCAGTTCAAGAAATTTGAAAAAAGGTTAAGAAATGAGGGAGTTATGGCCATTTTTGTAAATGACCACAGACGGACAGACGGACAGACGGACAGACGGACTAACGGACACACGGACACACGGACACACAGACACTTGTTCAGGAAGTGATTCTGAGTAAATGTGTATAAGAAAAAGTTTTTTCTGAAGCTCCGTTCCGATTCTCGATTTTAGGACGATCACAATACTTCCATTTACTCTGTAAATATGGAAGTAAAAAAGAGAGAATAGTTGGGTGGAGACTTGTTGTCGAGAGGAGGGACGGAGTCAATTGTAGCCTCAGAGCCCAGAGGGCCTCTCATTGCATATTCATTCCTTGTTTTCTATACGGACAAAGAAGAGTGTGGATTATGATGATTACCTTTTCCCAAGGATATCCGATCCCGAAATCACATCGCGAGCCACGGAGCGCGTACGCTATTTTTCATCCGATCTTCTATTCTACCTTCGCTTCTTCGCCTCTCGCGCTAAAAAAGGAGCCTTTTTTTCGTTTTCACGAACGAACGACGATTCCTCTCAACGTCGAAGAAGCCGAAGGATAATCTCTCTGCTCGAGGCTCGGCTATCGGCTTTCGTGAGCACCTCTGGGGCTTCCTCGTGCTGAGGCCATCTTATCTGGTCCCGTCGTTATGTATTTTGTGCTCTGAGCGAACAAGAACGCAGGACCTTCGGTCAAGCTCAGGACGAGGAAAGACCTCCGCTGGTACGATCCATCATAACAACTGGAGCGAAGCCTGGAAATCACCTAATGTCTACCCTTGGAGACGAGGCCTCCCCTAATAGCGCCTTAGGTAAGCATCCATCAGGTGTTAATGTGATGCTCGTGCTCTGAACTCGTTGCCTTTTTACATCTGGCCACCCGTATATTTACAGAAAATGCCCGATGCGACCTCTTGGCACTATACCTGCTTTTACGACTGTTACCAAGGTACCATCTTTCCCAAAATCGAGACCCAGCGTTAAAAAAATTGACTCACGCTTTTCCTACGCTGTATGCTTCTACGTGTAAACATGGCTTGAGAGGCAATAAACCTTTACAAGCAGTGGTTGTTTATCATCAAATCGTCAGGTTACACTGAAGAAAAAGCTGAGAGGAAAATGTAATTTGTGATTTGTGTGTAATTTTTACGATTTTCAAAAATTATTTGTAAAGACATTGGTATAAGTAAAAGTATATTTTTTGGCAAGAATAAGATGAATTTTTTCTTGAAAATTTTTTATGGGTACCTGAATAACCTGAATGAACCAGTCATTACATCAATGCGGAATGTTCCTTAGGTAATCAAACCAGATTGAAAATTTCCCAAGTCAATTGTTTTGGAGAATTTTCAATATGGTTCGGAAAATTCTCAATATGACCGGGGAAAGTCTCAATTTGATTTAGAAAATTCTTATTTCGACTTGAGAAGTTCTCGATCCTCCAAACCAAATAGCAAGCCATTTCCCAAGCCAGCTCTGTTCGAAAAATTCTCAATATGGTTCGGAATATTCTCTACTGGTTTAGAAAATTCTCAATTTGACTTGGGATTTCTCCAATCCATGTGGAAAATTCACAAATTTTAAAATTCTCCTATTGCTTTGTAAAATTCTCAATTTGGTATGGAAAATTCTCGATTTTGTTTGGAAAATTTCTCAAATGGACTTGGAAACGCTGTATCTTTATGATCGGCATTCCCCATTAAAATATGAATTTCGTGGAGAAAATCGTGCTCACTTTTCTACGACAATGCGGGGATTGCTGATTTTACGGCTTCATTCTCTTAAAGACTAACTCAAATCTTTTCAGCCGACTTGAGTCTCCATCTCTCAGTTTTCGGATGGGTATATTCTTCGCAATATCCGCCACTGCAGTTTCTCGTGCGAGGGAAAAATACCACAAAATCATTCAAGCAGGTACATCTTCCATCAATGTCATCGCTTTAATGCAAGTCAATGATTTGCATTTTTCGCCGCTTTTTCTCATCATCCCCCAATTTTTCCGAGGCACGCACGTCAGAAAAAGTACACGTCAGCGTTTGAGATGTTTCCGCATCCAGATAGCGCACACTACCTTTCAACCGAGAAACGGGAAGAGGAGAGAATCTGAGAAGGCACCGCGTAATGGATTTTCGCGGCAGCGTGTTGATGTATTGACTTTCCACGTGAAACCCTTTCGGTTCGTGTTTCTCGGAAAAATGTTCCTCTTATGTAGAAATCGGCTTGAATGCGTAAAGTTTCCGAAGGTTCGGAAAATGAGAAAGTCTCCACACCGAAGTCCTCGAATAGCGTGAGAAGCTTGAGTGTTTGCTTATTTGCTAACATTTAACGCAAGCGTATTTGTGTAGTATGAATCATCCAGTTCACCGCCGCAAATGGATGCGCATAAACCTTGCGAGTGAGTTTTTGTCTAACTGAAGGGGGATAGGGTAATCGGCGTACACGTGAAACGAGATGACGACGATGGCTCGTGGTCAGTTTTGAAGTGTGTCAGATGGTGGAATACCACATGTACTGATCAGGCTGTTATTTTGGCTGACTCGACTCTCCATTTTGGCCTCTGAGAAGTGCAGTAATTGCAGATGATCGGCCCTCTAAATATGTAGTTTGCCCGCGGATTGGACTGAGTCCTGAGGAAGATCTCAAATATCGTAAGCTAGGTAAATTGTCTGAACATTATTTCCCAGGAAGTCATTCCCAATCCGTGGACCAGCAGAGGAGTACGTACAGCTTTGATGTTGATGGATGTACATGATGTTAGGTAGTATCACTGTTGTTATTATTACCATAATTTTGAGAAATATGAGTTTCACCCCTTCACCAACGAATAGCATCTGTCAGTGGAAATCGATACAGCAGGTACTATCACCATCGGCGAGTGAGCATAACAGGGATTGAGTAAGGCAGATATAGCTAACTATTTGATAATTATGCGCGGAATGGAGAATGGAACGAATCGTTCCGAACGATGAATAAGTTTCATTTACTGGAAATGATAATAGGTAGGGATAATATAATGCGATACACAGAAGGCATTTGATGATCGAATAGTATGTCACTATAGCAACCGCAACAGAAGAGGCTTATGACTATATCTAATAGTGAGCTGCAGTTACAAACATCAGGGATCTTGCAACCTTATTATAAAACTCTAATATTTATTGCATCAGTCCGAGAAGATGGATTTGATTTTGGTGCGATTACAATAATGACTGGGGTATTTATAAATAATATTAACTAATACCTAATAAATACCTAACTTTAAAATTAATAAAAAATGCTTTTAATAAGTAAATTAAAATAATAATAAATAACTTTGTAAATTTACAAAGCTCCCCAATCGGGGATGAGAGAATAATGGTTTATATAATTAGAGATTTTTGAAGAAGACAAATATTCTTCGTATTTTCGATATCACTGCCTTTTACGTTTTGAGCAAGCCAAGATGTTATGTACCCGGAAAGCTTTGAATCTCGTTCGTATTAATCTAACTCTCGCTCGGTAGGTGCTACAGGGGAATGACATGAGGAAGAATGTGGGGGGGAACTAATCATGTGTCACGCACACTGCTCCCTTGCCGTGTGCAGCCTTTTGTGATTAAACACCAGCTGCTAAATGCTTCTCATTCTCCTCAACACTTCAACCGACCTCATAGCGCAGCATTAAATCGTCGCGTTTCTTACGCCAGTTTCATTCGATCAGTAAATTCGACCGAAAATGAAGTACAAAAACAGCACGTTCAACTGAATATTTTGGACGAATATTTGTTTCTCTGGAACACTTTTGGATCCCACTCGCTGCTGACTGGATAAATACAATCTTAATTTCCATCTCTTTTCGTTATAAATAAACTATATCCTAACTGTTTTCGGAAATTGGTCAGCATAATAAAGTGGGAGCTTACTAAATATAGGAAAATCCCCGACAGTGCCGTCGCATATTACGAGACCCACATTTTCCGTCCACTATAGCCGAACTCCGTCACGTAATTAAATTGATGAGTCTAGGTATGGAGACGGTCTTTGGCTCGATCCATACACTTTGAGTTTGGAGCCGTCGGTTTGGGGGTGAGGGAGACTTAATTTAACTAAAACGCTACTCGATCGGCTATATAGCCGGTACCTCGCAGAGCTTCGACAACGCGAAATTCCCGCATCCCAAACTCCAATAGTCGAGGGGCCCCTCAGCAATCAAAGTCCTATAAAAGCCCTTGCGATTTAGTCCGTTCCGCAATAACTTTGATGAGGTTTCCACTCAGGTCGCATGTTCCGGCGCTTCATACTCGCACCTCCAGCAGTTCCGTCCAAGTTGCGACGTTACAACCTCTCGAACCGAAGGGTAACTTAGCGTGGAACGTCTCCTTTATCGGCGTGCTGTGAGTCTTGTAATTCCTAATACGATGCTAACCAGCGGAGGATCCAACGGAGTGTTAATTTCACGGAGAGCTGTCGTGGGCGAGGAAACGTTGGGGCCAACCGATCCGGAATCGCTACAGATGATGATTTACTACATCGCACATCATCCCTCCAATGTTTGGATCAATGAGCTTTCCTTCCTGCTAAATTTGAAAGCGTCTTCGGGGGTCTGGAGATTGAATTCTCATCTAGGAGTATGATCTGCGGTTAATATCTCAGTCGACCAGGCTTGAATCGAGCCACAAACATGATAACAAACATTTTCAGGAACAATTAACTTTTTCAGAAGAATTTGCTTTTTACTTCCATATTTACAGAGTAAATGGAAGTATTGTGATCGTCCTAAAATCGAGAATCGGAACGGAGCTTCAGAAAAAACTTTTTCTTATACACATTTACTCAGAATCACTTCCTGAACAAGTGTCTGTGTGTCCGTGTGTCCGTGTGTCCGTCTGTCCGTGTGTCCGTCTGTCCGTCTGTCCGTCTGTGGTCATTTACAAAAATGGCCATAACTCCCTCATTTCTCAACCTTTTTTCAAATTTCTTGAACTGAAATGTTTATCTCGGCAAGACCTAACACCCTGTTTAATCGGAATTTGGATAACGCACAGTACTTCCGAGATATTCGCATTTTTAGTGTTTTCTATTTTATTTTTTTCCGGCCGCAAAAATGAACCGATTTAAGCGTTCTTGGTCTCAAAATCTTTGTTTTACCTTGCAGAATATGTGGATATTTTTTACATTCCGAAAATGTGGCGTTTTTTCATTTTGGGCGAATTTTAAAATTTTAATACTGAATTTTTTGATATTTTTGACCTAAACACTTTCAAAAGCAGTCAAAATATGATCAAATTGTGTCACAATTTTACGTTTCAAAATATGGAAGTATTGTGTGTTATCTACGCACCACTGGTTTCAGGAAGATTTCACTTCTCAGGAAAATTCGCCATTTCTGGAAACTTTGCTCTTCTAGGAAAATCAGCCGTAATAAATATTATTTCCCAAAAATTCTCCAAACCGCGGCCAGGGTTTGGTTGGATCTGCTGATTTTGTTTTGGACGTAGAATCAAATTGTATCACTATCAGTGCACATCAATTTAAAACTGGGAGCATCAGCGTGAGAAATTAGCAGTCACTCGCTAACGAGCCCCCTCCACAGAGGGAGGAAAAATCGAATGAAAAATAAAAGAGAAAATCATGGAGTAATAGGTTGGCATTTTTTTCAAGAACTGCCACCGTCCGTTCAACTTGGTTTTGAAGGCTGAAATGATTCCCTCCCATCACTCGTCGCTTGCCACCCCGTTGAACGGCCTTTAAAACTGACGAGAGTTTGATAGATAGGGTAAATTCATCACCGCCAACCGACAGAACGAACCGGAGCCTCTGCCAAAGAGCTGAAAGCTCGTTGACTGACTGACTGTCTTGAGCTGAAACGGCGGGGGGAAGCCGGCTTTTGGGATGAAAACCACGCGGTTATCATTCGTCCCTTTTGGTTTATTAGAGGAGAGAAGGGCCGGTGGAAGGGGGTATCGTCTACTGGAGCCGAGATTCGCATCGCGCGTAATATCTGGACGTATTTTTGTCATTATTCCGTAAGCAATTCAGTTCTGTCACCAAAAATTGTCAAATTCCCAATTTCTGAATTTAGCTCTTGGCGTTTAAGAAGCGCGATTCACGTCTCGTCAAGCAGGCGAAGGTTTCGTCATCGTATTTCGTTGCGCACCAGTGCCTCGCTAAAAACGCTCTACCTTACCGACTTTTTCGTACATGACTCACACTGCATGAGGATAATTTCATGCTAGCCGACCACCCCTCATGGCAGTCTCAGAGACAGATATTTTTATGGCAGTTTTTGCTCGATGGGAAACACCGCTCGGAAGTTTGGCAGACGGAAACCACGCAGAGTCAATGGTGGGACGTGGCCCTGGGATCTATCCACTTAAAAGTTTTTGTTCTTCGAAAGAAAACCGCCGTCCCACCTCAGGCCTCCCTTCCATTCGTACGCCAACCCTCTCGCGGTTTCAACCGCTTTCTTTCCAATCGTTTTTTTCCGCTTAGCTGACGTTTCCGCCTTTACTCGCGCTTTTTTCAACCTTTTCGGGGTGTTTCGAATGAACTCAGTGCGAAAACAACCCTAAAGATGTTTGCTCTTTCCCCAATAAAGCGGTCGGACAGGATGAATATTATTCTCTTTTTGCCGACTTGTACACATTGAAGGGATCCCTAATTACGGGACGAAGCAAAACCAATGGAGCTTACGGATTCTTGGTAAATTTTTTATTTTACGGAGTTAACGAAATTGTATGTTACGTGTATTAACAAGGAACATAGTGCGAACATTCGTACCTGCTACCAATTATTATACCCAAACGATCGACTCACTTATGAGTTGCAGAATTACTGCAGATGGAACAAAACCAACGTGGAATAACGCACTAGGAACATGGAAATCAAAGAAATAATTCCAATCTTCCTGTCTGACCTTATCTCACACATTAGGAGTACCTGATCAACGAATTAGTGGAAAATGGACTTCATGTAACTTTTCAACTAGGCTTTAATTGTTTCGGAGCCAATTTGTTTCTATTTTATATAACTTTAATGGAAACTAGAACGTATATTCACGAGAGCGACAGGCTATCCAATTTTCAAGAAGCATGTTCCCACATTCATGACCGGACGTAAGCGATCATAAATTCACCATAATTGGCTCAACTTTGGATGAGAACTACTAAAAATACGTGGGATTGCCTAGCTAAATGAACGTTTCTTAGTCTGTGAGAGGTTGTCTGTTTTCTCCATTCAAAGCGCTGAACACCCTTCAACATTTTTGTTAATAGGGCATTTGACGGAAACGACATTAACGCCGCTGGCGCAATAGATGGCAACGATTGAATCTGACAATCTAACTGAGTATAGAAAACGCTCCTCCGGTTTGAGGAAGGAATCTTTTTTCTGAATAGCCATTAGAGAACGCCTGGATACTGGACCGGCCCTTTATAAATACGGAGCATGATCACAAAAGGCAAGGGGTGCCAATCTGCTCTAATTGCTCTCACGCAATCCAATTTCCGCGAAGGTTTGTACTAAAAGGCCATAAACCCGAATGAGCAGCTGAGAAGAATTGGTAGTTTTTGGGGTCCACGCCAATTAGCTTGGTTTGTCTGGATTCGACTGTTTGAGGAGCGACTTGGAGAAATATCGTATGTTTTTAAATAAGTCGAATCACTTGTAGGTTTTGTTGACTGGGAAATTTGGAGTTTTCGTTACCCGATAGCTTTCTCTAGATGTATGCAGTCGCATTTTTCGATTCGACCTGCGAGGATTTTGAAAGTAGTGTCATTGGTTCCCATGGCCATCCCCACAAAAAGCAAGCAATCGAATAGTGTATGGGCACCCATGTATGCATGTGATGTAGTCATGTATGGTCTGCTCTGGCCCTTGCTACAGAGTGTCAGAACATTGCCTTCACCATAGTATGCATACAATTCGCACACCACAGTTGGTACCGAGCCACTTGACAAGCATAGTGTTTTCGATTATGGCGGGTATTTGGGGTGGGGGTTTGTAGGCCCGGAATAAAGCCCAAAGCAAGAAGGGGTGTACCAGACTGATTAACCAGGTCCGATAAATCAAGGCAATCTTCAGCCCACCCATTCCCGGCTGGTTATCGAACTTGGAGGAATAGGCTGTATCCCGAGGGTGCTCTCCATAACTCGTTCCATTCTGAAGCACCCGTTGTTAGGCCTGATAGGATAGAATACGCGCACAATGCCACTGCTTGACTAGACACAGTATAACATTCTACCAGAGCCAGAGTTAACGACCAATACAACGAAAATGTTGCTAGAATATATTTTACTAAATTCGAGTGAATTAATATACCGTATTATTTCAACTTTTATGTTTTCCGGCATGATCTTCCGATTATTTATGACATTTTCATGACCTACTTTTACGAATTCATAATTTGGGCAATCTCACGGGTGGCCTAGTGGCTAGAGCGACTGTCTCTCGCTGAGGGATATACCCAGGGCTCGATTCCCATAGGTGGAATGACATTATTGGCTTTGTAATACCCTAACGTCAACGCAATCAAAGCATAATTTCATTTTTCTGTGCAATATCATTTTTTTGTCTTGAATGCAGTATTTGGGCATTGCAGTGACCTATACGAAAACTTCTTTGGCTTTTGATGAGTGCTCTTTGAGAACATTTTGCCAAAACTTATGCTCTATACTTTCTGCATGGCATTCGCATGTGGCTCCGCGGCTCCGAATATAAATTTGTAAATTTGCAAGAATCCGCACCATTGTCCACATGCGATGGTGAAATTTACACAACACCCGGGCAACTTCATTGAGATGCGACAGGCGACCTCTGCTGTTCCCATGTAATAAGAAATTCACAGTGAAATGGAAGGACGAAGGCGGCGCTGTAATTCAACTGGTTCCTCGAATGAAATTGACTTTCCTCTCTCATCCCGTCGTCTTGCCACGACGTTGAACTCGTCACGAGTTCCTCGGCAGACAACTTTTGTTGGTCATCCGGGAATTGGGGATACGGGATTAAATTTGGCCGACTCTGAGGCGACGCGGGGGAAAAAATGGAAGGGAAGGTCTTGTCTCCTACGAATAGGTTTAGCTCGGAACTCACCCTATTGGAACGGAATTATTTTCACCCGGTTCAAAAAGGATCGTAAAAGACGAAGAGTAGCCCATGGTTAAAGGAAAGAGGTCACACGATTGTCTTCCGTTGCCTGAGTCGTCAGGTTTCTTCCCTCGAGGGACGACCGTTCGTTCGCCGATTGTGGCTTTTTGCTGTAGCGGCGAGGGTAACGGAGGATGGCAAATCGTCTTCGCCTCTCTTTTATTTTCAATTTATTCCGCCTCGTGTCCATGCGTCCCGAACATATTCAATATCTCTGTGGAAACTCGGTCGATTTCTTTTCGAGCATGTGAATACGAGTTTCACCTCATCTTTCCTCGCCGAAGAGAATTACATTTTCCGATCTATAGACTGCAATGGCGTTTATATCAGGTTTCAGTCGGTGCGGTTAATCTATGCCATCAGCAAGATTCGAGAAATGGAGGCAATTAAGCTTAACAAGCGTTTAACTTTCATTTGGTTTCAAGAGCACTTTTGCCTATCTATCCAAATTAAGCAGAAACATGCAGCAGGATGAAAAAGATGAGTATTTCCATTATGTAAACCATCCGAGATTCAAATTGTAGCGAAGGGGAAAATTCTCTCTTCAAACTGCTGGCTCCTGCATGCAGCTCTATCACCACAACTTGGCAACCGATCTCCTTTATACCCTGCCAATTACAATAGAAGGGTAACTAAGGTTCGAGCCAACCAGCCCCATCTCTCCGGAGTCAGTCTTTTCACAAATTGAATAAACGTTAATTTTTGACCTAGTTTCCAAGCCTCGCCTCTATCATTTTCATGCCACCGAGCCCCTCGCCTCATTCCAATTCGGAGTTTCCGTCTTTCATCGCAGTCGGACTCGCAACCGACGACCCCAACGTCTTAGCCAAACTCGGAACAATGGGGGAAAACTCAAGACGGCAATGGTTGAATGGAAACTTCTCGACCGGAGTTACAAAGAGACCACGAAGACGCGAGGAGATATTCGAAGAAAACTGTGTTTTTCCGTGACCGTTCTTCCCTTATTGGTTTGTTAACTTTTTCTCGTTATCTGCTCGTCAAAATATTTTTTAGAGAAACTTTCGGACAAAGAGCCTTTGTTTCAAATCTATTGAACCGAATTACAGTCAACGATTGTATTTTTTTCGAAAGAGATGACAACTTGAGGGGGTGGACTCCAAAAGTTGCTCGTAATTTATGCGAAAAAAGCTAATTAGCCATTCACAAGATCTACAAAATGACTACTTATTCCGTTGGAAAGCTTACAACTTTCACCAGTTTTTCTCCGGAACGTGCGTGGGGGTTTTTGCTATTCGTAGCTCTAACGACTGTTGGAAAAATGTTAATTTTCGAAGATTGAGCTATTCTCAACATCAGCCTTATTTTCTGCTTATAAGCTAATTATAATTAACTTGATGCTAGACAGCTGCAAATGCCATAAGATTATAGGAAATTCACCGGGCTTTCCAATGGTATCCTCATTTCTTCAAAATGTATGAACTCATAACTATTTTATAGGCGAATGTGTCGTTTTCCGTATGTTGGCGGTTGTGTGAGGGTGAGAGTTAAGGCACGACGTACTCTCGACAGATTTATTAGCTCGGGCGCCTTCGGCCATTCGGCCATCTTCAGGAGCTTCCTGTATCGACAGTGGTTTATTAGCAACTATGGTGAGATTCAGTAGATAGTTGCTAATAAACCACTGTCGATACAGGAAGCTCCTGAAGATGGCCGAATGGCCGAAGGCGCCCGAGCTAATAAATCTGTCGAGAGTACGTCGTGCCTTAACTCTCACCCTCACACAACCGCCAACTATTTTAATGATATAAAGTTGAAAAAAAAACTTCAAAGCAAAATAAGTCGGGTCGTTTTTTATGACCTCACGAAAACTTTCTAGGAAAAATTTTATCAAATGAGCTAAATAATCGATCAACCCCTTCAAGGAAGACAATCTAAATTTTGAACACTGTAAAACTCCATACTGCCTTTAATATATTCTAGATAAATGTATTGTTCTTATGAGGCAGCTATGTAATTGGCCAGGGATCGCATTTGAATAGAAACGCAATCTCTTAGCAGTTTGAGCCTGAAGACTGAGAGTTTTATATTTTCGATAGACGTTGAGAAACCGCCGTCGTCTGCAGCGAGTTCATCATAATCTCCATCTTTTGGCCTTTGAACTTGACATGAGCTCAAACCGAGCGCGACCGTTGCTCTCAGATAAAAGGAGCATCGCTAACGACACACAAAACGATTTCTTCTCCTAGAGCGATGAGGGATCATCAGGCCCCCTAATGAGATTACACTATTCATAGATAAAGAGACGAAAAATGAAAGAGATACGAGGGAGAAAATAGATTAACCAAGTGGGACATTGAAGGCCAACCGAGCCAGTTCACAAACCTGCCATTCCCGTTCTTGCAGACTTGGCGATTCTTCTCGTAAAAATTAAAATTAAATTAATTGGGGTCTAAGTGGTATTCAGATCAGGGAGACCTTTTCCTGTTCAGATTCAACATCTAGCAGGAGATTAACTTGGCATCGACAAGTAGTTTGTAACTAATTGGAGGAAAAAGCGACATGGCGGTTAAACTAATTTTTTTGGAAAACGTCTCGTTAAATAAATTTGTCTTTGAAGGCTCTATTACGCAACATATTCCAACCTTTGGATGAGAGTTAGGTACTTGGAAAAAGCACGACGGTGGCTTCAAAGTGGATAAAAAAGAACTGCTTCAAGGATGTTTTCTCAGAAGTATCAAATCGTATAAGCTGAGTCTTGAGAATGCTTTTCAGTCAGCAGGCTCACCGTTGCCAGTGTGAAGGAAACTCGCCCTTTGAAGGAGAAATGCAATTAGCTCAGTTCCGTACTACCGTGGGTGCAAGGGAGAAAGGGGAGCCGCCGGGTATTCTGCTTCCCCGAGTGTTGTGTATAGCTCTTGATTCTCCATTCATTATAGAAGATGGTAATTCTCGACGGTTGCGCGCCTAGCGGCCGATGGCGAATTTTCGTCCTACAGATCCAGCTGTCTCCTGTGTGTTCCTAATGGGGGCCCCTGGCTTGTCCAACAAAAACTATTTTTGGCTCGAAAACTGTTGGGTTATCGGCATTTTCTCACATAATCTCATTTATTCTCGATTAAATTTTGTATCGATTGTTGGCTGCCGGAAAATTATCGGTTGATCCGTTCAAAAGCTATGGTGGATTGAAACGGTAGTGTTGTTGATTTTTCTCGATTTGACTCGGCATCCATTGACCTTGAAGTGAAACTTGCCTAGGTAGGTGCCTTACAGTGTTGCCAAGTTGTGGAGTTTTCTCCCCAAATTTGGGGGTTTTCTCTCCGCCAGAGGGGGATTTTGAGGGTTTTTGTGGAAGTCAGAGGGACTAGAAAAAAAGTATAAAAATGAAGAAATACCAGGTAAGTGCTGCAGATAAATAACAGCTCAGGCTGCCACTGCACAGCTAACTGAATTGAGAGATAGGTACTCAAATAAAAGCCATTTGGGTTTGGGATGTACGTCTACCAACATGTGGGTAGGTACAAACCTAATTTTTATTGATGTTTTAGTATGTTAATTTACTGACTTTACTGATAAGTAGTCAGGAAGAGTGAGCATTAAATAGTTTATAGTTTTAGGTAATATTTAAAATTGTAGTTGTATATAATGGAGTTAAGTATGTTTAAGTATGTGAAATAGTACATATATTTTTAATTCTTAAAAATGAATTGATCATCCTTAATTTTTGGGTTTTTCGGGGATTTTTTCATATTTGGGGGGATTTGGGGGTTTTTTGACGTTGCCGCAGGGGTTTTTTGACGGACACACCTTGGCAACACTGGTACCTTATTGTAAACAAACCGTGGGACGAAAATGCCAGCCGTGACCGCTACGCACCGCTCACAAGTCAACTCTTACCATCTTCTATTAACTTTACAATTTGACTTCTTCAAAAGACGCTGGATTCTCGGAGTTGTTCGAATTGACGTGGAAAAATTTTATGCCGATTCAGGACTGTCCTCTTTCTAGGCAATTCATACCTTATATTATCTAAACAGCGGGTAAATAAATTTGGCTTCAGAATCAACCTCCATCAACCAACTTGACGTTCATAGGTTCTAAACGTAATTTGGATTGGTGTCCTCGTCTTCTAGAAAATCACTCGCCCGTCGTGGAACATCCAAAAAAATCTTCGAACAATATGCGATAAAAATCATATCCCGGGCATAACTAAAATTTTTCACATTTTCATGATTCGTCTATTTTCTTTATCAGAGTCGACCGATCTGGAATTCAAACTCCGATCCTGGAAGCGATTTGATCTGCCACCGCGAGCCGATCCTTTGAGATAATTTGGAAACTAGACGAAAGTTCTAAGGTTTCATCACCACCAGCTCGAACTCGAAGCGTACAAATCCAAATTATTCGAAGCGTTAAATTTGAATTTCGTATTCGCTCCGATCTACGATAGGATTTCCTAGCTGGGCGTGTTTCACTAAAAAGTGGGAGCAGCAATCCATCATATTCACCTATGAATTATTGATTAGTTCTGTCGGAAAGTTGCCCTCTCTCTCTACGGAGGCAAGGTCTCGATTTTTCACCGTATCACGAATGGCGCAACTCGGAGGTTTACCCCGTGGCCCTAGCTCTCCCGGGGATTTCGGAAAGAGCGAAATAGGCGTCCCACCATACGCGCCCGTGTCCCAAGTAGCTGCTTACCTTTAAAATGCGATGCTTCATAAATCACGCCGAGCGTAAACTGGTTTTTCCCTTTTATATGGAAGATTGATGGTTGAGTTAACACATCATCTTCATAAACTCTAAATCTTTTGACCCCTTCTGCTCCAGAAGGTAAAATTCACCTGAAAGAGTTATTGAAAATCCATGCATCATGCTATAGAAAGAAATGTGTGAAAATATGAGTTTGAAAAAAGTTGAGAAGGTTGCATTGATATCTTTCAGAGCATAATACAGCTCGTTTCAGGACAACTTAGAGTAAAATATAATGTACCTACTTAAGTATACTAGTATCCCTACTATACTAAGGTATACTAGTGATACCGCTTTAACGTTCTCCGGTTTCACAAAACCCCTGTATAAAAACCTATTTCTAACATAATGTATAGTAGGTTGCTGGACTTTTTACAACTAGAGAATCCCATTGAATTCGTAGTAAATAATCAATTATACAAAATTGATGGATTTCCAATAGATGGCGATTCTCTCACTGGCTGTTGAGCATAAGAATTGTGACAACAGCCCAGCTCATCGCCCCTAATTGAGCTGCTTGTATTGCCGTGGATACAATAGGCGTCATCAGCTCATTACGATGCCTTCCTGAAGGCTGTGGATTTATTACCTCCTGTTAAACTAGCACAGGACAAATTCATTGTTGTCTCTCCGCAGATAATACTTACCTATCTGTAAGTTTTCCTTAAAGGGATCGATTCTTCAGCTCATTTTCTACCATTTTTGTTCCAAACACTTTTTCGTGAACCCCAGGAAAAGTAAAATTTTTCGCCTTGATGTTTTTCTGACTTTGTCTCAGTGAAATGACCAATGCCCCTTCGCTTTCACAAAAATGAGGATTTATTGCTCAATTTTTCACCGTTTTTTCTTTTTTTTTGGTACTCAAAAAAATTGAGAACTCCCTCGCACGTTCTAGAAACAACTGGCCCATAATGTCAGGTTTCCAAGAGTATTTTTGTTTTTAAAGCAATTTCGCTTATTAGAGAAGAAATCGACGTTTGAATGCGGAAAAATGAGAATTTCTTCTGTTACTTAGTTACCTGATACTTTCAGCAAAACATTTTTTAAAATATTCCCCCGTTGGAAAAATTTTTCGCAGCCATTTGATGAGTACCGTCAAGATGCAAGAAGTCGTTGATAAAAGAAGTCGGAGTCATCGAACCGTTTTCATTCAAACGTTGAGCTATAAGTTCCTCTAATCACCACGACTGCGTTAATAAGAAAGTTATTTTGTTACCTTTTTTTCGAGAATATCGATGAGTCAGAATGCTGACTTATTTATGCAGAAAAGGCGTCGAGTAATCTTTTAAGGAGGTTGTTAGGCATGTTCGAGAAAAATTCGAAGGATACGGAGAATGAAAATTATTGAATCTGACGCCGGTACCTTATTCAGTTTGTGTTCGCATCGTTCTTCGGCCCGCCAGCCACAAATGACTGAGTCTTTTTCAACATTGTCAAGACAGGTTGACATGGGTCAAACGACTACCAATAAATTCAATATTCCAACGAGGGAAGGCAGCATCGGAGAGGGATATAAAAAGAAAAATGAACCCATCACGCGAAGGAGCGCAGATTCGATTTCTTGTTCGGAAAACGGAGTTGCACAGAAAGTTCTCTCGATGCGAAATCATTATGAAGTTTCTTCCTTGTTTGTCGCACACGTGCATGGAAATGAGAAAAAACCCATGGAAGTTTGCGATCGGGAATTCTGAAAAGTCAACCGTCCTCCAGCTTACAGATATGAAGGTCTAGTTTGTATACGAGGTTTACAGCCTGAAATGACCTCAGGGGGCGGCATAGTCCCTGCACAAGTCCGGTACTATAGTTGAACTGCTTTGAAAGTTGTTCTCCAGCCCCTAAAACTTGTACGACCCTATGAATCATTTATCTAAAAAGTTGCAATTCAATCTCGAAGTCGCTCTTGCTACTTTGAATTAGTTTATAGCTCCGTGAACGAAACAGGACGCACATAAGATATTGATAAGATTGTGTCAAGCATCAAACTTGATGCTCTTGGTTGACTTCATTCATCTTTGCAGAATTCAAGGTCAGCCATTGAGGGAGGGGTAGTTGTGGGGTAGGATTCTGGGTCCTTATTATGCAACGGTTCGGTAACACTGTTGCCATGCAATATCCTATGGCAAATTGCATAAATATTCGATAGTATCTATCTCTTTTGTTGTTATATTGGAACCTTTCTCCTCCTAGTGCCAAGCAGGTGCAAAAATTTCAAAAATGTTCTTGCAAGTGGTTCTTTGTCAGAAGCCGTGGGACATTTTTCGCTCTTTCTGATATAGATGTATACCAAGAGCCCATTTTGCCAAGATTTTTGGATAACTTTTTTCGCTAGGAACGAACCTAATTTATTGGATTGTGAATAGGTATAAACCTTACACCCCAATTCACTGCGGCTCAGCTGTGCGTACATAGTGGGGAGATCCTCCCATTCAGCGTCTCTCATATATTCTGAGCTCTTCATGGCTTGAGCACCAATGCTCACCAAAAAAACGGCCTCGCGCATTCCTCCACCACATTAAACGCCACTCGTTCCTGCTTCTCGTCAAACTGACTAATCAATCCCAATGAGGACAGAGAATGGGCTTGTTACGAGAGATTAGATTACCTAAATGAGTTTACATTAACTAATGGGAGAGGAGGATGAGGGCTCAGCTTTTCGGGAGATCCGACTCGAAGGCGAGGCTTCTAGGCCCGGCCTGCATTAGGGACACTACTTCGGGCCTCGCCCAATTTCTCCTCAACCTTTCCATGCCAACATCATCAACATCACCGTCAGCTTTGGACAAGGCTTTCAATTAGGCTCGGGGCCTTTGTAGATGTTTGTTTAAAGAACGCAAGCTCCTTAAGTGGTCTTCTTTCGGAGAATGCTTTCCAATCGTCCTGTGATTGAGTTTTCTCTGCTTCGGAATGTTGACTCCCTAATCTTATCAAAAACTATTTCAGTCGCGTCAATTTTAGGTTATCAGTCGAGTAATCTCATGTCGGGTAGGTACCTACACTGCTGTTGTAAAAACGGTAAGTCAGTAAAAACATTATTTTATCGCCAATTTGATTCTACTCTCTTGAAACGTAAAATGGCTTTCCGGAACACGGTGTTCATGCAAGGCTTGCATAAGAGTGTTCAAGCTTTGTTAGACAAATGGTTGCTCAGGATCATGAGGAAAAATGCGTTTATTTGAAGGCCTTCATTCATTTAATTACCTATGCTTTATAAAGCGCTTGTATGAAGAGGGTTGGTTGTGAACTATTGATGTAATAATATTATCATCTCGATACCGCACCCGCGGTGAGCCAAGTCCTATTTAGGAGTTCGCCAATATGCCTAAGCTGGACTAACCGCAGGAGAGCAACCTTGACGGCGAAATCAAGGAGTGGATAATTTTGCACAATCTTGAGGTTATTCAGTCGAATGAAGCAGAGGAACCGGGATCCGAAAATTGAGTCCCCGTATATTAATGTTATCTTCTTGCCTCAAGGACAGTGTAACCTTCGTAAAGATGTAATGAAAATGGTTTCGTATTTTACCCGCTGAAAATACACGCAAAGCACAGTCCCTGACTGGAAATAAAATGGGAACCTACCTATTTCGTGGTGGATCTAACGACCTTGGTCCCTATACGAGACTTTACCAATTTTGTTCATTTTTCCTTTTTTAGCCACCCATATATTAGCGTTTTTCGCCCGCTGAGATGTCAAGGTCACGAACTTAGTCGACTTTCTTTTTCTCGACCTTTTGTGTTAGTCATAATGATGATACAAGGAGAATAGCTAGAGATTTCTTTATAAAATTATTATAAATAATATCAAAGAAGGTAAAATACCTATTGTAAAATAGACGCTTTTTCATGTTCTATAGGTTGCTAGTAATTCATAAAATAATCTACATCAGAGAAAATTCACTTGGTATCTGCCTCTACAAGTAAGTACCTAATAAGAATTTCTGTAGTCAGTTAGGGGTGGGTGTTATCGATCGTTTCGTATTCGATCCTTTAGGAAGTAATGGGTTTTCTTCTTTCTTCCCTGCTCTTCGTGAGCCTCAGTTTACGAGGGGAAAGACGAGGCATCCCTGCCGTCAAAACCAAAACCGAACGCCAGGCTCGCGGGGAAAGACGTGGTGAGATCTGTTGCAGGAAAAGGGGGTTTCCTTTTAAGCAGGCCCAAGCTGGACTCGCTCATCCGTGCACTCGGGCTGGAGATGGGGGATGTTGAGGTGTTGAAACTGCTAAGGGAAACGAAGGAACAGAGAAGAACCGCCATCCGGAAAATTAAAAGGTGACTTGTCTTGTTCACTATCCGGATGAGTGGAAGTCACTGGAAGCTGAGTGTAGGAGCCCGTGGCTAATCCTCTCTGGCTTGCTCCCACTCTGTCTAGTCATTCTTTGGTATCTTTCTTGGAGAGCTACCTTCTCTTCTATCTCTCCGAGTCCGGATACCCTTCATCTTTCGAGTTTACCTCTGTCTTTTTACGTATTTTGAACGTCTTACCTCAACAAAACGAGCTTTTGAAGAACATCTACTCGAGCCATATTTCGTCTGCCCCCTTATTTCTTTTGTACCATTGGCCAACAGGCTCGGCCAGGCCGGTACACAGGATTTTAATTGGTGGGGCCAACTTCAAAGATTAAATCACATTTAACAACCAACGTTGGGCTATCAACATTAAGAAACCACCTATTTATAGGTAGGAACTCAAACTCGCAATAAATCAGAAACTCGACCCCATAGTCAAACTCACAACGACACAAAAACATGAACTCATACTCAAACTCGAAGTCAGACTCACATTGAAACCGGAACTCAAACTCTCAATCAACCTCGAAGTCAAACTCACAGTGGAAAAGAAACTCGACCTGAAAATAAAACAAGAATTCAAACTCACAATAAGAACTAAACTCAAACTCATAATCGAAGTCGAAGCCAAACTCACAATGGAACCGAAACTAAAACTCTCAGTCGAAGTCGAAGTCAAACTCACGATGAAACAGAAAACTGAAACTCATAACCTAACTCGAAGTCAACCTCACATTGAAAACGAAACTGAAAATCATAATCACAGTCGAAGTCAAACTCACAATGGAAAAGAAACCTGAACTCACAGTCGAAGTCGAAGTCAAACTCACAATGGAACAGAAACTTAAACTCACAGTCAAAGTCGAAGTCAAACTCACGATGAAACACAAACACAAACTCATTGTCAAAGTCTGTGTCAAACTTACATTGAAAACGACCCTCAAACTCATAATTGAACTCAAAGTCAAACTCACAATGGAACCGAAACTAAAACTCACAGTCGAAGTCGAAGTCAAACTCAAGATGAAACAGAAACTCAAACTCAAAGTCAACCTCACACTGAAAACGAAACTGAAACTCACAGTCAAAGTCGAAGTCAAACTCACAACGAAAACGAAGCTCAAACTCATAATTGAACACAAAGTCAAACTCACAATGAAACCGAAACTTGAACTCATAATCGAAATCAAAGTCAAACTCACAATGAAACAGAAGCACGAACTCTTGATCAACATCGAAGTCAAACTCACAATGAAACTGTTGAAACTCAATGACTCAAACTCATAATCAAACTCGATGTCAAACTTACATTGAAAACGAAACTGAAACTCATAATCAAAGTCGAAGTCAAACTCACAATGGAACAGAAACTAAAACTCACAGTCGAGGTCGATGTCAAACTCACAATGACACCGAAACTGAAACTCATAATCAAAGTCGAAGTCAAACTCACGATGAAACCGAAACTGAAACTCATAATCAAACTCGAAGTCAAACTCACATTGAAAACGAAACTGAAACTCATAATCAAAGTCGAAGTCAAACTCCCGATGAAACAGAATCTCATACTCACAGTCAAAGTCGAAGTTAAACTCACAATGAAAACGAAGCTCAAACTAATAATATACGTCTAAGTCAAACTCACGATGGAACCGAAACTGAAACTCATAATCAAAGTCGAAGTCAAACTCACAATGAAACAGAAGCTCGAACTCTTGATCGAAATCGAAGTCAAACTCACAATGAACTGAAACTCATTCTCATAATCAAACTCGATGTCAAACTTACATTGAAAACAAACCTCAAACTCATTATCAAAGTCGAAGTCAAAGTCACAACGAACCGTTACATTGTGATTTGACTGAGTGAGTTTGACTTCGACTTTGATTATGAGTTTCAGTTACTTTTTCAATGTGAGGTTGACTTCGAGTTTGATTATGAGTTTCAGTTTCTGTTTCATCTTGAGTTTGACTTCGACTTCGATTATGAGAATGAGTTTCAGTTCATTGTGAGTTTGACTTCGAATATGATTATGAGTTTCAGTTTCGTTTTCAATGTGAGGTTGACTTCGAGTTTGATTATGAGTCTCAATTTCAATTTCATTGTGAGTTTGACTTCGACCTCGACTGTGAGTTTTAGTTTCTGTTCCATTGTGAGTTTGACTTCGACTTTGATTATGAGGTTTCTGTTTCATTGTGAGTATGACTTCGAGTTTGATTATGAGTTTCAGTTTCGGTTTCATCGTGAGTTTGACTTCGACCTCGACTGTGAGTTTAAGTTTCTGTTCCATTGTGAGTTTGACTTCGACTTTGATTAGGTATGAGTTTCAGTTTCGGTTCCATCGTGAGTTTGACTTTGACCTCGACTGTGAGTTTTAGTTTCTGTTCCATTGTGAGTTTGACTTCGACTTTGATTATGAGTTTCAGTTTCGTTTTCATTGTGAGTTTGACTTCGACCTCGACTGAGAGTTTTAGTTTTCTGTTCCATTGTGAGTTTGACTTCGACTTTGATTATGAGTTTCAGTTTCGTTTTCAATGTGAGGTTGACTTCGACTTTGATTATGAGTTTCAGTTTCGGTTCCATCGTGAGTTTGACTTTGACCTCGACTGTGAGTTTTAGTTTCTGTTCCATTGTGAGTTTGACTTCGACTTTGATTATGAGGTTTCTGTTTCATTGTGAGTTTGACTTCGACCTCGACTGTGAGTTTTAGTTTCTGTTCCATTGTGAGTTTGACTTCGATTTCGATTATGAGTTTCAGTTCATTGTGAGTTTGAGTGATTATGAGTTTGAGTTTCTGTTTCATTGTAAGTTTGACTTCGAGTTCGATTATGAGTCTCAATTTCAATTTCATTGTGAGTTTGACTTCGACCTCGACTGTGAGTTTTAGTTTCTGTTCCATTGTGAGTTTGACTTCGACTTTGATTATGAGTTTCAGTTTCGTTTTCATTGTGAGTTTGACTTCGAGTTTGATTATGAGTTTCAGTTTCGGTTTCATCGTGAGTTTGACTTCGACCTCGACTGTGAGTTTTAGTTTCTGTTCCATTGTGAGTTTGACTTCGACTTTGATTTGGTATGAGTTTCAGTTTCGGTTCCATCGTGAGTTTGACTTTGACCTCGACTGTGAGTTTTAGTTTCTGTTCCATTGTGAGTTTGACTTCGACTTTGATTATGAGTTTCAGTTTCGTTTTCATTGTGAGTTTGACTTCGACCTCGACTGAGAGTTTTAGTTTTCTGTTCCATTGTGAGTTTGACTTCGACCTCGACTGTGAGTTTCAGTTTCGTTTTCATTGTGAGTTTGACTTCGAGTTTGATTATGAGTTTCAGTTTCGGTTCCACCGTGAGTTTGACTTCGACCTCGACTGTGAGTTTTAGTTTCTGTTCCATTGTGAGTTTGACTTCGACTTCGATTATGAGAATGAGTTTCAGTTCATTGTGAGTTTGACTTCGACTTCGACTGTGAGTATTAGTTTCTGTTCCATTGTGAGTTTGACTTCGACTTTGATTATGAGTTTCAGTTTCTGTTTCATCTTGAGTTTGACTTCGACTTCGACTGTGAGTATTAGTTTCTGTTCCATTGTGAGTTTGACTTCGACTTTGATTATGAGTTTCAGTTTCGTTTTCATTGTGAGTTTGACTTCGACCTCGACTGTGAGTTTTAGTTTCTGTTCCATTGTGAGTTTGACTTCGACTTTGATTATGAGTTTCAGTTTCGTTTTCATTGTGAGTTTGACTTCGAGTTTGATTATGAGTTTCAGTTTCGGTTTCATCGTGAGTTTGACTTCGACCTCGACTGTGAGTTTTAGTTTCTGTTCCATTGTGAGTTTGACTTCGACTTTGATTATGAGTTTCAGTTTCGTTTTCATTGTGAGTTTGACTTCGACCTCGACTGTGAGTTTTAGTTTCTGTTCCATTGTGAGTTTGACTTCGACTTTGATTATGAGTTTCAGTTTCGTTTTCATTGTGAGTTTGACTTCGACCTCGACTGAGAGTTTTAGTTTTCTGTTCCATTGTGAGTTTGACTTCGACTTTGATTATGAGTTTCAGTTTCGTTTTCAATGTGAGGTTGACTTCGACTTTGATTATGAGTTTCAGTTTCGGTTCCATCGTGAGTTTGACTTCGACCTCGACTGTGAGTTCTAGTTTCTGTTCCATTGTGAGTTTGACTTTGACTTTGTTTATGAGTTTTAGTTTCTTATTCATTGTGAGTTTGATATCCAGTTTGACTGCCAGTTTGAGTTTCCGTTTCTTTGTGATTTTGACTTCTATGTCGATTGTGCGTTCAAGTTTCTTATCCGTTGTGAATTTGACTTCGACTTTGATTATGAGTTTTAGTTTCGGTTTCATTGTGTTTGACTTCAAGTTCCATTATGAGTTTGTGTTTCTGATTCATTACGCGTTTGCGAGGAATCACAAGCTCTGATCTCCCTGCTGTTTTCCATGTCTTTCGCAGTCAGATCGGATGTTTGTATTTTCCCTACCAATACCCCAGACCCGATAACTTCGGCCAAAAAAAGAACTGTTCCTTTTCCATGAATCAACTCTGTAACGTGCGATCGGGTAAGAGTGGTTCCTACGTCGGTACATTCCTATAAATGTATTTCCTTTGAGAACAACATGTTTTCTACACCTTTTGACGAAGGTCGCATCCAGCCAGCTAAATTATATCCGCTCCCAACCGAAGGAAGAGAGATGAGGTCGAAAAAAGCGAAAAGTATACCAGGCTAGATCGAGTGAGAGACGGGGGAGAGGAGCTGAAGAAAAACTCCGCATTCGCACTGCAGTCGCCTTCACTAACAGATCGCATTTATCAAAAACACAGAGAGCAGAGATCCCTCTACACTTCCCCGTGGATCGCTTGCTAATAGCCTACCTCACTCCATTCCTGACGTTTTCTACAGCTTACGAGCGTCTACCATTTGGAAAAGGTTAGAAATAACATGTTTCAAATGTCTTTCTGAGCTCCCGGCTGCATGTAATAAACGTTCCTGGAAAATGCCCCTCTATATACTCGTATATTCTCCACGGGAATGTGACTTCTTATCAACATATTGTATCTATAAACTATCACGGAGGTAATGATACATCATGGCGTTGTTCAGTGAAAGACTTTTCCTAGCAAGTATACAATCATGATGATTGATCATTACTGTTTTTTAGTGGCCTTATCGGAGTTCAGATTTTTTCAGGTACCTCCCTATACCTACTCACTTGAAATTGCATCCAAAATTTAATTTTGTTTTCAATTTTTCAATAAAATAAACTCGTTATTATTGGATGGTATTATAAAGGCTTTACAGCCGAAACACCGGTAACAGTCGAGTGATAAGGTGAATCCAAATCACTGTACTACACAACTTCCCTAAACCCTGGCCTGGTGAGGGTTTCCTCGTCCTGGCATTGCTCATAATGCACATAATGCCCCATTTATGAACCACCTTTCTGAACAAAATAATGGGTTCTCTGTCGAATGCGTTGTGTATAAAAGTAAAAAACAATTTTTAGAAAAAGTCAACATTTCCGGGTCGAGAATTTTTTCAGGAATCGTCCGACGCGACGAGTCAGGTGTGAACCGCAATTTAATGGCATCGAGAAGAACCTCACCCACAAAGGTATTTTCTCGGTCTATTCTCTTTCTCCTCGGTTGGTACCAACCTCCTGTCATCAATATGTAAATGAATAGAGACTTAAAAGGTAGTTAGAAGTGAAACCACGTTCCTACGCCTCGTTCCCGAAGATTAACTTGTTCTTCCCTCGGAAATTTTTCCAATAATCGATCGATAATAATGCTGGTAGAAAAAGGACCGCTTTCTCAAACGTTGATTGAGAAGGACGAGGAGAGGTTTTCTCGAGACATGATGGTAGATTATTTTGCTGAATGTCGGTGAATAAATTTTCAAGATTTATCGCAGTATAACTTCTCATAGCCTCATTTCTTCTTTCATTTATTGTTTCAGTACCTCGACGGCGAAGTGGTGAGATCTCGTATCTCCAATTTCGTACCTGCACGTGCACATTAGAGATGTCATGGAAATTCAATGTGGTTACATAGGGTACCATAGGAATAGTGGCGGTCTTAACAAAATGGAGATACGAGATCTCACCACTTCGCCGTCGACCTGCAGCTAAATATTCAAAATTTTGGATTAAAAAATAAACATCCAGAAAATAGAAAAAAAAGAAAATAATAAAAAGAAGGCAACAGAAAGAAGATAATAAAAACAATAGATTTAGATGAGTGAGTAAGGCTGCGGTACGGTCAGTACTTTTTCAATAATTAACTAATACGTAGGTAACACTTTGAGCTTAATACAACTCCCACGTAATGACTGGTAATCAGGAATAAAATTACATTCATTGCAACCTCACGGAATACTACTTTTATACCTGGGCACCTATTTTTGTAACGCTCAATGAAAACATCCGACCAGGCTAATTCTCTCAATACGTCATCGCCAATCGTCCGCTGGCATGTTATTAGTTACGTGGGAATCGCTGTTATCCCACGATTAAACGCGATTGAAATGCGATTAAATCGTGTTTCAAAAATCAAATGTTAGCTGTCAGGTAACGCAGTTAAGATGGGGAGGAAACAGCTAATCCCGATTTACCATTCGGCCCGGAGTTCCTATTTCTTATGTTAATCCGACTCATTTTGACGTCCCTGTTATAGAAATTGACCTCTTGTCGTGTGGAACTCATTGACGCCTGTTCCCACGAAGATTGCTCGTCCCCAGGTGATGCGCAGTAGCTCGTTCTGAAACCTGTTTCGTACGCCCCGAGCACCGCACCTGGATGCCTGTTAGAGATTTTTTCTCTCCCGCTTCTTCACCCAATTTTTTTTCTTGTTTTCTATTTTTTGTTGTACGGTCCCTTTTTAATCTCGAACGAACCCCGTCATTGTCCCCGGGAGATGACAGGAGTGGGCAGTTCTAAAAGGGAGAAGCGAGCCTTCAGGAGAGATCTCCCCTCGTGATTATCGCTAAACAAAAGTGCCGTGCAGGAGCTCGGGGCCTTTTACAAGATAACACCCAGCACTGACGACCGAAAACTGGCTCGTTCGAATTAGCATTCGGAATGCTTCGTGCGTCTGCTGCCTGTTTATGAGCATGATTATCCTACGAGCTATTAATGAAGGACCTGGGCCGGGATGGGATAGGAATTAAGGACCGACGAGATTCGGATGTGATACTGGAGGACCCGGCATGGCAGCTGCCTCCAGTCGAAACGAGAACCAGTCATTCTCAAATTAGAGCGTCTCGTGTTCAAATCGATTGGTTCGCGTAGTATTCAGGCAATAACACTTCCAAAAGAATAACTTGATTCCAGGTTTACATTCGTCCGTTAAAAAATCGTTTTATTTATTTTTGCTGTAGTCCAGTAAACTCAGTTACTGTAGGTAGTAACTCGTAAAACTCAGAAGTGACACTTTTGCGAAAAATTCCCATTGTTTGGCAAGCCATAATGCCGGGGCTACCTGACCTAGAAAGCTGCGGTTGGGCTTGAATTGTCACACATTTAGTCATCTTTAACAATGCTAATCATATGTCTTCTTCAACTTCGAATAGTTTTAGAAATATAAGCAAATAAGCAAAAAAAGTCCCGAAATTTTGAGGTTTTTTGCTTTTTTGTTGTGAAGCTGCTTGATTTTGAGGTGCCAAACCAAAAATTCGAATTCAGCACCCCAAAAACCTAAAAAAAGTTGAGAAACCGACTTCAGTATTTTTTTCTCCAAATTGCCCATTTTGAGCACGCACTTACTGGACTACTGTTCATGAGATTCATTTTTAATTACAAGAATATGTTGTATTTTATATAATCTGTGTAGTTCAGCTCAAATTTTCAGTAAAGAGTGAGTAAAATAGGTAATCAATAAAATCGGATTCCCGTCTGTTCCCCCTAAAAAAGTAACGTTTCGCCTTGGATTACTTGGGTTTGATTGATCTGAGGGAGAACCGACGGTTCTATGAGAGGGGAACGATATTGAGTAATCCGGAGTAATTCAGTGCAAACACAATTCCATTTTTTCGACCCCCTCAGGGGTGCAGTGGAAGGAGTTCCCAGCCCAGAAGACTGTGGAGCTGATTTGTTTTATTCCTCTCCATTATAGCGTGAGTGCATACAGATAAATGTTCAAATACAAATAATTAAATTCGCGTGCACTGAAATGGGCTACTTCCCGAAAATAGTATCTTACCTGCTATAGGTGAATAGATGAGTGAATTGGTACACTGACGTGGTGTGAATTTGCTTGATGAGTTGACGTGCTCTACCAGGCACATGTCGAAGATGTAACACGTTATACACCTGTTCGTGACGTCTCTGACAGGTTCCGTGGGCCGATTCCTGACTCACACACGAGGACTCAGATACTTTAAATTTTAGAATATGTTTAAATCAAACATGATCTCATGTCTCGATGTATTGTGTTCCGTCTCATGTAAAGAAAACACTACTTTATTTAGCTTCGGGTTCGCTTTTTGGTCGCTCGGAAATTGCAAGCCGACGAACTTCTTCTGATTCCATTAAACATTGAAGGCGAGAGAAGCGAAAATTTGTACATCAAGCCCTGCTTCGGAGCCCGAGGCAAAACGCGGGTGACGCTGTTGAATAATCACTAATGACATCAGGATGAGACTTGCGATGGAGCTGGCCAGCTCAAATTTGAAAAGGGAGCGACCAGCGTAAGAGGATGTCTGCCCTGGAGCTGACCTGCTAATTAACTGTCACTCGTTGGGTCATGATGGAAGAATTAGGTTCAGCCGAAGGGTTCCGCGAACAGCGAATTCATCGCATGAACCCGAGATTCAAAGGGGTCGAAGGTTCACTCTGGTTTATGGCAAGGAGCTGTTGAAAGCGTGATGAATTAATTTTCTCATTGCTCATTTATAAAATCGCCGTTTAACGTTTATTATCTCAATTATCGTGATTAAGTGAGCATCAGTATGATCCTGAATATTTGTCCAACCTTTCGGGAAGGTTTCTCAATTCATTTCAAGATAGATTTATTCAAGGACGCTTGCACTACATTAATTGGTCGAGACAACTCAATGAACAACTCAAAAAAAATTTCATTGGCGTTCAAGACC
Source organism: Nesidiocoris tenuis (assembly GCA_036186465.1). Lineage (NCBI taxonomy): Eukaryota > Metazoa > Arthropoda > Insecta > Hemiptera > Miridae > Nesidiocoris > Nesidiocoris tenuis. The sequence continues at coordinate 9,945,329 of AP028912.1, read as the reverse complement.
ACGTTCCTATCGCCATCCCCACTCCAACAGCCTGAATTTGGATAGTGAGTGGGCACCTTAAAAATCTGAACGGGCAATATCAAAAGTTGATAATATATTTAATAACATCAATTTTCATCACAAACATTTTGGTTCATTTTTCTCAAGAAATGAACCTTTGTAATCGGTCAGGAAAATTTTTTCTGCACCCCATGAAAATTTGTTTGTTTACGTTTCAAGGGGTGTAGAATCCGAATCCGCAATAAAACGGTTTTTTCTTTGCCGTACGCCGCGGTTTTTCAAGAGGAAGGAGTTGTCGTAAATTTTTGAAATTTTCACCAAAAATCAGGTTCCGTATGTAGTTGGCCCTAACGTCTCGGCAGAACCCTACCTTAATCTTAAGGCCAGTAAAACAAATTCAATGTTTCAGGTACCTTTATGTATCATAAAGTTTGTCTTTTCCATCGAAAAATGAACCCCTGAGCAGAATTTGCAGAGTTCTTCGGATACACAGAAAACTAATGTGCACATGCCACTGATCTGAGCGTTTTTTATTCTGTTCAGGCCTTTTTGAAACCAAGCCAACTACCATTTACAGTCCTTCATAAAATTTATGGAAAATAAAATTCATACAAATTATTTATCCATTTAATGGACTCTGGAGAGTGATACAGTGGCGTTTGCGGGTTTTAACTAATTCCGCACACGGCATAAACTTGGAAAAGTTTTCATATTATAATTTAGCCCGGTGGCATCGACATTGTACGTCCGTTGGCTATCGATCCCAGCCGAAAGTCTAATTAAGTAAAAGAGGAAGCTCACGATTATCCGTCACGCACCCTTCGAACGATGGCTTTGGCTTTCATTCACGCACACGCCAACTCAAATACCTCTCACGGCCATTCACGAAGTATAGTTATGCTCTAAGTGACATGACACCCTGAAAGGGCCAGAGTGCGTGACGCTATCAAAGTGAGCCCCAACGCCTGTCATGCCCTATCCTTCGGCTTTGACTTCCCAAATTTTTATCATTAATTATCCACTTCCCTTTGGGCTTTCGTGCTGGGTATCGTCAGTTGTTTCGGCTTTACTGCTTTCCCTCCCAGATACGGGCGAACGAAATGACACCGCGTTTAATTCGGAGTGAAAGCCCCCCAGTAACTTTTTAACCCGAGAATGATCGTGATCACGTAATTTGAGTTTCGAGAATACCCATACGTCACTCTTAGTAGACAGTTGGAGACAGGGCCATTTAAAAAATTACCGGATGTGATCCGTCTATGAAATGGTCCCGTCATCTACCGTCATGTACCTAACCTTTTGTAATAATCAGGAAAACACGATTTATTGTAGATTGATCTCGAGGATCATTAAAGATGTTTAGTACTTCTAGGATGGTACCCCCATTTGGCACAGCTTGGTAGGTGAAAAAAAAAGAAAACTCCTTCTTCTTTAAACCCTACCTCCAGCGAATTAGCGAAGGGAATCATGATTTTTTAAATTATTTTTCCTATCATTCTGAGAGTATATAGCACCAGAAAAAAAATATTTGGACTGATGTAGTGACATGGAATTTTTATTGCCGAGTTAAGGGTTAAGAAAACCAATTTATGCTGACGGTGCGGGCTTTCTCTAACAAATATATTTTTTTGAATGTAACAATTTTTTAAATGTTTTAAAGCATAGAAAGTTTGTAGGTTAAATTATTGTCGCAAAGGATGGAAAATAATACCACGCAATTATTACGGTCGGTAGTCAATGTAGCGTAGAAACAGCCTGTAATCGCTAAGATGTCAGCAGTGCGGAAAATCGAAGGTAAACACTATATACCTACTGCCAGCCATGTTGTGCTAGTTGTCTTCCTTGTGAATAGCAGGCTTGCAAGATACGCCTGACAATCGCACATCGTCCACTCCATCAACCCCGGTAGGAACATATCAAGAGGGCCTCTAAACACCTGAGCCTGTTCAAGAGCAGTCATTAGCCCTGCCGGTCGTGTTCGTACTGTAGGTACGCTATCAGTACAAGGGTTAGGTATCGATTAGCCCGTATACCCGAGGCTCAGGCTATGGGATCTCCCATGATGTACGCGCAAGCTGTGGGTATCCAAGAGGCTTTCACGCTCTAGTAACTTTCTGACAGAACGGCCTCATCCCTTGCCACGATGTTTTGCAGATCATCATCGCTGATTGACGTACTGATTGCCAGCAAAATATACCGATTCTCATAAGAATTCGTCTCGAGCAAAATATCGAGTAGTGTGCGTGCTCGAAAAGAAATTATTATCTAATTGCCAATAAATTGCTCATGTTACAGGCGGGATGACCTCCATTCTTTACTATTTAACATCGATTTTAAGCCTTGAAAGTGTAGAATTTAGGCCCCATTTTTTCTTCAGCTATTTTCTTCATTTGGTAATTGCTATAAAATTTAGTTTAGTGCTTTATGAATTCTCTTTCAGAAATAAATGTATTAAATAAATAAATTATTTATCTCCGGTACAAAATCGATTAATCCGACCTGGCACTTGCGGTTGAGGTTTGTTAATCCGCGGGAAAACCCCAATCCCCAACATCTTCTACTCAACGGAATAGGCTGAGTGAGTTAGTTCTCAAGTTTTCCCTCGAAGAGGAGGTCCAGAAAAGGAATTTGAAGTGGAGACTGAAGAGGAAATCACCGACAAGCACTGTTTAATGATAACGATAAAACTCGAGGAGATTTATTAACGATCAGCACCTCCACTTTGCCCGTTCAGAGTAGGCCATTGCTTTTCTTTCTCAATCTAACCGCGCCTCGCCGTCCTTTACGGCCGACTTGACTTCAACTTACTTAAAATTCAGTTTAATAGAAATTATTGAAGCAATAAATAGGCCAACCGAACGCTGTAGAAATGCGATAAAGTGAAGAGTTGGGGGAGAGAATATTAATCACTTTTCCCCGCATAATTGAAATTGTCTTGAATACATTCTAAGATTCGGACTAAAGTTTCGGGGCTGGAGAAACTTGTAACGGCCTACTCGAAATTCCTCCCGGCGAATAAATCTCAAGCCGAGCGAGGATGTTATTTCTAATCTAAATGTATTATTTTTCTATTATTTCGACATTATTTGGACAAATTTATTGGTCATTTTATACATAATTATAATGTATACATTATACATTATATAACATTATACATTATGTATACATAATAATTATGTATAATGTATAATTATACATTATATATACATTATATATATAATGTATACATAGGTATACCTATTCTTTTAATGATTTGCCAAACCTTCTCAGGAAAAGTCGGGCGTCCCACCTGCCTGATATTTAGGAAAACGCACGAGTTTTTCAACAGAGAGTTGAGAAACTCAGATTTGAGTTCACTCAAAAAATTGAAGGAGCTACTGCCATTTTTGTGAGAAAAGGTCCAAAACGCTAAAAGTCAAGGTTTTTGCTAAAACAGCGTTTTTTAGGGAACTAGGAAATATTTCGTAAATTTCGTGTAAATAAATTTCTTAAAGATATCCGTTCCTCATAGCCTCGAGGGCGTTCGATGAACTGGATAATAGTTAATCCAGTAGTAAGCGGATTTAGGATGAAGAGGAGGAAATAATGAATATTCGTGTACATCAGTCATACGCGATATTTCGACGACAGTTTAAAATGCTTCTAAAGAAATTATTTGGCCAATAAACCATAGAAAATTCGATTTTTCAACCTCAATTTTACACTCTCCAATTCACCACCAATATCATGTAATACTCGTTTGTAAACATAATTTAGCGGATTCTATAGAACCGTGTACCTTTCTCATGTAATTCTACAGCTCTTTCCCATTTTCCAACAAAATAATTGGAGCAAAAGTAATGGAATTAGGTTACCTGGAAAGCAGCGCCCTGCTTTCGGCGGACTGCGGTGGTAGAAGGATGCCGGCCTGAGGAACGGAGCCCGCGGGCCTGTTAGCTATCGCAGACCGGGTAAAGGGTAGTCGCCTAGGGGAGGTCTTATTGGTTTTCCACTTTGATCAACCATAACCCCCCTTCCGGCTCTTAGGCAACCCTTTTCGCAAAGCTATTAGCGCTAAAACTTGGGACTTTATGCAAGATAGAACGAAGAGAAGCGAGGGAGCCTTGAGAAGTGGTTAAGGTTCTCGTGGTCGGAGTCTCGAAAAGGCGAGCCTTCCCTCTCGATGCAAGTGAGAGGGGGGGCTGACTGAAAATGAACGCCTCCCGCAACCGCAATCTCATTGTTTCTGTTGAAGCAATGAAACGGCTCAAAATTCGAGCAAATTATGGTAGCGTGCCAGCCTACCTGCCGAAAAATGATTTTAGGGGTCTGCAATCCCATCTATGAGGATAAACCTATAGGTATGGTTGAGGAGGGAGGCCGACGTGACCTTGGGGCTGTGGTGGGACCACGATGGTAAAAAAACTCTTCAATCCTAACTTTTTCATAATTCTGTACCTAATTATACAGAAAATAAAACGTAGATCCTGGCTAATTGAAGAATAGGTGATAATAGTGTACCTACTTACTGGTTGTACACCGAAAACATCTCTAATTGTGTCCCTAACGCGTGTTTTCCGAGTTTTTGTTCAGCATTTAGCTTCCAGAAAAACCCCAAGGCGTCGTTACGTATTTTGATATCCAACACTCACCAAGCCCCTATTGGCCATCCATCCCCTGAGCCCTAATCCATTAATATTAAAAAATTTAGGGCAGTTTTCAGGAATCAAAGGAACAAAGAGTAAAAACGAAAATCATCACTCTGTATTTCAGAGATCACCCTGCGTCAAAATCGCTTGTATATACATTTTATCATACAGAACTATTTACATCGTACTCTAATGAAAAGGTGGGTAGGTATAAATTAATAATTAGTTGAATGCAAAGAGCGTGACTAGAAAATAGCTTCGTCTGGCAATGATTCTGTACATCGGACACGAATCGTAAGAATAACAACTACAATTTTAGCCATTTTAACAATTCGGTTGAGCAACGCAAATATAAATACTACTTGTACGCTATAATGTACGAATACGTTTACAATCTCCGAGTGAACTGTGCTATCAAAAATCTGCTGTACAATAGAAATGAGGAACATTCAGTCAACAATATCGTCTATCGACCAGTATTGAAATTCATGGGATACATTTCTTCTCAAATTTGCAAATTTACTTACCGAACGATTGGTAGTTGAAATTCGAATTGCAAATGATTTTTTTATCCGAGAAGATAAATACGTCGAATGGATAGGAACGATCCAAGAGGATTTTATCGACATGTCCAGATTCAAGATTGGGAATTTACAGCATGAGTTAGCTTGTCGAGGAGATAAAATGTTATGTGTGTACGATTTTGAAAGCGGAAGGCATCCAGCATGAGAAGATATAAATAATAATACTCGAATTAAGATCAACAGCGATTATTTTCATTTTATGTAAATTATTTTGGCTGAACAAGATTGAAGGTTGTGTTTTTTGGAAAATCATTTTGCTCGAAATAATTTATTTTGCTATTTGAATGCTCCGTTCCAAGATTTACTTTCCCCTCTTTGAGAGTGCTCGACAAAATCGATTATTGCCAAGAAAAAAGTGACAAATAAATAAGAAACAAATCGAGAGAAATATGAATAAATAATATGTTGATTCTTGCTTCAAAATTTTACATTTCAGGAGGCCAGTCTTCCGCAAGTAAAAACTATGCAAAAATTATTCTGACGAAAATAACTCAAATTTGGAAAGCTCCTTTAGGAATTAGGCTAGGCGAACACGTAGATTTGTCGTTTTGTATTCGAAAATGTATGCATCACAACAAACTAACAGAGGTTTGATGGTGTTCATTGATTCGTATCATATGCCTCAACAAAATGATTAGCTCGAAAACGAGGAAAATATAACATTTTTTTCTCTTACTACAGGATTTTATGCTACACACAATAATATAGAGCAAAAGCCAGACGCTTAGAATAAATAAATAATTTTTCATCGCAGCATAGAAAACCGATGGAATAATTTAGTTCGAAAATTTTCAAAATAGAGTCTTCATATCACAGACATTCCCCAATTCACAGTTGTCCTTTCGCCTCCGGTTCCACACCTATGAACAGAAAAAAGGAGGAAAATTATTAACAGAGAAAAAAGGCATGATATTAGCGAAAATGCATCATTTATATTGGAATGCTGGGGAAAAATCTATATTTTGAAATCTAGAATTTTGCCTGAAAAAATCAATTTTAAAAACCTGGCTAATTTCAATGAGGGGAAACACGCTGAATAGATTAAAAAATGGTGGGGAAAGGATAGGTCTGTGGTACAGCTTGTGCTAGTTCAAAATCTCTCCGTCGGATTAAACCAACCCAAAATGGAGGAGGTAAAACTTTCCTATGGCTAACAGTTGAGCACTATAATCTTGTTTTCTTGGCCCAAATAATATCCTACACCGGAGTAAACAAAATACTTGAGAGTAACTTCGAGAGAAATTTTCAAAAGAGCCTGCCACATTAAATGGAGCAAGTTTTTAAAAATTTCACCGCGGCGGCGGTATCAGAATGGAAGTTGGAAACTGACAAAAGTTGCGGTTGTAAAGCGGCACCCGCAAGTCGAGGATCGGCGGCGGAACGTGCACCTACGTAGTTACCAAACAGTGCAAATGGGACGAAGAACTTTTGGTTGGACTTCTATCGAACGGTAACTTCGCCTCATAGTTCGAGGTTGGTTGACAAAAGTACGAGGAGTGGTCGAGGGGCTGAGACAGCAATTCCGAAGGGTACCACGCCAAAAAAATAATTTTCTTTTCTTGGACAAGTGCTGTTAAAGCTTCAAGTTTTCTCGGTTAAAAAATTAGTTTCTATTCTGTGAGGGTTGCTCGTGAAGCTCCACCCCGACGTATCTTTCAAAAAACTGCTGGAAAAATTCATTGAATCGTCGAAGTTTTAAAATAAAAGCTCAAAACCAAGCCTAGGTAAAGTTGAATGATTAGTGCCAAAAGGTTTGCTATTGATACGATTGAAACGATTTGTTCAGCAAGCACGAAGCGATTCTCTGCTATTGAAATGACGCCGTTTGTCTCACAGCCCATCAAAAATAAACATTCCGGGGGTTGTTTACCTATCTTCCTCAGAGAGACAGAGGGTCCAGCTCAAATAAGACTATACAAAACGCCTTCTGTTTTTGGAGTAGGTACAACGTATTGATAGTTACAAATTCTCATCCATTGCTCTCAATAATCTTCATGCCCAAAACCTGATGAGGCTAACTGCGGTACGCTTAAAATTTGGAAGGTCCTTTATTTTCTTTTGTTGCAAGAGACCCCGTCTCTGAAATAGCTCCTGAATAGAGCCGTACGATGGAAAGCTCTCAAACTTCAATAAATATCGTCAGTGAAAGTCGTCACAGTTTGCTTGGTCTCAAACCATCAAGCAGTATCGTTAAAATGTCGAAAATGTCAAAATTCACGATGATTTTGTATAGATACGATCTAAATAATGTAATTGTGCATGTTAAGCAGGATTTTAGGATCCTCTTCCTTTATCGATTCCCACTCAAGTGAGTAGCCTAGCAAATACACAATGCAACGACGAAGAATATCGATAAATGGTTCCAAGAATTCTTGGAACGATCACTTTGGAGTTCCTGGCATTCAATATCTCGTGAATCAACCTTCCTAATACACTTTTATCGGTCTGGCATCGAAGTAATTCCTTCATCAGTCAACATTTACGTTAGGTATTCGCCGTCAGGGGTGAAGGCAAAATACGGAACTTCCCATCGGTTCGAGCCACGCCGGAAAAGCGCTTTGTGAACACAACTTTATCCAGGGAGTGACATACCTACGAAGCAATAGACCGTCCTACGGCCGACCCTAATAGCCGTCTAATTGCTTTTTTCCACCAGCGAAGAAAAAGCTCCGAGCCGGAAGGAAAAAGGAGGGAACAATTTGTTGGCCGGCCGACGTCTTCCCCCGACATAAGTGAGATTCTTTGCATCGGTGGTGAATTAAAAGGAGGGAACTCTTCCTGCTGTGGCACCACCCCCAAGAATATTGGTTTAATTCCGTTGGTGGACAAAGAATTTCCATCAGCACTACCCTACACGGCACTCGGGGGCCATTCCTTGGTTCTCTATTTTCATTCCTCGTCATTCCAACCTGTAAGGATTCTGAAGACACGATTGCACTCGTGAGGATTGAATTTACGAAGCAGAGACTAAGCCTGAATGGGCGAAAATTTTGAAAACCTTTATAAAAACCCTTAGGACTCCGTACCGCGGTCCCCAGTGCCGCATTTTGAAATAAATGTACGTAAACTTTGGACCATGCAAGCTTCAGCTATCCCACCCTCACCCATCAAGCTGTCGTGTCACGATCAGCACCGTCACCCTACATTCAAGGTCAGTTTGTAACAAGTCATCAAATTAGTGTCTGTCAATTTTTCAACGCAGCAGCACAAATTTTTGACCATGTGTTCTAAACGTAAAAATGTAGGATTTATTCAACGATCTACAATGATACATTATCCATCAACGTGGAATCAAAATGAAATTTTTGTGGACCCTGATGATGAGAGCTCTACCTCTCGAAACGTTTCAGTAAAGCAATAAACCGACGATTAAGCGTAGGTGAAATTGTGGCCGAACCCCGACTACACAAACAACAAAACAATCTTCACGGCAGACTATACAAAAACAAAACATCTTTATCCAAGATTCGACGTCTTCTTCAAACGCTTTGAAAATTTTCAATCGGAATGCCTGGATTGTTTAAAATATAAATTTTATATAACAGAACAAATTCAAAAACCTAGCCCATACCTGCGTAGTGAACCGTGCAGGATTTGCTTCGAAACGGTAATTGAGATGTTCCGTTGAAAATACCGTAATTTCGGCTGTAAAGAGCGATTTCTCACACCTATTTTTCCGACATCGTTGGCGTAAGCACCGACCAGTGAGATTTCGCCGGACTCATGAGCGAAACGCCCGTCGATTCTGTATAATCTCTAATGCTCGTCTACGATTCTCATCCGACCGCCCAATCTCATTTTGCGGAGGCCGAACCTTTCAATTTCACTTCCCGATAATAGTTTTACGACGTATTTTGATCTTACACTGCTGTTAGCGTAACGAGATGTTCGTGCGCAAGGTGGCGGTAATTCGCGTTAAACGGAAACAAAAAAATCTCCGCGGGAAAAAAGAACGAATCTCGAGCCGAGATGGTAAAAAAAGAAAAAAATCCCCATCACGACTCTGCTGAACAAGAGGCGGTTTGGAAAAAGAGCCGGCTAACTAAGGCCCTCAGACTGTGTCTGGCGAAGCCTCCTCACATCCCAACAAGCCGAACAGACTCAAACCCGTCCCGTTAAAGGTAAAACCCAATTACCGCCTTGAGGCGCAGGCGGCGCGGACAGCAGGAACTTTCCACGCCTTCAGCGCCGGCGGAAGGCGCGTCAGAGAAATGTATATTGTATAAATAATATGCCTTCTAAAAAGATGAAAGCAAATTCCCAAGATAAAACAAGCGATGATCTGGAGCAGATCGGGTTTCTCGATTAAGTTGCACACTGCTCGCCGATGTTCGAGATATTCTGCGAGCCGGCACAATATATTATCCGCCTTTGAAAATGCATTCGAGTCATTCATTCTCAATTGGCCGTTTTGTCGATTGTACCCAATTATAGCAGCAAAGAAAACTGCCTGAAACCTGGACTGCAGCTTAAAGGGTATAATATACATATTATGTTAATAATATGTATTTTATACATATTATTATATACATATTATATATAATCACATATACATATCATATATAATATACATATTATGTTAATGCTCAACAACAATTCTTCCATATTTCAAGTCCTTGAATGAGATGGAGGCTTGTCAAAAAAAAAGTCAAAACTTACAAAGCAAATTTTAAAACCCACCTAAAATAACGTAAAATACGTCAAACTACGGGAATGAAAAATATCAACGTGTTCTGCAAGGTGGGACTAAGACTTAAAGACCAAGAATGCTAAAATCAAGTGTATTTATTTTCACCTACCATTTTTTCATGTGCACAAATGTTGTCAGTAGTAGTTGCAGGTACTTTGAAACTAGATTTATGGCAGTGGATAAACCGACCCTAAAAGTGCTAACATATTGGAAGTACTGTAAGTAATTGAGATTCCGGTTAAACAGGATGATGGATTTCGCCGAGACGGACCTTCCAGTCCAAGAAATTTGAAAAAAGGTTGAAAATTATGGGAGATAAAGCAATTTTTGTAAATGCTCATAGACTGACACATGCACACTTGTTGAGGAAGTGATCTCATGTAACAGAGCATAACCAGGTAGAAGTTTTTTCTAAAGCTGCGTCCAAATTTCCAATTTTAGGACGATTGAAATGCTTCAATTTACTTCGTAAATATGGAAAATGGAATGTGTGTGTCCATCGGATATTCCAAAACAAGTCTGCGAGTATGATACACAACTTTTTCTCTAATGACTTTCCTCACACGACCCAGTGCCTATGGAAAACCTCTGCACGCGATTCGCTCTTCAGCCGAAACCCGGTGAAAAATTTTCACGTTTTGTAGGTACAGTAATGGCTCTTGGAACAAACCTTCCGGGTAACTTTTTTAATGAACTTAGTTCCGGCCAAAGTTGGCTAACGAGACGTGCTATATACTTGAAACTTCGGTAAGTGCGATGCGGTGGAGATCCTGCGTTTACCAACTTACCCGGACTTCGGTAACTGGCAAATGTTTTCTGCCGCGATAGACTCGAAATTTTTATTTCACGGAAAGTTTCATTTTCGGAAAAGTTTCATTTCGATCCCCGCGAGAGCTCGTATTTTATATATGTCTCAGTTTTTTAGGGCCAGAAAAAAATTGAATTCGGATAAAAAACAAAAGGCAGGACATGATGTTAAGGAAAGCACGGTGTGTTCGACACGTGTATATGCGAACATTTTTATTTCTGAACCTCCGATCCGGCCTTTTTTCGACACTTCCATGTAACTTAAAACTCAACGTGTCCGACGAAATATTCTGCGTAAATCCTTTTGTATACCCACGCATGACTAAAGGCCGTCTGGCCCTAAATGGCGCTTTTCTTCTTCAGTGGCAGCTCGACCTGCCAATCCCAGCCACCTGGCACGCAAGAGGTTCGGCTGTGGTCCCTTTAAAAATTCATAAACTCCAACCGCCCAAGACAAAACCACATCCTCTAAATTATGCATTCGAGTTTGTAAAGGGTTAGTCACTACCTCTTGACGTGACTACGCAGCAATTCGATCGATACTCCGACCTACTCTGTAATTTTTGTCGAATAAACGATTCCTTATTGGTTGCTCAATTCTACGATCCGACGTGATTTCCTTTTTACGGAAACGTGACTCAACGCTAATTTTTCGATAGAGTTTGGCAGACGAGTATCGGGTGTAATCCTCAAAATTTATGTACTCTTTCATATTGCGGTATTCTGATGTTGGGTTTTTCATTCACCTATTACCATGAAAATATTTTTTTAAATAGGTAGTTAAATATTTGAACAAAGATATTTTTTGAATATATTTTCTGAAAAAATTTAAAAAATTTTTGAAAAAAATTTGTAAAATTTTTGAAAAATATTTGTAAAATTTTTGAAAAATATTTGTAAAATTTTTGAAAAATATTTGTAAAATTTTTGAAAAATATTTGTAAAATTTTTGAAAAATTTTTGAAAAAAATTTGAAAAATTTTTGAAAAAAAAATTGGAAAATTTTTGAAAAAAATTTGAAAAATTTTGGAAAATTTGGAAAATTTTTTGAAAATTTGGAAAAATTTTGAAAAAATATCTGTGAACAAAAATATTTTTTTAAAGATAAAATATTAATTTTTGCGTTTTCAACTCAGAAAATCTTTGAAATGGATCAAATATCTACCTGAATAATAATTTTTCCTCTTATCTGAGTACCACAGAGTAAATCCTCGAATAGGTTTTCGATCATTAACAAAAACTAACATTTTTCCAATAATTTTCAACTTTATGAAAAATTCTCTCGATAAATTTTTTATTTTATTCATAATCAACTGAAAGTTGGAAGGCACGCAGCACTTTTAAGGCAAAAGCTCTAATTGTATTTTTTTCTTTTTTATCGTTTTCGGCCACAAAATGAATGGTCGGATCATGATTTTTTGTGTAAACGACAGGGCCTGATGAGAAGGTAGATTCTTTTGATACCTAAATATCAAGATCTAAATTTTTGGACACATCCCCCGTGTCTTTTAATCCTTAAAGTTAAAAGTATCGACTCAAAGAATCATTTTTGATGGATTAGTTTTAATTTAATTTATTTTTTTAAAGTTTCAAGTTTGAGGTATTGGTTTAAAAAATAATTTTGTTTGGAAATTGTCTTTATTTTCATTTTATTCACCTTCATAATGAATGAGTCACCTTAGTGACTCCAAGCATGAGGAACGCTCATCAATCTGGGTGGAGTCGGATGTTACATATTGCTGACAGGACGTATAATTTTCACACATCAGATTGAGGATTACTGTGAAATATATGGAATAATTCGGACCCAGGAGGCGGATATATCGTTGGGGGCTGGGCTCAGCAGGACTGACCCTATCCTAGATCCCCGTCGGACATCTCATAATGAGCTGTCACTCTCAGCTCTGAATGTCACGAAAGATAGAGATAGCCGAGGAGACTGTGTCGGTATGTGTAAGTGTGATGCGTGTGAGTGTAATGCGTGCGAGCATTCGACGGTCAGCGTTGGAAAATGTGACAGCCGAAGAGAAACTTGGGAGGCTCTAGATTGGAAAACTTGAGTTGAGGAAAGAAGAATCGCATTCAGATATATCTGAATATATTCGCTCTGGGCGTGATTTTTTAAGAATCCAAAAACTGGAAAAATAGGAGTAAGTAGGTATATTCTTTTATATAGAAATGATAGGTAATGAAAAAAAAACTTTTTTTCGACCCATCAAAAAAGCTACATTATCAGCTTGATAGGTCCCTATCAAGCTAGGTAGGTACCTTTCTTGATAGGTACCTACCTACCAATCTTTTTAACACAGCACATCATTTAATTTTGTTAAATTTACGATTTTATCTTTTCTTAATTCACCTTGTTATTGTTATAGGATAGTGGTCGTGAGTAGATCAATCAACCGTATCTAAGAACTATGGCCAAATCTCAACTTTTTTACAATTTTTATTTTGCTGCTTTGTGTAATACGAACGAATTCTTTAAATTGAAGATATTTGGTAGACAGGAGTTTTTGTGGGGATTTAAAGAAGTGGAAAACGAATTTTGTGGCTCCAGTAGTTTTCGATTCATTAAGAATTAGGAAAATTTTAAAAAACTCAAAAATGTCTCAATAAAACTGCAATATACCCTGAACGGTTGGAGCTACCGCCGTCGCAATGGCCTCATTCGATTCAGCATCAAAAAATCTATAGAAAATGATGCCTCACATGCCTATGCTGCAAATTTCCCTAAAAACACGAATTTTCCCCTAACTACAACAGCTGTTTTACTGGCCTTAAAATTAAGGTAGGGCTCCGTTGAGAAATTAGGACAAGCTAAATACGGAAACAGGTTTTTGGTGAAAATTGCAAAAATTTACGAAAACTCCTTCCCGATGAAAAATCTAGGATGGCGCACGGCGGAGTGGCAAAAAAAATTCATTGCAGATTCGGGTTTTAGGTACACCCCTTGAAACGTAAGCCAACAAATTTTCAGCGGGTGTTAAAAAAATTTTTCGTAACCGATTACAAAGGTTCATTTCTTAAGAAAAAATGAACCAAAATTTTACTTAGCGATGAGTTAATTTTACAGAAATAATGTGCGAGAAACACGACAATGAGAAATTCAGAAACGAGCAGGCGGGCACTAACCGAATCAGATCGTTTCCAAGCCTCCCCAATAAAGGTAGGACATGGGAAGTCGCCCGTTGTAATGGCCAGTCCAGTTTACCAACTCCCCTGCACCGGTTTGCGCCTCCGCTAAACTACCAGCCCATCTGTCAGGCACTGGGGAGCAACTCCTCCAAGTCAAACAATTAACCGCTGGGGTGAAAACCGGGACGGGGGGTGGGGGTCGCCAGATACCGGCCGACAAGGCGACAGACAACCCCACACATCCCCCACCGATTCCATCCCCTTTGGAGGGACATTTCCAACTACTAAACAGATGGGGGTATCATCGAATTCCCCTCAAGTCCAAACAAAGCATTTCGAGGCTGAGCCATCCGTGCACGTCTCAGCCGATGTTGCCCTCGGCGTGACAACCGACACCGACATTTAACCCCCCGCCAGTTCGCTACCGATTGGCGCTAGTTCGGACAATGAGACCCTTCGGAACGTGAAATATTCAAACCAGACGACCGCGTGCGCATTGTGTGCGGCCGATCGACCCGAAAAATGTCCTGCGTTGAATTAACGCATTTTATTTCCGCATACTGTCACGAACAGTTAAACCGGTCGGTGTGATAAGCGAAAATGACCCTCGGCGCATAAAAAATTAACGAGTTTCTGGGTGTGTCATATGCAGCACTTCCGCTTTTCGCGACGCCGATATCCAAACAGTTGGAACAGTTATTTATCTAAAGGTGCCCATAGTCAGCTGGAAATCGGATAGTGAGCCGGACAGTGAGCACTCTTAGGTAAGCTTCTGTTCCAATTGATTGGATATTGGGTTTTCAATCAATTTAAAGCTAGATTTATCCAAGGACGCTTGCACTACATCTCACCTAGATTGAAAAAATTGATAAACCAGCCGCAAGCCGTGGAAATTGTTAAGCTCCATACCATCAAATGCATGCCAGACGGACTGAACACGACTGCAGATAAGATAAACGTAAAGCAGAGCAACCAATTCAACAGACAAAAAGGAAAGAGGCCCTTGAGCCTCCTTGGCATCTTTGTCTGTCTGGAGCGAACGGCTGAATTTACTTCAGGGACCAGTTGTACGAAAAGACGAAGCCTATTTACAACCGGTGAACGCTATAGTTAGATCAATCGAATGGGAAGGCCTACGTTAATCCCTAATCCCCCGTGGGACGTTCAACATTATTTTGACATGTTTGGATGGCCCTTGGGAGGGCTTTTCACTCTATGCCCCCTCCCCCCGCCAAGGGGTGAGCTGGCGAGCAAACATAGCCCAGGTTTATCCCCGGCGCGCCTCTCAAATGGAATCCCTTCCGAACTTTAAATAAGACCAAGCTATGTAAACATGGAAGGTACACGTTTGGCGGACTCCGGAGGGGCCCTTCAAGAATTCGAAAGCATACGTATCTTCTATACGTTACAATGTCCTTGATTTTGTCAAGCGCAAAAGAGCCGTCCTACAATATGCATGAAACAGCGTTCCTCGATGCTGCCCGTAAACGATGCGTTCAATATCGAAGTTTCCAAAGACAAATTTCGAATCACATTTTTTATAAATTTTTATGGGGAGAAAAAAAACGAATTTATGACCATGTTGGTGATGTACCATTGTATGCCGCTCCAACCACGAAATTTAATATTAAGTAAGTACATCTCCATAACGTGATCAGGAAACAGTTAGTTTTTTCTCCAAAAACAATTAATGAAAATTTGAGGAGAAAAACCATTTTGATAGGACTTTAAAAAAATTCCTATACGGTAACGATAGAGTATAATTGAATAATCTTCGTATTGTTATTCCGCATCGATTTTTAAAGTATTTTAAAAATATTTTTCCATCAAAATAATTTTTACCAATTTTTACTCCCACATTTACGGTAGTAAATGAAAGTATTGCGTAATCGTCCTAAAATTGACAATCGGAAAGGAGCTTTAGAAAAAACGTTTACACTATTGCTCAAAATCACTTCCTAAACAAATGCCTGTGTGTCCGTCCGTCCGTCTGTGGTCATTTACAAAAATAGCCATAGTTCCCTCAATTCTAAACTTTTTTTCGACTTTCCTGAACTGGGATGTTTGTCTTAGTAAGAACTATCACGCTGTTCAACCAATTCAAGCCATTTCAAAATTGGCAAAGTGAGGTTTTTGATATTTTTGACCTAAACAGCCTCGGTAGTAGTCAAAATACGGAAAGGGTCAAATAAGGTGTCACACATTCAAGTATCAAAATATGGAAGCATTGTGTGCTATCTACACACCAGTGGTTTCAAAATAAAAAATAAAATTTAATTTTCTTGATTTTCGAGTAGCTCAGTCTTGAAGGCATTATCTAAACTCCCACCTAATTTAATCTTCAAAACTTCTGAGGGAGGACATGCCGACAATAATTTTGGATCGAATCGCTCCAGAAGAAAATAAAAAAGCAGTTCCTACCTATACTCAAAAGGAGAATATTTTTCACTCGTAGCCACTTGTTCAACACCAGCTATGCCCTACGCTATTTAACTTTATTTACTTACCCCACTTTTCCAGGACAAAGATGCGTTTAAAAGGGGTAGATTTCGCGTGCCCCGGTCCTGGCAATGCTTTGGTCGTTCACCTTCCGAAAAACACCGCCGAAAACGACAAATCATCCGCCACCTGGCACAAGTCTCGACGCCCACGGATTTCGAACCGCCCGGCACAATACCGACCGCCGTCTCCGCAGCCAACTTTGTGGAGGCCATTCAAGTTTTGTATACGCCTTTCTGAAAGACGATGAGAAGGGTCCAAAAGTTAAAATACAAGGCGTACTCGTACACCGGGGGAGCTCAGCTCTTTCTTTTGTCTCCGATTTGAATAGAGACGGAGTCTAAGGAGAAATAGAAACCCTCTAAGCGTAGGGATTGTTTTCTAGACAACGCATCGAGAGGACTTCGAGAAAAGCGTCTTCGAGAGGGAAAGAGAGATTTAGTTCTTAGGTGTAAAGCGAGAGACGACCACTACGGTAGCATTAGCAGTACTACACTGTACTGAATACCCTTTCTCAAAGGATCTCTATATTCTGAAAAGGTCCTTCCGCTATCGCTCGAGTGCTGGACTTGCGAGTCGATCCTTCCGGTTGAGAATATTTTCCGCCCCAGTCCAACGGTTCAGAGTAGAGGGATATGTACCTATCTCAGAATTTCCCGTCACTCTACGTTTGTTGACCGAGGGTTCAGAAGTAAACTGGGGCAAACCCGAAGCGCATTATTTCTTGGACAGTTGAGAGCAGGAATAAGGATTCTTATAAAAAATTTTATAATCGTGTTTTCTCAAGGTTTAGAAATATTAATACAAGTGATAACCACCGAAGCAACACTCATATTCAGACCACAGCCTGAAATATTGTGTGTATTAACCGTTAAAATGAAATCACATGAAGCTTTTCTCTCGATTTCCACTCTGTTTCCGAATTTTCCGTATTACTCGAATGTTCGTCGGCAAAATTTGCGATACCGCCCGATGGAAATCGTGAAAATACACAGTCCTTCCGGAATATGGGAACTATGTTCAGGGATTCCCATTCCTATTTTAACCGACTTGAAAAAACGGAGGTTACTCAAGCTGACTTGTAAGGATTTTTTTCATGACGCTTTTTTTGGTGTCTGTTCCGTTCTCTAAAATTCGTTGACTGGGATGTCGAGGAAGTCTGCCATTTAGTACCACTATTTTTCGATTTTTAGGATTAATATCAGTGGCACAACATACAGCCAAAAATGTAGCATATACATCTCAAAAGCATAAAAATATATTTTTTTTTGGAATTTCGAAATTTTGCTTTCTTTATCATTGTCTAACACTATTTCCAACTTTTATGTTTTATGTCCAACTGTTTCTCGCCAGAATCCGCTATACAATCTCGCGTCAACGCCTTTTCAAAATTCCAACTTTGTGACGATAGAAGGAAAAAAGTTCGGCGCGAAATTGTCGAACTTATCGGTAGGAGGAGTCAACTCGGGTTCCGTTGCTTTTGGCGCTCCCCAATGGTTATGGTCGGCGAAAGAGGGGCGAGCCCGACCATTATCCGAGACCGACCATCTCGTCTGCCCTCGGGCTGTCGTCGGTAATCTCGAAGAGAAAAAACTCCTTTTTCTCCTTCCTCCTGTCGAAGGATTAAAGTTTCTCGAGTCGTCTGCCGAATGGGAAGACCCTCTTTTGGCTATCCCCACGTCAATTTTGGGGAACGCCCCGTCAATATTTTCACGTCAGGTTCGAATTGAGTGTCAAAGAGTTGGTGGCATTTTTTGGAGGAGGGTGCTCGATTTCACCAACAATTAAACCCAATTTTGCGAACATAATTCATATCATTGGGTAGGTACTTGATTTTTTAACAAGATAGAAAATAACAGACGATTTTGAAAAACTAGGTTTTAGCCAGAAAGTAGTGAAATTGGGGCTTAAACTTCCATTTACGGAGTATACTCACTATGTACACAGTATACTGTAAGTATACTTACAGAGTAAATGGTATTTTTGATACTTCAAAGAAATAGGTAATAATTTTTATTTTTCCTTGTAAACCAAGCAAACTGCATGAACGTGGAATAATCGAAGAGTTCATTATAAAAATAACCAATGTCAAAAAAGCTGATTTTCAGGAAAACTACCTGTACAATGAATGCTGCCGAGAGCGACCAAAATACGCTGGAATCTCAATTTTCGATTTTTTTTTTACATTGTTCGTTTTTGCAATGAGGTCATCAATTTCAATTAATTCGGCATAATAAGAAATAACTAAAAAATTACCTGTGGTAGGATAATCGCTATGCCCACATCGGCTGCGGCTGCAGGAAGTTCGTGACGAGTTTCGGCTGCCCGGCCTCGCGCGGCGCGTACATCGTGACGCGCGGCCGCCGCGAGACGTCCGGCATGGCGAACCGGAGCTTCTGCCAGAACAGCGAATCGCCCCAATGCAGGCACGTGGACGTCTTCAAGTACAGCCTCAGCTCGCCGTCGACTTCGGGCGGCGTCAGGTCGCCGACCAGTAGCACGATCAGTCGGCGCCGCCGGTCCTTGAGCACTTCGTGTAGCGCCGTTTTGAACTCGAACCGGCACCACTCGGAATTGAGGAAATTGCGCGAGAGAACGACGATCGTCCGTTTCGTCGATTCGGTCGCCTCGAGTATCGTATCGGCCACGTACGAACTGACGTTAAAGTCCCGGTAATGGAGCAAAAGGGAAAAGTGCGGCTCCAATTTGGGCGCCAGCACTTGGGTGACGAACGGCTCGTCCTTGACGCAATAGCTGACGTACGCGTCGAAAAGTCTGTCGCGGTCGGCGTCGTCGAACGGCGCGGCACCGTAGCAGACGCGCAGTCCGCACCTGGCGTACACCCAGACGCGCAGTTCGTGGCGGTAGGCGAACAGCGCGCAGACGAAGCCGATGCTCATCACGAACGCGACGCAGGTGAGAAGGAGGAGCGGCAAGTAGTCGCGGATCATCTGGCGGTCGACTATGCCGCGCGAGCCGCCCGCGTAAACCGAACAGCGGGACGAATTGAATTCTAGTAATTTCGGCCCCGCCAAATTCGACCGGTTGTCGATGACGCAGGCGACGGATCTGGCGTCCCGGATTTTGGCCGCGTTCGATCTTATCCAGCCGCTGAATTCCGTCATGAATTTGCACTCGCAGGACCAGAAATTGTTGAGGAGGCCGATATCGATTAAATACGGGTTCGAAGTGAAAACGGACATTTGGAATTTTTTCAGCCGGTTGTCCTCTAAACGGAGGATTTCCAATTGCGTCAGCTGCAAGAACGTCCTGTTGTCGATGAAATGGATCAAATTCGACTGAAGGTACAGCTCTTTCAAGCTCGTCAGCCCTTCGAATTCCGTGCCGAGGCGCAGTTCCTTGATACGATTGTGCTCCAGGTGTAGGACCGTCAATTTTTTCAGTCCGAAAAACGTTTGATTATGGACGAAATTTATGTTCGAATGATTAGCGTAGAGGATATTGAGATTTTTCCTCCCCAGGAACGAATGGCTCAACAGTTCGTCGAAATTGTTGCCGTCTATGTAAACTTCGGTCGCGTCCATGGGTACGCGCGGGGCGTGCGAGTAACCGCTCGACGAACAGTCGACGATGTTCGCTGCCCAGCTCTGGTCGTGATAGCACGTGCAGTTCGGCGGGCAGGTCATCTCGCAGTCGCAGGCGTCGAACTCGCAACAGGTGCAGAGGGCGAAGCAGTGGATTTTGTAGGGGCAGACGAACACGGCCGGCTCGGCGTGGATCAGCTGGACGTAAGGCAAGTCGCGGCTGTAGAGCAATTTGCAATAAATGTTCTCCAGGTCCATGACCTTGGGATGTTGTCGCAAATGGTTCAGATTGTTAACCCGTTGGAGCCATTCCATCTTGCAGTCGCAAGTAAACGGATTTCCGCCTATGTAAAATTCCGGGAGCAATTTGGCGTCTTCGATTTGCGACAATTGCAGAGCGCTGAGCTCCATTTCTTCGATCGAATTGGCGTACAAGTCGACGCGGGATAGGTTGGTTTTCCTGACGAACGTCAACGGCTCCACGTGCGTGATGGCGTTGTCGTTCATGAAGAGCAACTGGATGCCGTCGGGGATCGAGGACGACGTCACTTTCGACAGCTTGTTGAAACTGACGTCCAGAGTTTCGAGCTTGAGTGGCGTCTGGACGGATCCGAGGTCGATGACGCTGTTTTTATGCATGTCGAGCCATTCCAGGTTCTGGGGGATGTAAGTGTAGTCGAACGTGTCGAGCCGGTTGTCGGAAATGTTCAGCCAGACGAGGCTGTTCATGTCGGTGAAGAGGCCGGCGATGTCGGTGAGCAAATTATTGTCGAGCCGCATCGCTTGCAAGTTGATATTTTCCGAAAAGGCGCCCGGCTCGATTTTGTTGATTTTGTTTCCGGACAAATTGAGGATTTCCAAAGACGGGAGAGCCGAGAATGTCGATCGTGTTATAGTTTCCACGAGATTGTTGATGAGGCGCAGTCCGTGCAAATTCGTCATCCCCACGAAGCCGGGCTTGTCCAAATTGACGATTAAATTGTCGCCCAAATCGACGTTTCGCAATAGGCGCATGTCCCGCAAAGCTACTGGCACGGATTTCAATTTATTGCCGTTCAAATTCAAATCCCTGAGGCCGGTGCAGTTTTCAAAAGCTTTTGGATGAATTTCGTCAATCGCGTTGAAGTCGATAGACAGCAAACTGAGGACGTACAGCCGATTGAGAGAATGAGCATCGAGATAGCGGATGCGATTATGCGAAAGAACCAGCGTGTGCAAATTGTTCATCGGCGTAAACGTGTCCGTGGGCAAGGATTCGATTTCGTTATGCTCCAAATTCAGAATCTGCAATGTGTACAAGTCGTGGAACAGGGATGGGTCCAATTTAGAGATCCTGTTATACGATAAATTCAACAAAACGAGGCGGATCAGTCCGGAAAAAGTGCCGCCGTTGATCCAAGCGCTCGTCAGCTGATTGTGCGAGACGTCCAAGTCGATCAGGCGATTCAAATTGGCGAACAGACCCGGCGACAGGAGACTTATCGAATTATTCTTCAGGTAAATCTCCTGAATGGAGTCGGCGCAGTCGCGGAACAGATCGGACGGCAAAGCGACGACTTTGTTGTTCGATAAATCGAAATGGACCAGATGTTTGAGCCCGGCCAGGGCCCTGTCGGTGACCATGGAGATTTCGTTATCGTGAATGTAAAGTTCCCTTAACCGGCGCAAAGAGCTGAACCCGTTCATCGGCAGCAGAACAAAATGGTTGCCGGACGCGTCCAAAATTTGAATGTCCAAATTGCAGGGTACGACGTCCGGCTTCGTTTCCACCTGATCCTCGTCATCCTGGCTGCTGATCAGCGGCAGAGGGGGCGGGGTCTTCTCCCTGAAGCCCAACTCGCTCACGTCCTGGAGTCGGTTGTAACTCACGTTCAGACTGACCAAATTCGCCATCGGGCAGAAAATGTACTCGGGAAAGGACCAAATATTATTCAACGCCAAGTCGAGCCTTTCCAATTGTTTGACGGGCGCGAAACTGTCGGCCGCCAGTTCCAAACTGAAGGCCGGATAATCGACATTGTGCGTCCTCAATGTGAAGTTCCTCAAGTCCTCAAGGCCCGACAAAGCGCCGGACACCAATTTGGTCACTTTGCAATACTCGATCAGCAATTCTCTCAGGCGGACGAGATGCGCCAGACTCATCGGGTTGACGGTGCTTTTCGCCTTCAGGCTCGAATCGCACCTTATCCTCAATGCGATCGTGTGCTCGGTGGGTATCACGCTGAAATTGGTCGTCTCCATTTCCGAATTTATCGTGCGCAAATTGCACCAAAGGGAAACCTCGTCGCCGGGCTCGCGGACCCACCACTTGCAGTCTTCGGGCGCATCGTAGTGCAACGTGGCGTCGTCCGAGGCGACGAGCGTCAGTGTGGCGACGAGAAAAACCGCCCGCAGCATGATGGATATCGTTGTCAGTCCGAAATTCACTTGATGATCATTTTCCCCGCAAGCCTCACATTTGAGCTGGAAATCAGAAACGATTCATACCGGAACACAACTCGCGTAACGCTCGATGGGATTATCGTCTTCCTCTACAGTGAAATTTGATCACTCGTCTAAAACAAAATTGCCTAAATTCCCGAAACCCGAACCCGGCGCTGCCTAAAGCGCGACTGAGACCCGACGGACCCGGGCGCTCGTATTCAACTGAACGGGCGTTCGTACTGGGCCTGCGTCCCGGAGAAGCCCCTCCAGACTCCGGCAGGAATCCCTTCCCACTTCTCTCGGCGGACTTCCCCTCCAACCCCGTGGACCTTATCTGTCGGGTGGAAGGGGGCGAACGGGGTGAATTCGCCCCGACGGCAGTGAAACCACCCTTGCCTCAACCCCCTGCTCTTATAAACGAATTTGCGCTGCGTCTCGCTAGTATTGTACGCGAAATTATACCTGAAGTCTGCAAATTTTGCAAGGAGTAAATAATTTTACATACTTAGATCTTCAGTTTCAGAACAACAGGTAATTGATAATGTAACTTCAATATTATAGGACACGCATTTTATTGGAAATTTGAAAAAAATTTAAGATATTAGAAATTTGGAAATGGACATTTTTTGTCTGACAGATTGTTTTTCATTCACACACTTCATAACACTTTTTCCGACTTTTTTGTTTTGGTGGATACCCACGACCTAGGGATTTTTTCCACGAAAATTTCCGATTTTAGAGGTGATGCCGTGGGCTTGGAATTTTTCGAGAATTTTCCCGGATTTCTCGACTGGTTCACTGCTATTATTAAGAACATCATTTTTCGTAATTCATTTTTTTTTAATCGGCCAATGTTATGATAATGTAATGGCGCTAAAAGTATTTCTTTGCATTCTTATTAAAAACGTGTATAAAAAGTGCTGTAGTTTATTGGAAATAAAACTTGTACCATCAGACCCTGTACCTTATCAGACACTGAAAATTCAATGTGGTTGATATTTCTCAAAAATCATTTTCCAGTTTACAAGACACTTAGTGGTATTGAGCATATGAAATTTATGATATTCATCGCTCCCGAGCAATATCAATTTTGCAATTTGCTCAAAGCGCTCGATTCCAAATCAATCAATAGTTCTTAATTCCGATCGGATAATACGAGTACTTCCTTTTCTTCCTCCTCCATAGCCTTATACAAGGAAATCGTTCATCAAGAAGCAAAGGGCGACAGAAGATGGCGGAAATTAACGATAAAAGCTGATCCCACCTGTCACGAGCAATAAAACATCTCGAGGGACGAAATTAATTCGGGAGGGGCAAAAGAGCCCTGAAATTGAGACGAGGAAACTACGTGCAATTGTGAGCCATTGATGAAAAGACATTGTGTAACTAATAAGTCCGACGGCTCAGCAGTTCAACTGATGGAGGCGGGGTCGAAGTCGTGTTCGCAACTCGAGGACGGGCTGCGGAACGCGAACATTTGCCAAATTATATTTTTACTTTTGTGAAGAAGTATAATACTCGATTATTGATTTATTTGTATTTTCAAGGCCATAGGACGTATAAATAGTAGTCGAGTTTTTCAGTTTCAAAATGTTGTCACCCTGTAAAATCCTTGAAAATTAAGTAAATCTGATTATATTTTTTATTTTCTAATGCCATAGCGGGCCAAGTGCCTTGTTAATTAAAGTTAATGTTTTAAGTAACGTGTGGTTAATGCCTGAAGATCAAAAATTAGTTCTAAATCGTAAAATTTAAATATAGAGTGTAAAAAATGTTCGAAATTGTATTCGCCGTTGATTCAAGCCTGGGGAAATCTCGATAGACGGTTTCTTAGAATTCGAACCCTTTCCACCTCCTTGAAAAAAATCGGGAAAAAATTTGAGTCATGTATTTTGATTTCAGACGCAACATATTAAAGAATGGAGGGTGCACCCGTGGGATTAGTGATAAAAGATTGCGATTTTATACAAAAAATTTTGTATTAGAGGCTAGGACCAAGGTTGAAAATGTTGGGTACTTAATTTACTATAAGAATGAATCATCGGTTTTCCAAAAAGGCAAGGGGCACTTTTCCTAATCAACAGGGTTTACTTACCTACCCTTTAGAGGTTTCTGTTATTTTTAGGTTAATACTTACTTACCTATTTTTTATCAAACATTTTTACCACTCATCTTGGAATAGTATAGCACGGTTAGTTGTCTAGTCTAGAATAATAGACGGAATAGAATACTGTTATCAAATAGCAGACGTTCTGAATGAAACTTGGATCCTAGTTCATGTTACCTAGTTCTGCCAGTTGGATCTTCGTGTGGATCTTTTTAGGGAGTAAATCGAATCACTGAGTGGGAGCATCCCTTTCGGTAACTCCGAGTTGAAATAGCCGAGTTGAAGAAGCGTTAGAAGAAGGAGAGTTAATTTACATACGAGGCGAACTTGAGTAATGCGGGCTCGAGAGAGAGGAAATGTTAACTCAGGAAGTTACCTCTAAACTCGAGGGTTAAGAAGAGAAAAGCGAGCGAGGGGATCCAAGGTTCCCATGGGTATTTCCAATCCCACCGGGTGCATACGAGGAGTGCAACGGCGAAAGTGTGCAAGCTTTCCCAGCAGCTAGAGATACTACTTTATCTGAAGCCCGAGCATATCACACATTCGTAGGTTGAAGTCGACCTGTTATGGCGGAGGAAGATGGAACAGAAGGCGAGGGGTGCAAACTCCAAGCACTCCATACTCCATACATGGACTTGGGGGTGGCTGGAGATGTCGCCTTGGGGAGCGCTAACTGTCACGAACTTGCAACCCTTGCGTAGGCTATGTTTCCTGTATAGAACTGCTATCTCTTCAGATGATGATTTATATCTCATCAAAGCGTTATCCTACACCAGCTTATAACGGCGGTGGCGTTTTCTTACAGTCGCCAGCCATAACTGTTAACTGTTTTTGAAAACTTCGTCCTTTTGCCACTTCGTAGTACGAATTTAGTAGTTAGTTTGAAGTAGTCACTTGGTAAATCAAGAAATGCTTGGAAAACTCCTGGCTATCGTTCAGTCAACAGAAAGTTCGGATTTTGTTCGCATTAGTTACGAACATGCCAACAATTTCATAGGTACTACGAAATTTGCACAACTCTTGTAAGGAGTCGTGCTACACGATTATACATGCAATCAATTTCGACCATTTTGTCAAATTTTCATAATTTTGTCGAATTTCTATCATTTTGTTGGATCGAAATATTTGACATTAAATTTCTACCATACTGTCAAATTTCACCCATTTGTCAAATTTCAACACTTGGCATCAAATATTTTTTCAAATCTTTTGACAAAACGTTTGCCAAATCAAATTATTTGACACCAAATTTAAGCCATTTTGTGAAATTTTTATCGAATCAAATTCTGTCATTTGACAAACATTTCTTTCAATTTGTCAAATTTCATCACTGTTAAACTTCAAATTTTATGTCAAGTTTCTGTTGAGTGTTTTGTCGAATCATTTGGTAAGAAAATTTTACATAAGATTATTCGGCATCAAATTTCCAAATTTTGTCAAATGTCTTATCCAGCACCTAAAATTGATAAAAATGCCTAAAATTTTGGAATCAAATTTCTGTGTTTCTATCATTTTGTCATATGAAATTATTTTCCATCAAACTCCTATTATTTTGTCAATTTCAAGATTCCAAATCAAATACCTAATTTGTCAAGTCTTTTGACAAAATTTGTCAACTCAAATGATTTGTCTTCCATACGTATCATTTGCATTTCATTTTGTCAAATATCTATCAAATTAAGTTTTATTATTTGACAAAAAATGCCTACGAATCATTTTGTGAAATTTCTTCATTTAACATCAATTATTTTTATTCAAATTTTTTCCGAGCCTTGCAAGTCTTTTCAAATAATTTCAGTAAAAGTCAGCTCGAGCAATCGCCTTCATTTCGAAGTCGGTTAAACCGTGAAAACCGCTGTATACAAAACCTTATTTCCCCCACGTCAGCGGAATAGAACGCTTTTGATTTACCATTCGCTCATGGGAAAAATGCAATCTTTCGACAAAAAGGGAGTTTCGGATCGGAGAATAATCCGCGGGCTTCTTCGCCGAATCACCTCGTCGCATTTCACGTTCCACCATAAACAACTTTGCTCAAAACTCGAGCCGAGAAAATCTACCCTCGGCTTGCGGATTATTTGTATACGTCAATTCAAAGATGGCAAAGAAGCTCAAACGGATTTTCTCCCATTTTTTCTCCGCCCCTTCCTCCGCGACGAACTCTGCAGGAAAACTTTGCCGGAGGATTTCGACTCATTATTTTTCACCCCACACCCCCACTTCTTAGCCGAGGCCCTTTTCGATCCGCACTCCCAGCGGCAGATTTCCATATCAAAACGTGCCCCAGAATCCGCGCTGAGCTTTAGCGATGGGAATCCATTGAAAAGTGTTTCTCTTTATAGTGACGAGAATGTACGAGAGAAATGGAAAGCGCACCAATGGCTCGACGGAGATAGAAACGTCGAGGCGGAGACCTCTTCGCCTCTGTTTTCAAATATATACATATATATACTACTCATAGCTGCTGCTGCTGTTGCTGTTGCTGCTACGCTGTCGTTCGTTTCGCTTCCGCGATTTTCGAGTTTTACCCCGCCCCGGTGAACTCGGTCGACGCCAGCGCTCGTCAAAACACGACAGCGGTTGTGACAGCTGTCGTGGAATATCGCGAGTGGATGGGGCTGGGTGGAGAACAAATGCGAACTTGTAGAAAGGAAGCGACTGTTTCTTCCCACGGGTCCAAATGTATGGACTGAATTACCCTTAAAACGCCTGAAACGGGCTGAATTTGATTTCGAGTTTGACCGTGCGCCGATGTTGCGAAAACGCGATCGAACATTAAATAGGTTGAAGGCTGTGCGAGAGTGATGCTGAAATAGGTATTTAAAAAAAATCATTTGTCGAGAGGTTGAACCATTGAACACGGTTGGTTGTATGGGTTTATGATCTGAAGGTACAAGCATTTGAGCTTCACTTGAAAAAAGCCCAAGTCGTAGGAATCATTGACAAAGATAAAACTTGTGACACTATTGTGGGACCTTTTAGTCGATCTATCATATGATTGATGCGCAAGCACCTCGATGCTGAGCCCTAGAATCAAGGAAGACTGCCATTCGCTTCAGGCTAATTGATGGGTCTTTGCCCCGATTCTGTAGCCTCCAACCTATGGCTCTTGAGCCAAGTTAAAAACTCACAAAAGTATCCGACATAATATATTATGTCGTATATTATGCAGTGCTCAAAAACCAAAACCATACAAACCAATCTATTTCAGCAAAAAACCACGTTCTTCTGCTTTCAAAGGTCGATTTCCCCTCTAATAAGCAAACATAAATCAAAAATGACTGTACCGTTGGAAAGTTGACATTCTGGGTCAGTTTTTCCCGGAACGTGCGAGGGTCTTTTCATTTTTTCTAGTTCCTAAATGGGCGTTGAAAATATTTTAATTTTCAAAAATTTAGCAGTTCTCGACTTTGGCCCAATTTTCTACTTATTGAACTTGATTTTAGGAATATGCAATTAACGGTAGGTAGTACGAAATTTAACGGGCTTTCTTGCGCTACCCTCATTTTTGTAATTACTACATAATATAAGGGACTTATGGTCATTTTACTATGAGACGAAGTCGAAAATACGAGAAAAATCTTCAAAGCGAAAAAATTGTATTTTCCTTTGGGTTCACGAAAAATTTTATAGAGCAAAATTTGAAGAATATGAGCTGAAAAAGGACCTCTCCTAGGAAGACCATCCTAAGAGTGAACACCGTGCATAGTGTTCGGTCCGGGCCGTCGAAGAAAAATTTCTGTTTGGAAAACCTTTACAGAAGGTTGGGGACCCCTGGTTAATTAAATCGTTCATCAATAATTCCAATGCCATATCCGAGATAGCGCAATATTACGGCAATTTTAGCGAGGTTTCTTACATGAATTACAGCCAACGACTCTCCTTGATTGCTCTCCTTACACCGCACATCCCATTCCAAGTCTGAAGGCTTGGAAACGCGCCCAAACCTCTGCCACCGTGGCGCCCGAATGAATGCAATCTGCATTCAAATCTCGTTTGACGGTGTTGCCTTGCAATCGAGATAAAACCGAGAGCTCAGTGGGGGATTCCCGATAATAAAATGCAAAAGAGGGAAAGTAAATTGAGCCAACCGTAGTGCTGCTGTCCTTTAATTGATCCCAATGACGACTGTTTCCATGTAAATTACCAACGCACCCGTTGTCTGTCTCAGGGAGGGAATACATTGTCCCGAACGAGCAGACGCACAGTGTACAATGGTGGATTGTGTCAATCTCACGTCTCTCCTGGCTGGTGAAATAGGGTAGATCATCTAGCCATAGATAGACTCATTATTGAACACAACATTGCATTATAAAAATCACTAACTCTTGGTGATTCTAAACCATGCATATAGATAGAGGAGACTCCAGACACACCCCGAAAGACTCTCGATTACTTGCATCTGTGGAAAATCATCCCATTCTGACAACCGCATCGTCTGACTCGGGGATTCTAATATCGTTATTAATGCGTTTCAAATAGCATTAGGGCCGAAATCCCCCGAAGGTTGTCGAACTCAAACAGTAATGAAAGTGAAGTTGGAAGGCCTAGGTTGGCCTTTAGCGACAAGTTGTCCCCATCGGGGTGCGACCAGTCGTAGGGCCATCTGTTGTTTACTCTAACCCTTAGGGCAGCGAGCACAATCCCTTCAGTGTCACTCAAGAAAGCGCAACCCTTTCCAAGTCCAACGCCCTTATTTCAAGTTGAGTCGTAACAAGAAAGGGCGTGTTTCGTATTGAGGGTTGAAACGTGGCTTTTAGGGCGTCATACAACATTATACGACCCTCGGAAACTATTAATTCCTGACGAGCGAGCGGTTTGGAACAAAAGGCAGGGACTGGTCCAACCCGTGTCGTATTATTGGACTGTGGAAGGGGTAACGAATGTGTGGCATCAATGTTCTTGAGCGTGCAGGAAACCCAGAGACAGATTCCAGTTTTTGTGCTAAAAGTAAATTTTGAATTAATTGGTACGTAATTGATTGGACGGCTTAAAAAATTGGTACAAGATTCTTAGAAACTACGAGATGAAGATCGATTTTAAAACAAATTTCCTCTCTCAAGCCTTGAAAACGTCAATCAATCGTAATACCAATGGGCTGGTTGAGGGTATTGGCGTTTAACAGAATTGGCTGTATATTCGTATCTATTAAGCATTTTTCAGAGCCATCAAAGTTCATTTTCAGCTCAAAATCCTGTTTGGTGGAGCCATGAATCAGTAGTAAACATTTAATCGAAGCATGTCTTCTCAAAAATCCATATACAAATACTCTGGGGGCAGTTTAACAGTTTTCTCAGCATAATTATATTCTAAACTTATAGCGATTCCTTGATTGTAGTTTTGCGGGAGGGGTCTCTCTCCTTCCAACGAGTAAACACGGTCTAATTCACGGATAAGGGATGTAAACACGAGCCAGCATGAGGGATTCGGAGGGATATGCCTATACCGCCACGTTCACCCCTGGGACCAACGGTGTAACAGAACGTGCGGATGATACCCTACGTTTGGGATGAACCATGCGACACAAGGGCCGGGGGACCTGTCCACAACTGTCACAGACCCTTATCCTAAGCAAACCGACACATTCGCTAGGAAAAAAGGAAAACCCACTGATGAGTCACTTGTTATTGTAGGGTACAAGCCAGCGACATCGCTTTTGCTGTTTTTGTCACGCATTTTTGAACGGTATGCAAAAAATGCCATCGCCCTCACCTAACCTCAGTTTCATCCCAGGCAGATATTCACTCCTCGTTTCAGCCCAGGGGATGAAAGCTGACATGGAAAGTCGGAAGTACGTGGCGCGCGTGGGTATTTTTTTGATCGTCAACACTAACGCGAATCACCGACACCCCGCCGTGGTTTGCGTACGTGGGAACGTATTACTCAACCCTTTCCCTCAACATTTGAATAATGTACGCCATTCCCTTGCTGTGTAAATTTTGGCGCTAACGCCCTCAGAGGACTCAATCATTTCACCCTTTTCTGGTCGGAGGAAAACGCCCTTAGGTTAGCGATGAGGGTTTGTGTACGCTCTATCGTGAGAAAAGCTATTTAAAAGCCGTATTTACGATGAAAGTTGAAAATATTTTTGAAAAAGCAATTCATGGCAACAGAATAGGATTTATAGGTACCTAGGTAGGTTAAAGTGAGAAGAAAGCTGAATTCAAATCCAGTCGGTGCATACAATCAAAGCAAAAAGGAGACTTAACCTGAAACTAAAATTTAAAATCAAACTGATAGTGAAAATCAAACTGAAACAGAATTTTAATCAGAAAATGAAAGTATACTTACTGATTACTTATTACAGCGAGTGGCCAACGAATGGGCCAAGCTATCCCAGCGCATGCGCAGTGGATGTCCCAAGTATCGTAATAAAATAGGAACGGTGAAGAAAAGTGCTCCCCGTAGCTCATTATTGTCGTCGACTAGAATGGTTGGCTAATTGAAGGAGCCGTTTCCTTTCCTTCTAACAGGCCATCGATCCGTCCTAATCGACCGGCTCTAATCGATTAATACGAGCTTCACATCCCATTAATCACCTGTCGAATTGAAAAGAAGGAGTTCCTTTTAAAAATATCGGTGACGGGGTCGCCAGGCTTAGGGGAGTTTATTGTTGCTCGGATCTTCGGCTCCTTGGAGCGCGCAAGAAGAAAAATGACGAGGCGCCGAGGTGAAAAATCGTTCTCGTGGACGGGAAGAGACATAACTTCATTTACGTCTTATTCAGTTTCATTATAGCGAGGATCACAATTTTTTTCCTGGGCTCGGAGAAAAGACTTTTACAAAGGATAGACAACCAAGCTCCTTAGTGAAAGAAATAGTATCAAAACTGAAAAGAAACGCGGTGCCAAAAATACCAGCAATTTTCTCATGTAAAGGTGAGATAAAAATTTTCAATTTTTTTTTCGAAGAAAAGATAACCTATTCAAGCCTTCGGTTCCTCCAAATTTGGGCTTATTTATAGACCCTATATGCGCCTGGGATTGGCAGGTATGTATTTTTATCAATTTTATTATGAAAGTCTACCTCTGAGACCCTTGAGCAGAAGAGGTGCATTATGGGTGAGTTCTGGGCTACCTGTCTAATCACTAAAGATAACTGCAAGTTTTTTCTGTGCAATTGAAAGCAGTTTTGGATGATTTAAGCAGCCAAATGTTTTGATCGCTCGAGGGGTGTTAAACACCCTATCCCTCCTGGCAGCTTCCTTGAAGGAACATCCTGACCGCGTTACACAGGTACCACCCCACGAGGCCCCTCCCCTCAACCTGGGGAGAAAAAGAATTCTGAAGGAAGGGCCAAGAAGGTCCAGCTTATTTATGTGTTTACATCCGTTTTTGCGGCCTCTTTCCTACCAAACTGCGGGCAGAAGAGACCGCCCGCCAGCCGTTTGAGACCGACTCCTGACTGAACGTATTCATGGCTCTTATTCCTTGCCCTTCCACAACAGCCACTACTTTCCTAATCCTCGAAGCCAGGACCTGGTCCTCGGTCCCTGTCCCTATCCGACCACTACTTTCTTCTTATTTATTGCAATAGGAGCCCATCCTCTTAAAGAATATCCCGACCCTCACTTCTTCAGGCTCTAATCCTAGAGCTCCGTTCCTTTCTTGCCTTTGAGAAAAATTCGTATTCTGATTCTTTCCGCAAGGAATCTCCTTTTTCTCAACAGTCTCTTTTTTCCTCTTCATTTATCACGATTTCCTCTCGCCTCTCGTCT
This sequence comes from Nesidiocoris tenuis, assembly GCA_036186465.1. Lineage (NCBI taxonomy): Eukaryota > Metazoa > Arthropoda > Insecta > Hemiptera > Miridae > Nesidiocoris > Nesidiocoris tenuis. Next base: position 9,913,193 of record AP028912.1, on the reverse strand, counting down.
ATCGTCTCTCGTAAAGTCGTTCAATATGACCTCCCTCGGCGCTCAGTTCAGCCACGGGAAAACGACTGCCTTTCGTTCGGTGCCCGTTCGTTTTCTATCCGTTCTGCAGAACCAGACCTTCTGTTCGGAGAGAACATTTCTTTGATCTGGATAAACCCTATTCAACGAGCGGGGGAAACGAGAAAATTAACCTTCAATTAACACAAGTTCAGCATAGGGCCAGCCTATAAATTTATCAACAGGTATGAGGTATTATTCAGCATTCAAAGATCCAAAAAATTGACCATATACCTAGGCCGGATATTGATATTGGAATATCGGTGAACGTGTGAGCAGGACAAAGTCAAAAAAATATTTATTAGAATAGGTAACTAATTATTGTTAAAAAACGTCAATAAGTAATGATTATAAAATATGAATCAAATTTCCATCGCGCAGGCTAGGAACATTTTTCTTCCAAAATTCATCGTACAGTTGCGTACATACTAGTCCATCCATAGCTACCAGTGTAACAGGTTTCGAATCGAGTAATTCATTTTTAATCAGAACAGTGCGCAAATAATGCTGTTTAAAAGCGGAGCATTGGCTGCAGTCCTCATTGTCACCTTTAAAGGTTGGGAGTTTGGACAAAGCTTGGTTGACATTCTAGCTCCTAAAGGACAGAAAAGCTGTCTTTCCTTCAGTAAAACGTATATTTCCCCTACGACCTGAGGTCTCACGGCTCATTGATCCGACGACTTTCAACGCCATTTATTGTTCAACTCGTAAATGGCAAAAAATATCAAGGTACAACATTATTCCACTGAGAAAAAAGAGGGTGTCCTCCGTGAGAATCGAGCAGGGCGATCAGTTAAGAGCTTCCAACGGACGCACCACGGATTGCACGATCCAAAACTGAGGAGTGACATTACGGATGGACGAAATAGGGTAGGCGCTCATCCGTTAGATTCTCCGTCGTACCGTCAACACTTCTTTCTCAATGTAGCAAGCGTGCAATTGATTAATTCTTTTTTTAAATTTATGACAAACTTATTTGTAATAGCGTAGGCACATTTCCAACACAAAATTTCAAACTTCTATAATAACTCATATTAACTCATATTAACTCATATAATAACTCATATAACTAACTCATATAATAACATTAACTCATATAATAACTCATATTAGGTACACAAACTTAGACTGAAACTTGAACGTAAAATCGAACTGAAACTGAACGCAATCTACTCAATACAGTAAAACTCAAAGTCAAACAAAAACTCAAACTAAAACTGAAACTTAAACTCAAATCTATACTCAAACTGAACTTGAACGTAAAGTCAAACTCAACCTGAAACTCGAACTGAAACTCAAAGCCAAACTTGGACATGAACTCAAACTCAAACTGGCTCCGTAATTCAGACTGAAACTCGAGCTCAAACGTAATGTCAAACTCTAATTTAAACTCGAACTCAAGTTCAAAACCAAGCTTGAACACAAACATAAACTGAAACTTGAACTTGGAATCAAACTGAAACTCGAACCGAAACATAAAATCAAACTTGAAAACAAACATAAACTCGAACTCAAAAGAAAAGTCAAACGCATGTTCAAAATCGAACGTGAACACTAACATAACCTCGAACTCAAAGTGGCACTGTGATTCGAACTGAAAGACGAAGTCAAACTCTAACTTAAACTCGAAGTGAAACTCAAGTTCAAAACCAAACATGAACACAAACATAAACTGAGACTGTAACTCAAACTTAGAATCAAACTGAAACTCGAACCGAAACATAAAATCAAACTTGAAAACAAACATGAACTCGAACTCGAACTCAAAAGAAAAGTCAAACTCAAACTGAAACTGGAACACAATCGCATGTTCAAAATCGAACGTGAACGCAAACATGAACTCGAACTCAAACTGGCACTGTGATTCGAACTGAAACTCGAACTCAAACGTAATGTCAAACTGTAACATGAACTCGAAGTGAAACTCAAGTTCAAAACCAAACTTGAACACAAACATAAACTGAAACTTGAACTCAATAGGAAAATCAAACTCAAACTGAAAAACGAACTCAATCTCAAGTTTGAGAATGAGTTTGACTTTACTTTCAGTTTGATTCTAAGTCTGAGTTTCAGTTTCAGTTTATATTTGTGTTCAAGTTCTCAATTTCTCTCTTGTTCAGGTTCTCAATTTGAGTTTCAGTTCGATGTTAGGTTTGGTCTGACTTTACGTTCAAGTTTCACTTTGAATTACTGCGCCAGTCTGAGGTTCAGTTTTATTTTCACTTTGGGTTTCAGTTTCAGTTTGAATTTCAATTTCCATTCAGTTTCAGTTCGAGTTTAAGCGTGAATTTGACTTTACGTTTGAGTTCTAGTTTCAGTTTGAATTACATTGCCAGTTTCAGCTTAAATATGTGTTCAAGTTCAGCTTTGAGATTGAGATTCAGTTCGATTTTCAGTTTGGTTTCAGTGCCAGTTTTAGTTCGAGTTTGAGTTCGAATTTCGCTTTGAGTTTCGGTGCCAGTTTGACTTTACGTTTGAGACCGAGTTTCAGTTTGAGTCTACAGTCGAAACTGAAAGTCAAAACCATACTTGAGCACAAACTTGAACCGATACCGGAACTGACTTTAAACAAAGTTTGAATGTTGTTTGAGTTGCTCGAATGAACAATAATCTCCAGTTATTCTTTTTTCCGTATTCGACATCTGATTCGCATTTTACGTTTTCGTAAAATAAAAAGTCCCCGACGTGGAGTATTTTTTCCATTTTACGTGTTTTCACATACTCGGCACGAAAGAGACAGGTGCTTGACGGACGTCTGATTTCGGTTGCAAAAAAAAGAGGCCGTCCCATGATGTGCAGTGAGGCGAAGAATTTGCGGTTAACGTCTTTCCACTGCTGACGGGACCTCCTGCGGTATTTCGGTTTATTGACGGTTGAAAAACTCCAACCGAACATTAGCCTTCGGACAGTCTCCTTGAGAAAGGCGCGATTATTCGGAATCGTTCCGTGGAGATAGGAGATCCTGGGGCGCTCCTTGGAGCGAAACGGCCAGACGAATCTAGGAGCAATTGTGGTCCGACAGTTTTGGACGTTTTTGCCCTCGACTGACTCATTTATGAGAAGCTTGGCAGCTTTAAGTACTATGATCGCGTCCAAGAGCGAAACTGGATGATTCAGTCGCTTTTATCATCAACAATAATACCAACAGCCTCTAAAAAAATCTGAGCTTATTTATTTTACTATCATATTTATTTTGTACACTTTTAGTGCTGTCTATTAATTGAAATAAATTTCGATCAATCGTTTAAAGTTAAGGCCTATTTCCTTTCCCGCGGTCGCCGCGCCGGCCGTAGAAGTGAAGGGCAGGCGTGGAGACTGCGGCCTAACGATCGGGTCTCGCCCTTACGGTCCGGTTCGACAGGAGTTCAGGTGCTCAATATCAACTCGTGATCGGGTGTCGCAGCGTATTTCGATACTTTCTCGGACTCGCCGTTTGGTTTTAGGCGAGTTTTGAAGATCGCATAACTAGTGAGTTTTTTATATCCTTGATCTAACCTCCCTCAAAAGTAGTCAAAATATGATCAAATTGTGTCAAAATTTTAGGTATCAAAGTAATTATCCACGCACCACTGGTTTATGATTTGCAATGTTTTTTTCGCATCTCGATTGCATCTTCGAGCAGAACTCATTAATTTAATCTTTTTACAATATTGAGGGGACGGATTGCATTGGTAATTAATGAAATTTCTTCAAATTTATCGGCATATTATTGGTACCTACTACCCACATTGCACAAACTATCCTCTCTGTCAACAAGTACAGTGACAGGTACCTTGTTATGAATATTTGTGAGAGGCTCCTAACAACGCATATTTCCTTTTGAATCTGGCCAAAGAACTTTTAATTTAGCCAATGCTTGCGGCTCGGATCTTGCTGATGGACCATGATACATAGGGGCTTAAAACTCCCCCGATTCCAACCCCTTTCCGTCGGCGATTTTATTGAGGGAAAAAGCACGGATGTTCAAAGGCGTTCAAGTTTAGCGAGATCCATGCTTAGCGAAAAGTTGGTTCGTTCGCCTTTCGCTATCTTCCGACTAAAGGATTAGAAGCTAAGTTATTTATTTTGCGGGGATTAGGGAGCAGAAGCTGAAACGATGGGTAGCTGAGTTTCTCATCCCTTGTTGAAGGTTTTGCGAAGTGTAATACGCCAACGCGGCTCTTGGGGAAAACTTCGTAAATAATTTGTGCCTGATTACACCCCTCTTTTCCTATCCTGTCCATACAGCATCGCTGCTTCAGTTTTTCTCGGTAACTCGTGCGCGTACTCTGTACACGATGCGGCTGAATTAGTGATCAGGATTGCCTCGGTTTGGCAAGAAACATGACACGACAATGCTCTTCCCATGTAGGTATTTAGCTTCCGAGAGCTATCTGTTGCGCTGTTCACCACATAGGTAGATGCTGAACTTACAACACTCAGACCAGGATAACGTGAAATAAGAAAAACACTGTTTTTACAGATAACCCTTTATTCTTATCGTTAGGCATAACATTTTTCATGGCATCAAAACCCTATTTATGTCTCTCGTTTCCCCAGATTCGGCTGTAATTTGGGCAACCAGAGGAAAGACGGTTTGAGCAAAAATAATTTGGGCATGACTTTCCTCTTCAGTTGCCTCACGATTACGATGAATCGTTCAACCATCACACCGAGACCGAACCCTTGTCGAATTCTCGGGTCGACATGTATTCAGTAATTCTGTGGAAACCAAAGACTCAACCACATCTAATTTGCGTCAATTTCCCGAATTAAGACAGACCGTGCGGCGGTATCTTGGAAAATTCCCATTGCCGAAAAAGCGAATTTTAAACATCTCCCCCAGCAAAAGCCGAAAGGGCGGATCTTTCGGTACCGCAGGGACGACAGAGGTTGGCTAATTATACTTTCAAATCATTGGGAACGTCTGGAAGTCTAATTAACAATTTACTTTCAGTTGTGCCGGGCTAAAACATCAAAAAGAGAAGGTGGAAGTGGAGTAACCTGACTCTGAACCAGTATCTCTCAACGTATTCCAAGAGCCCAGCTAATTAGCTATTAGGGACGAGGCGGAGCGTTACATTTATCATTGAACTTGGAAAATGATAACGTTCTCGACGTCAGATGAAGAAGCAAAGAAGCGATTCGACGAGAGGCCTTTTTGGCATCCAGAAAAAGGGTCAACTCTCTTTTGAGCATTTTGCTAAAACGTAGATTCTCCAGGAGAGATATCGAATCAAAGTGCGAATCGCCGCCTTCATCAAGTCCAAATAGCCTTACCTCATCATCCTAATAGAACTCCTAAAATGATGAAGTTAAGGTGTAAGGCCGGAAACGAAGCTTTTCCGAATGAATTTCCCTTCATTTCCAGAGGAAATTCAATTTCTTCGTTCCTCGTTTCAAGTATCGATGCTGTATTCAGAGTATCCTGCGAATCCTGCGCTCTCCAACTTACGTCCCTGTGACTGGTAGCTACTAATTTGATTTGCAAGCTTCGCTCAAATCTCTGACATTTCATCTTAAAAGCGGATGCTTTGAACTCTGGAATGGACGCGAATTGAAATGTTTGTGCATGGGTATTTCTAGGGAGATTTACCATTCGGTAGAGGAGTAAGGACTGGTTAACGAGGGTCATCACATTTTCAGGCTGCATTGAAAGATTTGGATGATCGTCGCGTGTTGTTGTACAATTATGGGAATCCCTGAGATTTGATAGGCATCTGCAAAGGCATGAAGTTGTTTGAGGTTCGTGGGCACTCATTGATATCAGTCCAATTTTCTCAAATTTTTCGTTTGCTTGACTTTCAACATGCTCAATACGGCTGCTCAATAGTTGGAATTAACTGAAACGGATGGAGAAAGTAAACATTATTGTTTTGCAAACACAAATATGGTATAGATATGATTGACACATGAGAATCGTGAGAAGTTCACTGTTTTCTATCAATGGCCGATTCATCAATAATTATTCACCAAATCTACAAGTTAAAAACATACGGTTTTTCAACATGAAGTCATATGAAAAATAGCTAATTAAGACTTCTTTGGATAGGTGATAGTTGACAAAACCAGCCTAATGGTCAAATCAGGCAGAAAATGTAACAAGGAGGTTTTATCAGACGGGAAGAAACGACACGATTATTTATTTTCGTTTCGTAAACTGTAGAGCTCCAATTATAATTTTAGGGCTGGCATCAAAGCGCAAGCAGGGGCCAACAAAGATGATTATTGTCTTCAGTCAAGGTGACACCCGAGCTTTTGGTGAATTGATTAGGCGCGAGTGCTTCTTTTGAAGGGGACGATAATTGTGTGAACTCCTGTAGCAGGGGAGCCCAATCGTAACCCGACCTCCTGAAATAATGTCAGAGCCCTCAGCTTAGCTCAGAGACGGATAATGCGTCTCGTCCGGAAACTTTCCTATCGTCAAGGAAGCTAATAAAGACGGAGCAAACGATCCACCCTTACCCCTATCCCTTACCCCGATCGGCGTTTTGTCAGTTTTAATTGCCTCCGAGTTGACAGTCGGAAGGGCGAAGTCCCCGGTAGTGGAGAGTACGGCCGGGATATATTTTCTCCTTCCAAATCCCCTGGCCTGGTTCCAATCGGAGGGATCAGTAATAGGGAATATGAGTTTTGACAACAAACAGCCAGAATCCGAAAAGGATCTTCGAGGGAATTTTCGTATACCTTGAGCCGCATTCATCCAACAACTAAAAGAATTCTAATTTGTTTTAACCATGAAAGTTGAAATAGGTAACACCTATTTTACGTTTTATCGTGTCATTTAGTTTTTATTCAGCATAATGCTTTCATTTCGCGGGGATTCTCTTTGAACTAGGTATAAATGGACAAATTTTAAATCCAATTCCTGATAATCGAAAAAACGCATGAAAAGAAAAATCATTGAAACAGAAAAGTAGGAACTCTGAGCCACCGTACAATGGGATTAAACATTATTTCACTCCCGTTTTTTTTTCATCGCATAACTTTCTGCCAGAAGAAAGATTAAAACCAGTTCAATAAATTCACCCTGCCACGTCAACGTTGATATGAGGACGCCGACTCGCGCCATCAATCAGAGAATTGTGTACTGTCACAGAACGTGTAACATTTGGTGGCCTGTCGGCCAACGATTCTGTCGCTAATTGGACAGCAAAGATTGATCGCTATAGTGCTAGTAATTAACGACCCTTTCATCGCCGTGCAATCCAATCGGTGCAGCATGCTGCAATTTGTCAGATGACTGATTTCTAATGGTATGTTTATCAATTCATTTTGAGGGTATGCTGACTCGTTCCATATGTAGGAACTAAAAATACAGTTTAATAGAAAATGATATAGCTAGAAGGATTATTAATTATTTTAGCGTTACATTTGCTAAATTCTACGCAAATAAAAGAAAACTTTGCTCATCTTTCCAACAAGCGTAAAAATTCAAATTCTTTGTTTACCTAATCTCGCTACATTTCCTAACCGCATTTGCTCAACACCCTACTGAAGCCAACCCTCATTTAGAATGAAGAGAATCACAATATTTAAAATTCTGACCCTATAAAGGGGAGGGTTTAAGGCGGCGCACCTCAAGAAGGGGAGGATGTCAAAGTGGAATTCAGGATGCGGTAAAAGAATCCGTGTTGTAAGCACAGAAAAATCTCAAAGAAAAAAAGTTCGCTGTAGGAGGGAAAAAGGTAATTTACATGTCTCCATTCCTGTTTACTTCGCCCACGGAAAAACCATTCGAACTGCGGGGTCGGCGCTTTGAGAGGGCGTCCCGGGGTCTGTGGACACGTGAAGGTTGGAAAGCTTTTAGGTTTTTTCCACCCTCTCGTCGCTTTCCTTCGTATAATTTATATTTCAAAAAGTTCTCCCTGTCCTCGTGCTTAGCGTTACTTGCCGCAACTTGTTCGGCGGAATAAATTATTCATCGGCGGAGTAAACGATGCAGCCGATACGAAGTTGCATCCTAGTCAGACCGGAGTCGCCGGTTTTTACGGTGTTGTAGCCCATGCAGGGAGGAAGAGGTTTCACATGGTGCGTGGAAATTCGGGTAGCCAAAATCCGTTTATTTTGGTGATGGAAATCTATGACTCCTTTCTTTCTGAAGAGGAGAAAAAGGATCTACTCTTGCTTTTCACCGGCGAGCAATTTTCAAAAATAACAAAAATCGGCTGTTCTATCGCTGGAAAGTCTAATTTTCTAATTGATTTAAATTCTAAATTCCCAAATTTCAATCCTCACTTTCCATCCACATACTTTACATTAGATTGTTTAACACCATCAGCTTCAATGTTTATCGAGTAAACTGAATAAATGATACGCACAGCAGCTTTGTAGCATCGGTGTTAATCGAATGAGGACCCAGGAACCTATCGGGATTAATTAATTTTAAGAATTGTTCATTATGCTTATGTTTACGCAGCATGTGAACCAATCCCAGCAGTCTGCGTACACAGAGTGAGGCTACGTATTAGAATCCACTGCATCCCGACTGCAACTTTGCCAACATCACGATGCATAATGCATAACCTGAAATGAATACAACGTCTGTTCGTCCGTGGCGGCCTTCATTTTGAACGATTTATTGCAGCAATTACCCGTTCGCTGTTTTTCTTCCCTGTTGCCGTCCGCTACGAATTTTCCACGCTATCTGCGATCCCCTGCGAGCGCTCGGCCTAGATTTACTTTTTCAACTTTGCCGTTGTGTGCCGGCGATCGCCATTTTTCAAATTATTCCAAATCTACAGTTTTTTTACAATCCTGTTGTAGATTTGTAAATACATATCTTTGAAATGTAAATACATATCTTTGAAATGTAAACACATATCTATACATTGAATATTGAATTCAACGAGGGACCAAGCACTAGTACTACTAAGTGGCACCTTAGTACAAGTAGCGCTAATCGTATCTCTATTTTGCTAAAACAAAAATCCAATTTTTTCGTAATTCTATTTGCAAAACAAACCGCGCTTCCATCGCAAACAACGCTCATGGTTTGAATTTTGTGATTATGTAGACTTTTATAGGCGTGTGCAATATCTGTGCGAGCGTATACAAAATTTCCCATGTACTTTGTTTGACGAGCTGGAAAACAACTCCGATAAGAGGAGTGCTGGGTTGCAGATAAAAATCCCGCCAAAGAGGCCGAGGCCTTCGTCAGATGTTCGGTACGTGAGGTATCTCGTCGTCATGGGAAGAGACCAGTGGGTAGAGGGCCGGTTAAACTGAAACGCTTGAAACTGAAAATTAATCGGTGGAAGCTGAGAGAGAACGATAAGCTAATTCATTCATGGGTAAAGATACCAGACGGAGCCGAGGGGAGGAAAACTACGGACAAACTTCAACCGAATGCTCGCGACACTCGCTCCAAAGTACACATTGTTGTTGCTGCATTCGGTACAAAGTCAGCTACCGTATTTAGCCTTCAGCTATCAGCCTATCACAAGTGTACCTGTACATTTTTTTATATCAATAGGGTGGACAGTACAAATAATTATTTTTTCTTATAAGCACATGAGGCCCCTATTTGAAGTGTTTTCCCGAAGAGAGAGTTTGTCTTGGAGTAATACAATTTTTTACTGCATAATGAGTTAGGCATTTTATTATTATACCAAGCATTATACCTGCACGAGACGATAAAATCCTCCAAACAAAACCTTCCCAAAATTATTATCCCTATACAGCAAAAATAAATAAAACAATTTTTATAAAAATTCCCGCATTGATATGATGAAGTATCGAAGTAATTTGCTTTTTGGAAAGTGATACTGTTCACTAAATATGATTTATACCATGTGTGCTAGTAGAGGTCCTCTACCTGATGTTCCCGAATACACTCTGGAACATCTGAAAGCCACAAACATGAGGTAAATCGTGCAGGATGTACAATACACCACGAGCAATTGGAGATGGCTCTTTACATGGGCAAGCCCAACCGAAAGGCCCGGAGAAGCGAAATCTGTCCATCTTGCTCGCACCCGGTCGCCGAATCGCACCCTTTTACACGAGTGGGGAAAGTTATAATTGTGTGTAGAGTGAGGGTTGCTCCAATATATCAAAGTTGTTTGAAAACCACGCGGGCCTCGACATTAATAGCTCCCAAGGGCGCTTCAAGTCAAAACGTGGTTAGAACACGAGTAGGGTTTCTAATACGAGTTTCATGGGCGGTCGACCCTTGGGCCAAGAAGTGGAATAGCAGGTCGTACCTACCAATAGGAACGGCAACTACAGCTGAGAGAAGAGCAAGGTTGGCAGGGCTAAGTTAGTAAGTAAAATGCCTATTTCGGCTGCAGGAGTGCGCCACAGCTGGGGCCTCATCCTATTTCAACCGTCGAATCGTCTTCCTTTTGGGGCAAAACAACCTCAAACTGGACCCGCCGGGGTAAGAGGTTCGGTCTGACCTCTTATCAATAAAGTAGTCGCTCGAGGTTACCCTTCGGACAAGTAATGTTAGTGCGGGTGGTGCCCGAGTCACATATAAGAATTTCGCGTATAGAATTTCACCGCACTTCATAAGACCGTCATCATTGTGATAGAGGTTCTTTTGCCATATGCTGGTTTCGTAAGCTAAAATGTGTTTAGCGAAAAAAAGTTAATTATTTTGTGTTTGACTGCTTATATTTCCTGAATCAACAGCCCGATTCAACACAAGTTGATGTCATAATTTTTTGAAACCACGATTCAAAAATCCACCATTATTTAGAAACTCGCTAGGTGTGTTCTTTCGACTCTAGAAAGAGAGAGATAAAAAAGCTTTAAATTTTTTTTTATGTTTATGGTGTACTATTATACTATGGTACGCTTTACTTTATTTTGAAGAATTTTAAAAGAGCCATACATTATTATCCATCGTAGAAAGTCACACACTACTGTTTCAGGTATTTCGGTCAAGCATGCGTGTAAGTCTCGAATATGAAGTCGAATTACCTACATTCAGCATTCATGGATTAAAGTAAGTCAGTTCCCGGACTTTCCCCAGCACCAGCTTTCATCCTGCTGGACTTCTTCGTACGTGTGCAAGACAACTTTTTGATAGTCCTCCCGAGCAATAAATGATAATGAAACGACTCGCTTCTACCGGTATCTCTAGTTACCTCGTCAACATTAACTTTTCCTTAAGCCACGATTGAAGAGCTTTTGAAAAACCGCTGATGAATTAATACCAAAAATATCTAAAGATAGCTCGCTGAGTTGTTCCCACCATGATACAATTATGTATCAAAATAATATGTCACCGCTCGTTCTTCAGCAGGATGTACCTCAGTAAACAGAGTTGAGTAAAAGGAGATGAATGGAGCACTTGGAAATTTTAGGGTTCGTTAGCATGAACGAGTCGACCCAACTTGATAGAAAAACTATTATTTTCGCCATTGTGTTACTGTCAAGGATTGGGAATTTGGTCAGCACTGCTGTGATTCGAGAACTTTTATCTCATTATTCAAATTTAATTAAGTAGATACACCATGCTTTTTGCCAAATAGAATTATTGATAAACAAGGTCCTCCGCCAAGGATAAAAAAGCGCTTTTTGCATACAATCCATTTCAAGAAAACTTCATGCCTTACTCTTCCGTTTAGAAAATGAAAAAGTCTCGTAGAAATAATCGGATGAGCGAGAGAGAGGACAAGAAAGCTGCAGGACGAGAACTAGGAAGTTGGTTACGCCCAGAGTTGCGAAAAAAGTAATCTCATTACCCATTACAAATTACACATTACTTTGGAGAAATGTAATGACCATTACCCATTACAATTCTCCAATGTAATGGTAATGGCCATTACTTTTCCGATTACTTGTAATGAGTAATCGAACCTGGCCATTACCCATTACAAGTGTTTGAAAATGTAATGACCAAATTTCGATTACCAATTACAAAAAGTAATGGAGTAATTGTAATCGGATTACTTCGATTACTTAAAAGAAATTGGAGTAATCAGATTACTTCAAATTAATCGGATTATAGGAGAGGAATTGACTCAAGGAGATCAGCAGAGGGGCCCATGGCGCTAATTTCAATACCGTTGGTCGTATGATGCTGAAATTTGGTACACGGCCTCAGACGAGCCCCTCAGCAAGATTGGCTGGGCCAAAACACGTTTTGATCAGCTGAGGATCCCATGGCGCTAATTTCAATACCGTTGGTCGTATGATGCTGAAATTTGGTACACAGCCTCAGAGGAGCCCCTCAGCATGACTGGCAAGACCAAAATACGTCCTGATCAGCTGAGGAGCCCATGGCGCCAATTTCAATACCGTTGGTCGTATGATGCTGAAATTTGGTACACGGCCTCAGAGGAGTCCCTGAACAAGATTGGCTGGGCCAAAATACTTTCTGATCAGCTGAGGAGCCCATGGCGCTAATTTCAATACCGTTGGTCGTATGATGCTGAAATTTGGTACACGGCCTCAGACGAGCCCCTCAGCAAGATTGGCTGGGCCAAAATACTTTCTGATCAGCTGAGGAGCCCATGGCGCTAATTTCAATACCGTTGGTCGTATGATGCTGAAATTTGGTACACGGCCTCAGACGAGCCCCTCAGCAAGATTGGCTGGGCCAAAACACGTTTTGATCAGCTGAGGATCCCATGGCGCTAATTTCAATACCGTTGGTCGTATGATGCTGAAATTTGGTACACAGCCTCAGAGGAGCCCCTCAGCATGACTGGCAAGACCAAAATACGTCCTGATCAGCTGAGGAGCCCATGGCGCCAATTTCAATACCGTTGGTCGTATGATGCTGAAATTTGGTACACGGCCTCAGAGGAGTCCCTGAACAAGATTGGCTGAGCCAAAATACTTTCTGATCAGCTGAGGAGCCCATGGCGCTAATTTCAATACCGTTGGTCGTATGATGCTGAAATTTGGTACACGGCCTCAGACGAGCCCCTCAGCAAGATTGGCTGGGCCAAAACACGTTTTGATCAGCTGAGGAGCCCATGGCGCTAATTTCAATACCGTTGGTCGTATGATGCTGAAATTTGGTGCACAGCCTCGAAGGAGCCCCTCAGCATGACTGGCAAGACCAAAATACCTTCCAATCAGCTGAGGAGCCCATGGCGATAAATCCAATACCGTTGGTCGTATGATGCTGAAATTTGATATGGAGCCTCGGAATAGCTCGTCAGCAAGACTGTTAGGGTCAGAATCCTCAGCTGATCAGGAAAAGTTTTGGTCTTGCTAATCATCTTTGAGGCAGCATACCAAATTTCAGCATCGTACGACCAACGGTATTGGATTCGACGCCATGGGCTCCTCAGCTGATCAGAACTTATTTTGGCCCACCCAATCTTGCTGGGGGACTCCTCCGAGGCTGTGTACCAAATTTCAGCATCACACGACCAACGGTATTGAAATTACCCCCATCGGCTCCTCAGCTGATCAGAACGTGTTTTGGCCCTGCCAATCTTGCTGGGGGACTCCTCTGAGGCTGTGTACCAAATTTCAGCGTTATACGACCAACAGTTTTGAAATTAGCGCTATGGGCTCCTCAGCTGATCAGAACGTGTTTTGGCCCGGCCAATCTTGCTGGGGGACTCCTCTGAGGCTGTGTACCAAATTTCAGCGTTATACGACTAACGGTATTGAAATTACCCCCATCGGCTCCTCAGCTGATCAGAACGTGTTTTGGCCCTGCCAATCTTGCTGGGGGACTCCTCTGAGGCTGTGTACCAGATTTCATCATCGTACTACCAACAGTGTTGGAATTAGCGCCATGGGCTCCTCGGCTGATCAGCTAGTCGGGGAACGTCGTCAATCTTGCTCATGAGGCCCTCAATCAATTCCAGCTGTATTGGAGTCCTATAGACTGTACGGGTTTTGGCGAAGTGGGCCCCGCTGCTGATTGTGAGGGTTCCCATTTCTCCACTGCTGCAAGAAGTTCCTTAGAATGGCTGAACGAGTTTCTAAAATCAATTTCTTTCCTATAATCCGATTAGTTTTACGTAATCTGATTACTCCAATTTCTTTTCTGTAATCTGATTAATTTCGAGTAATCTGATTAATTTCGAGTAATTTGATTAATTTTGAGTAATCTGATTAATTTTGAGTAATCGGATTACTCCAATTACTTTCAAGTAATCGAAGTAATCCGATTACAATTACTCCATTACTTTTTGTAATCGGTAATCGAAATTTGGTCATTACATTTTTCAATCATTTGTAATGGGTAATGGCCAGGTTCAATTACTCATTACAAGTAATCGGAAAAGTAATGGCCATTACCATTACTTTTGAGAAATTGTAATGGGTAATGGTCATTACATTTTCTCATAGCGAGATTGTAATTCGATTAGTAATCATTACTCATAGCAATGATTACTTAACAACTCTGGTTACGCCTCAGCACGCACTCCCAAGAGGGTTAATAAGAAGAGCCGAGGAGGACGAGCCTTTTCTTTCATACGTCGACTAAGTGAATAGGGCCGTTCCAACTGGTCGTTGCCATTGCCGGGCTGCCAAGGGAACAATGTGACTATACTCCAGAGATAGAGGGTATATACTGGAGACAGGAGAGACAGAGACGAGGATACGAGCAAAGTTGCGCTTAATTAAAGGGAAGATGCTGTGCGAGGGCTCCTGCGGTCAGTTAGTCACCCTCGAGGAGGGGTGGAAATGCTGTTACGTCCTCCTGAAATTACTTCGAATAGGCCTTTTTGGGCATCGGTCGTTGTCATCGTTCCAGCCGTAACGGTCGGTATTACTGGCATCTGAAATGGCAGTATTAAAAAATGCTGACTTTCGTTTGCTCAAGATAGCCCTAAAGCAGATCTACAATGATCCGAAAATCTGAACTGAAATCGAATAGCCTTTTTTCCAGAAAAATCCGTCGTAAGTCCCCTCTACAATAGAGGTTTTGACTTTTTAACGTGAATTCGTACAACTCTGCGTGAGCTTGAGTCAAGATAGAGGCACCCCGGGGCCCTTAAAAAACTTTCCTTCCAAGGTTTTCTTCTTTTTTGCCACCTTGTCAGCCAAGTTAATGATGGCCCTGCGGCCTAAGGTGCCATAGACCAGCCCTTCCCTGTCAGAGGCCCCCCTGCTGCTAAACCCATTGTCAATAACAAAGCTCGTAGGCGCAGTGGTAATGCACTTCCTGCCGTTTGGGGCGCGGTCGACCTGTACATTAGCTGTCAAGTTTAGAGAGCCAGGCCTTCACGAATAATATTATTCTGACAGAAAAATTAGGGGAGAAATATGGAGGAACGACTTTTTCCCATTCTTTTCCAAGGAGAATCAACAATGAATCTTTCTTCTATCCCAAAAACAAGGTGCAATCAATGTTAACTCTCTCTACGGAAATGGTAAAAATTATGGGGAACATGAATAGAGTATAGTATTGTTGGAACATGAATAGGCGATGAGTTTCATCGGCGTTCATGACACTTACGAGAGTGACAAACTCACTAAGAAACGGATACGAGGATCAGAAATACTAGCACGAATAATTCACTCCCGAAAAAAGTCTGTCGTGAAACTCTTTTCTGGATAGACGACCTTCTTTTTGACAAAGAAGCCTATATATCGTCTTTCATGAGGTTCCTGCACTTTAAAGTAATTGTTTTCAGAATAATGGTCAGAATGTTTGGCCTGAATGGACTACTCACCATTAAGTTTTGAGATTCTTAGCAACCTGTTATGCGCACTTCATGAACCCTAAATATTCTGTTCGGATGGGAGTGCGGTTAACGTCAAATCCGAGGGCTTCATTGCAATGCTTCTCCAGAGATGCAGTCAGCAATTTCAGTGGTAATTCTGCAGAAGGCCTTATAACGCTCGAAGAAACGGCTAGCATCTCTGCATTGTGGTGTACAATTAATGTGGTGAAATAGCTGGCACTCGTCTTGCATGCTTGCCACCGTTCCAGGGCGTATGCTGGAAACCCTCAAACCGAACTTAGAAATTGAAGTTAGCGATGCTGGTATCTGCCAGCAAAGACCCTGGTGCATAACGGAATCAAGGCAGTTTTGGAATGTAGGTAACTATTCGGAAGATGCGAGATTTCTGCCTACGGACGTGATGTCAAGGGCGGAAATTGAACTTATCTTCCCTTGCAAGTGGGAGGCAGTATGGCTGACGCTATTATACCGATCCAACGCCCCGTGATACGGTACGGACCCTAATGAACCCACAGCCCGGTAGTCTCATTCCGCTTGTTCTCTCACCAGAGATCCTCTCTTACCAGAGATCCAGCGGAATCCAGTTCATTCCTGTGAAGTTGGTCGCCAGCGCGCCGGTTCCTCATAGCGTGTTCTAAAGACAGCCGACTGGTTGCGGTCGTACACGATCTCATTAGAAACGGCGAACCCGGCCCTTTCCCTCAACGGTATATTTGTGGAAACGTTTCTCTTGGTGACTGGGATGAGCTGAGTTTCATAGAAAATTCCGAAATTCCTAACTCATACCAGCCATAAAGAATTTCTTTTGTTCCAATAAACTGTTTTTGAGACACCATACGCGTGGCGCGCATATCCTTCGCTCTATGAAGACCATCCGATTCGCGGAATATACTTTAACCACTATTGAAGGTCTCATGCTCACGACTCGAAAAGGTCCTCAGACTCAAAAAAGTGGGGGTGAAAAAGGAGGAATTGGTTGAAGCGGCGTAGGTGTCTCTTGGTATTCACCTCTCAGACTGGTCTCACGTTATGTATATTTGCCAACCATTGAATACAACATCAAGTACCTATTCTTTTCATTTCTTCGCGGAAATTTCGTGATAAATTTCATGATGAATTTGGTGTACTACAGTTGTAACATAACGTACTAGACGACTGTTAAAAAAATGTATTCAGCCATCTCCAATCATTAATTGAATATCGCCTCTCGTTTATTGCGGTATTGCCTGGACTAGGATCAAATCCCGACCGAACGCTAGGTAAAAAATCCAATATTCGGACGATCAACAACAGTCCTGAGAGGAAACACTCTCTACAGAGCAAAATTGCTAGTATGAACAATTATCGTTAGCGTAGACACAGTTGAAACAACAAAGCAAATCCGGGAGTTTCAGGTGTTCGTGGTGCCGTCGCCGTTTTAATTTCACTCCGCTAGCGCCATCAACTCGGAGGGAAAATTAAACCGTCTGGTGATATCGTTGACAAAATAGCGCATCGAAATTCTCTTTTATAACTTTTTCTAACTCTCGGAGGTAATATTAATCTGGCATAATGTGGGGCAAGTATTTCTAGTATGTATACTGATATTGCGAAATGCTATAAAATACGATTTGCAGGGCGCAGCTGCGTGCAAGTAAATTTCTATTAGGGAGTGAATTTTCTCGCACAAACCCGTATATTCCCATCGCAAACGATCCGATTAGAAATTCGAAAGGAAATAAATGGAATAGAAATTCAAATTGAGAAAACAGTTGAGAATTCATGGAAGAAACGTGTCCGAAAAACTCCGGAATAAAGAAGTGAAGACTACATTTATTTTGATTGGAAAACTCAGTAGCTTCTTGGTTCAGTGTTCCAGTGCGAAGACCAGATCAATATCAGCTAACGAATGGGATGTGTATCTTCTGGATTCAAATGTATATTTTCATGCCTCATCATTTCTAATAACTTGATAGGTAATGATAATGGCATTTTACACCCTCAGGCTTGTCATCTAAAAATGTTGCTTCAAACCGGTAGTCTTTGGTTTGTTATCGGGCCTTAGGGACTAAGACACAACCGAGTTGGCCCGTCAAAAAGAAAGTCGGATTAAACGTAACCTTTAATCATTTGACCCGAGGTTTTTTTTTATAGTGGGCGTTATGTACTTTAAGCAGCTGGACTAGGAGCTGAACTTACTTTTGCACTGAAAATAGTATAACAGTAGCGGAAACTATAGAAAGGCTACTATTGAATTACCTGTTTTATATTCTTCTGTTCCCAGCCTTGCGGAATGGACGTCATTCTCCCAATATAGCGCCCTACTATAGCAGAGTCGTGATATCAAGGGATAGAAACTCATACCAAAAACGTCCGCGGAGAGTGAGCATCCTGCTACCAACTAGAGGTGGGTTCGTGCAAGATGAGCACCCAATAACACTAAAACACAACGTGCTTGCTTTTTCCCTCGCGAAATCCTTTCCTACCGGGTTTATCCGGCCTCAATGAAGCGGAACGATATTGTGACTTGGGGGAGGTCGTTTGAACTATTTTTCGCCGACATAACGCCACGCTACCCTCGGGCAACTATTATAGCCATCGTACCTACCCCGAGGTGTGAAGTTTGGAACTAATTTCGCCAGGAAGTATAAAATTACGTTCTTGTTACGTACCTGCCGCTTTCGTACTAACAGCTTCCCTGCTGGCTGGTCATTTCGTTATATTCTTGATCGCAGCGAATTTCAAAAGCATGATATCGGAGACTTCTATTCGACACTAATAACCAATTTCTTCTATCTTTATCAACTTTCAAACTTTTTAAAAATTTCTCTCCAATTCTGTTAACAAGCATTCGTCCATTTTGGCAATGTGAAAAAATCGCGAAGTTATTCTAGATTATTTTTCTAACAATTTACTCTCCTTGAAGAACACATCCAGAAAGTTTGATATCCAACTTGGCGTTTACGCGAACCTTGTTGCCTCGGCAGTTTTCGGTTGGGAACTAAAACTATCAGTCGTCCTTAGACAAGTTCCGAGCTCTAACAAGCTGTACTAGAGCAAACACTACCAACCTACTTCAGCGTATGCTGCAAACTTAATGAACATTTTCCTACTTGGTGCCTTCGCATCTCGTCTGGATAGTTGAGCCGTCAGCTTTCCTAGGTCTGACTTACGAGGTAAGGAAGGCAAGCGTTTTACAGGTTGAATGATGTCTTTAAAACTTGCACCGTGCGCTCACCAGACCTGGCATAGAGCTGAGGGTTTCCTACATGGTTATGAAATTTGAAATAAGGATAAAGTGGCCGAGCATTAACTTATCATTTATTTTGAGGACTAAAGGCATGCGCGCAAGTTATAGCAGCCCAATGGCCTTTTTGGCCGAGCTGACAAACGCTGAGATGCCTCCTTAAATTAGGTATGAATTTAACGAAAGTTGGGTAAATGATGAGCGTAAAGTCGGCAAATTTAATTATGCAGCCGTGTCAGTGGTGAAACGGGTAATTCCCACCTGAAGGGATGGCCACCCGAGGATGAATAACGGTAGTTGCTCCCGACGTTATATCGCGGACCCCCTTTAAACTCTTCTCTCAAACTGGAATGAAAGACAAATATTTTGACTAGGTGTGAGCAAAGAGTCGGTCGTTGAACGGCCGTTGACATTTTTCATCCTGCTCACTCGAGTGTAGGTGGATCTAGGTCACCTTGGCCTGATACAGGACCCACATGCCAGCCCTTATCATGTCGGGCCGTAATGGTGAGAAATAGTACGCCTAATTTACATTCCTAGTTAAATTCCTAAAGCATTTCCTAGTTAAATTGAAAATTTCGAGAATTTTCTAAATCGAATTGAGAATTTTCCAAATAGAATTGAGAATGTCTCCAACCGATTTGCCTTGGGAAATTTTCAATTCGACTTGGAAATACAGTATTTCAAATACTAAGTAGTATAGTGTTCAAAAGGTAAATTCAGCCGGACAGTGATTAACATGTATTTTCTTCTAGAAAAGTTGAAAAAACATCCATAAGCTAACGGCCTTCTGACGTCAGGAGGGAGTAACTCGTACAAAAAATAATAATAGCGAGTACTTGACATCCGTCAAGTTGACATGCTCGTCAGTCTTAGTCCGATATTTAGAATGCAATTAGTAGACAGACAACACTCGCAGACGAGGGACATCCGTTCATAAACTGGTCATTAAACTTAATAACCCATGCGGTTACACCAAATAACCTTGTTGATGGTCATACCCTATAGTAATTCGAGTTTGCGTGATTTGCTACCGTACAATGAAACGCCATCTTGGTCACTTCCTAGAAACGCATTCATTATCCCACGCAGGAAGGCCAAGTAAAAAAGTAAAAGGATGGAAAAAGAGAAAACAAAAGCCCTCAGTGAGCAACAGGTGCCGCCACAATTGACACATTTCTTTATTCATGGTCTCCGGCCTCGGTCATTGGCTTAACAACTGGTTATTTGAGACGAAAACAGCCCTCACCACTACAATGCCTGCCATTTAGCTGCGGAAAAGAGAAAAGCTAAGAAGTTAGAGCTAATTTCCAAGTTTGGAGGCAACTTGGCTAATGTATGGGTTCGAAATCAACTGTGGGATAGTTTTCCAAACTGTTTCAATTCAATCCATTGGAGCGAGTCGATTCATATCAACAAGTACCATCTGACTTGATCGTCAGAATGCTTTTCAGGTTACCTGAAGACCTTTTAGAGGGTCAAATTTGAAATATTCAATCATCCAAATTACTCTTTGTTAATGGGTTATCCACGAAATATTGCGAGCTCAAAGATTTTGAAAAAATTCTCCAACTGTGTGATTTCAGCTAAAAATTCCAGGTTTGTGATTTTGGTTTCAAAAATTTTCGATCGCATGTTTTCGGCTAGAATAGATACGAGATTTTTGCTATTATCCCAAACTTGAAATAAGTACCTATGTGAAAATTTGAAAATTTTATTGATTGTAAAAATTTGAAAAATTTGAACATTTGATTCAAAATTTTACATTTAATGTAAAATGTAAAATTACCATTGGTTGTAAAATTTTACATTTAATGTAAAATTTCGTATCAAATGTTCAAATCTATCAAATTTTTAAAATCAATAAAATTTTCAAATTAATTGAGGTTAAAAATGATCAAAACCATCTTTAAATTCTCAAATGAATCCAGTCCCGGAGTCGATCAATTTTTTTCCCCAAATCCTTGGTGCATTTGTTTGAATTTTTGATTTTTGAATTAATTCGAAAAAATATCGAATTTGGTTTAAAGTAATTATTATTGAATTGAATGTTTCTACATTTAATTCGAATTCATCATCAAATTAACTTTAAATTTGAACAGCAACTTTTTTTTTATAAGAAATTCAAAATTTGACGTTTGAAAGAACTTTGAAAATCAAATTATATGAAAATTCAGTTAAGTAACCTATTCCGAAGCCTGAAAATGTATCAACCTAACAATCATTCTTCACACCCTATTGCTGTGCGACCAAAGCCATTGACTAAATTGGTAAAATTTTTGCTTAAGCAATACCTACTTACCTATTGGAAATTGTATTTCGAGTTGAAATGGATTTTTCGCTCCACTCAAAAAATCCCACCCTTCATGCTCCGTCTACATTAATGAATTCCTTATTTGCTAGATTAGCCTTTAACGTCAGCGTTTGATGCACGAACAGCGCAGCCAATATACGCTGAGCCCCTGCTCACTTCTTCTTCCTCGCATTACGGGTATTTGTTCGTCTGTAACAGCTGCTCTATTGGCTAGGAAATCTCGTATCTTTGTTATGAATGACGTCATGGCGTCACATGCACTCAATTTCAAGGCCCCCTTTAAACGGACGACTCTAATCTCGGTAGGATGAAGACAATAAATTTGAAAACCTCATAGAAGGTCGTTACCGCGGGTCCTCACACCCGTGGGCCTCTACTTTTCACACCGAACATAATAGGAATTCTTCCCTCTGTTCGCCCTTAGGTCGCCGCAACTGGTAAAAATATTAATAATAACCCAGTGATGGATGGGTTGGGGCTGGATCGGCCCAGCTAAGGCACTTAGGCTGATTTCATACGAGCCTGTCCTTTCCCTCCCTTAGTATGAAAGGCTCTGCTTCATGCACAATGAAACACGGGGGTGAATGAGGGTTCACAACCGCATGCCCGCATAGGAGGCGCACCATTGTGCGATGGGGTCCCCGATCTTTTCATGGAGCTATGTTAAAATGGAATTGCATTCTGAGAGCATTTTAAAGTTTAATGAACTCCAGTTTTTATCGAACCTTCAAATTTCTTCTATTATTGCATAGCTGCTGAAGAGGCTCAATTAATTTTGAGATAATTTCACATTTTCATCTTTCGCAGCGAGAAATACCAGACAATGTTTTGAAGGAAAACACGGGAAAATTAATGGGCCAGTGAATTACCTTTTGAACGAGGTCGAATCCCTTGTTGAGAACAAAATGAGCGGAAAATAATTAAAGCCTTATTTTTTTATATTCTTTATAATATTTTATTGCCTCATTGCGAATGTAGCCCTTCAGAGGGTGACTTGCTCTGCGCATACCAAGCTCCGTATTTAACCTTTATTTTTCGGTGGGTGCACGGTATTCTTTTTCTGGATTTTTTTCCTTCACTGAAAAAAGCTCTTTTAAAGCACCGGGCCAGACAGGGCGCGGAATTTTGATAAGGCAATTCATAAGCACTAATGAGTAAGAAAACCGCTGAATTCATGACTCATTCAAGGACCGCCCGCGTTCGGAATATTTTAAAACGACGTTAGACGAAGGAATCCCAATTTTCTGGGGCCTGGGAGACTGCCTACAGTTTTTTAAGGGTCAATACATCCCGAGTTAGACGGTACTTACCTACAATATTAATTTTCCTTTCGTATTTCAGGTATTTTCCCAGTCTTGTAAACCTTAAACATTATTATGAGTGTATACTTGATTCCAACAATTCTTGCCTGTAACAGCCAAGCAGCATGATGTTGGCCAATACAGGGTGAAATCTTGAAGCCACTATTTACATAATTAAACTTGATATGCGTTGAACTTCTGTACACTCACAAATGCAATATATTCTGAACGTTTTTCATTTGAATTTAATCAATCTTTCCTTCCTTATCTCTCCCCTTCACCATCTTTTTGAGCAGGGTTGATCTAATTGAATTCCGAAGATTCTTATCAAAGGTTTTTTGAATTAAAAAGTTACGACAGCCTTCTGCTCATGGTCGAGAGACCTGATGGTAATATCACCTGGCGCGTATATTGATCGAGATTAAATTAGCACGAAGAATAGAAATTGCCTAATTTATTGAGCAAGAACGCGGATTGAATAAATTTGGTGCCCAGCTTTCGATCTTCGGCCATGATTAGGTTAGACATGCCATTCGAGTTTTATGTTCGACTCCTTATTTTAGAACAGAATAATTAAGGCCAGTTATCCACTTGACATAGGTAACCTCCCAAATGCTCTCAGATTCTTAAATGTATCTCCTATTTTAAAAATAAATTTAAATTGTTTTTTAACATAATTATTTTATTAATTTTTAATTATTAATTTTAATTTTTATTAGTAAATATTATTTTTAATTTTATATAATTTTTATAATTTATATTTGAAATTTTTAATTATATTTTATTTAATTATAATTATAATATTATAATTACATGCATAAGAATTATTATAAAAAATTATAATTAATTCTATGTTAATTATTTTTTTAACAAACTTTGTGATGATCAACCTACCGAATTTAAAGGAATTTATTGTTGGATTTGTCCAGAAATTTGAAGTAGACTAGACTCCAAAGTGGTAGTAATTATTTTGGTAAAAACAGGTTGATAAGGTGGGGGTTTGCTCTTTCAAATAATTAATCCCGACTGGAATTTAACCTTTAATTTTTCGATGGCATAATGCTGCTGCTGAAACCAGGAACCTGCTCCAAGTTCAAGTCGTCCGTTTTTATGAAACTGTAATTTGCAACGTTGCATCGCTCCCATCGTGATATTCTTTCAAATAACCTCGGCTCGTAATTCGTATTCAAATTTAAAGAAGGAATTTACTCAACCCGGGTTAGAAATGGAAACTTTATGAATAAGAATAGCCGTTGCATCATTTCATAACGTCTGCACTCATCTTTCGACGCCGTCGTCGGCCATGACGATTTTCAATCTTCCTAGTTTCTTTACAGTCCGGTAAGTGCGAGAAGCGTTTCCTGTGTTTCGAACTAAGTCGGTTCCCGAGATGAAGAAGAAGAAAGACGGCGAGAGGAGATCTAATTTGCGACTGTGTCTGATTGTCGGTAATGAAACCGCCAAGAGAGAAAAGTTTTTCCATTGTTTCCGCTTTCTATATTTGCTCAAGTTTAATTCCAAGGCGTAGAAAACCTTATTTGGCATTGAAGAAGGGTGGAGGTGGTGGAGGGGCTCTGGAAAGTGTTCACCACTTTAATCAGCGCTTCGCGAAATCTTTTTAAACTTGCTCGTGGCGTATTATTGCCGGTTGTGGGAAAACGTTTCCACTCTTAGCTCCAGATGAACAGGAGCATTAGGTCTACGTATAGAATATGCAAACTGAAGTGCAAGAGGAAATAATGGGATTTATAGGATGAGTTTATGACATTGTCTTGAAAATGTTGATTTATCTGCCAACGAATACAGCTTTTGCCAGATAGAACTGAGGGGTATCAAAATATTGTTGAATCAGATTTGGCTCAATTTTGGTATACAATCCAGGCCAGGCTTTGATTTTTCCACCGGATTTTGGCACAAAGGCAATATATCCCATCATTATCTAATATGATGAAGAAATTATTGAAAGCATAACAACGTTTCGAGTCATGACAATTTGATTATAATAATACATTAGGTATATCATGAAAATAATAAACTTCAGTGACAATAAAATTTTTGGAAAATATAAACGTTTTTCTCAAAGTGTCACTTATGGTCACAAATTGGGATATTGAGATATCGATATGGTCATAAAGGGGGCTGAAAGTATTGATATTTTGCACCAGACCTTTTCGATCTTTTCAACAACGATATGACGAGTACTATTACAACCTTTAAGTAATTAGTGTGACTAAACGTTTTGGTAGCGATGGAAAAGTTTCTTTTCAGAAGACATCCAAGTATTGGTTTGTTTCGGTTTACTATAATCCATGGCTAAAACACTCGGAATCCGATGTCGTCGCATGCTGACAACATTTAGCAGGCTTCTCCTCCAACATCTCTTTACGTGTTTTTAATCGTTCAGCGGAGAAACAGTTTCCGGCAAAATTAATTGAATACCCGGACTGATTTATTGGAAAGAGGGGAGAGATATATCTCTAGTTCTCAACCTTAAGGCGCGTTCTACGGAGGCCAAGTCGGAGGCTCAGGGACCCAAGCACGCAATCTTAACACATCGAGCGAGTAAATCACTTTCTGACTTTGTCGGCCCGTCTAATTAATTTTTTTCTCCTTTAAAAACCAGAGAACAAATTGTGCTTTTCTGGAAGTACCGATAACGGCGGCTAAAGGCGCGCGGCACGCGAAGGAACATTAACGCCAATAAGGCCAACGCCTTGGTAGCAATTAGGAAAGCAGAGGTATATCCAAACCGGCGATTCAAGTTAGTACCGGTACCTCAAAATATGAGATTTGAGCTAATACAAAAAAGTAGTCAAATAACCACCACCGTAATGATAGATACTAGTTATTCATCAGATTTATTCATATTTACTGGGATTATGTTTTTCGTACGAGAATGATTAAAGTAGTTGGTGTGGGCGGATGCAAACGTATCAAAACGTTTGACTCTTTGAAAACTTGGAGCATCGGTGTTATTGGTCTTTTTTAGGGAAATAATCTTTTCTATATTCTGCTCACAGTGAGACGCTGAACTCTGAATAGAACCTGATTCTGCGGGCGGATCGCGAATATCATTCTATCTTCAAAGCTGAAGAGAACCGATGCTGTTTTGAAAGTTGAAAATTGCTGAAACACATGTTACGGCTTAATAAAGTTTGAAGCCAGAGCCACCCACCGCCTCAATAAACCCCCGACAACCCCGCGCCCGACATCACATTTAATAACTTTGGCCTTTTCCCTCCGGTTATTACATTTTCACTTTGAGCTCAAAAAAAGCTATTGTCATATTTAGTGCTTTGTTTACCTTTTTAATTAAAAAAAACCCGCAATGTTCGTGTAGGTACAACTTGACTTTGCGACAGAAATAAAACGCAATAAAAGGAAATGGGGATTGCGGCTTGGATAATTTGTGCTGACTGCTCAATCTTCGCGGGCAAAAAAATTTAAATGGCGTTTCCTTTCATTCGCCTTTATTTCGCCCCCGGCGTTCGCTGAGCAGAAAGTAGAAACCGTAACTTCGGTTTTAATTCATTCTTCTAAATTAATAACCGAAAAAATGTACCATTCCGAACATAGATCTTTCATGACTTTCAGCGGTTAATGAAATTTCGGAAAATCATCAAGATGTGTTGAAAGAAGAATGTTTTGATGTCGTCTGGGATTTTGCCAATAATTCTTAACTTTTGCTTTTAGGTAGTGCTTTGTGAATTAAATGATCGTTCTGAAAAATTAATTTATTAAATAAATTTTTTGTGATTAACATGGCAGAATAATTATCAGAGTTATATAGACAATTTATTGCATTTCAAAGTCAAATTGAGAATTTTCCAAAGCAAATTGAGAATTATTCCAACCGATTTTGCATGGAAAAAATTCTCAATCTTATTTTTTGATATTTTATATTTTGATGCTAAATTCTTCTGTACCTCTTCAGTTCCTTATTGCGGTCGATTTCACCAGCCTCGGAATAGAGTTGATCCATACAGAGTTCCTTGTGTTATTCAGTAATTATTATAGATAGGAGAGATTGTTATTCAGTTCGTAACTATTCTCTCATACCAGCAAATAGCTTCATGAACAAAAGCCCAATTTCAGAGATGAAACGTTGAACCGCTGATGGCAACTTTGCTACAGTCTACCTATAATATAGGTAAATATAGGTAAATATTTTTTACCAACGTACCCTGATTGACTTTCTCAGTCCGTACTCTAACTTTGCTTTTGCATAGCCGCCCACTGCTTCTCTTGATCACCTTCTTGATCTGCTCTTTTGAATAATCTGACATTTATGCATTGGAATAATGACGCATCTCGTAGTCGAAAATGTTCAACCGTTTTGCATTTCAATTCCTTTTCATTTTAATATTTTGGGAGGTAAACGGTGTTTTAAGACAGGCGCTCATTGCTTTTTCAATTATGACTAATTACAAATGTAAGAGGTCTCCCCTTCAGTAAGAGGTCAGAATTAGTGAAAAGGGTCTAGGTTACGATGCGAATTTCTTCCCTCCGCCTCTTCACCCCTCTCTTCCCCGCCCTCAGCTATTCAAGACGTTTTCTATACCTTTAATTCCTTTTCCTGCCTTTTTTCAACTTTAATTAATTCTCGACTCTTCCCCCTTGAACTTATTTCCAAAAGGAAAAAAGTCCTTTTTTTTCTTCTCCTTCTCGAATTCTTTTTTCTACTTCTTTCGTCTCTTTCCCTCATCTTAACGTCTCGGTGTTTAATTCTCTTCAATTGATGCGCTTCAAGGAATTTATCGAATGTAACTACAAAGCGGCTAAAGTTCCGACTGCTCAAAAAATGTGTTTTTGAGAAAAGACACAAATTGTCTACAACTGATAACTGATAGTAGGTACAAGCAGGTTCATCGAAGTCACATGCTTGGAGAGCCTGTTCTCCCTTGCAAGGCTGCCTCGACAATTTTGCTCTTCAAATTTTTTTGTGTGCACAAGAAGAAGTAGTTAGGTACATTTTTTCGTTTCGTAATTTTTTAGCAACTTTATCTTCTTTATCATCTTAAGGGATATTTTTATCTTCGGGATTGCTTGAATCAATTCGGGAAGTTGAATGTTCCTAGATAAGTTTAAATAAGTAGTTATATCCTCTCAAAAGTGAAAACAACGATCATTTCTTAATAAAATTGGTATTCAAAAAACTTTCTTAAAATTTTTGGAATCGATGGTAATAAAGCAAGGGGATTTGCCGCTGGTCGTTCTTTTACTTTCTTCATTCATCTCACATCTGAGACACCCAGTCAAGATCTGAGGACAAAATGAGGTCCACAACATTTTGGAAATCGAGGCTGGCTACCTGCGAGTTCTCCTCTAGCTCAATCCTACGCATCAGCCTGTAATAGCACCAAAGCAGTTATTGGTAGATACCAGTGAAAATCATTTGAGATGTACTCTGAGATTTCCTCCATGAAAGCATCGGACGATCCGGTGAGCGTTCATTATATTTTTTGCCGATTTAATTAAACGATTCCTTTTAGACACGTGGAAGGAGTTGGAGTAAATCGACTCCCCTTTCAGCCCGCGGATGAGAGTAATGAAGATGAAAAGAGCGGTCTTAGTCGAAAGCTTGGAGACCCGGGTTGAGGTCTGGGCCTTAATGACATCGGCAGGCTCAAACCTGTGTGCCCTTCTACTTTTCCACGCACTTCTGCCACAGCTACGTCATAGGGTGACCTTAGTCCACTTCTTGCCAACCCCAGTCTGGTCACTTAATCCGATTAGTTGTTTTTCAGGTATGGACTACCGCGCCAACCCTTGCGAGAGTGAAGCTCGCCCTGACGCCCTTACAGCAATCATCCATTCCCCGGTCCTTCTTTTAAAACTGGAAAAAATAATCTAATGAAACAAAGGGTACCATGGTATTACGAAAGGTTCTTTTTTCCATTTTACAGAGGAAATTAAGCCCCTTCTGTTTGACTGAGATGATCTTTGCAAATGTTCGAACTCATCAAGCTGAAAATTGACGTTTGAACCGACTTCAAAAAGATGGAGGTCACCCAAATTGACTTGCCGTAAGGGGGTTTCCACCAATCGATTTCATAATCTCATTTGTCCAAAAAATGGATCAAATATTAGGGCCCGGCTGTCATGCATTAGAATAAAATTCTCATGCCTGAAATGATGAATGAACAGAATCAAGGGGGAGGAAAATTATCCCGCTGATATGATACGTTCCCACATATTATGCGCATTACCAAACGCATTATGTTGTTACAGTCGACGGGTTAGGGTCACACAGGTAAAACGTGTATTTCGAAAAGCTAATAATGGCCACACTTTGTCCGCATAAGCCTGTCTCCAAGCCCTGATGAAGGGAATATAGGGTTCCGAAAGCTTGGCAAAAGAAATGGTTTATCTCTAACCCTGGTACTATCCCTAACCCTGATTCGTTGGCTCCAGCAACATGTACCATACGGTTTGATCTTTCATCTTTAAAACGCATTATAGTATGGCTTAGATGTCAGATGAATTTGGTCCAAAATTTGGACTCCAAATCCTATTTCGCCTTGTAGTTCGTCCGCCTTTGATCACTATTTCATTCGAATCGCTTGGAATATTTTAGCGCGCATTATCCATTAGGGAAAAGCCAAATGAAAAAGTTGTTTCGACCTTCAGTACCGCTTTCCAGTTTGAAAATACTGCTCTTTGAGAGAAATTCTTCTAAGCGGAAAAAACTGACATTTTCAAATTTACATGAGAGAGAAGTTTTCCAGCCTTTTCTCACAGTTCGTGTTCACTGCATTCCGGCATTCTTTCCTGTTTCGTGAAATGGCGTAATATTGCTATAAAATGAGATCTCCTAGGTTGAAGACAACAGGATTGAAATGCGCTTGTATCTTGAATATTCCCATGCTAGGTAAATCAAACTGAATGTAATTGCGAACCAGTTTTCATGTTTTCCAACTATTTTATTGAATGATGACTAAGGTAAGGATTTATACTTGTTTACATGATTTTCAGGATGGAAGATCGTTGAACTGCACAAAATTTGTAAAAAGAAACTCGACGAGCCTCCATTTTCAATTTGAATAGTGGCAATACAGTACCAAATACTCTCAGGAGCGGGCTCACAATGTTCGTGGTCGTTTTTGAACCCCATGTCCATTCGTTTCTAATACCTCAGACGTCTACCGTCCACATACGTTATATTATATACCGTCCTGAGTTTTTCCTCCCCCCATCTCGGCCCCGGATGAGTTGTGTGACTGGAGGCGAGGAACGCAACGGTTGGCAAGGGCGTTAAGGGTGAGTTTTTATGGCCCCCAGGATCAGAGGGCAGTTAGGGCCAGCTGGACGTCTACTTATAGGAAGGAGGCTATATCTCAAAAAATATCCCCTCCAACCGAGTGAGCTGCACCTTTTCTTAAACCTGAACGCCATCTCCCTTCTTCTGGAGTAAGATTTCTCTGGATCCGAAAAGCTTTTTCGGCAGCATGTTGTGGCATTACGTCGGATGATA
This sequence comes from Nesidiocoris tenuis, assembly GCA_036186465.1. Taxonomy (NCBI): domain Eukaryota; kingdom Metazoa; phylum Arthropoda; class Insecta; order Hemiptera; family Miridae; genus Nesidiocoris; species Nesidiocoris tenuis. Next base: position 9,883,231 of record AP028912.1, on the reverse strand, counting down.
AAAAGTAACCAGAGGGCGAAATTCTGAGCATCGTATTTTCCAGCGAGCGGGTCGATGGGCTTACGAGTAAATTGTTATGCGAAGCATTTAGCTATCAACTGAAACCACAGAGTTTCCAGACGTAATAAGCTTTGTTATTGAGTAGAGTTACCTACTAGACATCCTGGTGGGGTCGAATTGTTATAAATCTGTGTTTCTTCAATGCATGCTCATGTGTGTCAAGACTCTTGACTCAAGAGCACACTGGATGAAATTTCAACACATTTCCATCGATTTTATGTATTCTTCGAAACAACAACATAGATACATAGGGGTGATTCTCAAAAAAAAGCAACTTTCATGTTAATCGACCATAACTCGGGAACCAATCATCGGAGACTCGTGATTTTTTTTCTATCTGTTCACTAGGCGGCCGCTGACGTAATCCAACCCAAAAAATAAGGGAGGGGGATATTGGAAGTTATTTATTGCTAATCAAACGTTCAAATGTTCAGTTCCGTGCCCTGTAGCAGTATACGTTTTCAAGATTCGAAAGGTCGGTTCGGAGGTTCGAAGGTTTCAGGATTTCGAATTGATTGAAATCAGCACATTTCCTTGAAAAAAAATCCTTGAATCGATTCAGAATTAGTTCTTCTTTATGTTTTGCAAGCTTATATCAACATTTCTTTCGAATTTAGTCGGCCACGGTACCTCAAACTTGTGTACATGATTTTGAGTTCAGTTCCATGGCTTCATCAAAAAAGTGTCCATTCGCATCGAGTATGAGGTACAAAAGCCGGGAAACTGCATCAGTAGTTGGCAAAACTGTTCGCCTCTATGGCCCTACAGCTGCAGGGCGCTTACACCTCTCATTGCTCCGCCAGCGCTCCTGAGGTGAACATGAACGCGTGGGTGTTTTTTCTCCATTCCTTTCCATGCCCCTATAGAATCAATTCTAATTCGACGCTCATGCTAATTTTTTTGCTTTCAACGCATTCTACTCGTCTGTTACCATTAGGAAACATTCAATTTAGCACCTTAAATTATTTTTACAGTAGTATACAATGGATTGAAGAACGATTTTTCAGTTCCATGTCCCAATCAAGTTCCTTCCCATGGCCCTATTGATAATGTGATGTGGCCGTGGGACCGACGGTAAGGACATGGGAGTGAAAAATCAGCAGTATCATTGCAGTTTTTTAGATTTTGATGGTTTTAAGTTGAATTGAAAATAGCGTACTTGATTGTTCAGTGATGTGAGAACCCCTTTATTATTTCAAGTTGTTTTATTCAGGAACTACGTCGATGGCTCCACCAAAATTGTTCACTCCAGCAGAAATAAAGGAGCGTAGAAGGCTCCGGAAAAAAGCCCGGAGGGAAAAAAATCAGAAACGACCCAGTCCTACCATCTTATTGTGCATCAATGTGCCAGTGGTTTTTTTATTAAAATTAAGTTATTTTATTCCTATGATGAGTTTGATCTCAACCGAGTGTTTAAATGTGATCTACTAACGAATAACAATGTTAGAAAAAAGTTTGAAATTTTTCTGAGCAACAAAATTTTAAAAATTGACTCGACCCAAAAAGTTGCTTTTTTTTGAGAATCACCCATAGGTACAACATAGATTAAACTTAAAAAACAAAAATCAAAAACAGTTGCTCCTCTTCTCAATATCTTCAGATAAACCCCACTACCCCCACCCACCAACATCTGCCAAACCCAGTTAGCCCGCTCATCAACATTATTGATAACAGACTGCCTAAGGGGTAATAGCTGACATAGATTCGTCAAAATCTAGGTAATACCTGTTTCATGCCATATTGAAGCGTCATTGAGGGGCTGCAGCGTTGCACCATACGGAGGCTGGTATTGGCCATAACGCGCCTTCTGCTGTCGAGTGATGGATGTCCCGCCGCTAAATGAACCATGACCTATTCCATGTTGGATCGATTGTTTGGCTTCCACCGGCTGATCCAGATCTCTGGACTGATCGCTCTGCTGAATGGTTCATTCGTCATTCGGACGTGCACCTCGTATTGTGCCTCCACGTGGCCCATTTCGTAACCTGTCGAACGGGTCGTTGGCTCATGGCTGATAGCACTGAGAATGTTCGATGCTGAACTGGAAGCTGGAAATCCGCTAATACACCCGACATAAGTCTCGAACTGGCTCGTTTAGCATTCCTTCCCCCGGAGTTGCCCATTTTGGCACGAAAACGCAGTTCGTTTTTCCGAGTCACGCATGAAATAAAATCGCGGCAAAAGCGTTGTCTCTTGCCTGAGCGTTTTCCCTTTCTTTAGCACGTTGTAAATATTGAGAAAGACAAATATATTTCACACTGTAGCAAGTGCGATTGTGCGGACAATGTTATCGGTTCCAAGATTTGCATTTTTGGGAACGCTCCAACTCGAACGTATTGAAGTGCCGACTCTTCGTTTTAGAGGGCTCGCCGACTGAAAAAGGAGAGAAACAAAAATGGCGATAGGAGCACTCTCGAGGCATCAAATTCGATATCTCTTCGGGCTTTCGCGCCAGAGGGACGTATAGGCACGGTCCCTGAATCGACATTTCGGAAGTGTTTATTGCGCGGAAGTCGTTTTGAAAAACCCCTTCCGCTGTCAAAATGCTACGGTTGTTTACTTTCAGTCGCAGGATACGAAGACCTAACCCCCCATTCACTTCAATGACCCCACCCTGGTCCCAGGGTATCCCGATCCTTGGGCTCTTTTCTGCTTCGCACAAACGACCTCCTCTTCTTCCTGACGAACGGATTCTTGGATAAAAGCGACCCCGCAGGCATAGGATCAGTCGGACGTAAAATTCAATAGAAAATCCTCCAATATCCGGAGAGATTGCGTTCTAGATGGCCAGTCCGGAGATTAGACAGAAATGTGGAGGTTGTTGATTTTCCATTAGCAACTTTTTTTATGAAGATTCACTGGCAGAATATTTTGAAAAGGATGTATCTTGATTAGTAAATTGTTTCCATACAATTTAGAGAAATTGAAGTTCTGGGACGTAATACGTGGGACGGGTGATCCACTAACGTACATCAGAACGTAAATCAAGCGTAACGGGCACGTTTCCACTTTAATTATTACCTGCGTGTTTGTATACATTAACCTCACTGTTCAGGCTACGTTCTGGTGAATGTTTGGAGGTTACTTTCGGGGTACGATGGAAGAAATTTTAGATTCTCCTTTTTTGCGTTCCAAAACTTTCAGTTATTTTCTAACTACTTTTGTCCTAACCCATGTCTTACCTCGAAATGAGCTGAGGATTGTGTTGGCAGATCATGGCACGAAATATCTACATCATGTTAATGTCAGTTAAAGATAACATTGTTGAGTATGCAATCTATCTCGACTGCTATGGAGCCGAACACGCTCTTGGCGTGGTTAAATGACTTGTTTGACTACATCCTATACTCGATATGTACCTTTTCAAAAGGGAACACATATAGAAGAATGTTTCCTACCGGTTTCGAGAATGTTCTCATGAAAAGAGTGCGGAGGAGGTGGATAAAAGTATTCGGACGGATTGTAGCGGGGCTTGTAGTGTAGGGAGAGGCCTCAGGAGGGATTAAAGCTAATGTTTGCGAAGCCTGCTCACGTTCGGACCAACTCAGCATGAATTTAGATACACCTTGTTCCCACTTCACTTTCAGTTCGCTCGCATGCTGTATTTTCTCCACCTGTAAAGGCAGTTAGGGGCCGAATCTCTGTACTGTACAGCCCGACTGTGCACGGTGCGAATGTACACGGCCATCCTCGTGTAATCTACAGCCCGCTCCTCCCCTCTCCCGCACATTATTCGTAGTCTGCAGCGGACGGCCCTTTGGGATATTCTAGGTTTTCCGACAACGAACGCTGAAGGGTTGGAATTTCTTGTTACCCACGTTAAACTCTCCATCAACTGATCCGCTGTTTATTTTGCTCGATAACACTCGAAACTTAACCCTCCGAATGTGAATATCGTCCCTCGAGGTATCCACCCTTCTCGCATGGATAATCTCGGATTGAATTTCTTTGATGGATGGGAGCGGGTTTCGAAAGAATACAAAATCAAACGTATGGTTAAGTGTTCGTTACAAAATTCCCTAAAGCTAGGAATAACATATAACATACCCTGATCAATATGCCAACTTGCTCATTCTCCCTCGCCGAAAATAAATACGCCCCATATACAAATAAATGTGTCTGAAGCGAGAAGCGCTGCAGCTCTAACGGAAGACCTCGTCGCAAAACTGTAAATCTCGCGTCGAATTCAACCGAAATAGAGGGAAGCTGGATACAGGATCCGCATGTATTCAAATACTAATTTATCGAACGTTTTCCACAAAATAGGTCGACCCAAGGGGCGAGTTAGATTTCCCGAGCACAACCGACGCGCACCTCTCAACCCTCGCAGTTTCTAAACCGAACCCTCAAACGGCGCAGTAAATGAGCTCTTATTTACATTTGGGGAGCCCAATGTTAATGAATGGTCGTGGAAAAGGGACGATTTCGTTTGTTTTGTTAAACCGAGGGGCCATCAGTAATCTTATTGAGTTTTTTTTTTATTTGCTGTCAATTTAATCGCTTTTAATAAGATTTCGAAAATTATTTCACTGTATTTTGGCGAAGTCTGCCATTATTCTAGGGCACCTCTATTTTTCATAAGTGAATAAGTGAAGTATGGTAATATTGGTTGCGTTATAGCCAAAAATTTAATACCTACAAATGTTCGGAAAAATAAAAAAATTTGAAGTTTGAATTTTTTGGCTGACAAATTTGTTTTTCACACTTTTTTCACTTTTCATTGGTCTCAGAATAGACAAAACCAGACTGTCCATCATGTGACTTTTTTAACGCTATTTACATCACTAAATTCACCGACCACTTTCGAAAAATGTGTACTCTCAGTTCCAGCCCGACAGCCGAAATTATTCCATCTACTTCCATTTTCTCACCCGCTGAACGCATTCAATCCCGCCAATCGGCATCCCCCTCTTCAACTTAACACCCCATTTATTTGGACATGCCTTCGAAAAAGGGCATCGGAAGCCTCTCCTGTAATGTAACCACTTTTCTCGATCCCGGCCCGAACTCAATTCTCCCGTCCTTGGATAGTGATGGTGAAACCATTCTCTATCCAGACCCCAGGCCCGACGGGTTGCGGCTGCGGCCGCTTCCCCCGTTCCGTCTTGACGGGTCGGTTGGAGAATTTTATTAACCTATAATGTTCTCGGGTGGAAGACCTTCTGCCGCAGCCCAGTAGGCCCCTTTTCGTTAGCCGTTTCGTTCCGAGGCCTCACGTGATTCCCGAAAATGCCAACCGACGGACTTTAGGAGGGTGTATCCTCCTTGTGTTCCAAGATTGGAGAAATTTCGTTGTGGCTAACGGCTTCACGAACGCATTTAATCCCGAGATTATGCGGGGTGAATGAAAATATCGTGAAAACATGGGAGGTTACAGTCAAAACCTTCACAAGCAGCCATAATTTTGATCCGATTTCAAAATTTCTCTGTCTTAAATATCGGGGAAATCGCCCATGTGGCCATTCTCAGTACCTTCTTTTTTATAGGATTAATATTAATGGCGCTGCAGCCAAAAAAGTACCTTGGTACTGCCGAGCAGACGTTTTCGAAAATTGTTTTTAGAATATCATACACTCAATGAATACTCGCGGTTTGCTGTTTGCTCGCTGAAAACGGTGGAACTGAGGAACAAAGAAAACTACCTGGTGATGGTCTCATTCAACTCAGCATCAAAAAAATCTACCAAATGCCACCTGCCAAGTTTTTCTAACTTCGTGGAAAAAACACAATGTTTCCAATTGTTCTACTATTTTTTTTAGAAACCATTAAATTGAAATATCGGTTTGCTAAAAGATTGGGGCTGCCCCGGATCTAAGCCAAATTCTTCTACAAATTGAGACAAATGGGATTTTTTTAGCGCAGATTTGTATTCTACGCCTTTAAAAACCTGAACAATTGTACCGAAAGAAAGAAAGGTAGCCTTTTCCTTCCTTCGGCCGAAAAATGATTATTTTGCCAAAATTTTAATCGCCCAGTACAAGTTCCGATCCCGGGACCCCCTGATCCGAAAGCGGATGTCCAAGCCACTGGACTACGGGGCGACCGTCTGTCGAATTATTAATTTACCGAGGGTTTCAATTGGAGGCTCAGTGTTGGGTTTTCTGCCGACTCAACTTTCCATGTTGTCACACAATGGAATTTTCAGGGTGTTTTCAGACTGTTGAATTGATTCTCACGACTATGGTTTATTACTGAATGATAAACCGAAACGATAAAAGTAAAACGAGCAGCAGTGCAGCTGTTTTGAGATACCAGGTATCAAATGATTTCTTTTCATAAGTTTTGATAATTTCCCATCTGCTGCATTAGCTCCTAATGGAGCGAACATAGGAGTCATCACTTGCTCATCGGTGCATCCGCCATTCCTCACACTTGGGACTTCCTCTTAGACCTGATGGATATTTAATCAGTCTTTCTCGAGAGCAATCACTCCCGTACAGTAGCGACGTCTTCTTGCTTCTCGACAAGCCATAATTCGCGCATTATAATCAGCTGTGATGTGGCACACGATGAGCTGCCGAGCGATGAGGATCTCTCGGCGCTTTTGAATATTCATCGTCTCCTCGCCTTGAACATTCAGCTGTTCAGGCTTCACTAAATTTGAAAGATGAATTGGACGATTATAATGTGCTGTATCTGAATAAAATTGAACTATTGGACAAATATTGCAAAATGCCCGTGATTTATACTGATTTTTTACTTCCATATTCACAGAGTCGAAAACTGGTTCGGAGCTTCAGAAAGAACTTTCACTTATACACTCTTGCTCAGAACCACTTCCTGAACAGTGTCTGTGTATCCGCGTGTCCGTCTGTCCGTGTGCCCATCTGAAGTCATTTACTAAAAAATGGCCATAGGTCCCTCAATTCTCATCCTTTTTTCAAATTTCTTGAGCTGGAATGTTTGTTTTGGCGAGACCTAACACCCTGTTTAATCGGAATTTGAATCACTTACAGTACTTTCGATATAATTGCATTTTTAGTGTTTTCTATACATAGCCAACTCAGCCAGCAGGACCCGTCTGTGATGCGGGTCATTGCCTATTCACCTTGCCAAATTGTTCTTTATTCAGGATGGTAAGAACTCCAAACAAACTGTTAATGCAATAAATATCAAAACATTTGCTTAGTTAGTCTGAAAAAATTTGAAAATCTTCAATCTAGAAAAACCTTGGCAATTTCAAAGAATTTTGAAATTTAAAAAATACAAATTTTAAAATAATAAGTTATTTTCAAAAATTTTTGAACAAAAAATGTTGACAAAACAAAAAAAATTTTGAAAAAATTGAATAAAAAAAAGTCATTATCAAGACGCCGGGCAAAGAATATGTAGTATAGCTACCTATCTAATTCGATATTCTGTAATCCTTTGCATGGCATTTTTATTCAAATGTTGAGAAGGCAGTAGGCTCCCATTTAAAGATTTATACCGATATATCGAGATGTACTGAAAGCGTATACTTATTTAGTTTTGCAAAAGGAAATTAATGTGTGGGCAATTAATTCTGAATAATATTTTGTCGGATTGACGACCTACTGCCTGTTATTGTTCGCCTGTGGCAACCGATTTCTATCTGTAATAACTAATCACCGTTCGCCCGAGCGGATTTCCTAGGATTAGAAACTGCGTTTACTCTGCACGTTAAGGGCAGTTTACAGTACGCTTGGGCTAGCGCAGCTGCGAAATTGCATGATATATGCATCGATATCTAGCAGTTATTTTACCGTATATTTTGTTCGTGGTCATGAGGTCGTAAGTAAACAAGAGTATGTAATTTACCCTGTTAAACTCTCAAAGAAGACGTTCATGAAATGATATTTCTAACTCCACATAACTATTCTTACTTATAATATAATTCTTTTTGCCAGGGACTATTGTTACTTTGCGATTAACTACGTTACTTTCTGTGTCTAAGTCAGTGGCGAGGCCTCAGAGGGCGACCTGGGCAAGCAGTAAATTGCCAATCGTTACTCAAGAACTAGCATACCACGACTCATGCATGCATAGACATGTCTATGGTTCTTAAGTCACGAATTTCCTTGGTGCTGCTTGCCCTGTTTCTACCTGAGAATTCGCTACTGGTCTAAGTGTGTCTACGTATCTTCCTGAGTCGTTACTTAGTGCTATTCGTCTCCTCACAGACACATCGCTGATGTGACATCACATTGTGGGCGATCCGTTTGAAAAAACATAGCTCGCTCGCCAATAATCTGGTTTTCACTTCCCATTCCGACCACTTGAACCTCAAAAGGATTCGAGCTGAGCACACATCCCTCAAAAGCTTTCAGAAGCCGGCCCTCCTCTCCGGGCCGTTTTAAAGGCTTTCCGTCAAAAAGACGCCATCCACACTCTATTTCGCACTCCTCCGGCAAAGGCCTCAGATAGCGAGAGAGTGGTTCCCATTTGACTCTGCCACTTCCGTTTCCACGGTTGATCCCGACCCTTAAGAAAACCGTATTAGGAGGCCCGCCATCTCAACCGCTGTTGAAAAGTGGAGGCCGGGAAAAATAAATCGCGGAAAACCTTCATCCGACAGGGCGCGGTCGTAGGAGAAGTGGCGAAAACGCACGGACCGCCATCAGTCCGAGGTTTTTTGCCGGTTGAACGCACCCGAATGGAATTCGAGTCGGTCGTAGAGGTTCACTTCTAGTGCTCGCTTATATTGAACATTGGGTTTGTTCCAGGAGCGTAAAGTCGGCCATACACTCCGGAAGAAAAAATTTCTAGAATTAATTTCTAGGCTACATTTAGGATGTGCACTTTCTACATTCTTTTAGCCATACGGGAATCTAGACGTTTCAAATTGTGACTGGTCGAGATAAACCAATGATAATTCTAAGTTTCATTCCTAAAGTTCCGAAGAATTTTCCCTCAATCCTGCTTATCGCCTCTGTTCATTAGAATCTGAATTCTTCGTGCGAAAAACCGGGCCGCCAACTTTCCTTCGATTTCACTTCCATCTAAAGGAATATCAGCGGCGTACATCTATGAAGATTCAGATTAATCTGAATCCTTCCCCTAATTTTCCGCGACCAATCTTGAATTTTTTATGCGCCGGCATTCGGAAGACGACTTCAAAGGCTTTTTTCTCCCTTGGCAATTTTTATCTGAGCGCGCGTCTCTCTTCTCAACGAGTTCCCAGGGAATGAGAAAAGGAATCCCCGAAAAAGTTATCGCCAAGACGAAGAAGAAAACGCGAGTGCCTTTCCCGGGAAAATAAAAAAGTTGTGTAATCATAAAGTTTGAAGAATAACTTCCCCCTATCCTCCTTCCCCGGGTCCGGACTTGATCAAGACTTTTAATATTCAGATATTGCTTTATCTGGCGGTCGCATTATCTGCTGAAGAGTTAGGAAGGTCGGCAAAGTAGGAAAACCTTTGCTGGGTGGCACCTGTCACGCGAATAAACCCGACAAAGCCGCAAATTAAGCGACCCGTTTTGGGAGAGAAGCTTTTGAGGTGGGAGGAAGCGGTTTCGACAAACGGGAGGAAATTACGAAATGGCGTTATCAGTTGGAAAAGAAGAAAATTTGCCCCTCGGGACTACGCGGAATGGCCTCGATCTGATGAGGGGGATAAAAAATGTCCTTGTTCCAATAAATGAAAGAACTTTCGTGGAAATTAATGGATTAGGTGGATCTTCCATTGAGAATTTTCACATTGAAAGTGATGGGTTTACTGTCGATTGTCCATTCGGTGGTTATCGAATCATCGATCCTATGATGAATAGTGTTTTGACGAATTGATGAAAAATTTCGCAATACAAAGTAATTCATGATGGTTGGCCGTCAAGGAATTTATTTTACAACCAATTTCAACTCGCTTCCAAACACTATTCTCCACTGTACTGTTCAGTTCCAGTTCCAGTTCAAATTCCAGTTCCAGTTCCTGTCTCAGTCCCGGTCCCGGTCCCAGTCAAATTCAAACTCAATCTGAAACCCAAACTCAAGTTAAAAGTCGAATTCTAACTGAACGTGAAACTCAAACTGAAACTGGAACTGGAAATCAAACTCAACTGAAACTGAAGCTCAAAGTCAAACTCAATTGGAAACTGAGACCCAAACTGGAGTTCCAATTCAAACCCAAAATGAACGTGAAACTCAAAGTCAAACTGAAACTGAAACTGAAAATCAAAGTCAAACACAATCTGAAACTCAAACCCGGAGTCCAACTGAAACTGAAACCCAAGTTCAAACTCAAACTCAAACTGAAACTGAAAATCAAAGTCAAACACTATTTGAAACTCAAACCCAGAATCAATCTGAAACTCAAACCCAAACCCAAGTTCGAAGTCAAACTCAAACTGAACGTGGAACTCTAACTGAAACTGAAAATCAAAGTCAAACTGAACTGAAACTCAAGTTTGAGCTTCACTTTCAGTTTCAGTTCGAACGTCAGTTCGAGTTCGAGTCAGAACATCAGTTTGAGTTTGACTCTGAACTGAAACTGAAACCCAAAATCAAGTTCAAAGTCACACTCAAACTGACAATCAACGTCAAACACAATCTGAAGCTCAAACTCAATGTCAAGCTTAAACTCAAACTCCAACCCAAACTCTCAAATGATGAATCTCAAAGTAAAACTGAACTGAAACTCAAGTTCAAATTGGAGTTTGGTTTTCAGTTTCACTTTCAGCTCAGTTCGAATGTCAGTTTGACTCCGAGCCAGAACATTAGTTGGAGCTTCAGTATGAGTTTCAGTTTCTGTTCGAGTTTCAGTTTGATTTTGAGTTTCACGTTCACTTCGAGTTTGACTCTGAACTTGATATGGGTTTCAGTTTGAGTTGGAGTTTGACTTTGACTTTGAGTTCCTGTTTGAGTTTGACTTTGAACATCAGTTTGGGTTTCAGTTTCAGATTGAGTTTGACTTTGAGTTTAAGATTGAGTTTGACTTTGAGTTTCAGTTTGAGTTTGAGTTTCTCGTTCACTTCGAGTTTGACTTTGAACATGAGTGTGGGTTTCAGTATGAGTGGGAGGTCGACTAAGTATGACTTTAAGTTTCAGTTTCAGTTTGAGGTTGACTTCGACTTTGAGTTTCTGTTTGAGTTTGACTTTGACTTTGAGTTTCAGTTTCAGTTTGAGGTTGACTTTGACTTTGCGTTTCTGTTTGAGTTTGACTTTGAAATTTCAGTTTCAATTTGATTTTCAGTATCAGTTTTAGTTTCAGCTTGTGGTTTCAGTTTGAGGTTTCGGTTTCTCGGTTTCAGTTTGAGTTGAGTTCTGGGATCAGTTTGACTTTGAGTGTTGGTTTCCGTTTGAACCCATGCATTTGTCCTGTATCGAACTTTTTTCGTTGAGGTGGGGGACTGCAAAAACATTCGTAGGGTAGCCCATTGGGTTTTCATGCGTCGAAAAAAAACTGAGTTGTGCAATACAGTCCGGAACGATCACCATGGGTCAATCAGCGTTCAGCGCTGCGAGCACAGAAGCCATCATTCAGCTATTCATTCTCCCCGGGTTCCATCTTGATCCTCCTTGTTGTTCCTCTTCATTCATTCAGCCTCGTCTGTTCCGCCATCGGGGCCTCTTGCGACTAACGAGATAGGGGTAACTCCATGCCAGCAAAATAGAATTCCTACGTTAAATGTTGGACGGCGTGAATAGGCCGTTTCTTACTGGAACCGAGTCGTCGGAGTTTGCCAAGCTCGACGCTTTTAATGACGTCCTCGGCCTAAGCGACGAGCTGCTGTTATTGTCCCGACTCTATTGACTCGGCGGATGGCGGAAATGCATTCATTCTTATCGCCCCGGGTGAACTGCTCGATGGAACTCCGACGAAAGAGGTGCCGGAAGGGAGCATCCGCAGGCTCGCGGAATGAGGACCCATGCGGAAACTATGCCACCCTCTGTTTTGAGGGTGGGTTGCATTTTTCGCGGTACGGCCCACATTGTTCATATTGCGGTTTTGAGGGGCGGCATTTTTGTTCCAATGTCATCATTGTTAATTTTCTCCAAAAAGCCCGCCTTCACCTAGATGATATTTTGGTTGGTACTTGATGCCACTTTTTCTAAAATAATAGACCGTTTATTTATTTTCGAATTTAGATTGTTGCTATCGCGAAGGATTTTCTTGCTTTCTTCTTTCATTCAAGCAGTGGGAGAATGGCTCCGTCTTCAACTCCCAAACTCGTTGTATAGCACTACTAGAAAGTAAGAAATACTATTATGAATCAATTTTTTTACCAATAAAGTAAAACCGAATTTCTAATTTCGGGATAGACATCCACTCAAATAGGTGACTGCGCTGAATTTTGTGAAACGCTGGGTAAATGATTCAGTTTTCAACCTCGACTAAATTTTCAGTTGCCAACCTTCACCGAATCTTCAGTTCCAACCTCGATCAAAGCTCAGGAATAAAATGAATATTGAGGTAAAACGGTCAAATTGATTCCAAGTGTTTTACTGTTAATTTCGCTACGCCGCAGAATAATTTGCTACAAGATGGTCTCTACTCTTATATTTTCTCGCTCCCTTTGGCGGAAAGGAAATCTTCTCGTTGCCTTAGGTTAATGGAGGGATTTTCTCCTTCTTGTTCTTTTCTGAGGTCAAGGAGTGAAAGAGAAAAACTCCTCGGAGATATCGCGAGGACGTCTGCGTCGCGAGCGAGTGGGAATATAGGGGATCTACAAGGGCGAGGAGCGAGAGGGAGAATGGGGCGAAAATCGGGAGGAAAATGAAAGCGAGGGAAGATGAAGAGCAAAGTAGCTGATATTCAGCTCGGCAGAATGATCCGTTTTGTCACTCGCAACATTTTCCCCCTCTACGACTTCAATTGTAGTAGAAACCGGTGGAAAAAAACGCGAGCAACGAATGGAGCGGGGAGCTCAAGACGAAAGTGCATGCATCACTGGTTTTGCTCGAGAATCGCGTACAAATCACACGTAAGATGTTTGCAAGTCTTGTTTTAACCACTGAGAAGTTTCGCCCAAGAATCAATTCTTGGCTGCACTTATCTTTTCTGCTTAGGAGCAGAAGTATAGTACTCGGTTCTAAAGTCTAAATTTAGTTGCTATTGTCATACCTTAACGTCTGATTTTTCTTGTCGAAGATTGTTATTCATTGTTCGATTGAGTCAAGGAATTAGGATTTTTGTGTGAGCAGAAATTCGGCCTGAAACTCGTCTCATTCTTGATTGCTCTTGTTCCAGTTCATGTTCCGATTCCTGTTCCTGTCCCAGTTCCTGTTCCTGTTCTTCCTGGTGTTCTTGGTCTTGCTGCTGTTCTTACACTTGCTCTGTTCCAGTTCCTATTCTTGCTCTTCCCGCTGCTCTATTGATTATTCAGGTTCTTGCTCTTGCTCCTGCTCTTCTTCTTGCTTTTATAAAGCCACATTGGTAATTTCAATTTTAAATTTTATTTAGATAGATTATAATGCCACATTGGCGATTTTGCGATACATTCGCGCGGGACGGATGTTGCAGCTTCGTACATATAACACATTTCTTTAACGGAGAGCTCCATTGAACAAAGAGGGAAACATCTCGTCATCGTATTCGTTTTTCCTTGGTTGTAGATACGTTTTCCATTTTCTTCTCAACTATGAGACCTGCATTTTCTTTTTCGTCGCGTTGCGAAACACTCGCAGTGGAAACATGGAAGGGAATCATCCGTCAGAAAGTAAGTCGTCCATGGATGGAAACCTTCAAAGGAATCTTCTCCACGCCGTAGCTCCCTTTGGCAGACTATGTGCGGCGCTGCTTTTAAATTTCTCTCAAACATCTTCGAGGCATTCGAGGGAATGTATGAAGCGGCAAGTACACTCCTTTCAACCTCACTCAATGTGATGGAAATGGTTTCGCGCAATACCCATTTAATTATTATGGCTTGGAAAAATTGTCTGCAATTTGGTAAATTTTATCACTCAGAGAAATCTTCTGCGCTTTTCTGAATGAAAAACCCAATGAACTTCCAGTTTGGTTTTTATTCTACGAATATAGTCAATAAAATTTGTTGGCCAATAATTTCGACTTTCTAAGGTATTTTTTCAATTATGAGGTAATTTCACGACATTTGCTCATCCCTTGAAAACTTTTACCCTGTACAAAACTGATTATAACACGATTGCGTTTTGGTAAAGTATGTGCAAGAGTTTAGTTGAGGTGTACCGTTTATGTACCGTTTATCTAAAAACGTCATGAAACTCATTCAAAATGTGAGGTTACGTGTGTTCTCAAGGGGGTTGATTTTTGTTAAGAAGAGCCGTTGAATGATCGAAATAAGAAGCCGAAAATGACCACAAAGTTCGCAGAGCACAAAAATAGTACATTTATTGAAAGTTTCAAAAAAACTCTCCCCAACTCGGGGCCCCCACAATCCCATGGATCCGATCGATTGATGACGTATGCCGTTCCATACGACCCGACTACCATTAAACGGCGTTCCAACATGCCAAAATTCCGGTTAGCTACACGCCAGATTGTGCTGTAGGGCTGCCGGCGGTCTGAGGCCTCACAGCCGGAAGGAAGTAGCGCCCTTACGAAAGGGGGCACCAAGTCGCCGCACAAAAGCGGCGGATTTCCGAGAAGGGGGAAAACGTTGATTAATTATTGTTAAATCGTGCGCTTGTAGCTGACGTCAGCGCTATTGTGTAAACTGGCAGCAATATTGTCGCAGCCGCACCCCAAGTTTATTTTCCGCACCCCCGGCCCATCAGTCGACCGGTCTTTTCATATTTCTTTCCACGACGCTCAATGGATTGAATAAATTTCTAAAAGCCAGGAATCCCGATTTCATTGTTAGTCGAACGAATGAAGGAGCCTGACCCGTTATAATAAACGGCGGCATTCAGAAGATAATTCGTTATGCTAACGTAAACAGCAACTCAATAACAATGCTCGTTATAATAATAATTATGTCCCTCAGGCGTTCAAAATCTGATGTAACGCGGGGTTGAGTTATCCCTAAAATACCGTTCCAGGGCAAAATATCCGTTCAATAGCCTTCATTATTAATTAAAAACCATTTTTACTTCCATATTTACAGAGTAAAT
Source organism: Nesidiocoris tenuis (assembly GCA_036186465.1). Lineage (NCBI taxonomy): Eukaryota > Metazoa > Arthropoda > Insecta > Hemiptera > Miridae > Nesidiocoris > Nesidiocoris tenuis. The sequence goes on along the minus strand of AP028912.1, from coordinate 9,868,185 downwards.
GGAAGTATTGTGATCGTCCTAAAATCGAGAATCGGAACGGAGCTTCAGAAAAAACTTTTTCTTATACACATTTACTCAGAATCACTTCCTGAACAAGTGTCTGTGTGTCCGTGTGTCCGTGTGTCTGTGTGTCCGTGTGTCCGTCTGTCCGTGTGTCCGTCTGTCCGTGTGTCCGTCTGTCCGTCTGTGGTCATTTACAAAAATGGCCATAACTCCCTCATTTCTCAACCTTTTTTCAAATTTCTTGAACTGAAATGTTTGTCTCGGAAAGCCCTAACACCCTGTTTAATCGGGATTTGGATAACGCACAGTACTTCCGAGATATTTGCATTTTTAGTGTTTTCTATTTTATTTTTTTCCGGCCGCAAAAATGAACCGATTTGAGCGTTCTTGGTCTCAAAATCTTCGTGTTACCTTGCAGAATATGTGGATATTTTTTACATTCCGAAAATGTGGCGTTTTTTCATTTTGGGCGAATTTTAAAATTTTAATACTGACTTTTTTGATATTTTTGACCTAAACACTTTCAAAAGCAGTCAAAATATGATCAAATTGTGTCACAATTTTACGTTTCAAAATATGGAAGTATTGTGTGTTATCTACGCACCACTGGTTTAGTTGGTTGAAAGAATATGCTTGAAGGGTGAGAGGGAAGAAGTGTGTAACATGAAACGAAAAAGTTCGCGAACCCTGCTCGAAAACCCACTTAAGGGCATGTAGTAAGTAGGTACTGCTTTTGGGACAAAAACTCTGAAGAATGCGGAGCTTAGACGTCAGATATCAAGGATTTGATAACCGATTCTTCACTTTAGGCATGCTTCAGCTCGTTTGAAATTCTTTGAAATTTTCGTTTGAAAGTTTCGATGAGGAAATACATTTACCGATCAAATATAGAATTTTCAGCTTAGGAGTTTTAATTTTTTCATTTAATGACGATATACATTAACATACCTAATTATATTGAATGTTTGAGTCTTACTCCTGAGGATATCCGAAGGTGTTGGGTTCGATTCACAGCATCGAAGCGAGAGTTTTTTGCAAGTTATCTTATCCGTCAAGAATATAAGCCTTAGTCATTCATAGACGCATACAGAATATTTATAACTGTGTCGTACTTGTTCGAACACGTGAGCAATTTCAACGGATTGGAAAAAGTCCATTCGCCCACAATGGAAGTTCCAGATGCAAATGACATTTTACAAGGCATATTCTTAAACCTCATCTAAATGTAAATTAACTTTTTTATGAGTTTCTTCCTTTAACTTCGGTGGCAAAAGTAATATTAATGAAATTCAAATTTTTCTTCGCTCCCACCTCCGCTCATCTGTTCTATTTTTACTTAACCCTCTATCCACTCCCAAGGTCTGTATGAGATTTACGTGGCTCAAAATTCATCTCCGTCCAAATCAGTTAATAGTTCTTCAAGTTTCGAAGTTGAAAATAATCAGTTTTGCTCTGATTAGCTCAAGATGCATACCGATCATGAGAAGGAAAATAATTCGAAAAAACTGGAAAAAATTCTACCCGCAAAACCAAAACATGTTTTTCTCACTTTTGGTCCTGGTTAGCAGAAAACCCATTCAAGTATCTAGATAGGTGATTGTTTTTGGAGGTGGTGAGAAATTCTTTCTTTGGTCTGACTTTCTTAAAAAGTGCCAACGATGAAATGAAATTATTATTTTAAAAACGTTGATACTATGAAAATCACAATGCAGTACCGAGCTCTAGCTTTGCTCCAATCCGATATTTTTGTCACTGTCGTGGTCCAGATGATTTCAAAAGGTCGCAAGTAAACAGTCGGTGTTTTACGCTTCAGCAATAAAACCAAACTCGAGTGTTGCTGGACGGAATAGGAAAACTAGAGGAGTGCTGCAAGGTCAGCGAAGTAGTTGGGAGCTTATGACGTCCTATCTCACAGAACCAGGCGAAAGGGGGCATAATTAATTCATAAATCCTTTCTCATCCCTCGGCCTTCCTGAAAAGATACAGAGATGCACATAATTCAACAGTTTCCCATCTCTGGGGGTGTCGACTCGGCGTAACTTGGATTATCGTGCAGAAGTGGATATTCAGATTTTCAGATTCGACTCGAAATGCACGCATGTCAACCCCTTCTTTTCCAACCCCACTCCGAAAAGAGTAATCCTTGTCTCGAGAGTGTCAAAACTTTCGAGATTGCCCTCGCCTAAGTAGCTGCTAAAGTTGGAAAATTTACAAGAAACTTCTTCGGCTTAGCTGTTGTTTCCTTGCGAAACTTGAGAGCCGTAATTTGGAAAATATGCAAGCACGTATAGATTTCATCTCAGATTCAAATTTTCTCTTAATGCTCCTATGAGAATGGTAAGTTTTCACTTTGTTGCTTACTAGGTATTATCTATATTAAAATATAACTGTTCCATTTGAAAATTAGCATCAACCTACCAATCAATTACCAGGTAGGTATCTGAGGTAGGTATTTTGCCATCAAAGCCTTGATTAGGATAAATCAACGAAATAAATTGTCGAGAAATGCGGTGATCGTAAAATTCGATTAAAACTCCGAATTTCTCCTCAAAAAATGATTCCAAGTTATGAAAGTGTGCAGTCGATTTTTTGGTCTAGTAGGTAGGTGCCTGCCTATGTTGAAGTCAATAATGTACCTACCAAGTTTGATCAAAGTGGCTTGATAGAATATAGAAAAAACTGTCCGTTTCGAAGATTGCGAGGGGTAAAATCCACCCCTGGTTTCCCCCAGCAGTAAAACACTCGAAGGGGAGGAGGTTATGTTCATGATAAAACTTGTCCGTATCGCCGGTTTCCTGGAGCGGGAGCATCCGAACGAAAAACGTTGTAGTTGCAGCAAATGCACCGTGAACGCCCTCCGGCATTGCAGTTGGAGTGGCCTCTCGACCATCTTTCGGATCGGTGAATTCCTCGACTTACCTTTAGATGTTACGACTGTTCGTATCGCCGGCGTTCGTACGCCCGATCGAACCGTTGACAAGCAAACATCGCGTGAACTGGGGGCAATAAATGGCCGAGTTTAACTGCCTTTGGAAGCCGCCAACCCTTGGTTATTGCTTCGGATTTCCTTCAAGGTGTCAATGGTGGATAAATGTCTTTATAAAAATTGCGTATTGATAAATCCTTATTTCCGAGGAGAGGTATCACTCATACTTCTATTCTTTTACTTTTTCAAGATATTTAGAGAATTTTAATATTTTTAGCGACCCTCAATTTATTACAAAAATAGCAACCCGTCATTTTTCGGTTCCTGCTCTCCAGTATGAGCGGGTTGTTTCATGAACCTTATTTATACTTTTCGTCCCCCTTAAGCTCTATAACAACTTACTTAGAAAACTAGACAAAAGTGGCTAGCGCAGCTGGAGTTCACTCGAAAAAGTATCGATGTGGCAGATAAAATGCAGCACCTTGAGTGGGTTTCGTCATTAAACCACTTTCCCGAGGTGTCTGCTGAGGGTCGGCCGTAAAAAAGTTGCTACCGTAGCCGCTAAGTGTAGTTCGCTCGGAAGTATAAAACCCGCAGACGCCCTGCTGTCGAAAGTGAACCTTCCGGGGTTTATGGCACATTGATTGGGAAAGGACGGGAGTAAATGAAGCCCTTTTGGAAAAGCGCCGAAAAGCCAACCGGATAGGGGACCTCGGATTTACCCTTATATTCGGGCCACGGGGTGGGAAAAATAAAATACATATAAAAATATATAAAATCCAACCGATACCGGGCCCGCGCGTGATGAGGCGTTTGTTGACCGTACGTATGCGGCTCACACGCTGCGTCTTAAGGAGCTGCTGAGGCCAGCAACCGCGTTTTGAATAAAAATGCCACCGCCTCTACGTGCGCGCTTAGGAAGAGGAAATTTGAATGTAGACGCGTCCTAGCGTTCGCGAGCTGGGTCGCAACTTTTAGGCTTCGCTAGTTTCACATTGATGCGTTTTTTTTACTATGAGTTCAGTTTTCGAAATATGATGACACTGACGCCAGGATATCGAAATAGTATTGACCCAATAGTGCCACAATATCGGCTAAATAATTGATTAATGAAGATAAAAGAACTGTATTAGCAATAATGGTACGATAACGGCACAATAAGCTCACGGTATGAATCAGATCTGTGTGGAAGTTGTGGATCGCCTGAAAATGCAGGGTGCAATAAAAGCTTCTGATTCTGTTGATTTTGCACCCAATAGCTGACCATACACGAACAACAATTCGTTGAAATTTTTATCCGTATTTTACGCATGCACCGACCTATAATAATACGCCCCTTATATGGGTTCATGTCGTAACATGGGTGTACTTACACAATGCGCACAAAGATCACAAGTTAATGGCTCAAAGCTACCTGCCTATTTAGCAGTGTATATTCGTCAAGGCTAGGTAATCTTTCACAAAAGGACTCAATCAATAGAGAACACTTTGCCGGACCCTGAGATTTCTTTGAGAGGAAATGGCTTTTCTTCTCTGAACTTTTTGCTTCCCAAGAGTTCGAAACCTCGAAGAGAAGCTCACGTCAGCGGCTTCCTTCAAGAACCTCGGCGCAGAAAAAAAACAAAACAAGTCGAAGTCGAGTTTTGTAACTTTTTTACTTTGCAGAAGCCAAAGATCGAAGGGATAAAAGAAGGGACCCCTTAGAACGGCACTGCAGTTAATTACTTATCCTTGGAAAAGCGAATGTTGCTCGTTCCTATGTTCGGCGAGAGTTGGGAGTTCGCGGTCTGAAAAGGTCCCTAATGCGATGGTAGACCGCAATCTCTTTGATTACTTTCCGGTCGGACCTCTCGTATCTGGAAAGGGGAAGTGGAATAAGGCGAACGCTGGGATTGTGGACAGGCCGACACGTGATGTCGACTCCCCGCCGAGCTTGTTGTTCCCTCGTTCTTCGACACAGTCCTAAATAGAGAGAGATTCGTCGGCGACCGAGGACGTGAAAAAAGTAACGAGACCAAAAAAAAGGAAGAAATCCCACCCCTTCGGTTGTAAAAGTTATTTTTTCTCTACCGCTCAAGAAAGCGGAGAGGGACCTTTTTCTCTGAAACAATGAGATTCGACTCGGAGGCCTGGCCGGTTCGATGAAACTAAGTTTTCGCTCCGTGACACAATTGGGACGACTTCCTTGGATAACTTTGTCCGAAAAAATGATCGCGGGATAACGCCCGCAAAGGCAAGAACAGAAATTGGTGCTATGTCCGCATAAACTGGTGTCGCCGATTCGGAAGCTGGTTTTCATTTCGGGAAATGTGTTCACAAACGCGTTTACTAAAATATTGCGGAGAAGTTATCAGTCCGCTCTCAAACACCCATCCCAAATCTGAGCCTCCAAAGCATGGTGCGAATACCTTAGACGAATACAGTTTCTGATTTTCAACGAATACCTCCCTTTGTGGTCAATAAGTGACAGCAAGGTACTGCTAAAAGAAAACATTTAAAAAAATGCGATTATTGGAGGAAATTTAGAACTTTTCCTTGCCAACCAAGAAAAACTATGTAAAAAGGGATTTCCTTTAAACTGTTCCGGAGGAGCACGTTGCTCCATTCATATTTTATGGCTTAAATTTATATTCAGTTCTGTTGAGAGATCGGCAAAAAGCCCCTGTTTATATGGTGGCAACACTAGGAACCGGTCATTCCGGCTACAACTTCCAGGTTCCACTTAGGCCTGAATTTCAAAATTGCGACTCTCAAAATATTGAAAATAAAAAATTAATCTCGGAATTTTCCACTTCCAATTCTTAACGGTAAGTACTTTCGAGCAATTGTTTTATGAATAACGAAGTCATCACTCAGCTGATAATGACCCATAAAAAGTGGATATAAAGGGTGATAGGGCAGTACAGCTCGTTCTCGTGACTGAATAAACGAGACTCCCTCTCAACGCCTGTCCGAAAGACAGAAGGCCTCTGGTTAATGCTCCGAGAGTCGCTTCTTGCTCGGGAGGGTTTTCGCATTGTTGTTTAATGAACAGCCCATACAACACTATTGTTGTCTACGGTGGCCTCGGCCTCTGATTCACGGCCATGCCCGTGGGCTATCCCTTTTCCATCCATGGTAGCCTCGGTATGGATGCACAGCATTCGGACCAGCGCCGGAGCCGCTTGGCATCTCACCCTTTGGGGAAATATTTTGCTACCTAATGGCCCAGCGTGTTGACCGGTGCTTCCTAATTCACTTTGGCATCTTCAATCATGCATGAAGTGCTAACAACAGGTACCTAAGCACAGTCGATGGAGCTCATTGGTATCACTGGTGTACCATGCCCCAAGCCCTTCTTCTGATCACTTTTCAGCAACTCCTTCCACAATCCCAGATCATCTAGCGACCAATCATAATGCTCTGATTTGACTCTTGGTGCCATTTTCGTCAGTACAGCCTTGGAATCGCGCAATGCGGAGATGAGAGGCACCAAGGGCCATTTTTGGGTTCTGGTTGAACTTATTGGTACGTTCCATTTATTGGACTATTGATAGGCTGGAAAGCAAAATGATAAGGCTGCCTTTTTATAACGCTCGTTTATTCGATGACGTGATTGACTCAAAATACGTTTTTTATATGAACTGCCTCGAAAAAAAAAACTAACAAAATATCATTGCCATGCTGCTGTAGCTGATCAGAAACATCGCGAACAATTCAAACAAAATTATACTGATGACGCTCAATGTAGGTATTTCACAAAGGAGCTTTTTCAAAGACGAGACAAAATACTTTCTCCATTTTACTTGATCGAAAAGGGCTGGAGAATCTATTGTATTATCAAGATCGATAGCATTCGACAAATCGCTATCTTTTCAATAGTGATTGGCTTTTAAAACGACTCACCCACCGGTTGTCAGGAAATCAGGTTCACTGAGAGAATCCCGTTGACAAATTCTTCCCAACTCCCATCAATTCATTCGGCTGTCTGCCTCACTCGGAGAAAGAAACAGTAATAGCCAAGTTTATTCAGGTTTTTTCAACCTTTCCTCCTCATCCTCCGCCTATGGGTGGCGACCTGAAGGAAAGTTAGTTCTGCCAGTAGATGGGAGCAGATAAGCCTCTCAATCAATCCAGCTTTCCAATCAGTCCAACTCAACTTTGAAAATTAGACTTTCGGAGGAAAAGTTGAAGAGAGTGGAGTAAAAGCGCTTCAGACGCAAGAAGTTCGAATGTTCGGCGGTTCCGTATTGCCCCCGAGGGAGAAGGCATGGGCCGGTTCACAACTGCTTCCACTTTCCTGCTCAAAACTCAAATAAACCTTTCAAACTGATTGGAGGCAACATGAAAAAGAACTTTTGCCGAGAAATATCTTCGGATATGAACATATCCTGAGATGGGGCCGAGCAAGAAATAGCGGATAACCAATCAGCGTATAGGGCGATTCATGAAGGGAATTTCTCCAACATCCCTGTCATTATGTTAGCTAATAAAATTTCCTTGGGTAAAATAATTTACGCGTCAATCAGTTTTCACACTCGAGTGTTGAAACTGCTTCACGATTTCTCCAAAATTGACACTCGAATAAACCACGTTCACTCCGGGCTTGCGCGCCCATATTAGTGGTTGTTTTCCAAATTAAGCGGTTTCTCGGCTTCTTCGAAGCCGAGTCTTCGCAGATTTTCCTTGGGGCGGGAAGCCAATCTGCTCGAGCGTGGCAGCAAGTAGGAGCGGTTTGGGTGACATCCGTATAATAAGGAGGTACGTATGTGAACATGAACGTACGTATAATTAAAAGCATCCTCCACTCCTCATCGCCGTAAACGCAGACTTGAGCGAGTTTCACACTTTGGTAATCTTAAACCTTCTTGTGAGCTTAGGAGCTGGAGCAGGAGATCTTAATTATAAGTTCAGTCCTAAACGAAAAGGGGACGTCGTAGGAATATGAGAGAGAGAACGCTCATTAGGACTGAAGCCGTTTTGGAAGGTGATTGCTGTTATCGTTATCTTTTGATGAGAAGCTACTAATGAAGTACGGGTTTTACAACTTGTTCCCTCCTACCGAGAATAGAAACATTTTCCAATGTATTTTTGAATAATATGGTACCTATATTAACAAAGGCCCTTTCGAGGTAACATCCTCCTGCCAGCGATGGCAAAATACCTCCGTCAGAATACCCTTCTCGGTATTGTTGCCTCTATTGTGTGGGAGGATAAAATTTATCCATACAGCGTACTTAATGTCCATACGTACCATGCTTACTAACCGTCCCACGATGGTGGTGGTTAGCGGTAGCCACTAAAGCCTCCATGCCTCCTCCATTATTTACCTTTTTAGTCCTTGTATAATACACGTGTCCAGATTTCTGACGGATATAGCAATAATAATGCATCCAATTTTTATCCGGAATATAGACCGCAACGGAAACCAACAAAGGCGCAATTGTTATCTTCCCCGGCACACCCTGAGCCGCGGAAAACGATAAATCCTCGGAAAATGCCTCTTCCAACATCTCTTTGGCTCCTTCTTTGGGGGGATGCTGTTAAACGGTTTAAAATGAGCATTGATAGATATTTTCTCGTCTTTTTCCCCCTCAATGGAGAAAACGCAGCCAGGATCTCATATCCCACAACGATTGTTATTTACGGCAACGTCCCACTCCGGCAGCGCTGTTTCCAAGACGCCAGAAAGCCAAGACTCGTTACCGACACCTAAAGTCTTTTTCAGGATTTTTACTGGCCAGCCCCTCTCCCTTCTAATAGCTTTTAAATGAAACCATCAATTTATTACGTTAAGCAAAGTTGGTACGATGGAAAATGCGCCTCCCCCTCGGTCCCTCTTCTGAGATAACGGCTACAAAAGATGAAGCGGAAAGGGAAAAATCTCGTTCGGCTTCTCAAAAACAGGCGAAAGCGCTCTAATCTAAGTCGTGACGTTCAATTTCCATAAATATCCTCCTTCGCTATTTGGCTCCTGGTTCTTTTTCCTTCGTGTATCCTTAACGGGAAGCCATTAGGAGCCGTAACTCAATTGATACAGCGCTCATGGATCGAGATCGGCTTGATGGAAGACGTAGGCCATTGGAATAGTTGGCAGATTTTCCAAATTTATATTGATTCGAGCAGTCATGTAAGGTAATTCTTTCTAATAGTCCATTTGGCTGCAATACGATCGGTAATCACTAAACTTCGATTGAAGGATAATTCAAGGCCTCGAAATGAGAGGATTAATAAGGATATATCATCGCAGTCCTCCAATTTTTTCCAATTAGGTACATATGTAACATATGTTACATTATTGAGCTTTTACGACATATGGAGTGACTTTTGTACCTAAAGTGAAAATTGTCAATAGCAGTCCGGGTTGGCGAATTCTCAATTTTATTTGAAAAATTCCTAATTTATCTCGAAAAATGCTCAACTTCAACTTGGAAATGATATCTACTTTATGTATAAACAAAAATACACCAAAATCATGGCTTAGCTGCGAATGTAAGATTACTGGAAATTCAGACAAATGATTTTATTTTTTATTTCCCAGTAAAACCTGGGTGCATGCGCAAAAATTGCTGGTCTGGAAGTGTAATTATAAATCAACGTTATATTGAATCTATTATCTCTCAAAATTATCTCTCTATCCTCCATTGTGGAGAATATTGGCGCAGAAATGTTGAGCTTTCATCCACTATCAGAGGTCTCTTTGCTGTGAAATTATTTTGTACAAAGGGCGGTTTAAAAGCCGTCGGCACCAGAAGTCGCAAACGAACATGTGAATGGAAAATTGAGGCTGTATGAATTCAGGTTGAACTTCTGCAGAAAATTAAGCTCCCCACAACAGGGGACCATTGTATTGTAGAATGATACGTAGGCGCCATTCAACATGCTGAACTCTGCCAGTGAACGCCGTCATCAGGATGATTAGTTATTTCTTCAAGGCATCGCTCGACGGAGGCAAGTTTCCCTCAAGATACTTGTCCATTATTAATTATCCCATTAACTTCGGTGGCTCAGCCGTGTTTGTCTTTACAAGCTCGACTGTTTGATGAAGTGAATCACCTCGCTACCTCCAACTAGAATAGAAGTTGCTCCAAGCTGCAGTTTCTCATCAACTTACGTATTAACATTATTGTACAAAATTATGTTGAATTAGGGCAGTTATTTCGATATCGTCGGTTCAATTCAAAATTGTGCGTGTCCATGATTCGACGTACTGGAGGTTCTACACTTACCAAGTCATTGAGAGTAGGACGGTCGTAAAAATAATAAAAATTGGGTCAGAGATTCGTCGAAATATATTAGTTGCCCTTAAAACCTCAAGCACTAATCACTAGAATTGTCATAATCTAACTCAATATGTAACTACAGAACTCTACCTATTACTTTATCAATGATAGACATGATGAAAAACATTATACCATAGTTGAAAAACATTAGTAAATCAACAACGGTGCAAGTTATGGCTCATAATAATCCCTCATATGGCATCAGATTGACAATAAAATAAAATATATCTAATAAACCATTAATTAGGTAGCTGCTACCTGCCCTGTATACTCAACCCTTCATACGCCTTATATTTATTGATAAAATACTTTTTCTTCATATTGTAGGTGAATTTTTGTCCGTCCAGGAAACCTGCTTTATTGCAAATCTAATAGTGGACTCAAACACCATAATTTCTTCGCCTCCTTTGAAAGGTTGACGATGAGGTTTGAAAAAATTTCACAACCAACGAGGGGAGAGCAGCGCTAATGAATTTCCGCAAGAACGACCTTGGAGAGCACTCCCTTCACTTGAATTAATCACGTTTGATATCGGAAAGTATCGAAGAGGGAGAGTTGATTTTTTCTCCTCAAGAAAAAAATTCAATAATTACACAACACGACGTTTCGTTTTATGAAGAAATCAAAGCGAGCCAGTCAAATTAGATCGCAGCAACCGTGAAGAAAAGCTGGCCAACTGAAAATAATGCTATTCGTTCGTGCGCAATGACAATGATTGGAAAAAGTGACAGAACGGATAAAAGCCAAGGACCATTTTAACGAATGTCAACCGTACACCTGGCGGGTATCAGCTTTTACTCTATGTCTGATTTTAGAACCTCGATCATTAAACGAGGGAAACAAACGGGATGGATATTCGAATGAGAAAATAAGGAAAAAAGTCCAAAAACTGAAAAAAGTAGGCGATTTTTTCAATTTCGCTCTGCATACCTACTTACACAAACATTTCCAGTTTTACAGTACTTTACAGGCCCGACTGCTTTCTTGACAATTTTTTGAGTTAAACTTTTTTTCTAAATTCTATGAGAATTTATTCAAATTTAAAAAAGTTCCTATTTATCACATTGCCAGACCTTGGATCAGACAAGTTGAAAATATTGAATTGAGCATGAAAATCAAAATCGTGGGTGAAAGAACATTCTGTTCTTTGAATTTCAATTGCCTATATCACGAAATCGAAAGAATGAGTTTTCCCGTTTATGCTTCATTGGACGTGTGGAAATTTCAGGGGGGGGAACAAACTGTATTTTTTTAATGTAAGAACGTATTTTTGGGACGACAATCGGAATTAGTCACCGTGGGAATGAACGCTCAGGTGGAATAAGACATTCAAAAAGTAATTTTTTCTTCTGTAACTGTAACGACAAAGCCAATTCGGTCATTAGACAAAGCGGTTAATGACCCTTGTAAGGGAGACAGTAGGCGAGATCAAAAACTATGTTGAAGCCATTAAATTCAAGTTAACTTAGTTGGAGAATATGGGGGAAATACGGGCAGGGCGGGCGAAGGGGGTCATAATGACTCTATCGAGAAGGGGTCACTTAGGTCGAGGCTTCTCCAGTTTCAGGTGAAATTAGGCCTCTACCTGGGCTTCCTATTCAACTGCTGTAAGCCGAGTTTAATGAGTGGACTTCCACAATAATTAAGGAAACACTTCCTGAGAGCCGGCGGAGTCAGGAAACTCTGAATGCCGAGCCATTGGTCTGTCAGTGATTCACTGATACGAGCGTACTCTCCGCAATGTAAATTCCCCATGTGGAATGAATGAAATTCTCGAGGAGTCCTTCGCAGGGTAAACTTCAGAGTACCTATTTTTCATCACGTAAATTTATGCTTACGACCTAATGTGATTTAACCAGTTTGGCTGAATTTGAAGCATTCATCATATTAATCGATATTTATTTCGACCATAGTCATTTTTGGCTATTGTCAGAAAAATAACTATCCCTCTTAAACTATGTCTTTCCTCTGAATTCGATATCGCGAGATTGATAGCATTTCAAATCAAATTAAACATTTTCTGGGAGTCCAATTCATTTATCTATGTTTAATTTCTCAGTTTCACACTATAAACCCTTAAATCGTCATCTGAATTTACATTATGAAAATTTTGAAGGGCATTAAACTGCTATCAAACGCATCAGTCAAGTAAGTATTGAAGATAGGGTGACCAGATATCAAAAATTCAAAAGCGGGACGCTATGGAATGAACAATAGATAGGTATTTTTGTATATATAATAGGTAGGTATATATTGATCTCGAAGTTGAGTTTGAACTCGAAGTTGACATTGATCTCGAAGTTTTGTTTGAACTCGAAGTTGACATTGATCTCGAAGTTGAGTTTGAACTCGAAGTTGACATTGATCTCGAAGTTGAGTTTGAACTCGAAGTTGACATTGATCTCGAAGTTGATGTTGATCTCGAAGTTGACTTTGATCTCGAAGTTGAGTTTGATCTCGAAATTGAGTTTGAACTCGAAGTTGACTTTGATCTCGTAGTTGAATTTGATCTCGAAGTTGACTTTGATCTCAAAGTTGATGCTGATCTCGAAGTTGAGTTTGATCTCGAAGTTGATGTTGATCTCGAAGTTGAGTTTGAACTCGAAGTTGACATTGATCTCGAAGTTGAGTTTGAACTCGAAGTTGACATTGATCTCAAAGTTGATGCTGATCTCGAAGTTGAGTTTGATCTCGAAGTTGACTTTGATCTCAAAGTTGATGCTGATCTCGAAGTTGAGTTTGATCTCGAAGTTGAGTTTGATCTCGAAATTGAGTTTGAACCCGAAGTTGACTTTGATCTCGAAGTTGAATTTGATCTCGAAGTTGACTTTGATCTCAAAGTTGATGCTGATCTCAAAGTTGAGTTTGAACTCGAAGTTGACATTGATCTCGAAGTTGAGTTTGAACTCGAAGTTGACATTGATCTCGAAGTTGATGTTGATCTCGAAGTTGACTTTGATCTCGAAGTTGACTTTGATCTCGAAGTTGTGATGCTGATCTCGAAGTTGAGTTTGAACACGAAGTTGACAATGATCTCGAAGTTGATGTTGATCTCGAAGTTGAGTTTGAACACGAAGTTGAGTTTGAACACGAAGTTGACATTGATCTCGAAGTTTTGTTTGAACTCGAAGTTGAGTTTGAACTCGAAGTTGACATTGATCTCGAACTTGAGTTTGAACTAGAAGTTTAGTTTGAACTCGAAGTTGAGATTGAATTCGAAGTTGATGTTGATCTCGAAGTTGAGTTTGATCTCGACGTTTAGTTTGAACTCGAAGTTGTGATTGAACTCGAAGTTGTGATTTAACTCGAAGTTGAGTTTGAACAGGAAGTTGACATTGATCTCGAAGTTGAGTTTGATCTCAAAGTTGATGTTGATCTCGAAGTTGAGTTTGAACACGAAGTTGACATTGATCTCGAAGTTTTGTTTGAACTCGAAGTTGACATTGATCTCGAAGTTGAGTTTGAACTCGAAGTTGACATTGATCTCGAAGTTGAGTTTGAACTCGAAGTTGATGTTGATCTCGACGTTTAGTTTGAACTCGAAGTTGACATTGATCTCGAAGTTAACTTTGATCTCGAAGTTGAGATTGAATTCGAAGTTAACATTGATCTCAAAGTTGAGTTTGAACTCGAAGTTGAGATTGAATTCGAAGTTGACATTGATCTCGAAGTTAACTTTGATCTCGAAGTTGAGATTGAATTCGAAGTTGACATTGATCTCGAAGTTGAGTTTGAGCTCGAAGTTGACATTGATCTCGAAGTTGAGTTTGAACTCGAAGTTGAAATTGATCTCGAAGTTGAGTTTGATCTCGACGTTTAGTTTGAACTCGAAGTTGATGTTGATCTCGACGTTTAGTTTGAACTCGAAGTTGACATTGATCTCGAAGTTGAGTTTGAACTCGAAGTTGACATTGATCTCGAACTTGAGTTTCAACTAGAAGTTTAGTTTGAACTCGAAGTTGATGTTGATCCCGAAGTTAACTTTGATCTCGAAGTTGAGTTTGAACTCGAAGTTGACATCGATCTCGAACTTGAGTGTGAACTAGAAGTTTAGTTTGAACTCGAAGTTGATGTTGATCTCGAAGTTAACTTTGATCTCGAAGTTGAGATTGAATTCGAAGTTGACATTGATCTCGAAGTTGAGTTTGAACTCGAAGTTGAAATTGATCTCGAAGTTGAGTTTGAACTCGAAGTTGACATTGATCTCGAAGTTGAGTTTGAACTAGAAGTTTAGTTTGAACTCGAAGTTGATGTTGATCTCGAAGTTGACTTTGATCTCGAAGTTGACTTTGATCTCGAAGTTGTGTTTGAACTCGATGTCGACTTTGATCTCGAAGTTGACTTTGAACTCGAAGCTGTGTGAACTCGAAGTTGTGTTTGAACTCGAAGTTGACTTTGATCATCTTATGTTCGCGTTTTTTAATGTTGGAGTTAAGAACACAACTTTTTGAAAGTCAAAGGTTTTTGGTCGAATTCAGAGGTTTTTTCGGTGCTCGACAGAGGGAAAGCAAGGCGACGAGTTGGCAACAGTGGATCTTGCGGTCATCGAGTAGGTACCTCGTACTTTTATAGGAAGGTTGGTACCTAATTTTTTAGAGGATGCCTTCCCAAAGCGGGGCTTTTCTCTTGAAGCGTGACATTTGGCCGTCCCCTACGAGACACAACACCGGGAACACCGGGACACAACCCTCCAAATCGGGACTCTCCCGCCCAAAGTGGGACGTCTGGTCACCTTAATTGAAGATCTAATTATTCTACGATTTGCGCACATAGAGGCGAAAAATCGTATGTCACGCAGGTAGATTTTAGTTCCACTTAATATTATCGTCAGCTTGAAAGATGAGAAGTGGTTTTGTGATTAGGGAATATTTTCCCAAGAAAACGTGACCTGAGATGAGAAAAAATCTCAAGCAACCCTTCCCATGCGTTCCCTTTACATGCGTTGTTCCTCATCCTTTCCATCCCAACAGCCTTACGAATTGTCAGCACCTCATAAATTATTCAAAGACGACAGCCGCAATAATGTGCGTGGTGGTTTTTTGCTCGAGGACGATGAGATGATGAAACGTTTATTTTCCTCGTCAACCTTACGAGTAAAAACTCCCAACAGAAGGAAAATCTCTACCAGAAAAGGTGAAATGGCAATAATGTAAATTTAAGATCTTATAAGGTGCCCACCTACAAACTTCCGAGTATGATAGGTAGGTAATTAATGACGTCAGGAAGAATCCCTCAGCATTCCACCTTCCTGAAGAGGGATGGAAATTAACGTGTTAATGGACATTTTCAATGGGTCGCAAAAATGGCTGCTATCCTGTTCACGCCGTTTAAACTTATAGGCCCGTATTCACATCACTTCCTATCTGGCTTCTTAGGACGCCTCCTACTTGGAGGCCCCCTTAACATATAGGACGCCTCCTTTGAAAAACGTTATTCATGAACTCTCCTAGCTTCTCGGAAAGGGGGCCTTACAGTGGGAGGCCCCCTTTCGAAATTTCAAAAGTGACGCCACGGAGCTTATAAAAATCCGCACTTCAAGCCACGTTCACACAGCAATCGCATGCGATTTTACTATTTTTGACAACATTTATGTCTACCATGTCAGTAAAAGAGGTAAGTTATACAACAACAAAAGTTTTTTTGGGCATTTAATTTTGGAATGTAAACAAACAAGTTATTTTTCGATCACTTCTTGATCATCTATAATGGAACTTGTGTTTTTCGTCCTAATTTCAGTGATCTTGGAGAAATTCTGGTGTAGTTCTCGTTACAGGGTACCTAATCAAAAATTACTGCCAATCGAAAAGAATGCGAAGTATTTCATACATCTGAACGCGGAAGCCCGAAATATTCATCTCCAAAGAATCGTGTACCTACTGAACTGGCAGAATGCAATGACCACTGTTTTGCGGTTTTACGTTGAAAAGCATTGTGAACACCTGTAATTATTTACATACCTAATTAAGTACCTACTTACTTACTTACTGTACTCATGAGTGAAAAATAAACGTCTGATCATAAATCTTTTTTTTCCACAATAATCCTGGTCAAAATGGAACAGTTTGCAGGACTTTGCATAGTTGCGGCTATTTTGGAGCTTTTTCATCATTAAATAATTGATGACTAGAATTGATTGATTGATTGATGACTAGATGATGACTAGAAATTTTCTAGTAAGAAATCCATCAAGTACCTAGGTATGAACATAAATTATCTTTTGCTGCTCTTGTTTGTCTGAGTGATTGCACAGGTTAATCATTGACTTGATGAAAGAACACCGGAATTTCCCAATAATGGAATTAGGCAAGGTACTATCAAGACGAATACTGGATAAATTAATTTATTTTACAATAACTCGCATCATGCCACGCAATAAACTCGGCTTTAAGCGTAGGTACCGTACCCCTGGATCGATACAAGATACAAAACAATACAAGAGGCTTATTTCTGATGGTAAATGTACATTTTTATGGGTGTGGGGTGCTTCACTGTAGCTTAACCAGGGGTACCCTCTGAGAACCTCTTCGCTTCAGCTCAGGAACTTGTGCGTCCAGAGATTTCAAATCATTCGTGCGCTGCCGACGGACCCATCAATCATCATCGCTAGTATTCACCTGAAATAAAACGAGCGAAATTTGAAAAATGGGAGTCAGAGAAAACCATTACCTAACTAGCATGGAGGTGCCGATTTCGTGAAAAACAGCCAACTGTAATCTGACTCTACAACAGTCAGTACTACAACCGAAGGCATTAGATTAGGGTTTTGAATACTGAGTACTTAATATATTACTTGGAATCAGCAGAAGAACATGAAATTCGTAGGTATTGCCTACTTCTGGGTTAGCTAAACCGCTGATGCGCCTGATCTATGTATCTACTCCTTACCTACTTTTTTTTAGAATTCTAAACTCCTAATGAGGAATAACTACCCATTATTTGAATGAATAATATTCCCATAATATTATTATGAGCACTTACCAGATCGTCCGAAGAGCTCCGAAAAAATACACGTAACGAAACGAAGGTACACGATTGCTGTCTTTTGTCCAGAGGCGCTCTCAGACCATTGGAAATGTTTTTATCTTGATTTCCTCGCACAAATTCGATGAAATCATCCGCGACGAAGAAAAATAAATAATTAAACTGAATGGAAAGAAATGGATGAGCGATCGGAAGATAAATTCGCGGTTTGTTTACACTGGGAATGCAAGATGGCTGCCGTCTGGTGAAGTGAAAAACCGAGTAAGGCCCCCTTTCGGGCCCAAAGGCAGCCCGATTGCTACCTAACGAAAAGGGGCCCTCAGGAAAAGGCTCCCTCAAGTTTCGGCGCTCCTAAGCCCCTTTAGGAAGCTTCATGAAACGGTTTTTCGTATAGGAGCCCTCCTTAGGACGGCCCCTAAAGCTTAGGAAGTGATGTGAATACGGGCCATAATGCGCCCTGGAGTTCACAAGCATGCGGAGCTATTAACAGGTTAGCGAGCTGACCACAACCCGACCAATGTCCCGGCCTGCTTCCGGGTTCCGCATAACATCCCCTGTTATTAGGTACCTCCATATCCAACCCAACGTTTTCCATCCCCTTGGGAATTTTATCGCTGCGGATCCTGTAAAATTATCTTGGCTCCCTACGCCGCGCCGCTGCAGTTCTAGTGCAGAAAGACGAAATTAGGCGTAGTGGAGGTAACACAAGTTTTGGAACAGATTTTTCAGTATCAGCTCACTGTGGCAATTTTGTTGCGCAAATTATCCCGGAAGGCATGACTGACAGTAGTGTTTATGAGGATGACTATTGTGATTCGCAATATAGCTCGATTTTCAATCGTAAGAGAGTTGACTGCGAGGATAGAATGATGATCGTAAATCTATGGCTGCCTGATGTGAATCAGGGACGTTGTTTACCCGCCAAAGAAAGGATAGAGGGACAGCCGATTGTGAAAAAGGAAAAGGGAAGACCGGATAAAGGATACAGCATCGCAGTAAACATCAGTCGTCTGATAAGAAAGGAATGGAAAATCGGAGTTTGACGAATGACGCAATTAATAACGGCCTTCATCCGAGTACAGAGGGTAGATGGGATAGCGAGATCGAAGGAAAGATCTGACAGTGAGGGGCATTTGTATGTATGGCTTTCTTGCGGCCGGATCCGCACCCTTGTCTCCAACTTGTCTGATGTCGAAGTGATCGTAGATCAGACACATGAGGGAATTTGATAGAATAAGGAAAGAATACGAAATTATCTGATTCATAATAAACAGGGAAAATACCGTGCGTGATTGAAGCAGTCAGTAGCTACAGACCTTATGTCTACGGTTCCAGAAAGCACCAATGGAAATGGAGTCTCCAAAAATGGATTTGAGACTGGTTAGATAGACTTTTTTTAAATCTTGACATTTTCACTTTAACTATTGTAATTGTGGAAATGATTGCAACGGCGAAAACAATGCAAATTTTGACGAGATCTTCAGAAATCCAGCAGAAGAAATGATTTCTCAACCTTCATTAATAGATGAAATAGAATAATTTCATGTAATCACCTTACATGCCTAACCTATGGGTAATAGATCAGTACCTATCTGTGAATAGAATTCTCTGAGATATTTACATAATAATATCCGACTTTCTTCTTTCTCCGAGAAAAGAGCTTCACAAAACTGGATTCTCTATCTAGAAAAGGTCGACCTGACATCTACGGTGCGCGATAAGACAGCGCAGTCGTGTCTATGCGGAAAGATGCAGTCACGTCGGGTCTGCATTATAGAAGAATTGAAGATGAAGAGCAAGAGAGAAGAGGACGATGTTGTTTTAACTAGGCGACAAGCAACCCCTGAGGTTCTTTTGCCGTCTAATATTTGATAAGGACGAGGCTCGCGGAAAAAAGCGGAAGTGCCTCTCCCGAGACGTTTTCCACAGATTCTCCTCTCCATCTCCGAAAGTTACATAATGTAGAGGGAAGAGGGTGGAAAAAAGCAAGCACGAAATTTCCTCTTCTTTGAATCGGTTAACCCCTTTTTCCACCTCGAGAAAAGCGAAAGTGGAAACTCTCCGAGGACCTGAAATCTCTATGGGAGGAAAATTTGTGGAGCTCTAGGGAAAATCTAGCTCAATCAGAAAATAAATATAGGTACCTAATGTTATATTCCGCGTCTAATATGCCACGCTTATAATTTTCAAATACTGAGAATTTTATGACAGATTTTCAACAATTATGTTCATATTGAAGAATATGAACTTTTAAAGCAACCCTCAAGTTGGCAATTCAACTTGATCGCGACAAACCTTTTCCCGAAGAGCATACCTATTGGACTTCATGGCATGCATTCATGGTAATTTGACCTTTTTTTTTACTCAATAGATATAAATGACGTCTGGCGTTCAAAATTTCTTTTCTTTTTTGGGCGAACTTTGAGAAATCATAGCTTCCAAATAATGTATAATAAAATTATTAAGAGATACTGGCTCACGGTTGGTCTCATTCGGCGGAAAAATAATCTACCTGCAAGACCAAGTTGGAAATTATAGAATATTAGACGTGAAAAAAGCACATGGTCTTTTTTTTTTTTTTTTTTGGGTTAGGGCTGCAGACTGAGGAAGCCAAGCCCCAGGCACCGCGACCCCAATGGATCTATTGTGCCATCCCCTGCTATCCATGGATAACCATGTTCCCACTTATTGGAAGAAGACCTCGAACACCCCCACCTCCTTGAGGAAGGCAAGGATGTTCTTGGTGGCCGCCCTTTGTAGTGCTTCCGGCTGGAGGAGCCCATTACCAAGGTGCCTAAAGCGTGCATAAGCGGCGGCAGGGCAGTCGCAGAGTAGGTGCTCCGCAGTCTCCTCCCCCCCGCCGCAGAGCCGACATTCTGTTATCTCTCCCAGTCCCATCTTGTTCAGATGGTACCGGAGCGGGCAATGCCCAGTGAGGACTCCAGTCAGGACCCTAATGTTGATCCTGCTTAGAGACAGCATGTCCCTAGCCCTACCCTGAGGGCTAATGAGCCTCTTTGATTGTCTAAGACCAGGGCACCTGAGCCAATGATTGGTCTTAGTTGTGTTGACCCACTCATCGACCTTGCGCTCCAGGTAACTTTTAGGTAAACCCAGGAACGGCTCGGGACCTATGGGCAGGGACTCAGCCCCTAATTTGGCCAAGGAATCGGCCTTTTCATTACCCTTAATGCCCGCATGACCAAGGACCCAGGTCAATGTGATCCTGTTGTCTCTGGCCAGGGCCTTGAGTGTGTTTAAGCAGTCCCAGGTCAGCCTTGATTTGTGAGAGAAGGCCGAAATGGCCTTCAATGCCGCCTGGCTGTCAGAGAAAATACAGATCCTGGCGTTCTTAGTTCCTCTACGAAGGAGTTCCTGCGCACAGATATCTATGGCCAGTACCTCTGCCTGGAAGATCGTGGCACATGAGCCCAGCGGGAGAGCAAGGCTGAAGCGAGGCCCAGTCACTCCCAGCCCCGTGCGGCCTCCAATGACAGAGCCATCAGTGTACCACGCTTGTACTCCTGCCGCAAGCGGAAGGTCGCCTCCCCTCCACCGCTCCCTGCTAGGGATGGCGACCTTAAATGGCAGTCTGAAGTTCATCTTCTCCGGCATCACATCCGAGATTAGGACCCCAGCACTGTCTATCCCAAAGTGTTGGATAGTATCTTGTAGGCGTCGAGTGGCGAATGAGCCAACCATTTCTGACCACCTTACCCTTACCGCTCCAAGGTAAGCGCACCTCCAAATATGGATGTGAAGTGGTCGGAGCCCCAGAAGAACCTCCATGCTAGCTGTGGGGCAAGTTCGAATTGCCCCAGTGATTCCTAGGCAGGCCTGTCTCTGCAGAGTGCCAAGTTGAGCCTGAACAGTTTGCTGGTTTGTGGCTCTCCACCACACCAGAGCCGCATATGACACAATGGGCCTCACCACTGCGGTGTAGAGCCAGTGCGCCATTCGCGGCGATATGCCCCAGGTCTTCCCCATAAGCCGCCTACACGCCCACATGGCCTTGGTGGCCTTCTGCACTGCGTGCCGCGTCTGGGGTTTCCAGGTGAGTTTCCGATCTAGAATGACTCCCAGGTACTTCACCTGCTCGGACAAAACCAGTGTAGTACCTTGTATGGTGGGAGCCACCACGTTCGATCTCCTTTTCCTAGTGAAGGAGACCACAGTAGTTTTGCGTGGGTTGAGTGTGAGCCCCTCCCCATCGCACCACCGCTGTATGAGGTCAAGCCCCACTTGAACGCGCTCTGATAGGGTGGAGTCGAACCTACCCCTTATGATAACTGCCAAATCATCCGCGTATCCGACTACCTCAAATCCCTGCTCAACAAGGAGTGTGAGGAGTCCGTCCGCGACGAGCAGCCAAAGTAGTGGGGAAAGAACTCCCCCTTGGGGGCAGCCACAGTTTGCCAGAACCGTGACTCTATAGTCCCCCATCTCTGAGAAGACCTCACGACTACTCAGCATAGCCATGATCCATCTTATGGTTGGAGGGCTGACACCCATTTTGTGCGCGGCGTTTCTGATGGACGCATAGGAGGTGTTATCAAACGCACCTCCAATGTCCAAAAAGCAGCCTACCGCAGATTCCTTTTCCTCTAGGGCTTTTCCGATCAAAGCGGTCACCTCCACAAGGGCTGTTTCCGTTGATCTACCCTTAAGATAGGCATGTTGTGCCTTGTTGAGAGGCGACAGCTGAAAATGTTCTTTCAGCAGGTGGCCCAGGATCTTCTCCATGGTTTTTAGCACGAAGGACATCAAGCTGATTGGTCTGTAGCCTTTGGCCGAGGACCGTGGCTGACCTCCAGCTTTGGGGATGAAAACCACCCTTACCCTTCTCCACGCTCGTGGGATGTACGCCATGGCGTAGCTTGCGCAAAACAGCCTTATGAGGAGGGGCGACAGCACCTCCAGGCCCCGCTGGAGCAGAGCCGGGAAAACGCCATCCCCTCCGGGGGACTTGAAAGGCTTGAAGGAGTTTATTGCCCACTTAACTCTCTCCGGAGTGAATATTGTTCGAGACCTGCCCAATTCCCTTCGGTGCGGGATACTAAAGTCCGATTCAGGCGTTGAAACACCTGAGGGCAACACCGTTGAGCCTGGAAAGTGAGTTTCCATAAGAACCTCAAGGGTCTCTTGGGTGCTCGTAGTAAAGCTCCCATCTGCCCTTTCTAGAAGACTAATATGTCCCGGACCTTCCCTGGAAAGGACCTTCTGCAATTTGGAGGCAGCCGAGACGTCCTCCAACCCGCCACAGAAGTTCCTCCAGGATGACCTTCTGGCTTTCCTCAGTGCCTTATTATAAGCAGTCAGGGACCTCTTGTATGTGTCCCAATCACCGCCATTCTTGGCCCTGTTGAAAAGCTTTCGAGTCCTAATTCTGAGGTTTTCCAGTTCGCAGCTCCACCAGGGTACGCTCCCCCTGCGCGCCCCGGAGACCAGCGGACAGGATGCCTCATAGGCCCTGATGATACCATTCATCAGGTCATCTGCCAGTGAGTCAGCCTCAGCTGGAGTGTTACATGCTCTATCTAGGCCCTCAATTTCGGTATTGAGTATCTCCTGATAGGTTGGCCAGTCCGTGTTTTTTGAAACCCGAAAGGTGCTGATCTCCCCCCTGCCGAAGCTAATTTTGAAGGAGATCAACCTATGATCCGACGACAGGACCTCGTCGGTGACGTGCCAGCCCCACACCCTCCCAGCCACGTTTCGACTGGACAGGGTGATGTCCAGAACTTCACTTCGGGCCCTAGTCACAAATGTCGGTATGTTACCCCTATTAAGGATTTCAAGCCTATTGGAGTAAATATAATTGAGGAGTTCTTCCCCCCTGGTGTTAGTATCTGTGCTGCCCCAGACTACATTGTGTGCGTTAGCGTCACATCCAATCACAAATTGTAAATTGTTATTAACGCAATAACTTACCAATCTGCAGACGTCTTCCGGCGGGACCTCTTGGACGTCTCCAGCGAAGTAGGCGGACGCGAATACTGCCCGCATAGTTCCAGCCGATGTCCTCTCTTCTATGAGGATGGCTGCCAGGTCTCTGGTGACAAAGTCTGACAAGGTTAGGAACGATATGCTATTCCTTATTAGTATAGCTGCACGACAGCGTTCTACTTCATTGCAGTATATCAACTTACCAGACTTGGAATGGAGGCCTCTGATGTGCCCCTTGCCCGCCCATGGTTCCTGGACCAGGGCGATGTCGCACCTCCTCCCCTCAAAGTTCTTGGCGAGCACTGCCGACGCCGCTTTCGCGGTGTGGAGGTTCGCCTGGAGGAGGTGCAGAGGTTGTGGAGTCGTCAATGACGACTCCTGCCCCCTTTCTTGCTCTTACGTGCAGGCGGGGAGCACAGCCTGCACGGCCCCGGGCCCTCGCGGCCCAGGGAGGAGGGCTAAGGACCCCCGCCGGATTAACGGTACCTCGGGTTGGAGACTGAAGTCTAACCAACCTGGCACCCCCAGCAGAGGGTCCCGAGCCCCCCGTCAGTGTGGTCACCGGGCGGCCGCCAGTGGCAGAGGGCCGCGTAGACCCAACTGCCTCCGGACAGTCGCCGGCGCCCGAAGACTCGGCCGGCGCCCGGCCCCCAGTAGTGGGCCGCGAAGGCCCAGCCACCGACAGGCCGTCACCAACCCCCGAAGATCTGGTCGACGAGCGGCCACCGCCGGCGCAGTGCCGCGAAGGCCCAACCGCCGACGATCGACCGCCCGCTCTCGCGAGCGTCTGCTCGGCCGCAACACCAGCGCGAGAACCCCCCCCCGGCCGCGGGAGCCCACTTGTGGCTCCAGTTGCCGCCGAGGAGGAGGGACCCGGGGCAGCCCGGACCTGGGGGCGGTCTGGAGGGAGGGACGAGTCCTTGGCGGACTCACTCCCTTCGGTAGGCTGTTGAGCCTCCACCTCCATCCCGCACCCCCCATCCGAGCGCCCCCCGCTCGCGGGTGCGCCACCGCTTCTCCGCTGCTTGATGGTGACCCTCCCGAACAGGTATCGGATCGTGCCCCCCGCTCGTGCGAGGCCATCAGCCGCCGAATCATCCATCGCAAGGGTCACCACCGCTGTGTCATCGAGGTTCGACCTTTGCACCACCCTCCACTCTCTCGTGCGCAGGTCCTCCTCTCTGTTTTGCCCTATCACTGAGGACATTATCTCTTCGGTTGAGAGTTGCGAGCTGAAGGGAAAGTAGCCCGCTGCAAAGCGCGTCCTTGGGAAATCCGCCTCCGCTAGTACTCGCAGCCGCGCACCTTCCCAGGGCCGGAGTCGTGGAACCTCAGCCCTAACCGCCGCTGCCGTGGCCGCATCCTCGCAGGTGAGGAGTAACCATCCTCTCCTGAAAACCAGCCCCAAGAACGACAGAGGATGGGCGTCCGCCGGGTTGGATATGATCCAACGGGCGAGAGCCATCCTCACGACGTTCAGCTGCTCATCTGTCCAGTGCACCTCCGGGAAATCATCGTTGACAATGCCAAGTCTGACTGACCCTACCGCTGCACTGTAAGAGACAGGCCTGTGACCAGAGCTGAACCGGCTCTCTGTCTGGCCTGATGAACCCTGGTGCCTGGGCCGCTTAGCTGCCCTCTGGTCAGGGGTCGATCCGGAAGAACTGTGCCCCCGTTTGTAGTGTGTCGGCTGGGAAGCAACTGGCAAGAGAGCCAGCTTTCTAGCTTCCTCTCCTCCTCCTCAATCAGAAAATAAATATAGGTACCTAATGTTATATTCCGCGTCTAATATGCCAAGCTTATAATTTTCAAATACTGAGAATTTTATGACAGATTTTCAACAATTATGTTCATATTGAAGAATATGAACTTTTAAAGCAACCCTCAAGTTGGCAATTCAACTTGATCGCGACAAACCTTTTCCCGAAGAGCATACCTATTGGACTTCATGGCATGCATTCATGGTAATTTGACCTTTTTTTTTACTCAATAGATATAAATGACGTCTGGCGTTCAAAATTTCTTTTCTTTTTTGGGCGAACTTTGAGAAATCATAGCTTCCAAATAATGTATAATAAAATTATTAAGAGATACTGGCTCACGGTTGGTCTCATTCGGCGGAAAAATAATCTACCTGCAAGACCAAGTTGGAAATTATAGAATATTAGACGTGAAAAAAGCACATGGTAGACAAATTATCTTGAAGGTATACGTTTTAATGAAAGCAAATTTGGAACTGAGCTGAATGACGTGCTCACTTAAGCCAGACGAGTTTAGAACCAACATATTAAACGAATTGAATTTTTTCCCTCCCCCATTCTAGACAGTTTTCTTTTTCCTCCGTCTATTGCGCTTCTTGCTTTTGCTCGAGTCGAGAGCGCCATCCGGAATTTCAGAATCGTTGTTCGTCACATCAGGCGACTCCGGAGGAACGATTTCGTTGAATCCCATATCGGAAGAAGAAGCTTCCAATTTCGAACTCGCTTTTGACAAGATTCCAATCGGACAGGGACTAACAGGAAACTCAACATTTTTCTCCGCCTCCTCGAGTATCACATTTTCTTCGGCGAAGAGCTTAATTGCGGATGTTTTCTTTCGTCGACGACGTCCTTTCTTCATTGGGGAGTTTGGACCTTCCGGCGGTTTGGCAACGTCCGAAACTTTGTCATGGAGTTTTTCTACGCTTTCTATCTCTTCTCCGACTATTCTTCCTACAATGTCTTCTAATTTCTTTTCTGCGCTATCGCTGAAATGAGACGGATCATTTAAAATGTCCAGTGGAGGTTTACCACCACGTTGACCGAGCGTCTCGTTCATACCCTTCCAACTGGGATAATCTTCAAAATCATGTTCAACAAGCACCATCATCTGCTGTTGGATCAGTTCGTCACTATTCGTGGGATGAACAATGTTTTCATGGTCAAAAGACCCTCTTCCTCCACCAGTTAGTATTTCTTCTCCCAGACTGAAGTAAAATTGAGAGTTCGATACCCCCACCGATTGAATTTCATCCAGAATGCCTTCTAGAATCGACTCAACGACGTTATACGATAGCTCGTAATCGCTTTTTGTGAATGATGATTTCGCTTTCAACGCAACTTCCTTACCATTCAAGCAAAAATCCTTCGAATCCGAACCGGAGATTCGGCAGTCCACGCCAATGGCAACGTTCGGCACAACATTTTCATGCCTTGTTTCCAACATTGTTTCTCCCAGAACTTCTCCGAATCGAGACCTCAGCGTGTCTAAATTATTCAACTCGTCATCGACGAGTGACTCGTTCAGTGCCAGATTGAGCTCGTTCAGAAATCTGACTTTGGCCGAATAATTGTCATCACCACCGCCACTGAAGCCATCATCGGCGACAACAGTTGGTAATGATTCGCGCGACAAACTTTTCAAGTTCGAAATTAAAGAGGGCTCAGAATATTTTCTTCTTTCGATAGGCATGGAATGTCTAGCAGCTTCATCCTTATTGAGGGTGCTCAAGACAGATCTCAAAGATTCGCCAAGTAAACTTCCATTGAGAGAATCGCATTTGCTTCTCAATGTCTGGAGGCTATCATTCCTTGCCAAAGTCGAGCGAGGAAAGAAAGAAAACTCTTCTTCTACGTCATCAAATAAGCCTGGGTGTTGAAAATCGACAGAATCCATATCTACGACTGGCAAGCTAACTCTGCATTGGTCATTGTCTGAAGCTTGCCTCCAGTTGGAAACCTGAAATCGGTTACGATCCTCAGCCCCATCATCAAATGGTGCAACATTTTGGTTCATATGTACGGGAGGAATGGGTAAAACGACTGGCGGTAATGGGATTGGTAGACTGAAGAGCGAATTGTACAAAAGAGGTGGATGATTTGGTGTTGAGAAAACAGTGGTACCAAATGGATCCAAAATGCCAAAATAATTTTGACCATTACCGTTGCTTCCAGGGAAATCGATTTCTTGCTGATCTGCGAGAACAAAGTTATTAGGGAAATTTGAAGTTGCGATGGGCACAGGTATTGCAATCCGTGTGATTGGAGCTGGGGCAGCCCAGTGATTTTGCTGATCAACGTCATCTGAGAGTGAGAACCCTCGACGAAGTCCTTCCGCTTCTCGAACCATTCCTATTGCTTGGAAATCAGTAGGGCCCAATATGGGAGGAGTAGTTTCGTACGATGAAGCCACCGAATTTTGCAAGAAATACGTAGTTCCAAATTTCGGAAAACCTCCGTCTCCTTGTTGGTCGAAAAATTCGCCTGCCCTCGGAAGCGATTCAGGGTTGGCATCATTTTGTGCAGGCCAGTTCATCTGAGCTGTAGGCCCAGCGCATTGGTGAACACATTCTTCTCCGTTATTGTTGTTCAGAACCATGGCTGGTCCATGGTCGGTATCATCATTGCCGAATAGATCGAGATCAAGGCTACCTAAAAGATTGTTGTCATGAGCTGTTCTTTCGCATTCTTCCAAATGTTCGCGCTCGCTGGAGTTGAAATTGGAATTTTCGTATAGTTGCACAGGGGATGGAGGCCAAATCATGTTGCCAAAGTAGTCGTGCGTTCCCGAATAATACGTGCTATCGTTATAGGCATTGGAGACTGAATTGGCTTTGTATGGAAACGAATTTGACCCAGGCGTTTTCCAACTGTCGTTTCTATCGTATTGATGTCCGGTCTCTGCAGGAGATAAACTCGCTAGGTCCTCGGACGCATCAAATTCGGGTTTGTATCCAGAAAAAATACCGTCAAATTCATGGTCGACAACAGAGGCAATACTACGTAACACATCAGGGCATGGGTCGGATTGATCATTTGGAATACCAGCCGTTTGTAGTCTTGATGCGAACTCCCCCTCTAGTCCTGAATTGTTGACTTGAATGGCATCCGTGGCATACGACCTAATCTCAGGTGGGATTGTTAGGAAGCACTCTCCTTCATCATCGTTCGTGACCCTCTCATAGCGAATATATCCAGATTTGCAGCTGTTGCTGACAGATCCTAGCTGTTGACATGACGCTGCAATGCTGGAGTTTGCTGGCATGGTTTCTTGGTCAGGAGCCGAGTTTGCAAGAAAAGAGAGCTCTAATAGGCTGGGGTTTTCCGCAATGAATCCTTCGTTGATCGCCTTTGCGATGGGCGTTGAGGAATTTTCAGGGAAGCATTTGAAATTATTGCAGATCGACGTAGATCTGATGAACGGCTTGTTCAAGGGAGAATCCTGATCACTGAAAAGTGACTGGGTCGTCATATTTTCATTATTCTCTGGCAGTCCTAATATTTCTGAAACGAAATCAGTAGGCATAGCAGTAACATTAGGCCCCGACTCATCGCGTGAGGCTTCAAATGAACATTCTGAAGGGGAATGGATTGTCAAATTTTTAAAACTTTCTGACAATTCCAATACGATCTTTGAGGTATCCTCCTCACTTTTTGTAACTGAAATAGCATCCCTGGATAACAGTTCATCTTCTGAAGGATCCCTTTCAAGAATTGACTGATTGATTTTCGAACTCGATTGATTGTCAATTGCAACTACCTTTGAATCTTTAGTTTCCTCAGAACTTTGGCTTTCAATCAAAGTCTCGCCTTCAAAATAGTCATCCGGGGAATCATCAGTTTGGGCTTTGGCAGTACCATCCAGGCTTGGATCAGCGATATCGCTGCTGGTTGGGCCACAGCCTAATCGATCTTTTTCGAGTTGATCATCGTAAGGGTCGTGGAGGAAATTGATGAGAGAGTCTGACCTCATGGAATAATTGGTTGCACATTCTTGGGAGAATTTCGAAACTGAAGTATACTTGCTATAACTGGCTGCCAGATCATCAGTCAAGATCTTCATGCTTGAGCTGCTGCCGCTTTGTAATGGGATATCATTTATACTGTTCTCGGTTGTGCTGCAATGACCAAGAAAACTTGATAAGCTTCCCGGAATAGCGTCGTTTGGGACTGGTGGAAAATCAATATCTTCGGGTGGTATGATTTCGAGGTCTTGCCTTTCTTCGATCTTGCTTTCTGGATCCGAAGCCAAGTGCTCTGGGTCCAAATCTTCAATCTGAGCGCTTTCACTCTCAAAAGCTTTGGATGCGCATTCGGCATCAATTTCACATTTCTCTTCCAAATGGTCACCTACATGAAGAACGTGCGGAACGGCAAATTCTTTTTTCAGATTTTCCAGATTCATGTTTAGAAGAATACTTTCAATCAATACTTTCTTCACGAATTCTTCATCTGATATAATGTCCAAATAATCATCAGTTGGCTCAAACGACTTCGCTACATTTTCAATCGAATCGCTAGGCGCATCAATTAAATCCCACTTGTCTTGGCTAGGTTCAATTTCAGCGCAAAATTTTTCTACGCTTGTGGGTTCAGTGAGTTCTGGCGAAAATGCATTCATTTTTTCATAATCATTTACCGTCGATTCATCCAGTTCAGGTGGCATTTCTTCATTAGTTTCAAATTCTGGACAGACTGCATGATCAATGAACGACTGCTGACCTGTTGATTTTGTCTCCCACTCCGATCCAACCATGAAATTAATATCTTGAGCTCGCCCATTATCTGGAACACCGTAATCATCTCCCAAAATATGATCGCTTGAGTTATCTTGCAGATTGGTTGAAGAAGTGCTCAAGACGGAAAATATTTGGTCGCATTGTGTGATCATACGGTTGATGATACTGATGCCGGGTTCATCAACCTCAATGCCGAGTTCCCTATGAGCACCCACCACAGGAGGAATGCTGAGCAGCTTGGGTTCGTAAGAAGTAGCATCTGAATCCTGATGAACCTCCTGGGATAATATCGGCGTAGGCAAGCTGTTTCCAAAATCATATCCTGGACCGACAACATCGTCTACCAGAGAGTCAGCATAGGTGCTGCATTCTCTTTCATCAGAGCCTTTCTCCAAGGAACCAATATCTTGATCTTTTGTCACCAACTGTGTATCACGAGGAAAATCGTCTTCAGCAGATTCGGAAGGATAGACAATTTCTGAAAACCGGCTCACACCTGAAATGGTCGCTGTTCTGACATCTTCAGTACAACATTCATCTTCAAGTTTGAAAATAAAGGAATCGGGACGGAGAAGATTGTCTTCTTCGGTTGGATCGAGGGTTTGGTCGTAATCTGCAGTACAATTGGACGAGTAAACCGTTTCTGAGCTCTCTGTTGTCTGAAGAGCACCCACTCTATGTTGGTCCGATAAGTCTATGTTGTTACTGCCGAGTAATCTCTCTGGCCGGATATGGATGGGTACCGTCTCATCTGCGGAGTTCAGTAATATTTTATTAGATTCCATTCTGAAAATTCAACATTTGAGTAGGTGGGTACTTCATTTCTATTTTGCATTTGGTATTCTTCTTGATTGTACAATTTTCAATCTTTCGGCAATGTACGATAGGTATACATCTACTCAATGAACAACTAGGTAGGTACTCCAATTTTTCCGGAATACTTCCGAGGTGTTGGGGCACCGAATATCCGCCTGCAAGCGCAGCTGCTGTAAGAATGACCGAGTAAACGCCAATGTTGGTGGCCGGGGATGCTGGCTCAAAAGGTGAGCACTGGCGCTAGAGGAAGACAAGGAATGGGTTGAGTATGGGGTTAACGGCAAACACCGCATGAGTAATCCGGAAGCGCTTCTAAATTTGGCATTCTAACAAATACTCGGTCATTCCAACACCTAGTGTATTCCCGGCTGATCGAAATGTATTGATACTCCATTCATTTACTCGTTTCGGCAAGAATTGTAGCGCATTGCGAACTCGGAATTTCTGCTGCATTTTTGGAACTACGCAGGTCGTACAAGTTATGATCTGGTCCGGGAGTCGGCTCATCAACCAATATGATGGTATTGTTCAGTGGTATATCGACAAAAGAGCCAACAGGAGTCTGGAATAAATTGGTTAAGCTGTATCAAAAGTTATCTCAAGATGTCACAGTAGTTAGAGAAAATCATGAAAAAATCAGAAGCAATCGTTACAAACATTTTCAGGCCATCAAAGTACGTATTCATGGATCTTCTTGGGGTACCTGACCATGTTTATCGATCCATTACCAAGGTAACCAAGGCATATCTTGACTCGCTCATAACTTGCTCGAACATTAACTGAGTGTACACACGAGTGCTATACTGCATACAGCAATAGTAAGATTATGTACTCCTACGAACAAAATAAAAACTTCTTTGTTTTCATGAACATAAGTGTTCGTAGGCTCTAACATTGGCACGAACCTTTTCTAGATTCTCATCATCTTCAGTCGATAATACGCAGTCTTTGCTATTCTCTCTTGATTTTGGGGTTTTGTCGATCACATTTCTTCTGAACAAAATGTTCCATAACGTAGAAAGCCAGGAGAACATTTTTGTAAAGATACTCATGCCTCTGAACTTCCCTATCTGAAAGAAATTGTTGCACACAATATCATCTAACCTATTCCAGGGATAAAAAAATTTCAGTCCAAGCCTTGAAGGGAAAGTGATGAAAAGGAAACTCCTCCTTCCTCTTATGTAGGATTCCTAAAACGCCAACTATCTCAATACGTTACTCACCAGGTGTCCATTGGCTTTATTTTGATAATTATTTTGAGATTTCAGCTCTGTCGAATTTGTCGTATAATTTTGATGAATGAAAGTTTGGTTATTTGTTATGTCATCAAGCATTGAATTCGCATGCAACAAAAATACGATGGCTTCAAGGATTTACCATGCACTTGCGTATTTTTTGTGGACTGGTACCTGATTTTGAATTTTAAATCCGTAGATGGGAAACTAAAATTTAATGATACCTGAGGAATTGGTAGCTCTGAAATAAGAAACAGCTTGAATTGTATTCCTTGTAATCACAATATAATTTCAACTTAATTTTCAATTTATTTAACTAAAATTTTCCTCATTTGAGCAAGAATTTTATCTCGAATTCAAAAGTTGGCCAATATAAGCTGATGGGATAGTGCCAATTATTTGTCCCATAACAAGTAAACCGAGCTTTTGAGAAGATTGGTGTTGAGAATCAAGTGCGGGCAGAATTGAAGTGAAAGACCTCTTTCTCTACTTAGTTCGTTGTGCGCCGTTAATGAAGTTTGGGCCACTCACGCGTGAAATACGCTCGAGGGCTCCAAAAGGACGGAAGTTTTGACTCGAAACTTCATGGTCCAACTCTCCTAGTCGAAAAAGGATGCGAAAGTCCCAGGGAGAGGGGGAAATGACGAATAAAGCATTACCGTCAAATTGAATTGAATAATAATTGAAAATTATTGCCTCATGCTTTTACGCACTTGCCTGAAGAGTTGGAGTACAATTTCGTAAAAAGGCCGGCCGGCGGTCCGACAAACTGTTGCGTGAGGCATTGAAAGTTTTCGGGAAATTTGATTTTTAGTTCCCGAAAGTAGGTATCTGCCCTGTTAAGGGCCGAGGGCACATTTTGGCGTCGCCGCTAGGTATGCCGGAGGCTTTATTCCAATAGGAATAGTGTTACCTCTACCTCAACTTTTTGGTTGCCTAAATTGTTTTCCTAATCCGGAAACCTGCTTAGCTGGATATTATTTTCGGTAGTGCTTACTACTTTCTGCTCGCATAATTTTATAGGAGAAAATCTTCGGTGCATGTACTACCTTCATATGGTCAACGGTTAAAAAAAAGTTTAAGAATTTTTTCAAATCGAAAGATGAGTATTCAGACGTACACCCCCTCCTCTTTGGTATAGCTGAGCAACCCCTCAGTTTGCAGCTTCAAGGCGTGAAATTTTGAATTTCATCGTCCCTTCAGCTATCAACGAACGATCTTCAACCCGAGTGCAAGTACCGTCGAGAGTTAAAGATTCTCGAAACTGCCTGAGGCCGCCAGCGAGGGGACAAAGCGACAGAGAAGAAGCTTTTCCGGCCCAAGCTTCCACCACCTCTCAGTTCATCGTCCTCGACTGTGAACGTCTGCCAACTCCAGGGCTCCCACAGGCTCTCCGCTCAACTGCTGCAAACCATCTACAGCACAATCCAGTAGCCGAAACTCTGGCGCGGTTCGAGCTCTGCTCGAGATCCCTGCGAACTATGTTTGCGAAGCACGTTGTTCCCAGGCTTCTTCTGCTTCTTCGACCCCCTCGCCCGTCTGCTTTTCCAGCTCCGGTCGGTTTCGCGCCCCAAAGGAAGGAAACGCCGTTTCGTGCTCTTCCTCTGAATAATTACTGGGGCAGGAAACTCAACATGGCGGAAATAATTGCCCTTCTGCGAATGAGGGGTAGCGACTGTAGCGACCTAGGTTGAGTAATAATTTTTTCCGAGCTGTATTAAATACTAGGTCAAAATAAAGAGCGGCACGATTTTATAGGAGGGGTATTTATGCGGAAAGTGGAAAAACGGAAGGAGAAAAATAAAATAAAAGAACAAAAGGGACGCGAACTGGCTGCACAACGAGACAGTCGAAGACATGCATATTACATGAGTGGGGGGAAAGGTTGTATCTGTTTAAACCGTTCCTTTGCGAGACCTTCCGGAGCACAAATGTACCTACTTAACAGTTCCTGCAGTTTTCCTAACAAGTTACAAGACTTTTAAATCAGAAGCGTTCATCCTCTCACAAGGTTTTTCGCTTTTCCTCGCGCGCTTTTTAGTTTTACGGCTCATCGCGTCAATGGCTCCGCGCAATATGTTGATTTCCTTCCGTATTCCTTCCCAGCCCGTCATTGCAGCATCCGAATGCCATCCATGGAAGGCAAAGGAGGCCATGACCGGAGATTAGTTTTCGTTTTTTCTCCAGGTTGATGGTGCGTTCAAAATGAGCCTGATAACGTGGCAATATTGTAGTTCAGAGAGCGCAACTTTTCCCTTCGGCCATCTTCCAGACGGTCGAGTTAAAGTGCGGACCATTGAGTTTTGTAAGGAAAAGGCCGACGGTGATAGGGGAGCTCGAATCGAGCAGAAATAGATAGAACTTCCTGAGTCTAGTCGGGCTACTGACGATAAATACAATAGCGTCTCAGCCCAGCTTTGTAATTCCGGATGTTCACCGTTTGGTGGTGTGTTCGATTATGAGTTAGAGTTTCTGTTTCTGTGTGAGTTTGATTACTAGTTTGAGTTTCTGTTTTATTGTGAGTTTGACTCTGAGTTTGAGTTTCTGTTTCATTGTGAGTTTGACTTCAAGTTTGATTATGTGTTTGAGTTTCAGTTTCATTGTGAGTTTGACGATTAGTTCGAGTTTCGGTTACATTGAGAGTTTGGCTTCGAGATTGGATATGAGTTCGTGTTTCTGTACTATTGTGAGTTTGACTTGACATAAAATAGAAAACACTAAAAATTCAGTTATACAGGAAGTACTACGAGTTTGATCTCAGAGCGACGTATCATATCACAGAAACACCATAATTTTTTCCAATATTTTTCCATCACCTCTCTTTTGAAAGATTTTGATGCTTGAAATTAGCCCGTTTGCTGAGAACCACCCCCTAGCGTTTAAGCATAGCTAGATGCTCTTGAAAAGAATCCAAAATTCTTCTGGTGGACTATCATTCTATTCCTCAGGCCAGTGATTCTTTACAGAACAATGAATCCAAAGAAGCAACCTGTATCTTCACTGATGGAGCGAAAATTATACCCATTCCTTTTGAGAACTCATGAATAAAATATTGCACGGGAGTTGAGCAATTTAGAAGTTATAGATATTGAATTTCGAAGGAAAGGAGGACAGGCGTCAAGAGGAGGCGAGGAAACCTGAGATGATATGAAACTCATAAAGGGAGCTTTATTCCCAAAGACGAGAACTCTGTCAATGTTTGATCTGCTATCAGTAAGATTATTAATTCACCAAACTCCCTCCATTTTCGATCTCCGCCCCGAACTCAGCATTGCTCCCTCTCTCAATATGTCAGTATCTAACTTTGTAAATTTATTTTCACTCAATTGGCCAGCTTGCTGTTATGAAACAGGATATTATAGAGGAAGTAGAATATGAAGACTGAGATGGAGCTAGAAGGAAGTTGAAAGAAACTGTTAAATTGATTTTGGCTTGAGCCCTTGTCGTACAGCTGGGTGAGAAAACAAGGGGAACTAACCGAATTAATTTTTCTTCGAGATGTTCCGACATACCATATTTTATACCGACATATTTTTTTTTTTTTTCAAATTTTATTCTCAATATAAGGAGATCATTCATGACCCTTTTATTGCAGTGAAAATCATTGATACACCTAAATTTCAAGAAAAACCGAGATGGCCGCGAATGTTTCCCACCCAGCAGAAAATGTCATTTTCGTCAATACTAACGTAGGCACCCAACTCCTGGTGAAGGTGAAGGAATGCAATGGAAAGGACCGGTTCAGGAAATTAAATTTGCTCCTAGAAAGGGGAAGGCGTTAATCGAGTGCTGTCCTGCTGGTGACAAATCTCAAGGGTGAACTGGGGCACAAAGGGGTGAGTGACGGATGTGGATAAGGAGAAGTAAAGGGGAGGATGAGGTAACGAGACAAAGCGTTACTCAGCAACGTTGATTTGCGGCTTTATCATTTTCCAGTCAACGGTTCCGCCATCGAAGTCTAGCATTCTATTTTAAACTCGGATTGATCAAAATACTGTTGGATTCAATTGGGCATATTTCTTGATACATGGATTTGATTTCCGAATTAAAGTGAGAATTTCCCAAACCAAATTGAGAATTTTCCAAGGTAATTTGGTATGAAAAATTCACAATTTGGATTGGGAAGTTGACTTGGAAATGCTATACTACTCTGCTATAGTGCCGAATCCACATATTTTGGATTTCAAAAATTTGGGTTCCCTAACCCAATTTTTAGCTAATCTAGTTCGGTTGGTACGTGGTTCACTAATTCGAATTAAAATATTCTCCTCGTTCAGCACCTGTTTTTACCAAGTTTCAATCCCCATTTTATGCACTTTTTATGAGCCCACACCACGATCTCCCATTTGGGGCAATATAAAATCACATTTGAGAGCCAATTTCATCGAATTGAGGTAGGCGCAGCTCGAGTGCGCATACTCGACGTGATAATAGTGGGCTGATAAATTGATTCGATTAACCCCGGCTCGCACTGAGCTCGTAATTTCATCTGAGAGTTCCATAAAGATTCAGACCTTAGCAGTGGTGATCATGTGGAAATATACTATTGTGATTTTGTTTTTGGCGTTTGACTTGACAAAAATGTCTACTATGGCCGATTCGGATCGCTCGAAAATTCATTGTAAAGATGATTATGGCAACTACGTCGACTGGTAGGTCCATTAGGATCATGTTGTTGACTCATTCAGCCGTTGTTTAATCATTGTTGCAATTTACATTTGCTTTAGATAAATTTTCAAACTTAGAACCCACATAATATGTACCTATATTATAAGTACCTATTTGAGAATTTTCCTTACATTCCAAGATGTTCGAAAATGTTTCATATCTGCAGCATTCCAAGAAAACTACCGAGCTATAATATTGAATTTCCTAATATTGTTACAACTGCAGGTTCGTTGTTTACAAATTCCCATCCAGTGCCTACGATGGCTATATGTACATGACCAGCGAAACAGCAGCGCAAGGATGGACTGTATCTAACCACACGATTCAACAACCGAACAGCATGATTGCTAGAAGTATATCAAGGATGTATTTGAAGGACTCGAAAGTAATGATCGTCACTTATTTATTGACCATCAAAATGAATTATCCCGCCGAAGGAAGTTTACGAAGGTTGGGATTAAGAGCTAAAAAAAAAACTTTATCGAATAATTTTTTTGTCGCCAAAGGAAATGTGGCTGGCTTACAGCGATAACTGGTGGTGGTTTAATCGTGGCCATTCGAAAGGTAATTTCAAGTTTTTACATTTTAAATTTAACTTCAATCTTATAACGAGGTTTCATGCCGAGCGCTCTTAGAAAACTATATCGAAGTTTAAATCAGGTTGCAAGCACTTGGATCAATTCGTAGAAATTCTCTACAAACATTGCTTCAATGCACAAATCTTTCAATGTGGTTGGGAATTTTACATTATATGTACGTTAAGTAGCTTCATAATCATTTCCAACCGTAAGAAAATGATTTCCATACAGGTATTCTCGGAGGCGATTCAGAAGGAGGGATCTGGCTAGTTCACAGCGTTCCACACTTTCCCAAATCTAGAAAATACGGTTATCCATGGTCGGGCAAGCGGAATGGTCAAGGAGCTCTTTGCATCAGCCTGACCGCTGGGGAGTTGGACAAAATTGGTATATCTATGAAGGCATTATGTGAAATGTTGAAAGCTTATTTGAAGTACGTGCCTTCGGGTCACTCTGGTCCGGGCACAACCGTCCACCCTATGGAGGCGGAATGCCTCAGTATTTTTGTGGACTATGGGGGACGTGATCTAACAGCTGTAGTCAGGAAATAGGGAGTTGGAGCATCTCCATTCTGCTCTTCCGGAATTTGGACCGGTTCCTTGGGTTGCTACATGGGCTTTGTGCCTTTGCGAAAAGACAAATTAATAAATCACCTGCCCCTCAACAGCTAGTTTGAATAATGACGTATTTCCGTAAATTTCCCGAAGGAGCAGTACACTGAGAAAAATCGTCGGTTAAAAATTTTGAAAATATGCGGTTAATGACGAAATGCGGTCAAATTTCCGACATCAACAGACTACGAAAAACCGAGAAATGCCGAAATGTTGAAAATGCCGCCCCCCAGGCCATTTTAACCAACTATCCTACAGATTTGACCGACGTTTGTCTCGCGGCAACCGTAAAATGCGGTCTAAGGATGACCTTGAAACACTAACCGTATACAAAGGTCTGTCAACGTGGAAAATATTTGCGCCGAAACTAAGAATAGGTGAGGTTAGGAAACCAGAAGTCGGTTACTGTTCATACTTCAACCGCGTATGGGTTGTTCAATTGACCGTTCAAGTTGGTTAATGTGCCGTGAACACGGTTAAAGAAACCAAGTCAGTTGTTTTACATAAGTTAAGTCGGTTAAAGCGTACTGGAGCCCAGTCGGTTAACCCATATTTTTGACCGTATAAGTCTGTTATTGCACCCCATTTCCGTCAATTACGGTCAAACCACTACAAGAAGCCGGTTGTTTTACATGAGGTGAGTCGGTTAAAGCATACTCGTGTATAGTCGGTTAACGCATAGTTTTGACCGAATTCGTACCAACACAGGTCTGGCCGATTGACATTAACTTGAACCTTTCCCCACTCCTCCAGCTTATAGTCGGTTATTGCAGTACTTTCACCGTATGCAATACGGTTAAAACATAGCAGTAACAGAGTAGAGACCGAATATCTTTCTCTTTCCGTCCTAAAGGTCATTGGCCGATTGACATTGACTTGTACCTTTCCCCACCCCTCCAACTTATAGTCGGTTATTGCACTACTTTCACCGTATGCAATACCGTTGAAACATAGCAGTAACAGAGTAGAGAGGCGCCCTGCGCATGTGCTCCCCCTCCAACTTGTAGCCTCTACTTGGCTGTAAGGAGAAGTAGGGATCATTCCTCTTTCAACCTTGGTCGTAGTTAAAACGTTTGTGCGTCCACAGTTTTTGAGAGATCTACTCCCATCACCTCTGCTTCATCAGCAACTTATCCGTCATTTATTCCGGCTTTGACTCGCGCGTTTCTCGGCAATCGGCTCTCACGGATCGGATATTTCTCACTTCGGCTTGACCTCGGCTCTTCTCTTGATTCTTCCTACTTCCTGGCTAACACGGGTACGCCTATTTTTGGACAAGAAAATGGTAAGTAATTGTGTACGTTCGGTGGATGATTTGCAGTATATTGGTTGAGGCTGTGTGTGCATCAGGCTGTCTTTCTGATTTTTTCCATTTAGTTCTGAGGAACTGACGGACGCCTGCAGCCAGCAATAAAAAAAAAAGGAAGATTGAAGACGTGATCGACGTTGAGGGTAAATACTATTGAATGAAGAGAGATTGATTGTCAGGTTCATTGTGCATTGAGCATTTTTTTCACGATCTAACAAACGTTTTTCCCAGAAATAAAAACGGCTCTTCTCGACGACCCCGATTCTCAAATAGTGCAAGAGCTGCAGGAGGGGTGCAGGGCGGCGCTGAATCATCTACATTCCTCGAATCTTGGAAGAAAACGGCCGTTAAACAAATAGCTTACGCAAAGGTCGCGAGTTTTGAAGACTACCTCGACACGGTGATAATTATCGGACTTCCCATAATCGGCCATAAGCTGGTGAGAAACTATTTTTTTTTTTTGAGTGGTACTTGCTCGGTTGTAATTTTCAGCCCTCAGATGTATTAACAGTGTTTCGTGTTTGGTTTCTCAGCTATCCCTTGATTTCCAACAACTATACCCGGCACTTGACAGTATCGCCCTGCCGAAGAACGTCGCCAAGTTGAAAAACGCTATATTGAGGCTCACTTATAGTTACCATTATTGTAAGAATTTGTACAAATAAAAAAAACATATGTAGGTACCTATTGACTGTATCATACAGGTTTAAAATGTTTTATTAGTAAACGTATGTTAACAACTGCATCCATCACATTTATAACTTAAAATGTTGAGATGTTCCTGTTATGCTAGTCAAATTTTATTTTTAGGTCGCATATTTGGAAAACAGTTACCTATGTACCATGAAGAATCAGGCCCACTTTCTCATTATCATTCTAATAATATGTATACCTAATTCGTTTTTATTAAACAATATATTACCAAAATGTTACTCAAATTTCATTTTCAGATCACATGTTTGAAATTCCATTTCAAGTGGGCTACATTAACCGTATTTCTGGTCGGTTGATGTACTCCACTGTGGAATGCGGTCAATGTAGTACAGTGACCGACTACGCATACGGTCAATGAAGTACCATGACCGATTAGGCATGCGGTCAATGTACGAATATAACCGAATAGGTATGCGGTCAATGAAGTACCTTGACCGACTAGGTATGCGGTTAAAGTAGAACTATAACCGACTACGCATACGGTCAATGAAGCACCATGACCGATTAGGCATGCGGTCAATGTAGGAATATAACCGAATAGGTATGCGGTCAATGAAGTACCATGACCGACTAGGCATACGGTCAATGAAGTACCATGACCGATTAGGCATGCGGTCAATGTACGAATATAACCGAATAGGTATGCGGTCAATGAAGTACCTTGACCGACTAGGTATGCGGTTAAAGTAGAACTATAACCGACTACGCATACGGTCAATGAAGCACCATGACCGATTAGGCATGCGGTCAATGTAGGAATATAACCGAATAGGTATGCGGTCAATGAAGTACCATGACCGACTAGGCATACGGTCAATGAAGTACCATGACCGATTAGGCATGCGGTCAATGTACGAATATAACCGAATAGGTATGCGGTCAATGAAGTACCATGACCGACTAGGCATGCGGTTAAAGTAGAACTATAACCGACTACGCATACGGTCAATGAAGTACCATGACCGATTAGGCATGCGGTCAATGTAGGACTACAACCGACTAAATATACGGCTAATGTACTGCTTTAACCGATTAGATGCAATGCAGGTTTTACCGACTTTTCTTAGGGTTTAACCGACTATTAGGCGGTTGCTAGCCATTAACCGCATTCACGTAAATTAACCGACTTTTGTATTAACCGACTTTGGCTGGGGGCGGCCCTACATTAACCAACTCCGGGGGCGGCATTTGTATTAACCGACTTTTGACATTAACCAAGTTGCAATGCGGTTGCTAGCCATTAACCGCATTCCCGCAACCGACTTTTGCCCAATTTTTTTTCTCAGTGTATGGAGAAGCTCTATCAAATCGTTCAGCCACAACTCTGTGGTCTCGCTCCTCAAAAATGTTAAAGCATTCCGCCTCCGTAGGATAATCGCCTGTACCGTAAGACCAGAAGAACCGAACATATCTGAAAGACGGGTTCTTTTTTGCAGGCGATGCGCTGTCTCTATATGGGCCTCATTACGATGTGAGGAGATTCAGCACAAGTTTGGATAATGTCTATCCAACGATAAGATCAACCCTGGATGGCCATCAGCAATCCGAAAAAAGCAACTTTTTATTCAATTTAACTTCAAGAGGTGGATTGGAATTTCGAACATTTGCCAAAAGTAAATCCTTCGGAAAAGGTTAGCAATCAACAAGAGCCTCTTTTGCCTATTGGCCATTCCCGGTGGGGTTTTATGATGTTGTAGGTACTGCCTAAAATGTTTATGAGTTAACTTCAATAACCTAATTATCCTTTTGAACATACGTACTCCTCAACATATTTTTTAACGTAGACATTTATGAATGGATTGGATCATCCCTCGATACCAGTTTGTACGTTGAAACGTGGAGGACTGCATTGATGCCTTTTCCGTCATCCTGTAATGGCCTGAGAAAGTAAATTCTATTCCTTTACCTCCTAGTTACGTTATAGTAGGGTAATTTTATAACTTACCTGTCTGTTATATGATAACACGAAACTTTATTACAGGATAGTGAACGTGAAAGCGATTGAATATGCACCGAAAAAAATAAGTTTTTCATACTCGATAGATCATTCAAAATGGGCGATTTCGACAATTCCTTCAAAACCGTATGTTTGCATTGGTGACATTAATCGATCGGTGAGTTCTTAGTGTTGATTAATATTACTGTGGATAATTCTTGTCTGAGCGTGTGGTTCAAGTAGTGCAGATGCAGACCTTTAATTGAAAGTGTACCTATTTATCTACTGGTGTGTTTTCTAAGCTCACTAGTCTACACTTCGATGACTTAATTGGCGTTGGTTTCAGGAACATCAACTCAGTAGAGGAGGCGGCTCAGTTTGCACTTCTTCGCCAGAGTTATGGAAGGCGTTCTTCGGCATTATTTCCGAGACAGAGTCGTGCAAAAGTTCATGATTTTATCTACAGTTATCTGACAATGAGATTTCATTTTCATGAAATTTCCAATAAGTTAACTACTCATTCGTAAATATATGTATGGATTTCACAGTCAATTTGTTTTTTGTCGAAATACAAGAGTTTTTTACCGTGCGAGCTCTTTCCGCCATTCTTTTTTACCCATAACGGGATTTACATGGATGCTACAAAGGATGAACTGAAGGACCAGCGCAGGATGTGAAAACTGATAACATTCACAGACAGGGACGAGCACTTTTCAAAATTTCCGTGTAAAACTGTCCCTTCGGGGCGGTCAACTTTTTACATCGCAGGTGATTGATGAAGACGGGTAAAGGTTTACTGAAGATCAGGACTAGGCTCACCTAAGCCGGTTTAGTCGCCGTCGTTCGCATCACCTCAACATTTCCTAGCGGCATTTTCCCCGTTTTTTGACCATTTATCTACCCTTGGTAAAGAACAGTAATGCCCTTTTATTTATGATTCTTCCCGCTAAACCGGTCCCCTATAACCTAAGCTATTTTTGCCAGCCCTTTGTCGTGTTCTTTCATATGACGGGATCGCAAACTGATGTTGTCGGTCTTTTCTTCCCTCTACCTAGGGGCTATGACCTGAGGAAACCCTACAAAGTGACCTATCTCAAGCACAAAAACAGGTACCTCCCTTTGTGAGGAGGAACTCGAGGATGGACTTTCGTATTATTAAGAATACAATCTTATTTTTTTTAAATCCGGCCAAAATACAATGCCTCCTCAAAATACAATATGCTGGTAGTCAAATATTATTTACCTGCCTCAATACGCTCAGCAAAAGAAAAATTATGAACCGTTACATGGTACATTCTTAGATTATTATTACTATTATTCTTGCAGCCTCAAAATCTTTAATTATTTACCAAGAGATGATAAACGATTTCAAGACATAGGTACAATAATATAATAATATTCACATTTGATTTGAGGCAAATGATGTATTGGAGTATTGAGTAAATTATGCAATTCTCTGCTCAGTACTACAGTACTACTTTGGGTTGATTCATGAATCACGAATGTAGTTTTCAGGTGTTTTTATACTAAATCGAGCATTTTTTTTTTTTTTTTTAAGAAAATTAGGGTAACGATTTGCACAGCTTGAATCAAGAACATCTGTCCTCCCCACCCGGCCGGATACTTGAAGGACATCCATCTCATAAGGTAGCTTCGCACCGTAACAGCCCAGCAACTGGATTCTTCAGTGTGGTGCCGGCTTTGCCCGTAGGTGAATCGAACAGCTGTATTATTGACAGAAT
This sequence comes from Nesidiocoris tenuis, assembly GCA_036186465.1. Lineage (NCBI taxonomy): Eukaryota > Metazoa > Arthropoda > Insecta > Hemiptera > Miridae > Nesidiocoris > Nesidiocoris tenuis. The sequence continues at coordinate 9,824,962 of AP028912.1, read as the reverse complement.
TTAATTTTACTCCACTGAGTTTGTTAATTCCCTTTGAAGTTTAGATCGGGGGTTACATCTTCAGCGCTTCGCCTGCATTGGCCTCCTGAGCGTTCTGAGTTTCAGGTTCGTAAAATGCTTCAATTTGATAATAGATTTTTCCAAAAATGCGGAATTCAAAAATAGAAATATTTGAATAAAATGTTACACCATGCACCATTTACCGATCATAATTTATTATTATTACCTACCTACCGCAAAAGCTGTTCATTCATGAATGCCTAACCTTAGATAAATTTTCGAGCAGTATCTGCTCATGTTCCCAAAAACAACTGTACATACCTAATGGATTAAGTTGTTGGGGAGTCAGTAATATGGATAATATAATTCGAGTGACTAGTGGCATGATTCCTCATCGGTTATTGAGGAACCCAATCGATCATTCCTGAAGAAGGCAAAAAAATATTTTTTCAGATCGTAAAAACAATAAATATTGAGAAGAAAGAAGATAATTCATTGATTTCAATCAAATCGGATCTCAGCAGACTATGAAGAACAATACGTTATAGCTGAAGCGTGTTGAATTATAAGTTGATGGATAGGTATTCGGTAATAGCCGCGTGTTGCGGGGGGTGGGGTGTCACGTTATTACAATCTGCTCCGCGACTCTTCGATATGCACCCAATCAATATTATCTATAAACACTCAAACTCAGTTTTTCCCTCATTTCCTTATTCCTTGACAGATTTCTGCCCACTGTTGAAATTGATGTGGAGATGGTAAAAACCAATTTCGAGCAAAACGACTAGCCTATCGCCCCAGTCTCGCAGTAGATACCTACTTGCTAGCGATTCATCATGAAAATTTCGATTTTACTTTTGGGCATATTATTCGGATTTGGAGCCGGCCGCCCTCCGAAATCTTCATCATTGCAGTGCGTTGACGAAAATGGCAACAATGTCGATTGGTGAGTGATTTTTATTATTACGCAAAATCCTCTGCTAATCGAGGAAAAATTATAACGACATTTTTTATCGCTTCAGGTACGTGGTGTATAAGTTTCCCGAAACTTACAAATCGCCAGTTCGAATTTTGAATGGAGCCGGTTACATGTACATTACGAGTGACACTGTCCAGAAAGGATGGCAGGTATCCTCTCAGTCCATGGAAAACAGCACAAACCTTATGGCGAGAACGATTGAAAATATGTACCAGGATAAAAGCGAGGTAATTTGTTAGACATATCCTAATAATGGAAAAAAGTAAAATAGAGTTTTTAGTGAGCAACTCGATTCAATTTTCGATGAAATTTTAATTCAACCAGTGGTGCGTAGGTAACACAATACTTCCATATTTTGAAACGATAAAATTGACACGATTTGATCATATTGGCTGTTTTAACTCAAATTTTTATATTTTAGAGTCAATATTTCCATATTTTGATGTATGCCCGTCAGGGCCCTCACTACCGTGCAAAAAAATATTCGTAATTATTTAGCCCTTCGGCTCTAAAAACTGTCTACTTATGACCTGAATTTTTTCCCTTATTCTAAATCGATATCCGCGCACAAACTGAAATCGGTGAAGCGGAAGTTGATTTTTTCCACCAAAAGTCGAACCTAATCAAGTGTCAGAGCGACGAAACGACGGCACCGTCTCTGGAACGCTAGCTTTCAATCATTTAAGGAGTTGTTGGGCCTCAGCGACGCCGTACGCAATGAGCGGAGCTATCAATCATCATTCACGATCATCAATCATGCCGGGCCTAGTAGGAGCATTGATTTTCCCAAAGGAGAACAGACTTCATTCAAAGACACCCACCCGTTCTTTCCTTGGCGATAAGTTTTCATGATAGTGTTGGCGACATGGAAAATTCGACAGCGAGGGTTCATCATGTTCGGTACCCTCGGTAGCTATCGGCAGTTCAAAAATTGGAACATAAATTAGGTGTCGGATCAGAATTAAATTTGGAATTTATTTCGCTATGCGTTAATATGCGTTTAACCTCAGTGCAGTGCCTGCATATGCGGTAACCTCTGAAATTGGAATGTGAATACGAAATGAAATTCAGAATACGAATTTGCGCATAAGTCTTCCTTTATGACTATCTAGTGCTATGCATTTGCTTTAGTAATTCACTTTGTTTTTTTATTTTTTTAAGGAGCTATGGCTAGTTTACAATGACCAAATGACAAAATATTCCGACGAGGCTTTTTTCTATTCAAAGTACGGGCATACTAAAGGTAGGTAACTAACAAATAATTAATATCCTTACGGGCCCCTTTTCTCATTTTGATGACATGATAATGCCATGTAATACGACGTTATCTCCACATTTTTGTTTTTATCTCTAACAGTTTCATCTCGGTCAAATTAGGGAATTCTTGTTACTGGTCCATGGGGGAGGGGTGGGCTAAAACATGCTACGGGTGAGCAGAATATTTTCCGATTACTTACTCGACTGGTGATTTTCCAACAATTTTATCCCTAAGGCCGAGCGCACACGGTGCAACTGTTTGGGGACAAAGGTTGCAAACTAAACTAGATTACGACTGTTCCTTGACCCCGGCTTTGTATTTAAATGGAGATCCGCACACGACGCGACCGTTTGAAACCGGTTCAAGGGTTCAACCGGGGTCAAGGAACAGTCGTAATCTAGTTTAGTTTGCAACCTTTGTCCCCAAACAGTTGCGCGGTGTGCGCTCGGCCTAATTAGAACGAGAATTTCAAAATTTGATAGCCATACGATTGAGGTAAAAATGAAAACTTTGAGGCGACGTCGTGATTCATTCCTGGAAATTAAATCTATCTTCAATGTCTCTTTTGTGGAGGATTTTTTTTCTATTGGCAAAAAAGAGGATTGATCGCCATTATGACTGATTTATATTAGGCGTGGTTGGAGCTGACACCGAAGGTGGCTTCTGGCTGGTGCATAGCATTCCTCATTTTCCAACCCTCGAGAGCTACGAGTACCCAAAAACAGCGTTGCGTTACGGACAGAGCGCGCTGTGTATTTCAATGGGATCCAAAGAATTGGATAAAATTGGTGAGCATATTTTTTCATACGAACAAGATGGGAAATATATCGGTGAGTTAAGGGAATTAGAATTGACGATCCACGTAGATGAACAGTGGGCTACTACTCTTATTAATCATTAAAATTAATTTGCCCATCAATAATTTCTCAAGTACCTAAGTTTTTTATTATTTTTTCAGGAAACGCATTTAAATATAACCAACCCGATTTCACAAAAGCCAAGTACAGCGATGAACTTGGAGCGAAATTTCCAACTTTGAAAGAAGCGGCCGAGGGCGGGAAAGCTAAAAAGGCTCCATGGTACTACGACTTTCAAATCACGTCAAAAGGTGGTGTCGAATTTCACACGTTCGCCAAAGGATGGTCTTTTGGCAAAGGTGAGCCCGTTTTATGAGCGATCGTTAATATCCGAAATTTTTGAGAACGTCAAACTCACTTTCTCACCCTCAAAACTGTCCAAATGTAACAGTGCGACAAAATCGAATATTTTAATTACTGTTGCAAGAAAAAAAATACTAGGTCAGCTGCTTAATAAAGCGCAAACATTTCAACAAGCATGGTCACTTACAAAGTGATAAAATGATCATATCACTTTTTACGTATAAAACACTTTCCAAAAGTCATAAAAGTCCAAAAAATTAAATAATGAAGGCTATTTTCAGATTTATACGAATGGATCGCATCTTCTTTGGATGCCGATGTTTACGCAGAAACTTGGCAAAATGAGCCTGGGCCATTACCAGCTTCTTGCTCAATACCAAAAAAGTAAGACACGGGATTCCCAACTCAAAAAAACCATGATTTCAATATCGTTTTGAAGAGATGGATAACATGAGATATTCTATTACCAACTATAATAGAACTTAATGAAATTAATTGACGAATTTCGACTAAGTGAAACTAAGTGTAGGTTTATTATTTTAATTACCGGCTCGAAACCCCAACAGGGTAATGAACGTAAAAGAAGTCGCCTATAAAAATGCTCAAGTTGACTTCAGCTCTCACAAAGACCATTCCAAATGGGCTATCTCAACTTCTTCAGCTAAACCCTACGTCTGCATTGGCGATATCAACCGAGCAGTAAGTTGGGAAATTGTATATTTTCAGCTTCAGTCAACTACCGTTACCTAATAATAAATTGAGAATAATTCAAACTAGAGTTTGGTTGAGGGTAAGGTAGACAATATTCAAAAATTAATTTAAATTTTTAACAAGCTAATTTCTTGTTTGATTTTCAACTCCTGTTCTAGGCACCGCAAGAAAAAAGGGGTGGTGGATCAGTTTGCTTTCTGAACAAATATGTATGGAAGGCCTACGCAGACATCATCGTGGATAAAGATTCGTGTGATAGCTTTGATCGTTGATCGGAGAAACGGAAAAAGCAGGATGGATGAAAATTACCTGTGAGCAGGTGGCAACTTCTGTGCACCTTGTTCATACTTACGCATAAATGTTGCACAGTATTTCCAATTACATATCCCAGACCAACCTAACATTATCTAATATATTCAGGGTCAGATCGGGCTGAATTTAACCTTCGCCAGGTGGCTAACCCCGATTAATCAGTAAAATCTTGTGACCAATGAATGAAATTTTTTCATAGTCTCTTAAGTAAAATGTCTTCTTGAGTCATTTAGTGGTGAAGAAACCTGTAACGCTTCGAAAATAAACCATTCTGAAAACCGAAACAATATTTTACCAATTCCAATCCTTGATCATAGAATTTTTATTTCTGCTGAATTTCATTATTGGGGCCACCAATTTGCGTTACGCCCCTCAGCCTGCTCCTCCACTGGAACCGTGCGATGGATTGTCCGCAGTGGACGCGCGCAGCGGAGGGCCTCCAATATAATTTCTCACGAAGGATCAGCGCTCGAATACGGGCGCACACGCGCAGTCGCTTCGTAGCTTCGAAACGAGCGCAGTGGGAACCGTCCAAGCCAGGCATTACAAAGTACAAGGCTTCCATTAATAATACCTACCGAGTTAATTTTAAATCCAAAATTGTAAAAATTGGTCCATTAGGTTTGAAAATATCCGGCTTCAGTCCCTAGCAACTTGAGCAGTAGGAACCTAAGCAGGTACCTGCTTAGAGAGATTTGAAAAATGAGAGATTTTCTTCTAGGAACCTGAACACTGAGGAATGGGAGGTTGATTGAATTATTTTTCAGATATGCTTCCGAAGACCTTCAAACAGTAGGTACCTACCTAGGTATTAAATACCGTTTTATACAAAATTTTTATTTAATACAGATTAAATACAAATTTTGTATTTCTTTCAAAAGTAAGGTAGGTATTTATGGCGATATCCGACTATTCAAGGGTTTTTAAGGCAAGGAAGGCAAGGAACTGAAAACAGAACTCTCTTTATGTTCACCATTGCTTTAGAAAGGTACAAAAAGTTTGGCTCACGACGAGCGTTATCTTGAGTTATCAAAAATTCGAAGTGTTTACCTCTGGCTTAACTTTTTTGTTTAGGTAGCAAGGCAAAATAGGTAAACTCGATCGTAAGTAATTATTTTATTCTTTGAGATATCGTTTTACCGCGGTAATACGTTTTTGTAATTTTAATACGTTTCTGATTCTCACTTTCTCTAGTGGCCTTCGAAGGTTTCATTTCGGTTCCCCCACGTTTGCGAACAGACCATTTTACCTCAATTTCACCTGGAATTCTCTAGTCAAAATGTTCCCAACATGCAAGATAAATCCACGATCCATCGTTGCAGCTAGCAGGACGTAAGTTGACACATGGAGTGCATACGAGCATATAAAATAGGATACGCTGATGTATCAATATCCCGGAAGTACTGTGAGTAATCGAAATTCTTGTCGAACAAGATCATCCTGCCAAAGAAGATAGGTAGTAGATCCATCTTCCAGATTGGATGGTACTAGATCCATTTCAGGAAAAATCTAGAGTTGAGAATATAGCCATTTTTGTGAATGAGCACCCACTTGATTAAAAATTAAAACCTGATAATGGGAACTTCAAGTAAGATTACTACATCGTAATGTACTGTGCTTTATCCGATCGTTATAAAATGCTGCATTGAAATTTCAGGTTCCATCGTTCGTGTACCATTTGCCAGAAAGACACTGTTGACAAATCTGAAATCGACCACTTCGTCAAACTTAGTGAGGATTGGTGGAACCCAAATGGGAAAATGAGGCCGCTGATGTCGATGAACGACTTGAGGTACTTACCTATCATTTGAGATTCAAGCTGGAATTTATTCCTTGTTTATATAATCGATTCATCGAATTGTTATTCGCCCAGAGTTCCATTCGTTCGTGACGGATTAGTCAATACAAAAGTTATAGACGAAGAAAAGGGTAAAACGGCAAAATATCTGGAGGGCTTGAAAATTCTCGACGTTGGCTGCGGCGGAGGTTTTTTCTCGGTGGTAAGTTCCGGTGATTGTTTAATCAAAAATCCACCATAATTCGGTATATTATGATTATAATTTAAATTTTCAGCCTCTTAGTCGTTTAGGAGCCGATGTCACCGGAATAGACCCAACTCATGAATTAGTTCAGGTCGCTCGGGCTTACGTCGAAAAGAATTTGCCGGAGGCGAAAATCAAATTCGAGAATTCGACCATAGAAGAGCATGCGGCTTCAAATGGTGATAAGTATGACGTACTCGTCTGCTCTGAGGTTATAGAGCATGTGAGCGCTAAAGAGAGCTTCGTAAAATCCTGCGTATCTACAGTCAAGGTAGGTACTTACTGCGTTAACAACAAAATTATATTAGGCGCACAATTTTTACTTCCATATTTACAGAGTAAATGGAAGTATTGTGATCGTCCTAAAATCGAGAATCGGAACGGAGCTTCAGAATAAACTTTTTCTTATACACATTTACTCAGAATCACTTCCTGAACAAGTGTCTGTGTGTCCGTTACGTCCGTTACGTCCGTTACGTCCGTCTGTCCGTCTGTCCGTCTGTCCGTCTGTGGTCATTTACAAAAATGGCCATAACTCCCTCATTTCTCAACCTTTTTTCAAATTTCTTGAACTGAAATGTTTGTCTCGGCAAGACCTAACACCCTGTTTAATCGGAATTTGGATAACGCACAGTACTTCCGATATATTTGCATTTTTAGTGTTTTCTATTTTATTTTTTTCCGGCCACAAAAATGAACCGATTTGAGCGTTCTTGGTCTTGAAATCTTTGTTTTACCTTGCAGAATATGTGGATATTTTTTACATTCCGAAAATGTGGCGTTTTTTCATTTTGGGCGAATTTTAAAATTTTAAAATTGAATTTTTTGATATTTTTGACCCAAACACCCTTAAAAGCAGTCAAAATACGATCAAATTGTGTCGCACTTTTACGTTTCAAAATATGGAAGTATTGTGTGTTATCTACGCACCACTGGTTTGAATTTGCTGTGCTAGAGAGTCTGGCGGGGGCAGGCGTTGAATTCTTTTTTTTAAGCCCGGAAAAAATGTATAGTTTGGCAAAAATACTGTATTCGTTATTTCATCTGTTTCAGCCTGGTGGTTCACTGTTCTATACCACAATTAGTCAAACGTTCCTAGCTTGGTTCCTGGCAATCATCGTTGCAGAAAATATCATCCGACTGCCTCCAAAAGGTACACATCAGTACGAAAAATTGATAACCCCCAGAGACTTGACGCGGATCTTGGAAGGAGGTCAGTACAAACACCAAAGGTTGATAATATGAACATCGAAATAATCGATCTTATTAAATTTTTAATATTTTTATTTTATTCAATTATTGAATCTTATAATAATATTGAATAAAATTTAGGTAAAATTTCAGACAGATGTGAAATGGGCGTCTAAACTTAATACAAACGATCTAGTCTTGTTCTGAAAATAGGTTGAGAGATTATTCAAGATTGATTTTTACTCTCCCCTCATCATAATAAACAACAGCCTATCTTAGACAGTACCATGACTACTCCTGTCTTAATTTGTATGTTTTTAAATCTATTCCCTTTATTTATTTATTCATTTTTAAGGGAATGTCGGATTTAAAAATGATTAGGTAGGTATTTCGGAAATCATTTTTCCAATCAGGTCATCATAAAATGTAATGAATGTTTTTCAATAAATAAATTTCACATTAACGAGGTTTTTACTAAAATATAACATAAGCGATTGGTAGTTGATGAAGATTGAGCTAATTTTTGGTTTGTTTTTATTTTCACCAAAACACATTTCTCAAATTTTTAACCCTAAGAAAATATTTTCTTAATAAGTTTTCGAATTATAACTATTACCTTCGTAAGGAGGAATCAGAGGAAAATCATAACTATTGCCTGATCGATGATGATGATAATGAATCTTATACCAATCGGTTGTGTTATGAATGTGTCGAGAGAAATTCGCTCAAATAAAAACACCGTGTAAGTTACATGCATCTATCCTAATTAATAAACAAAATCTGGAAGAAAATATTCATATTTCTTTTAATTGAAAAAAAAAATTAAATTGCGCAAGATTGCGCGACCAATTGCGCAACGCATGGCCTCTGCGTTCTACAGAACGTTCTGGAACATTTCCACTGCGACGTCATAGTTAAAAGTAGCCGTGTCATTTTTCCCGTGCTGAACAATTCGGTAGCCGAGTGCCAATGGTGACGTCACGGATCACGCGGTCTGTGGTCGTATAAAAGCGCGGACCGGAACGATGCCGTCATAGTTGTGCCGTCACTGACGAACCGCCACCACAGATCACCTCGAGAAGAATGACGACCCCGTCGTATGTCACTGATATCGCCGCCTCACCCGCAGGTCAGTCTACTAAATTATTTTATCTCCATTCTTAGCTATTGCAGTCGTCAAAAATCGGTACCTACCTGTTAACACACAGTACGTCCATGTTTTTGCACTCTATTTTGGACCAAAATCTTCTCATTTGAACTAATTTTATCCCAGCCAGAAAAAAATTTAATTCTTTTTCTTCAAATTTTTATTGTCTTAAAAATTGAGTTAGGTATGTCTAGTTGACAATTGGAAAAAATACCTAAGGTAATTTGCCAACCAAAGATTTTATGGGCGTTATTTTCAGTTCACACATAACCAACGCACCAAAAAAATTTTTTAATTGAATTATTATTTTAGACGGTGATTTTAAGGACAGTGCTTATATGAAATAGGTACAACGATTCTTTAATTTTTTTTACAATTACAATTTTCACTTAGTAAATATAGAAATTAAACCAATCGAATAGTTGATAATATTTTTTATATTTTTAATCGATTTTAAATTTGATCAAAAATAAATATTGAGAATAAGGGGTGCTAGAATAGCGAAAAAAGTTTTGCCATGTTCAATATTTTTCATGTTTTCTTTTAATTTAGAAAAAAAATTCTTGAGCAAACACAACTTTTTTCACTGAGTTTTTAGATTTTTATGAATTTTGCTTAATTTTATTTTATTTTATTAATTTTTTCATAATGACTACTTTCTAGTACCTATATCTTCTAAACTAATGAGCCGATTTTCACGAGCTCATTATAATATAATTATATTATATATTATGTATCTAAATAATTTACTAAACCATTGAATTTAATTTTGTCCTTATGAGTAACTGGCAATCTAGGGAGGTACTTATAAATATTGATTTAACCGGTTGAGTATCGGTGTATTAATTTGCCTTTTCAATTATTTACAGTTGACATCGCTGAATCCAAAATGGAAAACACCAGTGACCCGAAGGGCACCGCCTTCAATACGGAGGTTGGAGCATCTGGATTCACCAAGGAAGACCAAGATACTTCTCGTGCATCAATTGCACCTGCAAATGACGCATCAAACAAAACAAAGGGCGATTCCGAGGGCTGCTGTTGCAGTAATTCAGGAAATCAAGTCTGTGCTTCGAAAACAGGTGCCCCTAATTCTTGTTGCGAGGCTGGCGAGAAATTTGAGGTCGACGGAAAGGAAAATCTAGAGGACAAAAATTGTGCCGATACTTGCCGATGTGTCTCTTGCTCATGCGATCATATCGGAGATGGTTCGAATGCTGGTTTTTCTGCTAGAAACCAAACCAAAAAGCTTTGCCCTGCTGTCGTGTTTTGCAGCTGTTTGAAAGCTGAAGGAGATTGCTGCAAGAATGGCCCAATGAAAACTTGCTGCTCGAGGAACAATGTCTCTTTGGCTGTATCAGCAAAATGCTCCTGCCGATGCGCTGCTGGTTCGCCAAATCTGAAATGCCCTGGAGTCAAGAACGCTGGGAAATCCTCATTCGGTTGTTGCTGCCCTGCGTTTACAGAAAAATGTTGTTGTCAAAACGTCGATGTTTGCCTCAGCAAGTGCTGCAACTCGTATTCTGGATGCGGCATCATGCCGAACAAAGGATCTTTTCCTGAGGCCAGCCTCTCTGGAAAAGCTTGCTGCTCTAAAAAGTGTGAATGCAGTTGTTGTCAAAACGCAGATGAAAAGCCGACCAAATCTTGTTGCCAAAAAAGTGGAGCACTGTCCCAAAAATATGAAGATGGGTCCTCCAATTCGGGTGGATGTGTTTGCTGCCAAGAAACAGCTGCAGTTCCAGTTTGCTGCAAACTTTGTGGGAGGAACTTCCAACAATCGCCTCTTGGTGGAGAAGCTCAGGCGAATAGAACTGGTCCTTGTTCTTGTGACAGCATTTGCTGCTTCTCTTTCAACCAGTGCTGTTCAGGGTCCAAGAAAATTGTATGCCCATGCAAGAATGCAAGCAATATGAGGAAGGTCGGTTGCCGAAAAGATGAAAATGCCGAAAAAGGCGCCCCTTGCAGATGCAAATGCTCAAACGCAGCTGACGGTTCATCTTCCGACGATGCTGGAGTAAAGAATGTGTGTTTCAAAAAGGATGATTTTGTTTCGAGCATTTGTTACCTCGGCGGCTGCCCATGTTCCAATTCATCTCAAAATAGCTGCTTGAAAAACTCGTGTTGCCAGACGGTAGTTTCGAAAACTTGCTACCAGAAAAGTGGATGCCTCTGCGCTTAGATGCAAAAATTGCACCATTAAATGTTGTTTTTCATCGATTCTTTGGAATTAGCGTTCTCCGAAGTTGTTTAGTTAGAATGTTTAATAATTTTATGGACGCATCCTGATTCTTGAAATGATTTTACTTATTGTTTAGGCAATCATTTCGAGAATAGTATGCTTAATCTGGGCTACAAAAGCCAAGCTGTATTTTGGACTCAATGGCATCTGCAGAATTTCTTCTATGTTCCTACCCTACGACTAGGGGGTCCTAGTGAACGGGTGTTCACTGACTTGTGAGTCTCGATTGAAAAATTAAATTTTGTGCTGCTCTAGGGTGAAAATTGGGTTTATTCTGCAACATAAAATTATTATAATATTGTGTATACCTCATGTTCAAAGTTCTTTCAACAATAAATTAAAAATACAAACTAAATGTTTTTTGTATTATTGCCCTATTTTCCGCGCAGATATTTCTTCTATATTTTTACAAAAAGTGCTAATATTCACTTATAGCGAAATCCGAATTTCGGTTAAACAGGGCGATGGGTCGTACCGAGACGAACATTCCAATTTAAGAAATTTGAAAACAGGTTGAGAACTGAGGAACCTGTGGCCATTTTTGTAAAATGGTCACAGACGGGCACACAGGCACTTAAGTACTGACACAGGGTAAAAGTGTGTGGGTAAACGTTTTTTCTGAAGGACCGGATCTTCATTTTTAGGACGATTCCAACACTCCCATTCAATATTCGTAAATATGGAATCAAAAATAGATGCCTACCAACTCGTGTAAACCTAATGATTAGTCTTAATAAAATTTTCGTCTGATATAAAAATCAGCTTAGCACAATCAATTATAAATTTTCCTTATTGCCATAACTCAGCTGTTAGCTTTGAGGAGTATCACTTGAGGAGAAAAATGATTAACTACTCGGCAAAATAAGGATGACCTTACCTATAGCGAGATAAGAGGTTGCAGATCTTAAAAACGGGTAGGCGAGGCTTGCGGTAATTCGCTGCCCGAACTGAATGTGTGGAAGCGTCCGAGATGATAAAATCTTCCTTCATCCGTAATTGAGGTACATATACCTCCGAAATAGAACAAGGACCGCATGAGCATGATAATAGTTAGCGGGCTAATTTGCGATGAAACTAGTTCGATTGTTGGTCAGTTTCGGTCAGCAAGGTGAACTGTCAGTAGATCGTGACGGTCATGTACAAGAAGCAAGAGCGTCGCCAGTGATGAGACTGATAATCATCAACCAGCATGATGCAAAAAATGCTAGAAGTTTCGGGCTTCCCATCGTTTAGCTCCCATTACTCCACAGTTATTAATTTTTGGTTCATTTTTCTATAGAAATGAACCTTTGTAATCGGTCAGGAAAAAAAAAATTTTAACACCCCCTGAAAATTTGTTGGTTGACGTTTCAAGGGGTGTAAAATCCGAATCTGCAATAAAAATTTTTTGTCCGTCCGCCGTCCGCCGTACGCCGTCCGCCGTACGCCGTCCGCCGTACGCCGTACGCCGTCCGCCGTCCGGGGTTTTTCAGGGGGAAGGAGTTATCGAAAAATTTTGAAATTTTTACCAAAAATCAAGTTCCGTATCTAGTTGGTCCTAACGTCTCGGCAGAACCCTACCTTAATTTTAAGGCCAGTAAAACAGCTGTTGAAGTGGGAAAAAATTCGTGTTTTTCTGGAAATTTAAAACATAGGCATGTGACGCATCATTTTCTATAGATTTTTCTATGCTGAATCGAATGAGACCATCGCCACGCCGGTAGCTTCAACCGTTTAGGAGTTATTGCAGTTTTAGTGAGGCATTTTTGAGTTTTTGAAAATTTCTACAATTCTTAATAACTCGAAAACGACTAGAGCCACAAAAATCGTTTTCCACTCGTTGGAATGCCCACAAAAACTTCTGTCCTCCCGATATCTTCAATTTAAAGAATCTAGTCGCATTACACAAATCAGCAAAATAACAATCGGATAAATTTGAGAATTTGGCCTCGGCTCTTAGATACGGTTGATTGATCTACTTACGACCACTAGCCTATTACAACAACAAGGTGACGCACTCACACTACGACCAGTTGCGCTTGGCAACATAAGAACGAGACAGGCTTTAACAAAGGTTCTGAGGCATTCTCAGAGGCATTCTGAGGCAACGTTTTTCTAAATCCCCATCTAAAATATCTACCAATTTAAACTGAAATTCTAGAATAATAACAACTAAATTCCGTGTTTAAGGAGAACCTATATATCGTAAGATTTGTCTTTGCAATCGAAAAATGAACCCCTGTGCAAAATTTGCAGAGTTCTTCGGATATACCGAAAACTGATGTGCACATGCCACTGATCTACTTAGCAGCGTTTTTATTATTATTATTTTTTTTTTTTTTTTTTTTTTTGTTTGCCTAAACACAGTTGTTTTCACAATTGACACCATTCTTTGGAAATTCATACGAAATAAATCCAAGCTAAGAAGGTACATGAGGCGGTGCACGGAATCCGTGCCACGGATGCTTAAAAACTTTTCGTTTTTGAGTCAACCTCAAAATAATGCTCCCGTTCATGATAAAAGTATCGATAAAAATTTCAATACTGTCAATGCTACAGGTACCTTACTCATTTGCTTTGACGTGCAACCTACTTTGATGCAGGTGTTTTTCTTCCTGTGGACATGACCCGTTCAAAAAGTCCTTCGTTCAATCACGATATTATTTCTCACATATTGCCCTCCTGAATCTATTGTTTTCGATTAAACAAGGCTCTCGGATTTTTCGTATTTTCAACAAAAAAAAAACTCGTACACGGTCGCTAACCGCATTTTATTCGATTATCTCGGTAAAATATGAGAAACCCGCACGGAGCTGGGCCCATTTAATTGCGCCGTCATTGTCTGTTGACCGGTCTGTCTGGTCTGTCGCTGATGAGCGGCCCGTTCCCAGCGCGCGGGCCGAGTCTGAGAACTTCGGAGCAGATGCTTCATCTTCGGTGCGACGCTTTCCCATGTCCGAAGAGACGACAATAACGCGCGATTCTTGTTAATATCGAGAGTGATGAGCTGAAAGTCGAAGTTCTTTTCCCTGATGACGTTCGGATTGGAATATCAGAATCATCGTCGGCGACCTTTCGAGTTTTTCGTCCTTCCAAACTCGGGGTTTTATTGTGTGGGATAAAAATATGAGATTATCAACGTCTCGAATGAGCAACCTCACCATTGTCCTCGCTCCTTGAAATTAATTAGGATCTCATTGCAATTTTTCAACGGTTCTGCTTTTTGACTTTGGCTATCACACGTCTTCACCAGCCCAGGTTGAATTGAGTTGATAGACGTGGGTAGGTAGGTACATATAAATTAAATTGAGTTCCCAGGATTACAATACTGTGCTCTCACCTAGTTCTGTATGTGGCTCGAGACATTCGGCATTTGGCGAGAGCCGAGCAACTCGCCTGATGCCGAGCTACTCCCTCCTAGTTGCTCGGCGATTTAAGAACACATTAGCGTCAGAACACAAACGCGTTTTCAAACATGGTAATGTTGAGAACGTTTTGAAATTTTCAATTCAATACTCAGGCCAAGGTGTTGATAAATTCCAGCTTGGGGAGATTTTGTTATCTTGCTAAAGTCGAAACGATCATTTTCTTTTTGATAAAGTTTCTCCATACCCGCCGCCTGAATTGATTGAGCGCCCATAATATACATACATAAATCGGCGGTGTACAAATAATGGTCAATAACTCCACACCTACTTCGATTGTAACATTTTTTCCGAACCTCCGAGCCCGATTTTCACTTAACCAATATTGCAATCGATCGCCGAAGTCATCACAATTTTTCAAAACTGATTTATTTGGCAATGGTAAATCGGCTCTCATTGCTTGGATAAGGAACGCTCAAAGCCACTCCTTGCAGACTGTTACGAAACGACAAAGGATAATACTAGAGCGTGAGAAAATGTCTAACGGTAAGCGTGAAACGTGCCGATGATAGAACGATGAATAATATTAATAGTAATGATAAGGTGGCAATTAGGCGACTTTCGGAAAATCGCTGATATAACTCCGTTATCGAGTTTATGGGAGGAATTTTATGCGCGACAATTAACCGTTACGTACCCCGTGGTAATCCATCGCCAAAACGTGAAATTCGCGACGGTCCGCGGAGTAAAGTCAAGTTATTTGAAAAATTGGGAAAACCCGTGCATCATAAATTTTTTCCGGATTGTGCTTGGACTTTTATCAAATTGGAGAATCCTCACCATTTCGAAATTTTTTTTTCGTTTCAGCTGGGAGCCGAGTACTCACAATAAATGGTATGCAGTACAATCCGTTCAACAACCGCTGGTACTGGTGTCCCAACAAATCGGTCAATTACGCCCTTCATGCCGTGAAAAGCAAGAAAACTTGAAGTACCGAAGAAGGGAGAATAGGATTTGCAATTTTTGTCTCGAATTATGCATTCTATGTCAAAGGTTACCTATCTGGTGCCTACTTTGTTGTCATTATGTATTTTTGAATGCGACTCAACTAATGAAGGATTGTGAATTGTGATTGTACTCGCCATAATAGTAAAGGAATGTTTGTTGCTTCGTGCTACAGCCATTTCTCGGTTCAATAAATAAATTTGTGTAAATAAATAAAAACAAGTAAGATGTGTTCGTATCCCTCAAAAGTACAATCTACCCAAATCACATATGACCTACCCGTATGGTTTTATTTAAATTTAAAATCGTACGCTTCTTCTGGACAGGAGTCGATCGAATCTTAAGTTTGGAAATCCCTCCTCATTTTCCGGTCTGATCGCGATCGCCGGCGATAAGTTAATCAGCCCGTCCGGGTTAGCCAAGTTGTCAGGATTAGCAAAGGATCTCCAACAGTGGAGTGGTTCATTAGCATCCCAGGCTCTACACAGATCCAAGGGATTGTTCCTCTCCAAGGGAGGACCCTCTACTTGCTCAAGACAAGAGGTTCATTTGTTCACAATGGGGATATTTCATGCTTCACAGCTAGCGACCACCTTCCCGAGTCTTCTTCTTTTGAAGAGAACTCTTAATTTACAAATGGCCTTGATAAATGGAAGGGCCTTCATTTTTCCGCTAGATTTGGCACTAGGTTCGAGCCACCGAAGTATTTTTCATTTTTTTAGCTCAAGTACGACCTAAATTAGCCGCTCAGGGGCATGCTTATTGTCCAAAAGAAAAGGGGATGACCTATCTTAGCGCTTTACCTTGACAAAGTGACACTTACGCATAATAAGCGGCCATATATTATATCAGTCTTTATGGCCGTTGTCCATGGTCTTTTGTAGGTGAATTTTCGTCGCTCTTTCTTGCAAACCCGTGCGTAATTAATTTTTCCGATTTTAAGTTTTGGCAGGCGGCGACAGGTTCGAATCCTGCCGGAGAGGGAATTTTTCATTTGTCACTTGATCTCATTCATACTAAACAGCATAGGTACCTACCTAGGGAGCTAATACCCGTTTAAAATGAAAGTTTTTTTGTAGGTATACCTGCTTACAATCATCATTGAGGATGAATAACTAATAAATTTGTCCGTTTATACGCTTTGATGCTTCCATCAGAATCCCCCTCCCCCAACCCACGCAAGCATGAATATTTTCGTTTCGTGAAAAACCAACTGGTTCCTAAGCTCTCGAGCACAAATCTTCCTTTTTTACAAATTAGCTGCAATATGCGGCCAAAAAAATGTCCGAGTCCTAGAAATATCTGACTAAAATTTAAAGCAGTCTAGGTACCTGCAATCTAAATTTTTCAAGACCAGGTTTACAGTTGTTATCCTCTGAGTATGTGAGAATGAGGAAAATTTTTACTGAATGCTTGGTAGGGTTCCCAACCCGCGTCTTTCTCAGCCTTCACCCACTTCTCGATTCAAATGATCTGCACCGCTCCCCGCTCACTCTTGAGCTTGCGAGTCGCTCTTCCTCCACCGTTCAATCCCAGGGGCTGGACTTTTCGCACCCCCGTCAACCTGCGGCTCAGTCACTATAGAGTGAGTCTTTAGTGCGTATACTCGGGCCTACAACGGACAGTTTTTACGATGCGATTTTCTAAAGTGATTTTTCAATTTATCAATTCATGCGTGAACAGCACCAACGTTTTGATTTTTATATTTTTAACCGTAATTCTGCACCTTTCTGTGATAAGTGAAGCGAAAAATGTGGACGTATCGACGGCTGTTTCTGAAACGACGACGGAATCACAAAATTCGAACGATACTGTCGCTGAGGAGTCGTCCGTGCGATTGCGAACAGTGGGAAATAACAATCTACGCTACGGAGCGATTTATCGGGGTAATTCGACCAGTGTGAGGCGCGATCGGGCATCTCGAATATTTACCAAGAGGCCAAAAATATCGAGAAAGGATCGTCACAGACATAGTACCAAAGTAGACACGACTAAACTTCCCGTTGTGTTACTTCCGCCACTCCTGACATTCAAAAGAAACGAGAACAACGAAGTTGGGAACCGGGAGGCCTTCGTGATAAACGTTGTCACACCTGAATCCTCATTGACTACAGCTCCGTCCCATGACGTGACATATGCCTCAAGCTCATCCCAACCTGATCAAACTCCGGTTTCGCCCAGCGGGAATCAACCTCAATACACCAGCACTACGAGCAAAACGCAGAAACCATACGTCGATCATAAAATCATGGCGATGAAGAACTTCGGCATCCGGATGAGGAATGACGCCACACGTGGATTTGTGAGGTTCCAGAGCACCACAACCAGTTCAGTGACTTCTGAGGGCTCAACCACGACGCCTCTGTCTGATTACACTCCTCCACCGACGCAATTCCCAACGGCGGAGCACAGGCTCCGTCAGATTGGCAAGCAAAACCCTAGGCGCAGGCAAAAATTCAAATCTACTACAACTAGCCCGACTCCAAGTACGCAAGCAGCGGAGCAATTTTCTACAACAAATGACAATAACGTCAATCGTTTCCAGAATAGCGAATCCTATCAGCCGTTGGAAATTGTTACTCCATCAGCCGAACTGAAGCAAAGCTACGAACCAAACTATAGCGAGGTTAATAATTTGTCTTACGCGCCTCAGGACTCTACTTCACCTACTGCCATCGATTTTAGAAATTCGTCCTACAACGATGTTATCAATTACGACATTCAAAAAACATCAGCTCTTACTGGGTCTGCACCGGTTTCAACGGTGTCTCAAAATTACCGACAGGACGCGCAAACCTCATCTCCCCAAACAGTGAATCCGAATTTCGATCCTCAGACGCCACCAGCTTTGAATGAACAACAGAGATTCGCGGGGCAAAATTACGTGAGCAGTGAGAACCCGCAGAATCTGGAAAACACCTTTCAAACAAACAATGCTGTATCTGTCTCCAGTCCTGGTACACCATCTGATTACTACAGTAACTACATATCCAGCCAAGATCCGAACTCTTTCACTCCTCGAACCGAAATCAATGTGGCGACTTCAACCTCTCAGCTGGTGAAGAGTTCTCCCCAGGTTTCGGTCGACTATGAAGATTTTGATTTGAGAGATTTATTCTTCCAACCCTTGACAATTTTGGCCCCACCATTTTTGGAAGATGAATTTCACGATAGCTTCGGTAATGTCATTCCAAACACTACTTTGCCAGACCGTAATCAAGAACAGCATCGGCAAGCAGGACTTCAGGCTAACGTTCAGCAAAACCATCAGGAATACGTCACTACCTCCTTCCCTGACGCATTCCAGAACAGCTATACCGACTATGCTGGGAACCTCATCTCTCCTCAAGAAAACAGCCCCTCAACAGCTTCCCCGCCATCGCCCTTCCAAAATTCCAGTCAACAAGCCATTCCTGATAATGCTTACAGTGACAATGTGTCCACCAATAATATCATTGGTACATCCACCGAGCCTAGCACTCAACAAGCCATGTCGACCAATTGTGACGCCGGAAGCTGCAAGAACGATCCAACTTTTATCAAGCCTTGGACGAAAATCCCACCGGTTCCATCTGATGTGAAGGTACTCTCTGAAGAAGAAGGGTTGGACCTCATTAACAAAATGTACGAAAACTTACTCAGGGTGCTCGAAGGTGGTACTGACTACTACGATCTACAAGAGGAGCCTCAAGCCATTCAAGATAACCGATTGCAAGATGATCGGGACAATGAGGATTCGACTCAAACCAATCAGAAGCAAGAAATCAGGCAACAGGAGAACAGACAGCAGGAGAACGGTCAGCAAGAGAACGCGCAAAGAAACAAGCCATACCGGGGTAATCGGAAGCACGACGGTCAAAGGAAATCGTCGGAGACCAATTTGATCGCGGAGGAATCCGGAGACATCAGGAACGAAAGGGAACGTGCCAGGTTGCTGAACGATATTCCGACGCCAACTGGGAGAAGAAATTCGCGAAGAAAAGGTGAGTCTTTTGACATCATCGATACATTTTCCTTCCAGATTTATTTTGTATCGGCGGAAATGGTAAGATTCAAGCCTTGGGGATGCTCCTCATATTCTGCATTCGGAGAGCACCTAGATAATGCTCGCCTATCCCTGGTATAGTGCGGAAGACCACTTCGTGTTTCTGCTCGAATTTTTCCAAAGCATCAAAAGAGACTCGAAAACAGCAAAGTAGCTGTAGGGAGGAAATGAGACGCTCCAAGAACTTGCCAACGCGAAGTTGCTAACACTTTCGAGGATATTCCTGACCAATAAACTCCATGAATCGTCAGTATGAATTCGACATTGGGATTTAGTCGCTTAAACGTTTCCGGCTGTATGACAAAACAGTTCTGAAGGCCTCTTTACGTGTTTTTAGAATGAATCCTTCCTTTTTCTTCAGAAAAGCTTCATCATTGACTTGATGAGGCTCTGAGATGAGCTTGACGTGAATGAGGTCTAGGGCATTAACTATTTTAATTGAATCCTCGTGCTCACAAGCATTTCATTAGCCAATTCTTCAATTCCAAGGTTTTGTCGGAAAATCTATTAAATTGCTGTAAACACAGTGTCCCAAACTTGGCGTAAAAATTGGGTGAAACAAGACCAAAAATGAAACGAAACCCCGCCGACCTCATACTCCTATCTACCTACCCATTCCCAAGATACAATTCTAAAAAAAAATTTTTTTCTTCAGAAAAACCATTTTTAGCATCACAAAAACACTCATTCCTCTTTTCAAAAACTTTTTCGGACTTTAGCGGGCAGTTTTGAATTCAGCGTCAAAATTCCTATACATGCGTGAACAATCGCAATAGGAAACTGACTCCTATGTACATATTGGGGTTCAAAGTGGATATTGAGATATTTTACCAACTTGCGGCTGGATGGGGGAACCCTAAAACCTTATGCAGTTTGTTCGTTTTTAGGGATGCATAAAATGCTTGAAAATGTTGTTACTTTAAGCGAGAAAGTACCTAATTTAGACATTTTAGTAAATACTCAGCGTAGAAAACCAACTTTCTGCAATCGAGTGCTTCATTCCCGTCGTATTCCAGATCAGGATCTCTGCTAACCTGAGACATCACTCATATTACAGCTACCTACCTATTAAAGAGAAGGAAGTAGCAATTAACAGATGCTGTTTTCTGCACTATACTCGCTTCTACGAAGATTTTGTAATCCTGTCAGAGGCTTTCTTGTCACCAATATCAAAAATGCCAACCATACCTAATTATTGACTCCAGGCTGACCCAGTTCTAGGTAACTCCCAGAATTGCTGACCCAGTTTTGTGAAGCGAGTACTCCATTTTGCACTTGCAATACGGGCTTCGCTGTTTTTCACTTGTTATTAGCTCTCCATTTTGTGCAACTTCCTTCACGCAATCCACCTATATTTCTGAAGGACCGATCTACATATTTTACACTATTTCATGAAATCAGGCGTAACGCTTTTGCCCAACTTGGAATAAGCTAGTCTCCGCATTCGCTATTTTCTCGCAGGACTTGATTTCACAAATTCCATTCTATCTGATTTTCAGACCTGCTGAGGCAACGCCTTCCAACTTCACATAGATTTTGATAACTTACCCATATCCACCCGATGTTCAGTATTATCCCATTGATCCTTACCTACCGACTGTTTATTAGCGACGGCTTTCCGTGAGAATATCGCGCCTATTACCCGAATTCCCGACATGGAAGTGCAAATGAACGGTTGCTAAGTGGGAAATTCACGCTGCAACTTGTTGCCAAACGATGTCGACCTTTTCTGATTGTTCCTTTATTCTTTGGCCTTACGAGCCGCAAAATGCGTGAGGAAATGTGGCAATGCTGCGGATGAAGTCGGTTCTCACAGCCTACACCTATCGCTCATCTCGACTATCAACCAATGTTCGCACGATTTGAGTCAATCCGTCGGTTTATGAGTAGGCACCTACCTATGTGAATTGAATTTGGATGCGTTACTTCTTGTCTCGAATGGCGAAATCTCGAGTTAGTACCTATGTTGGAAATTGGGGGTCTAATGAGCTTGTACCTTAACTTGTACTAAGAATACCTGACCTACCCTCCTGGTTTGAGGAATAATAGGGCTATCAATAATACGTCGTTTTTCATAGGCAAGTAATTTAATTTTGAAATTTTCATGCAAGTCATTGTGACATTGTGAAAGCGAACCATGTGAGGAGCTCATATTGTCACCAACAAAAAATACACCCGTTCCCCAGAGCGTTCAACATTATTTGGTTGAAAAGTTCAAATAATAGCGTTTGCCAGTCGAATAGGTGCATTCTAATTTGTGGTTCACAACATTTGGTATCCCACGTACCTAATCAGGAGCCTATCTTTCCAGGGTGTAGCGAATATCAATCAGTTGACTGAGGCATTGTCTTAATTGAGCAAAAAACGGTACCGTTATGAACAATAGAACACGAAATTGTTGACGGAAACCTTTGTGAATGACGCTTACTACGTCCTAATCTCCCAGCTTCGACCGGGAATATTGCAAAATTTAATAGCCCCGTGGAATTCGGAACCGGCTTCTTACACGAGAGGCTGAGAACGGTAATTTTCTTCCGACAGTGTAATTGATCCTTTCATAAAATGCGCGTTATCTGGGCTCTTTTCCGACTTGCACATTCAGTTCCCATGTGCATGAATGGGCCCATGACTGACCAGACTGTAGTTTCTGCTTTATCGGTATTATGTTCCGCTTCAATTGATTGGACAACAATGTTGAAATACCATTTCGCTTCGTTATCCATTTTTTGCGATCTCGAGATTGAACTTGAATTGGAAATCAAATGAAAACCCGGCTCTTCAGATTCATCAGCCATTTTTTTTCAAAAAACCATCCGGTCTTAACTGGTGTAAAGCATCATTCGACCAATTGAAGTACCTATAATCAAATAAAAGTTTTGAACATCCAATTATAATATTAATTAAAGTAAAAGTAAAAGTAAAGTAAACCGCCGTTCCAGGCGTTGGCTTTTCGCCCGATAACCGAAGTTGTCCCGGGCGTGCCCTGCCGCCCTCAAGGAGAGGGTCGGAACTGTTCAGGACATGTCGCTCTAGTCTCACAGCACTTATGTACTGTGACACACGGCTACTCATTGCCTCACCCCCTTGAGTTGAGAGGGACCGGATCCAACGCGTTGAACCTATTTGGTTAGAATAGGTTCAGAGTTCGTTGAACAAGCCCATCGGGCTTAGCCTGGGATTGTCAGCTCATGCCGAAGATTTTTTGCCTCGACAGTGGAGCTGGCCGTGAAAATTGAACTCAAGACCCCCCCAAGTCTGTGCCCTCGCAAACGCAGAAAGTCACACGCCTTAGCCACCTCGGCCACCCCGACTAGTATAATATTAATTAGTTTCCTATTATATATGATTTCACCCTTAAAATCGACTTCGAAAATTTCATAATGAGCTTCCTGCTATTCATGCATGTTTGCAAATAGTTCCCGCTGCTTTTTAGGAGCTCATTCACTATTCAAAAGCTGCTCGTTCTAGACAGTCCATTAATTTAATTGGTCGAGGTACCTTCAAAGTTGAAACCATCAAAGTTCATTGGCGTTTCCAAGTCAAGTCTCCACGGTCATCTTCATATTCGCATCCAGCAATCGGAAATATTTTTTCCCTCCTCTGAAATTTTGGGTTTTCAACATACATGGTTTTGCAGATTTCTGTAATGTTAGGTGTGTATTGCACTTTCCGTATCGCTTGACACTAGCTCACGAACAATGCGAGCCTTCTGACGTAATCCATTTAAAGATTCCACATCCGTCAATGTCCGTTTTTTCGCCCCGCTTCTGTCAGATGTACGTGGATTTTCTCACGGTCTCCAAGTTCCAACTGATCCGATTCCCTCTCGTCTGTTGAAATCTGAAATGCGTTGAGAAGTGCGAGGCTTCTCAAGAATTTAAGTAACCTTTCCGTTGAAAGAAATAGGTGTGAGTAGGTGAACGTTTCAAATGCCAACTTTTTCTATAATGCCAACCAATTAGCGACGTAGGTGGTAATAAGAACAATTTTGCTCTCTCAATTTACAACCCTAGGTTATTAATACAAATACCTAGTTAGGGATCAATTCCAATCTCTTATCTCCCAATTACCTATGCTAATTTTGGAAATGTTTGAATGGTGAAAATGCCTTTTCCAGTTTTGGTGCCTGAGGATTTCGTTTAATGACCGTTATTTTAAAATATAAGCAAGAAATAACTATTCCTACGCCCAAAATTTTTGCCATGAAGGTACAAACAAGTATGGCAATGATGAAAAATATAATCTAAATTCATCGTTGGTTGTAAAACTTGTGTGATTAACATGTTTTTCAGATATCCACGATAAACAAGAAGTTAAGGCCAAATCTGAGAGAAAAGCTGCCCAACTGTGCAGTTCGAAATTGGGATACGTTGCTGATATTTCAACCGGCTGCCAGGTAATCATTCAAACTTATTATTATAATAAAAACAATTCAAATAATTAGTTGAAACATAAATTTAACGGTTAGAACTCTCAAGAGGTCTGTACTAGGGCTGGGTTGAGATTTGTCTGTATGTTAGAAGGTCATCTTTGGAAATCGATCCCGCAGCAATGTCAAAATTTTGCTATCCAACCCTACACCCAGCATTCTAAGCCAAGCCCATTCCGTGCGATTGCAGCGACGGTGGCCCATTCACGCGTTGGTGAAATCCATTACCGTTGAGGCTCCATTGTTTTCTTGTTGTCGGCCCGTTCAGGAAACGCCTATCCCACACAAAAGGACAGTGAGGCTTTCCGGTCTGAACGTCTCATTTCCTCGCCGGTTGTCGGTACCTAACCTTCGAGCGTTCAAGAGCCAAATGGAATTTCGTATTATTTGCTATTCGAATTGACAGTTTTTCGAAACACGTTTCACGAAAGCAGCCACCGGCCGGGTTTTTCGACCAGTGCTGTCCCGGGCGTGCCCTGCCGCCGCCCTAGGCAAGGATCTCGATGCTTGGAAAGGAATCCCGACTTCTCGGTCCAAACCTCCGAACTTGGCATAATTTTTACACGAAGGTACTAAATACTCTTTTTCAGATGTTCTACATTTGCACGGAATACGGGGTCGGAGAACCTATGTTCTGTCCAAACGGAACCCTCTTCAACCAAGATTACCTGGTCTGCGATTGGTGGTACAACGTCGAATGCTCTTAAATGTGATTTTCTTCCCAGGACTCCAATGTCCACGGTATCCCCTTTAGCCATTTAAGCTCATGTCTGTGAACTGATTGTGATAGTTATTTGAAATGTCCAATTCAAAAAAAAAATGTTGCAAAATCAAGAAGGTACATTCGTGCAGTTTTCTCGTTTGATTGATGGATTGCGTCATTGGTTTTTTACATTAATAACTTCTTTAAATATTATTTCCAAAAAACTCCGTCATGTTTCGAGTTTTTTCGTTTTTTTGTTTAATTAATTCAAAAGTTGAATAATGTGCTCAGATTGTCATTACTGGACGTACCAACTGCATTCAACTTTTCCATAAAAATACGACTCTGATCACAACTCATGCTCAACCTGGTGATATGGTGCCTTATGACTATTTTCCAATGTCTTTTTACGCCAAGATTTTTAACGTTCCACGGGATCAATTCAATGTCTCCACGATTAACAGAAATAATTTATTTCTCATTGTAATTAAAATAAATAATATTCAGTTTTGTACATAACGTAAGAGTAACATAAAACTAGCGAGTATCTACGATTAAAAAATATTATCATCTTTTTAAGACTGATTTGTAAACTAGTTTACACAAATATGTACATCACCATCTTGTAAACATGCACATTTCAAAAGGAACCATTTTTTTTTTCAAGCCTGAAAATACACTTCGGGAATTACGGCCGTCCGAAATCGACATTAACATTCGTGGTGGAAAATTGCTGTTGACGTCGAAACGCATCGAATATTTCAACATTTCAGCACCTCGAAGCATTGCTCGGAAACATTGCATTATGTGGGATCAGTATCTGGTCGGCTCACTGCATTTTTCAACATCCGACGCCTTCTTGGTCGAGGGGTCTGTAAATGAAAAGATTTTTATTATTATGGAGCACAAAGGCCAAGGGAGAAGATTTTCAACTTTTGCTGAGCTTAAATTAATGGCAAAATTTAATTTAATTAGTTATGTATGAAAGAAAATATGATTCTAAAAAATGAGCATTCATACCGGTTTTGCCTATCCTTTCCGCTTGTTCGACATCGTCAGGAAGTTCAGTGCCCTGTGTTTCAGGTAGGAAAAGTACCATAACAGCGGCAATTAACGCTGTTGAGGAGAACACTAACACTGGGTTAACGTAGTGTTCCTGTAAAAATGCAGCTAGCATTAGCAGCGAACAAAAGACATCAATATGTGATTGTCTCCATACCATGCGATTTTCATCGGAACGAAATTTTTTTTTTTTGTAATTTACCTATATAATGTTAAAAATTTACTATGGCGCATCGAAACGCTCCCGTGCAAAGGAAGGCCTGTGAATACTGCCCATAGAGTCGAAGTAGGTAAACTATTCAGTACTGACCAAGAGAGGCATTAAAGGTGCGGACATGGACCCGATCCGTGCGATCATCGAGCAAGTCCCCATCAGCGAATGCCTTGCGTTCGTAGGGAACATCTCAGACGCCAGGACGTAAAGTACGGTGAACGACATTGTTATGCTACTTTTACCCAGCAGGTACAAGCATAACGTCAACGTTTTCATTTCTGAAACATTTCAAAAAATGTCAATTTTTGAATCTTGAAATATTTTTTCAGCCAGTCAAAAGTTCAAATTTCAAAAAAATCAAATTTTTTGAAATATCTTAAATTTTGATGTCATGATATTCAGCCGCTCTTCCGGCTGCTTACCTTTAGAGACGAAGCAGAAGGCGAACAGCGCCAAGCCGCTGACGGTCAGCGAGCCGGACTGCGACGTTCGTCTGCCCAATTTCCCCAGGATCAAAGCTGACATAATGTAAGCTGGGATTTCCGCGATTGCTGACAGTATGAAGTTGACGTACTTGTCCCCATTTATGGACACGGAGTTTAGGGCCAAACCGTAGTAAACGAATGCGTTGGTTGCCCTGAATTTGAGAAATGGAGCCGTGTGAAATTCGGTGGTGATAAGAAAATCATTTTTGGAAAATTTTGAAACATAATTTATTCACGCTTTCGACTCACCAGCAGAATGAGCAGACGAATATCCGGAACAGCATTATCCTCGATTTCAAGATACTCTTCAAAGGGCTTATCTTAGCAGGTTGGCCTTCAGCAGGATTTTTCTCCGCCTAGCCAAAAAATCAAAAATAGTTTTCTGCTGATTTGGATGTGTGAAAAATGCATGTTCATTTGCTGTAGCATAAATTTATTCCTCAATGGGAAAATTTGCCTTCAAAACGTATTTTGTATCCGACAACCCGACGTATTTTGATTTCAGGCGAGTTTTGAAATTTGTATCGAGAGTTTCGTGACATTTCTGATCTAAACAGCCTCCAAAGTTGTCAAAATATAATCAAAGTGTCAAAAATTTACGTATAAAAACATGGAAGTATTGTGCGTTATCTAGGCACCATTGGTTATACCTAGGAACTGTATAATTCGACTAAACTTCGTAGGACTACATGGATAAAAAGGCTTCACTTTTTTTCGACAATCGAGCTCTGTTTACACGAGCTACTTACCAACTTTTCGTCTTTGACTACGTCTTCGGAGGCTCTCAGTGCTTTCATCATCTTTTTCGTTTCGGGAGACAGCGGTTTCCCATTCACGTGAGATATCTGCTTAATCAAGTCGCAAGCCCGGCCGTACTGCTTGTTCGCCAACAGCCATCGTATTGATTCGGGAACCAACCTGAAATAGTGTGTGTATTTATTAAATTGGGAATTTCTAATAAAAAAATGTCAAATCGACTAAATTAATGAATCGTCTGAGAAGAATTTCATCGAAATTTTCTCATTGTAAAACTTGGCCTACTCCTACGAAATTTTTATCAAAATCGAATTTCATCATAGCTGAAATTATTCAAAGTATTAGCAGCAAAATTTACCAACCAGATGTAAAAGACGAAAAGGAAGCCAGGGGCGTAGAGAACTCGAAGGAACCATCTCCAGTCTTGGACGTACATCGCGACGACGCCCATGACGATTTCACCGATAGAGTAGCAGCAGGCCGTGAACGCTCCACCCATCACTCTCTTGTCAGGCCCGGTAATCTCCATTGCTACAATTTCAAAATTATTTTGAGTTTCGACTTTGTTTTCCAAAAATTGGAAAATTAGAAAATTTGGAAAATTAGAAAAATTGGAAAATTATTTTCTGAATTCGGAAACTGAAAATTACCAATATTTTATAGGTAACTAATATTTTACTTTATTTTTTTGAGGCCGAGGGAAAATAAACTTTTTGCATCAGAGATTTTTGTGTTTTCAACTTTGTTTCAGCAAAATGTTCATAGATCTCTCTTGGAGAAATTACAAAAATGATTACACCGTTGGAAAAGCCATTAAATTTCCTGTAATTTCGCGGTATTTGCAGCTTTCTTACGTAAAGTTAAGAAGCATAAATTGGGGCGAAGTCGAGAATAGGTATCCTAAATTAAGAACTATCCTCAAATTTGGAAACTTTCGTCTACTATTGCTATCATGGAGCACGATGCTCAAAGTTTAGAAAGACTTAAGTCCGTCTTAAGCCATGTAAATGGGAGGGGGAATGATGTTGACTTGGAGCCAGCCCGGACTTAAGAGCCAATACGGACGTTTTGGGAGCCAACTTGGAAACATTCCGTTCTAATTGTCAAAGCCGTTCATTGCTAGGTTTTTATTATTTTTATAGAATTACCTTTGCAAATTCTACACCCCTTAAAACGTAAACTAACAAATTTTCCGGGAGTGTTAACTTTTTTCCCTGACCGATTACATAGAATTCATTTTTTAAGAAAAACGAACCAAAAATCCAACTGGCAAAAACAGACGAGACATTTAGGGTCACAACATACCTGCCTATTCTTAAAGATTACTTGCCTACAAGCGATTGATAATTATCAATTTTAATTATTAATTGTCAATTATATTAATTAAAATCTGAGATAGGGGCCGTTCAATAATTACGTAAGGATCGAGGGGTGGAGGGAGGGTTTGGAAAATCTTACTAAACCCTTACAAGGGAGGGGAGGGGGGTAAGTGCTTCCTTACGTAAGATTTTTGAGTGTGAGTTTTCAGCGGATAAATAAGCAGCTTTTGTTCAAAAGGCACGAAAAATTTCCATAAATTGCGTGTTTTTCCACGAAACTAAAAGCAAACTTGACGATTTCGTATTTTGTTTCGCTTTAACAAAAGTCTCTTAACAAAAATCTTACGTAAGATTTAGGGAGGGGGGAGGGGGGTTGAAAACTCTTACTAAATCCTTACAAGAGATAAGGGGGGGGGGGGTCAAAAAATCCAAAAAATGTCCTTACGTAATTATTGAACGGCCCCATATGGAGAGAACACTTAACTCTTTGGGATTATACCCTCACACCGAGCAGTTAGGCTATGCGGGTTTGGCGTGCACCCCTCAATTCGCAGATTATCTGGTCGAAAATAATTTTCCTACCTAATTATTTGGTAAACACCCGTATCAACATGACTGGTTATTTTTTAAAGTTCGACCGAAAATCTGCAGTGCGCTGCGATTACGTATTGTTTTCTAACCTACCGATTCCAACTTACCAATAATGAAGCAGGCGCTGTAAGTACCGCTGGCTATGATCGCATCCAGCAGTTCGAACGTCATGAACCATATGTAAGTCGGAGCCAAAGATCTCAGAATACCCATCAGTCCCGACAGCATCATGGCCGCGATCAGCGCTGATTTTCTACCGAACCTTTTCCATGAAAGACAATATTAAATTAGATCATTCAATTCAATGCATTAACATCGAGACTGCAACTGAACAGTGGATTTGCACATGCTAAATATCAGTGTCCGGAATGCAGCAACAAATATTTACAAGTGGGAATCGACTGTTGTAACAAAATTATTTAGCTCGGAACACAAGCGTAACGGTCAATTAAACCCGGTATGCTAGTGTAGGTATCAATCGTACTGGGTATAAATTATGCTGGCACGTACATCCTCAATTGGTCAAAACGTCTTCACGAGATTATGCAATCCGATTCGGATGTAGCAGAACAAATCACGCATTCCCAAGCGCTCAGGAATTTCTATTGTTTTCCCGACACCCTGTACTCGCGAATGTAAATACGGTTTTGATGCAGGTCAGAGAAGATGCATCCAGTCTGAAAGACTTTAGAATCCCTGGATGCATTTTTTTGCCAAGCTGGCCCCTAGTCGTGAAAAACTATTTTCAAGACTACCTATGCAATAACGAATGAGAGGTTCTTACTTATCAGACAGAATTCCAATAATCATCATGCCGATGAATTGGCCCACGTTGTTGATTGTGCCGACGGCTGCGATTTTCCATCTGTTTTCACTACATTCCAAGCCGAACTGCGAAAGTGAACGATTAGATAAAGATAATAATATCTGACACTAAAAGTTCCATTATGCAAAAAAATTGAATTTTATTAGGAACATTTTTTGAAGTCAAAAACGTGAGATATGAAAAAAGTGAAACATGAAAAATTCTATTTTGAAGAACTCCGACAGTTGAGGGTGGAAGAAATTGGGAGACTTTTCTTGCCGAATAAACCAATCTTCTTGGGCAGATAAAATTCTCTTTCTTTCAAGCATCG
The DNA here is from genome assembly GCA_036186465.1 of Nesidiocoris tenuis. Classification (NCBI taxonomy): domain Eukaryota; kingdom Metazoa; phylum Arthropoda; class Insecta; order Hemiptera; family Miridae; genus Nesidiocoris; species Nesidiocoris tenuis. Next base: position 9,794,831 of record AP028912.1, on the reverse strand, counting down.
CAAAAATGAACGCTAGAAAACTAAATTTTTTTTTTACTTACTTGAGTATTTTGAATTTTTACACGCTAAAAGAGATATTCAAATACGTACTTCGCTGACGATGGTGTTTTCAGCATTTGAGAACACGAACTCCTGGCAACTTTCGGTGACGTTCGAATTGAAGGCGTCTGGGGAACATGAATCCTCGTGGCCAGCACGAGGCACGTACCGTTGACACCTTTAGATCAGAATAGGTAAATTTCCTATGTATACACCTATCTACTAATTTCCATTTTCTGCGTATATGATTGATGGAAAAAAATTTCCCAATGAAAAATTCCTCATTATGTTGCTAAACATGTAACATGCTAAGACTTCCTTAAAGGCAACGAAAGTTCCATGAGTAATTTTTTTTTTTTTAATCCACTTGAAATGAAGAAGGGATCAAAATTATTAAAAGGCCATGTTACTAGCTGAACATTTACTCGTAGTATGCTGACTGAATTGAATTTTCGAATTGAGCCCTACTCGAAATCCAGCTGCCTAGGACGAGGAATGCTTACCGCGCCAATTTTCCATCTTCGTAAGGTATACTTCGGTTAACCCAGGGACTGTTGAAGGTGGTGTCGTTCAGTGACTCACATCCCGGCACGAGACATCTGAAAAACATTATACATATTATGTAGGTAAGTTTCGATCGGAAAACGTTTTTGCCCGTCTGGCTCAGATGAAAACGTTTCGACGGGACTGCGTTCGCTTAGCATTATCGCATTACCCTTGAATTCGAGGCCCCTCCGAGTTTAGCGGACTATTATTTGCAATCAAATTGACAACTATTGACTGCCACGGCCTCCGGAGATAATCAAATTTGAAGGGTTGGCCGCATCCGCCTCCAAACATAGCAGAAGATTACCAGACCCTCGCCACCCCTCATGAATAACAGATCAAGCCACATTAACTTTTTTGACGTCAAGAGGCTCTGGCTTCGGCAGCATATTCGTGTTGTAAGCAAATTGTGTTCGGTAACTTGTTGTGTTTTTCAATACGCCCTTGGTATTTGTTCGGTTGTCCAAATTGTTCGAAACGTGAGCAAACATTTTGTCGAGGATAGTTTTCCACTTCTCCCATACTTATTAGTTTTGACCTTACACGTGCCAACCAATTAGTTCTGTAATTCACTTCTTTATTGCTTTCCGCAATTTAAAATTCTCCGATTCAGCCGTTCTGAATAGTTGGCACCCCATTCATCAGAATAATTCATTACAAATCATCCTAACGGGGAAATGAATAAGGTCATCGCAGTTTCCAGTCGCGTATTCGCTCAACTAGACACGAAATTAGCTCGGTGTAGTGGAAAAACGTCACCTGACCGCAGTGACGGTCGTTTTCGCCAAATCCGCGGTTTTCACGGACTCGTCAGCCAAAACGGAAATGGGACTCGCCGGCGTACAGGTGTTTTGCCGAATAATAATCGTGTTCAATAGTGCCAATTAAAGTGACTAGGTGCCTCTTGTACAACACGAATTCCACTTCCGACAATTGTCGGTCGATTCAAAAAGCCAAAATCTATCGTTTTCTCGAATTCAGATATCCAACGAATTTACGTAGTAGAGGTATACCAAACGCCGAGTTCTAACTAAACTGTTTTCTAAAATTAAATCTGCTCAAAATTTGACTTCTTTAAGAATAACGTTGTTTACGTTGACTTTTTTGAAGAAGGTTGAAGGTTGTATTACATTCTTTTACTGCTCCAAGTTTTTCGCTACTTCGAGCACTAATTGAACCGCGAAAAGCAGAACCATTAAGTACGCTCTCGTTTGTGTCTCGTGTTATTCTTGACATTATAATTACCTCCATCAATAATAACTTAGTTCAGCGTTCAGATAATGAGCGCAGCAGCTCTTGGAACATTAGTTCTCATGGTTAATAGGTTTGTCATAACAGGAAAAAATTAAACGATGTGAAGTCACCTAACTGCGCACACCATTCTGCTACATACAAACCGCGTCAAATACATAGAACAGTTTTGAAACAAATTGAGCTCACAAAGTGAACTAAAAAAATTATTTTCTGCTCTAGGCGGAATTCATTTCATATTCAAAAGGTTTCCAGTAGAATCCTCATTAGCCGCGTAAGTAGAATCCAGTGGTGTCAAAATCGAAGTCAATCTGAAAATGAAGCCCAAACTCAGATTCAGACTCGGTCTGAGATTCAAAACTCAAAGCCGAACTGAAACTGAAATCTAAACACAAACTCAGAGAGAGAGTCGAACTCAAAGTCGAGAGTCATTGTCAAAATCAAAGTCAATCTGAAACTGAAACTCAATCTAAAATTCAAACTGAAAGTGGAACTCAAACTCAAAGTCGATTTGAAACTCAAAGTCATACTGAAATCCTTACACAAACTCAAAGTCAAACAAACCCAAAGCCAAAGTCGAACTCACTGTCAAAATCAAAGTCAATCTGAACTGAAGCCCAAACTCAGAGATTCAGACTCGAACTAAAATTCAAACTGAAGCTCGACTCGAAACTCAAAGTCAAACTGAAACTAAAATCCAAACACAAACTCAAAGTGAAACCCAAAGTCACTGTCAAAATCAACGTCAATCTGATACTGAAACCCAAACTCAGATTTCAGACTTCAGACTCGAACTGAAATTCAAAGTGAAACCCTAACTCAAACTCAATTTGAAAGTCAAACTGAAACTCGTTTTGCGTTTCAGTTTAAGTTTGACTTTGGGTTTCAGTTCGAGTTTGACTTTGAGTTTGAAATGAATCACTGACTTTCAATTTGAGTTTCAGGTAGAGTTCCAGTTCGAATTTCACTTCGAGTTTGACTTTGATATTGACATTAATTTGACAGTGACTTTGGATTTGAGTTTCAAGTCGAGCTTCAGTTTGAGGTTCAGTTTAAGTTTGACTTCGAGTTTGGCTTTGACTTTGAATTCGAGTCTCGCTTTAAGTTTGACTTTAATATTGACATTGACTTTGGATTTAAGTTTCAGCTCGAGTTTCAGTTTGAGATTCAGATCAAGTTTGACTTTGAGTTTCGAATCGAGCTTCAGTTTGAAATTTAGTTCGAGTCTGAATCTCTGTGTTTGGGCTTCAGTTTCAGATTGACTTTGATTTTGGATTTGACGTTGACACTGACTTTGAATTTGAGTTTCAGTTTGACTTTCACTTTAACTTTGACTTTGTTATTGACATTGACTTTGACTTTGGATTTGAGTTTCAGTTTGAGGTTCAGTTTAAGTTTGAATTTGAGTTTCAGTTTGAGTTCGACTTCGAGTTTGACTTTGATATTGACATTGACTTTGACTTTGGATTTGAGTTTCAGTTTGAGGTTCAGTTTGACTTCGAGTTTGACTTTGGGTTTCGGTTTGAGTTTGATATTGGCATTGAGATTGAGTTTCAGAGAGAGTTTAAGTTTGACTTTGATTTTGGCTTTGACTTTGACACTGACTTTGAATTTGAGTTCCGGCTCGAGTTTCAGTTTGAGGTTCAGTTTAAGTTTGACTTCGAGTTTGACTTTGGGTTTCGGTTTGAGTTTGATATTGACATTGAGATTGAGTTTCAGAGAGAGTTTAAGTTTGACTTTGATTATGGCTTTGACCTTGACACTGACTTTGAATTTGAGTTTCAGCTCGAGTTTCAGTTTGAGGTTCAGTTTAAGTTTGACTTCGACTTCGACTATGGGTTACAGTTTGAGTTTGATATTGACTTTGAGTTTGAGTTTCAGAGAGAGTTTAAGTTCGACTTCGATTTTGGCTTTGACTTTGAATTTGAGTTTCAGCTCGAGTTTCAGTTTGAGATTCAGTTTGAGTTTGACTCAAAGTTTGACTTTGGGTTTCAGTGTGAGTTTGATATTGACTTTGAGTTTGAGTTTCAGAGAGAGTTCATGTTCGACTTTGATTTCGGCGTAGACATTGACTTTGATTTTGGATTTGAGTTTCTGCTCGAGTTTCAATTTGAGATTCACAACAAGGGTATTCCGGGGGCCACGTCAAGGATTTCAAGTCCTTGAATATTTTTACGGGCAATGAAAAATAACAATCAAAATACCTCGCCTTGATCAGTCTATTAATCAATCAAATCATACAATCAGAGTATTCGGCCGATTCTCTTTGCTGGTTTTTCATAACAATTAGCTACTTATTCCGAATGGAACCTGCCTATTTGATTGAGTAACCTAAATTTTTATAGAATAACGTCCACTTCAAAATGCAAATTTCAGGCATTAGCCATAAAGGAGAAATCTCATGCATTATTTTTGACCTCCATTACTTTTCATTATTTTGGATAGGTAATTTTGAATGCATATAGTAAAGTCGATCCGATAGATTTGCCTCCGTCATCAAATAGCACTTTATCATCCTGCTGGCTGTGGTTATTTGGCTGAGACGAAAGTATATGACCCAAAAATGATTCTATTTCTCTGTAACGACTGGGAGAGGCCTTATGATTGCTGTAAGGAATTCGACCAGGTCCTTTCAGGCTTGAACAATTGTAAAAAAAACCAGTTAAAGAGCTGAATGCACTCTCCAGAATTCCGTAGTATGCTTGGTACCGTCTACCTATTTCCCTAACGGTTACACCATATTGCAACAGCCAGTAGCGCGGCGGTTGTCAGATCCAGATACAAATGAACAATGTGCCTAATTATCTGTTCATCTAGATTCTCGATTAAACACATGCATATTGCCAAACTAATTTTAATGGCCTCTGCATGACATGCAAAATTTATGCCAATCCATTGCGATAAAGTAGGTTGATTCCTGCTGGGTGATGGGGGACAATGGTGGAAAAAACTTGACGGAGCGACATGGGACGCCACGCAGACTGGAAGGCCTGTCATTACCCACTTTCATGGGTATCTAGTCGATCAGCTTTCGATAATTTGAAAGATTTTTGCAACAAAGTTGCCCCAGCAGGAAGGACTTACGAGCCAGTTTCTCTCAAGTGCACAATCATAACTCTTGTATGCGCCGTGGGACTTTCCTTTCCCCGCCTTTTGAATTGTCATCAGGTTTAATGGGACGACAAGGGAACGAGAGTGTGGCGAGGTGCGTAGGAGATGTACGTTGAAATTTCCGACATTTTCCGACGACATCGACAACATTTCGATAACACCTCGAATATTGTGAAAATATGATATTTTCTTGTCGTGGAGGTTTTCCAAAAGTTAATTAAATTATTGGGACGAGTCGCATTTTTTTTTGTTAGGTATACCTATACTTGGTGGGTTTGGATAATTTTTACAAAAATGTTAGGGCCATCGTTAAGTTGCTTGTGCAATTAGCAATATTACATGGGTTGGCTCTCGGTTATTAATGTACTCAATATTTCGAAAGGCTCGTTCCAGCAAGTAAACGACGCCCATCTTCGTGGATGGAAAATGTTAAATCAAAAAGCTGAAAACGGCTGACCGGAGGACGAGAGGCTGGCATTATTAAAAGAGGGGGTGTTGTAAAAAATTTCCGACCGATTACATAGGTAAATTATTTTTTGAAATAATGTACCAAAATGAATTTAGGATTAGGACGAACTAGTTGAAAGTAGGCGAGAACTGGATAAGAATCTCTCTGAATTTACGATACAATTTTCACTTCACAGCCGGTTAAAATGTGTTTCAGAAGTAAGTGTAGAATAGTACCGACGATAACAAAAATCAAAATTTGAAAAAATTGAGTAAAACTTTCGTCTGAAATCATCAATAAACCAAAAATGGTCCAAGCTATAGCCTAGTCTTGTTCGAGCTAGTATGGAATAATGTTCATTTTCATTTTCGCGATTCATCTATTTTAGGTGAATCAAGAAATTCTAAATTATCTCAAGATCATTTATTATATTATATATCTATCAAAACAGTGAACCACAAAATTTCGACGGGAGACTGGAAGGGTTAAACGAAAAAGGTGCATCTCACCTAATAGGTGGGTACCTACGAAATGTTCCAATCTCAGAGAGAAAAAGGCAATTTACCTGTACTGGAGATCAGCAGCTGTGAAGACGAACGTCAACGTGAAAAACGTCGTATAGACGATTGAGAAGAAGAGCAGGAAAAATACGAACATCTGGTATCGGCCGAATTGGCCGATCTCTCGAAGTATCGAGTCGAGATCCATGGTCACTTAAGGCTGGCCTGATCGAAGGCAGCCGATATCGTCTCAACTTATAGGCGGTCGATCTCGCAGGTGGACGATCATCTGACCGGGAGCGGAGATCGTCTGAGGAAGGCCGGATCTGTCTCAGCTGTTGACCGTCTGCCGACTGTTGGAGCGCGAGAGCGATGCGACCGAGTCAAAGATCGGCAGCCCCGCGAATATTCGGACTCACCGCCCGGTCTGATCCTGAGCGGTCTGCTGACTGCCTGCAGGCAGGGAGCAGACAAACCATCGGCTCTGACATTCAAGATAATGTTACATAAAATAATGATTTATTAATATAGTAAAATATTATTTTATATCTACTAGGGTACGTCTCAATCTGCTTTTTTCGCTGTATTATTTTTTTCAACGCATGACAACCAAGCCAACCGGCATAATATGTATATATATTATATAGGTATCGGAACTAATAAAAAATAGGGTGAGGCGAGGTAAGTGTGTCTTCGAGGTGAGTGCGTTTCTTCGTTCCGAGTGAGTGAAATGGCAGAATCGCAAGGACAGATTTATGAAAAACAGGTGCGCACTTGCCCCACTCACCCTATAGGACTTTCCAAATCGAATAGGGAACTTCGCCAATCCATTTGAGAATTTTCCAAATCAAATTAAGAATTTTCCAATCCTATTCTCAATTTGATTTAGAAATTTTTCAAATTGATTTGGAAATATTAAGGTTAGATAAGATATAATTAAACAATTAAATCACTTTTTTAGTGAATTATTTCCAGAAATAATGTACCGAATTGCCTATGTAATCGGTCGGGAAATTTTTAAAAATATAATCATTTAATTTGTTTTTATTAACATAAGACATTAATATAATATGCAGGACAAACGTTCATCTCCATTTTTTAGTTTCGAGAAAAACGCATTTTGGGTACGTATAACGCCTTGCCAAGAAATTTCGTGTTTTCTTTCGTGTTCTTTCTTTCGTAACTGGTAATATAGCAACTCCCCTGTTTTTAGATACATGACCGCATCTACTTTCCTAAAATACGTAATATAATGATATATTTCAGGGTATCGAACGTTTCAGACTCCTTCCTACCTTCTCAAACTTTGTTTTGACGCAAATTTTTGAATTTTTGACCAGATAGCCACACTTTCTCTGGTACCGTAGAAGGCAATAATAAACGTTTACGCGATCTACGCATGCGCTATTTCAACGTTATCGCACAAACCTTGACATTGCGAGACCCTACAGAAAAAATACCGTTCCTTTACTCCGCCGATTCCTGCCTCTATTGTCAACATACATGATGCTTCCTGTCATTGGGATGCGAATGAAACGCTGATTTTTAGGTAGGCAGAGTAAATGCTACGAGCAACCAAGTCAGGGTCTGCGATTAGAGAAATTCCGCTATTTTTTAGCAGGGAAACGCGTTCGTGTTACTGTTTATAGCTGACGGTCGTAACATTATTGAAAAAATCCTGTTTTTTTTTCTGAAAAATTATTGTTGAATCATTATGGAATACACCTTTAATCGCGTATCCTTTGCTTATTTTAAAGTTCTATCCCATAAATTTAAATATGGTTGCCAAATACTGAAGCATACAACATGGAGATAAAAGAAAGTTCCAGGACCATGATTTGGTATCAAGTCCATCAACAATCTAGTTCTTCTATCAAAAGTGATTTTTTACCTGGGGAAAAAAATAACAATGACATTGCAACAGTTCACTTCCCTAAAACCGTTGGCGTGCCGTTCTCAACAAACCCAAGCTTGTTGATGTTGATGATAGGTACCTATTATAGATTCATGGCCTTGTTAGCTTAGGTGTGTGGCTAGACAGTTATCGAAACAAACAGAAACAAAAACTCCGCGTTTGGACTAAAGAAACGTTTGAGGATAATGTTTCAAAATAGCAGCTGATGAATACAAGCTATATGCCTGTGTTGATGATTTAGGAAAAATAATATTCATAACTATGATATTTTATATTTGGAAATATGCCGAAAATATAGTTAATAAATAAGTGAAAATAGTTTTTACTGAATAAAACTTCTGTTTAATTTGAAAATTTACACTAATAATAAGAGTAGGTTATTCAATTTTTTATTTGGAAACGATATTTCAAAATTGCAAAGCCATATTACACACTTCTTAGCATACAATCAGAGTCACATGAACTCATGAGTTCATGAATTTTGCAAACCTGCTAATTGTTGAAATTGTAATAATTGTTGAAATTATTTCTTTTTGACGGCATAGAACTTTCGTTTGGTTCAGATTGAAACAAACCACGTAGAAAACAGTTCGAGTTAGAGAAGATTTTATCTCAGCTCGAAGTGACCTATATTATCCAAGAGGCAGCTGCTAATTTCTAATCCGAATTGCATTCAACATTACTCAGGGCTTTTATCGTTGCAAATTTACAGTTGAACGTGCAAAGCCTTCAAAGAAGAAGCCATCAAGTTTACAACGGTTTATCAGAATACTATCAATGCCACGCCACCGTTGAATGGTCTATTAACATTCTTTCCATTAAGAAGTTCGCGGTGCTCGTGCTAATCGATAGAAAGATACTGCAACATCTTTTTTACCTGCCTGATCCCAATACGACTAATTGATCAGTTAATGTCGATCAAACCTGATCTTTCTTGCACAAAATCGAACGGAGAATTCAATGAAGACTTTGTTTTGAGTAAAAATAAAAAATTGTCCCATAATATGAGAGATATTTATATAAATGAAGAGATATTCATGATATTATCATAAATATCTCTTCATTTGAAAGACAGTCATCAGGCTATTTTGGCAAAAAATTAAATCTCCGATACTTACTAGTTACAGGGGTACTCTCACCCCTATTGCATTGCAATTGACAGATGCCATGGTTATTTGATGAGGGTGTTGGATTGTCTGCTGCGTTGTGTTGTTTATTTCCACTCCTACTATACGTGCGTCAGTTCTCCAATTTTGGTAGGTATTCGTGGTACAAAAACATTTTGGTATTGCGTAAATATGATTCGAGTAGATAACCTATATCTGCGTACCTCTATGTTTGCCCGTCAATCCTATCTGGCGTTAAATTTAAATGGAGGAACTTTCGCTACAACTCGTCAAACGCCTGGAGCCCTCGTGCGGCGCCCCGCGTTCGCTATCTGGACCCGCCAATCGCCTGCCCGACAGTCCACGCGTCACGAACGATTAACCGGCTGTCGAGAAACTGTTACATTTACAAGTTCAGGAGCGAATCGAGAATGTCAACGGACAGGACTGAACTTGACATTGCAAGGTCGGCCTTTCGAGCCGGCAGGTGCCCATCATGTTGAGGAATGCTTCGCTGTCGGTTAATTGATAAGATGCATTGACGTGGTTGTTGAAGGACGAGCTACTGAAGTCAAGAGGCGTAAAACACCACCAGCCCAAAGGAAATGGCAGAGATTGAAGAAGAAACTTGGATTTGAATCCCCGTTGTAATAATAATGGGGGTCGAATTACCGGAATTCGAATTACTCATAGTAGGTACTTCCGATATATTAGGCTATTTAGTTTTTCTGTTTCATTTTTACTTGGCCACAAAAACGAACCGATTCGAGGGTCCTTGGTCTCTTTGTTTTACCTTGCAGAATCGGATACCTATTTTCTATGCTCCGGTAACGCGACAAATTTTCAATTTAGACGGGTTTTTGAATTTGCATAGTGAGTTTTTTGACATTTTTTACCCAAACCGACTTCACAGTAGCCATAATTTTGAGCCAAAAATTTGATTGGCGAAAAAATGTTCAAAATATGGAAATATCGTGTGTTATCTACGCACCACCGGTAGAAGGGCCAAGCACCTAAATTTTCCTAAATTCGGAACTAATATTTAATATAATATATTGCATACCTATTATGTATGTGTGACACATGTCATTTTAATACTTACGTCATATTAAATATACCTACGTCATTTGAAACGTTCGGTTGTGTTTTACTTCACTACATTTAGCGCCAATCTCTGCCCAATTCATCGTTTTCACAACTTTTGAGTTGCGCACAAATTCACTAAAAATATAATTACAACCGGATAAAGTGGTGGAAAATTCTTATCGGCCGAGGCTATCGGCCGACGTTTTGACCCTTCCAGGAGAACGTGATCAGATGAAAAAATGCGCGATTGAAAAAGTTTACTGATTCAGAACGCTATAGACTAATTTGAATCATCGGGAATCTCATGACTGAAAAACAATTATCACTATCAACGTTGGGTCGATAAATCGTAAAATGAGTGTGCCCCTGAAGCTGGGTTCACATGTGCGTTTTTACTTTTGTTCCCAATACCTCCATGTACATGAGGCCGGTAGATGAATGTAGTGAATGTATCTACCTACCTGCATAAGGAATGAACGATGGGCAATCTGTTCAAAAATACAGTTATATCCATCAGCTATTTTCGTGAGTTATATACTACGAAGTCAAATGGAGAATTTTCCAAATCCATATACAGGATCTCCCAAATCGATTTGAGAATTGTCCAAACCGAATTGAAAAGTTTTCAAGTAAATTTAGTTTGGAAAATTCTCAATTTAGTTAGGAAAATTCTCAATCCGACTAAGAAAATTTTAATTCGACTTAGAAATGCTCGACCATGAGAAGGTTCGAAGGCATCGTTGAAGCGTCAGCAGTCAAAAATTGATTAGAATCATTTAAACATTGATAATTAGCAACTGCAAATTGATTTGGTACGAATACACCCATTTGTATGAAACAATGTTTACTTGGCTTTTACGGACGGATAAAGACCATTGGGAAAACGTCATCTTAAATTGTCGAGACGTGATCCGAGTTCAGATACCGTGTTTATGGAAGACCTGAACTGCATTACAATACGGAATCCGTCTCGGATCTTTAACTCTCTACTTTTGATGACTTTTGAAGAATGTGAAAAAAATTGCCAACCTCCACATTCTAGACGTTAAATTGAGATTAAGACCGAAGCTGATGGAGCTTTTCAGTCGGGTAGATACCTAACACTGAAGACCCAGCTGTATTCACGAAACGCAGTACTTTAAAAGCAAATCCCTAGTCAATCTTACAAATTAAATATAGCAATTAAAAAAACTGAGCCACACAAAAATTGCTTTCTATTTTTTTTCATAAAATAACCATTATTTTTTTTGTACAAATGTTTAAGCCTATAAAGTTGTAATAATACCTAATACCTAGATTTTATTTTTAGAAAATTAAAGAATTAATTTAAGACGGTACAAATATTTGCATTGTAGCTCGTAGTGGAATAATCTTCTTACATCTTCCCCCCTATCAATTGTCTAACCAATCCTGCCATCAAACCATTCTTGGAATGGAAATCCGAGGTCATGAACAGCATGCAACTTTTTCAGAGAAAAAGATGATAATTTGTATGTGTCCAGGCATGAAGACGATGTCAATTTTCATTTTTGAACAGCCAGAGTAACGCCAATTTGCAATGTTCCGTTGCGCAAGAGAAAAATGCTAGTGGATACTAAGATTTTCCGAGGAAGCCACTCAATTTTCTCTGATCAGGATGAGCAGGAGCGAATTGGGGATTTGAAAACACCATCAGGATAACAAGAAAAGGATTGCCGTCGGTTTCCTGAATTCGACTCGGCCAGTGATTAGCAGAGCAATGGTGGAAAGAGCAATCTGTCGGCTTGGCTTATTACGGCAAATGAAAGGTTTCAGAAGTTCTTAGGACGTACAAGGACATAATGAAGAAGAGCTCACGAGCAGACAAATGAGAGTGAAGCGTTATTAAGCCGAGAGTATGAGTTGGCAAAAATCATTTTGAAAACGAGAACTTGACCAGCCGGGCTGTAATTGACGACTGATGCAAACGTCACTCCATCGGGAGTGAATATTGTAGAAATGGAATACACCTACTCCACCACCGAAGTGTAGGCGCAATCAAAATAATATGACAATTTTCACACAACCTCATTTATTGAAGCAAACTTCGTGCTACATCCATGTCATTTGTCCACTCAACCAATAAAGATCAGGACCTGCGTTCTGATTTGAACTTACCGCTGCGGCGGCAGATGAAGCAATAGCACGAACAGATTATTATATGTTTAGCCAAATGGTCAAAGGGCAGGTCGCGATTGGCTACGACGTAAGGGCGGGGGACGGGGGGCCATCTGAGTGCTAGATGACTGCCTTCCTGCCAATCTAAACAAGAACACGCAAGGACAATGCCAAACCTAAACCACTCTGATTTAGCTCATGGATTAACTCGCTAGCTCTGTCCTTCTCCCATCTTGTCGGGATCTTCAATCCTCGAAAAGTAATGCTCGTCCATTCAACAGTCCTACCTGATGAGGGACGTTTTCATATATCTAGTAGCATAAGGGCAGAAATATTAAATACCCTTAGCAATACTGATCCGAACCATTCTCAGTTTTTAACAAGGTTGGGGCGCAGCAGCCAATTCCACCAAGTAGGTAGTGAAATTAATTCCGCTGTTCCAAAAGTCTCCACTTAACATTTAGCTTTTTCGAGGATGTTTGTAACTCTTTCAGGCAGCCTATTTTGATTCGATTTGAAACATTTTTTCACTGAACCGTCGAGGAAGTGAAATTTGGTAGAGCTGAAATTGAACCATGAAATGTTTCCATTTTTTTAGGACATTGGTGGAGCTACAGCTAAAAAATGTAGTCGAAATATCAAACAAATGAAATTTTTTTTGAACATTATACGAAAATTATTATTCAGGTTTTTAGGATAATATCCTAATCCTATGTGTTATTATGGTTAGATGGTTTTGAGGATTTGTTGGGTCAATTCTAGGGAAGTGTTCGATTTTGTAATAAAGTACAGATACGGTCCGCATCTCATTTAAATGTAAGTGCGCACACTACAGAGGGTTCAAACATAAATTTCTGTTTTGCCCCTGCTGCTTCACTGAGCAAAAGCTGTAGATGGATTATGGACGGATGGCAGATATTTCTATAGATTGAATCTGTCCCTACAGGAAACAACGAATAATGTCACTGGAAAGTTCCATTCGTATAGACAAACTATATAACAAGCCTGTTCAACAGTCGAGCTAACCCGGGTCGACATCGGTAGTTTCACACATATCGTTTCATTGAAGGAAAGGGTAAAATGATTGGCTGTCAGGATTGGAAATGATCAACCGACCTCAGTGTGAGAGAATGCAGGAATATGAATCCATTAGAAGCTAGAATCCGAATTTTCGCAACAATTTAAATTAATTTTTAAATGGGTTTTAAAAGTATTGTAAATTACAATTTTTTTTTAAATAAAAACTAGGCAAGGTGATATTATAATTAACTTCCCGCATGAATTGCAATACCTTCAGGAGTCTCAACGACTTATCATAGCACTTCTCAATCATATTGAGTAAAAAGGGGTGTAGAGGACTTACAAGTTATGAGTACAGGTGAAGAAGAGATCGTACACCAAGGAGAGCAAAGAACACAGTTAGTACTCGAAGAACTGAACTCGCAGTTTTGTCACCGGCAAAAGAACGGAACCGTTCAAATTCAAAGGACATCCACCCTCTCCTTCTCTTCCGTCCAACTCGCACAGGAACTTGTTCCTTATTCAGGCGACGTTGACCATCTTCCTTTTCAACGGCCGACCCGACCTCGGGGACGATACCGGACCAGGAAGAGGTCGATGGACGAAAAAAGATCAAGAGAACCGAAGACCGTAGGTACCTAGGCTTATGGACAAATTTTTTTTTCCTTCCAAGGAAGAAATCGGGAAGTTGCCGTTTTTATTATTCCAGCAGGTATTCCACTACCTACCTAGTTAACCATAGTATTTTCATTCGTTTCTTTTTCTCATTGAGTGAAAAATCAGTTCCAATTCTAAGGAAAGAAAGTTTCAATAAATCTTCTGATCTACCGATCAAATTAAACAAACGGTTATTTTAATAATAAAAGGAAAAAGTTTTCGCTAATTTTCAAATTTTTTAGTGTTTTTGGAGCCATAATTCAACATTAGGTGTTAAGTATATCATGAACCTCCATCATTCACAAAGCCTGAAGAACACAATTTTGATTGAAAAAACGAAGGTTTCAATCGAACACATGGTGCGAAGGCTTTAAAAATATAATTTCAAGACCCATTAAGCATGAACGCGTTTCATTGCAATTCTGAAATTGCAGAGCGCCCCTCGCAGATCTGCAAGCCCTGGCTCACCTCGATCTTCAATGCAGTTTGACCTCAAGCAACATTGAGGACCTTAGCGACTCTTCTTCGGCTGGGATTTATTGCTTGTCTCCTTAGCGGACCAAGGTGACCAATAACGAATCTAGTGGTACTACCAGTTCCAGTCGTAAAAGCCCAGGGCAATCCTGACCCGCTAAGCATTCCATCCGTTGTTTCCTATTTCCTTCTGGCCGATTTCGCAGTTCTGCAATCGTGAAATCCTAATCCAAATTCGTTCTCAGCCTCCACCGGAGATGCCATTATGGAGCAAATTGATTAAATTTTTGAATTTGGCAAATTTTTTAACTACTAGGATCAAAAATGCCGAAAAATAAACGCTTTGAGAGTTTGAAAACTACTCTAAAATAGAAGAAATTTCAAGTTGCCACCTTGAACGCTCAACAAGGTTCGTTTTTAAGGGCAATAATAAATTGAAGTAGGAAACAATAAAATTACTAATATCTCGGAAGTGGTACCGGGAGAAATCAAAATATTGGTTTAATAAGATTTAAAAAATTTAATTAAAATTAAAATTTGAAAAATTTATGGCACAATAGATCCGTTGGGGTACCAGTGCCTGGGGCTTGACTACCTTTAGCCTGTAGGTCCCAATTAAAAAAGGATTAAAAAAATGTTTTGAAGGAAATTGGATGGAAGAAATGAGGGAGATTTCAAGGACATTTTCCAAAAGTCAAGCAATTCGTTCTTTGGACCTCTGATCCAATTTTCATTTTTCGGCAAGGTGCAATATTTTCATTTATTCGGTAACTTTACAAATACAATTACCTACCTGTGCAGCACGATAGCTAATCCATGCATTACCATCACATCTACCGATACACTTAAGTCAAGTTTGTGGGCAGGGGACGTTATCAAATTCAGGAGAAAAAATTCGTGAGTCGCGCAAATGTATTTAAACGATATAATAAATTCGGTACAAGGCAACAATTACAAAATTGAAAAATTCGGTCCAATATCAGCGAACCTAACGATGTGAAAATGCGGAAAATCAATGTAAACAGCCAGTAGTGGGTCGCTCAATATTTCAAATCCTCAAAAACGTTCAACCTGTTCATAAATTCGTCTTTTCCAATCTCAAAAGGTAATTACAGATAATTGACAGAAAATTCGATCGGAACCCCAAATCCAAAACTTGAGTTCGAGCCTGTAAATACAATGAAAAAATGTTTTCGAAGATATGAAATGTTGGAGCTCTGAAATCTATCCGAACAGCCCACATGACATGGGAATAAAGAAAATCTATATGAAGTCATCAAAATCGTAAAATTACAAGAACGTCCATAACAATTCACCGAAGTCCGTTTGAGTGTACAACTTCACGTAGAGCGGTCTCATAAAAATATATCGATGCCAGTTCTAAGTGCGCGATGCGAAGTATTGCCGAAGTAAACGATGACGTCAATAAGTGCGCACCGACATCTCAACGAATCAATAGATCAACATTGAGTTTTTTCAGAATGGTAACACAATCAACGCTATAAAATGTCCAGGAAAGCCGGGATTGCCACATCGTTAAACGGACGAGCCTTCGGAGCCGCAATACTCGTCGCTGTCTTCTTCTTCCTCCGCCGAACTATCAATAAAGTCGTCGCCTGAACTTCCTGCAACCCAATCGTCGTCATCGCTCGAACTATCGTTCGAACCATTGCGATACAAATCGTTGACCCATTCTCTCGAAATATAAAAACTCTCGAGGCTGTCATCAGCTCCGTTCCGCAGGCGAGAAGCCGAGTTATCCGAACTGTTGCCACTCTCATTCGATCCGTTCGCTTCCGCGTCGTCAGGGATTGACACTTCGTTACCTGTTTCATCGAGTGTCGGCTCCAGAGGCGATTCGGTAACGACGATGCCGAGGTACCACAAATCCGACACGAGCCGATCCTGAAACGAATGAATGGCAGGTCATCAAATTGGTAACAACAACAACAACAAACAAACACAACATAGTTGAACGAATTTCAACTCAGCTTGGTTTAGCTTAACTTAGCGTAAATTACGCAAAAATATTGCTGCGAAATCCCGCCCAAAAACAATTAGTTGAATAAACCCGGAGTCCTTACCACGACTTCTCCATCGTCTGAATCGGTGACGAGTTCGTCGATGGCGATGAATCCTGGATAAGCTTTGATAAGAGTCCACAGCGGGCGCAAGTATTCTGGCTCGATTTCCAAAAAGTTGGGCTCCTCTCCATGGTACAGGATCGAATTCTCCGTCGTGTAGTATAAACGCATGTGTTGTGAAGCTTTTCCATCTTCGTCAACCACTTGCTCACCGACGAGTCTGCAAACAAGCGAAACGCGATCTTGGAATTGACCTTGAACTTTTACATTTTTTAGTACCCATTGTTCAATTTCTTGAAAATGTCAAACTTCTAAAAATCGTATATTTCATTAAAACTCTAATTTCTTCATTGCCAAATTTTTCAAAATTGTCGATTTTTTTAAAAATTGTCAAATTTGTAGAACCTAAATATTTTTTAAAAACTGTCAAATTTTTTGAAAATTGAAAAAATTTTAAAAGCGTAAAATTTTTAGAAAATTGTCAAATTTTTAGATAATTGCCAAATTTTTAGATAATTGCCAAAACAGTCTCACCTGCAGCTGTTGGCCCTTGCAATCCTGATTCTCGTCGATTGAGGCAAATAGTCAACTCTATTTTCCAGTCGGCCATTTTTATGCATACGTAACCCATTCTCGATAACTGAACATTTCCTCTCATCTGTTTGAAAGAAGAAAATATTTCTGACTTTCTCCGAGTGTTTTCAATACTTTACAAATACATCAAATCGGGCAGTCACTACTTACCAGAAGTCAGTACGGGCGGTAGAGCGTCGTGCATGAACCTAATGCCAAGTTCATCGATGGCAGAATCGATATCGATGTGTTTCACAAGTTTTGAAGTCAATTCCGCGACTGTTTCCTGCAATTTCTTCTTCGAGGCTGAGTCACCCTTTGTGAACTTTCCGGCCTGACCAAGGTAACCGATGGGTAGCCCAGTTCGGAATCTGACATCGCTGGCAGTGGCTTGTTGTAAAGCTTTGGGTAGTACCTGTAAACATAATTAGGTTTATAGGCGTTTCACAGCAAAGCTCCAGTTTTGCTGTGCTCTAATTGCTGCAAATCGAGATGAGGTAGAAAATTTATTCAATGAATCCCAACCCACCTTTTCCATAAGGTCGACCCACGCGGTTTTCTGGTAAATAGACAATGTAACGTGAAGAGAATGTGCACCGGGCATTGTGCGCCCTTGATGGATGAAGCCTCGGGGAAAATACAAGATGTCGCCAGGGGAAAGTACCCCTTCAAACACAGGGCCTTCGAACAAATCCGAATCCGAAAAATTGGGGCTGGAAAATCTGGGTAAAACTTCATTCTTCCGCCTGCAACATGGATTTAAAACAGTCGTATATCACACTCACTACAGCTCTGCATCTGGAGTCTCCCTGCTGAAGCTTCCCCTGTAACACTACTACTGCAACCCATCGTCCCAAGTCTTCACCCTCAGCCCAAAGTTTTAAGTCTTCATCAGCAGCCCAGCGTCTGAAGCCTCCCTGCTGCAGCGCCATGACTGATGATTTCCCTGCTTGCTTTACGTCCCAAGCCACCATGCTGCCGGTCTACAACTGAAGCCTACCTGCTGCAGCTCCACGTTCCAAGCTTCCCCTGACAACCCTACCCCAGAAACTTATCCATGCAGCCCAATACTTCAGCTGCAGCTCTACGTCTGGAGCCTCCAGGCTGAAAAGGACTCTATCCACACCACTGTGTAACATAACTCGCTCTTTTCAGGTTCAACGATTGGAAAACCCAGCTGGAACTCAAACCTTCATGAATCACAGCTCAAACAACACGAGTGTTACCTTGGTTTATAAACCTTCCAATGTTTTTTCCCTTCCAACTGTAGAATGAATGCTTCAATGTCGTCATAGTGAGGTGCGAATCCTTGAGAATTCGGTGGCGTGAGATACGAATTAGCACCGACCATACATCCGAAAAATTCCTGCAGTGTTGACATCACCGCTAAGAGTCTGAAACAGAAATCTCTGTTAAGCTCGTATTTTTTATGGAACATTGGTGGACATAACTGCTCCAACTTACGGTTTGGAATAAGAATGAGGATGGAGAAGACGGACGCTACAGCCTTCTAAGTAATGGTCCCAAACAACGTGCGCCTGAGCCCTAGCGTCGTCGATATTATGCGTTTCTCTGACTCCGTTCTTGTACGAGGTGACGTCGATGTCCCGGGTGAAATGGACGGCTTCCCGTCTCAAAACCTTGTCCATCAATTTCGTGCTCAACAAATCTTTGAACATTTTTGGGTCCCTTGCCGGAATATAGGCGACAGTTTTTTCCCAGTATTTTCTGAAACGACAGAAATTGAAATTAAGCACAGAAATGGGATTAATTCATTTAAGCCGATCATAAACAAGACTCAGCTCTGTCCATTGAGATAGCAGGTGTTGCCACTTGAGCATAATATACTGTACCTATTATAGTTATTTGGATCGACAATAATTCGAAGTCAAAAAATTAAATATAATTAACACTTGAAAAATACTAACTTCATAAAATGGTCGACTGAAATATCATCACCGAGCAGTTGTTGGAAGGCCATCTTACCAAGCAAATGGCTCCCTTCCGGTTTCAGTTCCATCTTTCCGTTAGATGAACTGTATTGAAGACGGCTTGGGAAGATATCGTCACACGAAAGATCGCTTACGTCTGAATGAGAATCGTCCTCATTTTGATTTTCTCCTGAATCGGGAAGATCAGAAATTGATGGGAAAACTGAGTGAAAAGTGCAATAACATAGCGAAATGCTACATAAAATATTCAGGGGGTATTTGGAAACTGGGTCCTCAAAGACTGGCTTTTCAGCCGATCTTCATTTGAGTATGACTCATTTACGACATAACGGTAAAACCTGGTTAGCATGGTTGAACCAGATTAACCCGTGTGAGGAGTCCCTGATCCAGAATGCCCCTTCTGCGAGGCGAACTCTATGCTGCCTGGTTATTTTAGTCTAGAATTCTCGGATGCATAGTGAAATCAAGACCTTTCATCCTAGCAGGAGTTGAGGAGATCAATGATCTTCTGGAAGTTGAGGCCGGCAAATTGAGGCTGTCGTTGACCGAACTGAAGGCGGAACTGACATTTGCTTTCCTCTTGTCCGACGAGCTTTTCTTGTCAGGCTTGGGATCCTTTGACTTTTTCGTCTTTGATTTTTTCCGCGGCACTGGATCGGTTTGATCGTCTGTAACATTGAATTTTATTTAAAAATTCGGCAAAAATGTCACAAGCTACCTGAGCAGCAAAGATAATTTACCTGCTGAACAATTTTCAAGTTGGTCACTTTCGCTGTCGTTTAGCTCGATCGGTATCTCGGTAGAAAGATTCCTCTTGAATTCGACCGATCTCTTCTTCCCTGATTTTTTTCCGACTGCTTTTTCATCGGTGGTACGCGTTTCCGACGCATCTGGCTTGGCGCTTCCGTTGGATAACGCTTCTGCGCGAGCCAACTTCTTTTTGATCTTCTTCATCTTTCGTCTTTTCTGCGACCGCGATCCGAGACTTGAATACGCGGCCAAAGCCGACATTCCTGGTTTGATTGGGGCCATTTCTAGAAAAAATCATGCTAAACCTTAGGTATTTGAGGCTATAAGTAGTTGGACAAAACCGAGACACTGGTCAGTGGCACCTTCAAGCCAGGTCTGGTCAGCAGGTCTGCAGATGACCTTTTCAGAGTGGTGCTAACCAATAGGTCTTTCTAGATTTTGCGAAGCATCCTAGCTAATCTGGTCAATAATGAATCGTTGATGATTGAGATTGAATATTGATCATAAAATGTCACAATGTTCCAGGGACCCAGGATTCGTGTAGTTTCTTTTCTAGTTGTTCTTTTTGTACATGAGGCATTGAGTTATTCCAGTACTCAAAAAACTGCTTTCTATGTTTAGGTAGGGACACTACAGCCTGCGCACTACTTCCATCCCCGGCCGGGGTGAGCGTGCGGTACAATAAATTATTTTTACATAAACATGATTCTGATATGATGTAAGAAGAGATTGCTTACTGGAGTTTCAGCTAGACCGGAACATCAAATTATCACCGGGAATCGTATTGCAGGTGCTTTGGAAAGGTGCAACTTCTATCTAAAGTAAAATCGAGACCGAAATGCGAAGGTTATCGGGGATCGTGAGCGGCGTGCGGCGATTGTGAGCGGGATTGGATTGATAAGGAATCAGCGTTTTCGATTGTGAACGGCAATTGATCGATTGTCTTAAAAAATCATCGAGAATCAACCACAGCTTTTGCTACACGACCAGACGTCCCGCTTTTATTTGCAGGGTTGCGTCAATTGTTTTCACATTACTTTGCGGGGGGAAGTAGTAAACGTTGTTGACATTTTTGTGTTTTTTGCCATGATTAATATGAATAGATGAATGGCCTCTCCAGGTCCTGTCCTGAAGCCCCTCCAGAAATTTCCTCGGAGCCCTGTTAAGTTCTGTGCTGTTAGATTTGAAAAATGGCAATATTTTCTGAAGTCTTGGTCTAGTCTCATGACCGAGTCTTGCCCAGTCAGGCCAGCAGTCCGCGAACCTCCTGTCAAATTCTAATCAGCGTTTCAGCCGCCTTTCAGCAATATCTGTCCTTCCCAGAACCATCATGCTACTGAAATCTCGCCCAGTCCCGTGGCACTCTTGACGCTGAATTAGAGTGCAAATTTAATACCACACATTTTTTTTGCATTTTGGGTGGAGCAAGACCAATAAGGCATTAAATTTGAGGTGGAACCAAGAAGGGTTTTTTACCTACAATATTGAGAATAATCAGGAAAGCGAGCATGATTGACGGCTTCAAACAGGCAAACATAAAGTGACTTTATTGTACAATACAGGTTCCACAATTACTTATACTCAGGTAACTCAAGTTCGCAAAAAGCGTGAGCAAGTTGTACATTTTTCAGTCTTCGCTACCGTCTCCCGCTACGGCTTTTATTGCAGGAATATTTCTGCTCGCATGTTCCGTACTTAGTGCCGAAGTCGACGGCGTCTTGCAACTCCCTGACGAGAGTTTCGTACTTCTCGTCATATCCGACGTATCTGAAGAGAAAAATAAGCAAAACTATTTTAATAAGTTTCAAAATAATTAAAAACTCAAAAATTAAATTTCCGTTTTTCACTCACTCGGAAAATATTTTTGACGTCTTCAGCAGAATTTTGGCACCCTGCACGTAGCTTTTACTTTTCGACGGATCCTGGCAAGCCACACGATACAGACAACTGAAATCCTTCTCGGCATCTCCCATAAGGAAGCTTGTGATGAGCATTACTTCCTGTTCGTTTATGAGTTCGGACGTTTCGAGGGATCGGGCTTTGTAGGGGTAGCCGCCGTAGTAGCCGCCGCCGCCGCCCCAGTAGCTGGCTCCGAATAGGAGGCCTTTCAGAACCAAGAGGATGATCAAATTCGTCACGTTCAAACTCAGCACCTGAAATCAAATCATTTGGAAATTGGAGTCATCGTCAGCCAGAGTTGAGACCAATAAATACGTGAACCAATGAAATCCTAATAATTCAGAATACTGAATAATTCATTGATCAATTTAAATCAATTATTGATTTAAACTAAATTTGAACGCATTCAATTCTCCGGCCCACCTGACTGTTACTCTGCCGTCCGAGCAATTCGCTGGCAATATCTCCCAAATCGAGCCGGGCGGCTACTTCTTTGGACTCGCTGCTGCTATTGCTGTCATTCTCCTCGCCGCTGACGATCGCGGCAATAGTCAGGACCGCAATTCCGAGGAACGCGCTTCTCGTCATACAGAACATGTCTGACGTTTGACTAGTTATTTTGCCCTTCCTGGAAATTAACTGTGGGAAAGCTAGTACAATTTTTTGATCATGCGAAAGCGCAAATTTCGACACGAGAAAGTTCGGTTTTTTAAAAATCTATTAAATTAGGCATCCCAGAAAAGCGAGGTACCCCCATGATCGGATTGCTTTTGAAATGGTAATCAGTCAAAAACCTCTTGCGAATATGTTACTAGTAAAATCCCTGCTAAATTCTGGACACGTAGATTCCTCGATTTCCGTGCGGTGCGGTAAGGCCGCCAATATTACCATATATTTCAGAGAAACTGCCTCAACATTTGAGACTTTTGAAAATCGTATGCCTGAAACGCGTTCTTAGGGAATTTCAGAGATTTTTATTGTGGTCACCTTAACGGTTTAATTGATTTTTTTTTTTTTTGTATGGTGGCATCCTTTCGCCTGCTCCATTTCATACCGTACCAAAGCTGAAAAATATTTTTTAATAATCTCTTAAGGGGTAAGGTCTGCAGATATCAAATAATGGGTCAATCTTCTGCACTTTAAAATTCAATTGTACAGACCAATTTTTTCTCAAAAACAAATATTTAGGCCCATCTATTTATGTACCAACTAGGTACATAGCGATAGGCTTTTTCCAAATTCGATGATGCCACTCAATATTTTTGTAATCCAGAATACAGAAAGATCAGAACGACGGTCTCTGAAAGTATCAGATAGATACAAAAATTAGATTATTTTTTTCGTTTCTAGGATGTGAACTAGCATTTATCAAGCAAATTATTAATGTTATTTAAAAATGCAGGTGATATTTTTCCAATAAAAAAATAACCAGATTTCAAAACCTTTTGAAACTAAGGAAAACATGGTCAAACTTTTTTTTCTTAACTTGGCAAACAATTGCCGAGATTGTTTGGCAATATTTTTGAGACAAAATTTTTTAAGCAACCCAATGTTTGGAGAAAAAATTGCCAAAATTTCACGTTTGATGGTTTTTTCCCTAAACCACCGATTCACGAACCGACCATTTATTATACCAACACAGCAGGCGCCACCGAATTACAAAAATCCTATTTGAGGTATATGATGGTAAATGCACGCAACTCACTTCAGCTATAACTCCGAATCCAATCACCGCCGTCGCAACTACACGAATGTCGGGGTGCTCGGAAAAAGTAACTTTTATATGCGCACCCCGTCAACCAGGGGGGGGGGGGTCTGGTCCAGAGAAGCGACCGAATTCATAACCGTAATGACACAATTCTACTCGCATCTTTCCTGTTGACATTTTGCAAAACAATACGAATCCGTAAGACTTCCTCGCTATTCCTGCCCTCACGACAAGTCACAGTCAGGCATGGCGCGGATATGAGGCCTATTGTTTATGGCGACAAACCGTGACCGCTTTTGGTGAAGACTCGGTCCCATTGTCTTTCCCAGATTCCGACCATTCGATTTGATCCAATTAGGAAGCGATGCGACACACGCGATGAAAGTGAAAACTGGATTACATCGCGTTATGGGGATTTTTCCAAGTTATTTCCACCAGGTCGCAGCGATTGACCGGAATAAGTGACGCATTCTTTACAATTTTCGGATTCGCCGAAATGCGGAAATATTGGAGTGAAATGCCGGAAATAGGCGAAAATCGGGAAGGTGGCATTTCTTTTTGAATCGTGACACGTTAAAAGGGCGGAAGTTCATTTTTGGTCAATTTTCATTTTTTTTTTGCATTTTTGAGTTTCTTACAGCCAGGCGCAACGTTACATGTTAAAAGGACCCCCATGAGTATCTTACTGCCTAGATGTATCGATGCTAAATGAATTGATTCGTAGAAATTTTACTCCACAATAGTTTTTTTATTTCCCAAAAACCGACTTCACGGGACTTCCGCCCTTTCAACATGACACGATTTTTTTTTTACGTTGAAGATTTGGTTCATTATTTTTATTGATAGTTCTGACGCTTTCGCCATCATCGGCTTCTTCAGGGGCACTAGGGATATCAGCAAAATGAGACGGGGTTGGGGTTTCTTCTCAATCAAACATGGAAAGGGGAATATTTTTGATTTTTGTAAACACTAAGCGTGACATTTGTGGGGTACAGAGGAAAACGATGACAGTGCCTGCAAAGTGTTTTTGCCCTTGGATTTTCGAAAGTTATGTGACTTCTTTAAAATTAAAAGAATAAAACGAATAATTTTTATAATACGATTAAATGAGGGCCCAATCTTTTTTGAAATCAGTCATGTTTAGAAAAAATTGAATGTTAAATCTCTTGTCCAAAAGAAGTACAATTTTGAAGAATTAAAGCAAAAATACAGTGGACTATTACAGATTTTCCCCTTTCACACTTCATTGTTTTGATACTATTGATAATAATTATTTTGATGCATTGGTAAATAGATTATGATGAATTGGAAAAATTCAATTTTTTCAGTAGATATTACATAATATTATATTATGTTTCCAGTATTCATATAAATTCCAATTACATTCAGATTTCAACCTACCGCACAAATAATACGACACGATAGTAAAGATGAGTTCATTACCTCATTAAAATGATATAAACTAGTTGAAAAGAGACACCTAATTTGATAAAGGAAAAACTTCTTCTTTGAGACGACGGATAAAATAGTTATCAAATAAATAACCTAAGGAGCCTGGGAGGGCTGATGGTGCATCGACGACTGCTGCTGCATCTGCGGCTGCTGATGCATCTGACCAGGCTGATGGCCGCCCATCTGGTGCATGTTTGGCCCGCCGCCCGGATGCTGCTGCGGCGGAGGCATAGGGCTGCCGGGGTGAGGCGACTGCATACCGATGGAGCCCATATGCCCGTGATTGGGCTGACCGCTCGGATGCCCGCTGTTAGGACCGGGCCCGCTCTGCATTTGGTTTCCCCCACCCGGATGACCACCCGGACCCATATTGGACGATGGGTGCTGAGATCCCATTTGGGGCCCGCCCATCTGCTGGTTCATCATCTGAGGCCCCGGATGCTGCTGCATATGGTGCCCCATACCTATGCCGTGCGGATGGTGCGATTGCATGCCCATCTGCTGCATAGACGGTGACATGTGTTGCATCTGCGGTGGCATGGGCCCCTGATGCATGCCTGAGAAAATTTAGAATTGTAAAGTAACCCCTTGCTCCCATTTAAAAATCAGCAAAATTGATGTTGAAATTTTTAATTTTTTTTCTCCAATAGGCTTACCTGGTGGCCCTTGCTGCATTCCGATTTGCATAGGCTGCATTCCTGGATGCGGCCCGCCCGATTGCATATTGTTTGGCGGCTGCATGTTGTTCGGACCCTGTCCCATCAACATCGGGCTCGTCGACTGGTGTAGGACCTGCGTCCCTTGCGGTGGCATGCCTGGCTGCTGCGGCATGCCCGGCGGTCCAGGCGGCATTCCCGGGCCGTGCTGCCCTCCGTGTGACATGACGTGCGGCTGCATGTGCGGCTGCAGACCTCCGTGCTGCATGGGCGATTGGGGGGGCGGCCCGATCGGACCGGATTGTATGCCATGGACGCCTTGATGGGGCGGCTGGAGGGGCTGCAAATGAGGGGGAAGTGGTGCGTAAAACATACTGCATTTTTTCTGTTTCCCATGAACTTTTGAAATTGTGAACCGATTTCATAATATGAATAATATGAATTGATATTATCAACCTCTTTCAGAGCATAGACCGACAAAAACCAAGAATTTTTAAAATTTTTAACAACTTTCAAAATACTTGATTTTTTTCTCAATTTTTTTATACCGATACTAGAGCACTTTACCAATATAATTTTTTTAGAACGTTATTTTTGACTAATAGACATTCTAGCCCATTAAACTTTCAAAAAAAAAAAAATTCAAATTTCAAGCAGATTTTTCTGTGCAAATGAGAGGAAAAAATTCACTACATATTTCAGGTAATCTCAATACCGTTTGATGAGTGGGCCCCTGCTGATGTATTCCTTGAGGAGGAGAAGATCCTTGCTGATGCATTTGAGGCGGTGAAGGTCCCAGCTGCTGATGGCCAGATTGCGGCGGAGACGGCCCCTGAGGATGATGCATCTGAGGAGGCGACGGTCCCTGATTCGGTCCGTGCTGCTGGCCCATCTGCGGCGATGGTCCGCCTTGCTGCATATGATTGGGCACCAGACCTCCGCCCTGGTGATGCAAGTGAGAAGGCGGTGACGGTCCCTGGTGCATCTGGTTCGGGGGCGACGGGCCCTGAAAATTAATAAAAAAATTTCATTAATTTTTTCAATTTTTTTTTTGAAAATATTATGAAAAAAATAATATAATTGCAAAACCTACCTGTTGAATGTGAGGCGACGGCGGTGGACCTGCAGCAATCGGCTGCGGTGGCGAAGGTCCTTGCTGATTGAGCGGCCCGGGGGACTGCGGCATCGGTGACTGAGGGGCGACTTCCATTACTTGATCCGATCCTTTTTCGGACGGGTCGTTCACTTGACTGCCACGGTCATCAGCAGGGGTAGCCTGTTAAATTGAATTTAGGATAGCCGCTATCTTTTTATGGGGTGAAATACCTCTTTTGTAGGAAAAGGGGCTTACCAGAGGGTTCGACGGAGCCGGAGGCGGCGGTACGGCAGATGGCGGAGTAGGCGCCTCTCCGGCAGCCAAAGCAGCGGCCCTCTGAGCTCTTTCCTTCTTCAGCAGCTCGTACTGACGTTCGACCATTTTTTGACAAGTTTCGTCATCAACTACTCGGCTGCAATGCTGTCGATTGAAATGATTGAAAAAAGGTTATAGTAGATTCTTCTGTATCTTTGTTTCAATTCGAAAAAATCAAGGAATCTATTTATTGGGCTTTTGTAAATAGTATTTTTGCGCAGAATTCACAATAATTTCCTCACTTTTTTCAATTCTTCCTGAAACACTTCACTGGCCTCAGCAAATTTGCGCTTTGTCGCTTCGAATTTCTCTTCCGTTTGTTGCAATTCAGCCTCCAATTTCCTCTGTAACAAAAATTTTTCATTTTTTATTTTCAACAGAAAAAAGTCGAGCAAGCTTCAGTTTGGTCCAATTTACGGGAAATCTGATAAAAATCGAACCTGGTGCATCGTCAGTGACTCGACTTGTCTGTTGAGGACCTGCATTCGCGCAGTGGTGACAACTGATCTGACGTCTGGGACGACGGAATCCGAGAAAATGTCATTTATCAACCTCTGATTCCTCAAGTAGCGGGCGTAAGCGACCAATTTCACAGAGTAGCTGTCGTCCACATCTGTAAAATTTAAACAATAAAAATAAAAAAATAAATAAATTCAAGAGTAACCAATAGCAAGTAACCATTGAGCAGTTAACCATCCAAGTATCGTTTACCATCTTCATCTTCGGCTGGCTCGATGAAAATTCTTCTCTCGGGCTTACCCCCCGCTGTTCGATCGGGATCGCGATTTTCGCTCGCTTGTGGGGCTAAAAACAGAATGAAAATTAGTTGCACTATAAAATGCAAACAAACAACGAAATAGTACGTTTAAAACACGAACCTGCCGTTCCTCTGGCCTTAGCAGCTACGTATGCTAGGTAAGCTGGTGAGGTGTGATAGGCCTTCAAATTCCGTTCATATTCCAGCTGAAAAATTAATATTTTAAACATTAGCACACTGGAGGCAAGACGCCAAAAAACGAGAATTTCCTGGGTTACAGTAAATGATTACCTTTTCCGCTTCGTAATCCTCGACGAACTCGGCCTTTTCTTCTTCGGGTAAATCTCGCCACATTTGGCCGATTATTTTGCCGATCTCCCATAGTTTCAGTTCCGGGTTTTGAGCCTTAACTTGGTCCCAGACTTTCCTCTGGTAGCGCATGTAGGGCATCAACGGTTTCTCCGGGGGCTTCGGCGGTTTTGGCGTCCTGGCATTCGCCTGAAGTAGAGAACGACTCAATAATGAGACGGAATATCCGATATGGATAATTTGAAGTACCTATTTGGTTCAATTTAACGTACCTTGCCCAATTTCTGGGGCGTAAATCCAGGGTGGCCGGTCGGGCTCGATACGAAGGGACTGGCGCTGCTCTCTTTCTAAAAGAAGATACAAAAATATACCACAGATAAGCAAAGATGTTTTTTTTTAAGTGAGACACATGAACAGTAAAGAGTAGGTAGAGGTAATGAACCTCTTTTTTATGCCCAAACTTACTGATGAGCTATTCGAGCCTCCAGGTCCTCCTGGGCGGAATCTTTGTTCTGGAATAATGATAAACGAAAATAGGTATTAAATTTTTTAGAAAAACAATAAAATGTAAGATAGAAATTTTTAATTAATGCGTAATGGAATTTATATAGGATTTATATGAAGAACAATATTGATTTGGATAGGGAGATTCCACTCTATTCTTCAGAAAAATGTGGTAGCTACAATAAGCTTCTTATTATGAAATCATTTTCAACCACATTCCCTAATTTGTTTCTCATTTTTTCTAAAATCGCTCAATACAAAACCGATAAGTTTTATAGAGAAGGCGCACGAAACATAAATTAAACTTACGAGTAGGAGTAGAAGGCGTAGCGACGGCAATTTGCTTGTAATTCGCCGGCAACGCCATCTGAAAAAGTAGTAGCTATAAATAAAATAATTATAAATATAAATAGTAGATAATTACTATTCGAGCGATTTTCCCACCTTAATCCGAACAAGCACTCATGAGCATAAAAAAGAAAAAAACGAAAAAAACCCATTAAATTTGTAAGCTGCATGGAACTCGAATGCCTGGGATGGGCAGTAACAGAGTGGTAAACAAGGACTGTGATTGGTCGAGGTGGCGACGACACTGAACGTGATGAACCTCGTTGGCTGCCCAAGCCAATTTCATTCGAATTTCATTTTTACCCATACTTACCACTTCCATCTGTTTTGGCTGAAAATTATAGCGTGAACAGCCCTATTCTTGTGCCATAGTGAGCGGTGAGGGGCAATCTTGGGAATAATTCTGGAACCCTAGGCCTCACTGCGTAGGGCTATAATGCAGAATCTTGCAGAAATGCAGTATCTTCTACAGCATACTTCAACTCGAAATTGTAACCTCATTATGCTGATCGTCCCGCAAACTAACGCAAACCAGCATCGTCAAGGATTTCCCGTCCCGGTTCCTTGACTCCGAGGATGCACTGGGTATCTACTGGGTATACCCATGTAATTTAGGTGCTATTATTGTAATCAATGGTGGTGTGGAAGAGGGTGTAAAAAAGAGTAAAAAAGCCCATAGGCCGAGAGTCAACTTACGATGCGGCTTCGAATGCGAGTCCTCGAATGTAATTCAAACTGGAACCTGAGTGTCGGGATACACAGGAAGATTGCGACCTACCAGAATAGTAAACGATTCAACCAATATGATGATTAGAAAGAATCAAAGATACTTATTCAGGAATTGATCTTTTTTGGAACATAAAACCCATAGGATCTCGGAATTCGTAAAATAAACACGAAACCCGAGAGAAAACCGCAGTTTGCAACGCGAAGCGACGACCAACGCTCAAGATATCAGGTTGGCCAACTCAACAGCGAGGAAACTTCGTGTTCCGAATACCGATCCGTACCGAATCTGTATTTGTGCACGCTATTTTGCATTATAAAACGCTATTCAAATTTAGTTTTTGACCAAAAATTAATTTCTGGGGATAGAAGTAATCCAACGACCAGTTTTGAGTAACACAAAGTACTTCCATATCTGATTAGGTACATCAAGTTGCAATCTACAGGATTTGGGGTAAGTAGACCGTGGCTACTGTTGGGTCCGAAGTTTAAGGAACCTACTGGCTCTTGTCTCACAGCGGCAAGAACTTCAAAAGGCCCGATGCCGCGATGAACTTTAATCTCTCTTTAATCTTGGTGTTGTTTTCTCCGGCTTCAATCGACTGCCTTTGCACTTCAAAAACTATAGGTGGTTTGAAGTCTTACGTTGGGTGAGGTTCAAATCGGTTTTACGAAAAATTATCTGGAGCAAAAGAATAAAAATAGTCTGGCATTTATTAACAAGGCATGATAAATGCTGGGATCCAAAACCGCCGGGTCGGTAAAACATTCCAAAGTCCACCTGCTAATTGCAGGCTGCAAAGATGTTACCACAATAATGTCAGGAAGTTAACAGAAGAATGTCATTACAGATCCAGTGTTTTCTTCTGGGCCTAAAATTGACAGCTTCGTGGTCTGTGATTGGCTGACAAGGGAGGGGTCTCACTGGTCCTTAGCTCGATTCAAGTGAAGTCTTTTGTCTATCAGTTCCATAACATGCACCAACTAGATCGAGCAACTGGTCGATTTTTTTAACAACATCTTCGTCACCACCACCAGTTTCTTGTAATAAGTTATCTCGGTCGTCAGCCAAACGGGGCGGGGAAGAGGGTATGTCTTTATTTGAACTGAACGTATCTTCGTCTCTCAGTAGGACGTTTTCCTGAACCAGAAGCATGTTTTCGCCAGGACTTTCATCAGAGTTTGATACTTGATCCTCGACTTCTTCAACGAATTTTATTCTGGAAGAAAAATAATCCTCATCTATCGCCTCTTCTTCTGGCCCGTTTTGTTTTTCTTTGTAAAGCACCACTTCTTCTTCATCGTCCTCGTACAGGACTTGTTCAATAAATTTTTCAAAGACAGTGTCCGACCTCGTTGTCACACTGGGCTCGATCTTTTCTTCAAGAGAGCAAACTTCTTCTTCGATCTCTATTACTTCTTCTTTAGAGATAGCAACCGCATGAATGTGTTCGCAGAGGTTCCCTTTGATCGAATTGTCGTGGCAGGAGCATGTCATATTTTTCAAGCAAACGAAACACCTGTCGCACCGTATCATGCACGTAGAATCGCATATATGGCCCGTTACCATGCAGATGACATGCTGCATGTTTACAGAAGTGGCCACCAACCAGCAGTAATCCTTGCCGGAGGGAGATACTTCGCTTACTATCTTCATCCCATCGTCATGGCGACTTGGGACGTTGGAGATTTTTGCGTTGATTTCCCGAAAGTTAAACGAAGACTTACCACATTCTTTCACGTATTCGTGCAGCACGGAAATCGGTTCTTCGACGCGTCCCGAGTCTTTAACCATGAGATAGTTGTGCTTCAATGTGCGGTAGAACGATTCAAGGTGCATGTTGGTGTTGATGTTCAAATTGCTCCTATGGCTGTAGGCCCATCGATCAAATTGATCGACGAAAAATGTTTCCAAATATTCGTGCAACGAATGGCGCTCGGTATTCATCTCCAGCGTCTCAAGAAGGCTGGAGAACTCGAGCTGGAAATGTTTCTCGTCTAATTCCACTTGGCAGGCTTTCAACCGAGCGTAAATCCCCTTCCTCTGCTCTTTGTCGGCGATGTCTTCCAGGTGTTCTTGCCAAGTGCGATCGATCAGCCATGGACTGAACAGATGATGCTTAGGTTTACCCATAACCTCTTTCCAAGTGTGGTAGTGGATATCGACAACGTCGCTCATGAATACGTTGCAATGGCAATTGCCGATCTCTGATTTTATCGCCTCAAAGAAAACAGTCAAGACTTTGTCGTTGACTGAAGAACTGACACAGAAAGCAACGGGGACGCCTTCTTCAAATTCGTCAACAGTGAGAATAGTCGTCAACTCGTAGCCTCCATACTCGGCCGAATCGCTCGTCGAATCCACGCAAAGTCTGTCGTGCCCATACGCCTGGAATATTCTCTTCTGAATTGGCGTCATGATAACGACCACAAACTCTTCGTCACTTATTCCGGACGAATGCGGGTCGTCTTCTTTCTTGTAAAAATGAATCGACTTCTGAGCTTTCATTTCAGCGATCCAATCATCTAAACTGAGGATGGGTTGATTTTTTTGGTCATCGCTTAACGATTCTTTCAAAGATGCCGAGGCACTTGAGAGATGTCTTCTTCCTTGAAGCATGCCAGATCGGATCTTCTGAGGCGGCTCTCCGTCGGACAGCCTCTCTGAAAATGACAGAAAATGAAGAAACAAAATGTGTTTGGAACAATTTCACAGACTCTTGACATATTTCGAGAATCGACGCACCTGCAATTTCCTCTTCGCTCCGACCTATCAAGCAATTATCCTGTGAGCTGTCATCGTGGCCATAATGCGTGGGGAAGTACGTCACTTGGACGAGATTATCCGTCTGGCAGACGGTCATCACCGACGTGCAGTAGCGGTCCAATTTACGAGAGCATTCGCTAGTTTTTCGCTTCCCCTGCCCCCTGAACCGTTTTTTCCCGCTTCGGTAGCACACCAATGTTTGGGAACTCAGCCCTGACTTCAGCATGATGGCTCCTGAACGTGATACCCACTTAATATTCGTTTCTTCTTCCAACTTGGCCTTCCATTCGTGAAATTCTGGAAAATACGGGTGAAATACTCTTTTTTATGCATAGCCACGGGTCAGGGCATGGCTATAAGATCTAGTGGCCAAAAATGGTAATCTGTGTGACACTAGATTCACATCAAATCCTCTTTACCTTCAAGACTGTTGAACGATTCTTCCTCACAGGGATGGCTCATCCCATGATATAGTTCGAGATGATCTCGCAATTTTTGAACGTTTTTTAGAACTAAAGAGCATCCGTCTTCTTCGCAGCGGTACAGACAGGTTTTGGAAGGAGCTGTTCAATGAGATTGCAGAATTACTAGAAACACAGGACTACACACAGTACTTCAAGCCCCGAGGCCCTCCTTAGCTACAAAACGAATTCCTTTTAATACTAATCATGTGATACTCACGCAGAGGAATCCCATGAATCCTAAAACAGTGACGATCCAGGGTGAATTTTCTTTGGAATGTAAAACCGCAGTCCTTACAGGTGAAAGGCATTTTGGGTTTTTTGCTCCACGGGCACACGGGGGAGAACTAAATCATCAAAAGGATCGTGCTTCGTGACTTCAAAATTACTTGGTACCCAGCCAGTAATGCAATTG
Organism: Nesidiocoris tenuis; assembly: GCA_036186465.1. Lineage (NCBI taxonomy): Eukaryota > Metazoa > Arthropoda > Insecta > Hemiptera > Miridae > Nesidiocoris > Nesidiocoris tenuis. The sequence goes on along the minus strand of AP028912.1, from coordinate 9,761,770 downwards.
CACTTTTCAATTGCACAAAATTGATTGACAACCATCAATCACAATCAGTGACAGTGACGGCCGTTGCTTTGTAAACAAAATAACCAGTGTTTCCACACAACCGCAACCCATTTCCCTCAAGTTCGAGCAAAATTCCCTTTTTTTTCCCTCCAAACTTCTATCGTTTCCCACAACGATTTCCCTCGAGAAACGGATTTTTTCCTGTTTGTTCACTGAGTCAATAGCAATTTTTTTCCAACGTTTTAGCGAATTTTCGAAGGAATTAGGGTCGTCACGAAATTCCGTCGTTCGGCAAAATTGACCGGGAACCAACTCAAAATCCGTTTCATGCATCAAGGATCAAAATCTGAAACTTTAGTTTTGGTGTGTATATATATTTATATATAGATAGGTCAATATCAGACCCCTTTGTGTCATTCATCACGATAACTTGAGTAAATAGAGAGATAAAAATTTCGTTCTGGTCTCAAAAAATTCGTCTAGCGAAATGCTTGGACAAGTTCGTTAACCAGCCCAATCCGACTGTTCCAAGTGTGCCAAAAATTGTACAGAAGTGTTCGAACTTTTTCAAAAAACCGTTATATCATTTAGTAATACGGACTTAGTGGACAAATATGGGCATATGGGGGGTCATATAATATTATTATGTTTTTTGGGGTGCTGAATCGATTGGAATAAGTTTCAAGTCGATTTTCCACCCCCTGTGTTCCAAATTTCGATTTAAGTGTTCAAACTATTCGAAAAAATGTTTTATTTTCAGTGATACGGACTAAAGTGGGCATGTGGGGGGTAATGGACCACGTTTTGTGGGGTGCTGAATCGATTGGAATAGGATCCAAGTCAATTTTAGGATCCCCTGTGTTCCAAATATGAAATTCAGTGTACCGAAATTGAATTTTATGGATTCAGGAACCTAAAACAGTCATTTATTGATCAACAAAAAAATCAAGAATGAAGGGAAACATCAACATGTACCTCTTCTTTTTCTTCTTCTTCTTCTTCTTCTTCAGCTTCTCACATGGTTTATCCTTGTTCTCGGTGTCCTACAGTCTGTAGTAGCTCGGTAGGTAGCAAAAAAGTCTAGGAAACGGCTGAACACTGGCTTGATTCATCCAGAAATGAAATTACGCATTTCTGTGGAGAAAAGCCATTTTCCCTCGTTTTTTCCCTCAAAATTATTTTTCCCCTTTTTTTCCCTCAGAAAGGCCGTTTTCCCTCGAAAAGGGAAATTTCCCTCGATGTGGAAACGCTGAAAATAACCTCGCTGCGAAAGACATAAACATAACCTGCTTCCTGCTGTTAGTTACCATCTTTCTGTCCGGTGGAGAAACCCACTGGGATTTCTGGGTTATAAAAGTTATTCTGACGCGAAATCACAATTGAAGGTTGGAGTGACAATATCAACAACACGAACGCACTGACTAACGCAGGCGCAAGCACGTGTGTTGGGCGGTATTGGCCTTTTTTGAGTTTCAAATGATTTTGAGACATTTCGTTCAAGTCTCACTAAGTTTATCCATAGCTTAACATACGTTAGCCTGTTCCAATATCAACTGTGCGGGAATTAGCTGTTATCATTTTGAACTAGTGATCGAAAGGTGTTGTTCACTCGTGAGCATTTTCTCTCATTATTTTCCAAATTTCAACCCCCTAATGGGCAAAAAGAAATTTAATTCGACTCTAGCCAGTCCGAAGGTGGTAGCACAAAGTGAAAACACGGAAGATGTGATAACGAAATCGCCGAAAAAGTCGAGCAAACGAAAGATAAACGTCCGCGCTCGTAAGCTGTACGAGCCTTTTATGACATTTTTGAAATCGTATCAGGCATTCGCAGAAACGTTACCTCGGAGGTTTTTGGAGTTTGACGACAGTAAGTTGATGTTTTTTATGTTGACGGATTCCTAAAGGTGGCTCCACACATACGGCATTTGGGCAGCTACCCCGTTAACCGCAAATGGACGTGCACTTTTCCAATGCGAGCACTTGCTCACTTGACGAACGAAATTGGTCTTTTTTTATGGCCCCGTTTTATAGCTACTTTAATGAGCCCCGTTTTCAGAAAAAAGAGAAGACCTGGCGCAGAAGGATGAAGAAGCACAGGACGGAGAAGATGATGAAAAATTAGAAGAAACCTCAGAACCTGAAGAGATCGAAGAAGAAACCAAAAACTCAGCTGTTCAGAGTAAGTCAAATATCTAATTATGAGTTTTTCTGATTCATTGCTGCCAGGGACGAATTCTACTAAAATTCACGCTTAATAATTTTGTTACAGAAAAGAAGACTTTCGGGAGCACCACCAGAGCGAAAACGATAGCTGAACTGAAACAGAGACTAGCTGATCTCAGAGGTAACTCGACGACTCGAACTATTGATTTTGTTGTACAGAACTTTTTTTGTTTGTTTTGCTTTTTGATGATTACTTGAATCGTTTCAAGACTACCGAATGCATAGATAAAAAAATTTAATTGTTTCTTCGTATTTTTCAGGTAAAAAACTCGATTACCAAGAGCGGCTGAAGAAGAAAGGGTTGAAAAGTAGGCTAACGAAAAAACAACGGCTGGAAGAAAGAGCCAAGCTCAAAAAGGAAAAGCAAAAACTGAAAAAGAAATCGTCCAAGTCGGGCAACCTGAATAAACCGAAACCCGTGGAAGACGACGTCAAACCGCAGCCCAAAGCGGCCGAGCCGCCGACAATGATATTCAGTAAACTGGAAGTGCCGCAAGAAGAAGGCTTCAAAAAGAAAGTGAACAAAGATCCGAAGCGAATGTTGCAGAAAATTGAGAAGAGCCAAAAGAAATTGAAAGAGCTGGAAGCTAAGGGTAAAACTGACACCGTCATGCGAATCAAGGAGAAAATGGCGTGGGACTCGGCGATCAAGAAGGCCGAGGGCGTCAAAGTTAAAGATGACGTTGAACTTCTGAAGAAAACCATACGGAAGAAGACGGAATTGAAGAAGCACAGCAAGAAGAAATGGGACAAGCGCCTCGAAGCGACCGAGCACCGGAAGAAAGACAGTCAAGCGAAGAGGAACGAGAATATTTCGAAGAAACTCAAAGAAAAGAAGCAGAAGAAGATCAAGAAGTCGATCAAGAAGGGGCGAGTTGTGCTGTAAATTTTAAGCCGTCTTGTACATAGGGTCAATATTTTAGTCTTTTGTGCGTGTATAAAGCCTGTGTTTCTCAAAAGAATAATTTAATTATGAACTTCTACTTGATTGTTGATACTGCTATTTGATGTTGTCGAATAAAGGCTGCTTTCTGATGACAAAGGTACTGTTGTGGACTGGGTCTCCTGATTTACTGACTTTTTCTGATTTAGAGATTTTTTCCTCCTCAATGAGTCAGTTTTTTTCAAGATTTCATGAAAATCATTGAAAATGACAGGGTTTTTGCGTTTTTCTTTAAACGAGTTTTTGAAAACTATACAAAAACCTCCAAAAAAAAAAAAAAAAAATCCGTTCAGTAAAACCCTTAGTAAATCTGAAAAATTAGGAATAGAAGATACTGCCATTCGAGTGACGAAATTAGATTTAATTTTATTTTTATTAACAACTAGAACGAGATCCGAAACAATTAATTTTCCGAAAATTATGGTGAATTGAACAAAAATTTGATAATTTAAGACGAAGCTTGCTTGCTGTTTTTCTTCGTAGGTTTAATGCACCGCTGGCCTGCTTTGGGCTGCTGATTGCCGCCCAAGAATGATGTGATCATTTCTGAGATTTCAGGCATGTCGTATTTCGTTAGGTTGCCGAACTGCTCCATCTCCTGGAAAGTGTTGCAAGTTGATGAGGGACTTTTTGTAATTTTTGAGCATAGCGACAGAGCACGAACTTGAAAATCGGAAAATTTTCAAAAAATCAGACTACCTTTTGAGCTTCGGGGTCGTTCATCATTCGTGGCAGAAGCATAACGAGAAGAAGAGGCAGGACCATCATCAAAACCTTCAATTGAGAAACACGGATAAATTCGTTGTAAAATTTATAAGGGGAAAAATGCTAATCCAGGATCTCTAAAATACTTTTTTTTTAAACTTACCATCGGGTTGAATAAGAAATCAGTGACCCTCCATTGCTCTCTGACCTGGAAAAACCTGATAGGCGAGTATGCCTTGATTTTCAAGGGATACGGCACTTGGTTGACGACAGATGTCTGAACTAGATTGACTTTCCTAGCCCGAATTTTCCCTTTTGAGTTGATTTCCACTCGGACTGGTTCGAAAGCGTACTTCGGATGAGTCACCTCAACTATGTACGATCCGGGTGGAACGTTCGTGAATACGAAGGTCCCATCTTCCCTATTATGGACAAAAGAATAGTCTTAAGAAATCGCAAACGTGCAAAAAACGTTAGTCAAAACGCTCTTACAAGCAATAGGTAAACATAGGGATGACAGGTGTCTTTGGCTAGATTTCGACTATCTCTATCCCATAAGGAATAATTGCACACGATCTGAGGCAAGTATGTTACCAAAACTCTACTGACCTGATAAATCCTTTTTGGTTAGCTCCTTTCAAATAAACGCGAGTTTCGGACTGCCACAGTTCACTGAGAAGGTCAGCAGGCGGAAACACCTTGCCAGTCACAAACGCGAATTGATCGTCTTTCAGGCTTCCGATGTCACTTTCGTTATTAGCAAAAATTAAAGGCACGAGCGAACAAATTACGAAGATAGATTGATGGATCATGATTGTAAATGTCTACAAAGATCTTATTAGTAAGTCGGTAACTATAAAAAGTGATAAATTGGATGAAAATTTAATTTATTAACTTTTCGACTCAAATGCACAAATCGCAATATGCGAACTGATAAACGATCAATAATAATTCTTATCAAAATGAAGCTCTTATCAAGTGAAAACTTCCATGTTCAGTGGTAGACAGCCAAATCTCTAAGGGAAATAGGAAAATATGCCAACCGCGTAATGGAGTTGAGTGATTTAATCAATACTTCACGTTTCTCAAGAAAATTAATGAAATAAATATCAAGGATCAATCAATGAATAGTCACAATAAACTACCATCTTGGACAGTACGAAAAAAACTATGTCATGTCCGCCACGTGAGTTTATTGAACAGTTGTGGTAGTGGGTGTATCTTTCTTATCAGCTATGTTTTGTTTTGTATTATGATTTTAGGAACGTCTGTCATGTCTGCAAGTGTAGGTACCTAAAAGTACCTATTTTTTGGGTTGACCTAAAAATACCCAAGTATTTCAATCCTTAGGAATCGACAGTGAAAACGGCTTACCATGAAAACAATCAAAGACATCCGCTGGAGGGTTAACGTCATTCTATCGTCAAGGTAATCTACCTCAAATTATTCGGCATAATTATTATTGTAATTATTACAAACAACATTGTAATCAAACCAATTGCATAGGTTCATTAAAAAAACCAAAAAATGTCGAAAACTCATGCAAATTTTAACCCCCCACCCAATTAAAATGCGTAAGGTACCGGAATTTGAAAAATATTTCATTATTTCGAGGCAAAAAGAAGATTTTAGACCAAGAACGGGGATAAATCCGTTCATTTTTGTGACCAGAAAAAAATAAACTGAAACCCTAAAAGCACCAACGCATCGGAAGTACTGCGAGTAATCCAAATTCCAGTTAAACAGGGTGATAAGCCCAACCAACCCTTCAGAATAGAACAGAAGGAGAAAGTGTGACAAATATCAACAAAAATAGGTAAAAAATATTTGTTCTACGGAAAATAACAATTTTTTTCATTTGAACGTTTCCTTGCAGAGACTGTTCTCGAGTAATCGAGCCGACAGTCTACGTGGAATTGATCTTGAATAATGGAGAAATCGAGTCGCTTGAAATGTCCGAATCGAAATTCCACTACCTTCGGCAAAATGTGGCTCTCCTGCTGCGCGAAGTCGATAATGTGAAACGCAAAGGGAAAAACATCTGCCGACTTCTGGGACAAGACGTGCCGAAATCAATTGAACATAGCTAATCTTATCCGCAAAAATGTACATAAATAATGTCAGACCGATTTCCCTACAATTATGTTGCACCTTGTTACATTGTGATTAAGTAGGTATATTATTTTATTGCAGTTTAAATATATTATTTTAATATCTCAACTTGTTGGATCATCGTTTTCAAGAGTTGGATATGTACCTATTAAAGATGTTTGTATTGGGGTTACACAATTTACTGATGTAATCTTTTCTGCGAGGAGGGCAATAGAGAGTGAATTTTATTAATCCGCTTGCGATTTATTTTATTTCAATCCCAACGATTTCAAAATCCCATGAAATCCCAAATTGGGCTTTAGTCAAACTGCCCGTTGACGGAGCTTGGTGGTGAAGGGGGTACGAAAGTGCATTGGTGTGATTGGTCGAGGTGGCGTCGGCGTTGAATCCAATACAGTAATAAGCAATAGCCCGTCCGTTGCATGTTGCAATACTGTATCGTGACTGTTGTGTATGACTTTTTTATAATACATTTATTGAGATCAAATAATCAACAGCTACAAACTGGACGACAGATCTTATGGTGGGGGGGGGAGAATGTCACCATACAATTTTACTCTCGCGCAGTTATTAGAACTCGGAAGTTGCGTTTTTACTTCCATAGGTATTTACGAAGTAAATGGAAGTATTGTAATCGTCCTTTCTTTCTTGTGTTTTGCTGCGCAGAATACTTGGATATTTATTCCGATAACTTGACGTAGGTAGTACTGTTTAGAGGGGGTTTTAAAATTAGCATGGTGAGTTTTTTTACTTTCATCCACGTAGCCTCAAAATGTGATCAATTACTGTCAAAAATGTACATAATATAGAAGGCGTTACTAACCCGCCACTAGCTTTTCGAGGACTTCGATTTATCGACGACTTGAAATTTTCAATATGCGAAATTGAAAACCGCCGATGATGCTATGCCTTGCAAAGACCTTTCGGCCCCATCCAAAGTCGTATCTTCGCATCAGTCCCATCCCCGAACCTTATTCAAGTCACCATGTGACGGCAGATGAAAAAGCCCGGAAAGAATAGGGGTATGAGAAAATTCCTATTCGGGAGGGACAAGGGTCGCTAGGACCCTTTGTTCGTTTCACCTGTTAGCTACTTCTTCCTGCCCTTACATGGCCGTTTCGTAGGCTACCTGTGATCCTTCGAACAAGAGTCGGACATGGAAACGGCATGCACAAAAGTTGGTTCAGCATGATTCCCCTTGGGAAACTCAGGACTTATGAGGTGAACCTATATCAAATTACCGGCGTACAATGCCCGGCGTCCACTCGGTTGAAGAACGCCCTATCTCATCTCGCAGACCCGATTCAGGTTCTCATCTTGGAAGTTGACGGTGAAAAAAGCCGTGTCTTAGACATCGCTGTTCTTAGGTCCCGCTTCTTATTCGGCTGGTGTCATAGGTTCTGACCCCTCGTTATACGGCCGACCTTAACAAGAAGAAAGGACCTTAAGAAGAAAAGTCAGCCCCGTTGTCGTCCGTCGACCATTAAAATCCTTTCTGAGGTCCTTCCTCCGTGAAAGCACGTCATTCTTTTTATTCATTTTGGCTGAAATGTCGACCCAATCTATTCGGTAGGTTTTGGGTTTTGAGATATCTACTTAATTCTTCGCTTAATCGAGGCGCCAGGTACGGAAAAATGGGCCAATTCCTAAATCTCTAGCCGCTACAACACTTATTAATTTTTCTCTCCTTGAAAATTAAAATTGAAAATTCGATGTTATATTGTTTGTTTGGTACCTTCTAGTGCCCCAGTCACCAATTTTGCAATCGCTAATTTTGTCGTGGCAATTTCGTGTCATTTTTACTTCCATATTTACAGAGTAAATGGAAGTATTGTGATCGTCCTAAAATCGAGAATCGGAACGGAGCCTCAGAAAAAACTTTTTCTTATACACATTTACTCAGAATCACTTCCTGAACAAGTGTCTGTGTGTCCGTGTGTCCGTGTGTCCGTTAGTCCGTGTGTCCGTCTGTCTGTCTGTCCGTGTGTCCGTCTGTGGTCATTTACAAAAATGGCCATATCTCCCTCATTTCTCAACCTTTTTTCAAATTTCTTGAACTGAAATGTTTGTCTCGGCAAGACCTAACACCCTGTTTAATCGGAATTTGGATAACGCACAGTACTTCCGAGATATTTGCATTTTTAGTTTTTTCTATTTTATTTTTTTCCGGCCGCAAAAATGAACCGATTTGAGCGTTCTTGGTCTCAAAATCTTCGTTTTACCTTGCAGAATATGTGGATATTTTTTAAATTCCGAAAATGTGGCGTTTTTTCATTTTGGGCGAATTTTTAAATTTTAATACTGAATTTTTTGATATTTTTGACCTAAACACTTTCAAAAGCTGTCAAAATATGATCAAATTGTGTCACAATTTCACGTTTCAAAATATGGAAGTATTGTGTGTTATCTACGCACCACTGGTTTTACTTCCATATTTACAGAGTAAATGGAAGTATTGTGATCGTCCTAAAATCGAGAATTGGAACGGAGCTTCAGAAAAACCTTTTTCTTATACACATTTACTCAGAATCACTTCCTGAACAAGTGTCTGTGTGTCTGTGTGTCCGTGTGTCCGTCTGTCCGTGTGTCCGTGTGTCCGTCTGTGGTCATTTACAAAAATGGCCATAACTCCCTCATTTCTCAACCTTTTTTCAAATTTCTTGAACTGAAATGTTTGTCTTGGCAAGACCTAACACCCTGTTGAATCGGAATTTGGATAACGCACAGTACTTCCGAGATATTTGCATTTTTAGTGTTTTCTATTTTATTTTTTTCCGGCCGCAAAAATGAACCGATTTGAGCGTTCTTGGTCTTAAAATCTTTGTTTTACCTTGCAGAATATGTGGATATTGTTTACATTCCGAAAATGTAGCGTTTTTTCATTTTGGGCGAATTTTAAAATTTTAATACTGAATTTTTTGATATTTCTGACCTAAACACTTTCAAAAGCAGTCAAAATATGATCAAATTGTGCCAAAATTTTACGTTTCAAAATATGGAAGTATTGTGTGTTATCTACACACCACTAGTTTTTGCCAGAGAAACCCAATTTTATTAATTCGTTGCATAAAAGGAGAGCGTAGATAACGCACAATACTTGCGTATTTGAATCATAAATTTTTGACACAATTTGATTACATTTCGACTACTTTAAATGCTGTGCGGATCAAAAATATCAAAAAACTCACTATGACCTAAATTTAAAAACTCGCTCAAAATCGAAATAGGTCAAGTCATCAGATCAAAAATATTCACATATTCTGCAACGTAAAAGAAATATTTGAAGACCAAGAACGCCTCAATCGGTTAATTTTTGTGGCAAGGAAAAAATGAAATAGAAAACGCGTGTTTAAGTGTTTTCTACTTTATTTTCTTCCGGCCACAAAAATGAACCGATTTCAGCGTGCTTCGTCTTAAAATGTTTGTTTTACCTTGCAGAATACGTGGATATTTTTTATAATCCGATAACATAGCCGAGTTTTCAAATTTGCTTAGTGAGTTTTTTGATATTTTTGACCTGGAGACCCATAAAAGCAGTCAAAATACGATCAAATTGTATCCCACTTTTACACTTAAGGGTATGGAAGTATTGTGTGTTACCTACGCACAACTGGTTTATTTCTCGTCTTTGTCGTTCAAAAAATCGCCATCTAACTCAGTTTTCCGTCGACCGCGTTCAAAATGGTAAAATCTTAATCGTTCGGGCTGCATCCGAATACGGCCCGCCGGTCGCCGCGCGTCCTGAATCGCCAGAGGGTTCGGCCTTCCTGACAAACTCTCGCCAGGAAGGCCGTCCTCGTCCGCCCGTATTCAGGCGAATCAGTCATTCCTAAGGCGTCCTTAGTCCTGAAAGAAGAAGACGAGGCGGAAGAGGCGGCGCATGCTCGGCATAGGGCAGCACGCCTCTCGTCGGCGGCGGTGTAGCGATGAAGGGCGGGCGGCGGCCTCTTCAGTGGGGCAGTAGCCGCTATGTCGAAGGGATCATGGTGAACGTGAGCCTCGAGGGCGGCTATTGGCTTGAGGGCTCATGGCTCAACGGGTCGGGACTCGACGGGACGTCGGTGCTCAACGGTTCGCTCAACGGGACGGACGCCGACGGCGATGCGGAGCCGGAGCGCAACTATTGGGCCCTCGTCCTCGTCCTCTTTCCCTTCCTCACGCTCTTCGGCAACGTGCTCGTCATTCTGGCCGTGTACCGCGAACGCTCCTTGCAGTCGGCCACCAATTACTTTATCGTCAGCCTCGCGCTGGCCGACCTCCTCGTCGCCGTCGTCGTCATGCCGTTCGCCGTCTACGTCCTGGTAAGTAAGTGGGAGATGCGGCGGATTTTTGTGGATTTTTTACATAAAGCGGAATTTAAATTGAAAAACCAGAAGTGGGCAGATAACGCAAAATACTTCCATATTTTGAAACGTGAAAGTGCGACACAATTTGATCGTATTTTGACTGATTTCGAGGGTGATTCATTAAAAAATATCAAAAAATTCACTATGCAAATTTTAAAACGTGCCTAATATAATAATTAAGCCATGTTATCCCAATATGAAAAATATTACATATTCTGCAAGTTAAATCAAAGATTTTAAGACCAAGAACGCTCAAATCGGTTTATTTTTGTGGCCGGAAAAAAATTAAACACTAGAAAACACTAAACATGCAAATATATCGGAGGTACTGTCAGTTATTCAAATCCGATTAAACAGAGTGTTGGGTCTTGCCGAGACAAACATTTCAGTTCGAAAAATTTGAAAAAAAGTTGCGAAATGAGCCATTATTGTACCAGACTGAAACCGAAACAACTTGAAACGCTCAAACTGAAACTGAAGCTGTAGTTACTGAAACTCAAACTCAATCTAAAACTAAAACCCAAACTCATGTTCTAAGTCAAACTCAAACTGAAACTAAAAATCAAAGTCAAACTGATATTGAAATACAAACTCATGTTCTAAGTCAAACTCAAACTGTATGTGAAAGTCAAACTGAAATTCCGAACATAAACTGAAACTCACACTCAATCGAAAACCGAAAATCAAAGTCAAAGTGATACTCAATCTGAAACTGGAACCCATAATCAAGTTCGAAGTCAAACTCAAACTAAAACAGAATGCGAAACTCTAACTGAAACTCAATCTGAAATTGAGGCCCGAACTCAAATTCGAAGTCAAACATGAACTGAAACTCGAAGTTGAAGTCGAACTGACACTGAAACTGAAACCAAATCTCAAATTCACAGTCAAACTAAAATTAAAACTGAACGTGAAACTCAATCTGAAATTGCAACCCAACTCACATTCAAAGTCAAACTCAAACTGAAACAGAAAACCAAAGTCAAACTGAAATTGAAACCTAAACTCAAGTTCAAAGTCAAACTTAAACTGAACGCGAGAGTGTGAGTTTCAGATTGAGTTTGATTCCGATTTTCAGTTTCAGTTTGAGTTTGACTTTGAACTTGAGTTTCGGTTTCAGTTTGAGCTTGATTTTCAGATCGAGTTTGACTTTGATTTACAATTTGGGTTTGAGTTTCATGTTCAGATTTATTTTGACTTTGAACTTGAGTTTGGGAATCAGTTTTAGTTTGACTTTGAGTTTTAGATCGAGTTTGACTTTGATTTAAACATTGAAATTGAGTTTTACTTTCAGCTTCAGTTTGACTTCGAAGATGAGTTTGAGTTTCACGTTCAGATTTAGTTTGACTTGAAACTTGAGTTTGAGTTTGAGTTTTAGTTTGACTTTGAGTTTGAGTTTCAGATTGAGTTTGACTTCGATTTTCAGTTTTAGTTTCAGTATAAGTTTCATGTTCAGTATGAGTTTGACTTTGAATTTGAGTGTCACATTCAGTTTGAGTTTACTTCGAACTTGAGTTTGGGTTTCAATTTCAAATCGACTTGAATTTTTAGTTTAGTTTGAGTTTCCTGTTCTTCTCAAGGCATAATGATTGCCATAGACCCTTGGACTCATTGCATACACCCTATTGTAATACTTTGCAGGGTTTTTATCAACGGGGTTTTTCTTTTTTTAACTTTATTTGGTAGGCCGGATTCCTCGGATGATTTGGCACACCTTTCGTTCCCCATACGTCAAAATCTACACAGTTTTGGGTCTTGAAGATTTCGACACTCTAGAAAACTCGAAGATTCATGACGATAATCCGAATTCCAGCCATTCCGTGCCGGTGGAAGGGATGCGAAAAATCGAATCCGCGCCATTTACCATCCATCAGCTCGGATATTTACTTCGCCGCGTATTGCACGGCTAACGAAGGAAAGTCACCACTATCCGGCTCACTTACGGAAGTCACCCTTACACGGAAATGCCGGTTCTGCAAACAATGCAAACCATCGGCAGGGACAGAACCATAGAGCAACACGCGGCTTAAAGCGGCTGAATGCTGACCGTCCGCTAATGACTGGACAGACGGTGATTCTTTGACATGGTCGGGGCTTTTGTGGGCTATCCGGCTTATAGTCGACTATTTCTGTCCGACAAAACCCCCCGGTATCGACAAGGTGGCTTTTGTAGAGATGCCCGCCGTGGACAATGGGCGAAGTGTAGAATCGGATCAGCGCGTACATCGAATGCTATTGTGCTTGAGCGAGTTTTGATCGATTGGTTCATCAACCTAAATTCGACATGTCAAGATAGCGGATCGTGAAGAGAATCGACGCCGAAGCGGTGTTTGCATTTCTTAGATATTGTCAGAATTAATGGTACCTAGGATGATTTTTTGGTACATTATTTCCAGAAATATTTTAATTCTAAATTTGACGATCACTTAATTGAGAAAGAAGGGAGCGTTCCCGTGAAAATTGACGATTAAAGTTGAGGATAAAAATTGACGAAAAAATTGGGCGATCTGCGATGGGCTTCGCACGGCATGGATCGTTCTACCGAAATAGCATCACTGATGGGTATATTTTTTACAACTCTCATCCTAATCCTTTTTACTGTCAATTTTCAACACCTTTTTCTCTGTGTCATTGCACCGGTAATTTTACAGGACTCCATTTTTGGAAATGTAGGCAGCAAACTCCAGTTCCGAAATAATTAGGCAAATAATGAATTTGTAATAATTTGTAAATAATGTTTAACAATTTGTAATAATGGCAAATTACAGGTTTACAGAAAAAACGCCATTTAAAAAAACCAACCCTCCATGTTTTTGTTTTGCTCAATCCGATTTCGGCTGCTCTTTTTCAGGAAACGTCCGAATTGTCGAGTTATCGGCGATTTTTTCATTTTCTCTAGTTTTCTAGTTCAGCAAATTATAGATAATCCAGCATAACATGCCCAAAATTGCCACAAAAACTCTCTACTTGCGGGATATTTTTATAATTGACCCCGAGAATTGGCTCTTTGATGACAAATTTCTCGATGGTATTGATCAACAGGCCTAATATCCGATATTTTATTTCCCTATACACTTTCTGATTGCCAGCGAGTTTCAGGGCAAAATATTCGGTTTCATAGATCACATCACCTCGAAGTCAATTTTTGAGAGTTTGCCCCGATACAAGCGATACTCCAGACACTGAGAAATATCCTAGAAGTAACAAATTGTAACATTACATTACCTTGATTCGCCTACCTATCCTGATGCATAATTTTCCCCCACGCCGCAGACACTGATTGACCGTAATCATTATTGCCTGAAGACACAAAAACGGTACTTTGAAGGGTCAATCACTGTCACGCGTATTAGGGTATTGTATGCCTAAAATGGTAGAACACTCTTTTCTAGGTGAGTTATCGTGTGACACGTACCTCGACTTAACTGATGGCTGGGCAGTCACACGTCACGTTATAAATCGGCTAGGCCGCCACACGGTTTGAGATTAATGTGTGCGAGGTGTTCTTGGAGGAATGGTTGCACACTGTTCTGGCAATAATATAAACTAATGGCATCCGCAGGAAATTCGAGTTGACCCCATCGTATGAGTAGGTCAGTGCATTACTTCCATAAATATGGCGATTGAATTTACTTAAATACGAAGTAAAAGGAAGTACTGTTATCATCCTGAAATCGGATCGGAGCTTCTGAAAAATAGTTAACTTACCCATGCACTTTTACTCAGTATCACTTCCTGAACAACTGTCTGTGTGTCCGTCTGTGATAATTCACAAGTGCGTAGATAACATTTAAAAATAACGATATCTCAGAGCACAAAGGGGATAAAGGGGATGAAACACTTTTTTTTATTTATTTTTAATTTTTTTTATGAAATTGGAAACTATGGGAGAAATCTTTATTTTTGTAAGTTGATCAAAAACTTATTTTGAATTTTTCTCATTATGCCATGTTATGACATATCCCCTTTGCGCTTTAAGGTATCGATAATATTTTTTTAACAATAATAAATAATGAAGTTTTAACAATAATATTTTCAGACTTGAAAGTGTGACACAATTTGACCATATTTTGACTGCTTTTGAGGGTGTTTAGGTCAAAAATATCAAAAAACTCACTGTGAAATTGTTAAAAATTGCCTAAAATGAAAAAACTCCACATTTTCGGAATGTGAAAAATATCCACACATTCTGCAAGGTAAAACAAAGATTTTAAGACCGATAACGCTCAAAGTAAAGTAAGTAAGTCCATTTTTGATGCCAGAAAAAAAGGAAAATACTAAAAATGCAAATTTGTCGGAAGTAGTGTGAGAATTCAAATTTCGATTAAACAGAGTGTTAGGCCTTGCCAAACAAACATTTCAGTTCAAGAAATTCGAAAGAAGGTTGAGAATAGCGTGAGCTATGGCCATTTTTGTATATGACCTGATACAAAACCTCTCCTAATATTATGTCGAATTTAGCAACGCATCACAGCTCACCCCTCACACACGGTCTTATTTTATTTTCACGTATTTTCTGCGAATTCTCATTCTGCCTGGCAATTTTTGCAGATAGAATAGCTAAGGTACGTGCCTTTTGGTAGGAAATCCACAGCACGCCTTTTAGGCACCTACTTTCATTTTACACGTATAGGTATGCAAAAAACAAATTCGCTCGCTAAGGGAACACATTAAGAATTCATGGTCAACCTGCACCGAGTGTCGTTTCAAGTTGAAAATGGCCATTCGAAGCGCAAAAACTTGAAGAGGCCCTTATCATCAAAGACTCCATCTGCCCGGAATAGCAACCGTTGTCGGGTTTCTTCGGTTCCTGGCCAGACAATCGAATAATGCAAATATCCAAGGCGTAAAAAGAACGCTTAGCCACTCGGCAATAGAGCCGGGCTTCCTGCGTGTTGGAAGGAAGACCCTATCCGGTTGTTCGAAGGGCCAGACACACCTTGAACGGGTCTCTCGTCGTTTTTCGTATGGGAAAAAGGAATATAGGGAAAGTATTAGATGGCACTGGATGCGAAAAAATTGCCTTTCCGCCCCGCCGAATGGAACTTTAGGAAAAGGGGAATTGTCGGGTCGCTTAAGGTGAGCCTGGACGAAAGGTGGGTAACTAAAGGAGGGCCTGCGCTTCTCGGCGATGCTGTACCGGAATAAAATTGTCAATAGAGATGGAAGTACAACCAAACGGCAAAAAAAGTGGGGGGTAAACCTAATTTTCCTCCTTTGTGCCCCTTCGCTGTCGCAGTCTTCACCTCAGGTCAGAAATTCAACGAGGACAGAATGATTCGACCTCCTTTTTGGCTATCTCTTTTCGGCACTCGATCGGATTCACTTGGAAGTCGATTTTCAGACGCTCCCATTTTCTTACACGCATACACCAAGTAAAGATGAAAGGGGCCCTTTGTTTGAGCGATGAAACGAGGAATCCGATTTTTGCACTCGCACCATGTTGGCCAACTACGAAAAAATAACTCAAAGATGAAAGAAACATGGAGCGTCGCAGAATATAAAATAAAACTATAGGGGGCATGAGGCGGGGTTCTTATTTCCATAGGTATTTACTGGATAACTGGAAGTATTGCAATAATCCAAAAATCGAAAATCGACGAATTACTTGTACAGTTTTACACAGAATCCGACTACCACATTTGGGTGGACCTTGTGGATAAGGCACATAGCCCATGGGAAAATGGATGCAAAAAAAATCCTCAAGCGGTATGGGAGCATCCTGGTTCCTGATCCCACCGTCAGTAACTGCGGCTAACGACCTCTATCCTCCAAATTAGTAACAAATTCAGCTCCGTGGAGTAACTGTGGACGGAAGACCAGAATTACGATCTCTAGGTTGCTGCGAAATTCTCATTTTTATAGCCTGCGACAGTATCAACGAACTGTAAACGCCTCCTTTAGATGATATTTCAATAATTTTCATATTGCGAAGCTGAGAACCAGCATGACATAAATTTTCCCATTTTGGAATTTGTGCACTTTGCGATTCAAATTATCGGGCCCAATTTGATGGAAGTATTAGTTTTTTTAAACCACCACAATCGTCGATTTAGTCCGCATAGCACTACTGGAAAAAAGCGGCAGCATGACATAACTTAGTCAAATCGAACTCGACGCCAAAAGCACAATGCAACCAAAAGTCAAACTCAGAATCGAACTTGAAGTCAAAATTACAATGAAAGAGAAACTCAAACTCTTAATCAAACGCGAAGTCAAACTCACATTGAAACCGAAAGTCAAACTCATAATCGAACTCGAAGTCAAACTCACAATGAAACCCAAAGTCAAACTAAGAATCGAACTCGAAGTCAAACTCACAATGAAACCAAAAGTCAAACTCAGAATCGAACTTGAAGTCAAACTCACAATGAAACCAAAAGTCAAACTAAGAATCGAACTCGAAGTCAAACTCACAATGAAACCAAAAGTCAAACTCAGAATCGAACTTGAAGTCAAACTCACATTGAAACCAAAGTCAAACTCAGAATCGAACTTGAAGTCAAACTTACAATGAAAGAGAAACTCAAACTCTTAATCAAACGCGAAGTCAAACTCACATTGAAACCGAAAGTCAAACTCATAATCAAACTCGAAGTCAAACTCACAATGAAACCCAAAGTCAAACTCGAACTCGAGGTCAAACTCACAATGAAACCAAAAGTCAAACTCATAATCGAACTCGAAGTCAAACTCACAATGAAACCAAAAGTCAAACTCAGAATCGAACTTGAAGTCAAACTCACATTGAAACCAAAGTCAAACTCAGAATCGAACTTGAAGTCAAACTCACGATGAAACCAAAATTCGAACTCAGATTCGAAATCGAAGTCAAACCCACAATAAAACCAAAAGTCAACCTCGTAATCGAACTCGAAGTCAAACTCACTATGAAACAAAAACTCAAACTCTTAGTCGAACTCGAAGTCAAACTCACAATGAAACAGAAACTTAAACTCATAATCGAACTCGAAGTCAAACTCGCAATCAAACCCAAAGTCAAACTCAGAATCAAACTTGAAGTCAAACTCACGATGAAACCAAAAGGCGAACTCAGAATCGAACTCGAAGTCAAACCCACAATGAAACCAAAAGTCAACCTAATAATCGAACTCGAAGTCAAACTCAAAATGAAACCCAAAGTCAAACTGAGAATCGAACTCGAAGTCAAACTCACAATCAAACCAAAGGTCAAACTCAGAATCGAACTTGAAGTCAAACTCACAATGAAACAAAAACTCAAACTCTTAGTCAAACTCGAAGTCAAACTCACATTGAAACCAAAAGTCAAACTCAGAATCGAACTTGAAGTCAAACTCACGATGAAACCAAAAGTCAAACTCAGAATCGAACTTGAAGTCAAACTCACATTGAAACCAAAAGTCAAACTCAGAATCGAACTTGAAGTCAAACTCACGATGAAACCAAAAGTCGAACTCAGAATCGAACTAGAAGTCAAACTCACAATGAAACGAAAAGTCAAACTCAGAATGGAACTTGAAGTCAAACTCACGATGAAACCTAAAGTCAAACTCATAATCGAACTTGAGGTCGATTTCACAATGAAACAGAAACTCAAACTCATAATCGAACTCGAAGTCAAACTCACAATGAAACAGAAACTTAAACTCATAATCGAACTCGAAGTCAAACTCGCAATCAAACCCAAAGTCAAACTCAGAATCGAACTTGAAGTCAAACTCACGATGAAACCTAAAGTCAAACTCATAATCGAACTTGAGGTCGATTTCTCAATGAAACAGAAACTCAAACTCATAATCGAACTCGAAGTCAAACTCACAATGAAACAGAAACTTAAACTCATAATCGAACTCGAAGTCAAACTCAAAATGAAACCCAAAGTCAAACTCAGAATCGAACTCGAAGTCAAACTCACAATCAAACCAAAGGTCAAACTCAGAATCGAACTTGAAGTCAAACTCACGATGAAACCAAAAGTCGAACTCAGAATCGAACTCGAAGTCAAACTCACAATGAAACGAAAAGTCAAACTCAGAATCGAACTTGAAGTCAAACTCACGATGAAACCTAAAGTCAAACTCATAATGGAACTTGAGGTCGATTTCACAATGAAACAGAAACTCAAACTCAGAATCGAACTTGAAGTCAAACTCACGATGAAACCAAAAGTCAAACTCAGAATCGAACTTGAAGTCAAACTCACGATGAAACCAAAAGTCAAACTCAGAATCGAACTTGAAGTCAAACTCACATTGAAACCAAAAGTCAAACTCAGAATCGAACTTGAAGTCAAACTCACAATGAAACCAAAAGTCAAACTCATAATCGAACTTGAGGTCGATTTCACAATGAAACAGAAACTCAAACTCATAATCGAACTCGAAGTCAAACTCACAATGAAACCAAAAGTCCAACTCAGAATCGAACTTGAAGTCAAACTCACGATGAAATCAAAAGTCAAACTCCGAATCGAACTTGAAGTTAAACTCACGATGAAACCAAAAGTCAAACTCAGAATCGAACTTGAAGTCGAACTCACATTGAAACCAAAAGTCAAACTCAGAATCGAACTTGAAGTCAAACTCACATTGAAACCAAAAGTCAAACTCAGAATCGAACTTGAAGTCAACTTCGAGTTCGATTATGAGTTTGAGTTTCTGTTTCATTGTGAAATCGACCTCAAATTCGATTCTGAGTTTGACTTTTGGTTTCATTGTGAGTTTGACTTCGAGTTCGATTATGAGTTTGAGTTTCTGTTTCATTGTGAGTTTGACTTCAAGTTCGATTCTGAGTTTGACTTTTGGTTTCAATGTGAGTTTGACTTCAAGTTCGATTCTGAGTTTGACTTTTGGTTTCATTGTGAGTTTGACTTCGAGTTCGATTATGAGTTTGAGTTTTTGTTTCATTGTGAGTTTGACTTCAAGTTCGATTCTGAGTTTGACTTTTGGTTTCAATGTGAGTTTGACTTCAAGTTCGATTCTGAGTTTGACTTTTGGTTTCAATGTGAGTTTGACTTCAAGTTCGATTCTGAGTTTGACTTTTGGTTTCATCGTGAGTTTGACTTCAAGTTCGATTCTGAGTTTGACTTTTGGTTCCATTGTGAGTTTGACTTCGAGTTCGATTATGAGTTTGAGTTTCTGTTTCATTGTGAGTTTGACTTCAAGTTCGATTCTGAGTTTGACTTTTGGTTTCAATGTGAGTTTGACTTCGAGTTTGATTATGAGTTTGACTTTTGGTTTCATTGTGAGTTGGACTTCGTGTTCGATTATGAGTTTGAGTTTCTGTTTCATTGTGAGTTTGACTTCAAGTTCGATTCTGAGTTTGACTTTTGGTTTCATTGTGAGTTAAGCCCCATTTAGACGGGCAACTAAATTGCCGAAAATTGAGCAATTCTCGGCAATTAAAATTGCCGGCAACTCCGATCAATTCGGCAATTTTTCCCTGTTCTCTTGTTTGAGAAAAAGCAATTAATTGCCAGCAATTTATTGCTTGAAAAAAATGGAGCAACTCCAGGCAATAATTGTTGCTCCATTTTTGCGTTTACACGGTGAACGGGCAATTAGTGTTTTCTTGTGAGCTCGTGATGTTGTTATATAATAATAAAATAAATAAAATAATATAATCAGGTAATAAATATGACGTGTGTGTGGGTGGGCGAATTGTCAGCAGAGGGACCCATTTCGCCATTTCCCATACCGCTCGTCATACAATACTGAAAATTGGTATGCAGCCACAGAGGAGCCCTATCACGAGATTTTGAAAATTAATCACGAGGAAAATCACGAGGAATGTCTGATCAGCAGTGGGCCCAATGACACCAATTTCGTTACCGTTGGTCGTAGGATGCTGAAATTTGATATGCAGAATAAGAGGAACCATTCAGCAAGATTGGCAAGACCAAATTTCCTCCTGATCAGCTGAGGAGCCCATGGCTCTGATTTCATTACCGTTGGTGGTACGAGGATGATATTCGGAATGGGGAGTGCAAGAAGCCCATCAGCATGACTTGGCAAGGCCAAAATACTTTCTGATCAGCTGAGGAGCCAGTGGCGGTAATTTCCAGTGGTCGTATGATGCAGAAATTTGATATGGACCATCGGAATAGCTCCTCAGCAAGATTGGTAGGCAAAAATCCTCATCTGATCAGGAAGAACTCAGGTCTTGCCAGTCATGCTGAGGGCAGTCTTGGAGGCAGCATACCGAATTTCAGTATCGTACGACCAACGGTATTGGATTTAGCGCAATGGGCTCCTCAGCTGATCAGGAAGAATTTTGGCCTTGCCAGTCATGCTGAGGGACTCCTCTGAGGCTGAGTACCGAATTTCAGCATCCTACGACGGTAACATATGAAATTACCGTCACTGGCCCCTCAGCTGATCAGGAAGAATTTTGGCCTTGCCAGTCATGCTGAGGAGCTTCTTGGAGGCAGCATACCGAATTTCAGCATCGTACGACCAACGGTATTGGATTTAGCGCAATGGGCTCCTCCGCTGATCAGGAAGAATTTAGGCATTGCTGAGGGCTTCTTGGAGGCAGCATACAATAATAGTAAATACCTACAACAATAAATAAATACAATATAAAAATACAGATGTATTCCATCCAATTCTGTCTGTTACGAAAAAATTGCCGAAAACAAGCAATTAAAACCCACGGGCGATGGGTTTCAAAAATTGCCTGAAAATAATTGCTGGCTTCACGTCAATTCCCGAAAATATTGCTCCACTCGGGGCAATTATTGTCGGCAATAATGAGCAACTTCCAGTAGGGAAAAAGTTGCTGGAAGTAGGGAGAAAGTTGCCGGACGTAGGGAAAAAATTGCTCGGCAATTTTTTTTTGCAGCCGGCAATTCAGTTTGAGCAATAATTGCCGTGAAAAATTGCCCGTCTAAATGGGCCTTTAGACTTCGAGTTTGATTATGAGTTTGAGTTTCTGTTCCATTGAGAGTTCAACTTCAAATTCGATTCTGAGTTCGACTTTTTGTTTCATCGTGAGTTTGTCCTCAAGTTCGATTCTGAGTTTGACTTTTGGTTTCATTGTGAGTTTGACTTCGAGTTCGATTATGAGTTTGAGTTTCTGTTCCATTGTGAGTTTGACTTCGAGTTTGATTATGAGTTTGAGTTCCTGTTTCATTGTGAGTTTGACTTCGAGTTCGATTATGAGTTTGAGTTTCTGTTCCATTGTGAGTTTGACTTCGAGTTTGATTATGAGTTTGAGTTTCGGTTTCATTGTGAGTTTGACTTCAAGTTCGATTCTGAGTTTGACTTTCGGTTTCGTTGTGAGTTTCAATCTTTATTTTGATGGAGTTTAAGAAGCAATCGAATGCTCGACAATGGAAGCGTTTTCTTCCGTATGACCTCAACCCCAATATATCTCTGTAGGTCGGAATTTCTGTTGTACTGTTTGTAGGACGTTCAGACGAAGCCCGTCGAATGTTAGTGGCTGCTTCGGCCGTAGGCGTTCAGCTGTCGCACGGAGGAGTTTGGATGCTGGACTTTGGCAAATGGAGTTCGAAGTTTGGGCGTAAATAGACATTCGACGTTACCTGTTGAGTGTGGCTTTACCTCTTGGACGTTAAACGTCTGCATTATTTAATAAATCTACGGAAAACCAAATTGTTTTATTTTAATTTTTTATTCTATTTCAGCGTTTAGATGCGAGCATAAGTCGGTTAGAAAGCGTTAATATTCCGAACGTTTTAACGGCTTCTGCAATAACATTTCACATATTACCATAATTTTAACTAGCGAAAACCTAATTTGAGTTTCCGGATAATTCGAGCTGGCGAATTGAAGTTGCCCCTGCTAATTGGATCGGTCACTTATTCAGCGCTAAATTCATACGTGCGCATTACAACAGTTGTACACACTTTCCAACTCGACCGTTTCCGCCGCAAAGTTTTGAATTTCAAGTCGACCTCGACGTCGGATCATTTATGCATAAACGGCCATTCGTCAACTTATTTTCCATTTCGGCGTCGACTTTGCGCCTCGAAACCGCACGTATCAACTCGGCCTGGTCGCGTTACACTTTGCATAAACGAGGCCCGCTGATGTAGTCGGGGAATTATTTATTTAGAGCGGCCCTGAAGTTGGCCGGAGTTCGGACCCCGGCCGAGTTGCCGGACCGATGGCTTTGCTCGAACGGCGGCGCGCAGTAATCAAGTGCGGATCGTTGGAGCGGGGATTGGCGCGGTACTTGTTGCGCCGGATCCCCGCCAAGAGGGTCGCCCTGTCTCTGTCGCTCTGCCAGCTCGGCCATGGGGCTCTCTGTCGCACCTGCAGCCGATCGGGGGCAGTGAGGTTTTCTCACCGGGACTAAATAGGTAACTAGGGAGCATCTGAGCCGTCTTGAGCGAAAATTTATTATATTTAGCGATAATATTAACGTAAAATTGTCGCTATAAATTTTCAGAGGGCACAAAAATCCTATAAGTGATTTTTCAATGACCTGTAACCAGAAACAAAGGCCAATTTCGGATTCAGCGTGAAAAATTGATAAAAATGGAATATCGTCACTTAAGTTCTAACACCACCTAACTCAATTTTCCCAAGTTTTCAGGAGAGACAAAAAACTAATTATTTTACCTTGGAAATAAATTTCTTAAATTCCCAATACGTTCTCACGATCTCGAAGGGTCTCTAAATTGGATTCTACTCTTAAATTTCAAAAATAAGCACTAAACTCGAAACCAGCTGAGTTGGGCTGTGTTGCTGTTTGAAATCCTTAATTAGGCTGTGTTGCTCCCTGCTTTCCGTCCCTCAAATATAATGTTTTTATGTAAATATTTGTTTATTCTATAGGATGGGAACGCATCTGATAAAGAATTTTACACCCGAAATTTTCTTCTGCACCACGTTTTTGCCTTAAACCCATAGGTGCTTAGACAGTAAAACCAAGAAAACTGCGAAAACCCCGATTTTGGCCTTATCACTCCCCCGAAATTGACCGATTTGACAAAAATCTCGAAAAAACACCAAATTTCATGTTTTTCAGTCAAAATCTAATGATTCTTGCCAAAAAAACCCGAAATCAGATCCATTATTTTTTTGAAATTTTTCCAAGGCTCTTACCTTGGATTTTTCATGTTTTCGTCGTAGAAAATTATAATTTTTCTTTGTCATGTACCTACCCAAAACCTACTCAAAAATATTTTTTTTGGAATTTTAGAATTTTTTTGAAGGGTAAAAAAAACTTTTTTTTTACTTCAAAAATTAGTCTTTAAACCAGTTTTTGAACGCTGAAATCCAACCAATTTTGACTTACAGGGAATGAAAACTGTGTAGAAACCTTCGAGGAACCCAACAAGCTCAAAAAATTCAAAATCGGTTCAGTAGGATCCCTCGGATTGGCAAAAACGTGAAAAAGGAGAAATCGCACTAAGCCAATCCGATTAAAAAACAAAATTATCAAAATTTTTCTGAAAGAAACCCCTGTCCTATGGTAAATCAAGCGAGAAACCCGGGAAAAATACTCAAAAAATTCTAAACCCACGACATTACCTTCAAAATTGAGTTTTTGTGCTTTTTCGAAAATGGACCATACTAATGCCGATTTGGACCCCTTAACCTTCTCCGATCGGATTGCTCCGAAAAAAATTTCCTCGACCAATTACATAGGTACATTATTTTTGGAAATAATGTACCAAAAGCGGGGAGGCGTCTCAGTGGGAACTCGACGGTCGCGATTTGAATTAGGTGGTGTTGCCTCCGCTTCCGCTTGATAAACGATTAGGCGGTGTTGTCTTTTCTTCCTCTCCTTCTTCACTGTTTGGTTCAATCTTCGTGGCAGTGTCACAATGATATCGGCTATTGAAAAATCTATCGAGTGGTGTATCTAACTCGTTTTCGACAAAAATTGAGTTAGGCGGTGTTAGAACTTAAGTGACGATATGCCAAAATTGTAGTTAAGTACACCATAAAATCACCATTAGGTACACCTAAAATAATCGAATCCTCTTCAAATCCTCTCCGTTTTATATTGCCATCAAATCAGAAATTTGTATTCATGGAAGTTGCCACGCCGAATAAAATACAAAACAACTCAAGCCCGGAAAAAATCAATATATGTCGCTTACGTGTCTGAATTTTCCAAGCATTCCCAGGATTTGCCAGGTGACTACTTCGTACAAAGTATTAACTTCGTACAACTAAGTGACAAGAAGTACGAAGTTGCCAAAAACTCTCTAAAAGAGATACCTACTGAGACGATAATGAGCAAAACTCTGACGCAATTGTGAATTTGATAAAATACGCGTAAATAGGTACTGATATAACGTTTTTATGAAAAACTAACTTTTCGAGGTTGGCAATAACTCCTCGTGGATTTTCCCTTTGAAAAGGCGGAACCACCGATCGGACCGTTTCTAATTAGGTCGAAATTTGTAAGGTTGGCAATTTAGGCGAGTATTTTGGCCATAACTTCGGCTTCTACTTTGTGACCTGTTGTCGAAAATAGCCCTCGGCTAAGGGTGTGAGCCCGAGCCGGTGGAAACGGATCCCCTCGGCCGTGAGTTTACAGCCAATTAGGCATAAAAGTTAGAGCCGGCGGCGAGGGCCCATCTGTCGTCCCGCAAGGCTCCAACTCCGCAGGTCACATCCCGCAGCTTGGGAGATGTGATGGACGCGACAACTCATTACGAATTCGTAAAGGACCCCCAGCCCGGCGCTTAAAAGGGGACGAAGTTAGGCGACGTACTGGCCGATGGCAGAAGTTGTCGCCGCGTTCTGGCAAAAACTGCCTCCGAGAGGGGAAAATAAAATCGGGTCAGAGGTTGGGAATTTCCAACTCCAAAAAGGCGCATGAAATCCGTGTAGGAATGCTCATAAAGTCCCGGGAAAAGACGAGTACCTAGAGCGTACTCGAATTCGATCGTTTAGCCGCATTATTGAGTGAAGCGGATATATTGAGCCAATAGGATCAAAGTGGCCATTATTATCCTGCGCCAATTTGGTTTACCCCGAAGTCCCCGCCTCGAACATCCTCTCGAACCCTTCGGTGCTTAAATTCCTCGTCGAACCCCCTCCCCCAACCAATTCGAGGACCGCCGATCGCTCAAAGCCGACGCGGCTTTCAATGTTTCAATATTTTCCGCCCTTTGGAAGACAAAGAGTGAAACAATTTATGCCCCCCCGACTTAACCCCACACCCCTTCCATCCCGTGGAATCCAATTACCATAAAATCGGTGGAAGTGGAAGACGGATAAAACAGGAGAGAGCGACGAAATGAAGACGAGATTTCGAGGCTCAAGGGAGACAGATAGAGCTTTTTCTCCTCCACGATTATTATGACGGTATTTTCATAAGGCTAATGCCGCAGGGATCGTCTCACCTTCTTTCCATTATGGAAATGGGCCAGGTATTATTGAGATTGGCAGAATAACCCGAGATCAATTCCGCAAAAGGTGTAATTGAATTGTAATTTGAAACGTGGCTTAGTTTGTAAACAAATGTTAAATTGATGCGCCCCCGCCTTATTCGCTGACGGTGACAAATCTTTCAACGATGTATGTTTTTCATGCCAGATGTCACGAATACGAGACTATAGCCCGCAAATGTTAAAATATAAAGCTCTATAAACCACCGCCACCACGACCACTTTCATTTCTGGGGATTAGGTATAAAATTAACATTCCCTACTATTACCTGTTATTAAAGGAAGAAAATTTCTTAACATTAAATTAGCATTTAATGCTACACGTAGGCCCGAAATTTTGTCCATAATGTCGATTGAAAATCCGTAAACCAATATTGGCGAATTTTATCGGATAAAAGGGGACAAATTACCACCTAATGCCAAATTCCCACATCTCGGCAATGGCCCGCGTTGGAAAACACCGTGGGAAAGCAGAAGCGAGGCGTACATCACTCGAAATTGGCAAGTGCTTCAGATTCCATTATGTTCCACGTGAAGAAGTGGGTGGGAAATACCGTGTGCCCGTCGGGACCTTTGGAGCGGCGATTTTCCGAAAAAGCCACTCGATCCCCCTACATTGTAAAAGTCCCGATAGGCTTTCGAAGTAAAACGAGTGCTATATATAGCCTTTTTCTGTAATCCTCCGGCCTATTAATTCTCTTTTCTTGCTGATCCCCTGACAAGTTTTTCTCCTCTTTTTCCCCTCTGTCGAACAGCAGGAGACGAGAATGTGCGTTCGGAAGTAATCCCGTTTCTGAGGGCTTTCTATAGTCGCGGGATACTCTCATCTATCCCGCACGTCTGCCGTTTCTTTCGCTGGGGCGATCAATTTATCCTAAGTGACGAGCCGCTTATTGTCGGAGGCTCGATAGAATAATACAGCACCGGGGTATTATAACCGAAGAGCTATAATAGTTTTGAACGTTGAATAATTTAAAATATAAGTTGCGCTCTTGTGGAAATTTTAGCGGACGAGCAAACCGGTGAATGGGAGCGCTAAGAGAATTTATTGTGGAGTGAATTCCGCGGTTTTATGATGTATGGAAGAGACAATCAAATAAATATTTTTGATTTATTTCTAGGTCGTGCTTTTCGTGTAGACAAGCAGACATCTGCTCAAAATGTGATTCCGAGTGAATTGCATAAAGAAACGTTTTGGTCTAAGTAAAAAATTTTCATTTTCTGGACGACCGCCTCTCTTACATTTACTTTTTAAATATTAAAATAAAAATATGGTGCATTGTTTTTGAATTTTTCCCCTGGATTAATTTTTTCATGGCCAACAGTTCAACGAAAGTTCGGAAAGAAGTTTATAAGAATGCGGGATTGAGGTGTTTGTTGTTCATCGCGCGTACAAACCGTCGGCTTGTTTGTTATGCAAAGATGAAAAATACAGTACTAAACGGGATTCATTCTCTGAAAAAGAAAATAAATGTTTCTTTTCCCGTTTTTGTCGGTTTGTGAAGCAGACACTCATTAGGGGGCGGAGCTGCCTCTACGTCGGCCGTAAGATCTGTTCACTAATGATCCGGTCCTTCACTCGGCCTCCTGGGCGGCTCACTCAGTACCGGTGGTGACAGTGGGGTTGGCTGTGGCAGCTCCCTCATTCCATCCCCCATCACGGTCAGGATTTTCATCTTGCTCGCTCCAGGTTTTCCCACCCCTCATCATCCCCTTCCTCGTCCCTTTACCCGCCCTTCATACCTCAGCAAATTTTCCCCACCACAACCTCCCTCCGTCCACCTTTATTCTTTTACCATAGTCTACCCCCATCGTCCTCCTTATCACTCTACCTCATCACTCCCTCACCCGCTACCCAATCCCTTGACCTCTCCGCCTCACTCCGTCATACCATGCCATTTCTCTACTTCAATCCTCTACCTCATTCCTCTACCCCATTCTACCCTTCCTTGATTTTCCTACCTTATTCCGCTGCCGCATTCCCCTTCCTCATTCATCTACCTTATTTTGCTACCTTATTCGTCTGCCCCATTCCTGTACTTATATATTTCAACTACTTCATTTCTCAATCTCACTCCTTACCTCGTTCTTCTACTTCAATCCTCCACCTATTCCTCTACCTCATTCCTCTGCCTCATTCCTCTAAATCTTTCCTACACCTCATTCCTACACCTAATTTTGCTACTTCATTCCTACACCTCTTTATGCTACCTCATTCCTCTACCTCATTCCTCTACCTCATTCCTCTACCTCATTCCTCTACCTCATTCCTCTACCTCATTCCTCTACCTCATTCCTCTACCTCATTCCTCTACCTCATTCCTCTACCTCATTTATGTATCTCATTCCTCTACCTTATTCCTCTACCTCATTCCTTTACCTCATTCCTCTACCTCATTCCTAAACCTCATTCCTCAACCTCATTCCTCAACCTCATTCCTCTACCTCATTCCTCTACCTCATTCCTCTACCTCATTCCTCTACCTCATTCCTCTACCTCATTCCTCTACCTCATTCCTCTACCTCATTCCTCTACCTCATTCCTCTACCTCATTCCTCTACCTCATTCCTCTACCTCATTCCTCTACCTCATTCCTCTACCTCATTCCTCAACCTCATTCCTCTACCTCATTTATGTATCTCATTCCTCTACCTTATTCCTCTACCTCATTCCTCTACCTAATTCCTCTACCTCATTCCTTCACCTCATTCCTCTACTTCCTCTAACAGATTCCCAAAAGAAGCCAACCTGGCCAGTGATATTGTAGAGTAAATTGAATCACTTGAAAAAATCAAATCGGAGAAATTTTGCAGCGGAATGTTGGGACAAGAAGAGAATTTTGAATTTTGCTAGCCCGTAAAACAGGGCCAAATAAATAATTTTAGTCAATGTGATTTCAGCTTCGGAAGATTGACAATTACATTCAATACCTAATTTTTTAATCTCGTCGCTATTTTTTATACCCCACTTCCTTCCTCATCCCGCTTACTCATCCTACTCTGGTCACACTGCTCTCTCTCTCTGTCCTTTATAACGACACAATTTTTTTCTGGCCGAGAACACCTATTTCTTTCGAATCTTTATATGGGTAATCAGGCTTGCAAGTCACAGCGATAAAATAATCTGCACCGTCAATATTATTCTTCAGCACAACGGCTATCGTTGCGTATAAAAAAGCGTATTCGGAAAAAGTGCGTTGGTTTTTGTGATGCTGAGTTATGATTCTTTCGCGAGGGAATTTTTTCATTCGTTACGCTTTCGCACGTGATGGTGTACGAAGTTGGCAAAAACTCTAACGTTTAATTCCAGAACTCAATCCGATTTGAAACCCTCGGATTGCCCCCGGTTTATAGCAGGGGCGAAAAAGGGTTCAAGTAACCGCTACAAATAATCCTCTTTGATTCCATGTCCGTTGATTAATAAGTATTAGCCCGGGGAAAAGATAGCAGAAGTCGGAGGGAAAGGGCAGTAATTAATGGCCTTAGGGCGATCCGAATGAAGGCTTACCGAAAAATGGAATAAATTATCCTTAAAATACCATATTTCACAGATTTAAGTTTTATGCGAAAATGAGGACGAGGGTAAGGGAAAAGATTTTTCTCTTTTCTCGAATTATAATTTCTAAAAAGTTTCCTCGGTTCGGGGTAGGTTGATATTAATAATGAAAACTTCCTCTTCCTATCCCAATTTAATTTTCTTTCTTCTCCGTTCCTCAGATAAGCTTTTTCGGAGTGCTCGTTCTTTTTACTATAGGCAAAAAACGGTATGAGAAGAACGAGGTAAGGAGTCGGAGAAGGTGGGGGTTATCAATGAAATGCTTGAAAAACTTTCCTTTTAAATAATGTATGATCGAAGCGAAAAACTGGACCATTTTTCCTCTTTTTTTCTTCCGGAGGTTAGACGTACAACAATGGACTGTGTTGTATCGGGGTGAGGGTGGAAATATGAACACTGGAAATAGTTGATTGCTCTGGAAAGGCTCATGTTTATTCAAACGATACAGAATAACGTAGCTTTTTCGAAAGAATGGCTGAATTGGGTATCTGATGGGGAAATGATTAATTTGCCCTCGATGCTGTCCGAAGTTAAGAAATTATTCACTCCGATACGGAATTATTATTCAATTTGAGAGAGCGATCGCTCCCAGAAATCATATCCTTTGTTTGTAGAAACATATTATTGTTTCAGGCGACTAAATTCTAGGAAGATCCCCGTCCCTCGGATTTCGAGAAATTTCCACGATTGACGCAGCTTTGATTCCAATGGGATGAAACATTTGTCAACCCTATATGAGATGATATAACTTTTTAGCTAAATTATCAATGGACTACAACCGCATACATCAGATTAAATGACACGGAATACATTTTACATAAAAATTTTCAAGTTCCATCCGCATTAACGCCATACACATTCATGTAGCATTAATTTAAATGAGTTCCCCTGCCACGATGAAAAATAGGTACAAATTACGATAATAGGTAATTAAAAGTTGAATAACTACAATGTGGAGTGTGTATCAAGTTTAGGCGCAAATCGAGTGAATTTTCAACGTTCTTACCTTCTAACGTTAGTAAAGTTTTGGTGAAAAAAAAAAAACAGTGGTGCGTAGATAACACAAAATACTTCCATATTTTGATACGTACATTTTTAGCTCGATTTGATTGTATTTTGACTACTTTGGAGGCTGTTAGAATCAAAACTCACTATGCAGATTTTAAAACGTACCTAAAATCAAAATACGTCAAGTTATCGGAGCAAAAAAAATATCCGCGTATTCTGCAAGATAAAATATGAAGATTTCAAGACCAAAAACGCTCAAATCTGTTCAGTGTTGTAGAAAGAAAAAATTAAGGTAATTAAGTTATTTATTAAAATATACTGGAAGGTAAGGAAAACATTGGATACTCTGATTAAAAACCCAAACTGGGAACTTGAAAAAATCATAACGGTAACGGACAACATGAAAACTGCTGCGAAAATTATGCTTTTTACAGCAACGGAAGAACGCAAAAACTGACTATTGTTAGCATGTCGCAAGGATTGAGTTAGAATGGGGCGGTCAGGCAGGGAATGCTCGAGATTCCTGAAAGATTCTCTTCTTGTAAGGGCGACAACGTGAAAACGAGGACGACAAGAATCCAGAGTCCGGTGTGCGTAAGAGAATGCGTAAGTATCCTGCGTGAGAGTGTGAGTTGACATTAGCTCTATTCGAGTGTGAGTAAGTGTGTGTGAGCTGCGGTGTCGCAGCAAAGTCACTCGCGAATTCCACATTCCGACCGTGCACATACATTTAAGAGAGTTTCCAAAGCGAGCCGCCATGATATGACAAGCTATGGGATGTTGTCGCTTTGAAACTGAATTCTCGCCGGCATTTGATATTTAATTCATACCCACGCGCAAAAGTTTCCTCGACTTAGATACTCATCTATAATAATTATATCTATTACATTATATCTATAAATTATATCTATAATTATATCTATAACAATTATTGTTATTTTTCGGGTCGGTATTTATTTTTTTAGCCGCCCGCGTAGTCGCATTGGCATTTTTAGCGCTTTAAATTTTATTTTTCTCTGGCTACAAAAGTGAACTGGTTTGGTCCCTCGAAGGATATAACTACCTATGAATAACATCGAATATTTCGAAGAAACATTTTTGACCTACCACCTCCTCAATTGTCAAAAGTATGCACTTGGGTATCGTATGCCTGAAATTTTCGAACTGCCTGCAACGAACGTTGATCGTTCCTTCTGAAAATCGAAGTTTCATCACGCTACATCGATCAAACATTGGCAGGAAAACGTGAGTTGCTGAAAGATAGGAAAAAAACCTGCAGCAGTCGAACTGTTTGCGCGAACGAATACATTAAAGTCCGCAGGGCCGTAGGGTTCGAAACGAAGGGAAACTCTACATATTCAGCAGAAGTGGTGACAGAAATGAGAATTCAAGGTGGCTGGGTGGAGGAGGGGCCCGTAGGGGGGTGCATGTGGTATGAAAAATCAGCTCATCAGTATTCATCGGTAGAGTTCTGACTCGGTTTCCGAGTCGAGAAGGGGAGATGCGTAGAGTGAGTTGGCGAGTCGTGTCGTTATGAATGCTCCGTATTCTATCGGTCGGTCATATCGGCGTTCGGATGGTCTGATGCCGACACTAGCACCACTAACCAATAGGTTTTGGGACGTGCTCGCTGGAGCTGCTGATGGGCGTGGTCGAGAGCTTGGGAGAATGATTGTTACGACAGAATGAGCTCTTACACGGTTGGGGACTTCGTTTTATTTCCATTCATGTACGAGGAAATCGTGCAATTAAGGGCCATTCAATTGGTTTATAAGAATATCTTGAGATTTTTTACCAGATTCTCATTACTGCTATAACTACTTCTACATTACTCCCATCCCCTCAGTAGTCCCCTACAATGTACAAAAAACAGGAAAACAGCATTTACGGCTGTTACTTGTTGTAACATGAGCAGTGACAGCTTGTTGTATGTGCAGTGAAAAAAATGGTGAAGGACCAACCAATATTTTCCATATTTCGGATTCGCGCTTATCCTAGAGAAGCAACCATCTGTAATGCACGTTTAACCCTTACGTGATGTCATTTCACAGTTTTGGAAAAGACAACCCGTGCTCTGTATCCGTTGGAACCTCCTAACGGATCTTCCTAACCGACTTTCAAGGAAAACACCCCCCTTTTTTCTCTGAGTGGATCATTGCCTGAAGAGCGCAATATTTCTACTTTGAACCACTCATCCATCTGCGCAGGGGTGGCCACAGTCACCGCTGATGCTGATTGTAGGTATTTGTATTTGAGCAGTGTATATACAGTATCCTCAAGACCGCGGCGAATTGCGGGCTATATATAACCGCGTGTTTTCATCTACTTCGAAACCTACCTATTATTTTCAGGACACCAACACGGGGTTTCACGTGGGGGAAAAATAGCACCATCATTTTAACTGATTAGGCCCTTCACGATGGTAAAAATCCCCCGACCGAATAAGTGTGGTCTATGAGAAATATGTCAAATCTCTTTTTCGACGTCGACTCAGCAATCGTAGTGAAAAATTCGTGCTAAAGGTACGAGGCGAAAACAAAATAGCACACGAGAGCGATCAGTCTCAATTAAATAAGGCTAAAGAGAAGGGACGTGAAGCCGACGGATCGCAACGGGTCCTCAGAGGGCAGTTTTTGAGTCGCTTGGCGCTAATTTCCAACAGGGACTTGCGCCTAGAGCAGATTCGAGTCGGAGAAATTAGGAACGGAGGGTTGTATTTTACGTTTTTCTGCCCGAGAGGTTTGAATAATGAGAAGAGAGACCTAGCTTGGAGTAGTACTGGCCTCTTGAGGCGTGAGGAAAGTTGACAAATGAAACGAAAAGTACGTTGAGCGAAATGGGAAACGAAAGAGCTGGGCAGAGCTGGGAAATAACAGGGCAACTTGGGTGGTCCTTAAATCAGCCGTTTCTTTCGAAAAACTAACGATCTACTAGATGCTTTAATTTAAAATGTTAGAGCAGCATAATGTAATAAAACTAAGCGCCTAATTAAAATGGCTCTCCGAGCAAAGGTTTCCTCTAGCACAAAGAGTCAGTTCTGAGAACATTCTTACCTCCATAGTCAAAGTTCATATAAATTGCATGTAATAAAAAAATCGATCCGAATTAATAAACAGAGAACTCCGGTTCCAAAGCATAAAATTTCGAAAAAAGGGTAGAATATCTTATGAAGCTTGATGATATGATAGAACGAGGGGCACTCTGTAACCCACCTCTGTCATAAAAGTGAAAAATGACTGCCGCTTTTAACTTAGGATGAAAAACTGCGTCTACGAACGTACATACGTTTTAGTAGGGCAGAGGCCTCTGGGATGTGAATACCTAAGCAATCGCCATACCTCTTTCGGTTTCGTTATTCCCATGGTATTGCCGAGATTTTACCTCCTTGAGGTCTCCTGGGGTCTGGGAGCTCCTCCCGAAACAAGCTCAAAGATGGCTTTAGGCACTACTGCTATCTTCTGAATTGGTTGATACAGCATTTCTCAACGTTTTACGCACCACCAACATGAACGCTTTTATTTATTTATACCCAATTTAGAGAACCGAGACCGCAGACATGTGGAACAACACAAAACTGGAATTCGCAAAAGCAGTGAGGAAAATTTACGAGCTTTCCAACGGCGACCTCAGATTGATACTCAAAAATTGAGCTACAGATATTTTAGTGAGTCAAGGTCGAAAACACTATAATGTCAAATACATGGTCTTCTGAGAAATTTCTGATAGTGAAATTCGTTGGAAATGACTAGTAGTAACATTTTCCTTCGCCGTCTGAAGGGTGGATGGTTTGGCCAAGGGACAAATTTGGTAATAGGTAACGTGAAGCAATACTTTTAGAGAACAACTTCAAACCTTAAGCTTCCCACATCGTTCCAAAACGAAAAAGCATCCTGGAATCGAAATTCCCCACCCATAACTCATCCAAGTATGTATCACTTGTCTCAGCTTGAAAATGAAGTACGAAATCCCTCCAAAACCTTGATGTCTCCTTGTACGAGATTTCTTTATAATTTTTTCACGTAAAGGGTTCCAATTTTTTGAAAAGCCAAGCAGAAATTAGCGCTATAACACCTGGCACATCCTCGATCAGAATAAAATCCGCATGGTTCAAAATATAACCTTCCAGTCTTATCGTTTATTGAATACTACACAGCTTACAATCCTGAACATCGACTGAATTTTTTATCGAAACTTCACTACACCCCTAAATCCCAGGTTGAAAATTAGCGTCAAGCAGGTAAAAACTGCTCTCTGAGGACCCGTTGCTATCGTCGGCTTAACGTCCATTTTCCTTCGCCGCTTTTTAATTGAGACTGATCGCTCTTGCCTGCTCAGAACCGTTTAGTCTCCCGTTCCGTGACTGGCAAGACTTTATTTTTACCATTGCGCGATATTTGCTGCCAACTTGTGAGTGACAAAATGGCTCTTTCGGAGCAGATTTCATTTTTTTCAAACGTCCAACGTGTCAGTGAGGAATGGCTTATTTTCGCGCAGCAACATGCGGACAGGAAACGACATTCAAATTCGAGTGACCTTTGGCGAGAGTGGACATTCGAAAGGCGGCCAACAGGAAATCCTTTACAAAGTTCTGAACGCGGACAAACTGCTGCTGCCCGCAGCGTAGATCGAAAAACTGACTTATGCCCTTTTAGCGTGGCCTCTGCCGAAATGCGAATGTCAGATTTCTATCTCGCCATAACTCCTGTTCTTAATTAAGTTAATCTCGTCGACTAGTTGTTTGTACTACATGACTCTGAATCCGGGCTGTAATTAATGGTACTCCCAGCACCCGAAATCTTAGTATTCGTTTAGGATAAGGCGTAGGCATGGGTGAGGGTGTAAAAATATGAGTTGATAATATTTCTGATTTATCACCCAAAAGTGATTGGTCATCGGATCATCAAACTTGGATCAGCGTCAACTGAAATCAACGAGAACTGAGATCAACCAACGCTAGCCAAGACCAACGTGAAATATTTCAAATTTTCAACGGTTTTTTGGATATTGATGGGGTTGAAGAATTTCCATTTTTGATTTTTTCCTTACCTACCATTTTTCCAGGTTCAGAAACAAGGCTGAACAGCTAAAAACTTCCAACTCAGACCACTTTCCGTATTCGAATATCAAATTCAACGTTCAACTTCCAATCAGTTTCAACAATGGTTAGTGATCAGCTCAGCTAATCATTTCTTAATGATTCTCGCTATAGAAATGATACGCAAGGAACGCGAATTGATGAGAATTGAGGAAATGGGCGCCATTGGAATCCGATTCGGTACAATCGAATCGAAATCAACTGTAGCAGCGAAAAAATGAATCTATTATAAGCAGTAGAACGGTAGATATTAAGGGCTTTTCAGGGCTTCGAGTTGGAGGGAGAAATCGTTTCATGCTCGTCAAAACTGATTCCGATCTCAGGCCCGTCGCTTTCCATTTTCCAAAGTGAAATTCACCGAATGGAAACTGTAATCATTCGAAGAATGCGAATTCCCACCGAACGGGTTTTTGTTGTTTTTCGAATAAGAAACGCTGATCGAACACGGGACGGCAAAAATGAATTGAAAACCAAAATTGTTCTATTGATGATTGAATATGATTCCACAATGGAATTATGGCTTGATATTGCTGTCCCGTTTACTTGAGCGAGTGAGTAGTTTTTCAGTTATTTGGAAGCCTCCTAAAGTTCTAGTCCAAAAAAACATACTTTACATAAATAAATACTTCTATTTTAAAAATACTTGCCAAAAACAAAACAAAGCGCATTTATTTACAAAATTTTTTTCATAAAGCTGTTATTGAGTTAACAATTAATTTAATTCAATTCAGCACAATCTTGGCTCCAGTCGCCCCACCCATCAACACTGAAGGCCCCAAGATTGAGAGGGCACTAACGTCAAGAGCAGAAGACAAGACGGATAGCCCAGTCAAGTGGTGGCAAATCAAATGATAAATGAAAGAAGACAAACTCGAAAAGAATCGCCTCACTATGAGAATCTTACCCATGGAGCGGCTTCATGACTAAAATTGAGAAAAAGGCGAGAAAAAGCCAGAGGATGAAGTCTTGTTCCAATTTGTCTCGCCGTTGGCTCCACCCTCAGCCACCTATACCCTCGGCCAGCCATAAATAAAACATCCTAATAAAATACATTATGCATACTTTTTATCACGGAGAAAGAAAAGTTACCCTGAGCTACCTTTTAACCTTCCAATTCCTTCTGCTGACGACGTTATAAACATGGTCTAAAATCCTCCTCTTTATAAAGGGTCAGAAATAAGCCGAAAAGAAAAACAGTTTGAGCACTGGAGGCTCGCGGGTAGGGAAAAAATTAAAATAAAACGTAGCGGTTGACAACTTGGCGGTTGTAAAACACGGAAAAAGGATTTAGCCGGAAAGGTGGAAATGTTAATTTTTGACCGGATTATAAGAGCTCAAGCCGAGGTTTTTTCGGTTGATGCTGACGAAAAATATGGTAAGCTTATTTTTTCAAGTCAGTGTTGATGTGTTCTGCTGCCGCAAATTATATTGAAGATAAGCGTGGAGGATTTCCTTACCATAAATAAAATAACGGAATTATTCGCTCCCCGGTTTTAAAAGCACTCGCCGGTAAACTAGAATCAGGTTAACCCGCAAACTGGCCTGAAAACAAAACTCATTTAACTTGGTGATGTTCTAGGTGGCGAAGCCGATGATCAGGGGTTTTTGTCGAATTTCAGGGGTTTCAGCTTCGAACCTTTCGGGCTTTCATGGTTTTATCCGGCTCTCTTGGAAATAATATTTTTCGTGAGCTCTTTTTGCCTGCATTGATGTCATTCACCGTGGTAATTCTAGCGGTGGTTGGATAATATACCATTTCTGCTGTATTCCTACCATACAAAGAGCAGATTATTCATATTATAGTATTATCAAGTCGGATTGAGAATTTCCCAAAC
The DNA here is from genome assembly GCA_036186465.1 of Nesidiocoris tenuis. Classification (NCBI taxonomy): domain Eukaryota; kingdom Metazoa; phylum Arthropoda; class Insecta; order Hemiptera; family Miridae; genus Nesidiocoris; species Nesidiocoris tenuis. The sequence goes on along the minus strand of AP028912.1, from coordinate 9,724,586 downwards.
CAAATTGAGAATTTTTCCAAGCAATTCGGTTTCGAAATATCTCAATTTTATTCCGAAATTCTATATTATAATCAACGAGTTAACTCTGATCGCCGTGTCACCCTTCGGAATAATCGATGGCATCTCCTAGATTATTTTAACGTTTAACTGACCTAGCAGAGTTGCCACATTGCATACTTTTCGATCCTGAATGTACAGGTCAGTTTAATTCAGCACAACATTCATTCCCAACCGTATGCCTCAACAGAAATGCGCAAACCTGGAGCGGATACAGTAGGTATTGTGTATTACATACCACCTTTGGCCATAGGAGGGAGGAACGCCTGCTGTCATACCCACAAGGTTCCTTTGATCTCAATTCAGTGCAACAATGCACACAGCGAGATAACGATGTTGTTTCACGGCCACCATATCAGCCCCATACAAGAAAAACATCTAAGTACCTAAGTACCAGCTCTTCTGTTTGTTACGAAGTTAAAATGTCCTTTCGCTCAAAATTTGATTCACTCCTCCAACTCTTAAATGGCATCATCATTAACATAGTAAGAGCACCACAAAAAACTTCAACGCCTATGTTTGTTTCGGCAAACCCACCACCCTGTTTAACTGGAATTTCGATTAATCTGTAACTCAGACCTTTGAGTTTGAATTTCAGTCTGAGTTTCAGTTTCACTTTCAGTTTGAGTTTGAGTTTGAGATTCAAACTGTATAAAACAGGAACTCATACTGAATTTCAGTTTCAGTTTCAACCTGTTTGAAATCAAACTAAAACTCAAACTGAAGTTCAATCTGTAACTCAGACCTTTGAGTTTGAATTTTAGTCTGAGTTTCAGTTTGAGTTTCAGTTTCAGTATGAGATTATGTTTGGGTTTCAATTTCAGTTTGAGTTTCAATTTCAGTTTCAGTTTTAGGATTAATCTGAGTTTTCATTTCAGTTTCAGTTTGAGTTCGAGTTTCAGTTTGAATTTCAGTTTGAGTTTGAGTTTCAGTTTAAGTGTTAATTTCAGTTTCAGTTCAAGTCTCAGTTTGAGTTTAAGTTCGAGCTCCTGTTCGAGTTTCAGTTTGAGTATGAGTTTCAGGTTTAATTTCGGATTCAGTTCGAGTTTCAATTTCAGTTTCAGTTTGAGTTTTGGGTTCGAGTTTCAATTTCAGTTTCAGTTTGAGTTTCAATTTCAGTTTCAGTTTGAGTTTGAGTTTCAATTTCAGTTTCAGTTTGAGTTTCAATTTCAGTTTCAGTTTGATTTTGAATTTAGGTTTGAGTTTTAGTTTCAGTTTGATTTTATCCCAAAATATGGAAGTACTGTGTGTTACCTACTGGTTTTGTATCGAAATAGCCCGTAAAAAATGCGTCAAAATTTCAAAGTGTTTACGGTGACATACAGGAAGACGCCTACCATCAGAGTCGCTCTCGGGAGCGAATGGGTGTGTCATTGCCTCCCAACAGATCCACGGGGGGGTGGCACATGTACACGGTCGCTCTCTTCGTTCTATTCCGCCCGTATTTACGCTGATATGGGAGGACAGCTCTGAAATGTGACAACGACTTCCCCTGACATTGACACTCCGATCCGCCGACATGGCTTGACAATTACGAGACGAGATAATGGATGGACAGGAAAGCCATGTCGATGTTGGGCAGTGAATGGTTCTTGGAACCTCGAAAAAAAGGCGAGCTGGGAGTAGGGTTAACATCTTCTAGATCCATGATCAGTCATCTAAGCTTGAACAGGCTGAGGGTGGCAATAGACGTCGAAAAATGAATATGAAAAATAGATTGAATGTGAAAGGTAAAGATGGTTTATGGGATTTGATGACTATAGCAGTTTAACATTTGAGGTTTCTTTCACCATTTTTCCAGTCTCGATGATACATAAAATTTCTTGGGACCTTTCGAAACTAATTAGTTTTCCTAGTTAGTCCTTAAGGACGAAATCGCGTGCTCGTGAAAACGAAAAAAAAACATGTTATGATTAGGATTGCGCAAACATGACGTGTCCCCAATTCTAATACCCTTCAACACTATAATACATTTTCCCATTGTATACTCGAGTATTCTCAAATACCATATTCCTGTTAATCGGCAATCCCCGCAGTCACAATAAAAATACATTAATTCAACACATTTTCAAGGATTCCTTGAATTTCAATTCAATCTTGTGAGTAATCCTAAGATGAACCCGTTTTTTGGTTAGCATCAGTGTTGTTCTTGATTTCCAAATTTCCGCCCCGCCATCGAGCTGTAGTCCTTTCAAAAAGAAATCTGAACAGGGGGGATATCGCTCTCCGACTAAATTGATTATCCCCGGTCTTTGTGCGCAGCTGGCTCGAACAGATGATTCCGTTCCACCCAGTCCTCTCAACCCCTTCATCAACATCAGCCCTTGGCCATACAGAGCGTATTTCCGTAGTCAGCACAACCGCCTCCTCGCTTTTTTCGATTTTGCGGAATTTCCGATGGAAGTGCCCCTACCGAAGGCTGGTGGTGGATGATGGGGTAGGGCCTCAACAAAAAAATTATTCCCCTTCCCCTCGAGAATTAATTTTGTTCTTAATATGTTCATTTTACGCAGAAGTTGAAATGAAGATCCTATGACTTCGATACCAACAATTTTGATGAGCCTTGACATTTCTCAGGATGAGGGGTACTTATTGATCAGAACTTCTGTCGTGATGAGTTGAGTTTCGTCAGCGGCTCTTTCCTCTTTTTTTATCCACACCCATCTCAGATGAATCTGGAAAATGTATAGAAAATTATAATCATAAATGAAATTGAGAAGATATTAATCCTCGGTATCGATAAGATTTCTGCCACAAAAGGACTAGTTTCATCTTTGAAAACACTGAAGGGATTCTTATTGAAACCTACTGCCAGCCAAGTGGACCATAAATAGTATAATAGCCCCAAAGACCCAAAAATCGTTTGAACCGATCCTACTACCAGAGAAAACAGCTCCGAAATGTGACAACGACTTTCGAGGCATTGACACTCCGATCCGCCGACATGGCTTGACAATTACCAGAAGGGAAAACGGATGTGCCGGGAAAGTGTGTAGCCTGTCGACGTCGGGTCCCACAGTGAATGGTCCTTGGGACCTGGCAAAAAAGGGGAAAAAATACGAGTTGGAGTAGGTTTAACTTCCTGGGACGCGACACCGCACTCGTCCAAAGTGTCATCTGGCTCACGAAAGGGGATTCACGTTGCTTCTTTGGGATAAGATATGGGCGAGGCCTCCCTTCCAGTGAAGGAACGGTCCTACAGGGTAGTGTACAGCGTACGCGTCTAGACTCGTATCCTCTGCACACTAGTCGTCTATATCTCAAACACGTACACGACACTGACGCACACTAAGCCATTTTCATATCCTTCTTCATCTTTTAAGTGTCCCAGAACGCGTCTCCGGCAGAGCTCTCCTCTGGCCCCGAGAGGGATACACTATGGCGCCAGTATTATCATAGCGCCATCCATCACAGAGCGACTTCCTTCCGCTTTGTGACTTATTCTCTCGACAGAAGATGGCGCTCTATACTCTCTCGAACCATCTGTGTTATTAGCTTCCTCAATCTGAGCGCTTCCTCCCGTCTAAGCGAGATTCACTTCACGCGTGTTTGCTCTGTTTCCGACGAAGGTGTTCAGGTGAAATGTGACGGGAAATGTCTTAATAGTTCTCGGGAGAACAGGAGATTGATATCTTTTGCCCCGTGGGTCTGCTTGAGCCAAGTTTCACGCCCGGTGATATAACGCCAAGTACCAAGAGGTTCAACTAGTTCAACCGAATCCTGAGCCATGTCGGTCACTCTCTTGAGATACATACCTACACAAAATAAGTCAACGTGGTGACTGTGGTCATTTACACAACTATAATGTTTTTTAGTGTGATACCGTATTGGGTTCTTCTGCAAACACAACTACCCAACGGAGGCAGAATGCTCATGCATTTTTGAAGAGTAAGGCAGAGGTGACATATCCTCAAATTGTGGGACAAGGTTTTGGATGTTTTTTTCCCAAAAAAATAGAGTTGATACTTGGGTTGATAACGTTTTTTACCTCATGGGCTTAGTGCCTATATCTCAAAGTTTTCCGAATTATGAAGTTTTTTTTCTGGGAAAATTATTTTCCAACCCGAATGAGACTTTTTTATACCAAATTGGGAATTTTCCAAACGAAAGCGACTATTTTAAAAGGTAAAAGAACGAAAAAGAGTTCTCTACTCTTCTGTGCTCGGGGTTGAAAACTCCCAGCGATGACAAACGGCACAAAAATGGATTAGTAGGTACCTAATGTATACATTATGTATACATTATCACACAAGATATCAGATGTCCTTATTTTTGACGTACGATATAACGCTCTCAAGACAAAAAATCGCATATAAATACATTACTCCGAATCCGTACTTTTTCTTTCTATTCGAGGTTCAATAAACGTCACATGGGAAACTCGATTTAAGTGGAGACGTCGGACTTTGGCGGAGATCAGGAAGGAAACAAAAGTTTATTCAATGTTTAAGTGGAACGAAAGAGGTAGGTAACTTTATCCCGAGGGAAGGTTACAGTTGAAGTAAGTTGTTCTAATATAGTGTCATCGGCAGTGGAGGCAGGGGAGCAAGAAATGCCACTGACATCGCTCTGAGCTTTTTCGCTTTTTTCTCACTTCTTGTTTCCTAGAGACAACAGTGACAAATCCGTAGGTACTACAATGGCGTTTTTTCTTCCCGTTTTATCTTACTGCCGCGTTCAAATGAGGTAGAAAGGCTTGTGGAGTTGTTCCAAACTAAAAAAGACATTTGCGAGGAAGTTGGGAAAATGGAAAAGCGACAATGAGAAAAACCCATGGCGATACCCTTGATTGCATTTTCAATGAGACAGAAAAAGGTTGTAGGTGAAGCCCATCAATTTCAGCAACGTTGGTGTAGGTGCCAACTTTTCACTTTGTAGGAGACAAGGTTTTTTCATTTTGATCCATCACCTCCGATTCCATTCAAAAGGAAGCCATCTATCGTGCACCAACGGGTTGATTTTCTATCGCGATATCCCTGCAGCTGTTCATTTCTCGGCCATCCTTTAATAGATACTTTGATTAGGGCGATTCGGGAGTTAGATTCATTGGAAAATAAGATTTCAAGCTATGATAGCTAATTCCATTAGTAGATTGAGACTTATTGGCTAAAAGAATTTTGAGAAATATACCAGGAAAGTAAAACGACAAGTTTAACAAATCGGCAAATACCTGAAGAGGAGATAATTGTAGCGCAACCAATATTGAGCACCTTACTACAAGTCAACTTGAGTAGCCTCCTCCTTTTCTTGAGTACAAAGAAATTTTACCTCGAGGTACCTTACACTTTCTAGAAAAAATGAATGTTCGCCCTCCCTCCAGCTAGTACCTAGGTAAGTAACCATTGAAAAGGGTGTAAAATCGAACAATGAAGCAAAACACCTTATGTCAGAATGATGTACCTGTACCTCCTACGCATCATGTACGTATCTGTAACATCGTGCTGTTTTTCAGCAATGATAAGTAATCTCGGGGAAACGCCATTTTTGAACTTTCTCTTTCACGGCGCCGGCGGTGTAAGAAAATGCAACGAGGACCAGAAATAAAAAGAAAGAATTGTTCGAAACAGTTCGAATGGTGTTTTCGGCAAAGAAGGCAGTACTGCGATTGACATAGCTCTCAATGATCACTTCTCGCCTCTTTCGTCGCTTTAACTCTCGAGTGACAACAGTAACCGTCTACAAAAGCGTTGTACTTCCTTCCACTTCATTTCGTTCTCTTTTTTCAACAAATAACTCTTCAAGAACACTGCTTTCGAACAAAATTGAAGTTGATCGAACAGTAGAAATGTGGAAAGTCCCGGGAATTTCTAATGATGTTTTCCACGAGGTTCGAAAAGCCGCGTCGATTGAACTGGCAGCTTTTGTACCAACCGGTTCGTCAACTCAGGAGATGACTGGGGCTCAGGGGTACCAGGATTTCCGCATCGGTGTCATTCAGTTTCAGTGGCTAAGGGCCATATTTAATAGGCCTACAGAAGAGGGTATTTTGAGGTTCCGTTATCGAAAGAATCTCCTCATTGCGATCAATCGATTGGACTCAATATCAATTGGATCAATCGATCATTGGATCAATGATCATTGGATCAATCGATTGGACTCAATAAATATGGGTATATTGCGAGTATCAAATAGCAAAATAGAAAAACAGCCAAAATTAACAAACCTTTTTTATTCAGAGAATTTTTCATAAAGCTAAAAATTATGGAAGAGATTCAATTTTTTTAGGGGTTGAAAAAACTCTATTTTTTCAAAATGGAGATTTTTCCAATGCGGTACCATACATACCTACTAATAATAATATATACCTGAAATCACTGATCTATGGCATTTTTCTGTTCTAGGTGAGTGACTGCGTTTTCGCCATCCGTATTTCTCATGGTGAAGTTAAATCCTGTATGTATTCCACAATAATCAATTGTACACACGTTTAAAATAAACCAGAGCACTAAAATTTCAAAAGAGCAGGTAAAAAAGCTTTTTAGGTCCAATTTCACCAAAATTTCATCAATATTAGTTCAACATGGGGAATAATTTTTAATTGTAACTTTGTTCGTAGATATGAAACCGACAGCGATTAAATTAATTGAACCAATTTGGAGTAAGGATTACGGCGGATTTATGCCTAAAGGGGTTTAAAGAAGCATGTCTCATGTCCAAAGATCCATAAAATTTCCCATATCCCATAGATCCATGTCCCATATACCTATGCATGAAATGAGTAGAAAGCAACTTACACGGTAGATGAACTATACGTTGTACAGACAATTTTAGTTGAGGATGACCCTAACAGATTGGATACGAAAACTAATTGAGGTATTATATACCTATCTACCTTTTCGGCCTTCAAAATCCACGTAGCCTTCCATCGATGTACCTCGGAACGAGGTATCCTGGAAATCGTTAATGAATTTCCCTAATCCATCTGGCATTGCTGTTCCCGTTTAGCCGTATACTCCCACGAACTCTCGTGGGAGCGCCAATGTTGCCGCACATCCATTGTGTAAACTTCAGCGATAACCCTGAATCTAATCAATATGCTTCAACCGATTTTCAAAATGCTGGTAGGTATATGAAAAGCGTGTCTGTATCTGTACGGAATTCTCTGGGCTATCGCTGGAATTTATCATTCTGCCAAATATGATACGATAAACATCCTTAAAAGGATGTTTTTCCTACCATGTTTTTAACTGGTTTTCCATTAGCTTGCCGCACGGGAATGCTCGAATTTCAATAGAATCCCCCAACTCTTTAATTTCTGTTGAAATTGGACACTTGGTAAGTGTTTTGGAGGGTGAATAGAATGCGAGTGAAGAAAATATTTTCCCTTTACTCCAATCTGCGAACAAATGGAGCAAGACCATTAATACACTCGTTTGCAGGAGCACAAGCCCGTAGGATCACAACCTTCGTTGCAGGATCACAAGCCACCATTGTAGCAGATCCACATTCGTGTAATTATAATACCCGTGGCCCCATCATATTTCGGCAGTCCCATGTCCCAATTATATTTTATTTTCCCCTTTTTGGAAAATCTCTTGTTTCATCATTTAATGAAAAGGGCTTGCGACGCTTGTTTCTTCCTTAAACAATACCCATTCAATTATCGGAACGTTCTTTTCAAATAATGAAATAATGCCAATTCCAATTACGCTGATTTCTTTTGCCATTCTCACCCCGAGTTCGGCGTTTCCACGAATCGTTGAAACCCGACGAGCGATCGTTGAAAGAGTAGATATAATCTTTCTGTTGGAAGTGCCGTTAACGAGGATCCGGGATCGGTGGTGAGGTAACAATGTCGTTAAGTATAGGCCAACTTGGAAAGGTGATATATGAGTCGTTAGCCCATGCCCCCCCCCCACGCCCAAACGAACACTCCCTGTCCAACCTGATTGAGATGACATGGCCGTTATCGCCGGGAAACAGAAACTCATTTCGTTCCGATCGTGTCGGATGTTGCGTCCTTTGGGTAACGAATTCGACCCAATCGATGATCCTTTCGTGATTTGACGAACGCCTTTCCTTGCTGCCGATAATTGTGTTGATTAATTACTACAAATCGCTGCGTACCTTAGTAGATTTGTTTGCATTGCTGTAGATTTCTTTGTATTCCGTAAGATTGGATCAAATCAAAATTGGATCGAGGGAGTTTAATAATAGGTAGGCACCAAGTAACGCTCATTATGAATCGGTATGCTTGAAATATAAAGATATTCTGAATTCAATTTCGACATTTTTACCAGAAATTTGTGATGCGTTCTTTTTTCAGATACCACGCTTAACGTACAAAATCCACATTTGGGCCCCTTTCTTTTTCAGTGCTGTAACATATAAGGTACCTATATTTTAAAAAATCGATCAATTTGGACCGCTTGGCACTGGTACTGGTACTAGGAGAGAGTGGGCTATAAAGTTTCATTTAGGCTAAAGTTGTTATAAAGGGCATGTAAGTAAGTAAAGTAAAAGTAAGTAAACCGCCGTTCCAGGCGTTGGCTTTTCGCCCGATAACCGAAGTTGTCCCGGGCGTGCCCTGCCGCCCTCAAGGAGAGGGTCGGAACTGTTCAGGACATGTCGCTCTAGTCTCACAGCACTTATGTACTGTGACACAAGGCTACTCATTGCCTCACCCCCTTGAGTTGAGAGGGACCGGATCCAACGCGTTGAACCGATTTGGTTAGAATAGGTTCAGAGTTCGTTGAACAAGCCATCGGGCTTAGCCTGGGATTGTCAGCTCATGCCGAAGATTTTTTGCCTCGACAGTGGAGCTGGCCGTGAAAATTGAACTCAAGACGCCCTGTCTGTGCCCTCGCAAACACAGAAAGTCACACGCCTTAGCCACCTCGGCCACCCCGACTCCTCAATCTAAAGGGCATGTAGGCTACCGCTTTGCAGTAGCAAATATGCATAGGGACGACGAGTGTTAGCTCTCGAAGCTTAAAATCATTAATGCTGTAAGCAGGTAATGGTAAATCACAAATCACGACAATTTTAATCCAATATAAATCATAATAATAATAGATCCTAAGGTAATATCCAAAGGGAACCCGAGCTAAATGAATATAAAAAGGCTTTCACATAGTTTTCACATGCGTTTTATTATCCAAGAGAAAAACTCAACAAATCAAAAATGTATTACAGGTTAGTTGAATATATGAAACATGCAATGTCGAAAATTGAACGAAACTGGTAATCCCTGCCCTCCGACGAGTGCTGCTCTGCTTAATCCTCTCCGAAAGGATCCGACGATTTCAAAACGTTTGGCGGATTGATCCCTCCCTCTCTCCGGAACTGATGGAACTAAGGGAGTGGATCGAGTGCTCGACTAGTAATGCGGCAGAAGGGGGTGGGTGACTCAGTGTAAACACGGAACGCTCCTGTTCCCAGCTCTCCGCTATCCAGAGCTGAAAGATGTTTGTCAAAGCTGCGCCCTCCGACCAACCAGAGATATACCCTGCCTTTTCTTCCGCAGCTGTCATTCCCTGCACAACACCTTCCACACCCAATCGTTCTAGGGGATGGGGATCAGTCAACAAGAATCCACTTCCTTTTCTCAAATCCGACTGCCTCCATTGGGCGAAACACGATTCTACAGATGGAGATATGCTCATTTCAAAAGAAACACTCAAATCGGAATCCCCGAATTTCGGAACCATTTTCAGAACGCAGCTGACTCTACCGCTATACCCACCAGCACCCTCACTCTGACCCGACTTCCCTGGTTTCTTGAAATGTCGGATTTCTCTTGAATAGTGAGAAGGTCCCTTTTTCTCGGCATCTTTCAGAAATGTGTATGGAAAAATTATGACTTCAGTTATTTTAACTTTATCTTTATTCAGTTAATTAATACCCAAATAGGCATTTCGCACCAATATTACATTTTAGTGAATGTCATATATCACTATTATCCATCACTGGTCAACATCACTATTATCCATTAATCACTCATTCATCATTCATCACCATTCATCCGCCCTTATTTATTCATCATCATCGTCAACTTATTCATTTTATCATCAGACAACATTAATCCATCATATCCATGCCCATCATTCAATCGTCACCACAAACATCATCATCAATCGTTCATCAACAGTCAACTGCCCCAGAATGGATTTCCAAATTCACATCTGATTACCCTAATCCGTGTTATACGATGTTGATGAGTGGAGTATCAATCAAAACCTGGCAAATTTGGATCAAGTGTAATTCAGGCGATTGAATTTTTTATTTTTCTAGACTTTCTTCCGCTGGGACTGGTTGGAAAGGAAGCGGTTTCGCATTCCTGAAGGCACGATGACTAAGGTTCGATCATTTAAAAATCCAATACCTGTAAGCCTTGTCGATGCCCGAAAGGATTTCAATCCCCGCCATTTATAAATGTGATTCTGATAACAAACGTCCATCAATTGATGCCCATACCCATACTTTTTCTGCCCGTGAAAAGAAAAATGTGTTGCTATCTCCGAAGCGTTTTCTCTTTTGCTTGCTATTCGTAAACGGTAACGCTTATGGAATGATTGAGTTACCTACCTATCCAGTTATAATGGTCACGTATCCCCCATACGCTCTTTCTGTGACAGGCATCGTTCATGACAGCTGTAGCACAATGGGTATCCTCCTACACGCCTGAATTGGACACATCTGCTATACGTTACGCCTTTTCCGGCAATTTTTATCTCGAAGTTTTAAAGCATCCTATGTATCAACAATTGAATTGGAACTCAGAATTGAAGTTAATGATGTGAGTTGTGCGTGTTGTCGACAAAAACTAGGACTGATTGTGCCACAATCGTTGCAAAATAAACAAATATTCCTCTAAAAAGCGCAGGGTTTAATTTGGTAAAATCCTTATTACCCCGAGAGAGCACACATTTGATGGCCTTTAGCCAACTTTAATTGTTAATTTTGCTTGTTGTTTAATTAATTTGAGTTCAGAGGGCACGGAGAAATGGAACCGGCGGAATAATTAAGGCACTTGTGCGTACGTGAATGGTGACATTTTTCATAATGTTCGTGTCCGTTCAGACTGTTTTCTGTGATCTCCCTTCGCATGAAAATTCATTTTGCATAAATCCTGAAAACTCAATTATTGCCCAGGACGCATGACATGATGGTAATGACTATAATGAGTAACGTGCGCATTCCGTTTCTTCACCAATCTTTCGCTATAAGGAATTTGATTTGTTTTACGATTCATGTGACGAATTCATCAAACATCCCTTTGGAAAACACATGAGGTCGGATTCAGCTGTATAATTAGGCAAGGTTCCGTATAAATTATTCATCTTCATTAGCATGCTTTTGGCGTCTGTTTGGGTACACAATTGCTTCATTCTCATGAGCCGGTTGGAGGAAAAATGTTGCATTGGCATATTCGCAGAGTGTCGTCGAATATTATCAAATCGTTGAATTCATATTTTTCAGTGACAAATTATTTTGTGCGAAGGGCTTTCGAATTTTTCCCCGAGGAATATCAATGTGATGAATTGAATGCCTGGTTTGAACTTTTTGGATAAATATCAAAATATCAACCGAATGGACTCGTGTCCTTTGAAGAATGTAAATTGAAACGTAATAGGTGGAAAGATAAAAGCTGCGGTAGAGCGACAAATGTGAAAATGCGAGAAATTGTTTCGTATGACGATGTTGTTTAAACCTCGTCTCGCATTTGCGTGTATTGAAAAGTTATCGGAGTACATTCTCATTTTGAAACATCGCTCCGATAAATATAATATCGGTACCTGAAATTGTTGAGCCGGCAGAGCCCATACAAGCTTCACTGCTTCATCGAAGGTTTATTGGCATTAAACTAACAAATCTGAAGCAACATAATTCTAGAGCAAACATTCAAAACAAACGAATCCGCATTTTACTTCATTAAACTTATTTCACAAGATGGAAGAGTTGAATCGCACGAGGGAGGAATAACGAGAGTGCTCCGGGCTTAGAGACCCCCCCCCCCCCATGTTATCCGGGCGCAGGTAGATTAAGTTCTGAACAGGTACCGAACTAGTCTACTCTCGGCGACGTGAGACAGTGGACTTTCTACCAACAACGTGCTTCGCCTGTACAACTACCCTACGGAGAACTTTTGCACTTTGCCAGGGTAATCTTCGTTCAGCGCATGCTAAGATTGCTGGAAAATCACCGAGTGATCGGTTTGTGCTAAGTAGCGTCAAGTTCGGAAGGTGATTTCCAGAATTAGCTTTTCGGAAACTCGTGTGATGCCCTTACACCAATATTTCTATCGATATCATGAGAAACTATAGCCTTATAGGTATGTAGGCATATTGGTCTTATAGGTATACTGTTAATGGATGATTAATTAGGTTGGTATTTAAATTTGTTGTCAAACGCCATAATCATTTCAACGCATATCTGACCAGGGTACCTTCAAATAATATTACGATATTTGAACTTAGGGTCCGGAAAAATTTGGCATAGTAATACAACTCTCAAGAGAAAAAAGCTGTTATTTTCTGTGAAATTCGGGAAGGAAGTATCAGTTTAGAGCTCCCATAGGACGCACACGCATCACGGATCATCCTATAAAAAACTGAGAAATGACATCAAAATGCACTTTACGGATTGTTATTTCTCACGGATAGGCGCCCATCCGTTTTTTCCGTAGTTAAATCGCACCACTCTGCGCTCCTGCGGAAATCGATATCCAGCGAAAGAATTACTTCCGAAGCTGTTCCTGCGCCTCTCAAAACTTCGATTTCCAATTAAAACTTGACAAGGAACTCAAAATACGTGGGAGTCATTCAGCACCGCCCATCAAACTTGCAGGTTGGTTTCGTCGACAAATTTAATCAAGTTGACCAAACACTTGGGCCAAACACCGCACTACAATCCGTTATAGTCGCCTATATATTTTCCTTCCCAAGTGGGGAGTTGTTCGGATTCCTTGGCCTCGTATCAGTAGATATAGAAAGAGCGAACTCCTAATCCTCTTACTCAAGCTTGATCTCTCGGTGGCTGCGAGATAGCTTGGAAAAGTTGTACCATCCTTTCGTATTGCTCATCCTCATGTGGTAGAATGAGAGCAAAAAGGTTCTTTTCCCTTCACTGGTGTTTAAATCACCTCTAATGGCTCTTTTACTGCCTCTCCTGGGAAGGCCTGAATACGTTTTGAAGAAACAAGCGAGTTTTCCGTGACTCCCATGCATTCGGCCGTGGCAGGGATTTCCCCGTAACCTACGGGAATATTAAATCTGCATGTCGTGCAGAATGAATTCAGAAGTGTGGCATGGCTAACGGAGCTCAGCTGCGCTCTCAATCCGTACTGAATATGGGGTGTTTCCGGAATAGCAAAAATGAATCAAAATAAGACATTTCAAAGAGAACGTCGAGGCAATTCATTCACGGAATAAGCTATTCGTGGCTCTGCCCGTCTACATCGCTCCTATGTTCTATCTCCTATGGGAGGAGGGCTGCTGAATTATTTCGGTACATTATTTCTAGAAATAACTCAGGTACCTAAGTAATTTTCTTTCTTGACAAAATCAGCATTTTAATCCACGAAAATTAAAAAAAATACGAATTTTCGATTATACAAATTTGGAATTTTCATCTTACCGACTCAAGCAATGCGCGAGTACGATGTCGGTACCTACTGTTTTCCCAAAATACCCTCGTAAACTAACACTACTTCGACGCCACCATAACTTATCTTCTTCGTCTGCACAACGAAACCGCCAACTTCGGTTTTCAGTCGGCACATCGAAACAGCATTCCGTGAAGTTGGCATTTCCAAAGTTCCAATCGAACTTTGATCAAGTCCGGCTCTTTTGTCATATTATCCTTGAGTTATTGTCACGCCATTAGCAGAGAACTGGGAAATTGTTCAAAATGGATGATTAATTCCGAGCTATCAAACAACGGACCAATAAGGGCGTAGTCAACTTTAGAGACAACTCTTTCATACTCTGGTTGACATCTAATTTCAATAATAACTTCCGCCGGGCGTCCAACTTTTAATTGAAGGGATCCCTTAGAGCTATACCAACAAGCCAACAGAAATTGGGGTCAGGTCGGGATTAAAGTCAGGGTTTGCCATCTATGCTTGCCCATTGCAGCAGGCGTTGGGAAAGCGACGGCGTAGGTCGTCTAATGATATACTGATTTTAATTATAGAAGACCACTCCCCCGGTGAAATAAGGTCGCTTATTCTCGCCGCATTAAATAAATTACGGCTCCATAATTTTCGATCGAGAACAATGCCGTCGTTGAACCTGTGCCGAATCCGATCGGTTTTCGAATCCGAGAGAAAAGTGCTGCATTAGCATTAGTGTTAGCTTAGGCACTGTTACCTCTTACAGAACCCATGGGTTGAACCGCATTGTGAAATGAGCAAGTAAATGAAAATGCCCAGAAATCGCAATAGCACAAAAAACACGGTTTTCTTCAAGTTAGTAGGTGTACTCCCTTCATTTATGGAAAAACGTCACGTCCTTATCCAAATACAATAAGTTACATCCTATACGGCAAAAAATGGTTCGGCACTTTTACAACTCGATTGATGCGTCCGCAGGGCATCAACGCTTTTAGGCAGCGTAAAAAACGCTCTTTCCCAAGCCGGATGTTTTTGGCCTCACTCAAGCTTAATGACTCTTGAAGTTGGGAAGCATTCCGAGGATGATAGAAGCTTGGTTGAATAATAACGTTTTGTATTGATGTTGGGCCGTCGGCATCAAGCGGGAAAAAAGTGAAGCTCCCTTCGAGTCTAGGGTCTAACTCGTGCTTTGGCTGGCGTCGCTGATGCTCTCGGTTAGTTTATACTGTGGGAGATGGGGTAAGGGACAGGCTGTTGTAAGGGTGTACTAGTGACGGCCAGTGAACAACGCGTAGAACATCGCTTTGGGATCCATCCCCAAGGGATGAGCGATTGTTTTGAGGGTTCGTTGATGCTGCGTCTCTGTCCCTTCGCCTGAATAAGAGATAGGGTATCACTTTTTCAGCTGAGTCCGCCCGAGGTCTATGTTGCGATGGATACAAAAACAACACTTTTTGAATCCTCACTTACAGCGAAGATGGAGCCGGTGGTTTAACCGAAAAACACTACTGATGCTATAGTACAAAAAATTATTCTGAGAGAATTGCTATATTTTATCTGAATTTGATGCGTGCTTCAAAATGGCATTGATTTAGATCATGGTTGATACCAATATCTGGAAATGGGATTGCATTAGGCACGTGAGGTGAGGTTCGAACCCCAACTTACTAGTTTGAAATACCGCTCGAGTGTGATGGCTGATTTAATGGCTAGGAGTTACTCGATGCTCGTACCTGCTCAAAACTTGTGCCGTATCTTGGAGTTTGGCTCTGATACGAAGTGCTATGAGGTCATTTTGGTTTGAGCAAACTTTGCAAGCCGCATCCTTCACGAGCGATTATCTTCCGCCACATTTGGGTTGGGGACGTAAGCCGATAGAATGCTAACTGATGTGACGGCTGCCATCCTCCCTCGCTCAGGAATTCACTATCTTTAGAAAACACTCGCGAGCCTTTCCTCGTGAAAATGGAATCATTTGAGTTACTCTGAAACGAATTTCGAACCATTTTCTCCCTGAAGGATTATTATTCAATTATTGAACATTTATCTTGGAGTGATTCGAAATTGAATGAAGTCGGCGAAATAGTAAGGGAAAATATATTAATATAAATAATATAAATTTGGACTTGGAATTTTGAAACTCTATTACCTATTGAAGTAAATCGTGAAAACCTTATATACTGATACGGTTTATCAATTTGCCATAAATCTCGTATCAAAGTGCCTGCAACTACTCAATTATTACAACATACTACTGGATTTACAACATTTGCATGGACGCGCACATAAAACAATGCTGTGTTAAACCGACTATGGAAGTAGCTTCAAGTGCTAGTAGATTCTTTATTCAAAACTTCATTCGTGAAGAATGTTGAGTTTTCTGATTTGGAAGATTTTGATCAATTCCCGTGAAATAGATGACTTTGGCCCGATCTTAGCATTATTTCTTAGAGAACTCACTTTATAAATCTGTGCGTCGTCTGATAATTTGTTCACTGATATAATGCCACAAACTGTCCCATAATACAACATGTATACAGCCATCTGCGTTCATATGTCAAAATTGAAGGAGGAAACTATCTGATTTTCCTGGAGCATCATATCTTTGTTGGTAGAAATTCCACAGGGGCGACGGCCGTCGGAGTTTCACGAGCACTCGATTCGCTGATCTCAACAACAGCTCTCCTGAATACAATTTCCGTTCCAATCCCTGGTTGGGTAGGCTTACTTCCGTTGACCGCACCGTACGCTTGTTCCGAGGGATAAGATCAAATTGAGTTGGGCCAACTTTCCGAGTGTTTATCTCACGGGGTAGCTCAAACCTTGGACGGTCCTCCGAGTTAAACCCCCGTAGAGATTGAGGGTATAATCACGATAGTGATGTCTTTTGTGAAGGGCTGACCTTATGTGCTTCCCCGTTCGTATATATACACCGTATACACGGTATACCGACTGAATTATACACGTATGTCCTTGTCTGAGAAGCAAGGGCAAGAATTTGCAAGAGCTCAGACGCATCAAATGTCAAAATGAAAAAGAAAATGATACCGAATATTATTACAGTAATTGAAACAGCTACCAACTCAATAAATTGATTAGTAGCACACTATTCTCAACTCTTCTAATGGATTGAAAAACATCGATATTGCTTCTTGTTGTCAATTGAATCCTCAGCTTGTTCCAGCGTAGAGGCTAGCCGGATAAATTACCAGATTATTGCAGCTATTTGTTTCCGAGTTTGCCTTCGGTTTCCTCACGATACTCGTAATCTTCTTCTAGGTAATAGTACCTATACCGGTAAAACAATGTTACACATTGGTGCCCAGACTGATAACCTCCTCCAGTCAGTGGGTAGCGGTTTGATTGTGTTCTTGGGCACAGCAAGAGCGTGATATCTTGTCGGAAAGTGAGCGAAAGAGACAGACCCGCTTTCCCTGAGCTGCGGGGTCGGGTTACTCGGGCTCAAGGGCCTCTTAAACCGACGAGAGCAGCCCAGGCGTTCAAACTTAATTGTGAGGTCTGAAGTTTGACTTTGTACCCCATTACATCGTGCCAGCCGCCCGGATATCGTTTTCAATTCGGATTCAGCGTCGGAGGTAGACACTTCAAATCCCTTCAAAGGAGCGACTCGTGTGATGTGGTGATCCTTAATTTCACAGTAATCTGAGGAAGAGCATTCAAGTTTTACGGAGTGTTGAGCGTATGTGTCGAGAATGGGACGCGAAAAGAGTCCGGTATACACGGATATTGGTTTACCCAGGATGCCTTCTTTGAGTCCTCTATGTTCGAGTTGTTTCGACACTCTTCCTTAGAACACGAGAAGTGATTCCAACGTATGCTGTTGTTCCCATTGGTTGAAGTTTTGTTTAGAATGCTACTGTATACAAAATTCCAAGTTTAACGAAGTGTCGAAGACTGGTGAATATTGGTTTCAGTGGGATGCGTCTTTTGAATCAACTTGTTTCGAGTCTCCTTCAAACAGAGAGATTCTTGAGTATTCGTAATTATTTCTAACGGTGAAGTTATTTGTTTAGGAAGCCGTTGATGACGAAATTCCGAGATTTTCTCCGAATGAGCGTTCGCGTGATCCGATTCGGAGGACGCGCCCCAAACCGCACAGTACACCTAATTGGATCTAGGCCACAATACATCATCAAGCGAGGAGTGGTAAACACGCCAGAGCACCTGTAAAGATCCAGTTGCCTTGGAGAAACGAGATTACGACGCTAAATCGTGGAAGGTATACGTTTTAACAATTACAGTCTCATTCGAGAGGAAACAGCCAGGTAACAACTTCCAGGATTCCTCCTCTCTGGCTTCTTTCTCCGGGAATGAGCAAACTCGACTTGTTCACTGCGTATGAAGAAAAACAGCTTTCCCCCAGTCTCTTTACCCCCACTCATCCCTCCTTCCACGACAGAAGCTAGCGGAGATGAAGGCTAGAATCCTAATCGAGTTAAGGTCTAACAGGAACCGTAGATCCTCGGGGCTGCAAAAAGAATCCCAACCAGGCCAGCTTTTGTTGCATGTACGTACGGTACAAAGAGAAAATATTAAGCTTAATTGAATTTATAGCGCTTCCATAAAATAGATTACCCGACAGCTTGAAAGTTTGATGTGCAACAAACCTATGCGGGCTAAAAGTCCATTCACGTATATTTGGCATTCACCACCGTTCAACGGCCATTGAATTTCACGCCCGCAAGTTTTTCACCTTCTTTCGTTTCCGCGTGGATATCCGATCTTGAACTCCCATAATATGGGATCTTGAATATTATTCAAGCAGTAAATAAAAGTGTGGTGAGCGTTCAAAAAACGGATTTCAAATCGGTGGTTCGGAGAAAATATTTTTTTAATCAGAAAAAGGTTTTTAACTCATAAATCATAATATTCAACATGTAGGTACCACATATTTTTTTGAGCCATCTGTCTGTGCGCACCAAGCACTTGATATAGGTAATTATGATAGATACATTAAAAAATTTCTTGAAAAACCTCCTACAACCTTAATAAAGTAAAAAAATCCAGCATAAAATTTCCATCACGTCGTTTTCTACCGTATCAACTAGCAATGACAAGAACGAAGCGTGAAATCCTCAGAGACAGCCGATATTATGCAAGTGCCAATTTCCATAATTTACAATTCAAACAAAACGTGCTCGTGATGGTGTGTAATAATTTTTCTCCGGGCAATTTACATCTCAGGGGAGCGAGAATCAGGGAATCCTTTTCTCATCCAAGAGCACGAACGCCTCCATTTTAATTCAATGCTGTTCCAACTCCATACCCGCGGTCATCAGCCGGCTCTGGCTACTAGCTGTCTAGGCCGTCGGAATTAACCGAGCCGGAATCCCTTATTCATGTCCGAATGATACCTTGCTCACGTTTATTTGATAGTATAATTGTAACAGATTCGACGCTTGATAAGCCCACTGACGGTATTCAAACGTTGGAAAGCCGCATACATGATAGGTCGGCAGCTTGGGTTGGAATGAACGGCGTGCAACGTAATGTATAAATGCTGCACTAAAATGCACTATAAATGCTTCACTAACAATTTCGCTCAGTATGAAATTCTTAGCTTGAGCGTTTTGAGTTTCTTGGCACACCATATGGGCAATTTTGGTGGTAATTGGTAAGTCGATCGAAAGTAGTTTTTGTTGACGTAGCTACATCGAGAAAACAATGTGCGAATCGTCGAAAGCGTGATGACGTAGGGCACCCCCGCAAGTCTCAATACGATATGATAGCCTTAGATCCTCTAGTTGAAACTGTATAGGGAATGAGGCCTGAGGAAGGCCGTTTGGGCAACAGCGCACGGGAAGCGTTAAGCGCTAATAGTATCAACCACATGGTCGATATCATACGACCTTTGAATTCACTTGAGGAATCACAAATCCCAGGTTTTAGGTTTTGTGTTACTGAAAGTAACGAACCTACTGTTATCCGCATTCAAACTCAAATTTCTCCATGAAATCGAAAGAGAATCGCAAAATCGATCATATCATTACAAAGCTGATATAGTGGGCAAGTTTTCCTGAAATTTGACGGCTATTAGAATGTTTTCTCGAAGTGCAGTTAACGTACATAAGCAAAGTATTTTAAGCCAAAAATGTTATTCCTATTCATTCTTGGAAAGTGTTTGCATTTTTGTAAGCGTCGTTGCTGGGGTTTTGCCTACCAAATCTACCTACCCCACGCTCCTGTAACCAGACCTGTATTCCGTATACCTAGCAGTGGAAAGAAAAATGCAAACTATAATTCTATTTCGCGTAGGACTCCAAAAAACCGAAAATCAATTCGCTCCTGTAACTGTAGGGTTTAATATGGGGGTATTGCAAGGGCTAGCGTGACGACTTCCCATAGCCCTGGGATCATGATATACTCTTTTTAGTGCCCACTCAATTGCGCATCAGGCAGCAATTTTCTTGTAAATCGACCGTTATTCGATTACTGCTCTAGTTTACAACAGCCTTCAGAGAGACGTATATGATGAACGGAGGACAATGCGGATTTTTCTACAGCCTGCAATATAGAGTCGTGTCGCAAGGGGTATATTCGGATAATCTTCAATATCTACCGAGATCCCGGGGCTGCCTCTTTTTACGACGTTGCAAATTAATGGTGCATTGTTACAGAGACGAGGGAGTGCCGATTGAAAAGTAGAAAAAGTTTATCAGACTCGCCGCAACAATGGCGTTGCTTTGTAACGTTTAACAAAGAGGTGGATTTGTAGAAAAGGAGGATTTATCGCCAAACGGCAAAAAAACGAAATACAATCCTCTTCCATGCGGTGAAAAAAGGAAACCGTGGGAAGTGATTTAAGACTTAGTCGCTCGCGCGGTTCGAAGAAAGAAAGCGTACACGAGATGGGAAGCGATGGAACCAGCCCAGGACCGACGTAAAGCAATTAAAGGCGGAAAACAAAACATCAATCAAGCCGGGAAAGGAGATTGTGAACGGCAAAGGCTCCTGTCCCGGGCTCGGCTGAGCTGAGCTGACCCCTGGGCTTGCTAACCGTGGACCACCCCAGTTCCCAGAACTGCCACCGAGAAGGTTTACTGCCCAGGCAATATCCAGTGAAGCAGTGCTGCTGAGGTGGCTATCTACACCTACCGCATCTAGGTCGCACAACTGATAACAAATCATTGTTTCATTTCGCCTGGTTAGGTCGACGCAGGTTGTTAGGTGGTAACGTGATATCGTGCGGTCGTTGCTCCTCGTACTTGGAAGACCTCAAACTCTTCCAGTGAAAACCCTTGTGAAATTGAATTTCCGAACCGTAGTCGGTTGTATAAAGGGCCGAGCATGTACAGGCATCTCTATTCTGCGTAAGTAGATTTCAGTAAATAGTTTCAGTTGGCAACGTTGATTCAAAGGCTTAAATCATATGAGCTGGCCAGGGGATACCGAGGGTAGCACGAAGGATTGTGTACAAGGTGGAAGGATTAGAACCGAAAGGGTCAGATTTTCAGTATTTTACGTCGAAGCAGTCGTTTAGAGCCTATAAATAACAAACCTTCCGTCAGCGGTGGAGCGGATGGAGGTGATGCTCGGCTTAGCAAGTTCGGGAAATGAATGGACTCGAGTTTGAAACTATGAATGGAAGAAGAGAGGATCGATTGAGTTTATTTGCAGGGTAACGTGGGATTGGGGCATCAGTTATTTAGGTGACCTCCTTAAAGGCCGTGAACACTCTTGAACTTTCCCATTGATGGCAACGCGATGAAAATCCAAATTCACCCCGATGGCCCACGTGGCAAAAGAGTAAAATTTCTGCTTTGCCCAGCATGATAATAATAAACAAATTTTTGGGTGACTGGTTGGTCGTTTACAATATTTTGGAGAAGGCTGTTGTTGTGTACACTTTCTGTCGCCACTTTTCATATTATGATTTATTAACTGTAATCTGATTGCTTCAGTTTGAGAGGAGATAAGCTTGAGGTTATAGGTTGGTGGGTGGGGGTAGAGATAGCAGAAGGTGACTAGCTCAAATCCGCGTAGTGCATTCATTTATTTGAAAATGACCCATTCAGTCCAAAGGGTTAACTTCGAGTGTCTTAATTTAAAATTACGGAGTTTTTATTGCGTATAGGAAGAGGAATTGCCCAATTCTTTGTACATCAACGAATCTTCTGCCGAAGAAGTTCGTTCTACATCGTTAATGAAGGCCCTGGGAACCCCAACTCAGAAAAGGAGGTTAGGGGTACGAAGTGCAGAAACGGAGAGAGGGATCATCTCTACTGCTGAATCAGGATCCGGCCATGACGTACTACCAAGCGAAACGATGAGCGGCGCCAGAGCTGGGGCCGGGTCGGTTGCTGAACGGACTATTGTAATTTACACTGATTCAATCGAGATTCTGATTGGTCCTCAACAACCCTCCAGCCTCCCGCAGGCCGTGCCTCAGCACCACTCACTGACATTGTCATTCCCCAGGACACGCAACCCTAATACCATCTACCAACTCGTACCCTCTCTACCTTCCTTTTCCGATCCGGTGTCAAGCACCACCTGCCGTCACCGGACGACAACGACAAGTAGGCGGATCTGGATGAAAGGTCATTCCACCGCAGGAAACTCGGCGAGGGTACCCTCCATCAATCCAATCTCGAATTCCATCCGAACCATAGAACGGACAACCCTATCCACTCCGCGACTCCCACGCGCTTTTTATTTTACATCCACGGGTTTTCCTTCCATTCAATATACCAACAGTTTAGACTAGCTCTCACTTACCGTTCACTCGATTTCACTCGCTTTACACTACTCGAACTCGGCGGAAATCCTGACGTTTTAATCCACGTTACTATTGGTGGAGTTAACTTTCATCGAACCATTGAAAATTCAATCGTAACATGTGAACTGTGCTTCCGTATCGTTCAAAGTTGAATTTGAAACTAAATACCAACCTAACAAAAATGCTTGTCAGTCCCAAAATTCTCAAAATCCACCCACTGATCATGGGAAAGCAGTGCCCTCAATATGTAGCTTTACAAGCCCCCATGCCCACCTCCTTATCGCCCTCCATATCGTATCATTCCACCTCCTGAATTGATTACTTCGATATTCCCCCAACGCTTGCCACGGGGGCGAAGATCATTCGAAGCAGAACATCTGATTGATCTGACTGCTGGAAGCTCTGAACGGGCTCAAGGATAGAATATTCGGCTGAGAATCCTTTCCGAGAAGGAAACGCAAAGGGTCAGCCCCAGATGGCGATACAAATGCCTCCCGCAACCATCTGAAGGATCCTCCATATGTTCATGCCCTTCGAGCCCTTGTAGTCACTAGACCGTCCCTTTCCAGATCGAGATGGGTTCCGAAGGGCAAAGTTGAATTCGCCCGACTAGGGAGGAAAGACCCCGAGTAGAGTAGCGGGCCGTACGTTGGCTGGCAGATAACCATCTTATCGCACCCCCATTCTCTCCTCTCCTTCCGCCTCCTTTCCCACCTCCGTTTACCCATTTGACTAATAAAAGGCACCCGACCGATGTCGTCCTCTATAAGCTGTCTGCTCTCAGCGGGATCATTCCCGAACGGAGGTTTCACTTCCATTCTCGTTCGCCAGGGGCAAATTGAGGATTTTATCGCCGGAAAGAGCGGCTGGATCCTCAGCTGGTCACGTACCCAACCTGTCAATATTTGGTAGTCATGGTACAACTTCTCTTTACCGAATATCGTAAGGTTAGTATGGTGATTGGAGTTTATAGATATTGGTGTACAAATAGGTAGGTACCGCAATAGAATTCGCGTTTACGCATCACAAATTTTAAGCATGAATAAATTATTTTGCAACGGCTCTAGGGTTTGAGGAATCAGTCAAAAAATTGTATTTTCGAAAATTCCGTTTTGGACCCTCCAAAATACCGGCTTGTACTATTCTAGTATGATACAACTTACCTGATTTCTTTCCAGGATAAATTCAAATTGCCGTGAAGTATAATCAAACTTTTTTTTCGTTGACCATGTTAAATTAGCTTGAGGAATAAACCGATCTGACCATTGCTGATTCTCTGCTGAAGCGTCCGCCTACTATTTTTTCCCAAAGCTGGGGGAACACAAATTGGGTGCAAGTGCTGAAAAAAATCTCCCTCCATCCGTCAGCAGTAGATATAGATTTGATTTAGTGTCACGCTCTCGAATTGTTTTCCTCGCATTTTTCGCACCCTCCCGCTCGAAAAAATCTGAATCCTCTCCACCCATCAGAATTGTTTATGAAGATTGCCTCCGAGGGGAGCTAGGCTCGGTGACGTCGCTCGACGCCACGGTACACTAGGTTCAAATCCGACGATTTGTCAGTTGACACGATGCCCGAAAAGATGCAAGGCCCCTGGGTGGATAACGGACCGAAACGCCTCTTCTCCATTTGGCTGAGTGATGAGTCTATTTACCCTATCCTCAGGCTATCATAATTCTCCGCCCAGTCGGGGGCTCATCTCGTCGAGTCTTTCTCATCAATTCGGAAAATAGTTTTTACCCCGCGTGGGCAAAGTTCGGGATTTTATTCTTTCGACGAGAATCGAGCATCAGCAACGATGAAGTAGTGACAATGCGATTTCATCTGAAGAGCTGAGTGGAAAATTCGAAATAAAAGTCGACCTGACTCAATGATCAGGAGTAAACAATATAGGTATTATTATTAAGGAGATTTACTCAGATTGGCATGATGTGCTAATCCAGTTCCAGGGCCAAAATCTTGTGCAAGTCTGATAGAATTATTGGGAAACGTCGCTTTGACAGAATTGCGAGAATTGGCTGCAGCTGATTTGGGGTGGTCAAATGATCGGCCGAATCGGCCAAGAGAGTCAATGTTGATTTTGCAACCTTTCAAACGTTCATCATTGGCGAGGGACTCGATCGGCAAATGAACCTATGGGCTGACCTGATTAATTGAAATCCTGATAGAGGCTGATATAGATGGTTGCGGATGGTGTTTATGGGTGGCAATCTGTTCACAAGTTGCCAAAGGAACAGACTCAATAAAGTGGTATGTCCGATACGTCAAATCACCTCCTGGCTGCTTCAGTAATACATTTGATATTGATTCAATGTGACAATACCTATAATTGTGTTTGATCGCATATCGTCTGTATTACTAATATACTTAGCTGTTATAAAAATATTAAAAAATCCTGGATCGGTGCTGCCGACTAAAATTGCGCGCTCAATTTTTCATAATTTTGTTTTTACTGCAAATGAAGGAATGGAACCTCCGAAGATGGAATTCACTTAAAGTGTCCAGAACGTTTTTCTTGCCCTGGAATTCAAGAGGAACGCAAATTACTCTGCCGTGCAAACTCCTTTCTCGCCTGCATTATAAAGGCGCACAAATGAGGGAACTGGGCAACAATAGAAAATGTTGCTGAGCGAAGAAAAAGAGCGGAAGAGGCAAAGCGAGAGGAAAGTGGCAAACGTGATGAAAACCACATAAATTCATTTTAGAGGATATGAAGGGAAGAATGGAAGTGCAGGAAGGACGGAGATGAAGATAATGGAATGAGAGAAGGAGACATACGACGAAGCTGCGGTATGGGGTGGGATGTTCCCCACATTCAGGCAGTTCGGTCTGGTCTGGGGTGAGCAAACAGGTGGTCTTCTGGTCCCGGAACAGCAGACTCGCAGTTCGCTTTGTCGGGTCCAGCAGTAACTGTATGTCAGCTCTGGGGAAGGGTAAAATGGGCAGAGGAGTCCCGGAGAGACCCAGTGACACAAAAAGCGGGATTTTCTTCGAGCAAATCTGCTGGACAAGCCATTACTGCAGGAGGTCAAGGCTGTTGGGATAGATTATTTTCCATAATGAAACTTCCTCTGAGGGAAGGTTGCCAATACAGTGACAAACTTTCCAGTGTTAGATCTAGGGCGGCAGCGATTCACACTAGACTGGCAATTGAACAGTGAGACGTCCTTGGGCGGGCTAGGACGTGTGTACTGAAAACTGTAAAGTGGGTCGGACTTGTTTTGAAAAGGGATGGAGATATAGCCACGACGAACGGGATGATTCTTTAGCAGAACACATCCGCACGCCTTTTGGGGTGCTCTTTCTGGTTTTAGGGGATATTAGCTTAAAGGTCTGGGGGCGCATAGGGGGAGTTCGGATGAAACTCGGCACGCCAATTCATTCAAAAAAATCAAGAAACTAACTAGGTATGTAACTAAACATTAAAAAGCGCAAATTTGGAAAAAATCAAGTTTTTTTGCGAAGTTTTAATGGAAGTTGTTCAGAATTGACGCCCTTACAGTTCTGTATAACGTGGAATATGCATCAATGATGGGACCTGTAAGCATCGTCTAAAAAAGACAAGAACTGCAGTTCTACCATGGTATGTGAAATTCTCACTTTCCCATTGCTCAGATGAGCACTTTTTCACGTACCACGCAACCATTTATAAGATATATCCATTTCAATATGATATATCTCTAACATTTCCGATCATTTCTCATTCTGAAAAGTGGCCACGGTCCACCTGAGGCGAAAGCGAAACCGAATGGCTGGTAAACACGCAGGGTGAGAGAGAGTGAAGTTGTAAGTAAAGAAAAGTACGCTTCACCAACACGTGGAAGAGAAAAGCAAGCGTTACTGCGAACCAGTGAGTGCCTGATGGGCTACGACCTACGACGAGTGGAGCTGGAGCATCACTTATGTAGACCTAGAGGCCTCTGCCTTTACCCAACTACAGACCACCCATTTCACCCTCTCTTGTTCTCCGTGTGTATCATATTCATGTGAAGTTTCCCTGCGTGTGCGTGACCGAGTGCTTCCGCCCCTTAACCTTTCCGTTTTGTCGAGAGGACACACAAGTTCCAACTAGTGCCTGACTCGTCTCTCTAACGTTTTTCGCTCAATTGAAGAGAATCACTTTTTAATGTGCGTGAGCTGTTAGGGATTCTTTTCTCTCAGGGTTCGGCCTCGTTTAACGGACGAATAGGAGGAGCCGTATTGATTGCAGCTCTCGAGTGCAATTCAGATGAGTACAGGGCTGATAGGGGCAATTAGCGAGTGGCTATGGATAGAGAGATAAATCATTCATCGTCAAGGTTGGAGAATCGGGCGAATGCCATGAACATAGATGCTTATTCTTCCGCAAGGGTGCCAGATTGTAAAATGAGAGGCTCTGGTAAAATGAGATCGAAGAGAGGCTCTGCTTCTTTTCCCTTATTGTTCAACATCGAACCTCAGAAAAACTACCTATATGTAGCATAACTATTGTTTACTGCCTATTTCTTATTTACATTCTCAAACATCTAGAGAAGAAGGTCGGATCAGACATGTATTTTTCGAGCATTAAACGCAATAGTTATTATCAAGAATAAAAAATGTTAACTGGCCTACAAACACTGTCCAATGAATCAACATTTATTAAATTGACCGGTGAACGTCAATGATGCAATCGACAACAGTCAATCTTAGTGGAGTATCTGGATTGAGCAAAATCAATCAAGATGCTTTACCGGCTGCATATACGGTGCGCAGCTAACGGCCATCTGATGAGAATCGTGATTGGATCAAATATAATCATCAGCTTATGAGATTGAATTGGCCTGATGAATCCGAGATCGAACCCTACCCCCATTGCAAATCGATTAAGTGCACTTAGGCTTACCTATTTAAACAACATAAGTCATGCCATCATTGTAGCTTCCCATGACGGGGCTAACGGCAATGACGGATCAAAATCTGCATCAACAAGCAAAAGTTACACTTTGATAAATGATTCGATTTTTAAAATTTCAATTTTTCCCACAGGTGAACGGGTCGTGGAGCCTCCCTGCCTTTGTTTGTGACTTTTATATCGCGATGGACGTCACGTGCAGCACTTGCTCCATATTCAACCTCGTAGCCATCAGTATAGATCGGTAAGCTCTTGATTTTCAGTCCATTGTTCTGCATAAATGATTAATTTTTCAGTTTTTTATACAGTACAGTTGCTGGGAGGTACCTAGTCCATAATGCGAGAGGATTTCCCGGATACTGATTGGATAGGTTCGTTATTTAGGTATCAAAAAATATATCGACTGTGAAGGTGCGAAACTGCCCAATCCGTTTGCCATGCGATCTATGGACGCGTAATATGCCAAGTTGCCACCAATTCAAATTTTGAGAAAGAGGCAACCCAGACGCCCCCAAAAGACACGATGCTTTGACTTGGGCAGTGTTGCACCTTCACAGTCGATATAGTCGTTTTTGCCACTCGAATCGATTCTTGGGTAAGTTGTTTTGTCACTATTCATGTAGGTATGTGATTGTTGATTATTTAGAGACTTCCCAAATCAAAAAGTAATAATCCCGCGTTACAAGGGAATGGGAGAAACCTTGAAAAATTAATACTCCCCTCCCTCAGGTCTTGAACTTACGGAAATAATTTAAATTTAGGAACCCTTCCTATTGGGTCGTGTAGGGAAGGAAATTTACTTGAAAGAACCACCTCTGCAAGCTGAAATCATTCCAAGGATGGGAAGGCAGATCATTACAAGGGAATTGGAGAAACCTTGACGGATAGTTCCCGTCAATCGATTGTGAACGGCGAGCAAAGGAAGGGACGTCTTTCAGCCACCTTATGTAATTAGTGGAGCAAATGAACGTTTAGCCTGGTAACTCCACTCCCGCTGACGACCTCTGTTCTTCCGCCAACTCGCAGACACTAGATTGTCCTGAGGGTTCACAGGGTTGCCCTTAGTTCGCAAGCCCTTCGTCCCCGCCTTAACTTCGCCCTTCCGTTATCACCTTCCTTAAAGGCGGACCAGCATCTATCACCTTCACCTACTGCCCTCATCGTCACAAAGGTCTCGAGCTCGTCGGAAGGACGGAGGGAAAATCGCAAAGGTGAGTCGTAAAGGAGGTTAACGTGCCCCCTTATCCCATACCCTCACAATTCGCGTGGATTGGGTTCACATGACGATAATAATAGATAAGAATAAATCATCATTTTTACGAGAGAAAAGATAAAAGTGAGCGTTGAAAAAATGTTCGCTAAAAAATTCTGAAGACTATAGATAATATTTCTCTGCAAATAAGGTAGGTATGCTTTTTATCAAAAATGTTAGGTGCCTATTGTACTTGTGGTGACTTAAGGTACTACTTTGGAAGGTCATGTACCTACGACTTCTGGGTACATTGTTCGACCATATCATGTAACGTCAAGCTTACAAGTTAAGCCTTTCTCCCTATGCAGAAATTGAAAAATAATAAATAAAAGTTATGAAATTCGGCCCATTTGATGGCATCATAATGTCTTCTGTCGAGGGAAGATTTGCTGAAAAAATTCTCAGCGCTAAAATACGGACTCTTTTGTGACTCTCAATACACTTTCCAATCGTCCAACGTCCGCTGATTGAATTTTTACCTATTTTATAAGGGTTACAAGCTTAGGGAAGTTTTGATGGATATTGACCCTATACAGCAGGGGCCCTCTCGCTCAATTCGCTTTTTCTTTTTTGAGATTTTTAAACTTTGCCCGATCGCATTCTGGGGCTAGGCAAATGCGAAAATCGACCCGCACGTCGTGGAAGTGCGAGTTAGAGCTAACTTTCTCACGAGCCTGTTTCCGATACCGATTACGCGTCGTCCAACTTTAAATTCTCGCCTCCACAATACCTACATGTCCGCCGGTACAATCGGGTTCGATAGAAACCTGAAAATGTCGCGTCGGCAGAATTCGCTACGTTTTCTCATTATCTCTCTCGCTCTCGCAAACCTTCCCATCTCTCTCTTTTCCACTTTGCCACCGCCAGCCCCACCTTCCCTCGACTGCTGCTAATAGGGGACTATACAAAGCGAAGGCGGCCTCCCGAAAGCTAATTGGCTGGCACTCTCCACCTAGGCCGCTTTTCATTTGAAGTGCTGGGCGGACCCAGGAGTTGACTACCTGAAGAGGCGATGGTAGGAACGCTCGGTCGTTGGAGTACATTGTCGGAGAATGCAAGGCTATCGACTGCTATAAGGCTCGAAGAGGATCTAGAATGCCGTCGACGATTTTTCTGCAGGAACACCGCTGGTCTTTGAACAGAAAATCGGATCTGTTTTTGGGCGAAACCAATTTTTACCAATTGAAACCGAGTATTGCTCCGAAACGCTCTTAGAAGAAGTGTATGTTTATCCGTCAGAATGTAAACTGCGATCCTTGGGCCAGAATACCCATCATGTACGCCCTTCTCAAACTCAAATAATATCAACATTTCTTCCACTAAAATGTGCAGCTGAAAAATACTGTTAGCCAGAAATTTATATAACAGGTAATTTTTCGCCATGAGCCATGCGCGATGTCAATTCTTCGGATTTATCACGCGGTATACCAAACTAGGGGTAGTTTGAGGGGCAATGTATTGACAACTTTGGAGGCTGTGTGAGTAAAAAAATTAAAAAAACTGCAAAAAATGCAAATTTAAAAAACTCACCTCAGTTTTCAAACTGACCTCAGTTTTCAAACTGACCTCAGTTTTCAAACTCACCTCAGTTTTCAAACTCAGCTCAGCTTTCAAACTCACCTCAGTTTTCAAACTGACCTCAGTTTTCAAACTGACCTCAGTTTTCAAACTGACCTCAGTTTTCAAACTCACCTCAGTTTTCAAACTGACCTCAGTTTTCAAACTGACCTCAGTTTTCAAACTCACCTCAGTTTTCAAACTGACCTCAGTTTTCAAACTGACCTCAGTTTTCAAACTGACCTCAGTTTTCAAACTGACCTCAGTTTTCAAACTGACCTCAGTTTTCAAACTGACCTCAGTTTTCAAACTGACCTCAGTTTTCAAACTGACCTCAGTTTTCAAACTGACCTCAGTTTTCAAACTCACCTCAGTTTTCAAACTCAGCTCAGCTTTCAAACTCACCTCAGTTTTCAAACTGACCTCAGTTTTCAAACTGACCTCAGTTTTCAAACTGACCTCAGTTTTCAAACTGACCTCAGTTTTCAAACTCACCTCAGTTTTCAAACTGACCTCAGTTTTCAAACTCACCTCAGTTTTCAAACTGACCTCAGTTTTCAAACTGACCTCAGTTTTCAAACTGACCTCAGTTTTCAAACTGACCTCAGTTTTCAAACTGACCTCAGTTTTCAAACTGACCTCAGTTTTCAAACTGACCTCAGTTTTCAAACTGACCTCAGTTTTCAAACTGACCTCAGTTTTCAAACTGACCTCAGTTTTCAAACTGACCTCAGTTTTCAAACTGACCTCAGTTTTCAAACTGACCTCAGTTTTCAAACTGACCTCAGTTTTCAAACTGACCTCAGTTTTCAAACTCACCTCAGTTTTCAAACTGACCTCAGTTTTCAAACTGACCTCAGTTTTCAAACTCACCTCAGTTTTCAAACTGACATCAGTTTTCAAACTGACCTCAGTTTTCAAACTGACCTCAGTTTTCAAACTGACCTCAGTTTTCAAACTGACCTCAGTTTTCAAACTGACCTCAGTTTTCAAACTGACCTCAGTTTTCAAACTGACCTCAGTTTTCAAACTGACCTCAGTTTTCAAACTGGCCTCAGTTTTGACCTCAGTTTGAAAACTGAGGTGAGTTTGAAAACTGAGGTCAGTTTGAAAACTGATTTCAGTTTGAAAACTGAGGTGAGTTTGAAAACTGAGGTCAGTTTGAAAACTGAGGTCAGTTTGAAAACTGAGGTCAGTTTGAAAACTGAGGTCAGTTTGAAAACTGAGGTCAGTTTGAAAACTGAGGTCAGTTTGAAAACTGAGGTCAGTTTGAAAACTGAGGTCAGTTTGAAAACTGAGGTCAGTTTGAAAACTGAGGTCAGTTTGAAAACTGAGGTCAGTTTGAAAACTGAGGTGAGTTTGAAAACTGAGGTGAGTTTGAAAACTGAGTTGAGTTTGAAAGCTGAGGTGAGTTTGAAAACTGAGGTGAGTTTGAAACTCACCTCAGTTTTCAAACTGACCTCAGTTTTCAAACTGACCAGTTATTAAAACTGAGGCCAGTTTGAAAACTGAGGTCAGTTTGAAAACTGAGGTCAGTTTGAAAACTGAGGTCAGTTTGAAAACTGAGGTCAGTTTGAAAACTGAGGTCAGTTTGAAAACTGAGGTCAGTTTGAAAACTGATGTCAGTTTGAAAACTGAGGTCAGTTTGAAAACTGAGGTCAGTTTGAAAACTGAGGTCAGTTTGAAAACTGAGGTCAGTTTGAAAACTGAGGTCAGTTTGAAAACTGAGGTGAGTTTGAAAACTGAGGTCAGTTTGAAAACTGAGGTCAGTTTGAAAACTGAGGTCAGTTTGAAAACTGAGGTCAGTTTGAAAACTGAGGTCAGTTTGAAAACTGAGGTCAGTTTGAAAACTGAGGTCAGTTTGAAAACTGAGGTCAGTTTGAAAACTGAGGTGAGTTTGAAAACTGAGGTGAGTTTGAAAACTGAGGTGAGTTTGAAAACTGAGGTCAGTTTGAAAACTGAGGTCAGTTTGAAAACTGAGGTCAGTTTGAAAACTGAGGTCAGTTTGAAAACTGAGGTCAGTTTGAAAACTGAGGTCAGTTTGAAAACTGAGGTCAGTTTGAAAACTGAGGTCAGTTTGAAAACTGAGGTCAGTTTGAAAACTGAGGTCAGTTTGAAAACTGAGGTCAGTTTGAAAACTGAGGTGAGTTTGAAAACTGAGGTGAGGTTGAAAACTGAGGTGAGTTTGAAAACTGAGGTCAGTTTGAAAACTGAGGTCAGTTTGAAAACTGAGGTCAGTTTGAAAACTGAGGTCAGTTTGAAAACTGAGGTCAGTTTGAAAACTGAGGTCAGTTTGAAAACTGAGGTCAGTTTGAAAACTGAGGTCAGTTTGAAAACTGAGGTCAGTTTGAAAACTGAGGTCAGTTTGAAAACTGAGGTCAGTTTGAAACTAACCACACTATTCACCCTCTCCTCAGTAATCAACCTTATGTCAAAACTGAGGACAGTTTGAAAACTGAGGTCAGTTTGAAAACTGAGGTCAGTTTGAAAACTGAGGTCAGTTTGAAAACTGAGGTCAGTTTGAAAACTGAGGTCAGTTTGAAAACTGAGGTCAGTTTGAAAACTGAGGTGAGTTTGAAAACTGAGGTCAGTTTGAAAACTGAGGTCAGTTTGAAAACTGAGGTGAGTTTGAAAACTGAGGTGAGTTTGAAAGCTGAGCTGAGTTTGAAAACTGAGGTGAGTTTGAAAACTGAGGTCAGTTTGAAACTCACCTCAGTTTTCAAACTCACCTCAGTTTTCAAACTGAGGTCAAAAATGAGGCCAGTTTGAAAACTGAGGTCAGTTTGAAAACTGAGGTCAGTTTGAAAACTGAGGTCAGTTTGAAAACTGAGGTCAGTTTGAAAACTGAGGTCAGTTTGAAAACTGAGGTCAGTTTGAAAACTGATGTCAGTTTGAAAACTGAGGTCAGTTTGAAAACTGAGGTCAGTTTGAAAACTGAGGTCAGTTTGAAAACTGAGGTCAGTTTGAAAACTGAGGTCAGTTTGAAAACTGAGGTGAGTTTGAAAACTGAGGTCAGTTTGAAAACTGAGGTCAGTTTGAAAACTGAGGTGAGTTTGAAAACTGAGGTCAGTTTGAAAACTGAGGTCAGTTTGAAAACTGATGTCAGTTTGAAAACTGAGGTGAGTTTGAGAACTGAGGTCAGTTTGAGAACTGAGGTGAGTTTGAAAACTGAGGTGAGGTTGAAAACTGAGGTGAGGTTGAAAACTGAGGTCAGTTTGAAAACTGAGGTCAGTTTGAAAACTGAGGTCAGTTTGAAAACTGAGGTCAGTTTGAAAACTGAGGTCAGTTTGAAAACTGAGGTCAGTTTGAAAACTGAGGTCAGTTTGAAAACTGAGGTCAGTTTGAAAACTGAGGTCAGTTTGAAAACTGAGGTCAGTTTGAAAACTGAGGTCAGTTTGAAAACTGAGGTGAGTTTGAAAACTGAGGTGAGGTTGAAAACTGAGGTGAGTTTGAAAACTGAGGTCAGTTTGAAAACTGAGGTCAGTTTGAAAACTGAGGTCAGTTTGAAAACTGAGGTCAGTTTGAAAACTGAGGTCAGTTTGAAAACTGAGGTCAGTTTGAAAACTGAGGTCAGTTTGAAAACTGAGGTCAGTTTGAAAACTGAGGTCAGTTTGAAAACTGAGGTCAGTTTGAAAACTGAGGTCAGTTTGAAAACTGAGGTCAGTTTGAAAACTGAGGTCAGTTTGAAAACTGAGGTGAGTTTGAAAACTGAGGTCAGTTTGAAAACTGAGGTCAGTTTGAAAACTGAGGTCAGTTTGAAAACTGAGGTCAGTTTGAAAACTGAGGTCAGTTTGAAAACTGAGGTCAGTTTGAAAACTGAGGTCAGTTTGAAAACTGAGGTCAGTTTGAAAACTGAGGTCAGTTTGAAAACTGAGGTCAGTTTGAAAACTGAGGTCAGTTTGAAAACTGAGGTCAGTTTGAAAACTGAGGTCAGTTTGAAAACTGATGTCAGTTTGAAAACTGAGGTGAGTTTGAAAACTGAGGTCAGTTTGAAAACTGAGGTCAGTTTGAAAACTGAGGTCAGTTTGAAAACTGAGGTGAGTTTGAAAAATTAGGTCAGTTTGAAAACTGAGGTGAGTTTGAAAACTGAGGTGAGTTTGAAAACTGAGGTGAGTTTGAAAACTGAGGTCAGTTTGAAAACTGAGGTCAGTTTGAAAACTGAGGTCAGTTTGAAAACTGAGGTCAGTTTGAAAACTGAGGTCAGTTTGAAAACTGAGGTCAGTTTGAAAACTGAGGTCAGTTTGAAAACTGAGGTCAGTTTGAATACTGAGGTCAGTTTGAAAACTGAGGTCAGTTTGAAAACTGAGGTCAGTTTGAAAAATGAGGTGAGTTTGAAAACTGAGGTGAGGTTCAAAACTGAGGTCAGTTTGAAAACTGAGGTCAGTTTGAAAACTGAGGTCAGTTTGAAAACTGAGGTCAGTTTGAAAACTGAGGTCAGTTTGAAAACTGAGGTCAGTTTGAAAACTGAGGTCAGTTTGAAAACTGAGGTCAGTTTGAAAACTGAGGTCAGTTTGAAAACTGAGGTCAGTTTGAAAACTGAGGTCAGTTTGAAAACTGAGGTCAGTTTGAAAACTGAGGTCAGTTTGAAAACTGAGGTCAGTTTGAAAACTGAGGTCAGTTTGAAAACTGAGGTCAGTTTGAAAACTGAGGTCAGTTTGAAAACTGAGGTCAGTTTGAAAACTGAGGTCAGTTTGAAAACTGAGGTCAGTTTGAAAACTGAGGTCAGTTTGAAAACTGAGGTCAGTTTGAAAACTGAGGTCAGTTTGAAAACTGAGGTCAGTTTGAAAACTGAGGTCAGTTTGAAAACTGAGGTCAGTTTGAAAACTGAGGTGAGTTTGAAAACTGAGGTGAGTTTGAAAACTGAGGTGAGTTTGAAAACTGAGGTCAGTTTGAAAACTGAGGTGAGTTTGAAAACTGAGGTCAGTTTGAAAACTGAGGTCAGTTTGAAAACTGAGGTCAGTTTGAAAACTGAGGTCAGTTTGAAAACTGATGTCAGTTTGAAAACTGAGGTCAGTTTGAAAACTGATGTCAGTTTGAAAACTGAGGTCAGTTTGAAAACTGATGTCAGTTTGAAAACTGAGGTGAGTTTGAAAACTGAGGTCAGTTTGAAAACTGAGGTCAGTTTGAAAACTGATGTCAGTTTGAAAACTGAGGTGAGTTTGAGAACTGAGGTCAGTTTGAGAACTGAGGTGAGTTTGAAAACTGAGGTGAGGTTGAAAACTGAGGTGAGGTTGAAAACTGAGGTCAGTTTGAAAACTGAGGTCAGTTTGAAAACTGAGGTCAGTTTGAAAACTGAGGTCAGTTTGAAAACTGAGGTCAGTTTGAAAACTGAGGTCAGTTTGAAAACTGAGGTCAGTTTGAAAACTGAGGTCAGTTTGAAAACTGAGGTCAGTTTGAATACTGAGGTCAGTTTGAAAACTGAGGTCAGTTTGAAAACTGAGGTGAGTTTGAAAACTGAGGTGAGGTTGAAAACTGAGGTGAGGTTGAAAACTGAGGTCAGTTTGAAAACTGAGGTCAGTTTGAAAACTGAGGTCAGTTTGAAAACTGAGGTCAGTTTGAAAACTGAGGTCAGTTTGAAAACTGAGGTCAGTTTGAAAACTGAGGTCAGTTTGAAAACTGAGGTCAGTTTGAAAACTGAGGTCAGTTTGAAAACTGAGGTCAGTTTGAAAACTGAGGTGAGTTTGAAAACTGAGGTCAGTTTGAAAACTGAGGTCAGTTTGAAAACTGAGGTCAGTTTGAAAACTGAGGTCAGTTTGAAAACTGAGGTCAGTTTGAAAACTGAGGTCAGTTTGAAAACTGAGGTCAGTTTGAAAACTGAGGTCAGTTTGAAAACTGAGGTCAGTTTGAAAACTGAGGTCAGTTTGAAAACTGATGTCAGTTTGAAAACTGAGGTGAGTTTGAAAACTGAGGTCAGTTTGAAAACTGAGGTCAGTTTGAAAACTGATGTCAGTTTGAAAACTGAGGTGAGTTTGAGAACTGAGGTCAGTTTGAAAACTGAGGTGAGTTTGAAAACTGAGGTGAGGTTGAAAACTGAGGTGAGGTTGAAAACTGAGGTCAGTTTGAAAACTGAGGTCAGTTTGAAAACTGAGGTCAGTTTGAAAACTGAGGTCAGTTTGAAAACTGAGGTCAGTTTGAAAACTGAGGTCAGTTTGAAAACTGAGGTCAGTTTGAAAACTGAGGTCAGTTTGAAAACTGAGGTCAGTTTGAAAACTGAGGTCAGTTTGAAAACTGAGGTCAGTTTGAAAACTGAGGTGAGTTTGAAAACTGAGGTCAGTTTGAAAACTGAGGTCAGTTTGAAAACTGAGGTGAGTTTGAAAACTGAGGTGAGTTTGAAAACTGAGGTCAGTTTGAAAACTGAGGTGAGTTTGAAAACTGAGGTCAGTTTGAAAACTGAGGTGAGTTTGAAAACTGAGGTCAGTTTGAAAACTGAGGTCAGTTTGAAAACTGAGGTCAGTTTGAAAACTGAGGTCAGTTTGAAAACTGAGGTCAGTTTGAAAACTGAGGTCAGTTTGAAAACTGAGGTCAGTTTGAAAACTGAGGTCAGTTTGAAAACTGAGGTCAGTTTGAAAACTGAGGTCAGTTTGAAAACTGAGGTCAGTTTGAAAACTGAGGTGAGTTTGAAAACTGAGGTCAGTTTGAAAACTGAGGTCAGTTTGAAAACTGAGGTCAGTTTGAAAACTGAGGTCAGTTTGAAAACTGAGGTCAGTTTGAAAACTGAGGTCAGTTTGAAAACTGAGGTCAGTTTGAAAACTGAGGTCAGTTTGAAAACTGAGGTCAGTTTGAAAACTGAGGTCAGTTTGAAAACTGAGGTCAGTTTGAAAACTGATGTCAGTTTGAAAACTGAGGTCAGTTTGAAAACTGAGGTCAGTTTGAAAACTGAGGTCAGTTTGAAAACTGAGGTCAGTTTGAAAACTGAGGTCAGTTTGAAAACTGAGGTCGGTTTGAAAACTGAGGTCGGTTTGAAAACTGAGGTCAGTTTGAAAACTGAGGTGAGTTTGAAAACTGAGGTCAGTTTGAAAACTGAGGTCAGTTTGAAAACTGAGGTCAGTTTGAAAACTGAGGTCAGTTTGAAAACTGAGGTCAGTTTGAAAACTGAGGTCAGTTTGAAAACTGAGGTCAGTTTGAAAACTGAGGTCAGTTTGAAAACTGAGGTCAGTTTGAAAACTGAGGTCAGTTTGAAAACTGAGGAGAGTTTGAGGAGTACGTCAAGTTATCGGGATAAAACATTTTCGCGTATTCTGCAAGGCAAGACAACGATTTAAGACCAGGAAAATCATTTGTGCGGCCAGAAAAAAATAAATTGTAAAAAGACATTTTCACTAGAATTGTAGACTTTTCCCGAAAATCAAAAACTAGAGTTATCATTGAAACAAATTCCAATAGCTATTCGAGAGAGCTATACGAGAACGTAGCGGTTAGAAATAATTGATGTTGGTCTAGGTCTAGACTGTAACCTCGAAGTGGATTAGGACGAATGGCCAATAGAAAGAGAATTAGGGCGAGGTGGCCCTTCAGTCCTTCATTGCCCTTTGCCTTAGCCGCGTTCCGACTTAGTTAACTTATCTGCACCCGCTCAGCCGCCCGCCCAAGGGCCAAAGGAGGGGGCCTCTTTCAGGCCAAGTGTTTACCGGCCATTGCGGCCATTCAATGGCCTCCCCCAGCCCCTTCCCGGGGCCAAACTTGCAATCACGGAAGACTTTCACGTTTGCTTCCCCAGCCCTTCAGTCCACCGCCTGAGGCCCGCAGTCGTGAGGAGCGGCGCGATAGCAGTTTCTAAATGGGCGCTAAGAACCTCTTCAATTCTTCGCAGCCAACTAACAACCGTCGCTAACGGTTCTGCTAATGACGTCATCAAAAACTCAATGCTAGATAAGTAAATTCAGCGTTGGGCGCCTGATGAACTATAACTCGCAATCGCAAGATTACTCACTACCGCGGAAGCTTACTCGGTGTAACCTTTTTCCTTCCATATTCGCAGAGTGAATGCAAACGTCCTACAATTGAAAATCCGAGAGGAGGTTCATAAAAATTTTACCTCATACAATTTTACTCTCTGAACAAGTATCAGATACACACAGATTCTGTGTGTCTGATAATCAGTGTGGTCGTCTTTGAGGCGAAAATTGCCCTAACTCCCTCAATTCTCAACCTTTCCAAATTTTTTGGACTGCAATGTTCGTCTCGGCAGGACCCATCTTCCTGTTTTACCAGAATTCGAATTGCTCACAGTACTTCCCGTGTATCAGCACTTTTTGCACCAGTGTTTTCTATTCAATTTTTTTCTGACCAGGAGAACGAACCGATTTGAGCTTTCGTGGTCTTTGTTTTACCTCGATTTTAGGCGGGTTAGAAACTTTGAAAAATTGAGTTAATTTAAATTTTTTATCCTTGAAGCCTCCAAATTAGTTGAATTCAAACCGTTCTGGACAAAATTATGCGTCCTGAAATGAGTATAGAAAATGATGCGTCTGTCGAGTAGGCACGAGAGAAAGATTTTTATATTAACTAATACTGATGATTAATATAATTCCATTTACTCAGTAGTTACGGAAGTAGTACGGGTATTGTTTTACCTACAGGCCGTTATTTTTCACAATTGCTAGTGCCGTGAACGCAATCAATTTGATGGAACAATCTCAAAGTACCCTTAGCTGCTTATCGGTTTACAAACCGATGTTTGTCACTTATCGTTCTCACGTGATGCATCCATTTACCGATCGTGCAACAACATTTTACCACAAAAAGAGCAGAAAACTAGATGGAACTGGTCACGTATTGGGCTATCAGGCTCTAGGTTAGAAATGGATTACAGCGTTAGGGTAGGGGATTTGAGAGAGAAGTTTAGGGGTGGCGTTGGGGTATGGGAAGGATTAGATACCATCGGATAGGGGATCCGATCGATTTACGTGTGGGTACTTCTTTCCCATTGTCCGTCTATACGCTGTATAGTACAGCACAATGCTCTTAGTATATTTCGAAGGCTTGGCTCATTGGAAAAATCACTATTTGGAAATGGCTATAGTACAGAAGGATGATTGCACGCACAAGGGAAAGTATTATTCGCACACATATAGGTATTATTGATGTTCCATGAAAAACAAATCCTGGCATTGACAAAAAACTCTGTTCATATTTTTCCTGGTATCTTATAGCACCATTAGTTGAATTTAACGCTTTTAACTTCAAAAAACAGATTTAAATTAATTGATTAACCGGCCATCAAATCGAAAATTTGAAAAATCATCCAAAAAATCTGGTAAAAAGGCGATTAAAAGGTCTTCAATCGTAAAAAACCCAAAAGCACGGATTTTGCACTATTCGGAAATTTTCCGGCCCCTTGCAGGTCTGTAATTATCAGGATCAACTTTTGTCTAGCGGGACGTTTTATGGTCATAATGACGGAAATTATTATTTAAAAATTGTTCACGAATTTTACGCTAATCGACCGATGTCAAACGATCGATTCCGCCGCACAGCAGCACGAAATAAACCAAACAAAAAAATTATGCCATTATTGAATTCAGAGTGCTTAGCCCAATTCCATCGTCAAGACGGGGGCCTTCTCAGTATAGCGCATTGGTGAAGGCTTCGAGCAGAAAAAGCCTCTTGTTCTCCCGAAGACTTAGCAAGCCGCCGTACCTTCAATGCGCCAGTCGATTTTCTTTAATGGTTTGCTTATTTTCCATTACTACTTCAAGTTAGAAATTCAACTTGGTCGAGCGATTCTCGAGGAGGAGAAGCCAAACAAATTAATTAGGCCAAACTCGAGAATGCAAACTAAATCGGGCCGCAGAACGTTTACCGTTGAGCGCTCATTACCAAGTCGCATCTTATTATAAGGGACCGTAATGGCCACCAAGTGCTCCTTAACAAAGAGGGTGCAGAGGGAGAAGAACAAGGAATTCATTGAAGCTTTTTTCAACCCTTACGCTTACAACTAGACGGTGGAAAGAATGTCATTAATGGGAAGCATACAATGACAAAACCAGGTTATAGGAAGCAGTTTGAAGATCGTTCGGTCTCTTAAATGGAAAATGCCCGATTTATCTAATTAGCAAGACATTATACGACAATAAACACTCGAATCGGTTGAGTAAATGAAATAAACATAACGCAGGCTTATGTGGGTAGATACACAGGATGTTCAGATTGTGTTCCTTGAAGAGGTCAATTCTTTAGCTAATTTACAACATACTCTTCAACTCATACAATTTTTGAATCATAAACTTTTTTGTAACTCCTAGAACAATTTGCTTTCTAGTTTTTTCGCTTCGCTAAAATCTTAGTTTCAGTAAAAGTAATAAGTACCTCAAATATTGAAGTAATCATTGATATAAGGATAGCGTAGGAAAAAGCGTCGAATTTCCAATAAACGTAAGGTAATATCTAATTTTCAACATTAAGTTGAAATAACACTCATTTTGGATCAAAGTCGAGAAATGGTCAAGTTAGAGAAGTTAGAGAAATGGTCGTTTTCAACGTGGGTTTGGGCATATCGGATGTTTCAGGTTAATTTCCATTTTTTGACAGCCCCGCGTTCATTATCCATGTTGGATAATAAATTGATACGATAGAACAGATTATACGAGCTGATACGCTAATAAATTCCAATCTGTTTCAAATTCAAACTTCAATAATACGCTAACCTCGCTCTCATTGACATTCTACCTACATTTCCATGTCACGGCGTCGTTAGTTAACGACCGAACAAACCGGATCGCGGACCCCAAGTCATTTTGTACAATTTCGATGCTAATGTCCGAAAACTGCGGATTTTCGCTGTTCGGATAATATAGGGGGGGAAAAGGTCGACCTTGTGAGAAAAAGGGGAAATTGCTTTTGGAAAATGCGTCCCCGGTACGGGGGCTATAATTTCAGCTGAGGAGTGACAAGTCTTCCGCCGCTGATGATGTATGACATAACGACCCGCCGGCTTATTCCGCGGGTCGTTCGTTTTTTCGCCAAACCACGAACAGGAGATCGGAGCGGAGAAATAATCTCCTAAGAGTCAAATTTCGTCGGAACGATGGCGTACGTCTTATCCGCCGGATGATTAGTTGGAACGCTCGCGGTATTGAGGTCGTAAGTCGAGCTGACGGATTCCGATAGGAGCAATATGCCGAGAAAGGTATGCTCGCTTGTCGTCAGCTGCGCCTTCCCGTCAACGTTTCTCCGCCGAGGGCCGCCTCGTAATTGCGCTGCCTTGCGCCCGCTGTAATACATCATAGTATTGTCCTCCCCCGCCAGAGATCGTTCAGCCCGTTGGTGAAGTTGCGGATTGTAGTTTCGGGGACTTGGAGAACGGGGGGTGGAAAACGACAATAAAGCACAGCCGACGAGATTTCCTCCCTCTCGGAGCGACCGCCGGAGCCGAACATCCATCTTGCGGAGGTTGAGTTTGACCTTCCGCCCCCGTACGACGTCTTTCGCCAGCCTTCCTACCGTATGGTAACCGGGGAGGGGGGCCGATATCGTCGAATTGACGTTTAACGTCGACCGCCGGCTGGAGCCGTTCGCCTTATATCAAACGGGAGATCCTCGGCGGGTCACGTTTTTTCGGCACGTTCTTATTCGGCCATTTGTGACGGGGATTTTTGGATACCTGGCAGGCGAGTAATCCGTTCGAACGGGGTTTTGAGGAGGTACGGAAACAAGCGTAACATTGTAACCACAAGAAAAAAAATTTACAAAAAATAAAAGCAACTTCAAAAAGACGCATGAAAAATTAAAAAGTGAAAAATAAAAAATCATCTCAGCAATTTTTGAAATGATAAGGAAACTATACCTATCGTATGCCCCTTTCTTTAATTCAGCACCAGGGACAACTCCTCACTTGAATCAGTATCAAGGAACCCTCTCAAATCCGCAAAAACGTGAAAAATGGAAAACTGCAATCAAGAAATCTTGGACCGAAAAATTAAGTTTTCAAAAAATTCCGGAAATACTTCCTAGCTTATGGTAAATCAAGCGAAAAAAAGGGGTAAAATAGGGGGAAAAAATAGGGTAAAAATACTAACACAATTCTAGGCCCACGGTATCACCTATAAAATTGGACAAAAATGTACCAAACAAAAAGAAAAACTGAGCTGTCAAAGGCAAAATTTCAAAATAGAAAAAATATATTTTTCGAAATTTTTACAACTGTAGCGCCTCCTAAAGAATGAAAACGGCAGTATGTTTAGAAACCAGTGTCTCAAATGGCATATTGCTTGGAATTTCAGTGAAGGAATTCTTCAAATCAAAATTGTCTGCGAACAGAGATACCAAAAATAGCGACAAACAATTTGTTTACGACGCGTCAACTCGGTTAAAAAATTGGGTTTTGGTGCAGTGGGTTTTTCATAGGAATCGAGAGATTGATATTACTTGGTTCCAATCCATTTTTAATATGTTCGCCCCACCTATCGCACGGGAATCAGCTGTAGGTGTTTCCAAGAAAATTTTTCGATAAAATGCTACGATTCTGGAGCTTCAACTGCATAATAGGTTAGTATGGAAATTAACGTGAAAACAAGCTTCAAAAAGAATTCTATGAATGCAACAAAAAGTTACGTTATATGCATTTGAGTCGAAGTAGTTTAAATTATTGAAAAGTCGGCACTCACTGGCATCTCCATCCTGACCTTCTCTTTCGAGCCGAGTTCGACCAAGGAAAACCCAGAACAATCACTTTCCGGTCCAAAAACTTTGACAATATCCCTCTCCGGCGAGTAATATTTCTCTCTTTTCTTCCTTCGGTCGTCTCTCGTCCGGGATCGACCTTTTCACGACATGCATTATACCGGAGGCCAAGAAAAATGGCAGAAAGAGCCAAAAATACCTTACAAAGACATAGGAGGAAGAACTAACTTGACCCAAGTCAAACAGAAAGGTCTATGGAGGAGGAACGCTCCATCCAGAGCCGAACTTCCTCCTTATTGTGCTCCGAGGTCCTCCAAGGTGAAGCAGCTGAAGGCTGAAGTCAGCAGGCGAAGCCCTGGAAGGAAGAGATGAATAAAGAATGATGGCCAACTTTTCTGGAAGCTTTTTCGATGCCCTATCATCATTTGTGCTGAGACGGACGGCAACTTTCTTTCTCTTTTGTTTGAGTTCGGAAACTGCGCTAGGGGTTGAAAAATGAAAAGCAACTAAACGCTTTATTTCCTAGCTAAACTCAGCTGCCATGTGAAAAGGTGTGCTTGTTTAACGAAAACAAATCAACCGGACCGTAATTGGGCCCTGTTGAGAACTTTTCAACTGTAGTCGAAGGACCTGATTTCCAAATTAATCTTTCAAAATGTTTCGCCTAGAATACCAAGTTGATCGCTGCAGGAAGTTTGCGCAATACCGTCGTTCCATTCAATTCAATGGCAATATTTTCGAACCTTTTAGTTTTACATTTCTATTATTACACATTTTAATCAGAAAACCGAGAAAATTGCAAAAACGTCATTCAGGTATTTTAGCTCTGCTGTGAACCCGCTTACTTCGTTGGCTCTTTAGTGAAATTAGAAGGGAATTTAGCCTTCGACAACTTTTATTCAAATAAGATTTTAGTTTGAACCATTCAGAAAAAAGATACACCACAAAAACCAAAAAACTGCCAAAACATCGCGGTTTTTGGGTCTACTGAATTTATCACCAGGTTTAGGAATGGAAAATGAGATTTATCATCCCTAGGCAGTACTATGTATGAGGTATCAAACAATCACCTCAGTTTTATCGATTTAGAAATTCTTTGAACCTAATTCTTCGGCTGATTGAGAAGTAGGTCAGTACTACGAGGATGCCTGCCATACGACAGGCAAACACTATCATACAAATATGGTATGAGAATGAGTTCATCTTCCGACTGTCGGTATTTTCGGCCGAAAAAGACCGCGCGGGAATACCCCAAAAACCCTCGGGAGCCGGAGCCAAGTGACGGAACGTCGAGCCGCTGAACTCGTCTCCAAACAAGAGGAGAAGTTTAGAAGATCACCCGAGCTGTGTAAACAGAGCCGGCGCTCCCTCGAGCCTGAAATGCTCGTATTGCTAAACGTAATCGAAGGTTTGGACGTGGAGCTGGACCAACGTCGGAATTAGCTGATATTTCAGCTCTGCCTGGAGCTGCGATTCCTCGAAAAAGGAAAATCCTTTCGGGCGATTAGTTTTTTCAAACGACGACCGATACCGGAATTCTGGCAATAGGTGAACGGGGCATGAAAAGAGAAATAAATGGTTTCCGAACCGATACTTCCAATAAGTTCGCCATTTCATGGCCATCGGCGCGACTTTAGCTCTGGGAATTTCAGATCCATCTGGAATGAATATTTCGTGTTTTTTTCGCCAGTGCGGACCTGTCTCTGCAGTGCTTCGTATTGGAATGACCTCCATCCCATGTGGTTGTAGGGCTATTGGTTCAAGCTGGTCTTGGTTCACGTAAATCCACGTTCTCGTCGATCTCGGTTCTCGGTGAAACCAGTTGTCGTTTATCTCAGTTCGCGTCAAAATAC
Source organism: Nesidiocoris tenuis (assembly GCA_036186465.1). Classification (NCBI taxonomy): domain Eukaryota; kingdom Metazoa; phylum Arthropoda; class Insecta; order Hemiptera; family Miridae; genus Nesidiocoris; species Nesidiocoris tenuis. The sequence goes on along the minus strand of AP028912.1, from coordinate 9,680,078 downwards.
TGATTACGTCGATTTCAGTTCTTGAAGTTTTTGTTGGTCTTGGTTCAAGGTGAGCCCAGTTTACCTTGATCTCAGTTCATGTTGGTCTTGGTTCACGTTTTTCACATGGGAGTTAGGTGTCTTCTCGAGCTTGCTCTAGGGGGATGGGTGATCATTAACCCCTGTCCTTGAGGGTAAGGCCCAAAGCCCAAGTGCATACGGATCCCAAGGAACCGGTCCCAAATCTATGGGAGTATGGGGAGTCTCCTGATTCCTGGTCCCACCGTAGATAACGGAGGCTCACGGCCTCTATCCTCCAAATTAGAAATAGATTCCACTCCGTAGAGTAGCGGTGGCCGAAAGACCAGCATTCGTACTCTACAGTTACCTGTAAAATAATCTAAATTGTTCACAATTGTTCATGTGTTGAAATTACTTCCGGTAACTCTTCAGATTTCTAATAGCCCCTGCAAACTCTTCGAATAATAATAATCGTTCAATTTTATTCCGGCCCGAGCCTTTTCTCGACTGATTGTGCCATAGCCCCTTCTCCCTACACTACGCACAAATCGGCTCACCACTGTATTTGTAGTCGGTTCCCCTTTATAAATCCGAGGATAATAAAATTTGTCGAGGGCTTTTCTGCAAGATGAAAATTTATCTTCCACTGGTGTGCGTCTACTCTAGACAAACGGGAAAATGAGAAGTAGGTCGGAGTTATTTCCTAGCCCTTCATCGGCCAGGGATAAGAGTCGATCGAACCGAAGGCTTTTTCAACCTATTTCCGAGGTACCCATTGGAAAACCGTTTAGAAAATTGTTACATCCTGTACTTTCCCAGCGTTGGAACAAAGTAGTGTAACGAGAAATCAAGTTATAAAAATTCTGACGTATATAAACTGCCGGCATGGAAGAATGGTACAGGCAGTAATCGTAAAAAACTTGCAACTCTGTGAATGACAGTTTTCAACCCTAGCCTGCAATTGCCTTTCCTCGCCGGGAGAGATTTTTACATCTCTCGTATCTTTCATGATTTATTGGAAATAAAAAATATCCAATCCTGGAATAGAGCTGTTATTTCTGACACCCTACTTTTTAACGATAAAAGTAGGGCATCAAAATCGTAATGTGCGTTACAGGGTCTCGAGAAAAGGCTTAAGATTATGATGGCATGCTTTAAAAATGTCATTTTGAACCGCACGTTTGTTTGGGCGTGAGCACCTGCTGTATGATATGACTTCTTCTTCTTGGATTTCCTTCACTCGATTGTCACTTCTGGTTGTAAAGCTTTTCTTCCTCATCAACTTCCACTTGACCACATCAATGCGTGCTGCGGGTGGCCCGCCGTCTTCAGGCTTATAAAAATTACCGATACCTGTCGCTCTTACGATGTCTTTCTGCGTTCGAAGAATCGTTTGAATCGAAGAGGGATCTTCGAAACGAGGGTGGGGTGTTGGCGCACATTAGCAATCTGATTGGAAGATATTTTCGTTCTCGAATGGGTGAGGGCGAGAGTCAAAATGAAAAAGTAAACGTTCACCAACCCCATATTACCTATTTAAGGTGTATTTTTTGCTTAAAGCCCGACCGCCCGTGGTGGAAGTCGATTTTTATCGTGATCCCTGAATCGTAGGGAGATTTTACCGTTATCCCTACAATTAAGCTGTCCAGGTCAAGTTTTGGTCACTTTTGAAAATAGCCTTTCTAACTAAAGCGAGCCAATATTGCGGAACAGAAGGGGCGATCAAGCTGAATATTTAATAGTTTCCTCTTCAGCGAACACTGTTTTCACAACACCCCATCGACGGTCTATTGAAGAGGGCTGTTTTTTCTGGAGCCAGCCCAAGTCTGTATAAAAGGGCGTCGGAGGTTTTGATTAGGTCGGGTGTAAAAAAGACTAAGACCCCTCTTAAGGGTGATGCCTTTGGCGGAAGGTGATGAATGAGGTAAATATAAATAAAGCTGTTCAACCGAAAAATACACAGCTACTACATTGCCGATCAAAAGGTTTCTCTGCGGTTGGAAATGTTTAAACCCTCAGGCAAGTGTCTGTACACTTATAGGTTTTTTTTTAAATCGATTTATTTCTTTTTTTATTGGTGGGGCTACAACAAAATGCGTATGACAGTATTACAACGGAAACATGAGAAATTAACTCTGAAAAGACGCATGAAAAAATATAAATTAAAATGGAAAAAGAGAACTATGGCTATCAATGGACCTTTTCTGCTGAATACCTCAAAACACATTTTGAAAACGGTGCCTTCATTTGTCTGGGCCAATATTCTGGATAATATCCAACTTGAATATTATTCAAGTGCCATTCAGTAGGAAGGGCCCTACGATAGGTACCTATTGATAGTTTTTTCGATTAAATTGTTATTTTTTACTATTTTTCATGCATTTATTTATAACACGATGCTTAGTTCCGAATAAGGTAAACCTAAGAAACTTCAAATGTGATGCCTCTATTCAAGGAATCTCAATAATATTATTTGTCGTTAATATTCATTGCATCTCAAAAATTGACGCTTTTTCAAGTAAATTATAACAGCTACGGCCAACAGGTAGTAAATTCGTTTTTTTTTCTCCCGGGAGTATCTACACGGAAGAGGGAAAAAACGGGTCGTAAAAATGAATCAACCCTCGTCAGATGTACCCATGAATCACACAACAGCGAAGGGTAGTGTATAATGTTGTATTACGGCCAAGGGGAAATGTCGTAAAGTTTAGCTACAAAAGATTTTACGACGTCGCCGAGTTACGTATATCCGGAAGTACCCACCCCAAAGCTTTTACCTTTGCTGGCTGCTTTTAAGGTGGGATATTTGAGAAGCATCGAAGGTGAAAGCAACTTGTCTGAAACAGCATAGTGAAGCAGAACTGTATAAAGCAAGTGCCTACCTCAAGTTGGGAAGGCATTAGGATCTCTCTGGGTTACTACCTTCGAGACCCACTGTAATTCAAAGGATACAGGTTGTTCTTCTGGAAAGATAGGCAGTTATCCGTGAAAATCCTTTTCGCCTATCGTCTATTTATTAACGTTTTAGAATATTGCAAAATATGACATGTGAAAAGATGCAAATATTTACAAGCTCATAGACGCCAATCGAACGAGAAATAGAAGCAAAATGTAAATTCGCGTTCTATCAGTGGGTACCTATATCGGGTTGTTGATGTTTGATCGGAGCATGTTTGACTGCGGGAAAACAAACAGAGGCTGTTGTCAGTAACCTTACGCTTATTTATCCATGAAACGATGCGGCAATCGCTCGACCTATTCCATATTGGCATAACAATGAAGTAAATAATGCTCCGAGCTGAATGAGGACTACAGGAATTCGGCGGCAATTTCTCGGGATTTCGTATTACTCGTATTCGCTTATTTACTTGGCGTATGGCCTTTTTAGGGGCCATTATTTGTAGATACATCTTATGTTTTGACGATCAATCTGTTTTCAGAGATCAATCTCAAATTTACCTCAAAAACGGTAAGTATTTAGGTTTATGTTATCAAGGTAGATTAATAATAATCCGAGAAGAAAATTACCTATACGTTTAACTTATTGGAAAGACGCACAAAACCGAAAATTTACCCGACCATTATGTTTGGACCTCCAATCCAGAGATTTTCGTTCTTACCTACTTGCATGCATACAAGAATTTGAGAACAGGAATAATTCGATTGCAAAAGAAAAGAAGTGTGGCATAAAGTTATTCCTTACAGCACAAAAAGGAAAATTTCCAGAAATATTGATGCTTGGATTTCGGTTTTGGGCTATAAAAATAATATAAGAGCGTTCGGAATAATCTTGGAAGTCCTGGGTGCTATCGAAGTTCCGGTTTAACGAGGTTGATAATCTTGGCTGAATGAACATTTTTTAATCCAAAGAATTTTTTAAAAAATTGGAAATTATAGGTGATATTTTTATTTCTTTTTATCGATCGAACAATCAGTGATCAAAATGGAACAACGTAGTTCGACTGCGAAAGTATTTTTCCGTCGGTAAAGACAATCAAATCGCGGCACAAGTATCTGACTTAGAGATTCTCTATTTACGCAAAAACTGCGCCGTTAACTGTTCTCAAGCCTCGTCTGATGTCATGTGATTCGCTCATGAATCAAACAGCAGCAAAAGGTAGTATTACAGGGACGAGCGAATCGTAAACTACGGCAACAAAAGGTTTTACGACGTTGCCGAGCCTCGTTAACCGGAACTACCGACAACGCTGTCACCTTTGGCGGCTCCTTTCGAGGTGGGAGTGTTCGAGAAGTATCAAATGAGGGCACGATGCTTGGTTGAAATGGTACGAGAAAAGACACTAAGCTGCGCAAAGCCGGTAGATCGGCGCTGAAAATATTATTTGTAGCGATTGAGTCAATGAAGATTCCAGCTCTAAGAAGGGCAGATTCACATTGAGCTAGCTCAACCTAAGGTGAAGTGAAATTTGATCGAAAGATGAAACACAATTTTTACTCCTTTGATTTTAACTGAGCCCCACAAGTTGCGAGTAAATTTCCTCGTATGTATAAAAAAAACCCAGCATATTTATTGTATAAATCCAAAAATTTCAAGGTTCTTCAAGATTGCTGACGAAGATGAACAATTTTTAAGTATACTTAATTGCTAATCAGAAAACGCTGCGAATTCTTACACGAGGCTTGCTTCCCCATTGGATGATTATTCTATTATGACAATATGACAGTAGCTTGCAATTACAAATAAATTTGGATGACTCGCAGTACTTCCGATATATTTGCATTTTTAGTGTTTTCTATTTTATTTTTTCATTTTTTATTTTTTAAATGTGTATAAGTAAACTTTTTTTTGAAGCTCCGTTCCGATTCTCGATTTTAGGATGATTACAATACTTAAATTTACTCTGTAAATATGGAGTAAAAACATTAATAATTTGAGTAGGTACTTGAATTTTTTATCGAGTTACAGCCTAATTTTGGATTGATGGCCATAACACGATTGCGAACTGTGCAAATTCAGAGCACAAAAAATACTTCATCAGGGACCTTTTAAAATTGTTTTAATCCTATCGATACGTAACTATTTTTCTAATCGTGTCCCAAGTCTGAATCAGATTACGGCGCACTCATAAAACTTATAAATTGTCCAATTTCCTCAATTAATCGCTTTAACCGGCTTCTCAAGTTTTCCCGGTCGGAAGTAGCCGACTCTCTTCGTTATGAGTAGGCTTCATCAATCTATATCGATCAAAAATTGTTTTGACATTTTTAAAAGACCCCCGGCTCTTTTTTTGCAAATATTTTTCATAATTAAGGCCGTTTCTCACTTTCAATCTATTTTCCGGACTCTTTTTTAGCTCGGGAAACTCAGTATGACACTGCCTTCTTGGAAGCTGGATATTAATCCGATTTAGTCTAATTTCATTCCACCCCTTCGCCATCAGCATAATTATATCTAACCCCGTTTCCAGTCCTGCATACTTATCTGTGAAGAGGCTCTTTAAATTGATTATTTCTAATTCTTTCCAACTTCTCGAAAAAATATAGGGTCGAGTATCTCTCTTCAGAGGAACTTATTATACAGTTTTAATTTGATAATAACAAGATTTATTTTCGGGCGGTTAATTCTCACGGGCGTTGGTTCTTCATGCTACTTCAGAAACGCTTGGAAAGTTTTTCGAATATCCGAGATTGATAATATTTTTATCAAGCAGCTCAAATTAAGCGTTGAATGCGGGAACCAGCGAAAAACCTGAATTGTGGAATACGGCGAAAGTTCTTCTTCCACATCCTCGACAATGAAGTATAATTTAATTAGAGACAAGCTCTTGAAGATCCTCGACTTTTGAAGGTGGGATAAATCAGGTAGACGACTACGCTTGACTTTGTTGTATGAGTAAGAAAGTTACCCTACGGCTGATCTAAGCTGAGGCTGTCAATAGCGCCACGCCTTTTGCGACTGAAATTAAATCGTGGCATTCTTTTTCTTGAAACTCAACAGGACACAGGATACACATGTTTCCATAACGATCAGAGATTATTTCAAACTATTTCAACTACTTTTTGCTAAATTTTTCATATTTTCGACTTTGTGTCAGCCAAATAGCACCGAGTCCCTCAAATTTTGGATTCATCACCAGAATATCGTCGGGAAGGCCGCTCAATTTTCCATAACCTCAAGGTATTAAATATCTTTGAGCAAAATTTGCAGCTTTCCAACATCAAATCAAGGAAGCAAAAATTGGGCCAAAAACGAAAATTTCTAACATTTTTCAAATTATCATTTTATCGCAACGGGAGTTTAGCTGCAAAAAATCCTTGCACGTTTCAGGCTGACTGGCCCGAAATAAGCCACAAAAATAGTAGAGGCATCTCCGAATTGGTAATTTTTTTTTTCAAATAAAGAAATGGAAATATTTGTGTTACCTACAATAATTTGTGACTTCTTGTGAAACCCCCACTTGAACAATAAGGCAATTTTTTGCAATACGGGCATTTTTTCCATTCCAAACTACTATCCGTTCCAAAAGTATCTATAATCGTCAGTCTTCATTGCCTGATGGGTTGCAACTCAAAAGACGCATCAACATTTTTAAAAAATGATAAAAATTGAATTTCCCCTGGATAGCTTTATTTCCTCTTTTCGAATTTGCCGAAAAAGGAAGGTTGACACTTTCTAAAATATTCTCAGCATTTACAGATTATATACCCCCATTAGCTGGTCAAAGTTTTCATCCGCTTAGTCTTGTTGGAAAAGTTCATTCTGACGGCGATAAATTTAAGTATGGCTCCGGAACGTTGTTTGACAGCTTGGAATGAAAATCATTTAGCCTGAAAAAGACATCTGGCGTTTTTTATGAGCTAGCTATTGTAAGATTTTCCCCCCATACACTCGGTACAAAGACTTGCGGTCGGCTGATGCGGCCGTCCGTTCCCGCCTCATAAAATGTAATCCCAGGCTTGAGAATGAAAATTTAATGAAATCCTCATCGCGAATGCTACGCCGGGGGAGGAAAGGTAATCAAACACAATCTTGCCCTTTGAGATTGCAAGATCAACAGTATCTCGCAAAAAGAGCGTCGAGGATCCAATCTCTTTCACAATCCACCTGCCTGCCGTCTCTAATGCCGTGGGCTGAGGGCCGAGACCTCCCCCTGCGTGTTCCGACCACATCCTTGCATTTATTCATAAAACGGACCCTGAGGGAAAATTAAATCTTCGACGAGAAAAGAACTGGGTACGGAATAGATGGATGAAAAACGAACCCGTGTGCGGCGGAAATCGGTCGCTATTCCAATTTATCAAGGCGGATTTTTCCAACGTGTGCTCACCTCGTCTGACTGCGTGAAGGTGGAACCTCTTCAGCGTAGGGTTTACGCAAGGGGGCCTAATGAAATATCTCTTTCGAGAGTAAAGACGAATGGAATAAGAAGTCTTTTGAATGGGACGAGGCCCCCGCTGAAAGGATAAGCACATAGACCTTCAAACACGTGACTGTGTAAGCGCCGAGATCAAAGTTCAAAATGGACCGGCTAAGATTACTTGGAAGGGAGTAAGCAGAAACTAATCATCATTGATTATTCGCGTACAGCATTCTATTATTACGCATCCTATTATTACGCCCGGGCTTCCAATTCCAACATCCTAATGAGGTTCTCCTAATACTACATCTGTTCGGTACAGAGAGAATTTGAACCTCTAAGTGACCGACGGATAATAAGATGTAAAGGATAACTGATCATTCGGAAGGTTCGAATTTCTCCCTGGAAAGACATTATTGGGTTTTCATGTGGGCCGGTTCATCAATTCACTTGAAGCTACTTTCATAGTAGCACAAAGAGGCTGAATCAATTGCCAAAAAACTCCAGAAAAATGTGATATTGAATTTTTCCGAAAATACAAACTTGTTCAGTGTGTGGATTTAACTTGCACTCGTATTTCGAACGCCCTCAGGCGTCAGCAGGTTACTGTGTCACCGCCTATTATCGTCTGGGAATGTCGCAAGCGAATAATTTATCGGGGGATACTTTTTGTAGGAAATTTATCGGGTCACTAAGATATTTCTAATCGGCCTCGGCTATTATTCCAAGAAGATTTACTTCACGTTAAAGGCACATTTAACAATGCTGAAATTCCCCTCAGGGCTCAATATGGAGAGGATTGTATTAGAAACGCGGTTAGAAACCTTTCTAGCCAGAGGCACCCCTTTCGTTAATAGGCTCGGTACATAATTTATTTTCCTTACCTTATTCAATATTATAACGACCCACGAATGGCGCATCGAATAAAGAAGGTACTTACGACAAGTAGCCTAGCCTGGTCTGATGAGTAGAAAGAACCCAACACACAAATTAACCCATCTTTAGAACTAAGTGATAGAAGTAAGTAACTTTACTTCATGAGACCCGTTTAATTACGTCCCCCCCCTTAGCATTTTATTGATATTCTTCAGCTAATAAATAAATAATATTTATAAATAAAATGAATAAAATGAATAAAATGAATAAAATGAATAAGATGAATAAGATGAATAAGATGAATAAGATGAATAAGATGAATAAGATGAATAAGATGAATAAGATGAATAAGATGAATAAGATGAATAAGATGAATAAGATGAATAAGATGAATAAGATGAATAAGATGAATAAGATGAATAAGATGAATAAGATGAATAAGATGAATAAGATGAATAAGATGAATAAGATGAATAAGATGAATAAGATGAATAAGATGAATAAGATGAATAAGATGAATAAGATGAATAAGATGAATAAGATGAATAAGATGAATAAGATGAATAAGATGAATAAGATGAATAAGATGAATAAGATGAATAAGATGAATAAGATGAATAAGATGAATAAGATGAATAAGATGAATAAGATGAATAAGATGAATAAGATGAATAAGATGAATAAGATGAATAAGATGAATAAGATGAATTAGATGAATTAGATGAATTAGATGAATTAGATGAATTAGATGAATTAGATGAATTAGATGAATAAGATGAATAAGATGAATAAGATGAATAAGATGAATAAGATGAATAAGATGAATAAAATGAATAAAATGAATAAAATGGGTAAAATGAATCAAATGAATAAAATGGGTAAAATGAATCAAATGAATAAAATGAATAAAATGAATAAAATGAATAAAATGAATAAAATGAATAAAATGAATAAAATGAATAAAATGAATAAAATGAATAAAATGAATAAAATGAATAAAATGAATAAAATGAATAAAATGAATAAAATGAATAAAATGAATAAAATGAATAAAATGAATAAAATGAATAAAATGAATAAAATGAATAAAATGAATAAAATGAATAAAATGAATAAAAATGAATAAAATGAATAAAATGAATAAAATGAATAAAATGAATAAAATGAATAAAATGAATAAAATGAATAAAATGAATAAAATGAATAAAATGAATAAAATGAATAAAATGAATAAAATGAATAAAATGAATAAAATGAATAAAATGAATAAAATGAATAAAATGAATAAAATGAATAAAATGAATAAAATGAATAAAATGAATAAAATGAATAAAATGGGTAAAATGGGTAAAATGGGTAAAATGGGTAAAATGGGTAAAATGGGTAAAATGGGTAAAATGGGTAAAATGGGTAAAATGGGTAAAATGGGTAAAATGGGTAAAATGGGTAAAATGGGTAAAATGGGTAAAATGGGTAAAATGGGTAAAATGGGTAAAATGGGTAAAATGGGTAAAATGGGTAAAATGGGTAAAATGGGTAAAATGGGTAAAATGGGTAAAATGGGTAAAATGGGTAAAATGGGTAAAATGGGTAAAATGGGTAAAATGGGTAAAATGGGTAAAATGGGTGAAATGGGTGAAATGGGTGAAATGGGTGAAATGGGTGAAATGGGTGAAATGGGTGAAATGGGTGAAATGGGTGAAATGGGTGAAATGGGTGAAATGGGTGAAATGGGTGAAATTGGTGAAATGGGTGAAATGAATAACATAAAATAATAAAATAAATATATAATATTTATTTCATATTATGAAACTTTTCCAAAAACTTTTGTTGAGGTGAGGGAGAGAGTTATATCCCATCGTACTCTCAGAGAGTACGATGGGATATAACTCTCTCCCTCACCTCAACAAAAGTAACTGCTCACCATCAACCAACGACAGACTTTTCCAAAAACTGTCCTAAGACTATTGTGGGGAGTGACGTAGTTGCACCACATACGGTCAAAACGTGATTCAGAGTGAAAGTGCAGGCATTCATTCATTTGCCACATTCCTATACGATTGGCGCCTTTTGTCGATTACAATTATGATTTGCCTCATTTTAAAATATCGAATTAAAAATTGTTAAAAAGTCTAAAATCAGTGCATTGTCCTGGAGCAATCGAGAAATCTTATCTCCCTTTTAGAGGGGCATGGCCTAATGAAATATCTCTTTAGCCCTGTGCAGACGAATGGAATAAGAAGACATCTTGAATAGGGCGAGGCTTTTTGCTTGAAGCTTTAAATATGAGACTCGCTGAGCGTCACCAGGACGAATACGAATGGTGAAGATTAGGCTGAGAAATAATTATTATCCTTAAGGATGCCTTAATCAACATTGATTACCCGTAGCCAAGCCTACGATGAAAGGATGTTCATTCTCTGACAAAGGGCAAACGGTGAAAGGCGCTATTATGGAGATTGTCGTCGTTAAATAAACTCAGATTTCAGATAGACCCTGTTGAAATCTTGTAAAATTATGGAATTTAAACAACTCCGCCAAGAGCAAGGCCAGCTTTATCAGTCTCTCCAAGGTGGGACTATTTAAAGAGGCTGAAAGTCTGCGCTTTTTCACTTCTACGTTTGTTTTTACTTCCATATTTACAGAGTAAATGGAAGTATTGTGATCGTCCTAAAATCGAGAATCGGAACGGAGCTTCAGAAAAAACTTTTTCTTATACACATTTACTCAGAATCACTTCCTGAACAAGTGTCTGTGTGTCCGTGTGTCCGTTAGTCCGTTAGTCCGTCTGTCCGTCTGTCCGTCTGTGGTCATTTACAAAAATGGCCATAACTCCCTCATTTCTCAACCTTTTTTCAAATTTCTTGAACTGAAATGTTTGTCTCGGCAAGACCTAACACCCTGTTTAATCGGAATTTGGATAACGCACAGTACTTCCGAGATATTTGCATTTTTAGTGTTTTCTATTTTATTTTTTTCCGGCCGCAAAAATGAACCGATTTGAGCGTTCTTGGTCTCAAAATCTTCGTTTTACCTTGCAGAATATGTGGATATTTTTTACATTCCGAAAATGTGGCGTTTTTTCATTTTGGGCGAATTTTAAAATTTTAACACTGAATTTTTTGATATTTTTGACCTAAACACTTTCAAAAGCAGTCAAAATATGATCAAATTGTGTCACAATTTTACGTTTCAAAATATGGAAGTATTGTGTGTTATCTACGCACCACTGGTTTGCGATTGGGATTATTATTCTCAACTTCTTACCGTCCAAGCTCTTTCGGCTATAGAAAAATAGTGATTTTTATTGAAAATCTAGTTGAAAATATGGCAATTAATAATAACAACTGGCATGAAGCTCTTCTGGCACCGACAGGAGGGACGTTGGAAAGCCGCCCTGCGGTGCTCGCTCGTAAATTTGCAGAAGCCAGATTTCTCTCCAACCAAGCTTAAAAGCTCGGTTCAAATTTAATGGCTCACTTAGGCGAGCAGGTCAAATCATTCGCAGTACACTTAGAGCGAGCAATTCTTGGTAACGCTAAATCTTGTACGACAAATACACATTCACAAAGCAGATTATTCACCAAGTAGGTACACAATTTTCAGTGTAGATTACAGATCCTGCCATTACAATACTCATCGCTTTGGTGCATTATTTCTAGAAATGCATGCTGGAATATTGTATCATGCTGAACTGTGTAAATGGGTGTACTTCCTCAAAGGACTTCAAACTAGCAAAAGGTCCTAACAATCACCAATTACCCATCAATAATAGATGCAAAATAAAAATTTATTTCCAGAACTTTCAAAAATGATGTTTCAGCAATGCCCTTTCTATTGTTGCAGATATATCGCGGTGACGAAACCGATACAATACGCCAAACATAAAAACAACCGTCGGGTTTGGTCGACGATCGTCCTCGTGTGGGCGATCAGCTGCGCGATCGGCAGTCCGATCGTCATGGGCCTCAACAATACGCCAGACAGAGTGCCGGATCTCTGTCTGTTCTACAATTCGGATTTCATTATTTATTCGTCGTTATCGTCTTTCTACATTCCCTGTATTATCATGGTCTTCCTATACTACAATATTTTTAAGGTGAGTCGGAGAAAGATTTTTTCACCTTCCGGAAAGTAAAACTGATAGGTACTCAAATTCTAACTGGAACTCAAAGTGATACAAGAGTACATGCTCAAACTCATACTGAGGCTCAAACTCAAGTGTCGACAACACGTAAACTCAAACTCCTAGGTCGATAAATATGTAAACTATACTCAAACTGAACTTAAACTGAAACTGAAATTGAAACTCAAACAGAAACTCAAAGTAAAACTCAAACTGAAACTCAAAGTGAAAATCAAACTGAAAAATTGAAACTCAAAATGAAGCTGAAACTGAAACTCTAAGTGGAAATCAAACTTAAAGTGAAACTGAAATTGAAACTCAGACTGAAACTCAGAGTGAAACGCAAACTGAAACTCGAACTGAAGCTCAAAGTGAAAATCAAACTGAAACTCAATCTGAAACTGAAATTGAAACTCCAACTGAAAATCAAACTGATACTAAAATTGAAACTAAATTTAAAATTGAAACTCGAACTGAAACGCAAACAGAAACTCGAACAGAAACTCAAAGTGAAATCAAAATGAAATTGAAACTCGAACTGAAAATCAAAATGAGCAAGTTTCAGTTTGATTTTCACTTCGAGTTTCAGTTTGAGTTCAAGTTCGAGTTTCAGTTTTCGTTTCACTCTGTGTTTCAGTTCGAGTTTCAATTTCATTTTCAATTTAAGTTTGATTTCCACTTTGAGTTTCAGTTCCAACTTCAGTCTTAGTTTCACTTTCCATTTCAGTTTGAGTTTGAGTTCGAGTTTGAATTTCAATTTCAAATTTAGTTTCAATTTCAGTTCCAGTTTGCGTTTCAATTTGAGTTTCAGTTTGATTGTCACTTTGAGTTTCAGTTTAATTTTTACTTTCAGTTTCAATTTCAAATTTAGTTTCAATTTCAGTTATGATTTCACTTTCAGTTTGATTTTCAGTTTCAGTTCAATTTCACTTTCAGTTTGATTTCCAGTTCGAGTTTCGATTTCGTTTTCAAATTCAGTTTGAGTTACAGTTTGATATTCACTTTGAGTTTCAGTTTGAATTTCAATTTCAGTTCTAGTTTGATGTTCAATTAGACTTTCAATTTGATTTTCACTTTGAGTTTCAGTTTGAGTTTCAGTTTAATTTTCAGTCTGAGTTTGAGTTTGATTTTGTTTGGGTTACCTACAGTTAGTTTCCTTTTGACTTTCAGTTTTACGATCGGTTTCACTTTGAGATTGAGAATCATTTTGAGTGTGTTTCAGTCGGTATCGGATTGAGTTTGTATATCAGTATCAGTTGTAGTGTTTGCTTCAATTTGAGTTTGTGTTTGAGTTTTTGAGAAAATCGTGCAATTCTCTTCTCCTCGTTCACTTTTTTCCTTTTTTGAAATGCATCAGTTTCTCGTTGCATATGCTTTTGGCTCGAATTTCAAGGTTTGACGATCGTGTCTAAAACGGTCGTTAGTGTGTAATAAGCTCGAGTCGGGTGACATCCCTGGCTCCGGTTGGAAATTCCTACCGCAAACTCTGCCGCAGATGTGCTCGTGGAAAGTTGGTTGAAATCATTGCTCTTCTTTGTACGCGATGTCGGGGGAAGTAATCTGCGGCGGCAGGAAAAAGCGGCGGTCGAGAAAATTGGGAAAAATCAAGCAGAACAGAAGCTAGTTTTCCAAGAGAGGGTAAATGCCGGTAGGTAAATTAATTGATTATTCGGTTATCGATTAAGGCATTTTTAGTGTTTTCCATTTCATTTTTTTCGGCCACAAAAATGAACCGATTTGAGCGTTCTTGGTCTTAGAATCTTTGTTTTACCTACCTTGCAGAATATGTAGATATTTTTTACATTCCGAAAATGTGGCGTTTTTTCATTTTGGGCGAATTTTAAAATTTTAATAGTGAATTTTTCGATATTTTTGGCCTAAACACCCTTAAAAGCAGTCAAAATATGATCAAATTGTGTCACAATTTTACGTTCAAAATATGGAAGTATTGTGTGTTATCTACGCACCACTGGTTTTTTATGTTCCGATAACATAGGGTTTTTTCATTTTTAAAATTTGGTAGTGAGTTTTTTGATATTTTTCACCTACACACCCTCAAAAGCAGTCAAAATATAATTAAATCGTGTCGCACTTTCACGTTTCAAAATATGGAAGTACTGTGCGTTATCTTCATTTTAACCACTGGTTTTAAAAAACTTAAGTTCTGATGGAGTTCAATTGGTAGGTTTTTTTTTCGTCACCTTATGACTTATTCAATTTCCACGCTGATGTTGGCCGCTGCGGGCCGCTGCCTGGCATCGCTGGCGGAGGAGAGCGCCGTCTGCGAAGGGTCGGCCGCTACCTCGACCTCAGGTTCCGCTCCGCGGCCGGCGACCCAGTTATGTATTAATATGTCATCAACGCTACGGCGCCATCTGCCGCTGAGTGCTCAACCGCCGGGTGCCATCCCTCGGCTCCGGATGTCGCGTTGCCCCAGACGGTCAGACTGAGAAGCGCGGAAGCGCGGGCTTTCGGGGTAATCGGGCGGCGCAGGTAGACGACAGCCTTCACCTGTCAACGAGCCGGGGCGGGCGAAGAGCAGAAATTACAGATGCCATATTGTAATGCGCAATGGTTTTGTTGTAGTTGTATGCACGTACACGTCGACGTTGACTTGGCTTGCGAATTGGATGCCTTGTCTCATCTGGAGAAATCCGGGTTATTTTGTTGTTCGTCGTGTTACTCGGTTTATTCGTGATATTCCTCTCTGTTAGATAGGAAATTCAGTGCGACCTCTCGCACTCTGATCCTGCGACCGAGTCGCGCACAAGGCGAGAAAGTCAAAATACGAGTGAAAATAGACCAAAAATTACGAACAAACGGCGAAATTACGAACACTTTAGTATCAATCTTTTTCCAGAATACAATTATTTTAAGTTAAAAAAATGCTCGCTTTGCTGAATAAAATTTCTCCGCTTAGAAATTACCTACTTTTTCAAATTCAGTGCGCTTTTTTTTATATCTCTGATATTTACCGAGAAAAACGTCCAGGTCCGCTGTTTAGGGCACGCCAAGTATTTACTTTCACCTTTCATAAGCCAGAAAGCTCAAAAAATATTTTCTCCCCATAGCGGGTTTTCTGATTCTAAATCCTCCTTAGGCCCTTCCTAAATAAAGGGAACTTCCTTAAGACAGTATCATGAACCTTCACGTTTATTACAGCGGTTTTCACACGCTAGTCGACTTTAAATCCTCATTTCATGGGGAAACTCATGTAGGAAAATCCGCGATATGAAAAATCTTACGTACTCACTAGGGGATGCATTGTCATTAAGGAAGAAACTTTCCCAACTGGATACGCGATATTTGACTCTGAAACGGTGCAATATATTAGCAGCACTAGCCACTTTCCTAAGCCACCAGAAAAGTGTTTTTCCTCTAGACTTACGGTACAGTAACGAAAATAATTTTGCATTAAAATGTTAAGAATTGAGGGAGATTTTATCGTAAATGCCCATGGACCGACCAACGGACACACATACACATGGACACAGTTTTTGGTACGAATGCGGAAGTTCTTCTATTTATCGTACTTTATAAATAGGAAAAAAAATAAGTTGAAAATAGAATCCACCAAACAGGTACGATACCAAATACCAAATATGTGGAAAAATATGCTTTTTCTTTCAATCAAATTTCTATAAAACTAAAAAAACTAAAAAAAAACATATTTTGATTCCATATTATGAAAGTATCAGGTGTTACCTGCGCACCTCTGGCTATTTTCCATAATTTCCGGGAGGGTGCAACATGTCCAAAATTCATACTTATCGTTACCATTGTTCCGATTACCTAAAACGAAAACTCTCTTGAAAGAAATTGGACATTTTGGAATTTTGCGGAGAATATAGAAATTAGTTAGTAAAATCTGCGCAGACGCTTTTTTATCGAATGTATCCGAGTAAAAGCGGTCTCTCACTCCGTACATTAACTGGGGCCAATAATAACGGCGAGAATTTTCGAGATTTCATCTTTCCACAGCGTGAAAAGTGTTTGTACGAATAATACATTCCACCGTAGCCTAGAAATATAGCGAACATTTGTTGAGGGAAAAAAGCGCTTCCCTATCTGCGTTGAACATCCTACGAAAATTGAACTCGCCGTTCATTTGGAACCGGCCCCGACGTTTAAATCATTTTATTATTTGTTGAGGCAGTACCTGCAGCAGGTGGAAGCGAGGAATACGGTTATTATATTATACTTGACGTCGGAAAGTTGGTAGCAGGGTTTCCTAGGGACACGCAGGGTTGCGTATAAAATGAAAGCAATAATTTACTCCTTACCCTTTCCCCGCTCTTCTGCTGCGCTAATAAAAGGGCGGAAAATCGCAGCTTTTCGCGCCAATGCTGCAAGTACTTGTTGCTCGGGGCGCGCCATCTCTCGAAGAAAGTTGAAACCGCAGTAAATAAGGGAGGAAAACGGCGGAAAGAGGAAACCCGGCGATTGCAGGGCAATGAATGGCTGTGTTAGTCAGTGGTTGTCAGGGAGGAACGGCTTCTGGCCGAGTCTTGGTAAACCGAGGTTTAGCGCGCCAGCTGCAGCTGGGAGTCGCCTCGACGCCACTCGAGGGTTCGTGTGAACTGATTTGGTACATTATTTACAGAAATAATCATGATCTTGTAATCGGGCGAGCAAAATTTTCTCACAACGCCCCCTCAACATTTTTTCTTTCACGTTTCAGAGGGTTAGAACGCAAATCTGAAGTAAAAAGTTTTTGTCCGTCCGCCGTACCTACGCCGTCACTGACGGCCCGTCAGCAGCAAAACGCACAGAAGGAGTGTTCCGATTAAAAAAAAAACTAGTGTTTAGCAAATTTTTTTGTGACGTTCACCTCCTGTAAGGGAACCCTCTAAATTAACTCTAGAATACTCAAAAACGTTCAAATGTCAAAAAATTCATGACCTCAAAAACCGTTTTTGGTTCATTTTTCTATAGAAATGAACCTTTGTAATCGGTCAGGAAAAAAAAATTTTTAACACCCCCTGAAAATTTGTTGGTTTACGTTTCAAGGGGTGTAGAATCCGAATCTGCAATAAAAATTTTTTGTCCGTCCGCCGTCCGCCGTCCGCCGTCCGCCGTCCACCGTCCGCCGTCCGCCGTCCGCCGTCCGCCGTCCGCCGTCCGCCGTCCGGGGTTTTTCAGGGGGAAGGAGTTATCGAAAAATTTTGAAATTTTTACCAAAAATCAAGTTCCGTATCTAGTTGGTCCTAACATCTCGACAGAACCCTACCTTAATTTTAAGGCCAGTAAAACAGCTGTTGAAGTGGGAAAAAATTCGTGTTTTTCTGGAAATTTGAAACATAGGCATGTGACGCATCATTTTCTATAGATTTTTCTATGCTGAATCGAATGAGACCATCGCCACGCCGGTAGCTTCAACCGTTCAGGATTTATTGCAGTTTTAGTGAGACATTTTTGAGTTTTTCAAAATTTCTACAATTCTTAATAACTCGAAAACTACTCGAGCCACAAAATTCGTTTTCCACTCGTTGGAATCCCCACAAAAACTTCTGTCCTCCCAATATCTTCAATTTAAAGAATTTGGTCGAATTACACAAATCAGCAAAACAAAAATTGGAAAAAGTTGGGAACTCGGCATCGGTTCTTAGATACAGTTGATTGATCTACTTACGACCACTAGCCTATGACACCAACAAAGTGACGCACTCACACTAGGCCAGTTGCGCTTGGCAACGTGAGAGCGAGTCAAGCTTCAACAATGGTTCTGAGGCATTCTTGACGCATTTTTAAGTTAATTATTATAAATTTTATTTAATTATAAAATAATATATAAATAATAATAATAAATAAATTTATTTAATTATACAGATAATTTAATAATTATTATTATTCTGTCAGTTATGTAGGTAAATAAGAATAGATTAAATGATGATTTCAACAAAAATTAACGACGCGCTGCGTTGAAAAGATAGATAGGTAGGTCAAGCAAGGAGGACCAAGCAAAGAGGATGATTATTTTTTGCCGGGTTGAAAAAACGTTTTTTCAAATCCCCATCTAGAACACCAATTTATACTGAAATTCTAGAATAATAACAACTAAATTCCGTGTTTGAGGAGAACCTATGTATCGTAAGATTTGTCTTTGCAATCGAAAAATGAACCCCTGTGCAAAATTTGCAGAGTTCTTCGGCTACACCAAAAACTGATGTGCACATGCCACTGATCTACTTAGCAGCGTTTTTTTGGGGTTTTCGACCCCTTAACAATTTTTAATCGGATTCCCCTGACAATATGCCTCAAGTTGGAGCAAACCACAACTTTTAGGACCAATCGCGCCCAAATCGGATCAGCGGTTCGATACAAAGTGGCTGGACGAAATTTTGGCCAAAAAGCAATTTTAACAATTTCGACCGACGCAGCCTCCGACGCAGTCAAAATACAAGTATAATCAATTCGTGTCAAAAATTTACGTGTCAAAATATGTTTGTAATTTGTGTTATCCGGAATTATTTTTATTATTCACTATCGGCTTAACAAGATTGCAAGCTGGTTTTAATCAATTCTCTCGTTCGCAGTCGATCCAAACGTCTAAATTCACCATTCAGATGTTCTACAAAGCCGTACAAGTTTATCTGGCTAGGGTCACGTATATTGTGCAATAGTAACTTTGCAATGCCCAGTGTCTGAAGCCAATTGAATCCGAACAATCCCATTTGAGCATCAAAGCGGAGCAAAAAAGACCTTCGTTGAGCATCCAATCCGCGACGGTTTCCAAGCTACACAATTCCTGCTGTCCAATGAAACCGGCTGAATAGAATATTGGAGTGAAATACCTAATCTGATGAAATCTAATCAAGATTACAGAAGGCGTACAAGGGAGGAGTACAATTAATTTATAGAATCTCAAAATAACAAACTCAAAATATCAAAATCGTTCATCATGGCTTATCGAAGTTCATTGTTTGATTTTCAATTTTTTTACCAACCAGCAAATAGGTAAGCTGAAGTGAAAATTAACCAAAAAACCATTCTGCCCCCCGGAGAGACCAATACAGTAATAAAGTACATGGGAAGATTCAAAGGAGATCGAACGATTTAGAGCTCTTCCTCTGTGCGCCCTATTTTCAACGATTTCCCAATTCCGGGGCCGACAGCGGATTTTTTTGCACCTTTTTTTCGCACTTTTTAGCACATTTTTCGCATTTTTTTAATCACCTTATGCAGCTTTTGTTGTAATAGGTATAACATTATTATGTTATTAATATTATTATATTATTGTTATATTATGTTATATTATTATATTATATCAATATTATTATATTATGTTAATATTATTATGTTATAGTGCCATTTCAACTAAATAGCAAAAAAATTTAACGATTTAAATTGCGCCGATTGTCCAACGGAGAAAGCAGTCTCGACTCTCGATTTCATTTGAAGTGCCAACTCATTGTTTCTATGAAATTATGGAAGCAATTAATTCACTTCAGTCATCCTTGTGTCTCGAGAGATTGCTTCAGAAACGTCAAGTTCCCTTATTCAGGTTGGGGATCTGGCTGAAGATTCCCCTCCGAGACGGAAACCTTTGTCTGGCACATTTTTAAAATGAACGACCGTTAACATTTTCGCCGTCTCAGACTCGACTCCGACTATGAAAAGAGGATCCGCAGAAAAGACGAGTCTGTCCCCCGTCGGTTCCGAGTGGGGTGGCATGCGAAAGAGATAGAAAGCCATTATTTTCCGTCCGAAATAAGGTTGAGAGGTAGACGACGAAGGTTGAATAGGTAATTTAATCAAGACCTTTTCGGGAAAGAGAGAGAGATCCGGGAGCAACGCGAGGGGCGGAGAGAGACAAAGCGAGAGGGGGGTGAGGGAAGTCGTGGATCCTTGGCCCGCCTCCTGTGCTTAGGGCGTATTATAAATAAACTCCACTCCCTCGAGGTACTTCAATGCGGTAGCGCAGAGGATCCCGTAGGCTATGCGCCCAGGACCTGGGAGAACCGACCTGAACTCTAAGGAGAAGGGACTTTATGAATTATTAAGGGCGAGCGAGGGAGCCGAGATGAGGACTGATTTTGATACACCTGCCCTGCATTACCCGCTAAGATTGGGCTACTACGGGCGAAAGCGTAAAAAATTTAATTTCATCCTTCAGAATGTTTTTTGTGCGCGACAGAAAAGATACGATTAAATAATAGATACGGTATGTTAATGGTGTACATTTTCAATGAAAGATCAAGCAAAATGAACGATTTCGATATCATGGTATCGTTTGTGTTGAGATGCGTCATGACCATAAATCAAGGAAACCCTTGGATGGCCAAAAAGCCGATACCATAACCGACCCTGAAATCGTATCAGCACGTAACGATGTTATGCATAAGTGGGGTTAACTTAAAAAAACGTGTGAAAACTTCAGGCACCTTGGGGAACCTTAAGGAAGAAACCTTAATGTTTAGTCCACAGATAAGTGGACTGTAGGTGTACTTAAGAAAGATTTCAAATTCAAATTGGAATAGAGTTTAATACCAAAAAAGCAACGAACGAAAAAAAAACATGACTGAACACAATGTGTTCATTGTGTTCATGTCATGAGCAAAGCAAAACGAGACGATGTAAAATTGTGAGAGGTCCTTTGTGGCGGACAGTTCGATGCAGCACCCAAGACTGCTAACGGCGAACCGGACCATGTGCGAGACCACTTAGCCTTGAGGAAAGTTAAACTAAACTAAAAGAACGCACTTAAGGACCAGTGTTGCCAACACGTCGCCTTGTTTTCCCTCTGTCGAACACCGAAAAAAACTCTGAATTCGACTAAAAACCTCTGAAATCTAAAAGTTGTGTTCTGAAAAAACATTAAAAAATACGAATATGAAATGATAAAAGTCAACATCGAGTTCAAAGTCAACTTCGAGATCAAACTAAAATTCAAGATCAAAGTCAACTTCGAGATCAAAGTCAACTTCGAGTTCAAAGTCAACTTCGAGTTCAAAGTCAACTTCGAGATCAAAGTCAACTTCGAGTTCAAAGTCAACTTCGAGATCAAAGTCAACTTCGAGATCAAAGTCAACTTTGAGATCAAACTCAACTTCGAGATCAAACTCAACTTCGAGATCAAAATCAACATCGAGTTCAAAGTCAACATCGAGTTCAAAGTCAACTTCGAGATCAAACTAAAATTCAAGATCAAAGTCAACTTCGAGTTCAAAGTCAACTTCGAGATCAAAGTCAACTTCGAGTTCAAAGTCAACTTCGAGATCAAAGTCAACTTCGAGATCAAAGTCAACTTTGAGATCAAACTCAACTTCGAGATCAAACTCAACTTCGAGATCAAAATCAACATCGAGTTCAAAGTCAACTTCGAGATCAAAGTCAACTTCGAGATCAAAGTCAACTTGAGATCAAACTCAACTTCGAGATCAAACTCAACTTCGAGTTCAAAGTCAACTTCGAGATCAAAGTCAACTTCGAGATCAAAGTCAACTTTGAGATCAAACTCAACTTCGAGATCAAACTCAAATTCGAGATCAAAGTCAACTTCGAAATCGAACTTGAGTTAATACGTTGTAGTTGATGTTTGACCAACTAATTTAGTTGTAGTTGTTAGTTGCTAGTTGTTAGTTAATTAACGTTTTACCCATCACTGCTACCTAGTACCTAACTACCTATATGAATAATTGAATATGTTTGTATTTAAAACGTGGAGGGACCACATTTTACCGTTTCGGTAAGCGGCTTAATTTTTATGCATAAAAATGTCGGAACTATCTCAGGCAACGGTTTAATGCTAAGCCGATGATTGATACGATTATTACTGCCATCGATTTTCCCCAAGTTAAGCATGTAGGAAGGTAAACTGTGATATAAGGCTTGTAAGAATGTTCGCTCGGTTAGATGGTGGAAAATAAGGACCGAGCCCCCTGGGTTAAGGGAACGAACGTGGTGATTTGGGAACATGCCAGGCAGAAACCTGAAGACCTCGGAGGGGTGGTGTGTACACAGGGGATGGGGGCTTTACCGACGGCCTGGAAATTATCGCTCCAGGTGATAAAAGTGCCAGAGACGAGGGGGTTCCCTCAAAGGGTTGGGTTATTGGTGCGATTTTACAGAGGCAAGCCAAGTTCTGGTCGCCCGGCTCCTAAACGGGTTTGCCAAACGCCAATAAAAATGATTCAAGCGTGTTCCGAATTTCATATTATAGATACCGTCGAAATCCTAAGATTGAAAGATCCTGAATTATTGGCAGAATCATAATATCGGAGTCAAAATTGTTTCATGGATTGTGACATTTTATCGGCATCGCGCGGTCGAAAATTTGATAAATTCTGCCTACCCGCTTCACACCGCTATAACGACTTCCTACAATTCTGAAAGTATTTGATTGAAAATTTAACACCCGATATCTTCTTTCCAAACAAGTTTTTGCCTAAAACCCATATTTTGACATTAAAACCAAGAAATATATGAATGAACGAAATTTTGGCAGCATTTTGGCTCCCAATCGACCATCATGATCAAACTCCGGAAAAACGATAAATTATATGTTTTTGAGTCAATACCTAAACATACATGTTGAAAAGACCAAAATAATATCCGTAAATTCGGTCAGAATTGATTCAGGGTAATCTATTGAATTTTTCATAGGTAATCGGGTTTTGGATTTCTCCTCCGTCCAGGAAAGTGCAAAAATTACCCCAATTTTTGTTGTACCTACCAAGAAGTTACTCAATACTTTTTTTTTCAAAATTAAATGTTGACATTTTTTTCAACCGCTAAAATAATTTTAATGATTAGTCTATTTGTAAATATTATCCTATATTTTAGCGCCACCAGTACTAATCCAGAAAAAATCCCTACGTCAAATCAATTTGAGTAACCTCCGTTTATTAAGTCGGCAAAAAAAATGGTGATACCAAATGGCCGACATTCCCTAAATTTCAATGAAAGAATTTTTCAAATCAGATCAGAATTTCCTACGTGAGAGCAGACATACAGAAAAAAGAGTAAGAATCCCTTCGATTCGACTTGAGTAACCTCATCCTTTTTGAAGCCGGTTAAAGAGAACAGGAAGGGGATAAATTAGGACAACAATGAGAAGGATCATTTTTGGATGGTTACAGGGTGATTGAATGTTATTCTGCCGTCCTAAGTTAAAACGTCCTATCTCAGTTTTTTGCGTTTCGAGAAAAACGCGGTTAAGTGAGATTGTTTGCACCGTCCACGTTTTTAACCCTAGCTATTTGGAATTTTCACGATAGCTCCTTGACATCACCCCCCAACTTTGTCAGTTGTCAACAAACCTCAATATTAAACCAGCAGGTAGAAATTATCAATTGAAGTGCAAGAAGTCGAAGATAAGACTTTGTTGTTGTTGTTCGTTTTCTTGTCGTGTGCCTTAGGCCACGTTCGGCATTGGTTTTTATACCTAGTAGTAGTTTTTATACCTAGTAGGACTTTTTAACCTAGTAGTAGTAGTTTTTGGAACTCAGTATTCGAAGATGAATATCATGCCCACATCCATGACAGACACAGCTTTGCTACTCACTAGGCCAGAAAGTCCTAACTCCTTTATTTGAGGCCTCCTTTATTTGACTTAGGACGATTTATTCTAGCACAAGTTACTGATTTTTTTCAGTTATACAAGGTCAAAGTGTCCTAACTTTCTGCTACTTAGGACTTTTTAGCCTAGGACTACCAAGTTAGGACTTTCTGTTCTTGGATGGAGGCGGAAATTGACAAAAGTGAGATAGGACAAAGCCATTTTTCAGTCCTTTCCAATGAAGATAGGACTTTCTAACCTGGCCCATCAGACGCGTCATGTCAAAATCTATACAACCACGTCCTTAACTCGAAAAGCGAAAAAAATGAGATAGGACGTTTTAACTAAGGACGGCAGTATTCCAGTCTTTACCTCTTATAGCTCTAGTTAATTAATGATCGGAGATCATCACGTCGTTTACAAACTTAGGCAAAAATGAATCAACAGATTAATGTTTTTGCAGGGTAACATTATCGGAATCCCGGGGTGAATAGGGGTGGATCAATTCGATTTAAACTGGTACAGGGATGGCATCCGGTCAAACCTAATGTTCGGTCTAATTGGAAGCTATGATGTTTTTGCGATCAGCCGTTAAAGGCCGTCGTTTGTCGTCAATCAATCGGGCGACGTCGATTAGGCTCGGTTCGACACGATTGAGTCAAGACGGTCTTTTCGAAGCGGGAGAGGATCCTTTCCATCTTCAGTCGGTTAGATCCGACCGCCGACGGCTGTGATTCACAGGTATTATCAATCACTCGCGTTTGAAGCCGTCGCGAGGGCCTCACCTTTTCCAAACACTAATGATGTTGCCGCCTCGGCGGGGATTCCGTTTCTGAATATGGCAGATCCCGCCCGGCTTTCGGGGTATAGGAAAAGTCGACGATCCGCCGCTGGAAACGGTTAGTCGTCGAGGGGGTCATCAATCAGCATCACTTCGCCGGCTCGTCCGTCTGTTGAGTCTGCAGGTGCTCGAAGGCCGTGATGTAGAGTCGCTAGCGGATCCGAAGTGTCTGGTTAGTCGGAAGGTCCCGACGGATTGGAATAAGACGCACCGCGCAAACGAGAAGGCATAAGCTCAACTCGTGTTGCAAATAGCACGTTCCACGTTCTCTCTCCTTTCTTTCTCCGGGAGGAAGAAAGATGGATGGCGTCAGCTGGCGGAATCCTCCGCTTCACCCGAAAAAGCCGAGAAACGCACGGCCTGAAGAAAACGCGGATGGCGGGTTTCTTCCCTTCCGGAAGTGCTAAATACCGTTTACTCATGCAACCTAAGGCGGAGACGGTTGAAGAAACGATCCATCTTCAATATTGGCGCCTCGACGAAATGTACTCACCTCTATCTACACGTGTAATACATTCATAATGTACAAGTTGAACGATACCTACTGCGGATTTCTCTTCTGATATTTGCATTTGTAGAAGGTGAGAAAATTTTCAAAAATAAGGTCCCGTAAATTCACTGAGCATTTAGCTCAAGTTTAATAAAGTCCGTTGACAGTATGAAATATGAAAGTTTGACAACGTCCGACAAACGTAGGATTGAAAATCTCCCCGGGTAAAATGGACAGCGGCGATTAGGAATGAGCTGTGCGGTCGCGAGTCCTGTCAGTTTTTCGGGTTGAAACGCGGGCGCAGAATTAGCGAAGCTCGTCCGTCACGTCGGATTCGCTTTAAATCTGAAACGCGGATTGTTAGAAGTCCGGCCGTATCACATATCCGCCCATATTATCCGCAGAGCGCAGGCACTCATTAATAATGTAGGTAGATTTAAGCGCGTCGACGTCGTTGCCGCTCGATCCGAATCGCATCCTTGACAATGGTAGGCGGAGCTGCAACACCTACCGCCGCGGCGGCTACTGCCTCGCTCGGCGGGGGAGCTGAGAATTATTTATCGGCCGCCCGGGCGGATATTTTATTCCTAGCTGCACCGCCTCCTCGCTATCGCTTCATCGGACGCATCTGCCTCGCATAATGGATCAAGGATGGCTCTCAAATCCGGGATTTTCGTTCATTTTTTTAAATTGTTTAAATTAAGTGTTTCTTAAGGAAAATTTTGAAAAAGTCGCATTTTCATTATACCTAACTTTTGCAAATAATTAACCCCATAGGGGAGGAATTTAGGTACAGCGTTTTTCCCGTTATGAACATAACTTCCATTGATTCTGTTAATTATACGAGTATAAGGAACGGCTCTTATCTTTCAGGGGCGCTTCGGGGAAATAGGTTTATTAAGTAACCTGCCCCTGGATGACTTTTATATTACGTGCCATCAATTTTGGCCTCGGGAAAAAATATCTTCTTAATAATAATAAAACGAGCGAATGGGAAGGCGCCTTTCGGTAAAGAATTAATTAATCCAGGTTCGAGCCCCGATAGTCGCCCATTCGGACGGGCTGTAAGCCCAATTAATCACGGGACTCATTCTAGACTACCCCTGCCTCAGCATTGGTGGCCCAATTCCCCAGTTAACCCCTCCCCTTTATTGGAACCAAACCCCGCCGCCCCTCAAGGGTAGAGGGATCCGCCATTTAATTAATTCGGAGGGCTACCATCTCCATTGCCTCTCCAACTCTGAAGAGATAAACCTGATTTAACGTTCATCAGATGTTGTGGGTAAGGATAAGCTGGGTAAAGGGTAAGCGATCGTAAAACTCATCACTAGTGGGTGCGAACAATTTTCACTTTTTTAAATTTTTAGTATTTTATATTTCTTTTTTCGGCCACAAAAATGAATCGATTTGAGCCTTCTTGGTCATAAAATCTTTGTTTTACCTTGCAAAATATGTGAATAATTTTTGTATTCCGATAACTTGGCGTGTTTTTATTTTAAGCGAGTTTTAAAATGAGCATACCTAGTGAGTTTTTTGATATTTTTGACCTAAACACCCTTAAAAATACCCTTAAAAGTACCCTTAAAAGTAAAAGTACACCCTTGAAAGTAGCCAAAATATGATCAAATTGTGTCAAAAATGGACGTATCAAAATATGGAAGTATTGTGTTTTAACTACGCTCCATCTGGTTGTTACATTTTTACTAAATCCTCAACGCAATAATTCGATTAACTTATTTTGCACGGATTCCTATTTTTTTCGGATTTGCTGAAAATTTTAGGAAAATTGAGTTAATCGCTATGACGAAATCCTAAACGGGCCTTTAGCCGAGACCTGACTCGCCGCACGTTCGACCGCGACTCGATCCGTCAAGTACCGGGGCTTCGCCGCAACTTTGATACGGGTCTGTAGAACAAGACGTCGACTAGCAATAACCGGTGATTGCGAGCGAGGCGCTGATGGTTAGCAAGGGACCGCTACAAGGGGCGAAGTTGAAGGTGCAGCGCGATGTCGGGCCATTTCATTCGCCAAGTTCCGACTGTTCCCTCGATCTGTAGTCTTGTGAGAGCAGTCAGCCTGTTAACACCTCTGTGTTGGAGCTCCTGCTTTAGCAAGGCCTAGTGTGGGTAAAAGTGAGTGGAAAACTGTGATTTTTGGCAAGGACCATCTCTACTGTAAGTACTTTGGATTGATAGTGACAATTTGTGATAAACTTAATATAGTGGACTTATATTAAGTACCCTTAAGTCCTGGGCTTCCTGGTTGAGCTACAGGGCTGTAAGTGGCATCAATTTGTAGGGTAAATTAGTGTGTATAAGTGATTAGATTTTGGTTAATTTTTAAGGAACAGTTTTTAAGTAATTAAGCTTGTAAGTTTAGGAGTAGGGGCCTCTGGCTTAGGGAATAGGCTTCAGGCCAATAACCTCAGCCAGTGGAAAATCACCTGATCTTTTCCCAGCTCTGAGAGTGAGAGAGAGGGCGTGGGAACAGAGGGAGATAGAAAATAGCTGGGAAAATTCCATTGTGAGGGCTTAGATATAGCCATAGGTGGGAGTACAAAAATTGCATAAGGAGACTAGCTAGGGGGAAATCCTTTTGGGGGTGGCTAGAGAGCCAAAGGAGAGGGAAAAATTTAGTGGGGGCGGGTCCCCCCCCACCTGCAGTTTGGCGGGAAAAAGGGTTGGAAACGGTAGGGTGCAGAGGTAATCCATACCCCTCGAACATCGTACGCCTTTGGACTGGACTTAGAATATTTTTGGGGAAATTGGACATCGTACGCCTTTTGGACATCGTACGCCTTTGGGCTGGACTTAGAATATTTTTGTGGAAATTGGACATCGTACGCCTTTCGGACATCGTACGCCTTTGGGCTGGACTTAGAATATTTTTGTGGAAATTGGACATCGTACGCCTTTTGGACATCGTACGCCTTTGGCTGGACTTAGAATATTTTTAGGGAAATTGGACATCGTACGCCTTTTGGACATCGTACGCCTTTGGCTGGACTTAGAATATTTTCGGGGAAATTGGACATCGTACGCCTTTTGGACATCGTACGCCTTTGGCTGGACTTAGAATATTTTTGGGGAAATTGGACATCGTACGCCTTTTGGACATCGTACGCTTTTGGGCTGGACTTAGAGTATTTTTGGGGAAATTGGACATCGTACGCCTTTCGGACATCGTACGCTTTTGGACTGGACTTAGAGTAATTTATGCCCACGAACAAATTCCTTTTTCCGGGGTGTAACTATTTGGGGCCGGGAAATCCACTTGAGAACGGAAAGCCAACGTGCTACGCGGATTCACTAGCAAGGCAGCACGACCACGAATACGACCGGGCTGTCTGTAGAGAAGACGTCAGGGAGGCAGACCGGAAATTTATTAAAGGCTGTGCCAGTAGAGTACTTGTGGACCCCCTCACACCAGGGGCGGTTCCAGCCTTGGTAGGGGCCGTTGGGATATCGGCAAAGTATTTAGTTGAGACAGGTACAGGGACCCTCTATCCCTGGAAGGCGAGGCAAAGTCGTGAGACTGTCCTCCAGCAGAGCAGGGAGGCCGTGAGGGAGTATCACAAGGAGTGTGATAGACGGCAAGAGGAGAGAGAGAGGAGAGGAAGAGGGTGGTGAGGGACTTAGCATCTTATCACCAAACTGCGAGAACGCTTCGCTAGAAAGCGCAAACTCACCTGGGAGTGGGTGGAGGGAGTGCATTTCTGGCGCTAGGGGAAGTGGTAACTCTGACCCTAGGAAGCGTGAGAAGGGTGGCCTGTCGTCGGTGCTGAGGGCCCTGCCTAGTACCGACGGGCTCAGCCAGAGCCCAATTCAGCGAGAAGAAGGGGTCTGGGTACCCTATAAAGGGGGAAAGGAGGTTGCTCGTAAGTGGGGGAGCAACGAGGGACCGGTCGGGCTCCTTTAGATTGGGGAAAAAGAAAGGTAAGGACAGACAGGCAGGAGCAGGTGAAACGAGAAGGAGGATCGCCGAACTTCAACAGAGGGAGGAGAAGGCGAAACTCCAGGCGATCTTCCAGAGGAAGATTAACTGGGAGGCCCCGGAGGAGGAGGGTAGCAGCAGCAGTGTGGCCAGAGGCCCTCACTGAGGAGTACGCCGAGAGGCTAGGGTTAGGGTTAGAACGACAGAACATGGCGAATATGTCGACGCCAACGAGAAGGGCCAAGGGGCCAGCCCTCGCGGCTGCATATAAACGGGTAATAACTGAATTTGAGGAATGGGGACAGGATACCAATAATATCGGGGCACGCCCATACCAAGGGGCTTCTAGGTTCATAGAGAGGCTTAAGGCACAGGTTATGGAGCCGGCCCTAAAACTTGTTGAAGACATGGAGGAGGAGCTGGTATACTCTAGAAGAATAACACAGGGGCTGGAGCAACTAACTCCTGCGGTTGCGGGGATAGAGACTAGGCTAGAGGAGGTGGCTGCCCACCTCAAGAATGGTTCTGATTCAGGGGCGAAATGTGGGGAGCTCCTAGAGGAGGAATTAATGGTTGTTGGTGAGGGGCGTGTTGACAGGGTTGATATGCTGATGGAGGGAATGGTAAAAATGGAAGGTGTATTTATGTCTGCTCTGGAGAAGGTGACCTCGAAACTCACGGAG
This sequence comes from Nesidiocoris tenuis, assembly GCA_036186465.1. Taxonomy (NCBI): domain Eukaryota; kingdom Metazoa; phylum Arthropoda; class Insecta; order Hemiptera; family Miridae; genus Nesidiocoris; species Nesidiocoris tenuis. Next base: position 9,650,309 of record AP028912.1, on the reverse strand, counting down.
CTGGAGAAAAGGCTGGTCGGAAGGGAGGCGGACCATCAGAGGGTGGCCAAAATAGAAACTCTAATCCGTTTAAAAGTTCGGTGCTTTTGGGGATAGGCTGGAGAGACTTGGCCAGCAGCAGGCGGAAGGAGGCCTGGCTGGGCAAGCTGTGGCTTCATGTTCAGGGATAGGCACACCAGGCAAGAGGGCAAGGGAGCAGGAGGTCTCTCCCCCTCAGCCAAAGAAGAGGGTGTCGATAGTAGTTCCAGAAGAGCACCAGAGAAAGACTCAGCGTGTGCAGCAGCAGCAGCAGCAGCAGCAGCAGCAGCAGCAGCAGCAGCAGCAGCAGCAACAGCAGCAACGGACTCAAAGTCGGCGGAAGATAGTGAGCAGGTCCCTTCAGAAGGAATTGGAGGAGGCGACCGGATCTGAGACTGCGCAGGCGACGTCGACTGGAGAGGAATCCTCGGAGGAGGAGACTACCCAGTTCACCAAGGCCTCAACGAGGAAGCAGAGGAGGAGACAGAGAAGGAGGGCGTCGGTGTCCTCTGAGTCTGGTACAGAAGTGGACCGTAGGGTAATCAAGAGCTTGTACTCAGAGGCCCTGAGGCGCAAGCCTGTGCCTCGTAGGGTGCCTCTGTTGGTGCAAGGACAGGACGAGAACGGCAAAGTGACCTCGCCGACAACGACAAGGAGACTTATTGGACAGAGGGTGGACGTAATGAAGCTCGGAGTTGGTGTTGACGTCTGCAGGAAGGGACACGACGCAGTGGTGATGGTTCCTCGCAGTGATGCAGAGAGGGAAGTCTTAGCGAAGGAAATGACGGAGAAAGGCTTCAACGTCAGAGTAGGCTCAGGTAAGAGCAGGGCACCCCTGTCAAGGTGCACCGTGTGGACAGGGCGCTGGCCAAGTGTGAGCTGCCGGCAGCGGTGTACCAGCAGAACCCGGGCGTTCGGGAGAACTTCACGTACGCAGAATGGAACGAGAGCTTTGAGCCGGTGTTCCAGACGGGGGCGAGGAAATTTGCGGATTGCATATGGGTGGTGCGGGTCTCGCACAAGGTTCGGGACCATCTGGTCAATGTGGCGCGAGCGGTCAACGTGGGATTTGAAAGGTGCCGTGTGGAGGACTACCTGGATGTGCTTCGCTGCTTCAAGTGTCAAGCCTTTGGGCACCTGTCGGTACGCTGCCCGGAGCAGAAGGAGGTGTGTTCTCACTGTGCTGGGGAGCATGTTTCGGCCGCGTGTACGGAGCGGGAGCAAGGACTCTAAATGCGCGAACTGCGTGCGGGCAGGGAAGGCTGCAAAACCACTCGGTGAGCAGCTTACAGTGCCCGGCGTATGAGTACGCAGTAAGGAAATATGTGCGCGGTGTTGATCCGAGACCGCGATAAACATGGTGCGGGTAATTCAGAACAATGTGGACAAGTCGCGGCTGGTGACCGATGAACTGCGGGAGCTTCTGGCCAGGGGCCGCGCGGACATTGCCCTGGTGCAGGAGCCCTACGTGGTGAACGGGAAAGTGTCTGGGTACGGCAGCGCGCGCGTAGTGGCTGTCGGGAGCAGCCCGTTAGCTGCTATTGTGATAGGACGGACGGATATAGTCGTGACATTGCTAGGACACGTGAGTGACAGTAGTGTAGTGGCAGTGGAGGTGAGGACAGGAGGCCACTGCTGCTACATGGTAAGTGTATATTGTAAGTTCAGTGACCGGATAGAGGTACACTTGGGAAAACTGGAACGGGTTTTGCAGGCGCTTAGGGGCAAGCCCGTGGTGGTGGGCATGGATGCTAACGCGCGGTAAACCATGTGGTTCAGTGATGTGTTCGACCGGCAGGGGGAGCAGGGTAGGCACAGGCGCCCTTGGGAGCGTGGGGAGGAGCTTGACAGCCTGATCTTTGCACAGGGGTTTTCTGTCGAGAACAGGGTTGGGCAAGTTCCCACGTTTGGGGAGCTGCGGGTGGGCGTTCTAACATAGACGTCACCCTCAGTTCCCCGGTGGCGGTTGGCTGGGGTCTGTGAGGACTTGCTCATCAGCCAGCACAACGCCATCGTGTTTAGTATTGTTGGACGGAGACCAGGTAGAGGAGAGATGGGCCCTGTTGAACTGGGAAGGTTCAATGAGGCGAAGGCCAATTGGCCCATCTTGGATGTAGAGGCGGCGGCCGTCAACCTGGAAAGGGTGATTGCCCGGGCTGCGTCTGCGTCTATGCCTGTACAGCGGGCCCCGAGGGTAGGCGCTGGATGGTGGACTCGGGGGTTGGAGAGGCTGAAGGCAGCAACTCTGTCGGCTCGAAGGTGTTTCCAACGGTGTAGGGGTGAAGAGAGAGTGTTGGTCGCCAAAGAGCGCTGCGCTGAGCTGGCAGAATACCTACCGCAACGCGGTCCGTGAAGCTAAACGGAGTGACTGGCAGAAATTTGTCTCCAATGGAGTTGACCAAGGGCCATGGGGGCCAGTGTAAAGGGTTACCAGAGGGGGCAAATCTCAGTTTGTCCTCTCAACCCTGAGGGGTACTGAAGCGCTGAACTGGCAGGAAGCAGCAGGTGAATAGCTGAATGCTCTGTTCCCCGACTGTGAGGACGAACAGACAGTCCTTCAGGATCCTGAGAGTGTGATCGAGAAGGAGAGGGTCCCAGTGTATCCGGATCGACTACATGCCCTGGTGCACGGCTTCAAGCCTGGGAAAGGCCTCTGGCCTGGACAGGATAGAGGTACAAGCGCTCCAGAGGGGATGGGAGGTCCTGGGCCCATGGTTCAAGTGGGTGATTGAAGCCTGCGTAGAACTGGGGGTTTTCCCAACCAGGTGGAAAGAGGGTAGAGTCTGTGTTTTAAAGAAGAGTGTGGACAGGGATCCCTCCGACGCGAGTATGTATAGACCGCTCTGTCTCCTGTCCTCGCCAGGGAAGCTGATGGGTAGCACATGGTTGACATGTTGGGTGATGTGATGGGGCGGGGAGAGGAGTCGCAGTACAAGTTTGTTAAAAACCGATTTCTTGTAGACGCTCTGCTCGCCCCTGAACGCAAGGTCGCCATGGCCAAGTCGAAGTATGTGTTGGAGGTTTTTGTGGACATTTGTGGCGCATTTGAAAACGTGTGGTGTCCAGCCAAGCTACGGGAAGTACTGTACAGGGACTGTGATAGGAAGAGTTACAGACTTCTGGTAGACTATTTTAGAGACAGGAGTGTAGTGTATAGGAGGGAATGAACACTAGGCGAAAGCCGTGACGAAGGGATGCCCGCAGGGATCTGTGTTGGGTCCGAGGCTGTGGAACCTGCTGTTCGACGGAGGTTATGACGGCTCAGTGAATCGGGTAGAGACGTTGCTGCCTACGCCGATGACCTGGTCGTGCTGGTGACGGAGAACAGCAGGGCCGCGCTTGAGCGGACTGCCACGGACGTTGTGGCTCAGCTGATAGCACTATGTGGGGAGGTCAGGTTGACGGTTTCTCGGGAGAAGACAGTTATGATTCTCCTTAGGGGAAACCTGAGCGCGGACCGACCCCCCATCGTAGACGTGGAAGGAGTGCGCATTAGGGCTGTGCGGGAGTTCAAGTACCTGGGGGTGACGCTAAGTGCGGGAATGGGACTTGATACTCATGTGGAAACTGTAAGCGCGAAGGCCATTAACTGTATGGCCAAGGTGACGAGGTTGGCCGGTGCGGGTTGGGGGTACGAGTTCAACGGACTCGTGACCTGGTATAGAGGACTGTTTCTGGGAATCCTGCTGTATGGCGGCACCTTGGGCGCACAGGCTGAAGGAGAGACACTGGAAGAAGCTGGCCTCGGCCCAGAGGACGGTTTTGTTGAAGGTGAATCGGGCGTACCGGACGGCGCCGACGGTTGCCATGCCGGTACTGGCAGGAGTGCTGCCTATTAGGTATGAGGCGTGGTGGCGGTGGGCGGCATCGGACCAAGGCGCCGGATGCCGGTCTGTGTGCCTGGGATTGTAGAGTTGACGGCCGAGCAAGTTGAAGACCGCTCTGTCCGTAGGTATGCGATAGTGAAGGACGCTCTGATGACTGCGTGGCAGAGGGACTGGGAGGCGGCCAGCACAGGTAGGCTCACTCACGAGTTCCTGCCTGACGTTAGGGACCGAATGAGTAAGAAGTTTATTAGGCCGGACTTTGAGGTGACGCAGTTCCTCGTGGGTCATGGGGAATTCCTGGCAAAGCTCCACAGCCTGGGGCTTCGTGATCAGGACAGGTGTTCGTGCGGGGAGCCGGAAACGGCTAGACATGTGTTGGTGGACTGTGCGCGGTACAATGACCTAAGGGAACAATTTAGACTGAGGGGACTGACGCTCACTGACATGGTAGGAAGACCAGGGACAATGGACGACCTGAGGAGCTTTGCCAGGGCAGCCCTTAAAAAGTTGGTTGCCCGACATGCCTGTAGGTGGGGCCTTACAGCAGGAAGATTAGCGCAGTACTGTAAGCCATGAGCCTATTCTAGCCAGGGGTTGACGAGCAAGGTGGGGGTCCCCTTGATAGGATCCACTAGTCCGAGAGGGTTCTTTCTGAGGGTCTGAGTAGGGGGTGTCTCCCTCCTTGTGAAGGAGGCCCCTGGCCGGCGGTGGAAGTGCGAGGTGCGATCATCGCTCTGCGGGTGGAGGAGTTGTTGGTGTATCGAGCACTGAACACTTGGGGTAGTGGCGTTCTTATAGCAGTAGGACTGTAAAGTGCACCTAGGGAACCAGTGTTAAGCTAAGTTGTGGCTAGGACAGGAAGGACCGTTGTAAAGCCGTAAGTTAAGATGTGATGTTTACCTGTTAAGATGTGATGTTATCCTGTAGGGTAAGCGTAAGTTAAGGATGTCTGTACACAGCTGAGGCTGTTAGCGTAGGGTAGTTTAACTGTGTCGTGAGAGTCTGCCCTTAACCTTCTAGCCGCGAGGGCCGGCTTCTCTCGATGCATAGCTGTAGGGGCCGTTGGTCATGTGACTGGCGGCCCGGTGGGGGGGCACAGGCGGCCGCTCCTTCGGGGTCGGGCGCCTGTGGCCCTCCACCCTTTCAGGGAACCTCGTCCCTCGGCGATGTACATCAACGTAAACGGTAGGGCAGCAATGCCTGAGGCACGTGACCATTCGGGCCTTAAGGGTGATCCCATCAGATCACTCAAAATGGTACCACGGGCGATGGGATGCCCCAGGCCACAGATACAGCGCCATAAGGCAAAGTATCGCCGGCCTGCCCATCGAAGCGGTTTGGTTTCGTGGTGGCTGTGGTTGCACACCTCGGCCTCTCGGCTGAAATAATGCTAGTGAGGTGCGTGAGGGAGGGGGCAACCCCGGCGTGTGAGTTACGTGACCCTGGTCGATAACTCGGGTACCAACCTGCAAAGTTGGTAGTGTGAGCTGAAACACACGACTTTACCCGTAGTGCTTTTGCGTACGGGGACTTCTTCGGAAGGCTAGGCTCCCCTAGGGGAGCTGGTTCCTATGAGGCTTGCCTCATAGGGGGAGGTTAAGGCCGCGAGGGCCAGGTACTCCTTAACCAACCGCGGTTTCGCGGGGGGAACAACACAAATGTTCCCTCGATCTTCGCCTTTTCCTCGCCTCATCGCGCCTTGCGAATATCAGCCGTGGGAATTGGGCAAGTCTCAGCGCGATGAAAACTCGGATTTCTCAGGCCGCAACGCGACACGCTGACGCGGGAATTATAATAGAACGGAGTGAAAACTTCTTGACGACGCGACGAGTTCATCATCGTTTAAAGGGCCCCTCTGCTCCGGCGATCATCGCACGCCTACTTCGCAATGATAACTTGGCTTCCTCCAAGTTGTTAGTTATTCGACTCTTTCTCCAGAGTGTTTATCGTCCGCTTGGTAATTCTTCACTTTGAACGAGCGAACTTTTTGTCTCATCATCATCGTCGTTTACATCGTTGAATTCGGAGATTAAACCAGTGATGATACTTCCATATGAGGCACTGAGTTTCAAAACTCGGTCTTCCTGAACCAAGCGATTTTGCAGGAAACGCCAAAAAGTGGTACAAAAGAAACAGTTTTGCAACCACAGGAAGCGTCATGGGTAAAGATCGGGTTTCGCCACTCATCTGTTAGAGTAAAGAACGACTTTTGCAACTATTTGTGGTTTTCAAACCTATTTTTAGACGGGGAAAAAAAACGTTTGGCTACAAACTGACTGAAGCAATGAAAAGAGCGGGGAAAAAACTTTCAGCAACCACTGCCAACTCAATTTTGACAAAAATCGGAAAGAACGAGTTTTGAAACTCAGTGCCTCATATTGTAATACGCTAATTTTTGACCCAATTTGGTTATATTTTGACTAGGTTATTTGATTATATTTTGACCTACTTTAGGTTATATTTGATTATATTTTGGCCTATTTTGAGGCTGATTAGGTCTAAAGTATAAAAAACTCACTATGCGAATTTTAAAACTCGCCTAAAATCAGATAACTCCAAGTTATCGGAACACAGAAAAACAAAGATTTTGAAATCAAGAACGCTCAAATTGGTTTATTCTGAGGCCAGGAAAAATGAAATAAAAAAACAAGGCCAATTAAGACCAGAAATTGAATCGAAACTACTATTTTCGGTTTACCTATCCTATAATCTAACACTTCGTGCGGAACTCGATGTTGTTGTCGAGCCTCTTCGTCAGCAAGTTCTTGGGAAAAGTTTCGAAAAATAACACCCTAATCCGTTATCAAATGCCGGTATTAGGAAAAGCGAGGGATCGCATTATTCCGCTGCGGATGGCCGTCTTCCTCGAAGATCCGTTGAAGCGATAGCCGTGTTGCCGCCTCTCGCATGTCGGAAGAAAAGGGGTGGAGGCAACGTGATATGTTTTCAAGTGAAACTTTCCCCTCAAGTTGGTCCCAATGGGATTTTGTTATTGGACTCGACTCGGGCAAAGAGGGAGGGGAGGTTATGGAGGATTTATGCTTGAAAGGTTGAAAGATACCTCTGATGTGATGGGATTCAGCGGGAAAAAGAACGCCTTTCTTACCTTGAAGGCTCAATTCAGACCTGAGTCTTTTGAAATCGATAGACTCCGCACTCGAGAGTGGAAAATTATTCCCCCCGATCGAAAATATTATAAGATGTGTACATCTATAAGCCGAAACGCTGAAAATTCGTAACGCGAACATTGGCGAAGTTTCCCGACCAGTTTTACCATATTAGGTCCACAAACAAATCATGATGAATGATTTTATTTATTTCTGAATTATTTCATAAGCCCATGAAAGGGAAGTGTGTGGATAGACCATTTTTATGAGTCTGTTGACTGACCAGGTTATCAGCCCATATTATTTGTTAAATTGAGCTATAAAATGTGCAAAATTTATTTTGGTGCATCCTGTACAGAGGATTATAATATAATATGTATCATAACCTCGTGGAACCTGGTCCTCTATGAACCTATTATATTATAACCTCATGAAAATGGTCTATGGTCGATCGTAGACCGAATAAATATCCAGGAAAAATGAGTCTGTGTGTTCTACAGACTTGCGCAAGGTTAGGTGGGTTCGATTTCACGAAAAGAGAGAGCTAAATGAAGGAATTGTGTGTTAGTGTGAGAGCAAACCATTATTTCTACACTCAGGCTCCAAATTAGATTGATTTCTATTCTTTCGGTTTTCTTGGAAAATTTTATTCGTGGAAAGCTTATTTTTTATAAGCTGAAAATCCCCCTCAATCCCCTACTCTTACGTAATTTTCGGGCCTTTAGATGATAACATTTTTAGCAATGTTTCTGAAATCTCCGGCGTAAATAATATAACAAGGTGGCGGAATCTTTCGAAAATGTCAGCCTTGTCCCTTTCCTGAGAAATTCTCTCGTACTTTGATTCCGCTGAAGAAAAGGAACCTTTGATGGCATAAAAAGCGCTTTCTTCTACTGAATTTAATCAAGTCAGACAATTTGCCAACTATGTTCCTTGTTTCCACAATGAAGAAAAGCAGATTCTCCCTTGAAATTTTAATTATATTAATGGTCCAGTCTTCAACGTTCTTGCTCGTCTCTTTCCCAATCTTTTTACGTCCTTTCTTTTCCTTTGGCTTACTCATTAATTAAAGGGAAGAAAGTGCTTGACTCTAAAAATGGTCGAGGCATCTGAGGAATTTTCGTATGACATATCGCAGAAGGGTTGTAGACTTTCGTTCTCCTCCGCTTTTAATTAAACGGTTGTCACTGACGCTTAATAATCGCATAATAATTCGTATTGGACTTGCCATGAAAAAGCGACTTTAACTGTCGCGTAAATATCGACGATACGTCCGATTTTCAAACTTTTTCTAATTTCATACGCGAGAATTTCCAATCCCATTGTTCTGCTTGAATTTTGCGGCTACTCAGTACTTTATGCCCCGTTCGTACTGGTTTCAAGTTCCAATTTCAACTTCAAGGCGGTTAGTGAACAGGGGTGCCAGGTTCGAGCCCTACCGGAGAGTCATCTCATTTGAAGGGTACAGGGAAAAACCAGCTTTGTTACTTTTTTCGAAAATGAGTTTCATACATCGTTGGAATCCGAATGAACAGTATTTTCCAACAGTCTATTGAAATACGGGAAAACCTAGTTTATTCAGGGTTGGAATCGCCCTCGAAGTTTTACTATACAGGGAACTTCAGTACGTCAAGTTAAAAATCCATTTTTCTCAGATTGCAGCGTTTTGACTAGGGATGGGTATCGACCAATGACTAATCGATAATGTAATCGAAGATTATTTAATCCAAAGTAATCGATTCCCCGATTAATCTGTGCCTTAATAATCGATTAATTGATCACTCTGCAGCCGAGGAGCCTACGTTGGACAATTTTCAGTTGACAATAATCATTGTATCATATCCATCATTTAGAAAAGCCTGTGATAAAATTGGGTAGGTACAATGAAAAAGTGTAAAAAATATTGAAAAAACGTAGAAGAGTACAAAAAAGGCAAAAAAAAGTAAAACATATACAAAAAAAAAGTATTGAAAAAATGTAAATGCAATATTGATTATCAACTTCCTCCAGGAAAAGCAGTTTATTCGCCATATCTGAGGTCTGCAAATTAAAAAATCGGTTGAATAATCGCTACATATTTATCGATTATTCAAACACGTAGGCATCGATTAAAAAATAATCGATTAATAGGCGAATTAATCTATTATTTCGATTAATCGATATCCATCCCTAGTTTGGACATAGCTGGTTTTTCCCTGTACCATTCATTCCCCTGTACCCTTCATTATTAGGGGGCTGATACACAATCAAATCGAACGAGGTGTCGAGAAGAGGTTTTCTTCTAGAATTTAATGTACTATAAAACAGCTGTTTTATAGTATATTAAATTCTATATAAATTTTATATCATGGGCGTAGAAGGAAACCCCGCTAAGTCCGAAATTCGTCATTTCGAGATAAATGGGTTTGAAAATTCAATAAGTCGTGAAAAATCGTGAAAAAGTCTGAATGACGTGGCCTGAAATATGGACAATGGCTGACTTTTTTTAATGGAGACCCGGTACTCTACTGCAGAACCCCCCAAACAGTATGTGGACGCAAAAACGCATTTTTAGACAAAAGTGGACTTAGCGGGTTTTCCTTCTACGCCCACGATACAATATTTTGGCGTAAACTAGATATATAGGTAAATTATAGAGTGATTTGCTGATTTTTTTTTTTTTGAAAATTCCCATCAATGTCGCGTATTACAAGGTTCGATTCTGTCTTATTTCAGGCGTTACGAACGAGAGCGAAAAAGGCGCGAGCGGCACGAAAGCCGGAATCGGAGGCGCGGCCTGGGATGGTAATCGAAAACGTCGCTCAGACGAAACGTCTGGCCGAGACGACGTTGGGCGCGTCCACGTTGCTGCCTGCCGGATCGTCCGTCGACGACGAACGGCCGACGAACACCGGAAGCGGGAGCCAGGTAACGCATCGCACATTGAAAATAACTATTGACTAGTCGAGATCGGGATTGGGGTCACGCAGATCAATCTAAAACTAAAATTGGGGTTTTAATCTGAGTGACCCCAATTCAGAATCTCGACTAGTTAATAACACGTACTTAGAGGGTCGATCATCCACATACAATTGAGAATAGTAATGTGAAAAGTCCAAAATTTGATTATTCGAGGATTCATTCTCTTTCAAACTGACCCCATGAAAAGCACAAATCAAGAAATCTATAGATCGGCACTAAGAAGCACTTCTCGACATTCCCCCTTCTGCATCAACATGATAATTCATGTTTCACTGAGTGAAATTCACTCTCAACGAAATGTTTTTTATTATTTTGCGGTTCAGCTTTCAGTTGAACGATCAATCGGCGATGACGAGATTTCGTCGAAAAAAGTTATTATTCTCTGCGAAAAAAATACAAATTGGTAATGTATTCTGATTTGATATAAACGTTTTCTTCGCTTTGATCAATGTTCGCATAAAAGCAAAAACAGTTGGCTGCCCGCACAAGGAAGTAGGTCTTGTAAAAAGCTAATGCGGCTTAGAAAATGAATCCACTCTCTCGGGAGAAAATTGTCCATCATCCTTTCTAAATTCGAAAATAAAGACACTTCAAGAGGAATCCCTTCTCGGAAAGGAAAGAGACGTCTACCTCGCGAAATAAGGATAACAAAAGGATTTTAAATAAACCACGGCCTCTTTGTAAGATATGGAGGATGATAAAAAGGGAAAAACCCTCTATTGCGAAAGAATCCCTTTGACAAAAGATAATACGGAATGCGGCGTAAAGTGGAAGTAATACGACAAGGGGTTGAGGAGACGATTTAATCGAGTTATGTTGCCAAAGCCTATGCCCCTGTGTCTAGCGGCCCACACGCAAGATGTGAGGGATGTGAAGTTTCAGACCGGGGCGTAGGTACGCTTGCAGCTGCGCATTGGAAATCAGCGTTTTTATAGTACCTATCTCGCGTGATAAGAAATCATAATATGAGTTCTTATCACGCGAAATACTATAAAAACGCTATTATGGTTAAAAACCATATTAACCATGGTTATAAACGCTAAAGCCATGATTAAAAACGCTAAAAACCATATTATGGTTAAAAACGCTAAAACCATATTATAGTTAAAACACCATAATTATGGTTAAAACTCCAAAAACCATAGTATGGAGGTTTTTTTCGTAAGAGTTGAACTAGGCAATTAGAAATATTCTGGTAGGTACGGTAGGAAAAAATATTTGAATATCCGATCCTTTGTATATTCATTGTGAGAGTCCTGCGGATGAAAAAATGAAGATGGAGGATGACGCAGACACTCATAAATTAGAAGTTGGTTTACGTCAAGGACATCGAGGGCCTTCACGTCAACGAGTGCTGTAACGGCGACAATAGCTGACGACCACGATGACGTCAAAAGCATTGAGGTCGCTTTTTTTCAGTCCCAGAACCACTTACAGCTCATTCCTTTCTCAACCTCTTTTCTGTACGAAGCAATTTGCCTTTCGAGAGAAGGATAGTCGGTCCTCTTGCCAAAATTATGACGTGCTCAGCTGCCCTCGGCCCGAGGGAAAGCCTGAGGAATTTAACTCGGAAAAGGCAGTAAGCTACGAGTCATCAGATTCTCTAATGCCGGGTTTACGCGGGTCCAGTTGACTGAGGCCCGTCGGGTGACGTCAGTTTGCGGATTTGGGGCAAGTTTCCCAAGACACAACCAGTGGTGTGTAGATAACACACAATACTTCCATATTTGTAAAACCAAAAGTGTGACAAAATTTGATCATATTTTGACAGCTATCGAGGGTGTTTAGGCCAAAAAATTTAAAAACTCACTATGCAAATTTTAAAACTCGTCTAAAATAGAAATACGCCAAGCTATCGGAACACACCGAGGTGTTTCTTTAAAATATTCATGATAAATTGTATTTTCCAAAATATTTTCTAGAATAACGAAAATTTTAGTTTAAAAAATATTTCAAATTTTCGGAATATGGTCCAACTTCTCGAAGAAAATGTTTCCAAGTCTTACGAAAGTCTTCGAATACAACGAAGATGGCTAAATTCGAAGAATATTATGAGACAGTAATAATTGAGTTTTCTTCATCTGTTTCAAATGAACTGCAAAATCGTTTCCCGCCCAGTTTTTCTCGTAAATTGTGTTCTGAAGATTCTTCGACCAAGAAGAGAGGCCTGCACATTGTGAAGCTGCGAATCCGAGGCATAGTAAACGAGAGCCCGACTGCAACTCAAAGAGGCAACTTAAGGTGACTGCTCGTCTGGAAAATCGCTAGTCATTAGAGACATTAGGCAGATACAGGCATAGCAGGGTGCAAAGTCTGACAAATGACGTCATGTCACGTTCTCATTCGAGAATCATGCCAGAATCCGATGGAGCTTAGCACTCCGGCTCGTAACTTGAATTAGAACCATTCACCGGAAAGCTGTAATTCACTTCTCGCTGTAGGTATATTCGTTAGGTAAAATTTGTATTTCAATTATTCTGCTCATTCATACTCACTTTGTAACTTTGACTGTTCAATGGCTAACTTTTGGTACTTATCTGTACTCGGCTCAGCTCCGTATCTTTCTGTTCGCACTTGTCAAACCCGTAATTCTGTATGAATGCTGATAATATGAAATACTCTCAAAGTGACTAAATTGTCATTTTCCACGTCCGGATAGCAGGTACTTCTGTTTTCTGTATTAAGATATTCAAAATATACCTATTAGGTTACCTAACGAAACATTTTCGCAATGCTTTGTAAATTTTTAATTTCTTAATGAATTTAAAATTTTTTAAAATTATTTTTATTTACCTATTATGCCTGCCTAATACTCAAAATCGAAAAAAATTAGCCAAATTTAAATCGCCCTAAACAAATTTAAATTTTTGCAAAAATCGATCCTAAAATTTAACTTTTTGCAAAAATCAATCCTAAAATTTAAATTTCTGCAAAAAATCAACTTGTTATGCCTGCCTACTTCTGAAATTTTGAAAAATTAGTCAAATGTAAATTTTCTTTAAGAAATTTAAATTTCTGCAAAAAATCGTTCCGATCTTCTAACGTAAATTTATTATATATTTGAATCTTTCATAAAAACCGATAAAAATGTTTACAAATCTTAGAAATGTTTGTGAAAATTTATTTTTTGGTAAATTTCTTTAGATTTAAACATTTGATAAAAAAATCATAAAAACAATGATCATGTATCTACTCAATTCCATAAATAAAAAATGGGATTTCAGACATTTTTCAACAAGTTGGTTGAGCAAGATTGTAACAAACGGAAGACAAGCCTACGTTAAACAAACCCTCCCACTCAGGGGGTGACAATAATTATACATAGGTACCTGCCCCTCGTCAAAGCTGTCAGGGTCTGGACGTTTACGTCAATGTCGTTAGTGCTGAGGATTGTTGGCTCTCACACCCGAGCTGCTAGTAGGTAAATTCTTGTTTCGCAAGCTCCGTTGGCTGTACAGATAGACTCACAGTCCTCATCGATGTAGAGAACTACTGTTGGTTTCGGATTTCCAAAATCACCACAAATTTTGAAGACCCGATTAGGTTAACGTGGTGGCCAGTAGCAATAATGATGACTGTTATAGTCTATTGTTATTATTATTTTACAGTTTAATATAGTATCCATTAATATAATAATAATATATATTATTTATATGAATATATTATATCTATTATTATTTTAATATCATAACTGTTATTATCTATACCTATGATGGCTATTATAGTATAATACTATTGACTTAATAAGGTTAGTGACTAGAACATAGCTCACTTATAAGTAACAGCATCTTAGCACCTACTTTGAGACGTAGGAAGCAGGGAAAAAATAAACCTCGGTTCAAACAAAAGTCATCAAGTTTAAGGTTAACTAATATTCAAGTTAAGCTTAATTCCATGCTGAAGCCAACTCTATGCTTTAAAATTAAGCCATGTCTCGATGATCACTGGCTTGAGGAGGACAGTGGTGTTGAACAAGTGTTGAACGAACAACTTCCTGTCGGAACATGAAAAAAGTTTTGTCCCAGAAAGGAGAGGAAAACAGAACTAGATTTTTTCTTCATTTTCGAGACTTCATTTCAACTAGTTCGAGAACAAGGTTGTTGAAAAGTTGACCTACTAAAACTCTCGATTCAGCTCGAATGCAGTGAAATATCTCTTTCTCTCTGTTTCTTTTCGCGAGAGCAGGATTTTTGGAGTTAATCTAATCTTACTTGAAACGTGGTTTAATGATATTTTAATCCTCAGTATTGCTAGGGTTTTTTTATATTAGTTGTTATTATAATTTTAAAAAATCAAAATTCAAATTGGAACGCTGCGAATTCATACCCATTCGATTCGGCGTAAAAAAGCTATCAAATGAAACATTTTACTAGCTAGTCGGAAAAGATTTAGAAGAAACGCAATTTTTTAATTACCTACTTTGGCTTCAAGAGTTGGCGCTGTCCCGGAACATGTTCGAATTTTAGTGAAAATTTCAACAAAAGAAATCTCCAGCCGTTTGGGAGAAAAACGAACAGCGGACGGCGGATAATGGACGTCGGACGGAAGAATTTTTTATTAATGCAGGCCGGATTCTACACCCTTTGAAACGCAAACCTTGAAAATTTCAGGGTAGGTTAGTCAATTTTTTTCCTCGGGCAGTTACAATGGTTTATTATTAATCATCTACGAAAGTAGGGAGTTGAATGTTTCGACATTTTCTAATATAAAATATTTTTGTGCGTACAAAGCTAACGAGGCTTCCAAGAAGCTGCTGTAGCTATAGTAAAGCTGCCGAACCACGCATGTGAGCCCAGCTTAAATCAGTAAGGAAGTCCCTCGTCAGACGGGCAACCGAATCTCCGTAGTTACCCTGCACTTAGAAAGTGTTGAGAAGTTTGCTTTCTCTCGCTTTTCACTCCGAAGCCGATGATAAGCCTCTTGCTCCGCGGCTCAAGTTGGCAGGAGTTTGCTAAGTTAGGATTGCCTGGTTGGTGTAACGAGGCTATCTTTATACGAGAATCCCAAAGGCTCTGATCTGAAGTGCGATCAGCGGCTGAGGATTTTTTCGTAAGAACGCACTCATGCGCCTGGGAGGAGAGCTTATGTAAGAATTTTTTAGCAACAGGTTTGAATTTAATGTTAAATTGAATGCGTATTCTTATCATTGCCAAGTTGGGGCTTTTTTCTTATTCAGGTCCCCCATTTTGGTTTCCTGATGGCAATAAACCATAAACGCCCTGCGTTAGGACGCCATTCTATGTTTGCAACTCGCCCGGTGAGAAATCTAGCGCCAACGCTGAGCTTTTTTCATTGATGATACAGATAGCCGGATAGGACTGCAAGAACTTGTGGCCCTGGTCACAAGATGGATATTGATATTGTCTAGCTGAAATCTTTGGGAGCTTTACGTAATTGGAAAACCAGTGGTGCGTCAATCCATCCATATTATGAGATTGGACTGCCAACTCCAGTTGGACTAATTTTAAATGGCATCATGGCGGATTGTGCTGCGAGTTGAGTTCCCGGTAAGATAAAAAGGGCGGGCGGTTGCCCACATTGCACTTCCCAACGCAGCTTCTTGGAAAACTCCGTTCCGAGCTCCAACGTGAAATTCTTCGGACTACCCAGCGGCAATTTTCTCGCATGAAACCGCAAGGTTGAAATTTCGCCGAGTTCCTCCCTAAAAATGAGTTAAGTATCCGTTGTCGCAACTCCCCGGCTGGAAAATGAGGAGCTCAGTTGATGGGAATTTCATTGCCGTGACGAGAGGAAAGGAAGAGAATTTCATCGCATTACGCAAGTCTTGCGGACTATGAAACCGGAGACAAGACAAGAGGCCGGTTATAAAATTAAGCGGACAACGAAGCAAGTTGATTAAATTACGTTCTGACTTGGAAACTGTTCCTTTGATGGGTACCTGTTGATCTGCCAAGAAAACTGTCAGCTGAGGTGGGATGTAGCCGGATGAGTTAAGTTCCTTCAACTGAATGAAATGAAAGGATTCGCCGTCGCTGAATAATAAACAGTTGATTATGTAAATGTCTGAGTCCATTACAGACGAAGTAATTGAGCGGTGTGATGGGATTAAATGTTGAACACGAGAGAAACAGATCAGACGATTGCTGAAGTCTTGATATCAAACGTTTTGTAAACACGATCAGGTAGGTTAGGCAGTTCGTATAAAGAGGATGGACCCCATCAGCGCTTTGGCTCTTAGGGGCATTTATTTTAGCTAAACATCATGTGGCTCCGTTGAGGGTGAGCCCTGTTTGGGATATGGGGTGGAGAAAAATATTTATCCAACTCCGACGGGGTAAAGTCAAGCCCTGATATGGGGGATTGTCCGACTGAACCCTCAGAAAAATAGCTCGACTGGGATTGCTCGGGAAAGTTGAAGAAAAAACAGAGGTACCTCCATAACACACCTTCCATATTTTGGTAGGCAACATTTTGGATCGCATTTGTGATGTTTTGGCTGCTAGGCCTAATAATGCTGAAAGTATACGTGAAAAATAAACGGCTCCCATTGTCGGGATCTGAGATTGAAATTCAACGGATAAACGTAATTTGCAGTATTCGGAGTCACAAATACTCGTACGTCGTCCTTCTATTACAGCAATGATGAGTGTCGTTGCAAAACCTTTCAAAATGGTCCTTTCGATTGGTAATGGGTGATTAGTGTTTGATGATTGGTGATGGGCGATTGGTGATGGATAATTGGTAGTTGGTGATGGGCGATTGGTGTTTGGTGTTTGGTGATGGGTGATTGGTGACGAGTGATAGGTGTTTGGTGGTGGGTGATTGATACTGGAGGATGGGTGATTGTTGATTGGTGGTGGTGTTTGGTGATGATTGGTGGGAGATGGGTGATTGGTGAAGCGAAAGTTTGGGAAGCGGCAAGTTTTAACGCAAGGTCCTCACGAGACTTGATTTTTCTGAGCTTTATTTTCCTGAGAGAGTAGGCCCGTCTTGGCAGTTGTGTAGGTGCAATAATATTTATAATAACGCGCATCAGCGCGCTTTTTCCGAGCTGGTTTACCTACTTCTTAAAAATTTGGGCGAAATAATTTTGAAAAAAAACCCTAAAAATTGAAGGTGTGACGGTTTTAGAGGCCTAGAGCGGACGTTTATTTTACGCTGTAAATAAGTAAGGAGTAAAAGCCGTAAAAAGCGCTGAAAATCTTGGTTGGAAATGATTGTAAGTACGGCCCTCCAAACACATCCGCTGCCCTGATTCAAGTGCTGGAACAGACCTTTTTCGAGTAATCCACTCTCACCCCAACATCAGGGATTACGTCGAGGGCGTTTATTCAGGCATCTTTCGAGGGTTTGCCAGTAATCGAATGTGTAAGCAAATGCAATAGACAAACCGTCCAAAGGTGTAAATGAGGGACGAGGGGGGGCATCGGGCGAATAAAAGGGCTTGAGGAGAAAAGGCCAAAGACAATCATGCAGATAAGGGCCGCTCCGAGTTGGGTGCCGTTGACTTGCAAATCACCATCAGCACTTTGCCAATTCCCGCCTGGCTTCCATCATACGACCCGGGCCCATCAGCAGCTGCTGCTGGAGCAGCACTCAGTCGGAGCGGCGGTGGAGGAAGCAGCACTCAGTCGGCTGAGGCACAGCAGCTAGTCAGCTTCTCTCTCCTCATTCCTTCAGTCCTGATCACTTCTGTCAATCTTTCTTTTTCTTCCCCTTCATTTCCTATTCCGCCAGTGTCAAGACCGGCAATTTAATCGTTCGGGACTCAGTCGAGTGATGAAGCTCTTCGAACGGACGCCTTTTCAACTCAAACGTGATAAAAAGGCAGATTCAGCGTTTTAATTAGATAAATCCGAATACTTAGCGAGCCAGTTGGCAACAGGTCCGTGGAATTTTTATTATTCGTCCCGTCGCCGACTGGCAGATTATCGATTCTTCTCTTGAATCTTGTCTTCAAGATCACCTGGGATGCGAGTACCAGATAAAACGACATTGCGGTTCGAGAGCATAATGATTTGGTACCTAGGTACATTATCACACTGCTTCAATTCAACATAATAATATTATGCTGTATTTTATACCTATGCCTATGTGTTGGTATATTATACTTATGCCACGTTTTAATTTTGTTTTGTGAGCCCTTGAAAATGTTGAGGTAATAAAGGAAAAATGTTTTCTTAGCAGATTATATCAAAAGATCCCACCAAGTCCATCGGCTTTCGAAGCGATAGTATTTTTAAAAAGAGAAGATCTGCCCCCGTCTTGAAAAGAGCCAAGGCAGACCAAGGAAAATTCACATACGATACTCAATCACTTCCATGCTTCTTCACTGCGATAGGAGGCAGGACACCCTGTTACAGGTTCGTCTTCCATAGTCTGAGGCTTTTTTACCCTTACAAACTTCTAACGATGAATGAGGCGAGGCGAACCACCCGGGGATGCTATCGCCCGTCAGCCGTCAGGTCTCGATCTCACGTTACCGGGGGTGACACAGCTCATTGAGGTTGACCTTTTGCTCATTTTCAGCCGGAGGGAAATTTATCTTCTATCAGTTTGCTCCAAGCACGTCGTCGAGTTTTCATATTTTTCGGCACCGTAATGGAGCCGTCGTGGCAACTTTGACCTAGTTGATTTTCTCCAATGGATCTTCACTGAATATTATTCATATTGATGAGACCTGCTGATTAAGATCAAATTTGCAATGTTATCGCGTGCCCTGATGACACGTAATCGAGAGGGTGATTAGTAGATCATATTGAAGTCATCTCAACACCTGACTATCGTTTAAAGACTAATCGGTGTCAAGGTGTTTATGAATTTAGGTAAGTGGGGGTAATAGGTAGGTCTGAAACTGAAAGTCTGGCAAATGGCCAAAAAATGGAGAGAAGATCGATGTTCGAATACCGAATCCCCCAGCCGTCAATAATTAGGCAACCCCCCAATTTCTTCAATAAAATGTGGGTTTTTGAGAAAACCCTTTCACAAGAATCCCCGTGGGTAAATACAATTGCAAAACTTTTTGCCAAAAAATGCCAACGTTTTCAAAAATTGAAATTTTACAAAAAGTTTTGAAACCTATTTTTTGCAACCTATTTTCCAGCAATTTTTTTTAAACACCTATTTCTTACTAAAATTTTGAGTTTTTTGCAAAAATTTCCATTTTTACAAAAACTCTTTTTTTTTATAAAATTCCCATTTTTTAGCAGAAAAAAATATTTTTACAGAAAAAATCTTATTTTTTCTAAAATCCCAATTTTTCGCAAAAATCCCTGTTGTTCCTGAAAACTTTCCATTTTTATCAACAATCTCTTTTTTTGCAGAAATTTTAATTTTTCGCATTCTCAATTAAAAAAACACATTTTTCAAAAAATGTTTTTTTTTGCGAAAATCCAAATTTTTTGTACGAAAAGGTATTCATTTTATGTAAGATATATGCCGATCGAATTTTCAGAGTCGACATTAACGTGTTTTCAGGACGAGGACGACGACGGTGATCGTTCGCCTGGCTCAGACGAGTGCCACGTTATCTCCAATGATAAGAGCACCGAGTTCATCCTTGCGACGGTCGAGGAAGAAGCGGCTGCTGCGTGAGTACAATATCTTTCCCAAGAAATGTTTTAGCTCATTTTTGTTTAAACCTACGTATTACCTGAGTATGAGTTGAGTCGGGCCCTGTTCGGAGCACAATCTTGAAATTTTAGGTATAGCATGTCTAGATCGGGATTTTTGTACTTAAGAACTTTTTTCTATGTGAAAAATTGTGTCTGCTTTGGTACATGAACAGCGTTCAAGGAAATCGGCCTTTGAAATTGGAAGACTCTAATTTTCTCCCTCAATTGCCTTGTTATCATCAGGTGCCTCCTTTAGATTTAAGAAACGCAACGATTAAAGCTTTTGAAAGTTTCACTCGTAAACTTTGGCCGCAAATGAAGGCTTGAACTTGGCAACTCCTTAACCGGAGTTTATTGGCCGAATTTCGTTCATTTATACTGTGCAAAGCGTTTCACCATTGCGCCATAACAGTTGAATTATGGAAAGGAGGAAATTCGTGCTGGGCTGCGAGAAACCCTCGATTTGCATATCTTCGGACGCTATCTGTTCATTTCGGTATGCAGGTTGGATCGACCTGAAGGTGTTGCGAAAATATTTTTGTATGCAAAATGGGCGCTGCCTGTAAAATGTTGGGATAGCATTCGTTGGTCCTTGCAGCGCTGAAATCTTCGCAAATAAAGTGTTATCAGGTTCCGTGTGTACGTAATAACGCATAACGGGCTTTTCAATTATTTCCTCATTTTTGTAATTAGTTTGAAATTCAAGGATAGTATGACCGTTTTACTGGCACAAAGTCAAAAACGACAATGTCTCTGAAGCAAAAAAAATGCATTTCTATTACGGCTTAAAAAATAATTTTATGGCACAAAAATTGTAGCAAGTGAGCTGAAGATCAGACTCATTTAAAAAAACTTTCTCAAGTGTACGAGCACAAGACGTAAAACTAGAAAAAATCAGAAAGATCAAACGCGGATTGATTTCACTGATACGACAGTCCCTTATCGGAATCGTATCCCTTTCCTGTTTCTTTTTTCCTCCCGTAAATAGAAAATACTTCCGAAAAATGTGTTGTACGGGGGGTTGGCGAAAAAATTGACGAAGTTTCCATCCACTTCAATCGGAGGAAATCTCTCCCAGCAGACGCATTACATTTCCCCCCAGGCCAGTAGACGCACTGCCTTCACCGCTTCTCATCACATCTCAAATATAGGACGTGTTTCAAAGCCTGGCTCCGAATTTTCCTGAGAGCTTCATCCCTCGATATGAAATGCCTGGTGTGTTCAGTACTATTTGCCTCTCCTCAGTTTTGGATTTCAAAATTTCACATCAAAAATTTACCCCTAATCTTTTTCACATTTCTTCTTCAAAAAGAATCTCCTATCAATTAAGTCAACGCGAAGAAGAATTAATTTTTGAGTGCAAAAGTTGGGTACCAATGTTAAGTTACTCTTTAAACAGAGTGTTGGACTTATCTCAAAACCAGCCGAATATTGAGAAAATTACCTACCCTACGAACCAAAATGTTTAACTTGGTTCCCGCGAATATTTTATCAGCTGAGTAATAAATTACATAAGCACTTGCAGTAACTGTTCAAGTAAAAAAAGCAATGTAAAACGAGAAATTCCTTTTTAATCGCCCCTGATCAATTATGAATTTGGTTAACGCTAATTTATACTATCGGTATCGAAGGTTCGGATCCGTATTTCAATATTAATAATATATATTGAAATTAATGTTCAACGAGGCAGAGCCATCCGCACCTCATCAGCAAAGTAATCGCTATCTTCCACCGTTAAATATTCATGAGCCAACGAGAATCGTCGGTCCTCGTCGATATCGTATATTCGATACCGGATTGCGATATCGTTAACCGAATTAAACCCGGTCGGCCCTGGGCCGCTTGACCGAAACGGGCTTAGGTAGCTCGGCCCATTCAGCGCGGCGCGGCCATTCATCGCCTTGTGACGCCACGGTCGGCGACCGCTACCGTTACCAATACGCCATGTCGGCGGTGTAAGCATCACCGTTCATGGCGTAAAGGGTGTAAAGGGCCGGATGCGATCTGCCCTTATTAATCGCCCTTCGTCGGCAATAATTTCCCCCCAAGGTATAAGGCCCATATATTTTGCTTGGCTTTATAGCGTCGGCGATATCTGCAAAACCGCGTAGCCGACGTTTTCCGGCTCGCTGAATTTCTACGGAGGGTCGTACAATGAATATGGTGACTTTTAATACGTAGCCAATCCGCTCTATTGACTAGCCTTACAGATTGGCTACGAATTTATCGGTGAATTGTGCTTCCATCTATTCGCGCATGAATAATTCTATAGTTTACCTATAAAGCTAAAAATGGGTAGAGTGAATCCTACGAGATGGACATGAGAAACCTGCATGATAACAATTGAATATTTCATTTAAAAAATCCAACAACAAAAAATCGAAAATTGAGATTCCTGCGCATTCTGGCAGCGCTCAAGCACTTATAGAGGTCGTTAGCCTCGGTTATTTACGGTGGGATCAGGAACCAGTAGACTCCCAGTAAAGTAACTGAAACCCATCATCGAAGTCGAAGTGAAACTCACAATGAAACAGAAACTCAAACCCATAATCAAAGTCGAAGTCAAACTCACAATGAAACAGAAACTCAAACCCATAATCAAAGTCGAAGTCAAACTCACAATGAAACTGAAATTCAAACTCATAATCGAAGTCAACGTCAAACTCACAATGAAACTGAATCTCAAACTCATAATCGAAGTCGAAGTCAAACTCACAATGGAACTGAAACTCAAACTCCCAATCAATCTCGAAGTCAAACTGACAATGAAACTGAAACTCAAACTCATAATCGAAGTCGAAGTCAAACTCACAATGGAACTGAAACTCAAACTCATAATCGAAGTCGAAGTCAAACTCACAATGAAACTGAAACTCAAACTCATAATCGAAGTCGAAGTCAAACTCACAATGAAACAGAAACTCAAACTCATAATCAAAGTCGAAGTCAAACTCACAATGAAACTGAAACTCAAACTCATAATCAATTTCGAAGTCAAACTCACAATGAAACAGAAACTCAAACCCATAATCAAAGTCGAAGTCAAACTCACAATGAAACTGAAATTCAAACTCATAATCGAAGTCAACGTCAAACTCACAATGGAACTGAAACTCAAACTCATAATCGAAGTCGAAGTCAAATTCACGACGAAACAGAAACTCATACCCATAATCAAAGTCATAATCAAACTCAAAATGGAACAGAAACTCAAACTCATAATCGAAGTCGAAGTCAAACTCACAATGAAACAGAAAACTCAAACTCATAATCGAAGTCAACGTCAAACTCACAATGAAACTGAATCTCAAACTCATAATCGAAGTCGAAGTCAAACTCACAATGAAACAAACAGAAACTCAAACCCATATTCAAAGTCGAAGTGAAACTCACAATGAAACAGAAACTCAAACCCATAATCAAAGTCGGAGTCAAACTCACAATGAAACAGAAACTCAAACCCATAATCAAAGTCGAGGTCAAACTCACAATGGAACTGAAATTCAAACTCATAATCGAAGTCAACGTCAAACTCACAATGAAACTGAATCTCAAACTCATAATCGAAGTCGAAGTCAAACTCACAATGGAACTGAAACTCAAACTCATAATCGAAGTCGAAGTCAAATTCACAATGAAACAGAAACTCAAACTCCCAATCAATCTCGAAGTCAAACTGAGTTTCAAAAGTCAAAAGAGTTTCACTTCGACTTCGATTATGAGTTTGAATTTCAGTTTCATTATGAGTTTGACTTCGACTTCGATTATGAGTTTGAGTTTCAGTTCATTGTGAGTTTGACTTCGACTTCGATTATGAGTTTGAATTTCAGTTTCATTGTGAGTTTGACTTCGACTTCGATTATGAGTTTGAGTTTCAGTTCATTGTGAGTTTGACTTCGACTTCGATTATGAGTTTGAATTTCAGTTTCATTGTGAGTTTGACTTCGAGATTGATTGGGAGTTTGAGTTTCTGTTTCATTGTGAGTTTGACTTCGACTTCGATTATGAGTTTGAATTTCAGTTTCATTGTGAGTTTGACTTCGACTTCGATTATGAGTTTGAATTTCAGTTTCATTGTGAGTTTGACTTCGACTTCGATTATGAGTTTGAATTTCAGTTTCATTGTGAGTTTGACTTCGACTTCGATTATGAGTTTGAATTTCAGTTTCATTGTGAGTTTGACTTCGACTTCGATTATGAGTTTGAATTTCAGTTTCATTGTGAGTTTGACTTCGACTTCGATTATGAGATTGAGTTTCAGTTTCATTGTGAGTTTGACTTCGACTTCGATTATGAGTTTGAATTTCAGTTTCATTGTGAGTTTGACTTCGACTTCGATTATGAGTTTGAGTTTCAGTTTCATTGTGAGTTTGACTTCGACTTCGATTATGAGTTTGAGTTTCAGTTTCATTGTGAGTTTGACTTCGACTTCGATTATGAGTTTGAGTTTCTGTTTCATTGTGAGTTTGACTTCGACTTCGATTATGAGTTTGAATTTCAGTTTCATTGTGAGTTTGACTTCGACTTCGATTATGAGTTTGAGTTTCAGTTTCATTGTGAGTTTGACTTCGACTTCGATTATGAGTTTGAATTTCAGTTTCATTATGAGTTTGACTTCGACTTCGATTATGAGTTTGAATTTCAGTTTCATTATGAGTTTGACTTTGACTTCGATTATGAATTTCAGTTCATTGTGAGTTTGACTTCGACTTCGATTATGAGTTTGAATTTCAGTTTCATTATGAGTTTGACTTCGACTACGATTATGAGTTTCTGTTCGTTGTGAGTTTGACTTCGACTTCGATTATGAGTTTGAATTTCAGTTTCATTGTGAGTTTGACTTCGACTTCGATTATGAGTTTGAGTTTCAGTTTCATTGTCAGTTTGACTTCGAGAATGATTGGAGTTTGAATTTCAGTTTCATTATGAGTTTGACTTTGACTTCGATTATGAGTTTCAGTTCATTGTGAGTTTGACTTCGATTATGAGTTTGAATTTCAGTTTCATTGTGAGTTTGACTTCGACTTCGATTATGGGTTTCAGTTACTTTATGGTGGGGGATTGCATGGCCCTTTCGACCACCTTCTCCCCCCAGCGTACGGGCCCGGCCTTTGCCTTGGACAGTTTTTCCGTTCTCCTAAAAATCAGCTTCTGTTTACATTGGTTGCTTTTTGTAATGAACTCCTCAATTGTCTTTTTATTGCAAAGGTCACAAATCGAGGGAGATGTGGCAATTTTTTCGTGTTTTCTAACTATTCTCTATTTTTCATATTCTGCCGTAAGTTTCGATATAGTCATTCGAAACCCCGAATAAAAGTGTATCAACGATTTTCCCTCTTAATTCCGGACTTCCAAACAGATTTTTTTGGGACTGTCCAATGCTTTCATTTACTCTGTAAATAATGCGGAACTAAAAACAACAGCTTTACAGGAAAAGCCTCATTACCCATTCTGCGGCCGTGTGGGCCTGAAAATAAAGCCGCCCAATTTCGGCCCGCCGATCGGCCATTGAAAGTCACTGTCAATCGGTAAGGGAAAAATGGCCGCTTTATTGGAAATTTACGGGAGGTCTCGTCGGAGTTGAGCTCGTAATCCGTAACTCGCATATCCGTAAATACGGGGCCGTATCTTCGGCGAAATTCCCCCTTCCCCAAATACGGGGAAAGGGTCGGCTCTTATTTTTATTGTTAGTAGCCGCCGCTCCTGTTTGGAAACTAATGCTCGTTTCCTTCGCCTTTTATTCCTAGGCCGAGCCCAACGGGCACTCCATATTTGGGCGGTTATGGCCAGCGGCACGACCATGGCCGTATATAGCAACGTTAGACCAGATGGTCCCTTGACCTTTTTAAGGCTCGTTTGAACGATAACGCATTTTATTGCGAATTCGTCATGCCCCTAGTAATTGAATTGGGGAAGGTTAACAAACCATTAAATTCGGACAATTGCAGGACGAATTGATGCATGAGGAGTTTTTAATTTCCAGACGCTGTCCACCTTGCAGTAGGTTGTATTCCACTTTTTTCCACTTGATGACGACATATTCTAGGAGTCGAAATTTACCTATAATAAAGAGAATTCATTCTTTGCTCGCATTACAAACAACTGCTTTACTTTAACGAGCCAATTTGCCAATACTGGTAGTCAGAAAACCCTCAATTTATGACTCGCAACTAATCCTCATGGTTGGAAGCTCGTGAGAAAAAAATTCTGATCTGCGGATATGCCAAGCAGCGAGCCTTAACTTTTTATACCTATATGGCTAGATTCAAGCCCACTCTCCCTCGTATCAATAATCCAGAAAGTTTTCGGTTTTGCAAAATTTTGCGAGCGTCATATACGTTTTAATATTAGCGAACTTTCTCCGTACACGTGATGACGGTGATCAATAGGGGCGAGGATGACGTGAGTTGTTTTTCGGCGGTTTACGCACGACGATATGGGGGGGTTACCGGGTCGGTGATAGGGGGACAGCATGTGGCACAGAATCTGCTGAATGCGGGCCTGAAACAGATGACCAGATAAATAAACAGAACCGCTCACGAACCGTGTTTCGCATTTCTATCAAATACGAAAGAACAATTGTACATTGCTTCGCAAATTATATAAGCTGGCTCTTCCGTAATCATTACTTTCACATTTATGAGGCCAGTTATCCAATAAGAGAGAACCAGGTACGATGATAGAAAATTGTTATTACGCGACAACGAAGTGATATTTCGAGTAGCAAACCGCGCGTCTCTACAATAACATACGTAGCTCGTTAACAAAATGAAACGACTACCTTCAAATACACGGGGTGGTCTAAATCAATTCACAATTGGGGCTACTTTTACGATGATGTAAATGTCGGATTAATTAATTGTCTCATTAATTGCTGCTGGCTACGTACCCCTCAATAAAGTTACTATGACCAATTTCCAACTTGTCCACTTAACGAGTTGCTTAAAATCGGATAACGTATTTTGGTTTAACGCGGATTTTAACGATTAAAAAGTGATTTTTTTTACATTCTTGATTCGCACAGCCTCCGAAGTAGTCAAAATATTATACATTTTTATCAAAAACTTGGGTATTAAAATATGGCTGCGTGTTATTTACGCACCACTGGTTCCTCCGTGTAGCAGACACAAAATTTGTCCGACAATATGTGGTACGCAAAATTATGTGCAAACAGTTCTCTTCATTGCTCATTGCGTGGATAAGCCTACCTACACATAGAACATTCGACACTAAAACTCTTCCTTTCTTTGAAAACTACGGAATCGATTTTAGATCCATATTTGACCGAATGCTGAATGCAACGAAATTAGAAGTAGCGAATATGGCATCAGATGGTAAACATTTACCGACCTATGGCTGAAGTCTTAGGATGGATCCTAACGTTCAGTGGGTGGAGCCGAAAAAGGCGAACTTCCTTCGAGTTAAAGGTCATTGATTTCTCGACTTTTTACCTCGCGAAACTCTCATTCCTCTTCCCACGGACAGAAACGGTGATCGCTGGACAAAAAATGCCATAACAACTTGTACCCTCTTGAAAATGGGCCATAGTTTGAAAAGTGTTATGAAAAAGTTTTTCATCAGCGTCGGAAAATTAAAAACAACTTTGGCGAGCACTCGTTCTTAATAACTGGATCGAATTTCACGTTGTTCTGCAATTAGCGGCCTAGTCTCATTAGGAACGGTTCCCTCTGCTATGAAAAACCACTTTGGAAAATAGTAATCTTCTCTTTTTCATGACCGACTCTTTCATTCAATTCAGGCTCAAACGCCAAACTGGCTACTTTTAACGTAACCCTTCCCCCCCTTTCCACCCTTCCCCTTCCTTGGGCCCTGGATTGAAGGCGAACTTCCAAAGGCTGTTTGAAAGGTGACATAATTACTGAATAACCCCTTTTGTCCCAGGTTTTACGAAAAGGTCCGCTCCTTCGACCCATTTAAGTTTTCTACTATTCGCTTCCATGTTTATCCAAGGCAAGCCCTTTTGAGACTCAAAGTGTTACTTTTCTTATTTCTCCAAGTCAAAGGGTATTGGGCTCCTTATATTCCGTAGCTATATTCAACGCGGGCAGGTTAAACGATTATGAACAAAATTGAGTTCATTATTCTGTTCCAAGGATACCAAGTAAAATTCGCTGAGCCGAATTATCTACCGTTGCTATGAGGTCCGGTTTACCGGGTCAGATGGGCCTAGTAACCGGTTCGTTATTTTCGTATCCGAAGCATCAAAACTTTTATTCCTGTCAAAACCGTCGGTTGCCCGGACTTTGCAACAGGGAAGAGCTGATGTTCCGGTGGCAGCACCCAAAATGATTCATTTTTACCACCTAAAGGATCGTAATTGATAAACCACCTTCAATTATTTTGATTGTCATTTGAATGTCTAATTCCCGGGTACAATTAAATAAGGGAAAAATTAAGTTGGAAAAAAACTGGCAAGAAAATGTACCCTCATTGGGAATCGAACCCATTACCTCCAGATTGCTAACCTTAACCTAAACCACGAGACTACAAGGAGAAGCCGGTTAGACAAACTTGGGTGAAACATCCAGTGAAATTTCCACGGTTGTAAAAAGCTGAGGGAAGCCGCCATGAGGATTTCACTGAGGATGTTTCATCCAACTGTATCTTCTCCCTGTGGTCTGGCGGTTAAGGCGTCAGACTGGAAATCTGGAGATACCGGACTCAATTCCCAGGCAGGGTGGGATTTCTTCCCAGTTTTTCCGACTAAATTTTCATCTCATTCCATTGCAATTTCCGTTTATTAAGAAACGCTTTATCGATGAACAATTTTAAGCTTGATTTCATCGAGTGCCGTAATACGACTCAGCTGTACTTGGAAAAGCGGGACTAATTTCAATGAGAAAAAACAAGAGCCATTAGCGGTTTTCCTATTTAAAACTTCGCTCGAAAGTGACTTATGGGCCAAGTTGGGAGTTGAATCGAATGGAACGATTCAAGCTTCGACCTTATCAGTTCCAGAGAATTTATAAATAGCTCGCCGGGGTCAGCAGGTGAGCAACTTCTGCGAAATTCGAAAAAGGTTTGCAGGCCAAGCCTGTGGTTTGCCAGGCGTTTTCCATTTATTGGTTGCGCCACTTGAAAAGAGACCATAAATATTTTTTATTGTGAATTTAAGAACAACTATTGGTTCATTTTTCTTAAGAAATGAACCTTTGTAATCGGTCAGGAAAAAAATTTTTTTAACACCCCCTGAAAATTTGTTGGTTTACGTTTCAAGGGGTGTAGAATCCGAATCTGCAATAAAATTTTTTTGTCCGTCCGCCGTACGCCGTGCGCCGTACGCCGTACGCCGTACGCCGTACGCCGTACGCCGTACGCCGTCCGCCGTCCGGGGTTTTTCAGGGGGAAGGAGTTATCGAAAAATTTTGAAATTTTTACCAAAAATCAAGTTCCGTATCTAGTTGGTCCTAACGTCTCGGCAGAACCCTACCTTAATTTTAAGGCCAGTAAAACAGCTGTTGAAGTGGGAAAAAATTCGTGTTTTTCTGGAAATTTAAAACATAGGCATGTGACGCATCATTTTCTATAGATTTTTCTATGCTGAATCGAATGAGACCATCGCCACGCTGGTAGCTTCAACCGTTTAGGAGTTATTGCAGTTTTAGTGAGGCAATTTTGAGTTTTCCAAAATTTCCCCAATTCTTAATAACTCGAAAACTACTCGAGCCACAAAATTCGTTTTCCACTCGTTGGAATCCCCACAAAAACTTCTATCCTCTCGATATCTTCAATTTAAAGAATTTGGTCGCATTAGCTAAATCAGCAAAACAAAAATTGGAAAAACTTGAGAATTCGGCCTCGGCTCTTAGATACGGTTGATTGATCTACTTACGACCACAGCCTATCACACCAACAAGGTGACGCACTCACACTACGACCAGTTGCGCTTGGCAACATGAGAGCGAGTCAGGCTTCAACAATGGTCCTGAAGAACTCTTGAGGCATTTTTAATTTCATTATTCATAGAATTTAATAATTATTATTATTCTGTTAATTATGGAGGTGATTAAGAATATATTAAATGGTGAATTTTACGGAATTAACCGATCTGCTTCGTTGAAAAGATGGATAGGTAGTTATTTATCAAGCGAGGAGGATGATTATTAAATAATCTTTATATTATTTAATAATTTAAAATTTAGATTATTTAATAATCTAAAAAATTTTTTTGCCTGGTTGAAAAAACGTTTTTCTAAATACCCATCTAAAATACAAATTTATACTGAAATTATAGAATAATAACAATTAAATTCTGTGTTTAAGGAGTACCGATATATCGTAAGGTTTGTCTTTGCAATCGAAAAATGAACCCCTGTGCAAAATTTGCAGAGTTCTTCGAACATACCGAAAACTAATCTGCACACGCCACTGATCTACTTAGCAGCGTTTTTTTTAGTTGTTTTTTATTCCTACTTAATTATAGATTCTTAGAATTTAATTATGAAGCCGTTTCTGACGTTTGATTGGATGGCTTGTTAATTGCAGGCTGCGCTTTATTAATTATAAAGGGTACCTTTAAACAACAGATGAAATAAAGGCACTGACTTCAAAGTGGGATGTTCATTGAGCATTGTTCAAGTGAGGAATTGCCCTGTCAAAATCTTTTCTTTTACTTTATCTTTTATCTTTTCTTTTTCTTTTACTTCTTTTTCTTTTTACGTACATTCGTTTTTATTTTGTATATTGTGTTACGTAAAATAACGTAAAAATACAACAACAAAATTTTAGGTTGCAAGTTAACTTGAGTGACACCTGCCATTTTGAAGTCGGTTAAAAACGTCATCCACGGTGATCAGGCAAATCCGGTAACCTAGGGGATATGGCAAGTTGGTGGACATTTTGCAACCTAAATTGAAATTTTTATACTTTTTTCGAGAGAAATTTCATATTTTTGCTATTGCTCGAGGTTCGGCAAAGTATAGGTATCCATTCCCCATGGAGTATAATGCCTACTCCTCCCTATATGCCGCACCTGTTATCCTGAGATGGTCGGAAGGAACAAAAGCAGGCGTTGGTATCGTCCTAAGGTTGAATGAGACCCGCCTACATTTCGATGGGATGTTCTTTGTTTCAGATCACCCTTTAATTCGACTGCCGTTTCTTCTGTCTTTCTGAAAGGTATCCATAGAGACAGTCTCTTCTTTCTCATCTGATGATATCGAGGCGGAAAGATTCGGTGGACCGTGTGATACGTAGGAATCCAATATCAGCCCTCCGAAGGAGAACGACTCAGGTGATGGGTTTCTCTGTTGAAGATGAGCGGCAAACGCCAAAACAGCGTTGGAGGTCCCTGGATCCAGAATACGGAGTCAGTTGAAGGGTCGGGGAGAGAGGATAGTTGATCCTGGGGCAAGTGTATATATCCTCAGACCACCCATACCCTTCCTCGGCCTTCTCGTCTGAACAAGCATGAGAGGCCTCATGGCCTCATCATCCCCTCTGGAGGCCGTACCTCTTCTACCAATACATACCTAAGACCCACCTCTGCCATCAATAGCACGGAACTACCTGGAACCTCGTGAGTACTTGGGCCTTCCTGGGGAACGGGGTCGAGTGGTAATGGTTCAGTTCCCCATGGTACATTAGTTCCTCTTCCTCGTTATTGATTAGAGAGGGAAAGTTACTTAACCGCCGTGGGGAGTTCCAACTTCGAGGGTACCTTCGAAATCATGAGTAGCTATACTTACTTATTTGCCTCCCTGCGCCAGTTTCCTTTGTATACTGATGAAGAGCTCATCTGGGACTTGACTGATTCGCAATTTCAACTATTGTCTGACCGTCTTCCAACCCTAATCAGGCGTTGGCCTCGACACAATGCTAAGTTTGTCACTGATGCATTATTGTAAAATGTTCAGATGCCAAAAAGGAGGAGATTTTTAACGAATAATTATATTTTATTACGCTCACTCTTAGGGACGTCAACTCGTGGCAAATTTTAGAGCATTCTATTTTTCATTTGACCCGTGCCCGAACGTTCCCAGGAGAAAATAGCAGAAACCAATTTGTATCCACGATACACCAGACGTCGCCTCCACTAAATTAGCCAAGAATGTGTTCAGGTCAAAATATCAAAAAACTCACTAAGGCCCGGTTTATTGACAAAATTTATCAATCCGATATCCGAGGAAGCTTCAGATAAAATTCACCACGGTGGTATCCGTATAAAATTTGAAAGTAAAAATATCGTTGGAAATGTTTATTAAAACTTCCTTGGATATCGGATGGATAAATTTTGTCAATAAACCGGGCCTAAGCAAATTTTAAAACTCGCCTAAAATAAAAATAATAATATCGACATATTTTGCAAGGTAAAACATTTAAATTTCTCGGAGACACAGCCTATCCACCCAAAAATCACCCTGAAATTAGTGGCCAAGAGATTAGCTATCAGTTTTTGGATAACTGACAATTGATAAAGCCGCCCTTAATATGAAAAATATCTACATATTTTGCAAAGTAAAACAGAGATTTTAAGACCAAAAACTCGGGTACCCCCAAAAGTTTATAATGTACATACTTGAAAATTATTTCTGACTATTCCTTATTGTATCTCCTCTCTTGTATGCATCATGATCTCCTTTTTTTGCTCTCACAAAATGTTTCTCTGAAAGGACGGATCGTAAAAATTGACCGTACCGTTCGACCGTATAGATATTGCTCGTAAAAGTCGTACGATCGTATCGTGTGTCGTTCATTTTTGACGATGGTTCGTCGTTGAAGTTCATGCCCCTCTAAAGCTTCTTTATTAAATTCGCCAAAGCTCTTCATTTTCCTCCTCGCATCATTACTTTCGTGTTTGCGAAGTTCGGCGCTCGTATTGCACGGATTCATTCGGAGCTGCTCGTCCGAATCGTTTGCCCGTCTGCGAGCTTGGGCACTAAAAACATTACGGGTGGAAAGTACCAAGGATAAGCGCCAACCGTAACAGTTATGTTTTTACTAGTTGTTCTCCTCTTATTTTTACCGTAATGTACTTACTTATAGAAGTACTGGGTGTTATTTACGCACCATTTGTTTTACCAATTTTCACGGCCCAGAAAAATGAGCTAAGTCAAGTTTCTTCGACCTTTGATGTATTTTGCCGGTTGTAAAATACGTCGGTTTTTCGTTCCTGTGAATCTAGTTTTTCGTGATCTGATTTCAACATTTGCTTGCTTGCCAAAATGACGATGCTTTGCGGATAGTTAATTAAAAACTGGTTCCATCAATGAATTTCTTTAATTTTAATATTTTTCAATTCGATGGCCGGGGGAAAAAATTCGCCGTAGGGCAGGTTTATTTCGTTATATTTATTGGAAGAATCCGAACCCCCAACTAAGTGCCAATTCCGGCATAGGATCCGCCTTTCACATCGGTTTGGACGGAAATAGGATTTTCAGTTGAAAGAAACCCAGACTGTGGGGAAAGGAGAGGGAATGCAGGCAGAATCACCGCCACAAGCCAGCCGCTGTGGTTTGTGGTGACCTTCGCGTTTATTTCGTTTGATTGGCCGTCGAACAGGACGACGGACAAAGAAGATTTCTGGGAAAATAGGGCTCAGTTTTCCCGGCTAGGGGGAATATTCCCTGATTTTGGGGAAAGTTGGGGTGGAGTTTGCAAAGCGTTACAATAATTGTAAGTACATACATGTACTTACTATTACCTGAATTACCTTCCTAGGAATTGTATTAACTTCCTATTTCTTGATAGGAAGCATTAACTGAAAGGTGTCAAAAATATTTTACTATATCGACGATGAAACTGCAATACTGCCCAATTCAAAGCGTCGTGTCTTTTGGGGGCGTCTCGGTTGCGTACTTCTCAAAACTTGGATTGGTGGCAACTTGGCAAATCACGCGTCCATAGATTGCATGGCAAACGAATTGGGCAGTATTGATTCTACACCGTCGATATACAAAACGGAGGGCATTTTTACCAATTTTTCAAATTTGTTGCCAAAATGTTAACAGAAAGTTGAATAATTTCTAAAATGTGTGTAAGTATATTCGGCCAAGTCCTCAATGCAACATGCTCTAAGAAAATGGGGTCATATTCTTCCATTAAATGGATGTCCAATTTGATGTCATGGTTTCTTTTGCGTCAATACCATCAAAATCAAGGAAAAAATTGGTTTATTTGAAGGTAAAATCGCCTTTAAGTAGGTATGGCAAATGTTAAACAAGGACCGGATAGCAATTTTGATTTGAATTTATTTTCCGCGGAATGTGAACCTGGAAAGGGAATTCTGAAGAACCCAAAGAGGGATATTTGTTTTCCATCCCAGGCAATCCTGACTGTTCGTTGGCGGCTGCGGCCGAATAGTCCTATTGTCATTGGGACCTCTCTTTTGGTCCTCTGTCCAGCCGTCCTATCTCTCTTCCAGATCTCATCTTGGGCCCTTTGTGCAACCAGGTCTCGGGAACAATACAGATTAAGACAATACAGGTACCGTCACCGTATTTTTTCGTTACCCTTTCGACCCCTGGTAGAAACTAATTTCTTCTCCTTCGAAGAGGCGATACACTATAAAAATACGACCGCACTGGAGTTGAGGTCCGTTTCATTTTATGACACGTGGAAAAAATTTAATAGCATTTGAAAAAAAATTTCGTGGCACTTGAGAGATTTTCGGTTAGTAAAGACTGGACAGATTAGTAAAGTAAATGGACAGATTAGGGATGTTTTTCTCTTGAATGCTTCATGTGCAGGAGAATGGTTAATAAAAAATCATAATAAACAAGAATTGAGTTTCAGGTGAATGGAGATTATCCACCCGTATAATGTTACGTATATCCTACCGTATAAAAGACGTAATTAAGACGTGCTCGAGGTATGAGAATTCGACAGCAATCGATCCCTTTCGCCAATTTAACGAGTTTTTTATTATCCTCCTTTCTCCGAAATTCACATTTTTCAGCCCTAAAGCCGAACCTTTGTCCACGTGATACGTGCTTCGAGTTTTCATGGATTTCCTCGAAATACTGTGGATACTTCGAATACACCTGCCGGCTGAAAGGGGTTGAAAAAGCTCTTTTTCGGTAATTTGCCGAGCTGAACGGATTCCGCGGCGAACAATCTGAGGCATAAGCTGAAAGTGCGAAAGATCCGAAGCGAAAGGCGAACTTGTCTTGAAATATGACGGAACAAATATAATAAAAGGGCGGCAAAAAGAGGCGCGAAAGTTGCAATTTCGAAGGGAGCAGACGTCCACCGCTCCGCCCCCATCCACCACCTCGTCCCACAAATAGTTTCATAACTTCCTTCGAACGATCCGGAAAAGGGGAAGTGGAGTATCTCCTGAAGACAAAGACGGAACGGGGGTGAAAAGAGACGGAAAGAGGAAAAATGTTCCTAGTGAAGGGGAGAGTTTGATAGGGGAGGTTCGGGGGCGGAGGGAGGGAATCTAAGGTGAGAACCCCGCGAGAGCGACTGGAATGGAAGCATGAAACGAGTGTGAAAGACAACAATATGAAAGAGATGAAGGTACGGGGGGAACTAGCTAGGAAAGCTGCGGGCTTTTGAAATAAAGTTACACAGAGAATAAATAACCACTTTGGCCCATTTTCCTTTCAAGGGTGTCTCGGGCTCGCAAATCCGCTGCCTCTAAATTAAGAATTTCGATACAAGGGAGGCACTCGGCCAATCAGGGATTATACTCAATCAATTGAACGAGCTTCGAAATCAGTTTGATAGCTCAGACTTCTTTGCTTTTCCTTAATTCACAGTTTAAAGAGATAGGTAGTGAAAGGCACCGAAAACTCTTCAGATTGAAGGAGGAAATTTTTTTTAAGCATTCCTTGTACCTAGTGATAGTGATGGTGGCACATACCCACTGATTCTCAATGACCTTAAAACTGTACCTAAATGAAGAGTAATGTCCTCCGTTTTTTGGCTTACCCAACTGGTAACTGAGCATCCATATTTCATTTGATTTTGACTTGCGTCATAAAAAATCGCGTCATTTCCCAAGGCCTTTAAACGAAAATTAAACCCCACACACGATTGCAGTGGGAGCCCTCATTGAGTTATCCCTATCCTAGAAGTTTTCCTGATGTCGCTCAAGTTTCAGGCTTGTGTAGCTATTTACGTCCTCGGTCAACCTCTGTAACCACTACCTAGGGTTCCTCGGACCTGAACTCCCATCTATCGTTCAGACAACTTGCCAAACTACGGCTTAATCGGAAAGGCCAATTTCGCAAACTTGACCTCCCGTGTGTGGAAATAGATCTCATCCTCTGGTAAATTCGTAATAACCAAAAATTCAAATACGACTGATAAAAAAATAATTATTTCAATCGCGGAAGCTCAAACGGATCGAATAGGATATTAATAATTTATTCCAAAGATCTGGCGAGAAGTAGGAAAACGTTTCTGCCGTAGAAACCATTAGCCGATTCCCGGAGCCTAGCAATTCCAGTGAACGTGCAAGTATCATATTCCTATAAAGCATAATATATAGTATATTACACTCCTATACATCGAATATTTCTATATGAACGCTCTGCTTCGATGTCATTTGTTGAACTGGATTGAGCGAGATCTATGGAACATCAAAGAGCCGTCGCAATTCAATAGTTTAATGTCTATTACATCGTCTAGGGACTAGTCCATCTTCTGGGGAAATCAAGTAAACAAATCAGGTCAATCGGCCGCAGATCCTATTTAGTTGCTATTGAGTATTGTCAGACATCTGTCAATGGTCTTCGCTGGTCTTCACAATCTTCGCTGATCCACCAGGAATAGAAGTTACACATAAAAGTCGATTCACCTTTGGGTTAAGTACTTCTAAAGTCCATGGATACTTCAGAAAAAACGTTTACTTATAAACATTTACTCAGAATCAGTCCCCGAACAAGCGTCCATGTGCCCGTCTGTGGTCATTTACAAAAATGGCCATGCCTCCCTCACTTCTCAACCTTTTTTCAAATTTCTTGAACTGAAATGTTTGTCTCGGCAAGACGTAACGCCCTGTTGAACCATAATTTGAATAACTCACAGTATTTACGATTTATTGGGATTTTTAGTGTTTTCTATTTTATTTTACTTTTTTTATTTTATTTTTTTATTTTTTTTTCCACAAAAATGAACCGATTTGAGCGTTCTTGGTCTTAAAATCTTTTTTTCGTTTTGCAGAATATGTGTATATTTTTTAAATTCCGATAACATGGCAAAATTTTATTTTAGGCGAGTTTTAAAATTTGCATAGTGAATTTTTTATATTTTTGACCTAAAAAACCTCAAAAGCAGTCAAAACATCATCAAATTGTGTCAAAAATGTACGTATCAAAATATGGAAGTATTGTGTATTATCCACGCGCCACTGGTTTTTAAGCCATATCTACCTATCCAAGGACGCTTCCAAAAACTGAATTTCATGAAATTTTCAGTGTGACGGTCAATGAAATTATGTCCAAGGTAAAATGTATTGCAAGCGCCCTTGGATAAATCTAGCTTTAGACAAGCTGATAAACTGGCCCTTATTCTCTCACACTTATATACGCTGAGCAAATGAGGTAGTGTGATCTTCCAGAGTATGAAATTATTCTATGAAACGCTCGTGGCTAAGTGAACGAAGACTTATCTGGTCATACGATATTTTTATTGCTAATGTAGTTCCTCCTTAACTGGTGTTTGTATTCTACGCGTCAGCCATACGAGAGTATTTAACGTCTGAGAAGGGTCCCTTCACTGCTTAAGGACGAAGGGAATAGGGAAAACTTGAAGATCTATCGAAGAACTTGGTACGTTTATTATCGTGAGCATAATGGCTCATAAACAAGCCATAAACCTCGACGCTAACTGGAGGAAAATCAAACCTGACTAGAACCATCTAACTTTTGGCTTTATGCATCGAATTCCAGGAGTCCTCCTAGAGGGGTCCACGACGTCAAGTATGTTGCTAATGATCTGCCTGGCGGCAAAGCTCGCTCCTGGGTGCCTCACGGGAGGGGATGATGGGGAAGTGCCGAGTGCCAAGTACCTGGCAGAGGTTCCAAGTGCCTTCCCCTTCTCACAACTCCACTCGCAGTTTCCAAGTTTCGAGCCTGTGATACTCATTAGAAAGTTTCAGCGAAACCGCCTTACCGCTCTCTCGCCTTCTATGGCCCAAGTTGGAGTGCGTTGAAGAACTCGGCCAACTATTTCCACCGAGGCCCATAGAAGGTCGATTTGGTAATAAATTCAAACCAGCATTATGATGAGCTGCTGGCTTCCTTTGGAGATCTCGTCGATTTCATTCGCGGATTCGGGATACGCACAGGTTAGCCACGCCTTCATGGTAAGCCTTAAGGCATACCTCGCGAGTACAATACAGTAATACAGTAAAATACAGCTACAGTTGAAGTTCTTTCACCAAGATTATCGATGGCCAGCAATCGACCTCGATAATTGGAACTAAACCTCGTAACTGATACCAGGGCCGTCCAGAGGGGGGGGCAGGGGGGGCAAAATCCCCGGGGCCCGGGGCCCAAGGGGGCCCGGGCCCGCCCGTGGGCCTTTTACGTACTAATATGCAAATTAGAAAAAATGCTTTTATTGACCGGGGGGGGGGCCCGGTCGAGTCTTTATCCCCGGGGCCCGGCTTGGCTCTGGACGGCCCTGACTGATACTCAAAATCAACGTGAAATTCAAACTGAAACTCGAAGTGAAAATCAAATCGAAACTCAAATTGAAACTAAAACTCAAATTCATACTCATACTCAAACTGAAACTGATTCTCAAATTCAAAGGCCGAAAGAAAAGTAAACCCAAACTGAAACTGAAAATAATCCTCAAATTGAACCTAATCTAAAACTCAAATTCAAACTGAAACTTGAGTTTGATTTTCTGTTTCAGTTGAGTTTCAGGGTGGGAGTCAGTTTGAGTTTGATTTTCAGATTCAGTACAAGTTCGAGTATTAGTATCAGTAGTATCAGTTTGAGTTTTAGTTTCAGTTTGAGGTTCAGTTTCAGTATGAGTTTGATCTTAAGCTCAGTTTCAATTTGAGCTTGTGTTCGAGTCGGTTTGAGTTTGTGTATCTGTATCAGTTTGACTTTCAATTTCAGTTTGAGTTGGAGTATCAGTTTAAATTGGAGCACGAGTTTCAGATTAAGTTGAGCAGTTTTTTTCATTTTAATTTTTTTTAAAGCTTCTCCTTTGAGTCGGTTTCATTTTTGCTAACATTTTTTTTTCTCACTCCGAGTTGTCTTCTATTTGATGGTTTCTTCTATTTGAACATTAATACAAAAAAGTGCATTACCTACGTCTTTTTTATACGATTATCCGCTCAGCGGACGAAATGGGATGGCCCTCATTAAAATAGCTACGACGACTCGGATTTATATACATGATGTATAAGGACAGAGCTTCAGGCATAAACTCAGCCGAGGTTTGAGATAACTCATTAATGGTTTTCACTTCTAGTTACATCAACAGGCGCAACTTCGAAGCTTCGCGGAGTTTATTGTTCGCCAAGTTTTATCTTTACGATTCAGTAGGTTACAGCTTACCGCTCCATTTCTGTTCGAATGGTTCGTTTACTCTTGGATGGCGGGTGAGTTGCCTCCTGTACTTTCTGCTTTGGGG
Organism: Nesidiocoris tenuis; assembly: GCA_036186465.1. Taxonomy (NCBI): domain Eukaryota; kingdom Metazoa; phylum Arthropoda; class Insecta; order Hemiptera; family Miridae; genus Nesidiocoris; species Nesidiocoris tenuis. The sequence goes on along the minus strand of AP028912.1, from coordinate 9,611,258 downwards.
CTGGGAGCGTTTCATTATAACTGATTGTTGATGAATGGACCCAACAGTAATGGATCTTTTATCGAACCAGGAACTGAAGTGAGTTCGGCTCGAAATACCGTTAAACTGCATTAAGTGTTCGACGATAATTATCGTTGGATTATAACACATCGTTCACGTTTGAAGCTTTTGCTGGATTTCACTTTTAACGGAATCAAATTTACCACGTCACAAAATTTTTTTACAAAACATTTTTCATATTAATATTTTTTGCATTAATAATGGTAATATTAATTTGGTAATAATAATGGTAATAATAATAATGGTAATATTAATAATGGTAATATTAATAATGGTAATATTAATAATGGTAATACCTATGCTTTATTTGAGCTTTATTTTTCAACACCTCCGACGTCCCACCAACTTTTGAGTGGCTCTTGGAAACCGCCCGTAAAAATAATAAAAATGGTTAATGTAGAGAGGGCGCGTGCAAATTATTGCGGGCACGTTTGTTGCCTGCACTTTGCTTTACGACCCCGTTCATTCTCATTTCTGGATAATTGGCTCACACTTTCACCGAAATTGGGAAACTGGCAAGGGACTAACGACATTAAAAGATAACATAAAAATGCCACCGTAGTCGACTTCCTAAAATGTCGCGTATAATTCTCTCGTTAAACTATCTCACCTTGAGCTGTTTTTAATTCGAGTTCTTCGTGCGGTATGCTCTGAATAATTCAAACTGGGGTTCCAACTCGGAAACTAGCGTGGGTTGATGTTCTTCAGAAAACCGAAGTACCTAATGCTCGGCCAAAAATTATTACTCCATCAATACGTAAATAATGCAATCAAACTAAAATTCATTCTGGGAAATTCTCGAATGGCGAAAAGGATCCTTATCTGGAAAATTGAAGTCACGAAGGCTGAATTTGGTCGAGCCGTGAAAGCGTTTTGACAAGTGTATGCTGCCGAAATTGGCCTTATTCGGTGAATATTGCTTGTGTTACAACACACGCGATCGAGTTAATCAAAGGTTGTTGTATTACAATTACTAACATAACCAATCAGAACAGCGGCTGGTTAAAGCCGATTACAATGGATTAAATTATGAGAACCCCCCCATTATCCGACACGTAATGCTGAACTTCGTCCAGGCCTTCCCTAATAGCCATACGGCCATCAGTGTTGTATGTACAGGTAGAAACGTTTGCTCCGACATTGCACATATGTTTATGTACATAGAGCAAAAATATTGATTCCCCGTTTGAGAAACTCGTGTAATTAGTTTATAACCAGTTCTTTTATAACCAATTTATAACCAGGGTTAACAAGTCGGCCAGTTTTCAGTTTCGTTTTATATTTTTAGAGATACCTAATCCAAAACCCTGTTCATCCAAAATATACTTTTCTCCCCCTTTAATTAAAAATTAAAGTCTAAATTTATTCGCAAATCTAAGGGCGTTTTTGAATGGAAAACTTGCCCCATCTCGACCATATAAGGATACAAGTAGAGAAATATCTTCCTCCCTTAAGGATCCCAGGATAGAGACATAAGGGCGAATATCTTGAGCCACTGCTCTCTGAAGCGGGAGCATCCGCACAAGTCGTAAGCCACAACTATGGTAAGAGTAGGTTAGTGGTAAGGGTAGGTTAGTGGTAGGGGTAGGCTATGGTAAGGGTAGGTTAGTGTGTGCAGGTGTAAGAGCGAGAAGAGTTCGCCCTATTCTCGAAGTAGAGGATGCTGTTCAGTTGTGGAAACCGCTGTACCGTGAACGAGGGTTGGTCCTGAGACTCCTGAGGTCTTTCTGTCCGAGTTATGACGCATTTGCTGGGGCGGAGAAAAGTCCCGCTTTGCCGGGCGTTTTGAAAAATACGTCGGAAAAGCTACGGAACTTTTCCTCGTCCGTCGAAGGAGGCGGGAGAGCGGCTTCGGTTAAAATGAAAACATTATTCTCACTTTTTTGCTGTAGTGAGGGGCGGCCCAGTTGCAAATTGTTCAAGTTTTTCTATTTTTTCTTGTCAAAATACTTTTTCCACTTCGACTGGAATTCCGAGACGATGAAACGCGATGAAGCTTTGGGGCTCGTGTGGAAATATCACTTCTGACTTCAACGGTCAATCATCTGAGATGGCGTTAGCTAGTAAGCGAGAAACTTTCCACTTGATGTACCTAAAGGAGTGGTTTAGAAGAAATCTATTCCAAAATGCGATACCATTAGTAATCTGAACGTTTTTTTATATTATGAATAGAAATCGGAGTTGATACTGTATCATTAAATGTTACAATTTCAATGTTACGATATTGATAATTTATACAATATTGATAAAATTTAAATGTTACAATACATTTTATGGTATACAAGCTTGGTACCCATTCACCCCTGTTTTCAAATGAGTAAATTGAAAAAGCTTCCACTTTCTGCGCATGAAGTTAAATGAGTAATAATTAAATGATAGCTAAAACAGAAGCCAACACTTTGCGCCTGCATTGTCGGAATTCCAGGCATTCTGGCTTTATTGGGTCTGAGCTATTCGACTGAAACTCTTTAATTAGATAGCTTCAGAGTTCATGGACAGCTTTATTTCCTACTGCAATCGCTGAGCGCATCGTCAACTCATCAACTCTGTCATCGAACAAACGCATCCAACGTGAAAATGGATTGAATAAAGTTAGATGATTGGCAATATAAGCCCGTGTAGGACGGACGATGATTATACTGTACGTCTTTCGATTAACATAAGTTAATACGTACCTACAGTATTTACACGTATTTGTACATTCATTAATGTTTATACGCATTTATGCACTTATGTACTGAAGATTTTCGAAGGCACATTATTGTATAATTAATAATGTCCATTATTAGTTCAACATTAATGACTGTAATTTTGATAAAATTAATGGACATTATTGAGTACATTATATATGCCAGACGTGGTAGGTACGTAGAAATTTGTACGAATCCATTATTCCAAGACCTCTAACACTCCAATCGGATCGCTTATATGGCCTGAAAAGGGTAGGTAAGCCTAGAGGCAATAAAAACTTCGAATTCTTCGGTGAATTCTAGGAATGAGGAAATTTCCAGAAATACATTAATACAGAAACTCATTAATTTTTGTTAACTGAATGTTTCTGGATCGAAAATTTGAAAAAGCTGGAAGTTTGTGTACCTTGCCAAATCTTTATCAAGTTTGAGCCGCCGGTAGGCGTGTCCAGCCGTAGCAATCGCGTCTCTGATTGGCCGAGTGCCGCACGTTCAGGGACGACGGAACCGCCGAGGGGGTCAAGTGCCGCACAAAGTGCCCGCCGGCCGGCCGTGGGCCGCACAACTACGGGACGGAGCTGGGAGCACAAATTAGCAAAAACTCAAGCTCGGACCACGGCTCGACGGTTAGCCATCTGACAACAAGGTACCCTCAGACAAAAGAACAGGTATAGGAAGAATTTACCCGAGAGAGTGTCTCGAATAAAAAATGTTGGTCAATGTGTGTACCGAAATTTGCCTCAGAATATTTAATGCGATTTTCATTGTTTCGGAGATCACCGTACTTCCGTTTACCCACGCATTCCTGCTGAAGCCCTCGTAAATATGGATGTTGGGATATCGAAGCCTCGTAACATGGAATTTGAATGCGATTGCGATTCCCCTTCCGCACTACGGATTGAATAAATCGCTTTCCCCGCGAGGAATTTCTTGTTTTACACCAATTACGCGTTACATGTGTAACCGGATAAGTTCAGTGAATTCTGGATCTTCAGTCTGTTTTGCCTCGCACAAAATCTAATCATCGGAGACGGCCATTATTCATTTCAAAGTTCGCGAAACGTGTGTGGAATGGGAACATCGTTAATTTAACGAGTTCTCGCCGTCTCGTCTCAACTTTCGGATGAATCTTTCATTTGCAAACTTTGATCTCAGTTCGTGAATCAGGCTTTCATTGAATTTTCAAATCCGCTCTCCCCCTCGAACCGTATCAACTCTATTAACATACTGGCGAAACTTATTGACAGTTGACACCAACCTCTCACTTTCAAATGTCGACAAACTTAACTATCTTTCATATCCTATACCATACCTTCCATACCTATATCTTTTATCATTAGCATGAAGTTCTCGATCGTTATCAACAGACGGCGGTTCATAAGATTTCAGCTCTTTGTGGTATCACCCTTCTCCACGTTCTAACTGCAATCTACACTGCTTCCTTCTCGCAAAATTTGCGAAGAATTTTATTTTGGGAAGAATTTAATTCTTCCTGCCTCTTCAGTATTCATTTTTTTTTTGTAATTTTTATGAGATGTTTGAGTAGTTAAATGCTTATTGCCATATACGGAGGAGTAATCAACTTGATTTCTTTTTCATTTAATAAAATTTAGGCTTTGAATCAAGGAGAAAGCTCCAAAAAAAATTCAGCGCTCTCATCAAACCACTGAAATAGATTTGTCGAAAAGGCGCAATTTTTATAACACAATGTTTATTCTTTAGCTGAACGGAAAATCGAAAATCCTTTGATTACTTATACGGTCCGTGTAATCTCATCTTCTGAATCCGAGTGGCATGTGTTGATTGAAATTAAACGGATTTAATATTCAAATGGAACTCTCCGTGTAATTGGAGGCTTGTGTATCAAACGCGGTGTTGAGGGCGGTGGAGAACCAGGAAGGGCCCGGGCCAGAAACGTGAAGGAAGGTGATATAGAAACGGCGAGGCGAAACAAGGGAGCGAGTGAGAGAGATTCTGCTAATAATTGGTTGACTAATCAGCAGCTAATTCATTATTCTTGCTCGAGGCACCATGTGGCCTCTATCGATCTCCGTATTCCGCAATGTTCCTAATGCATCAAATTCATGTTATATGACTCCAGAACGGGGAATATTTGTAATTTTAATCGCCCCGCAAGATACCTAATTAGGTGTTGATGGGTGTTATTTGAATGCCATGAGGTTTCTATAATTTATAATCGGCTAAGCATTACCAATAATTGGATAATAATTGATAATTATTATCCAACTCCAATGATGGTTGTACGAGAGACGTATAGTAACGTACATTACTTAAGTGTTAGTGCCGAACCACTAACAACTCTTTCCACTTTCCACCACAGTGTCCAAAAAGTTTGTACCCCCGGTAAAACCGGAGACCCAAATCACCAAAACAAGTGGTATAAAACAACAGACTAGCACCTGAATTAAAGTTAACAAATGAACACAATTTGTTGAATAAATTAAATAAATCGTTAAATACATTAAAACGGTAAATTAAATAAATCAAATAAATAAAATTAATTAAATAAATCGAATAGATCATAAAATTAAATAAAAAAATAAAACATAAAAATCGAATAAAAAATAAATTATTAAAATCGAATAAATCAAATAAATCATAAAAATTGGTAAAATTAAAAAATGAATGAATAATGAATACCTATAATTGATTGAAAAATTGAATACCAAATTAAATAAATTTAGTACCAAATTGAATAAATAGAATAAATCAAACAAATCGAATAAACCAAATAAATCATGAAAATCGAATAAATCAAATAAATAAAAAAAATGAATAAATTGAAAAATAAGTAAATAATGATTATAATAAATTGAAAAATTGAATACCAAATTAAATAAATTGAATGCCAAAATAAATAAATTGAATACCAAATTGAATAAATTGAATTAAGCGAATAAATCGAATAAATCAAATAACTTGAAAACTTGAATGAATTGGATAAATTAAATAAATTATAAAAATTGAATAAATCAAATACATCATAAAAATTGAATAAATTGAAAAATTAATAAATAATAAATAGAATAAATTAAAAAATTGTATAAAATATCAAATAAATTGAATACTAAATTAAATAAATTGAATACCTACCGAATTGAATAAATTGAATTAATCGAATTAATTGAATGAATTTTATGAATTAAATATTTAAAAAAAATTGTTAAATAAATGAAGTGAATCAACAAAAATTATGAAATAAATGTAATAATCATTTAATGATCGAATGAACAGGTGAAGAAATAAACGAATATCGTTCATTCGTTATACAAACGAATGAACCAATGACCAAGTGAACAAATTAATAGAGGTGTGAACAAATGAATTCATTTTAGTAAGTTCAACCAAAATATTGATGATTTTGTATTGTTGCAGCGGTGCGGGCCGAGAATTCCGCGGTGATCCGAACGGCAACAACGACAGCGGTTATGCGGCGTCAGGTGGTGACGGAACTCACGAACCTCATCCCGACGAGAGGAGGGTACGTGTCTCGAAAGCTTGAAAATGTCATAGATGATTCTACAGGGTATATATCGAATGTATTCGATGGTCAAAATTGAGGCACAGCAGTTTTAATGAGCACTCTTTTGTTTAAATGCCAAAAACAGGGATTTTAGAGGAATATAAAAAATATTTGGGCGTAAGATTTGTTGGAAATGACTGGTAGAACATTTTCCCCCATTTTTGAAAACGTAGTCACCCCGTATGATGAAAGTGATATATTTTCCAAGTAAAACCTTCATCACTTTCCTTCTTCGAACTTCCGTTTTATGGTGAAACGGAGCCTGTCTAATCGCGGTATTTCGAGCCGGTTTCTCATGTGATAATATCAAGCCCTTCGTTGATTAAACGCCGAGCGATTTTAAAGGAAACAATTCCCTTTGATGAGAACATCGAACGCATGCAACTCGGCGTAAAGACGATGTAGGCTGCACCAGAATCGTCGCTTTGCTCTGGTTGCGCCACTCTCCGGCCAAAGATGAGGAAAACCCGTCCCGAGTCTTCCACGGCCTTCCTTCTTTCTCGCTCCTCGGCCTCTCCGCATGCGCCCTCTCTATCGCTTTTGCTCGAGAGGCAGACGCGGAGAAGGACGATGGATGATTTATAAGTGAGTTCAGAAGCTCAAGGGGACGCGAGGGTAGCCCGACTCGAACTCCATATACCTCTACCTCTTGGTATTCACATCTTCCGCTGCAAGGGCAGAGATAGGAGAGGCCCAAAGGGATGAAAAGAGACGGAAGCTAAGGGGCGAGAGAGAAGGGTAACTACTGAGGGGTGAGGGGGTGGCGAGGCGGTCTCAAAGGAGCTCGTACATAACACTCAATGTGGCGTCCTATTCGTCCCTGCTCCGGCGAGAGAAACACCTCCAGACTTCCAACACCCCTCGCTTAACCTTGTGACTTTGAGTTATGACGACTGGATATATTATGTTCTCTCGCTAATGACTAATTAGACCGACGGTTTTACTTTATGAACTCGGTTGGCTTCATGTATTTTGATACAGAGGAAATATTGCTTCGAAGCTGACCGCAGATTACTCCAGCGCAGAAACAAATTAAACTGCCTATAAAAACAGAGAACACCCAATACTTCAATGTTTTGATAGGTAAATTTTTTAAACAAAGCAATTTGATTTTTACTGATTTGGAGGCTACAAAGATCAAAAATTTCGAAAAAAGCGCCATCCAAATTTCAAAACCCGCCTAAAATCGAATTACGCTGTTAGGTGCCGGAATACAAAAAATAGTCAACTATAAAAAAGTAAAAGTGGTGTCTCTGTATGGCCTGAATAATAATAATTTTGGCTGAATTAAAAACCGGCCCTTTTGACGGACCTTGACTATGTTTATTGACTTCAAATAATTGAGGCCTTGAGGCTTCTCCGCAGAGAGAAACCAGCAGAGTTAACTATTATTTTTAAATTTCACTAATGTTTTTTACTTCGAAAATAGTTAGGTAATCATCCGCTTTTTGCTTAATTTTGCAACAAAAAATTTAGAAAAAGAAATAAAATACCAAAATAATTGTAAATAAATCATTAATAAATCATTAATTATGGCTAAAGAGCGTATTACTAGGAACCTACGGCAGTTTTTTTAAAGCAATCATCTCGTTATTTATATCGGTACTTTGTGCCTTAACCTAAGCTAAACGGTTAGGATTTATCGACACCTTAGAAAAACAGGGGTCCGAGGGATTTCCAGGTGAAAACGTCAGACGAGTTGGTCTCGCAAAAGAGCCGGGAGGAATACAGGATCGAGTTCGGGGGAATAAAAAGCCGGAAGAAGAAATTTGGCGTCGAGATTTATTGGGGGCCGAAAAGGGCGCAAAAACTTGCCTTTCATGCAAAAACCGGCATCAAAAAGTCACATTTTCTACTTCTCGCTCGCGGATACATGCGATAGGTCACACAGAGGCATTCAAGCGTTTATCCGCGAGTAGAATACCGCTGCTTTTATCTTATATTTACAAAAATGGCCACGGCTCCCTCAATTCTCAACCTTTTTTCAAATTTCTTGAACTGAAATGCTTGTCTAGGCAAAACCTAACACCCTGTTTAACCGGAATTCGAATTGTTCACGGTACTGCCAGTGTATTTGCATTTTTAATTTTTTTTTCCGTGTGTATTTTTTTAAATTCCTGCGGCAGGAGGTATTTTGATTTTAGGCGAATTTTAAAAGTTTTTTTTAGCTAGTTTTAGCTAGTTTTTTTTTCATTTTTGATCCGCACAGCTTCCAAAGTGGTTAAAATATACTCAAATTTCGCCCTGAATTTACTCATGAAAATATGGGAGTATTGTGTGTCCCCCCCAAACTGGTGTCTTTTGGACGTCATTCGCGTTTACCAAACCGTCGGGGTTATGGTCCTAGTAGGTGATTTTTGGGGCCGCGTTCCCTCCATCCTATAGACCAAGAAGATAAAAAATCCAAAACATTTTCTCGAGCAACGGTGATGAAACAAATCTTGTGAAATTCGTTTGAAAACCCTTCATCGGATTCGGAATTGTTGTTGCTCGTAATTTGTGATGGCCATCCGTCTCAGAGAACGGGGTCAATCCTTGGCGTTGGCGTCGCTTAAAATTCTAGGCCGTTCCATCTTATTTCGAACTTGTCACCATCAATTTCGAGTATTTCCACGGCCGTAAGCCTTCGCCGTCATAATTAATCACAAACAACATAGCGGATCCGAGATAAAATTATCGGCGAGCTTCCTCAGCGCACTAATCTGCTTCACGGTTGATTCTCGCGCCTTCGCAGATTAGCCATTGTTTGTAGTTCTTTGTTTATTCTAACCGAGCGAAATCGAGGTCGACGGTAGATTTTGCGATATTTGGACGCACTAAGCAATTCCTCCGCGAAAGATCCCTCGTTAAGCGTATTTTCCTTCCTGCTTTACCTCTGTTTGTACGAACGGTAAAATTTTGCGTTTTTCGCCGCCAGAGGAAGACGTCCATTAATCGATCTAGAGGGGGCGATTGTTTGCTAGAAGAAACAGGCTAAGCAGCTTGGTGAAGTGGGTAGAAAAATCATTATTATTTTTCTCTGTATCGAAGAAAATGAAGATCGGATAATAGAAGAAGCTGACGGAATCATTTATGAGAGTCAAAATTGGTATGCAATTTGGACATTTCTTCGGAATAGAGCGGCCATTTGATCAACACTACCCTACCCGCCTCATTTCGTCGGACCTTTTTCGGCGCAATGGGTAGAAAAATTATTGTTTTTTTTTCCGGCACAATGGGTAGAAAAATAATGTTTTTTCTTCGGCACAATCGTCGAACAAATTGGGAAATGTTCTCCAATAACGTTTCAAAAACCCAAATTTCGGCCGAAAAAAACACGGCTTATGCCCTGCATTGAGTAGGTAATTCAACCTCAGTCCGGCCTTTGCTTCTCCATTTTAACGTTTTTGGCCCTAAACGTCAACGATTTCGCAAAAAACGAAGTAAAAACCATAATTTTTTGAAACTTTTTCTCAGGCAAACACCTTGGATTTTTCTTGAGGGAATCGGTTTTTTTTTTTCATTTGTCCCGTCCAGGCGAGTGATCGATAATTTTTTCTGTTTTTCAATTAAGATTCTGCTGCTCTATTAATTTTTTTGAAATTTTAGTGCTTTTTGAGGGGCCAGAAACTTAGTTTTACAAACGATGTTAAAAATTAGTCTTCAAACCGGTTTTCGACCACTAAAATCCAATCGATTCTGGCATTCAGGGGATGAACATCGTCCAGAAACATTAGGGGCCGTTCAATAATTGCATAAGGACATTTTTCGGATTTTTTTACCCCCCTCCCCCTGTAAGGATTTAGTAAGATTTTTCAAACCCCCCTCCCCCCTAAATCTTACGTAAGATTTTGACTCTTGTTAAAGCGAAAAAAATACGAAATCGTTATGTTTGCTTTTAGTTTCGTGGAAAACACGCAATTTATGGATATAGCCTTTTCTTAACAATCGGTATTCGCGCTGAAAATTCACACTCAAAAATCTTACGCAAGGAAGCACTTCCCCCTTGTAAGATGATGGCATCCCCTCGGGGATGAAAACAGCCCAACGAGGCTCAAAAATTCAAAGTCGGTTCAATAGACCCCCTCCCCCCCCCCCCCCCCAATTTCGCAATAACGTGAGAGAAGATGGAATAGCTATTAAGGAATTCAAGCCTATTCAAGTAAACCGTTCCCTAAAATGTCCGAAAAACCCCTACCCTATTAAAACAAGCGAAATTTCGGGTTTCTCCATCTTGTCCACGGTCCATTTGGTAAAATCTCAAAAATTCCGTAGGAAAATTATTTTTATGGGAAATAATGCAGCAAAAGTGCAACAAAAGTTGAGGATAAGAAAATGCGAGTTGAAATCCAGCGCAGAAACGCCAATACCCAGATGGTTTCGTTTTCTTGGACGGCTTCGCGATTGCTTGTTGTTGCTGTCAGTTCGGGACCTCCTTTCAGTTAAGCCACCTTGGGATAGGACGATTTTTTCAAGCTGGTTTATTGTGCTGTATTCATGTTATTGTTCGGAGAAGCTCGGGTATCGTTACTGGCGTACAAGTTGAGCAAACTCGAAGAGCAAGCAGCACTAGGGAGCAGCAACAGCACGAAACAGAAACTCGACGGCGTGTTCCATTCGCGCCTCCAGGCTTTCAGACAATGTTTGTTCAAACTGCGCACGAGTGGGGCGCCTTCTAACAATACTAGCCTTCATCCGTGTGCGTGTAGCGGAGGCAATATTCGTGTCGGTAAGCATTTTCAAGTGCTCTCGTGCGCGAGTGAGTGCGTCGGCGCTGCACGGCGCGTTGCCGCTGTTGACTGCGTACGAGCGGGGTAGCTAAATTTTAGTCGCGTCCTCCCACTTTGTAGTGAATCGATATAATAGAGGCGGCCCTCCGTTTACTATTAGAGTTATAGGTCCGGTTTATCAATTTATTTAAAGCTAGATTCATGGCAAGTGAATGTTAAATATGAACGGTAGGAATGGTGGATATGTTGAAATGTTAAATAGGTGAAATGTTGCACTAACCAGCTCTTAAAAAACCGGTTTATCAATTCATATAAAATTTATAATTTTATTTCAATTTATTTATTCTTTCGGAAGCTCCGTTCCGATTCTCGATTTTAGCACGAATACAATATTTCCATTTACTCTGTAAATATGGAAGTAAAAAGAGTGAATTTTGATTTCACCTATTCGATTTTTCACCTGTTATTCTGGTGATAGGTAAATCGGACAAAAAAGTCAATTGTGGCTCTGAATATATTGGAAACTCAACGCCCTTTCCAATATAAGATTCGGATCGCTCGAAAGATGAGTTTAGTGTAATAAAGTCTGTAGACAAAAAATTAGAAATGCTAAAAACCGATTTTTTAGTTAACTGAAAAAAAAAATATTTCAAGAGAGGACAATGCTTGGAAATTAGGTAAATACTTGGGTAGATAATCAGGTAACCCAGGCATTGAATATTGATTTCGGATATTGATATTCGCAGGGCGTGAAACGAAACGGTTCCGCGACCGACCGAGCGGTTCGCAGCGGTCGAAATCCCCTGCGAAGCGCGAGCGAAGAGGACGGCAGCGGAATCGGAGCGGGCGGCACGGGGAGCAAAAAAGAGCGCAAAGCCTCGGCCGCCTCGCGCTTCACCATCTACAAAGTGAACAAGGCGTCCAAGAAGAAGAGGGAGAAGAGCAGCGCGAAAAAGGAGCGCAAAGCGACGAAGACTCTCGCCATCGTTTTGGGTAAGTGAAAACATCAATTATTGCACATTAATCTGCAATATTGCAGATTTGGATTCTACACCTCTTGAAACGTAGACCAACGAATTTTCAGGGGGTGTTAAAAAAAATTTCCTGACCAATTGCAAAGGTTTATTTCTTGAGAAAAATGAACCAAAATTATACAAATAAGTTATTATTACCAAATAAATTTTATTTTATAAATACCTAGACACAAATTCGGAAATAAGTTGCATCTCCTGTCACGGAAAGTGAATACTACAAGGGCAAGTTTAAGCCGACTTCGCACTAATCCGTGACGGACCGGAATTCCGTTTAATCCGCGACTATTAGAGGAGGAAGCTGGTAACCCTCTCGGTGACAAAATCAATAATTGTAAAGGATTGGTACGGCGGGCGGTTGGGGGGGCTGGGACGAGTGTCGATCGCGGAAAGAGACGCTCTCGAGTAGAGCGGACCAGGCAGATCCGAGCTAAGTGGTGACGAAGACGAGCGAAGCTCAACCTACAAGTTTCCCTCCGACGCTACACGGCCGGGCCGAGCTAAGTGCCCCGGTTCGGGCTCGGATCGGGACGACTGCAGCCGCCGCAGCGGACTCTGAGGTCTTTAGCCTCTTAATCCGCTTTTCCGTGCCGCTTCGCCTTCGCTCCTAACCGCCATCCGCTTTATCGCTCTTTCGCCCTACCCTTCTTGCGCACAATGTCGCCCCACATCTAGAGGATGATGGGAAGGGGTTAATTCAGTTGAGATGTCTGCAAAACATTTACCGAAAGTTTTCTACTTTTACCAATTTTTGCGAAAACACGAAATACTGTTTCACGATTGGTGAACTTGGGTGAGAACACAATACTCTTCATCCTAAATTTTCAAGGCTTTTGACGAGAAATGCCGCAACAAATCGATTTTCGCGACAATTGCTTCTCAAAAAACGTTAAAACCCGCATTTTGGCAGAAGTATATAAGAATGAAATGAAACCAGTGCTACGTAGGTAACGCGGAATATTCCCTTATCAAGCTAATAGGATAATCAAGATCGTGATCAACATAATATAAGGAAAATGTCAACTTTACTTCGATGCTTCCATAATCCTCATACTTCCGTAACAAGTTTAAGCATCAAAATACGTAAATTCAATACACAAATTGATTTGAGTTTGACTACTTAGATGGCTGAATGGGGCTAAAATGTCCAAAACTCGCAAGCAATTTTTAAAACCCGTTTAAAATCGAAATACGACAAGTTGCCGGAATCTCAAAATTTCCAAATCTATCGGTAGGTTTAGAATTCAGTTTATTTTCTCTCAGTCTGATAAATCCCGATTTGGAAAGTCCGTCGAGTGATCACTTCTTGATATTTCTTGGTAACTGAACAACAACAGTAAGCTGATTATCGTCTCAAGTCAAATTCCGAAATCATCTTTTCGAAGTAGGTCGACTAAGAGACGTTCCGATAGATGGAGTCGAGTGCGCCTTATGGAATTAAACTGCAGTTCAACTGAACCTCGGAAAATCCCATCGAGACAAAATCAATGTTAGAAGAGGGCGGACGAGGAAATGGCGAATACCTTGCCTTCCTAATCTGCCGAGGTCGATCTTGAAAGCTGAAGTGTAGATCAAGCATGAGTGCGCCCTTGAGATGAGAAAGGCCCAGGCATAGAATAGGCCGGGACAATGGAGCGCCAGATTTCATCGTTGTCCTCAGCAGCTTTACTTTTGAGCTAATCGACTCACACTAGGCGGTTAGAAGGGGACAGTCAGCTTTCAGAAGAAAAGGCGTCTCCAGGTAGCGTAAATTATGTCGGATTTTTATTTTGAAAGAACCAAGAACGACGATCAAACTCGACATCGAGATCAAACTCAACTTCAAGATCAAAGTCAACTTCGAGATCAAACTCAACTTCGAAATCAAATCAACTTCGAGATCAAACTCAACTTCGAGATCAAACTCAACTTCAAGATCAAACACAACTTCAAGATCAAACTCAACTTCGAGATCAAAGTCAACTTCGAGATCAAACTCAACTTCGAGATCAAAGTCAACTTCGAGATCAAAATCGACTTCGAGATCAAAGTCAACTTTGAGATCAAACTCAACTTCGAAATCAAATCAACTTCGAGATCAAATCAACTTCAAGATCAAAGTCAACTTCGAGATCAAACTCAACATCAAGATCAAACTCAACTTCGAGATCAAAGTCAACTTCGAGATCAAACTCAACTTCGAAATCAAATCAACTTCGAGATCAAAATCAAATTCGAGATCAAATCAACTTCGAGGTCAAAGTCAACTTCGAGATCAAACTCAACTTCGAGATCGAAGTCAACTTCGAGATCAAACTCAACTTCGAGATCAAATCAACTTCGAGATCAAAATCGACTTCGAGATCAAAGTCAACTTTGAGATCAAACTCAACTTCGAAATCAAATCAACTTCGAGATCAAAATCAACTTCGAGATCAAAGTCAACTTTGAGATCAAACTCAACTTCGAGATCAAAATCAACTTCGAGATCAAACTCAACTTCGAGATCAAATCAACTTCGAGATCAAAATCGACTTCGAGATCAAACTCAACTTCGAGATCAAAATCAACTTCGAGATAAAACTTAACTTCGAGATCAAAGTCAACTTCGTAGTTGAGTTTGACCACGATGTTGAGTTTGATCTCGAAGTTGATTTGATATCGAAGTTGACTTTGATCTCGAAGTTGATTTTGATCTCGAAGTTGATTTTGATCTCGAAGTTGATTTTGATCTCGAAGTTGATTTTGATCTCGAAGTTGAGTTTTATCTCGAAGTTGATTTTGATCTCGAAGTCGATTTTGATCTCAATGTTGACTTTGATCTCGAAGTCGATTTTGATCTCGAAGTTGAGTTTGATCTCAAAGTTGACTTTGATCTCGAAGTCGATTTTGATCTCGAAGTTGATTTTGATCTCGAAGTTGATTTTGATCTCGAAGTTGATTTTGATCTCGAAGTCGATTTTGATCTCAAAGTTGAGTTTGATCTCGAAGTTGAGTTTGATCTCGAAGTTGATTTTGATCTCGAAGTGGATTTTGATCTCAAAGTTGAGTTTGATCTCGAAGTTGATTTTGATCTCGAAGTTGATTTTGATCTCAAAGTTGACTTTGATCACGAAGTCGAATTTGATCTCAAAGTTGATTTTGATCTCAAAGTTGACTTTGATCTCGAAGTCGATTTTGATCTCAAAGTTGACTTTGATCTCGAAGTCGATTTTGATCTCGAAGTCGATTTTGATCTCAAAGTTGAGTTTGATCTCGAAGTTGATTTTGATCTCGAAGTTGATTTTGATCTCAAAGTTGACTTTGATCTCGAAGTCGATTTTGATCTCTAAGTTGAGTTTGATCTCGAAGTCGATTTTGATCTCGAAGTCGATTTTGATCTCAAAGTTGAGTTTGATCTCGAAGTTGATTTTGATCTCGAAGTTGATTTTGATCTCAAAGTTGACTTTGATCACGAAGTCGATTTTGATCTCAAAGTTGACTTTGATCTCGAAGTCGATTTTGATCTCAAAGTTGACTTTGATCTCGAAGTCGATTTTGATCTCGAAGTCGATTTTGATCTCAAAGTTGAGTTTGATCTCGAAGTTGATTTTGATCTCGAAGTTGATTTTGATCTCAAAGTTGACTTTGATCTCGAAGTCGATTTTGATCTCTAAGTTGAGTTTGATCTCGAAGTCGATTTTGATCTCGAAGTTGAGTTTGATCTCGAAGTTGATTTTGATCTCGAAGTTGATTTTGATCTCGAAGTTGATTTTGATCTCGAAGTTGACTTTGATCTCGAAGTCGATTTTGATCTCAAAGTTGACTTTGATCTCGAAGTCGATTTTGATCTCAAAGTTGACTTTGATCTCGATGTCGATTTTGATCTCGAAGTTGAGTTTGATCTCGAAGTTGATTTTGATCTCGAAGTTGAGTTTGATCTCGAAGTGGACTTTGATCTCGAAGTTGACTTCGATATCGAAGTTGACTTTGATCTCGAAGTTGCTTTTTTATGCTCACATTTAAAACGTCATTTCCAATTTTTTCCAAATCTCTTCAAGTCGTTTTATTAATTAGTAGTCTATTTGTAGGGACGTTTGTCGCTCCGTTCCGAATCTCCTATAAACCAGCGGAGGTAATCCTTTCTGGAGAAGATACACCGACTTGTCATGCTAATAGACCATCGCCAGTCTCTTCCAACAGCCGAGAAACCGGGACTGGCTGGCGACGATAAGTCGACTGAAAGTTGTGTTCCTCCCCGCCTGAGTGCCGTGGCCCGATCCCGCCGCCCCCGACCGGCAGATACCTCGCCGAGCCCATAAATATGTAATCCGCTTGGGGTGTGAAGCCGACCTGCCGAAAGCAAAGTCTTTACTTCTCGTCACTTCGGAAACTGTTGAAGCTACTGCCTTTCAGTTAGTGGCGCTGAGCTACCGCGAGTCTCTTGAGAGATTCATAAGGAGGATCGTATATATCCGCATATATTCTCTTCCGCTCCTCTTCCGGAGATCGTCAAATGTCATCCTTCGTAACGACAACGGCGATGATGGAACGATAAAAACGCTCAGTTTTCCCTCTCCGAATGCCAGTCAATCAAAATGGCAATATAAAATGTCCGTAAAAATAATAAAAAAGAAACTGATTCGGATCGAATATTCGAGGCGGTGGATTCCAAAACTGTCTCCATTCGTTTTTGGCCGAATCGAGCTAGCAGTGGATTCTGATGCATTTTCCCGTGCTCCTTCGAAAAATGACATCAGAATCAAGCAAAACGGTCTCTTTTCCACTGGTTTCGACTCCCAAACTTTGCGGTTTGTTCCAAAACTCTCTACTTGCATGACTCAGTGTATTCCAAAACTGCCTCTAGTTGAAGTGACCATCAACACTTCCTATATTCATTTTTTTTGTGTTTCCTGAAAAATTGCAAACTTGAACCTAGGCAGTTTTGGAATCCACCGTCTCATTTGACGGAAATACTGGAATCAGCCAACGCCTTGATGGGCATTCGTTCTGCTCTTAAAAAAATCCTCATTTCTCTTCTCTTCATTTCTCATCCTCATCTTTGAAAAAAAAAATTTTATTTCCAATATCAGATTTTTTTTGTATAATTCATTACTCTTTATAATGTATTTTTATAAAACTGTGCTGCCCATTATCAATAATCTAGGCATTTTGCCCATTATAATTACTTAATTATAAAACTAGGTGAATCTTGAAGGAGTAGACATTCAATATTTCATCTACCTTTTTTCAGTGCAACATGAATAACTATAAAATGTATTTGCGAAGAATTTTTCCGTAACCCGATTCGTCCCATTTGAATAACAATAATCCTCATGGGGTTAAAGAATAATGAGATACTCCCCATTGGTCTCACGATTGTCAATCGTTCCGTTTCTCCTTTGCATATCATCTTCGCACAGGTCAATTTAACAATTCCATTTCCGTAGCATCGAGAACTGCTTCGTACAATGAGAGTAATACCCCTTTTTGTAATGGGATAGCTCCGTTTAAGCCGGAGAAACAACTTTTCACTTCCATACTTACGAAATACATGGTGAGAGAGGATAAAATGAAAAAAATTAATGATAATTTGGGTATTTTTGGTAGCTAGAAAATCATGCCTTATCTAGTCGAAATATGCCTGATGTAAACTAAAAAATTGGCTCTTCCAGTATTAGGTAACCCTAGGATTTACTACTTTGCCGTTGAGGATTTTCTCTTTTGTCAATTTCGCTGAGCCGGAATATCGAATTTTCCGGCATCGCTTCAGACAGAAAAATTGAAAAAACTCCTGTTGCACTAGGCTGATCTAACTGGAAATGGAGGCATTGCAATATCGGATTACGACCTTTGCTATGGAAGGGGACAAGCAAAACTCCGTTCACGGAAACCCGATGCTTTACTAAGAAAAACTTTTTTGTAGCCTCTCTCTCGGTCTAATTTTTTTGCAAGCTTATACGCATTCACTCCATGAGCTAAAAAACGTTGACTAATTTCCTGTTTAAATTCGATCGAAAAATTCGAGTCGGAGAAAGATGAAAAATAGGACTATACTATATGGGGGTATTAGCGTTGACGTTGTTTTTCCGCCTTTGCTCTCTCGGCGATTTTCCCCCGGCTTTTTCCTATTGTTTGATCTGAATGGAAAAAGAACGGGCAAAGGTTTAGCCGGCTTTTTACTTCAGCCGACATTCGATGAAGGCTCATTAGCTACTACAATGGAACTGCTTTTGCACTCTTGGTGAAAAATGGATCGGATCTATTCTCAGAATTATGCGACCGACGAATATCGTTGTCGTTATCGTTTTCATTACTCAGAAATCAGACCTCTTCAATCAGTGACCTTTTTCAGATTTTACGTGATACGAAAATGTCCAAACAGCTCGAACATTGATAAATTATTTCAAACTCAACCACTTGAAATTACCGAAACTATTAGATAAAGTAGTCCAAGTCGAGAGTAGTCGAGAAATTCGAAAAATATTCATTTTTCATATATCTTTCCGTAATATGGAATATATTAAAAATATATTTAAAATTTTATTTTTAAATAAATTGTTTTTAAATAAAAAATATATTATATTTTTTAGCAAGTTCAATCGTCGCTGGTTATACATTACCTTCAAAACTCAACTGTCGTGCGGGTACCATATACTTAGCTACTTGTGACTGCTACCGTCTTTCTCCCCACGTTGATTCCATCATGCAACATGATTTTAGCTAAAAATTTAGATAACGCACAGTACTTTCGATATATTTGCATTTTTAGTGTTTTCTATTTTATTTTTTTCCGGCCACAAAAATGAACCGATTTGAGCGTTCTTGGTCTTCAAATCTTCGTTTTACCTTGCAGAATATGTGGATATTTTTTATATGCCGAAAATGTTGCGGTTTTTTATTTTTGGCGAATTTTAAAATTTGAATAGTGAATTTTTATATTTTCGACCTAAACACCCTCAAAAGCAGTCAAAATATGATCAAATTGTGTCGAAATTTTACGTTTCAAAATATGGAAGTACTGTGTGTTATCTACGCACCACTGGTTATAGATCTTATTTTCTACGCTATAAGGTAAACAGTGTCAAAAACGTGCCTTTATAAAAAAAGCGACGGTTTTTGACGTTTTTTGCAAAATCACCTATCGTTTGTTGGTTTTTACCCCTGGTCTTTTATATATTTCAAATCAGCGATAAAATTCTAGTAAGAAGATAGCGTCTGTAAGGTTATATATGGTTTTCTGAATAGAGAAAAGCCGAAAATGGTAAATCGCCTTTATGCGAGGTGCATAATAGTGACACTTCCCTGTAAATCAGTGTTTATCTGTTTTCCGAAATCTCTATACTTATAAGATCTCCTTTCTCGGAAAAATAATAAAAACGTCTCCCATCCGTTCCCGAGGAGGCCATCCGTTGAAGTGGATATTGTCACGAGGGAATCGCCACCATTCTTAATGGAGTAGTAAACGTTTGGAGCGAAAGGGCGAATCCCAGTCGGGTTATTTTCATGATAAATGATCCAACTAAACCAAATGGTCCGAATAGCTGGTGGTCGGGTTTAATTGCGAGTGTCCGTTGGAATCGATGCGAGCCGTGCGCGCCGCCCTTATCGCATTTCTAGGCTTTTCCGCGAGCCGAATCATAAATTATTCATAATCCTTAATGGTTTAGAAAAGAAACGGATTTTGCTCAAGGGAGATGATGAGTTTCGGCTGTGAAAACGTTCAGTTTCCTCTTTCGGCATTCCCACAAAAATGGAGTTTTTCGGCCCATAATTTTTGCAAATAATGAGCCTTCAAGAAAAGGCCGAGTTGATGCAACGCGATGACTTCCTCTTCCAGTCACGTGAAAAGAACGAAATTTTAATGTTCTGTAATCAAATATCACGGTTTTCAGAAAATCTGCATCCTTCGCCGAGCATTCGAAAATTTATAGTTTCTTCATCAGGGCTTAGAGACAGTCACATTAGACCCACTGTCTGATTTCTGGGTAGTAATGTCAATGATTGAGGTTCTATTGCAAATTTGATGAGAATTGTTAAATATTACTTAAGCATCAAATCACGGCAATGACAAATACTCCTGGGGGCTTATTTTGTAAATTTGAAGCAATATGTCTTTGGCAGTCGCTATTGACTCATTTCACAAATTATGTTATCGTCTATATCGACTTCTAAAGAAATATTGCTTCCATTTTACAGAATAAACCTCCTTGCCAACTTTTTCGAAGAATTATGCTAGAAATTGAACAAAAAAAACAAGTAAAACCCAAAAAACTACAATTTCAACAAACAAACATAAACAATAACCACAGCCAGTGTACCATTCTCATCACTCGTCGAAGTTTTGATGATACGAAATTTCGTAGCCTACTTTTGGAAATGTCTGCGGGTTTCCCTCGGAATATTTCGTAAATCAGGGCAATCCCAGGTTTCCTCTCTTTCATGAATCCAAAGACCTTTTCAGGCCATTCCTCCGCTGAAAGGAGTACGGTAAACGTCACCGAAGTAATTATAAGGTAAAATACCTTAGAGAAAATGCTTTTATCGAGCACGCTTGTTAAAGCATATTATTGGAGATCTCTTTAGTTTCAGGGGCAAAGCTTCGCCCAAACGTTCCCGACGCTCGCTCTTCGAATATGTGGGGAAAACCGAATAAATTTCCCGCATTCAGGAACCGCCGAGCTTTAAATTTCCCAACGACGACCAACCCTGTCGGTGTTTTCACATTATGTTTTCGCTCTAATTGGAGCCCAGGTCTCCCTGAGCTGGCCCTGTCCCTAGTTGGTTTTGTTAACGGGAAGACCGCATTAAAAGCCGCCCTTTCCCTTCGCTAAAGAGGCACCGGTGAGAACTGCGCTTTGAGGCGAGTGCGCGGTTTGAAAACAAGTCTTTATGTGCCTCAGGTGCTCGGGGGAGGGGCGAGGTGTTCGGGGGGATTGGTACCATTGCCAAGTAGGTTTCAGAAAACGACCTAACTGCCTCAACCGGGAGAAAAACGGGGGACGAAGTTTCACCTGAGAAGTGCGACTTTGAGTCTCTTGTCACCTGGAAACTTGAGCAGCTTAACACTCGATTCTGACGAATTTACCGACACAACAAGCCGTGTGTTTGGTGGAACTTGTCTTAGAAATCCCCGTTTGACTTTTCGACTTGAACACCATCGAATTCGCAAAGAACATTCGCTCGACGTTCGTTCAACTGAGCCATTCATCCTTATTTTACTATTCATTCGAGACAAGCGCTTGGCAACGTATGCGCGATCAATGGCAGCTGTGCGAGGTTCTGAGGTGTACGTACCATCTTATTTCATATACGAACGTTTCATGTCATATTTCATTCCTTATTTAAGCTTTCCAGGGTTAGAGCGAATTTCAACGTCATTTTCGAGTATCCGCTTAGCAAACGCGACAAAATGGGAATTTCCTCTCAATCTAAGATAATGACATTTCAGCCGTATTCAGAAAAGTTCCTTTGAACAGGAGCCGTCCAATGCGCCGAATAGACCATCCGTCATTTTATTGGTCAATTTCAAAAATACAAACATGACTTTCCCATAAAACCCGCATGGTATGGAGACGATTTCAGCAACCCAGGTACTGTCAATTGCAAACACAATTTTCGATGCTCCGATTTCAACGTTCTTCAAGGTTGGAGGCGTTTTTTTAGCTTGACCGATAAAGCCCATATCACACAACAGACCGGCACGACGGATATGTTCACTTTTGCACACCTGCATCAATGTTTGTTACTATTCATCAATAGAACCTTATTTCTAAGAAAAATTATCAATGAATTTGCATGTAAAAATTACCAAAGAGTCGGTCTGTCAGGCGGTCTGTGGTCTGTACGTCGTGTCGGTCTGTGGTGTGATACGGGCTTTAAATAAGCAAAATCAATTTGGCGCTGTGCAAAGGAGCTTTTCTGAATGCGGCTCCTGATAGGCTCGGTTTTGAAGCCATAGGCAGAGAGAGAGAGAGAGAGAGAGAGAGAGAGAAATTTTGTTTTTGTCATTGAGACTAATAATTTTCTTTCTTTCCCCGTTCAATGAAGATACTTTGTTGATGGGTACGCGAGAGTTGCGGTATCCTCGATTCCCTACTACTTCTGCTACCTGCTCTCACCTTGGATTTAGAGAAGAATGCTGAGTTTGTGCTCCATTCTCTCACCTATTCACATGTTCATAGAAGGAACTCCAACGAAGGTAGAAGAACTCCGTAAAAGTCGAACTGTATTTGCTGAAGGCGTGAAAAACTCCGGTCTGAGGGAAAGGCAGTCCTCGATCCAACATATTCCTGTCGACTCAAGGCCTTCTCATCGGAGATGTAGGGCACGACTCTGCCGTACAAGTGCAAAATGTAATTCACGTTCGCGTTGCAGTCACCACGTGACGGAGATATGGCGCGCCCTGGACATCGTTGATATTCAAAGCGCTTCTTTGTCAAAGGCTCCTCTGCTTTGCCAGTATGCTATTTTCTCTCTTTGAAAAGACTGATCTCAGTCGGCTGGAAAGGCTTGGTTACGAGGAGTTTGGATTGATGTTAGGCTATGAATATTTAGTCGCCTCTTATCCTCCTGGAATAATAATAAACAATATAGGATGGAATAAGTGGGGCGACATGCGAAATGGGCCCTTTGCGGCCCGTCTCCTTTCGATCTCCGGTTTCCAACCCGAAGGCAGTTAATTCCTGCGGTAAATCCTCGAATAATCTGCGAATTTTGAAGAAAAATTCGAACGCCTCTATACCTGAATACATTTTGGTACATTATTTCCGAAAATAACGTACCTATGTATCGGTCCGGAAATTTTTTTTACACTGCCGGAGAGTCATTGATGCATTAGGGGGCCAATACCCGATCTTAAGGAGTTAGCCTGCCATTGAACAGAACAGGATGTTTACCGAACTTTGGAAGTACTGCGTGTTCTTGCCACTAAGATTATACCTACCTATCCGCAATTTTGGTCAACATAAAGTCGTCTTGAGCTGCAGCTACCTGCCAATTTCAGCTTTGTATAGGTAGGTGCGTTTCTCGATAATGCGGGTGCGCTCAAGCTTCTGGCCGTTGCGGTCGGGGCGGTTACCCTGAGTGCAGGGCTTTAACCGTTGCTCGTTAAAGAGGCTCATTAATCATTTCATTAAAATTCAGCATAATATATTCAAAGAAGGCCCATGCGTAAAGTCGACGAACGCAACGTTATCTCTATACACTTCCCCCCTGACGTCGTCATCCCTTTTGTTGGGAATCCACTAAAAGTTTCAGCATTATTGTTACGCCGGTCTAAAAACACACGTTCCTCTCGGCTCCCCAGGCATGGTAAAGTTTATTGCTTCGTATAAATTATGTATCCGTATTAGCGGGAGCACCAGCTTCCTTAAACCCCCTGATGAATAAATTAATCGTGTAAGAGTCCTCTTCCTGTTAAATTATTCTTAACGCCTCGGAGGAAAAGTTAAAAGTACGAGCCAAGTTAACCTACTTTCGGGGGAGGAGCTTTTGTGGGGAAGGGGGGTAAACACCTCTTAAAGAGCGGAAGAGAGTTTTATCGATTCGAAGCCGCACATTCCGCGGGTGCTTGACTTACAACGAGGACCTCAAGCCGCAAAAGCGCGAAAGTGTTAAATTTTCGACCCTTCCCTACACTAAGTCGTCGTTGTTGTACTTAAACCACCCGAACCAAGTGTTGGAGGTGAATTTTTGATGCAGCAGACGAGCCAACTTGCCCAGTCTATCATTTTTCTACTATTTTTCGCAAGAGCAAAAAATGGAATATTTATTTTGTACCTACTATACATATTATAACATTTTTTCGTAGGGTATTAAGTCCTTATCTCGAATTTCGAGGCGTTGGGAACACCAAAATCTCATGCTGATGAGATTAAGGCATAAAATGGCAATTTTTCATTGAAAACCTGATGCTATGGCCGTTTTAATGAAATAAGATCGAAATTTCGCAAAAAATATTAAAATTAAAGAAGTGGTATTCAGAAGATAGTAAAAAAATGTTAGAGAGTGTGAGTAACTTTTGTTGGAAATTCTCAGGTACCCCATCGCCGACTTGCCCCACCCCAACTGACCTTATACATGAGTCCCGGTTCAGATATGGAGTAGCTAGATGATTCCTCCCCATAGAAAAGTGGAGGAGTTCCGAAGAAACATTTTTCAACCACAAATAGTCTTCTCATTTAATGGGGATATTCGAAAAATTCGAGTGTCGAAAAGCTATCAGACATTTGAGATAGAAATGCGCCTGGAGAAACGACAAATGGTGTGCCATAAAATGGTTGACCGCTGAGCGACACATGAAGGATGAAAAACGCTCTTCTGCTCGGGGAAATCTTTTAAAAATACGAGACTTCGAGGGAAGTCAATGGATTGATGCTTGATAATATATCGAAGGAGCCAGACCCGTGTCATTTCCCTCTCCTTTTTACCAGGAGATTCGGAGGAGTTCGAACGATAGCGAAAATCGGCTGAGTTTCAGCTCCAGACATGATGGATTTTGGATACGATGGGGGAGGAGGAAGACAATATTGATGCTGCAATAAAGACAACAGTTCCTTCAGTATTTTTTCCGTTGGTATTTCTAGGTAGTCCTTTTTTTTGGAAAAATTTAATCAAGTATCATTAGAAATTGAGAAATTTAAATTCATACCTTTTTCGAATCGGATGGTCGGTCACATTCCACATTTTAATTATACCGCTCCTGCTCTATCCTGCGGTCTTCAATACAGGGCTCACCTTTGACGCGCTGAAGTAGGCGACATCGAAATACACGGGCTATTACGTATACAATTAGTTGTGAACATCGTAAAGCCTATTGGCCGTCGGTATTTCATTAGTTGCCCATTTTGGCCTTTTGATCAATCGTCGCCGTAAATTTCGACCAGAATCGGAGGACCCGTCATCAACCTCCACCTGCGGATCCCCCTGCCCCAATATACCTCAAGGTATGGCGAGTCTGATGAGATTTCCCAGGCAATGAGTGATTTACGGGCCATAGCGAATCAAGAGCAAAGAGAAGGAGAGAAATCTTCCCGCTCGTCTAACAGACTCCTCTGCCTCTCACAAATTAATATCCCCCCCGCTAC
This sequence comes from Nesidiocoris tenuis, assembly GCA_036186465.1. Taxonomy (NCBI): domain Eukaryota; kingdom Metazoa; phylum Arthropoda; class Insecta; order Hemiptera; family Miridae; genus Nesidiocoris; species Nesidiocoris tenuis. The sequence goes on along the minus strand of AP028912.1, from coordinate 9,586,178 downwards.
GGCCACCCAAGGATACCGGAGCCGCCCCTCATCCATGTTCTCCGGAGTCAATTTATAGCCTCCAACCTCTTTGTCATGGCGGTGAATACAAAGTGACAATGGACTGACAAATTTCTCTCCCACCTCCCGCCGTTTGAGTGGTCTACCCCCTCACCACTGCCCGCCACTTTGCTGCACCCCCTTCACCTACCCTTCGTATTATATAATGTGCAAGTCCCCAGCCACCCCCTGCCCTCGTTAATTCTGTCGATTCCGAGTCATCTCTAATATCGACTTGACGATTTGCTCACCGATCTATGCGTCTTACAATTTACGGTTGAATTCACCTACTAATTTGCCATTTACCTGATCTGTTATCCATCTTGAGCATAACCAAAGAGAATTAATTATTAATTTTTGAATTTACATTTTTTCTTTTATATTTACAGAGTAAATGGGAGTATTGTAATCGTCCTAAAATCGAAAATCCGAACGGAGCTCCAGAAAAAACGTTTATTTATACCTACACATTCGCTCAGAATCACTTCCTGAACTCTTTGTGTCCGTCTGTGGTCTTATTTACAGAAATGGCCATAGCTCCCTCAATTCTCAACCTTTTTTTTAAATTTCTTGAACTGAAATGTTTGTCCCGACAAGGCCCTGTTTAATTGAAATTTGAATAAATCACTGTACTTTCGATATATCTGCATTTTTAGTGTTTTCTATTTTATTTTTTCCCGGCCTCAAAAATGAACCGATTTGAGCGTTCTTGGTCTTAAAATCTTTAGTTTACCTTGCAGAATATGTTGATATTTTTTATATTCCGATAACTTTGGGTACTTTTATTTTAGGCGAGTATTAAAATTTGCATAGTGAGTGTTTTGATATTTTTGACCTTAACCTTCAAAAGCAGTCAAAATATGATCAAATCGTGTCACAATTCTACGTTTCAAAATATAGAAGTATTGTGTGTTATCTACGCACCCTGGTTTAAATTTACATTTCTTTTCTGACATACTCATTTACTTAATGACCACAAATGTGAATAGTGCTTTGGTGCACATCCTAACGATGTAGATTTTGACACACTGTTTAAAAGGTTCATTATTGAATGTGCCTGTCTATTATTAGATGTGCCTGGCATAGCAGGAGAAATTGCATCCCGCTACTTGCTCATGATGCCCGAAAACGCTCCCCATCGAAAGGCCTACCCCGTTTCTCAAAACATCGTCAAAAAATATATTGACCACTGGTTAAAGCAAACATAAATGTCATACGTAGATCAACATCCTACTCTGAAATCATCTTCTCACGCCATATCGCAAATATCGACGCCCACGCGTTTCGAAAATCCCGACAAGACGACAAGGGCTTTAAAACCAGTAGCAGGTGAACACTTCACTCGATTCGAGTTGGTTGAACGGCGAGGGATAGATTTCGTTTGCTACACCGATAAGCAAATATTTGATCAGCCATCTAAACTTCTCCGAGTTGGGGAACCCTGTTATTTTTTTTATGGAAAAATGTAGGAGTAGAAAAACCTGTCTGTCAAGTTGGGAAACTCATTGAACTTGGAGTGCGGGGGAATGCCTCGACGTCAAGCAGGGACAGGTGGTGCCTTCCTGTGCAAACCGAGACCTAACGAGTTGAGTCTCTCAACTTGTTAAAACGCTAAGAGGGGCACCTGCCCCTGTCATGCCCCTCCTGCTTTGGCCCCCCTCTCAGCCCTCCCGTAGGTCCAACCTTCCGCTTTTGTTTGAAGGGTTAAACAAATATTTTCCCCGCCTCTCCAAAAACGGCCCTCTCTCTCGCCGAGGCAATCCCTACTTTGCCCTTCCTGCACGGATGAACGCACGAATTCTGCATGTAGTGCTTACAACAGAACCCGCCATGGACCTACCGATGGGGTAACGTACATTCAATTTTTGGCGCATTAATTTTTGAACAATGAACCTTTGTGTTTGGTGGGAGTTTTGAAAAATGGGGTACTTATTCATTTCTGGAGTCCAAAAGAGGAGGAACGACTTGAACATTTTTCTCGACCTATTGCGCCGACTCCCTTGAACTTCTGAACCAGAGTAGTCATGGATCATATGACAATGTGCGAGGTTTGTCAAGCGGACTGTTGGAATAGAACGCGTTTTTCCGCCACGAAAAATGGGGTACTTGTTCATTTCTGTAGTTCAAAAGAGGAGGAACTACTTTAACTTTTTTCTTGAACTACTTGAAATTTTCTCTGTATTTTCTGTACTTTTTTCTGTACTTGTTTTGTGTTTTTTGTACTTTATTCGGTTTGTGTGTAGTGTTTTCGTACTTTTCTTTGTTTTCGCACTTACTTTTTGTTTTATACATTTTAGTGTTTTTTTGCACTTTTTTGTGTTTTTTTAGTACTTTTTTGTGTTTTTTGTACTTTTTTGTGTACGTTTTCTGTAGGTACTTTTTCTGTACTTTCTTGTACTTTTTTTGTAGGTACTTTTTCTGTACTTTCTGTACTGAATGTTTTCTGTATTTTCGGTACTTGTTCATTTTTGTAGTTCAAAAGAGGACGAACTACTTGAAATTTTTTCTCGACCTATTGCGCCGACGTGACCGACTCCCTTGAACTTCTGAACCTGAGTTGTCATGCATCGTATGACAATGTGCGAGGTTTGTCATGCGGACAGTTGGAATAGAACGCGTTTGTGGAAACACCTTGTGCCGTGTTTGTGCGAGTGGGCATTCCAGTTGATTGAAGCCACGCAGTAGTCAGTCGTAATCGTATACATGTACACAGTATAGTACATGTACTGCATAGGCGTTCCATGAAGTTTCAGTACAGGCGAGAAATCCAGTTTGGCTCAGACCAATAGACTGGTGCTCAATAACCCTGCTAGCTCAATAACTGGTGCTTGCTCAATAACCCAACCAATCATTGACCAACATTTTTGAACGAGATCATCAGATTCCTATGGTATCCGAATGCTGGTGGAGTGGGTAAGAAAAAGTATTTGCGGCTGTGATTGGCCAAGGTGGCGTTGAACCCAATAAATTGTATTGGCCGCGGTTTTGGGGGCCCTTGAATTTATCGCAAGGCTTAGGAGAGGCAAACTGAGGTTTATCATCTCTAGGCAGCCCAAAACAACCGTCTCGAGTTTCATCAACTTGGCTGAAGATCTCCCAAGATAAGCCGTAGGGCAAACAAAGCTCAAGAGGATACGAAACTAGCAGTTATAAAAAATATTAGCAATTGAGATTGTAATTACAGGAAAAAGAAAAAATACAAAATCCTATGAACATAATCGTAATCTAAAATTAATCTCGAATTGAATGGTGGTGATGGTTGGGATCAATGGTTGTGAATTAATCATGATTCTGATCATGATTACCTACGCCCAACTCTGGTTCCAACCATCATTTTTCCTCAGAAAACCATAAGATTTCTTCTCTCCAAATTTGCTTTTCTCAAATTCTAACCTTTCCAATGTGCCTGTTGCAGGAGTTTTCTTATTCTGCTGGGTGCCCTTCTTCACGTGCAATATCCTCGACGCTCTCTGCTCGAAACTTGGAGCCGATTGCCAGCCGGGCGTTGCAGCCTTCATCCTGACCACCTGGCTCGGCTACATGAACAGTTTCGTCAACCCTGTGATCTACACGATATTCAACCCTGAATTCAGGAAAGCCTTCAAAAAGATCATGAAGATCGGCACGTGATCCGAGGGCCAGTTCGGCGAACAGAATCGCGGAGCCGTCTCTTCCGTCCACCAGCATTAGTGACGAAAATCGTGCAATTCGGGTACGAGTGTCAGTTACTGGTCATGAGACTAAAATTTGAGACGAATTTGCGAGGGTGAGAAACATTTCAAACTGCAAGTTATCCTGACTTCTTCAGAATACGCAGCATTTTCAGATTTATGAGCACGACCACTTTTTGGGTTTGAACGACGCCTCTTCATGGTTTTCGTACTATCAATTTATCGCATGGTTGAAATTTAACCATTAACCAATTTAATGTTGACCAGTAGCTCTCATTAGGCCTTCGCTCTCGATTGGACTCATCCTTCGTCAACTGTCCTCGCGCTTCTGTGACTTTTACGTACCCAAATTTTCTGGGCTCAAGGTTCTCGCATCATCGTTCGGCGACGCAATAACAGTGAATTGACTTTTCTCGTTAGGGTAGGTACATTTAAGCATTGTCTTTCTTTATTGTTATATTGCTTAGCATATCTTCCATTTCACTGTCTTCCGTAATTTTATTAAGAAAACGTTCTTACCCTATTTTCATTGTTTTTCACTAACCTTTTGGCACAATGGTAAACAATTTTGCAGTGAATCTACTAGATTATCGATTTTATCATTATTCCAAGCCAAGGATGGTGTTTGTAAAAAACGAACGCACACATGTCTTTCTTGATGTATTAGCTAAGTAATTTTTTATTTCTTGTATTTGAACCCCAGGCTTGTGAGCTCCCTGAAATCCCAAACGAGGAATTGGTGTTGACAAAAAACGGCTCTCGTTTTTCCTCATTTAAGGCACATATGAGTTTAGGGGGGAAAAGAAAAAATTGAGCAAAAATCGATATCTTAAAGCACAAAGGGCATATGTCCAAAAATGGCATAATGAGAAAAATGCAAAATGAGTTTTTGATCGATTTACAAAAATAAAGATTTTTCCCATAGTTTTCAATTCCATAAAAAAATTCGCTAAATAAAAAATGTTTGTCTGGCCAAGATCTACAACCTCGTTTAACCAGAACTTTGGTAGCACTTAGCACTTCCAAGATAAACGTTCTTTAAATATTTGACGTTTTTCTACTATATCGTTTTTTGACCCTAAAAATAGATGAAGGGATCATGATTCTTGGAGAGATCGATAGGTCCTGATGAGTAGATTCTTTAATTCTTTTCTTCGGTACCGAAATCTCAAACTTGATATTTTGGGACATATATTTTGCTTCGAGGTATCGAAATATTTTGCGCTGTTGATTTATGTTGTTTTCACAATTTTCGTCGTCAAACCTACCGTTGCCTAGTATTTGCTGGTTTTTGTTTACCAAAAAACTTCAATTAAAAACCCGACAACATTTTTGTGCGAATGGTACAGCTAAAAACGTAGTAATCACTTTTGACAAGATACGAGGGCAAAGAAATCGTCTTGAAGTCCTTGCTTCAAGCGCTTTCGGCCGTACGGCCCTCATCATGTTCATTTCGAGGGCATCTAGAGTGAATTTGGGCTATTGAGCATACCACCGGTGGTCCGATGCCGATTCCTATTCGGAATATAACTTGCCAAGATGTGGCATTTCCGAGAAGAATGTTACGCTTTTATCATGTTTAGTCAACAGATTTCTACCGCTGTTTGAAGATGAATTATGGCCTGTTGTGTTGTTGCCAAAAAGCAACTGGCCTCCCTCATGGCCCATTAGTCATTCCGAGTCAGTTATCTGCGGTCGTTATTCCACCCGATGATGGCTGTTACAACTCACTGGCCAATGATCAAAAACGTTAACTTTTTATTTATTCACTTTTTATTTTTGAAGCACCCTTATAAATGTCCATGAATACGAATGAATGAATCTGTATTTCCGTGAGATTTAAATACGGAATTGAAATACATACTTATCATAGAATGGAAATTACCCCACCACCAGGATAAAAATCCGAATGGGATGGGGAAGTGAAACTATTGATTATCGAAGTCATGCAAAAAGGAAAATCAGCACACTTTGCACCAAACCTTTGTAAACAGAGATATTATAATGGGAGTCTCTTTAATTCGGTTTAGAAACACCAAGCCTGGACCTCCAATTGATTTTTTTGAGCGTACGACCTAAATTTGTAAGTTGCCTGTTTCGGAATCTATTCATGTCGACTTTTATCCATATAACCCGAATAATTCGAGCAGAATTCGAAATTGACTTCGCCGAAATTCCCTTCCATTCGTCGAGCGGGAATTGCCTATAAGGATTCAGTTTCCCGCAGTCCAACTAACAACTTGGAAATGGCCTGGAGCGTTGAGCCAACGAAATCGAACCTCTGTTTCCCTTCGTTGTAGTCAATCAGCAGTTTCCACGGCAATCTGTTCCAACTTTTAGTTTGTTGTTCCTGCTCGCTTTTTGACTCTTGCGATTTTTCGTCCAACCCCACTCCATTAGGGCACGTGACCGGCAATCGGACCAATCGAGCTGCCTATTTATTTTTCCGCAAATTGTTCCAGAAGAGAAGCAGTGTTAATTTTCTCAACCTCTCCATTACAAATATTTTATCATTCGGCTCAAAAACTAATGTCTTTTATCCATATGTACCTACCTATAGCCAAAAAATATTAATTAAAAAATATTATTTTTTACTTCCATATTTACAGAGCAAAATTTGCTTGGAACCCTCCTAAAATCGATACTCGGAACGGAGCTTAAAAAAAAAAAGTTTACTTACACACATTTACTCAGAATCACTTCCTGAACAAGTGTCCGTGATAGTCCGACGTCTACAAAATTGGCCATAGATCCCTCAATTCTCAACTATTTTTCGAATTTCTTAAACTGAAATGTTTGCCTCGGCAAGACCTAACACCCTGTTCAATCGGAATTCGAATAACTCACAGCACTTCCGATATATTTGTATTTTTAGTGTTTTCTATTTCTTTTTTTCCCGGCCACAAAAAAAGAACCAATTTGAGCGTTCTTGACCTTAAAATCTTTATTTTACCTTGCAGGATATGCGGATATTTTTTATATTCCTACAACTTGGCGTATTTTTATTGTAGTCGAGTTTTAAAATTTGCATAGTGATTTTGTTTTATATTTTTGACTTAAACACCCACAAAAGCAGTCGAAATATGATCAAACTGTTTCACACTTTTACATATCAAAATATTGTGTGTTATCTACCCACCACTGGTTTTACAATTTGGAAAACACGTAAAATACCGTACAGCCCACTTTTTACCGAGGACAGCCCAACTTTTGTGGCAGTTCCGCCCGATCGCGCCGAGTTATTTTCGAGGCGCATTTTCGACCCGAAGGAGTCGTCCGACGAAAAATTTCCATCAGTCCAAAAATGTTGGAAATTTCCTCGGCTATCGGAATCCGTTGTCCCGCAACTTCGATTTTCAACCCTTCTCGAAATATCAGCAAAAAACTCAAAATTTTCAAAAAATTTTTCAAAAAAGTCCGAATTTTTTTGCCAACAAAGTTTTGAAACCAACTTTCGACCGTGCCAGGTTGTTGGAAATTTAACCGGCTAAAAAAAATTCTATCCCTGGTCTGAACAAAAGTTTAACGCTTCTAGTCGAAAATCCCCGAAAACCAAAACCGCTTTTCCGAAAAAACCCCGTTTTTTCACTTTTTCCCGAAAAAACCATATTTTGAGTTTGAAATTTGGAAGTTTGGAATTTTTCTGGTTATTTCCTCTAAAAACCCAACATTTTCCCGAAACCGGATCCCAGCTAACCCCAACCGTTCTCAACAAGGCCAATGATATTCATCATTTCAACATATTTATGTTGGCATCCAAATATTCCGCCCTCCAAAACTCATTGGGAACCTGGTCCGGAAATCTCTAGTCAGGAAAGGCATGTGCACTGTTTTGGTATTGATATTCATTCTCAATTTAAATTTTTGAGTTGAAATGCAAGCGAAAATAATTTTGTTCAGCAGCGGCAGCATTCTTTCTACAATTTCCGTTTATTCTAATTTATTGTCATTATCTGCTTAGGTACTTAGTATATTTTTTAGAATTATTGTTATTCCACTTTTCGAGTACCTAACATTTCCAATGTTGCCAACTGCCCGACATCGAAAACCGAACCGCAAATCATATCAACGTATTCTGATCATTTCATCTGTCAAATCGACCATTTATGTATTTCAATGATGAGAGTGTCGAATGAAAATTTTGTATCGAGTCAGTACATGAATACTTGTAATTGTCTATTAAATTTTTACGCGGACGGAGTGTAAATAATCGCGACTCGTTAGCATGTAAGACGGAAAAATTGCCATCATGACAAAAAAAAAAACAAAGATAGCGTCGAAATATTTTTGTGATTTTGTACTTTGTTGTCTGCTTCCGTGTACATATTTTTTACCGAGTTTCGTTTACATTAGCTAAATAACTGGCGTTCTATTTGAGCCGATAGAATGCCAGGGAATCGGAGTAGTCGAAATTTTCATTTCGCGATTAGCAATAAAATATTAGCTGGATGTTAGGCTATTGATTTTAGACATTTCAAAGTTGTTCGGGACTAACGCGGTATCAACACTTATCTCCCACTTGAAGGTTTTTCTGAATACTGAAAAAGAAGCGAGAGAGATAAGGTGTTTTTTGTGTAAATTATTATAGCGACCTATTCTTCAAAATCATGATAATCTCGTCAACACTGTGGTATCGTCAGGAGGTGTCTCCTGAACATTTCTTATCCTCATTTCATTACTCTACCTATGTACCTACGTAATAATTTATCACCCTCACCTACCTCAACCTTTTTTCGATATTTCGTCCCTGTATAGCTTATGTACAGAATTCATAGGTAACCTTACCCTTTTCAGGCTGTGATGAGGCACGAAGCTTCCTCAAGTCTCACCTATCCTTCTATTTTTCGATGAGAAATCTAATTTAATATTGTACGGTTATGAATGTATAGATGAGACGCGTTTTTATGTAAATTATATAAATATGTAATATAATTATCGTAGTCGTGGCAGTTAAAGACAAATCGTATTTAACGTTCGTTATTGCTAAGAAACTTTATTTACTCGTTTTCCTATCGTTTCGGGTGGTTCCAAAATAGTTTATTCAAGTTTTCATGGGTAGTAGTGCGCATTGTTCAAATTTCGACCTTTTCGACCGTTTTCGAAATTTTACTTCCGAATGCAGCGTATCAATCAATCAACAAATCAAATTTCCATGCTGGACCAAAATGCCACATACTTTTATTTGATCATGATCTGCAGAAAGGACGACATTCTTCGTCGTTATCGTTTTCTTCGAACAGACGTTCCAGAACGATAAAAATATTCGTGTTTCGGCCATTGATGTCTTTCCATGATTTAATTATTTGATTTTTTTTATTTTTTTATGTAAGCAATAAATCTACTCTTATGTTTTCTTATAATTAAGTAACCTGTTTTGAGAACCACCCTATATTTTATATTTACTCCTAAATACAGGGTTCTACTGGGAAAAAGTATATTTAAAGGAAAATATCAGAATGGTTTGTACATAAAGCTTGGAAAAAATGAACAAGGAGGTCTAACTCCGGAAAATTGTAAATTAAAGTTAACACATTCTACATCATTGCTTGATCAACGAAAAAGCTAATTTTTGTCATGAGGCAACATTTCGCCGGTGCAATATTTTTGTATAGTTGAGGTTGTTTTCTTGGACCAAAAAAAAAACATTATTGGAAAATCAAAATCTGTACGCTCTTCTCACCTCAACAATTTCATAGGGCAAAATAGTGGAAATATCAACGCTGTAAAATAAATGCTCTATTTCGTACTGGATTGACGTAAGAACAAAATCTTTGTAGAATGAAGATTTCATTACCGTGTGTTGTTTAGACAGACAAAATAAAAGTTATGGCATGAGAACGGTGTGAAACTTTTTCCCCTTCTTTTTCAGTGGGGCGAGTATATGAAAATTCTTTTGAAATGAAATTCTTCTTATGAAAATGCCTTTTACTTCCATATTTACAGAGTAAATGGAAGTATTGTGATCGTCCTAAAATCGAGAATCGGAACGGAGCTTCAGAAAAAACTTTTTCTTATACACATTTACTCAGAATCACTTCCTGAACAAGTGTCTGTGTGTCCGTGTGTCCGTGTGTCCGTCTGTCCGTGTGTCCGTCTGTCCGTGTGTCCGTCTGTCCGTCTGTCCGTCTGTGGTCATATACAAAAATGGCCATAACTCCCTCATTTCTCAACCTTTTTTCAAATTTCTTGAACTGAAATGTTTGTCTCGGCAAGACCTAACACCCTGTTTAATCGGAATTTGGATAACGCACAGTACTTCCGAGATATTTGCATTTTTAGTGTTTTCTATTTTATTTTTTTCCGGCCGCAAAAATGAACCGATTTGAGCGTTCTTGGTCTCAAAATCTTCGTTTTACCTTGCAGAATATGTGGATATTTTTTACATTCCGAAAAAGTGGCGTTTTTTCATTTTGGGCGAATTTTAAAATTTTAATACTGAATTTTTTGATATTTTTGACCTAAACACTTTCAAAAGCAGTCAAAATATGATCAAATCGTGTCACAATTTTACGTTTCAAAATATGGAAGTATTGTGTGTTATCTACGCACCACTGGTTTACTGCTGGGAAAAACCCGCATTTGGCAGTGAACTCATAAGGGAAGTAACCGTTCTAATGGAAGACGTGAAAAAACTGAAAAAATTCGAATTTAGAAAAAAATTTATAACCGCATTAGTTAGTACGTAGTACGTTTTTAGTTCGTAGTTAGTTTTTTATGACGATTGCGCACTTGGCGTAAAGGAAATTTAACGCTGGATCTAAAAATGTCCTCAATACTTCGAAACTCGGGCACTATTGAAATTTAATTCATTTTCATCAGTATTTAATACTAACTGAAGGATGCCATGAGCATAAGGACAAAATTTTGTGGATATTTTGTGGTTACAAATTTTGTGGTCACAAATTTTGTGGAAATTTTGGAGTCACAAATTTTGTGGAAATTTTGTGGTCACAAATTTTGTGGAAATTTGTGGCCACAATCAATCCATTTATGTCGAATCACGTCGTAAGGTTGAAAAAGGGCCTTCATTTTGATTTTTGCTAACTCGATTTTCGAGTACATAGTGACCGTAAATATTATATTTTGGTATCATTTCGGAGAAAGTATGACCCGAATAAAAGTGTGCACCCATTCCAATAGAAAATACGTTAAAACATAGAAATGGCAATCAAATGAAATTTTGGAGGGGCATATCTCAAAACGCAAATTCAGCACATGGGCGTTTTTTCTCACTTATTGAGGCTCCAGGAGGAAAAAGGGCCCATGTGCAAAATTTGCGTTTTGCGATATGGCCCTCCAAAATTTCATTTGATTTTGATACTTATCGTTTTTGAGCCTATGAAATTCAAGTTTCATGAAGCACTCCTCGCAGACTCCCCCGCTCCCCTCGCCCAAGGCCCTACCTCCTCCATGCGTCTTCCTCGGACGCGACAGAAGAAAGACGGGGGCATTGAGGTGTGTCCTCCCCGTTCCCTCTTCATCGCACCCTTTGGCACCTCGGCCTCCATCTCTTACGGTCTCCGGCGGTCTGAAACGATCGAGGAGCCCCCGCTAGACCGATTACCCCGAGCGATGCTCACTGACTCGAAATAACCCCTCCACCGCCGTATCGCTCCACCGCCGTATCGCTCCACCTTTGCCGCTCGGCCCTTACACTATCACAGGCCATCGATTTTGTTCGAAAATGCAAATCCCCCCCTCCTGGGATGTTAAAAAACCGGCCACTTTTTCAACCGTTCGACGGGAAAATATCGGGCGCGTAACGACTTCACGACTTTCCTGAGCCGCGGTTAGTGTCGAGCGATCGGCGATATCGCCCGCAAAATTTGGCGAGCAACGGCTAACCAAAAGTTTTACATGCCTCAGCGAATTTTTGAGACTTCCTGTCGTGATTTCCGGCGTATTTTGCGACCGCTCGAACCGCTGATTTTGATCAATATTTTGATAAATTCGAAAAATGGTTGAGAATTGAGGGAGCTATGGCCGTTTTTGTAAATGACCGCAGACGGACGCACAGACATTTGTTCAGGAAGTGATTCTGTGTAAATGTGTACATCTAGATAAAAGTTTTTTTTTGAAGTTCTGCTCCGATTCTCGATTCTAGGATAAAGGACTCCATAAATATAGAAGTAAAAAGTGGAAGATTTTCACCCCTTCGAGGAACATCTAGATAATTCGAGTAGATTATCCTCTCTACAAGCAAGATTGTTCGCCTCGCTTGTTCGCCGATTCTGAATTATGCATGTATATACAGAGGAGGCTGTTATGGCTGAAATAATGATTATATGCAGATGCGTGCGGTAATCAGCGCAATGCATGAGGGCCAACATAATGACGATCCTTGGCCTTTGCTAATGCGGCCACCAATTAATTCGGATACAATTGATCGAATTCAAATCAGCTGAGGGGAAACGGCGGTCGGGAACATTGATAGGCGTCTCTCATCTTGGCCGCAATGTTTGTTTCAATGGTAGCAATACTGAGTGGGGGTATACCAATTCTAACGTCGATTGTTACTTGTTACTTCAACAGGAGATTAGTATAGCAGTACGGGTATACACTGATAATAGCGTTCTACGTATCATCCTGTCAAACGCATGATCAAATCGAGTGGGATTCCTAGGATAGCATCATTACCTCTTCTGTTCGTATCATCTTTCGAATTCCCGATTAACCATTGTTCATCCAATGCTCGAATTTATCCTATAATATTTATCCTATTACATCGATCATGCGGTAACGCCACAAGTGTGGAATTGTAATTGTTTAACTCCACTAGTTAACGTAGCGGCAGCATTTGTTTTTTATTATAGATTACACCTTAATTAGAAAAATTACCATAATTAACATAATGTTGGAAATGACCGTTAGTAACCATCACCAACCATTAGTAACCATCACTAACCGGTAGTAACCATCACTAACCGGTAGTAACCATCACTAACCGTCAGTAACCATCACTAACCGGTAGTAACCATCACTAACCTTCAGTAACCAGCACTAACCGTTAGTAACCGTCACTTACCGTTCGTAACTCTTACTAACCGGCAGTATCGAACAGCTGAAATTATTCAGTATATAAATTCATCTAGGTCCTAAATATTGCCAAATGAAGGGGGAGGACTCCGGAATAAATTTAGCGGGTTCACTTATCCATAACGGGTAAGTCTACAATTTTTTTCACGAAATTTCTCGATTTTTTTAGGCCCATTGAAAACGTCTCAATTTCGCATCTGGAACTAGCGAGGTTTTCCGACTATCGAATTTGCCTAGCGCGACCAATCAACGCGCGGAAGAAACAAACGGGCGGAAACACTTGTCGCCAAACGAGCGGACCGCCGATTACCGGTAAACGAGTTACGAACTGGATAAACCGAATTGGGAGCGACCAGGTAAACCTAAACCGACAAACCTACGGACACGAGCGCAGCCTCAGACCGAAGCGGCGGCTCTTCATTAACAAACACACGGCCGCTGGAAACCGATGAAGCGCAACGCATAAACGAGTTGTCCGGCCCTGTTCCAGGATCCGGGGAACGGCGTTCCGATGACAGATCCGCGAATACCCGGTCGATTAAAACGATTTCCCTTTGGCAAGGCAACGCCCTGCGGCCGAACGCGGCTAATGGGCCGCGATGACGGCGCCTACGGCGAGCGGGCCGAGCCCGTAAGCCTCCCGAGGTAAAAACAATTTTGGTTTTTGAAATGAAAACAACGGGAAAACGGAAAAATTCAATTCCGAGTTTATAGCGGTCAAATTCGTCGGCCAGTAAGAAAGAAAAACGCCCCCGGTTAGCTGCTGTTCCCTGAATAATTTTTTAAACTGTAAAATTTTTCAATTAAAAAAAATAATAAAATTACGAATCAAATGTTTTTTACATTTTAGAGGAATGAAGAAGAGAAAACTTCTCTGATATCAAATTTTAATCGCCAATAATGTACAACAGAATTCAAAGAGTTCTACATTGCTAAGAACAGACAAAATATTGCAATCAAAAGAGGTAAAATGAGATCAGTGAAAATATTACAAAATGGTAATTTACAAATTGTTCTTTGCATCCAACCAAAACTGGCTGATGCCTATAGGAAATGACGTCAGAGACAGTAAGGCTGGTGGTCTTGTAGAGCATTCTCGTCGTGGCAGAGCCAAATCCAATCTGGTAGGACGCCGATGACGTTGGGAAAATCGTTTTTCACCTGAAATCGAAGGAGTACTTTCAATTCGCTAAACCTGGACTGATTTTGAAGATGATAAATTTCGATCATACCTACCTCGTCAAAACGCTCCTTGTTTTCAGTAACGCAGTAAGCCAAGTTTGGCGACAAAAGCTGCTCCATATCGGTTACAATGGTCCTAAAAAACGGAGCAAAAAAATCGGAATTATGTCAGTTAAAAAACGACAGTTGTCATGGCACCAAAAATTGTCTTAGCAACAACGGTTGTCATGGCAACAACGGTTGTCATGGCAACAACGGTTGTCATGGCAACAACGGTTGTCATGGCAACAACGGTTGTCATGGCAACAACGGTTGTCATAGCAACAACGGTTGTCATGGCAACAACGGTTGTCATGGCAACAACGGTTGTCATGGCAACAACGGTTGTCATGGCAACAACGGTTGTCATGGCAACAACGGTTGTCAAGTAAACAACTGTTGTCATGGCAACAACAATTGTCATGGCAACAACGGTTGTCATGGCAACAAAGGTTTTCATGGCAACAACTGTTGTCATGGCAACAACGGTTGTCAAGTAAACAACGGTTGTCTTGGCAACAACGGTTGTTATGGCAAGGACGGTTGTGATTGCGACAAAAACTATTGAATCTGCTCTGAAAAATCTGTCAATTCACAAATTACTCACCCAAGTCGGGGTAAAATGTATCGCTTCAATTTCGCGCGCTCATCCTCATTGATGTCATCGAGAATCAAGAATTGATAGTCCCTGAAAAACATCGGGATATGGGGAACGTCCGTGTACAAATCGTGCAGCTTCGTTTCATGTGCTTTATCGGCTGCTTTATCAGATTCTTCGTCAATTATGGGCGACATATTTGAGCTCGAACTGCAAGATGGTCCATCAGAGGACCGACTAGTGGACGGCAAGGCGATATCTCGAACGCGATTGTCCTTACTGGTCGAGGGCTTATCCTTGTCCTGTTTTGCCGCTTCTTTGAGTTTTCTGATTCTGAAATGTCAAGAATTTTTTTAGACAATGGAAAACAAAATCCTTACAGGCACTCAATATTGACTTCTTACCTTTTGACTTCTTTTTCGACTTCATCCTCATCTTCGGATTCTGTGTCGTTCAAACGCTTTCTGTTGTCAACAGGAGTCGGGGACGGGCCTTTGTCTTCCCAAATTTCCTCCTCACTCTCGTTCTGGCCCTGGTCCGACGGATCTAAGGCATATCTGTGGGGAATTTAGCAAGCCTTATTCACAGTTCTTCTGTACAAAGCTATACAGCATTATTAGAACAAAAATTGTAAAGGAAATTTCTCGGATTTGAAAAAACTTTCTTACAACTTCTACATTACCTTCTCCAAGGAAATCTTTTGCGCGACTCGTAACAGCTTTCGATCCAGTCTTTTTTCACAATTTTCCCTCGACCTCTGACTTGGTTAAATTTTGGTGTATTGCGAAAAGCGCATCTGTGGAATAAGAGGCAAACATGAGTAATCCTACGCGCAAATGACAGGTTTCGGTGCAATTTTTCTAAAAATCAACTTACACGAGATGAGTGCAAGAGTTGTCCCAGTCTGCCTTGTATTTGGCGCCCATAGCTAACGCCGCATTCCTAAGATCAGAGCGCATGGGGTTCTGGAAACCGCTGATCACGAAGACGACATCGGCCATCAACTGATGAAACGGCTTCTTTGGCCTTGAGCGAGCATTGAATGCGCTGACTGCAACGATTTTTGGTTTCTTCGAAGGCGAAGGTCCTTTCGCCGGTGGAGCTGCTCGTTTCGGCGCTTGAGCGCCTGTTTTGTCTTTGCGGTTTCTGGGCGTTTTTGGAGTCTTCTTCTGGGCTGAAACAATCATGGATTAGGAAAAACTTGAAACTGAAGTCCGCCATTGATGTCTCAATTCGAGACGCCCAGCTACACACATTCCACGCATGGCAATTCAAGCTCCAGAGGCTTGTTCTCCCTACTCGATGCTTCTAAACAAGCATGAAAATTTAAAAAACGCAACTGGATCGACATTTACTTTTGGCAGGCGAAGGCGTCAGTTGACCATCATCGTCCAACGACGCGATACTATCGTCTTCGGATTCACTTCCCGGCTCAAATTCGCTGCCGGAATCGGCGAGGAAATCGTCGATGTCGTCATCGTCGTCCGACATTTTAGAGAGCTTTAGCTATTCAAATCGTAGGCAGTGTTTTTTCTTAATGAGACCATACACAAGGGGATCGATTGCTTTCGTGTCCACGCTCAATCAAATTGTCAAATTGTCTCATTATTGCACATTTGTCAATATTAATTTACTGTTCGCGCCACTTCAAATTATGAGGAATAAAAACGGGGAAAGAACGTTATTGATGTTGTTTATTTTTGTGGCACGCACGCGAGACTCGACGGAAATTTGTTGTTGTTGTCCATCTATTTTCCTAACAGCCGTGTAGGGAGTAACGTTTCTCTTCCTAATCTCAATGCCGAACATGAATAAAGTTTTAAATTAATACTAAAATACCTAATTAGCTAATAATAACTAAAATGAATAAACCTACAGCAGCGAACATGAAAAAGGGCCAGTAAAAATGGCGTTCAAACACGAGGAATTTTAGCTACTTTTCTGACTGTTTTTGGGGTCCGCAAAAAAACTGAAAATTCTCCCCCACTTACCACTGGCTTGGGATTGACTGGAGCCATCATCATCGTCAACGCCAGCCGGTCCGTCAATTTTATCCGAGTCAGATGTCGAGATGGCAGTCACTTTAGCGACGACTGGGGCATTCCGAGCCGAGGGCAGCTTGATGTCGCCGTTCCTGCTGGCAGCAGTTACAGCAGCAGCACCTGATAATGGCATCGAGTGAAAAACGGGGATGGAAAAAATTTGCATTATTCAAACCGAAAAGCGAAAAAATGAAACCTTTCTGTTCTGAATCCATCTTCTTCATTCCCCAGGCAGACACGACTGAAGACGATCCGCATTGATCCAACGGTTTCAGACGGAACTTCCCCAAATCCGGAACTGAGCTCGAAGCCGATGAGTCGTTCTTGTCGTCGGTATGAAAGAGGACGAAGGATAGGCCGAATTGCGTCACCACGTTGTAAGGTTGGGTGCACACGATCATGACCTGGTCCCATTTCGAATCGCGCGTATCAGCGCAAAAATCGTCGAATTTGAAAAATTTAACGGCGTTCGTGTTTTCTGAGAATTTCGCCTCGCGAAGGGTCATCATTGTTGTTGCAGGTAGAAGTACTTGGTAATCGTCAGATCCGGAGGCGCTTCTCGAGACCAGGATTTCGATAAAAGCGGAATTCTCATTACCAACGTCGACGCTCGAGATAGTAGCCGGTTCGAAAAATTTAAACACGGCGCAGATTTTCTTCTCCCCCGGATTTTTGCTTTTCCATTTCTTGCTATCATAGTCACCTTTCAGCAAGTTAGAAGCCGTATGAACCTGTGAAGATACAAAATAAAACATTCAAAGAAAATTGAAAACAAAATCCTCATGGAAAAATCATAATAATATGTCCAAAAGAAACCTAATAGCTACTATGATGGCGTTGATGGAAAGCAAATTTTCGAATGATAGGATTTTCAGGTACCAAGTATTGGAGGATAAGGGTAAAACTGGGACAAAAACCAAAAAATATTTTTCGCGCATATGCGTGTCAACAATCTCCGGTATACCTTGTTGAAGAAAAATTTCAAACCACCTCGCTAACTTTAAATTGTAGGTACAATTTATAACAAAAAATTGAGTTTTTATCAGCTCGAAATCACAAATTTTAAAAATTTGGCTCTTGGTGATACTTGGGGGTGTTGTTCTTAGAAAACAGCTGTCAGAAAGAGTGACAAAAATATGCACGGCCAGCTATTGATTGTTTTTATCTGCCAATAACTTACCCAATTTATTATTATAATCATTTTATCCGAAGTCCCTACTTGATAGGCTAATAACCTTGACGCCAGCGCCCCTATCCCGGTTGATCTCGTATCCCCATCATTGACCAGCGAACATTAGTGCCGTTACATACATCGCACACAAACAGGTAAGGAGTATTTTAACAGAATAAAATAAGGTTTTACATGGAATTGTAAAGCACAGAACAATTACTTAACGTTTGATCAACAACCGGTCAACGGTTGAATTTATAAGGATAAATAGTAATAACGAATCTTACCGGGTCCTCGCTCGACACACTGATCACTTTGTCGAGTTTAATACGAGGCATGATTCAAAATTACTTCATTCAACTGACATAATGATCCGGCGGGTATTTTACCAAGAAATGCAGGTAACTGTGTAGCGGAATTTTTTTTTTTGAGATTTGAAAATCAAGTCCAACTGAAAACAAAATACCACAAAAACAAAATTCTATACAAAACAACGGCCGTTGTTGTCTCCCTCCTCCACTCCCGTGACCTTGCAGTCTTGTTGGCACTTGGTAGACAGTTGGTCTTTTCATGATTCTTCCTCTTCCTGCCTCAAATTTCAAGAAATTTACTTCTTTCATTCAAATCCCCAGAAAGTACACGTTGGTACATGATGTGATCCAAAACAGGGGGTTTGTTTGATGGTACAATCCTTACGTCATTTTTGTCAAGTTCTTACGTAACAAATCACACTAACTACATAGCCCCCTACCTTACCATCGTAGGTAGGTACCTCCTCACCTACTGGGTCTACCTACACAAAAAATACACCACAAAAAAGCTCTTTATGGAGTTAACAGAATGTCAATGGCCTCTTTAAGATCATCACAAATACCACAGGATCCACAGATGACGTAAAATCTATGCGTGGGGATGCTACCTATACAAAAATTGAACTTCGCGTCATTTAATTAATTTCTAGATTAATCATTATTTTAGGCCAGATAATTTATCATTGAAGCATTAATAATTTATTATTGTATTTATGCATTAGTTATTTTATTTTACATGTTTTACAATCTACCCCATCGTCAAAATAACGCTTTGAAGGTTGTGTACCGTTTTCACAATCACAGTGATTTTTGCAGGTCTCACTATGGCTCTAGCTGCTGACAGCGTTCTTACAGCAGCCAACATGAAGATGCCTGTCATTGGTTTGGGTACTTGGCAGGTGGGATCAAAATTTGTGCTTTAGAGCCGTACTTGAAGAACCAAAATTCACAAACCCACCTGGAGACTTCAAAAAATCGTCAATTCGCACTCAAACACATAATCAATCTCAAAATGAAACTGAAACTCTTATAGGCCTAATCAAACTGAAACTGATACTCATATTCATAATCCAACTCTTATTCATGCTGAAACCGAGCCTGAAAACTAAAAGTCTCCAAACTCAAACTCATAATCAAAACGGAAACTCATTCTCACAATCAAACCCAAAATCAAACTGAATCTCATACTCATAATAAAAAAAGTCAAACTCAAACGGAGAGTGAAACTTGAGCTCAAACTGAAACATTAAGAGTTTCAAAAAGTCAAACTGAAACTTGAACTCTAATCTAAGTCAAATTGAAACTTGAACTCTAACTCGAACTCACAATTGAAACCGAATGAAACCCAAACTTCTACCGAACCGAAACTCATACCTTCTCATACTCATAATCGAAATGGAACTGAAGCCAAGCTGAAACTGAAATCAATTGAAAGAATTGAAATCAAACTGAAACCCATACTCAAACACCAAACCGATCTCAAACTCATAATCAAACTGAAACTCAATCTCATCATCGAACTCGAACTTGAACTCATAATCGAACTAGAACTGAAACTCAAACTCATCATCGAATTCGAATTGAAACTGAAAATCGAACTCGAACTCAAATTGAAACTCAAACTTGAACTCAAACTCATAATCAAACTTGAACTCAAACTCATAGTCAAACTCGAACTGAAACTCAAAGTCATGACTTTGACTATCCTCCTTCAGTTTGATTGTACTCAAACGTTAACTGATCATAATCCAGCTCAAACTGGAATTAAATTTCAGTTTGAGAGTTTGTGAATTCAAGATGAAGTTTGAGTTCGAGCTTGAGTTTGAGTTCAAGTTTCAGTTCGAGTTCAAGTTTCAGTTCGAGTTGGATTATGAATTTGAGTTCGAGTATGATTTTCAGTTTCAATTCGAGTTCGATGATGAGTTTGAGTTTCAGTTCGAGTTCGATTATGAGTTTGAGTTTGATTAAGAGTTTGAGTTTCAGTTCGATTATGAGTACGAGTTTGAGTTTCAGTTCGATTATGAGTACGAGTTTGAGATCGGTTTGGTGTTTGAGTTTGGGTTTCAGTTTGATTTCAATTGTGAGTTTGAGTTTGATTATGAGTTCAAGTTTGAGAATGAGTTCATGATTCAGTTTGGGTTTCAGTTCGAGTTCGCGTATGAGTTTGAGTTAGATTAAGAGTTTGAGTTTCAGTTTGATTATAAATATGATAAGCGTTCTCGGTTAATCAATGATTTTGTGCATTGATGAATTAAACTCGTCAATTTCAGGGCGGAGAAGAGTTGGAAAAAGTTCTGGACACTGCCTTAGAAGCCGGATATCGTCATATTGACACTGCATACGTCTACCAAAACGAGCAGCACATCGGCGTTGTCATTAAAAAGTGGTTGGATTCAGGAAAACTGAAACGAGAAGATCTTTTCATAGTCACGAAGGTGAATTTTACGTTCCTATGTCTAAGGCAAATTCACTTTGGGTTCTGTTGAAAGTTGAAAATTTCCTAATAGGGAATTTTAGCCGAGGGAAAATTCCCGTTATCTTCACGCATGGGTACTCCCAGTCGTAGAGCCAAATTTACACTACTAATTCTTTTGTCGTCCATTCTTTAGCTGTGTCCGACCCATTTGCGTCCTGACGATATTGAGAAATCAATCAATGAATCGTTAAAGAAATTGCAGCTTTCCCACGTCGATTTATTCCTCATTCACAATCCCGTGGGTCTTCAATTTTCCGACAACTTGTTCCCGATTGGCCCCAACGGTGAACTTTTGCTGGACATGTCCACTGATCTTGTCGCATGTTGGAAGGTAGCTAACGCAATATTTTTTCCAATTTTTGGTTACCTTTGGTCGAGCATTTCACGGATTCTTTCAATTTTTCATAGGCAATGGAAAACCTCGTTGATGCCGGCCTTACGAAATCGATAGGCTTGTCGAATTTCAACATCGGCCAAATTCAAAGGATACTCGACTCGTGTCGCATCAAGCCGGCAAATCTTCAAGTTGAGCTCTACGTGTACATGCAGCAACCTGAATTGGTGCAATTTTGCAAAGCAAACGGCATCACCATTTGTGCGTACGGGCCAATCGGGTCACCTAGCCTGAAAAAATTCACCGAATCCAACAACCTGCCAACCGAAAAGTGAGCGTTTTCAATCTGCCAGAACTCAATGGCTTGGGAATCACTTTTTTGACTTTCCAGATCGAGTCCAACTTGTACGATGCTCCTCATTGTTCCCATTTCTTTTTCAGCCTCAATATCCTATCTCCCATGACGGACCCGATCGTAACGGACCTTGCCAAAAAATACGGAAAGGCTCCTGCGCAAATTCTCCTTCGATTCCTATTGCAATTAGGGGTAGCTGTAATACCTAAAAGCTCCAACCCAGAAAGGCTTCGGTCCAACATTGATGTAAGCTGTAAAGCAATTATACAGTGATGCCGCATCAAACTCGAGATATTAATGATTTAGTACCTAACATAATGTATATTATACATTCCGTATTTTTTCAGATTTTTGATTTTAACCTGACGGAAGAAGACTTCGCAAAACTGAAATCTCTTGACAGAGGCGAAAAGGGTCGTCAGTTTGGAAACTCAGGAATATTCGCACCGATGATGCCTCATCCTGAATATCCGTTCCCAAAATGAAAATTATCGTACTTACCTAATAAATATATTATATTGCCTTTACGAGATTGTATTATACGGTCATAATTGTAAAGAATGCCTTGTTGAGTGTGCTGGCCATTCTATCTCCCTGGACAAGAATAGTGTCTCAACTATTTTGTTGTAAGTTGAGCAAAGGAGATGAAATTTATCCTCCTCGCATTTAATGCAATCATCAATACTTACATATTAAATATGCCAAAAATACCCTGAGCATAAAAATTGAACCATCTGGCACAACTCGATGGTTGTCCGGAGTTTGCTCGGAGCTTCTAACGATGCGAATTGGAACTCCCGAGTGTTCAAGAAAATTCTTGAACGATGTTGGGCTGGCAATTTGGGAACGAATTAGGGGGGGGCTGTTTGGTCGAAATCCAAGATTCGGTGGGGTGTTCGGGATTTTTCGGTTTGGTTCGGTGCTGGCCCAAGCGGCCGGCATTCAAGTCTCTAGAATTGATAATGGTGATAAGGATGTTTTTTGTTTACGAAATTTAGATTTACTTATGAAGATCGAATAAAATCAAACATATTTTAGTTCCTAATTATTCGTGAGTGGGTTGGACTGGTGTGAATGAGCCTAAAAAATCAATTAGTACTTACTTATAATAATAATACGGCGAAGTTATTTGTAATAAAGCTGGATCAGCATGAGCGCAGTCAAGAGTCATCTGATGAGAAGGGTAAGTTAAAAAAACTAATTAGAGACTCGCTGCGACTATTACTAGTTCTGACCCTCTCTGATCAGGGCGGCAGGGCACGCCCGGGACAACTTCGGTTATCTTTGCAGAGATCAAATACCTTAACGAAAGTAGGGATGGGAAAAAAACGTGAAACCGTTTCGGAGAAACGGTTTCATCAGGAAAAACGATGAAACCGTTTCAAGAAGGCTACAGTAGCCGTTTAAAAAAAACGAAAGACCAGAAACGAACGAGCCATTTCCCCGTTCCGGTTTCTCCGTTTCATTCCGTTGCGGTTGTATGGAACATAGATGCATAAAGAAACCGAAACCGAAGCAGAGAAAGGAACAGTTCACTTGAGGCCAGCTACAGTTCTTTTGAAACGTACGTTTAATTCATGGATCACGTTGAGGCCGAAACTGTTGTTTTGAAACGGTTTCGCCGAAACGGTTTCAGGGTAAGACGAAACTGTTACATTTCGTTTCTTGAAAGAAACTGAAACGCCCATCCCTAAACGAAAGCCTCTAGGGCATTCAACTGTTGAACAGGCACCTACAATGACAACATGACACATCTGATTAGATCTTCATGCTTGATGATTTAAACGTTTTTTATTTTTTCAATATTTAACTTCATTCGATGCAGATCTCGGAAGTGGTGAAATCACCGTCAGTCGTCAGAGAGGCGAGCTCGTTGTTCAAAATCACTCCAGACAATCAAATATCTCTGACGCTGCCGCTAGCTGATGATCGTCTTTCGTCTGACGATATCTCCAAAGCTGTTCAATTGAAACCTGACGAACTACTGTCGGCTGTAACATTCTCTGACGCGGATGATTCGCTGATATTCACGCTCAACAAAGAGGTGTTCGTTTCCAAAACATTGATCGTCGACTCTCCAAATCAAAGAGCAAATGATGATAGGTTTCGCAAAAAATTCGTGGTCGATTTCAGGTAAGGTGAGTCGAAATGTCTTGAATGAAAAGAAAAATTGAATGAACTTTTATCGGAGTTTAATCGACATTTTATCAAATGGTTTCAAAAATTCCAGCTCTCCAAACGTGGCCAAGCCGTTCCACATGGGCCACTTACGATCGACAATCGTCGGGCAGTTTGTTGCGAACGTTCTGAGCCGAAATCATCAAATCGTCCGCCTGAATTATCTCGGAGATTGGGGCACGCAGTTCGGTTTTGTCCAAAAAGGCCTGAAAACGTTAAATGTATCCGAAAAAGAGTTTGAGGAGAATCCCATTCCCGTTCTGTACCGAGCATATGTTGAAGCTTACAGCGACGAGAATAATATCGAAGAGGCTAGGGATCTGTTTATGAAGCTGGAGATCGAGGATTCGGAATACATGGAAAAATGGGAAAGAATAAAGGGCGTCACTTGCGAATATTTGAGAAAAACGTACGACAATCTCGGCATTCGTTTTGACGAATATTCCTGCGAGTCCGACTACCGAGCAACTTGTATTCCTCACGTTATTAAGAAATTGGAGGATGAAAACATTTCCAAGATCATTAACGGTCAAATGGTAAGTAGAATCAGATACCTAGGTAAGCAAACTATTGATTTTTAAGGGTTGATTTGAAGAGAAATAGCCTCAAATAATGACAATCTGGGCGGTGTTTCAAAAGTAGTTCGAGGAAAACCGCCCATTTTTTGTATTTGCCAAACAACTCAAATCAACCGCCTTCAGAGCGTAGACGAGCAAACCAAAATGTTCAATGATTTTCATGACTGCCCTCGAAGAACCTACTTTTTTTAGGTTATTTGGGTAGTTCTCAGCTGGAGGCCAAAAAATTATTCATCGAACAAGGCGTCATTCGTCTAAAAATTTGCTTAATCTTTTACAAAATTAGCCAACTCATTGGACGGATGGAATTGCAGGTAACAACTGTGGGAGACAAACAGGTACCTCTTCTTCGTCAAAATAGAACAACGTTATACTTGACTAGAGATATCGCAGCTGCCCTGGACCGCATAAAGAAATTCGCTTGCGATAAATTAGTCTACGTTGTCGACAAATCTCAATCGGACCATTTCAAGTATTTGGCTGACATTCTGAGCAGATTGGGCCACGATGATATTACCAGGTGCTATTTTTTCGGGCGGATCACCGGCATGAGTACCAGAAAGGGAACGAGCGTCTTTCTCGCTGACATATTAGCAGAAAGCGTTTCCAGGATGGCTGAACAGCAGAAATTGTCAAAAAGTAATTTTCTTTCGGCAATAGTCTCGAATGATGAGTATTGGAAAAGTTGCTACAGGTACTCAAATATCATGTTGTTTATCAGATACAAGGGCCCAGGACTTGGAAACGACAACAACTCTCGGTCTCACCGGACTTCAAGTTTACATTTTGAAACATGCAAGGCTTCGTGACTTCTCATTCGACTGGGGCCAAGCCCTGCAGGTGAATAAATCTCTGATTTTTCATTTTCGAAATAATTTTTTTTTTTACTTAAATTAATTTTTTGAATTTTGCAGAGCACGGGCGATTCCGGGGTGAAAATTCAATACACCCACAGCAGACTTAGCAGCCTTGAGGAGAAATTCAATTTTCAACCGGGCTCAGTCAATGAAATTGATGAAAAATCATTTAACGATCCCTCAGTCCTACCCCTAGTCTTCCAGTTGGCCAGGTAACTTGGGGTTTTTGAGGTTGTCGACAAGGCTGTCGATTTTTTGAAATTTTTAAATAAAAATTATAAAAGTAGGTGATAATGTATAATTTACTAATGTAATTACTACTATCTAAAACCCGAAATCTCTTCTGTCTCCAGGTGCGATGATGTTGTATCGGAAGCAACCAAAAAAATGGAATCCCCGCTTATCGTAGCGCATCTCTTCAAATTATGGTACGATTATGTGAAAAGTCTTTTTTTTTTTCATGTAGCCCCGTTGACTTAGTTTTGAATCCATAAAGCGTGTAACTTAATATGGACTTTTTTTTAAATAAAATTTTTTTTAACAATTGACGACTTTTATTTGAGTTATACAAAATGTGGTATCGATTATATTTTGTATAAATTATTTTTCAGCAACTTGACAAGCCGCTGTTTGAAATCGTTGCCGGTCAAAGGCCAAGAAGAAAGCGTTGCTTGCCAACGGCTGCACTTGTTTCACACGGCTAGGATGAAAATCAAGGAATTGATGGAGATACTCGGTATAAAACCGCTTAGGCGAATGTAAATATCGATAAATTGTAGATTGTTTTGTGAGAACATTTTTATTCAATAAAGATGAACTGTTTTGAAAAATTGCTATAAGTGAAATGGTGCCGGAGGCTTTATCGTTTTTTCCAAGTGAATTTCCTTCGAGCGCCTTCCTGGCCAGGCTTCTTTCGTTCTTTGCGTCGGAAATCCTTAGTTAGTAAGCCAGCTGAAACAGACAGATATACCAATTTTAAGAGGGTTTATCTAAAAAATCATTAGTAGTTATGGGAAAAAATTAAAAAATTGAAATTTAAAAGAATATAATCAACTAATATTTTGACGGTGAAACTGCAACAGTTCCCAGAGTATCGTGTCTTTTGGGGGCGTCTGGGTTGCCTACTTCTCAAAATTTGGATTGGTGCCAACTCGGCATGTCATGCGTTCATAGATTGCATGGCAAAACGATTGGGCAGTGTTGATTTTACAACGTCGATTTTTTCAGCACATCATTTATCTAGGGCTCTCTATCTATTCGCTTAATTAGTTGAGAGGAAAGTTGATAATCATCGTAACATTTTCGTAAAAAAATAATTATTACCAATTCTCATGGACTCGACCATGTCTTGGGATACGAAGGATCGGAGGCCCCAGCTTATGCCGTAGCGGATGGCACCGGCTTGGCTCGATTCGCCACCTCCGTGGACCTCTGCCTCAACATCCACACGATCGACGAGACCGGTCAGCTCCAGTGGAAATAGTAGCTGTCGAAAAAGCGATCAAACCATTATTACTCGGTTCATAAAAATAACGGTTAAAATAATAGTAGTCTTTTTTTTTTTTTTTTTTGAGAGAGAGTTTTATGAATGTGCAATATTGTTGACTGTACTGTAATTTTAAGTTGTTACAGGCCCTAATGAAGAAAATATAAATTTTCAAAAGCTCGGCGAAGGTGAGTATTTCTGTCCCTACCCCTGATATCTGACTACGAAAACTATTTCCTAATGGTGCAGTGGGTTCAAGGGTTGCAGGTGCTCGCCGAATACTGAATAACATTTTGGGCCAAATCTATTGCTGCTGTACGGCTCAGTAATGCGTTAAAAACAGCATTGTAATAGTTAAAATTCCTAAAAAACCAATGTACGACTAAGTACTGGAATTCATACCCTCAGACATTGTCAACTGAGATCGTGATTTTGAAGCAAGAAAAAATCGAACTAGAAAAAACTATAAGTGCGGGAGCATCAAATTTCCGGTCGAAGAGAAACATAATATTAAATATTGACAAAGAAAGATAGAATTATGGCGTTCCAGTGTACGAGTGTTCATGGACTAAAAAAACGGAAAAGATCCGAGCAAACCTTTGATCCTAGCATGGAAGTAAAAAAACGTTTAATAATCGAACCGATTGAAATTTAAAAAACGGAGTGAAAAATAAGGCTAAATCGAAAAATGGAAATAAATTTATAAGTGCTAATAACATGAAGAATACTCTAGAAATCTAGACAATAATTTGTCGGGGGAAATAGGATTGCAGGTCTTGCGTACTAGAACTGAATTATGGATGCGGTTGAGTGAAGATTCATGAAACTTGTGTCAATAGTAGGAAATCCCAGGATTTTTTTTTCAAAAAACTTCCGAGGAAAATGAGTTAAGAATGCGAAAGTACTTGGGGGAAGTGCTTCTTTCGTCTAGCGGTCAACTATCATGAGTCTGGTACGAGCTAAAAAATCATTTACCGTTAATGGCTCCCTAAACGAGCAACTGCAAATGCGAACCAGGCGCTCATTTCCTGGTGACAGCGTTGAGTATCTGCGCCAAAGTGGCGTCCTGCTTTTCCACGAGCATCTCCAATTTCTCCAGGCGTTGCGTCAGCGCTTCCGTTTGTATGGATTTACCATCGTAGGTGTTCTTCTGACAGATCGTGTAATAATTTTTCTTTTCCTTGGCAATTTCGTGAGCGGCAATCATAATGTTCCTCGGCAGACGCCTTTCCCGAGGGTTCAACGGTTTGACGTGGAGGACGACGCGGTAGGCCGCCGGTGATATGAGTGCCGCCCGTTTGACGATGTTGGCGACCGATTTGGGCAGGTAACCCTGGAATAAGGACAGCTCGAGGAAGGAGATGAGCTCCGTTTGCCGGACTAGTTTGGAGAGTCCGGCCGTTTTGTGCAGGCCCTGAATGTCGTGAACGGCTATGCCGACCAGGAGGTTCATCAGGACTACGGTGACGAACAGCAGAAATAATACGAAGATTATATGGGCGCTCAAGCTTAGCGGGATCGCCAGGAAAGAGGAGCTCTTCGATGACGATTGAGTCGAATTTTTCGCATCTCCAGAGTCGAGGAGAAGATCGAGGTCCAGCTCGCCGGTCATCATGACGAGGACTTTGACAAAACCGATGAGCGGATCACGGAAAGCGTTGTTCGTGGGGAAAATCACGCAGAAACTGATGGTGAAACCGATCAAAAGGCAGGAATACGCCAGTAGTAGTTTGGCGAATTCGGCTAAAACTTTGGTGAACATCTCCACGTAGGTGCCGAGGAAAGGTAGCTGGCCTATGATGACCATCAGGTTGGTCCAGCCGCAGAGGACAGCGAAAGCACCAATATGATTCTGCCAGATGTAGGTCGGGTAAACGTGGTAGATGAGGAAAACCGAAAAAATCGTATACCATTCTATTAGATTTGTCCACTCCACAAAGTAGTGATACGCTGAAGAGTAAGCGGCGATTTGGAGCAGTTTTCGGAAAATTTCAAAAACGGTCACCCCCAGGAGAAGGTAGTACGTAGTTGGAACAAAATAAGGGTGGCCCGCTATGAAGTTGTCAAAATTGGAAGATTTTTCGCAATGCTCAGTGTAAGATATGGACGTATTGTTGGATGTTTGGTAGCAAGGGTGAGCCAGGGCTGTCATCACGTAAGTTGTCAGAAGCAGAACGAAGACGACACTGATGAACAATCTGGTGAAGAAGAAGCGTCGGATTTTCTGCCATTTGACGTAAAGGAACGCGCAGCAAAGCGGGTGATCGAGCATCGATTTCTGACCTTCGTCGATCAACGTCTTCAGCAGCCCGACCTCGCCTCCGGACGAGTGCTGGAGCAGCGAGCGGAAATCTAATCGCAGTTCAGTCTCCCTGAAAGACGTTTCTGGATCATGTATGGATATGGATGCGTCCAATTTGCGGCAAATGGTGACTAGAGAGCCGGGCGTTTTGCGTCCTACGATGCTCAGAGCGGTCAGCCCGCCTTTAGTTCTGGCGCTGACGTCAGCACCGTTCATAATGAGTAAGTCGACACAATGGGCCAGTTCGTTAACAGCTGCGATGTGCAGAGGAGTATAGCCGTACTTGTCTCTCTCGTTCACATCGGCGCCGTACTTGATTAGTAATTCGACTGTGCCATAAGCTAACAACGTTTTACCGACCGCTGCATGCAACGGAGTTCGATTTTCGACGTCTTTAGCTGCAACGTCGGAAAAGGCTTTCAATAGCACTTCGACGCATTCAGCGCATTGCGATCGGGAGGCTAAATGCAACGGGATTTGGCCCTTTTTATTTCTCGATGCAACACTCGCCCCAGCCCTCAACAGAAGTGATGCGCATTCGGTGTTGCCAGCCTCAGCGGATAAATGGAGGGCGGTGTTACCTTTTTCATGAGTCGGCAAATTGACTTCGACGCCGCCTGGACGTCCGAGGAGGATCTTCAGCAACTGCACGTGGCCACGGTCAGCAGCGATGTGCAACGGCCCAACACCATACTCATCCAGGGCGTTCGGATTGGCGCCTTCGTTCAGCAGCAATCGTAGACTATCGGCAGCGTTCGACTTCACGGCAGCGTGAAGCACCGAATCCCGCAGTTTAGCGCCGTGGTGCAGTAGCAATTTGGCAGCCTCAGGCGAATTGCACATGACTGCATAATGCAAAGCTGTGAAACGGCCTATGGATAAGTTAACGTCGCAGCCACGGTCGATCAGCCAACGCATGCACTTGAGACAGGAACTGAAAGCGCTGAGATGCAAAGGCGCGTAGCCGGCGTTGGAAAAATCCGGATTAAAATTGACGTAAACCTCGTCGATTTTTGAGAGTAGGTCGTCTTTTTTATTGAAACAAGCCCATAAAATTAAAAGTTCCAACTCGTTTTTAGTCAAATTCGGACTCACGTTAACATCGAGGCCAGACTCGATATCGTGCAGTATACGTACGTCGCCAGACGAAGTTCTCATCGCGTCCAGAAGACTCGATCTAACTGTATCGCGGCAAATTTTAACGTTCAACTCATCTTCGATCGACTCGTTCGATAAATCGTCTTGAGCATTCTCCTTCAATTCCATGGCCGGTTTGGGTGGAAGCGTTTTGCTCCTAAAACTCCGCCATTTGACCATGAAACTCGAACGTTTCTTAACTGGACGGCCGAGTTCTTCCAGGTTGACACTTGTAGTTCGGTCTAAACTGGCTTTCTCCATTCTCAACACCCAGGAACGCGCGTGTTTCGACTGTCTAACAGGGGCAAGTCCGATTATACGACTGGCTCTGCCTGTGTAGTCATGTCCTGTTCGAGGCATCTCTTTATGGAAGGGGTACCGCAGACCTCAGCGATCTACTCCCACTGGAAGACATCCCCACCGCAGTTGATACTATAACAGGCCTGCAGGATCATCCTACGGGTCTGCATTAGCCTAGTGTGCCTGCAGAACGCACACTGGAACTGGGGCGTGAAACGCATGCGTAAAAATCTCCTGAGCTCGATATTTTCTTTTTTTTTTTAATGTAGTCATCACAAAGTCTGCATTAGGGAATAATGCTTAGTTCGAATTGAGTGACATTAATTAGTCACTATTCAAATTTACCGGTCAGCATTTTCGATTTAAAACACCAGTTACATTTTTTTAACCAAATCAAACCTCGTAAATCCCCTATGAATTTCACGCGGAAACATTTTTTGGAGGATGAAAGTAGACTAAAGCATTACAAAATGCAGGAGATGAATATCACCCGAGATCGGTACCTATTCTTGATATTGTAATCCATAACTGGACTCGTAATTAAAATTTTATCAATACTTGAGTAAAGGATCGCTGAGCTGACAAAAGTTCGGTAATAATTAGTTTATTCGAATGAATCGAACCGACCCCTAATACTTTCTTCTTAGCAGCTTGATTAGATTGAAATCAATCAAGGCAGGCAGGTGGATATGTAGAATTATTTATTACTGGTGTAACAAGTGTTCATTATATAGTATGAACCATGCAAGAACCATGAACCATGCAAGAAAATATGTAAATATTCCTAGAAAATAAAATATTTTCATAAAAAATTCAAGAGACGAACGTCAAACTGTCCCAACAAACTAGCGATTATGAGGCATTCGATGATGGGCATGCGTAGACCTATAATTACTAAAACCTATTTCTGTATTTTATTCTTCTCCTAACAATGGACCTTCTTAATTGTTCGGCGAATGCTATCAAGGAATTCAGCGTGGGAGTCCTTCGATTCGAAAATAAAATAATTCCCCGGCGGACCTCAGGGTCGCTATCCATCGCCGTCGTCAGCCTTCAAAGATCTAACGAACTTCACACGACTCCGGGGTAACAACAAGTACGAGAGAAAAACACAGCCTCTATTCAACGCGGGAATTCGAGGATGAATCATCCAGAACGACTCGTCATACAGAGATCGGAATGAACAACAGGAAAGAGCAACAAAAAACATTGCACGAGGAAAAATTATTAGAACACCGGTGCTGCTCTGATGACACACAGTCTCTAGCCAAATTCAGATTTCTTGGCGAAATTCTGAATTTTAAAACAATTTTTTTCAAGTGTAGACATTATTTTTACCCGAAACGAAGAATGCCGTGCCGATTCATGGCGCGGAAAGTGACCAAAGAATTGAACTATGATACTAATCTGGCAAATATGTTTTTGCAAAAAGACACACATTTTCTCAAGAATGTAACAATTTATTTTATTTGCAGATTTGGATTCTACACTCATTGAAATCCAAAGCATTGAAATTTCAGCGTCCGAAATTTTTTTCTTGGGCGATTTTATGAATAAGAAAACTATAATAAATATCAAGACGAAATCGGCGCTGTTTTCGGGCCCTCACATCTCACGAAATAAAATGTTTGCTAGCATGCATCAATAGCAATTTGTTTAAAAAATAATAATAACGTGAAAAAATGAGTTTTTTAATAGCGCGAGGACAAATTGAATCGAAACTGAGAATTTTATATTGCTCATTAGTAGGGATCGGATTTTTATGTATTTAAAAATGCCAAATATGTGACATATATATGTATTAATTTTCATAAAATATGAGGAAAATATGTAAAAAGGTTGAAATATTTGCAAAAAATATGTGGAAAATATATAAAAAGGTTTAAATATTTTCAAAAAATATGTGGAAAATATGTAAAACGGTTTAAATATTTTCAAAAAATGTTTAAACCCAAATGAACATCAAGATTTTGTTAAATTATTTCCAGAAATAATGTACCTATGTAATCGGTCGGGTTTTTTTTCATCGCCCCCTGAAAATTTTTCCTTTACGTTTCAGAGTGTCTAGATAAAAATCTTCAATAATTTTTTCCCGTACGCCGTACGCCGTCCGAAGCAAAACGCATGAAAAGATTTGTCCAATAAAAAAAAAATTAGCAAAATTTGCTAATTTTTTTTTTTTAAATTTAATTCATTCTAGTTGTGAACTTCGGAAAAACTACCCAAAATTAGCAAATATGTGTTTTTGTGGACCAAATATTTGAAAAATATGGATTTATAGTGGAATATGTCAAAATATGCGAAATGAAAGTGGGCTTAAACGGTTCAGAAAATGTCAATATGAACACGCCGACTTGAAAAACATCAGTACATTGCTTAGAAAAAAATATGTGAACACATACGGATCCGATCCCTACTCATTAGTATGTCATTAAAATGTTCCCTAAAGCCTTTGCTACTTTGTTTCTATAATAAAACGGCTGAGCTGACATAGGCAACGGGAAGTGATTCAAAGATTGCAAACTGGAATTCCCCACCAATTAATTTCAATCGTATCAGCGGTCAATAGATCATGTTGATTCACAGCGACAGTGGGCATTTATTACTTCCATATTTACAGAGTAAATGGAAGTATTGTGATCGTCCTAAAATCGAGAATCGGAACGGAGCTTCAGAAAAAACTTTTTCTTATACACATTTGCTCAGAATCACTTCCTGAACAAGTGTCTGTGTGTCCGTTAGTCCGTTAGTCCGTCTGTGGTCATTTACAAAAATGACCATAACCTCAATTCTCAACCTTTTTTCAATTTTCTTGAACTGAAATGTGCGTCTCGGTAAGACCTAACACCTTGTTTAATCGGAATTTGGATAACGCACAGTACTTCCGGTATATTTTCATTTTTAGTGTTTTCTATTTTATTTTTTTCCGGCCACAAAAATGAACCGATTTGAGCGTTCTTGGTCTTAAAATCTTTGTTTTACCTTGCAGAATATGTGGATATTTTTTACATTCCGAAAATGTGGCGTTTATTATTTTGGGCGAATTTTAAAATTTGAATTGTGAATTTTTTTATATTTTTGACCTAAACACCCTTAAAAGCAGTCAAAATATGATCAAATTGTGTCACAATTTTACGTTTCAAAATATGGAAGTATTGTGTGTTATCTACGCACCACTGGTTTTGGGCAAATTTTAAAATTTAAATAGTAAATTTTTTGATATTTTTGACCTAAACACCCTCAAAAGCAGTCAAAATATAATCAAATTGTGTCTCAATTTTACGTTTCAAAATATGGAAGTATTGTGTGTTATCTACGCACCAGTGGTTGTAAAATACCACAGTTCGCGAAGTACCTATTCTCCGTAAAAGTGTAAGAGAAAATTTTCTTTGAAGTTCCAATCCGATTTTACGACGATCAAAATACTAGCATTTACCTTGTAAATATGGATGTAAAAACGGTTTTGAAATTTTCAATTAACCTGAATTTAACCCCACAATTGACAAAATGCCTTACAACTTCGAAAACGGACTTCTGGTTTCCTGTAACTAGAACAGGCTGCAAGAATATAATTTTTTTAATCTCGATTTTTTGTAGGCTTTACAAACGAAAAAAATGGTGAAAACAGATGAAAAGACTTGGTGAATTGAAGACACTCGCTGATTTCAAAACTTATTGTATAAACGAAGTATTTAATTTTTTTGTATTTTCATTTTTTCGAACACGCAGCGACTTTTTTTTTGTTAAAAGACAATTTTAACTAGTATCTAAAATACAATTTACACGCCTTAAAAGACAACTTAACGCAGGAAAACACAATTCCGTTTGAACATTGGTCGAGAGCCGACTCTCCCGCCATGGAGACGCTCCGCTCTGCCGGAACCCGAGCCGGGCGGTGCCGAGCCGGGCAATCCAAGTTCGGACCAGCCGCCCGGCACGGCTCAGCGAACCGATAGGCGCTACGATCCCGAGAATCTACGACCCGCGCGCATGTTCGTTTGTGTAATTTCATGTTCGGCTATCCTGCTAGTGCGAATCGCCTGTTCGCGGCCTCAGTCTTCCGCCGTCTTCCCTCCGGGTCGGTCGCGTCGCGCTCGCGTAAGTAAATTTTCCTTTTTGCCCCCCTAGGATAGGAAAAAACGCTTCGAAAAATATTTTACATAGAAAAACTTCGTTTCTAATTGTCCTTTTTCTGATTTCCTTCTTCAAATTTCTTGAACTAAGAGATTTTTCGCAGTAAGACCTATCACCCTGTTGAATCGAAATTTGAATTACTCGCAGTACTTCCAATAAATTAGCACTTTTAGAGTTTTCAATTTTATTATTTTCCTGACCACAAAATTGACCCGATTTCAGCGTTCCTAGTCTTAAAATCTTCGGTTTAGACTGCAGAATACGTTGGTATTTTTCATGTTCCAATAACTTTTCATATTTTTAGGCGAGTTTTAAAATTTGCATTATGAGTCCTGGTATTTCTGAGCCATAAAGCCTCCAAAGTAGTAAAAATGTGATACAATCGTGTCGAAAATTTGCGAATCATAATATGGAAGTATTGTGTGTACCACTGGTTTGAGTGAAGGTTTTCGATAATTCAATTACCGAGTATTTCGGTCATTTCTGCGTGAAAGCAAGTGAGTTCGGCATAGTGCGGGCTTAATATCGATAATAAGTAAAGAAAAATGCCATTGTTTTCGCCCGTTAACCGAATTTATCCCGAATTTTACCGAATTTTTCCGATTTTATCGGAGAGAGGGTCGGAGCTAGTTAGGGCATGTCGCTCTAGTCTCATAGCTTAACATGTACTTTGGTACACTGCGGTCATTGCCTCGCCGCCTCGAGCGGACTGGATCCAGCGTGTTGAGGGCGTTGCGTCCATCGCGGTCGCCTCGGGTTCAGAGGCCGTTGGACAAGCACGCCGGGCTTAGCCAGGAATTGCCTTGCACGCTCATGGAGGTGCATAGCGCTGCGTCTACGGAAAAAATAGTCGGCGGCGCATCGCCGCGTAGACGCAGCGCCGCGCTCCCGGATTTCGCCAGTGGAGCGGGGCCGTGTAAATTGAATTGTGCCCTCGCTAATCGATACTATCGATAGTTTGTGTTTGTTATTCAATAACAAATCTTTGTAATCGCCCAAGTTTCAAATAATTTTAAAATTTTCCGTAGGTACTCACACGATTATTTCTCATTATCCGAAAATTTCTTTCTACTCCGACTGGTTTATTTCTTGGTAAGAAAAGATAGTTTTGGTAAATTTCTTGGACTTTTGTTGTTAATAAAGATAAATAATATAAATGTAAATATAATATAAATAAAGGTAAATATAATATAAATAAAGGTAAATAAAGATGGATTAGTCAATTTATTAATAAATATAAATAAAATTAATAAAGATAAATAATATAAATATAAACAAAATATAAATACATACATAAAGGTAAATACAGGTAGTGTTGGTAAATTTCTTGGACTTTGGTTGACCTATCGATAGTATTGGTTAATTTCTTGAACTTTCGTTGGTAAATAAAGATAAATAATATAAATAAAGGTGAATTAAGATAGTTTTGATAAAGTTTTGATAAATAAAGATAGTTTTGGTAAATTAAGATAAATAATATAAATATTTATAAATATAATCTATAATAATAAAAGCAAGACTTACACATAGTGTAATGTGTCTGTCTGTCTGACCGAGCTCTCCAGCCAAATCTATCGCACGCAGGGACCTGGAATTTTTTACACGGAAGCACAAAGGGGCTGGCAACAAGACCTCGAAGCCCGATTTTCGATTTTTGAATTAGATAAATAATTTATATATATTTATATAATTTATATTTCAAATTATTTGAAATTTTTTTAAATTAAAAAAAATGACCTGTTCTCATTTAAACTAATTTTTCAACAGATTGCTTCTTTTTATCGACGGGGAACTCAACACAACTCAACTCAACTCAACTCGGGTCGGGTCGGGTCGGGTAGGGTAGGGTAGGGTGGGGTAGGGTAGGGTAGGGTAGGGTAGGGTATGGTAGGGTAGGGTAGGGTAGGGTAGGGTAGGGTAGGGTAGGGTAGGGTAGGGTAGGGTAGGGTAGGGTAGGGTACTAGAGATAGTGATGGTGGCACATACCCACTGATTCTCAAGGACCTTAAAACTGTAAATAAATGAAGAGTAATGTCCTCCGTTTTTTGGCTTACCCAACTGGTAACTGAGCATCCATATTTCATTTGATTTTGACTTGCTACATAAAAAATCGCGTCATTTCCCAAGGCCTTTAAACGAAAATTAAACCCCACACACGATTGCAGTGGGAGCCCTCATTGAGTTATCCCTATCCTAGAAGTTTTCCTGATGTCGCTCAAGTTTCAGGCTTGTGTAGCTATTTACGTCCTCGGTCAACCTCTGTAACCACTACCTAGGGTTCCTCGGACCTGAACTCCCATCTATCGTTCAGACAACTTGCCAAACTACGGCTTAATCGGAAAGGCCAATTTCGCAAACTTGACCTCCCGTGTGTGGAAATAGATCTCATCCTCTGGTAAATTCGTAATAACCAAAAATTTAAATACGACTGATAAAAAAATAATTATTTCAATCGCGGAAGCACAAACGGATCAAATATCGGATATTGATCATTAATTCTAAAGAACTGGCGAGAAGTAGGAAAACGTTTCTACCGTAGAAACCATTAGCCGATTCCCGGAGCCTAGCAATTCCAGTGAACGTGCAAGTATCATATTCCTATATAGCATAATATATAGTATATTATACTCCTATACATCGTATATTTCTATATGAACGCTCTGCTTCGATGTCATTTGTTGAACTGGATTGAGCGAGATCTATGGAACATCAAAGAGCCGTCGCAATTCAATAGTTTAATGTCTATTACATCGTCTAGGGACCTAGTCCATCGTCTGGGGAAATCAAGTAAACAAATCAGGTCAATCGGCCGCAGATCCTATTTAGTTGCTATTGAGTATTGTCAGACATTGCCGCTGCCACAATCTGTCAATAGTCTTCGCTGGTCTTAACAATCTTCGCTGATTCATCAGGAACACCAGTTACACATAAAAGTCGATTCACCTTTGGGTTATGTACATCTAAAGTCCATGGATACTTCAGAAAAAACGTTTACTTATAAACATTTACTCAGAATCACTCCCCGAACAAGCGTCCATGTGCCCGTCTGTGGTCATTTACAAAAATGGCCATGCCTCCCTCACTTCTCAACCTTTTTTCAAATTTCTTGAACTGAAATGTTTGTCTCGGCAAGACCGAACACCCTGTTAAACCGGAATTTGAATAACTCACAGTATTTACGATATATTTATATTTTTAGTGTTTTCTATTTTATTTTTGTCCGGCCACAAAAATGAACCGATTTGAGCGTTCTTGGTCTTAAAATCTTTGTTTTACCTTGCAGAATACGTGGGTATTTTGGTTCATTTTTCTATAGAAATGAACCTTTGTAATCGGTCAGGAAAAAAAAAATTTTAACACCCCCTGAAAATTTGTTGGTTTACGTTTCAAGGGGTGTAGAATCCGAATCTGCAATAAAAATTTTTTGTCCGTCCGCCGTCCGCCGTCCGCCGTCCGCCGTCCGCCGTCCGGGGTTTTTCAGGGGGAAGGAGTTATCGAAAAATTTTGAAATTTTTACCAAAAATCAAGTTCCGTATCTAGTTGGTCCTAACATCTCGACAGAACCCTACCTTAATTTTAAGGCCAGTAAAACAGCTGTTGAAGTGGGAAAAAATTCGTGCTTTTCTGGAAATTTGTAACATAGGCATGTGACGCATCATTTTCTATAGATTTTTCTATGCCGAATCGAATGAGACCATCGCCACGCCGGTAGCTCCAACCGTTCAGGATTTATTGCAGTTTTAGTGAGACATTTTTGAGTTTTTCAAAATTTCTACAATTCTTAATAACTCGAAAACTACTCGAGCCACAAAATTCGTTTTCCACTCGTTGGAATCCCCACAAAAACTTCTGTCCTCCCAATATCTTCAATTTAAAGAATTTGGTCGAATTACACAAATCACCAAAACAAAAATTGGAAAAAGTTGAGAACTCGGCATCGGTTCTTAGATACAGTTGATTGATCTACTTACGACCAACGACGCCTATGACACCAACAAAGTGACGCACTCACACTAGGCCAGTTGCGCTTGGCAACGTGAGAGCGAGTCAAGCTTCAACAATGGTTCTGAGGCATTCTTGACGCATTTTTAAGTTAATTATTATAAATTTTATTTAATTATAAAATAATATATACCTAAATAATAATAATAAATAAACTTATTTAATTATCCAGATAATTTAATAATTATTATTATTCTGTTAGTTACGTAGGTAAATAAGAATAGATTAAATGATGTTTTCAACAAAAATTAACGACGCGCTGCGTTGAAAAGATGGATAGGTAGGTCAAGCAAGGAGGACCAAGCAAAGAGGATGATTATTTTTTGCCGGGTTGAAAAAACGTTTTTTCAAATCCCCATCTAGAACACCAATTTATACTGAAATTCTAGAATAATAACAACTAAATTCCGTGTTTGAGGAGAACCTATGTATCGTAAGATTTGTCTTTGCAATCGAAAAATGAACCCCTGTGCAAAATTTGCAGAGTTCTTCGGCTACACCAAAAACTGATGTGCACATGCCACTGATCTACTTAGCAGCGTTTTTTTATATTCCGATAACATGGCGAAATTTTATTTTAGGCGAGTTTTAAAATTTGCATAGAGAGTTTTTTTATATTTTTGACCTAAACAACCTCAAAAGCAGTCAAAACATCATCAAATTGTGTCAAAAATGTACGTATCAAAATATGGAAGAATTTTGTATTATCCAAACCACTGGTTTTTAAGCCATATCTATCCAAGGACGCTTCCAATA
This sequence comes from Nesidiocoris tenuis, assembly GCA_036186465.1. Taxonomy (NCBI): domain Eukaryota; kingdom Metazoa; phylum Arthropoda; class Insecta; order Hemiptera; family Miridae; genus Nesidiocoris; species Nesidiocoris tenuis. Next base: position 9,547,194 of record AP028912.1, on the reverse strand, counting down.
ACTGAATTTCATGAAATTTTCAGTGTGACGGTCAATGAAATTATGTCCTCGGTAAAATGTATTGCAAGCGCCCTTGGATAAATCTAGCTTTAGACAAGCTGATAAACTGGCCCTTATTCTCTCACACTTATATACGCTGAGCAAATGAGATAGTGTGATCTCCCAGAGTATGAAATTATTCTATGAAACGCTCGTGGCTAAGTGAACGAAGACTTATCTGGTCATACGATATTTTTATTGCTAATGTAGTTCCTCCTTAACTGGTGTTTGTATTCTACGCGTCAGCCATACGAGAGTATTTAACGTCTGAGAAGGGTCCCTTCACTGCTTAAGGACGAAGGGAATAGGGAAAACTTGAAGATCTATCGAAGAACTTGGCACGTTTATTATCGTGAGCATAATGGCTCATAAACAAGCCATAAACCTCGACGCTAACTGGAGGAAAATCAAACCTGACTAGAACCATCTAACTTTTGGCTTTATGCATCGAATTCCAGGAGTCCTCCTAGAGGGGTCCACGACGTCAAGTATGTTGCTAATGATCTGCCTGGCGGCAAAGCTCGCTCCCGGGTGCCTCACGGGAGGGGATGATGGGGAAGTGCCGAGTGCCAAGTACCTGGCAGAGGTTCCAAGTGCCTTCCCCTTCTCACAACTCCACTCGCAGTTTCCAAGTTTCGAGCCTGTGATACTCATTAGAAAGTTTCAGCGAAACCGCCTTACCGCTCTCTCGCCTTCTATGGCCCAAGTTGGAGTGCGTTGAAGAACTCGGCCAACTATTTCCACCGAGGCCCATAGAAGGTCGATTTGGTAATAAATTCAAACCAGCATTATGATGAGCTGCTGGCTTCCTTTGGAGATCTCGTCAATTTCATTCGCTGATTTGGATACGCATAGGTAAGCCACGCCTTCATGGTAAGCCTTAAGGCATACCTCGCGAGTAAAATACAGTAATACAGTAAAATACAGCTAGAGTTGAAGTCCCTTCACCAAGATTATCAGATATCGATTATCAGATATCGATCGCCAGCAATCGACCTCGGTAATCCATAGTTGATGATATAGTTAATGATCTATCAAGCCACCGAACTGGAACTAAACCTCATAACTGATACTCAAAATCAGCTTGTAACTAATACTCAAGCTCAAACCGATCCCGACACACTAACTGAAACTGATACTCAAACCGAAACTGAACCTCAAACTCAAAGGTCCAAAGAAAGGTAAACCCAAACTGAAACTGAATCTGACACTCAAACTGAGATTCAAACTCAACTTTAAACTCAAACTGATACTGAACTCAGACTAAAGCTGAACCTCAAACTCAAAGGTTGGAAGAAATGTAAACCCAAACTGACACTAAAACTAAAGCTCAAACTCAAACTGAAACTCAAACTCAAACTGGTACTGAACTCAAACTCAAAGGTCGAAAGAAAACCCAAACTAAAACTCAAACTGAATCTTAAACTCAAGGTGAAACTGAATATCAAACTGAAACTCGAAGTGAAAATCAAATCGAAACTCAAATTCATACTCATACTCAAACTGAAACTGATTCACAAATTCAAAGGCCGAAAGAAAAGTAAACCGAAACTGAAAATGATACTCAAATTGAACCTAATCTAAAACTCAAATTCAAACTGAAACTTGAGTTGTATTTTCTGTTTCAGTTGAGTTTCAGGGTGGGCGTCAGTTTGAGTTTGATTTTCAGTTTCAGTTCAAGTTTGAGTTCGAGTATCAGTATCAGTTTGAGTTTTAGTTTCAGTTTGGGGATCAGTTTCAGTATGAGTTTGATCTTAAGCTCAGTTTCAATTTGAGCTTGTGTTCGAGTCGGTTTGAGTTTGTGTATCTGTATCAGTTTGACTTTCAATTTCAGTTTGAGTTCCAGTTTGAGTTGGAGTATCAGTTTGAATTGGAGCCGGTGAATCGCTATTCGTTTAAGCACGAGTTTCAGATTAAGTTGAGCAGTTTTTTCATTTTAATTTTTTAAGCTTCTCCTTTGAGGCGGTTTCATTTTTGCTAACATTTTTTTTCTCACTCCGAGTTTTCTTCTATTCGATGGTTTCTTCTGTTTAAACATTAATACAAAAAAGTGCATTACCTACGTCTTTTTTATACGATTATCCGCTCAGCGGACGAAATGGGATGGCCCTCATTAAAATAGCTACGACGACTTGGATTTATATACGGGATGTATAAGGACAGCGCTTCAGGCATAAACTCAGCCGCGGTTTGAGATAACTCATTAATGGTTTTCACTTCTAGTTACATCAACAGGCGCAACTTCGAAGCTTCGCGGAGTTTATTGTTCGCCAAGTTTTATCTTTACGATTCAGTAGGTTACAGCTTACCGCTCCATTTCTGTTCGAATGGTTCGTTTACTCTTGGATGGCGGGTGAGTTGCCTCCTGTACTTTCTGCTTTGGGGCTGGGAGCGTTTCATTATAACTGATTGTTGATGAATGGACCCAACAGTAATGGATCTTTTATCGGACCAGGAACTGAAGTGAGTTCGGCTCGAAATACCGTTAAACTGCATTAAGTGTTCGACGATAATTATCGTTGGATTATAATCCATCGTTCGCGTTTGCAGCTTTTGCTGGATTTCACTTTTAACGGAATCAAATTTACCGCGTCACAAAATTTTTTTACAAAATATTTTTCATGTTAATATTTTTTGCATTAATAAATTACCTATGCGTTATTTGAGCTCTATTTTTCAACACCTACGTCCCACCAACTTTTGAGTGGCTCTTGGAAACCGCCCGTCAAAATAATAAAAATGGTTAATGTAGAGAGGGCGCGTGCAAATTATTGCGGGCACGTTTGTTGCCTGCACTTTGCTTTACGACCCCGTTCATTCTCATTTCTGGATAATTGGCTCACACTTTCACCGAAATTGGGAAACTGGCAAGGGACTAACGACATTAAAAGATAACATAAAAATGCCACCGTAGTCGACTTCCTAAAATGTCGCGTATAATTCTCTCGTTAAACTATCTCACCTTGAGCTGCTTTTAATTCGAGTTCTTCGTGCGGTATGCTCTGAATAATTCAAACTGGGGTTCCAACTCGGAAACTAGCGTGGGTTGATGTTCATCATTCAGAAAACCGAAGTACCTAATGCTCGACCAAAACTTATTACTCTATCAATACGTAAATAATGCAATCAAACTAAAATTCATTCTGGAAAATTCTCGAATGGCCCGAATGGCGAAAAGGATCCTTATCTGGAAAATTGAAGTCACGAAGGCTGAATTTGGTCGAGCCGTGAAAGCGTTTTGACAAGTGTATGCTGCCGAAATTGGCCTTATTCGGTGAATATTGCTTGTGTTACAACACACGCGATCGAGTTAATCAAAGGTTGTTGTATTACAATTACTAACATGACCAATCAGAACAGCTGCTGGTTAAAGCCGATTACAATGGATTAAATTATGAGAACCCCCCCATTATCCGACACGTAATGCTGAACTTCGTCCAGGCCTTCCCTAATAGCCATACGGCCATCAGTGTTGTATGTACAGGTAGAAACGTTTGCTCCGACATTGCACATATGTTTATGTACATAGAGCAAAAATATTGATTCCCCGTTTGAGAAACACGTTTTTTTAGATTATAACCAGTTCTTTAACAAGTCGGCCAGTTTTCAGTTTCGTTTTATATTTTTAGAGATACCTAATCCAAAACCCTGTTCATCCAAAATATACTTTTCACGCCCTTTAATTTAACCGTAATTATTCGTGTTAAAATACGGAAATACAGCTCCTAACGTCAAGCTATTTCAATAAAATAGTGCTGAGATTGTACCTTGGAGTCAGATAAACTGTAATTTGGATGGAAAAAAATTGAATTTTTGGGGTTCTGCAAGGTGAAACAAAGATTTTATGACCAAAAACGCTCAAATCGGTCCATTTTTGTGGCCGGAAAAAAATAAAATAGAAAACACTAAAAATGCAAATAAATATCGGAAAAGTTATTTAAATTCCGATTAAACAGGGTGTCAATAATTCGATTGTAGACTCCTCCGTACGTATTCCAGCAAAGTCGATCCCTATAATATAGTGCATTTCTATATCTAATATAATATATTATATTATTAAACTATATAGTATTATTATATAGCCGTTGCGGGTCATAAGGTAGTCGGGACACCGGCTGCATTAACCAATACTTTCGAACGGATGCCTTTAAAACATTCATCTCCCTAAATTTATTCGCAAATCTAAGGGCGTTTTTGAATGGAAAACTTGCCCCATCTCGACCATATAAGGATACAAGTAGAGAAATATCTTCCTCCCTTAAGGATCCCAGGATAGAGACATAAGGGCGAATATCTTGAGCCACTGCTCTCTGAAGCGGGAGCATCCGCACAAGTCGTAAGCCACAACTATGGTAAGGGTAGGTTAGTGGTAAGGGTAGGCTATGGTAAGGGTAGGTTAGTGTGTGCAGGTGTAAGAGCGAGAAGAGTTCGCCCTATTCTCGAAGTAGGGGATGCTGTTCAGTTGTGGAAACCGCTGTACCGTGAACGAGGGTTGGTCCTGAGACTCCTGAGGTCTTTCTGTCCGAGTTATGACGCATTTGCTGGGGCGGAGAAAAGTCCCGCTTTGCCGGGCGTTTTGAAAAATACGTCGGAAAAGCTACGGAACTTTTCCTCGTCCGTTGAAGAAGGCGGGAGAGCGGCTTCGGTTAAAATGAAAACATTATTCTCACTTTTTTGCTGTAGTGAGGGGCGGCCCAGTTGCAAATTGTTCAAGTTTTTCTATTTTTTCTTGTCAAAATACTTTTTCCACTTCGACTGGAATTCCGAGACGATGAAACGCGATGAAGCTTTGGGGCTCGTGTGGAAATATCACTTCTGACTTCAACGGTCAATCATCTGAGATGGCGTTAGCTAGTAAGCGAGGAACTTTCCACTTGATGTACCTAAAGGAGTGGTTTAGAGAAACCTATTCCAAAATGTGATACCATTAGTAATCTGTACCTTTTTTTATATTATGAATAGAAATCCGAGTTATTGTAACAATTTCAATGTTACGATATTGACAATTGATAATTAATACAATATTGATAAAATTTAAATGTTACAATACATTTGATGGTATACAAGCTTGGTACCCATTCACCCCCGTTTTCAAATGAGTAAATTGAAAAAGCGGCCACTTTCTGCGCATGAAGTTAAATGAGTAATAATTAAATGACAGCTAAAACAGAAGCCAACACTTTGCGCCTGCATTGTCGGAATTCCAGGCATTCTGGCTTTATTGGGTCTGAGCTGTTCGACTGAAACTCTTTAATTAGATAGCTTCAGAGTTCATGGACAGCTTTATTTCCTACTGCAATCGCTGAGCGCATCGTCAACTCATCAACTCTGTCATCGAACAAACGCATCCAACGTGAAAATGGATTGAAAAAAGTTAGATGATTGGCAATATAAGCCCGTGTAGGACGGACGATGATTATACTGCACGTCTTTCGATTAACATAAGTTAATACGTACCAACAGTATTTACACGTATTTGTACATTTATTTATGTTTATACGCATTTATGCACTTATGTACTGAAGATTTTCGAAGGCACATTATTATATAATTAATAATGTCCATTATTAATTCAACATTAATGACTTTAATGTTGATAAAATTAATGGGCATTATTGAGTACATTATATATGCCAGACGTGGTAGGTACGTAGAAATTTGTACGAATCCATTATTCCAAGACCTCTAACACTCCAATCGGATCGCTTATATGGCCTGAAAAGGGTAGGTAAACCTAGAGGCAATAAAAACTTCGAAGCATCGTGGGTCGTTGGTGAATTCTCGGAATGAGGAAATTTCCAGAAATACATTAATACAGAAATTCATTAATTTTTGTTAACTAGGTAAACGTTTCTGGGGAAAAAATTTAAAAAAACTTGAAGTTCGTGTACCTTGCCAAATCTTCATCAAGTTTGAGCCGTCGGTAGGCGTTTCCAGCCGTAGCAATCGCGTCTCTGATTGGCCGAGTGCCGCACGTTCCGGGACGACGGAACCGCCGAGGGGGTCAAGTGCCGCACAAAGTGCCCGCCGGCCGGCCGTGGGCCGCACAAAAAAACTCAAGCTCGGACCGCGGCTCGAACGGTTCCCCATCTGACAACAAGGTACCCTCATACAAAAGAACTTGTATAGGAAGAATTTAAATTTACCCGAGAGAGTGTCTCGAATAAAAAATGTTGGTAAATGCGTGTACCGAAATTTTCCTCAGAATATTTAATGCGATTTTCATTGTTTCGGAGATCACCGTACTTTCGTTTACCCACACATTCCTGCGGTAGCCCTCGTAAATATGGATGTTGGGATATCGAAGCCTCGTAACATGGAATTTGAATGCGATTGCGATTCCCCTTCTGCACTACGGATTGAATAAATCGCTTTCCCCGCGAGGAATTTCTTGTTTTACACCAATTACGCGTTACATGTGTAACCGGATAAGTTCAGTGAATTCTGGATCTTCAGTCTGTTTTGCCTCGCACAAAATCTAATCATCGGAGACGGCCATTATTCATTTCAAAGTTCGCGAAACGTGTGTGGAATGGGAACATCGTTAATTTAACGAGTTCTCGCCGTCTCGTCTCAACTTTCGGATGAATCTTTCATTTGCAAACTTTGATCTCAGTTCGTGAATCAGGCTTTCATTGAATTTTCAAATCCGCTCTCCCCCTCGAACCGTATCAACTCTATTAACATACTGGCGAAACTTATTGACAGTTGACACCAACCTCTCACTTTCAAATGTCGACGAACTTACCTATTATAATCTTTTATTATTAGCATGAAGTTCTCGATCGTTATCAACAGACGGCGGTTCATAAGATTTTAGCCATCACCCTTATCTCTTTGTGGTATCACCCTTCTCCACGTTCTAACTGCAATCTACACTTCTTCCTTCTCGGAAATTCTTCCAACCTCTTCAGTATTCATTTTTTTGTAATTTTTATGAGATGTTTGAGTAGTTAAATGCTTATTGCCATATACGGAGGAGTAATCAACTTGATTTCTTTTTCATTTAATAAAATTTAGGCTTTTAATCAAGGAGAAAGCTCCAAAAAAAAACACAGCGCTCTCATCAAACCACTGAAATTGATTTGTCGAAAAGGCGCAATTTTTATAACACAATGTTTATTCTTTAGCTGAACGGAAAATCGAAAATCCTTTGATTACTTATACGGTCCGTGTAATCTCATCTTCTGAATCCGAGTGGCATGTGTTGGTTGAAATTAAACGGATTTAATCTTCAAATGGAACTCTCCGTGTAATTGGAGGCTTGTGTATCAAACGCGGTGTTGAGGGCGGTGGAGAACCAGGAAGGGCCCGGGCCAGAAACGTGAAGGAAGGTGATATAGAAACGGCGAGGCGAAACAAGGGAGCGAGTGAGAGAGATTCTGCTAATAATTGGTTGACTAATTAGCAGCTAATTCATTATTCTTGCTCGAGGCACCATGCGGCCTCTATCGATCTCTGTATTCCGCAATGTTCCTAATGCACCAAATTCATGTTATATGACTCCAGAACGGGGAATATTTGTAATTTTAATCACCCCGCAAGATACATAATTAGGTGTTGATGGGTGTTATTTGAATGCCATGAGGTTTCTATAATTTATAATCGGCTAAGCATTACCAATAATTGGATAATAATTGATAATTATTATCCAACTCCAATGATGGTTGTACGAGAGACGTATATTAACGTACATTACTTAAGTGTTAGTGTCGAACCACTAACAACTCTTTCCACTTTCCACCACAGTGTCCAAAACGTTTGTACCCCCGGTAAAACCCGAGACCCAAATCACCAAAACAAGTGGTATCAAACAACCGACTCGCACCTGAATTAAAAAATGAATACAATTTGTTTAATAAATTAAATAAATCATTAAATACATTGAAACGGTAAATTAAATAAATCAAATAAATAAAATTAATTAAATAAATCATAAAATTGAATAAAAAAATAAAACATAAAAATCGAATAAAAATAAATTATTAAAATCGAATAAATCAAATAAATCATAAAAATTGATAAAATTAAAAAATGAATAAATAATGAATATAATTAATTGAAAAATTGAATACCAAATTAAATAAATTTAGTACCAAATTGAATAAATAGAATAAATCAAAAAAATAGAATAAACCAAATCATAAAAATCGAATAAATCAAAAAAATTGAATACATTGAAAAATAAGTAAATAATGAATATAATAAATTGAAAAATTGACTACCAAAATAGATAAATTGAATACCAAATTGAATAAATTGAATTAAGCGAATAAATCAAATGAATTGAATGAATTGGACAAATTAAATAAATCATAAAAATTGAATGAATCAAATACGTCATAAAAATTGAATAAATTAAAAAATAAATAAATAATAAATTGAAAAATTGTATAAAATATCAAATAAATTGAATACTAAATTTAATAAATTGAATTCCGAATTGAATAAATTGAATGAATTTTATGAATTAAATAAATAAAAAAATTGTTAAATAAATGAAGTAAATCAACAAAAATTGGTAAATAAATTTAATAAATCATTTAATGATCGAATGAACAGGTGAAGGAATGAACGATCAAACTAATGAACCAATGACCAAGTGAACAAATTAATAGAGGTGTGAACAAATGAATTCATTTTAGTATATTCAACCAAAATATTGACGATTCTGTATTGTTGCAGCGGTGCGGGCCGAGAATTCCGCGGTGATCCGAACGGCAACAACGACAGCGGTTATGCGGCGTCAGGTGGTGACGGAACTCACGAACCTCATCCCGACGAGAGGAGGGTACGTGTCTCGAAAGCTTGAAAGTGTCATAGATGATTCTACAGGGTATATATCGAATGTATTCGATGGTCAAAATTGAGGCACAGCAATTTTAATGAGCACTCTTTTGTTTAAATGCCAAAAACAGGGTTTTTTAGAGGAATAGAAAAAATATTTGGGCGTAAGATTTGTTGGAAATGACTGGTAGAACATTTTCCCCCATTTTTGAAAACGTAGTCACCCCGTATGATGAAAGTGATATATTTTCCAAGTAAAACCTTCATCACTTTCCTTCTTCGAACTTCCGTTTTATGGTGAAACGGAGCCTGTCTAATCGCGGTAGAGACTGGTTTCTCATGTGATAATATCAAGCCCTTCGTTGATTAAACGCCGAGCGATTTTAAAGGAAACAATTCCCTTTGATGAGAACATCGAACGCATGCAACTCGGCGTAAAGACGATGTAGGTTGCACCAGAATCGTCGCTTTGCTCTGGTTGCGCCACTCTCCGGCCAAAGATGAGGAAAACCCGTCCCGAGTCTTCCACGGCCTTCCTTCTTTCTCGCTCCTCGGCCTCTCCGCATGTGCTCTCTCTCTCGCTTTTGCTCGGGAGGTAGACGCGGAGAAGGACGATGGATGATTTATAAGTGAGTTCAGAAGCTCAAGGGGACGCGAGGGTAGCCCGACTCGAACTCCATATACCTCTACCTCTTGGTATTCACATCTTCCGCTGCAAGGGCAGAGATAGGAGAGGCCCAAAGGGATGAAAAGAGACGGAAGCTAAGGGGCGAGAGAGAAGGGTAACTACTGAGGGGTGAGGGGGTGGCGAGGCGGTCTCAAAGGAGCTCGTACATAACACTCAATGTGGCGTCCTATTCGTCCCTGCTCCGGCGAGAGAAACACCTCCAGACTTCCAACACCCCTCGCTTAACCTTGTGACTTTGAGTTATGACGACTGGATATATTATGTTCTCTCGCTAATGACTAATTAGACCGACGGTTTTACTTTATGAACTCGGTTGGCTCCATGTATTTTGATACAGAGGAAATATTGCTTCGAAGCTGACCGCAGATTACTTCGGCGCAGGAACAAATTAAACTGCCTATAAAAACAGAGAACACCCAATTCTTCCATGTTTTGGTAGGTAAATTCTTGGAACAAAGCAATTTGATTTTTACTAATTTGGAGGCTACAAAGATCAAAAATTTCGAAAAAAGCGCTATCCAAATTTCAAAACCCGCCTAAAATCGAATTACGTTGGGTTACCGGAATATAAAAAATAGTCAACTATTCTGCAAGGTTAAACAAAGATTTCAAGGCCAAGATCGGTCAAATCGGTTTATTTCTGTGGCCAAAAAAAAAATTTAAAAAACCAATAATGTTAAAGTGCCAACTGTAAAAATGTAAAAGTGGTGTCTCTGTATGGCCTTCATTCTGGCAGAATTAAAAACCGGACCTTTTGACGGGCCTTGAACGAACAGGCGGACTGTTTGATTGTATGTTTATAGACCTCAAATAATTGAGGGAGAAACCAGCAAAGTTTTCTATTATTTTCATATTCTATTAATTTTTTTTACTTCAAAAATAGTTAAGTATCCGCTTTTTGCTTAATTTGTCAACAAAAAAACGCTGCTAAGTAGATCAGTGGCATGTGCACATCAGTTTTCAGTATATCCGAAGAACTCTGCAAATTTTGCACAGGGGTTCATTTTTCGATTGCAAAGACAAATCTTACGATATATAGGTTCTCCTTAAACACGGAATTTAGTTGTTATTATTCTAGAATTTCAGTATAAATTGGTAGATATTTTAGATGGGGATTTAGAAAAACGTTGCCTCAGAATGCCTCTGAGAATGCCTCAGAACCTTTGTTAAAGCCTATCTCGTTCTTATGTTGCCAAGCGCGACTGGTCGTAGTGTGAGTGCGTCACCTTGTTGTTGTAATAGGCTAGTGGTCGTAAGTAGATCAATCAACCGTATCTAAGAGCCGAGGTCAAATTCTCAACTTTTTCCAATTTTTGTTTTGCTGATTTGTATAATGCGACCAAATTCTTTAAATTGAAGATATCGGGAGGACAGAAGTTTTTGTGGGGATTCCAACGAGTGGAAAACGATTTTTGTGGCTCTAGTCGTTTTCGAGTTATTAAGAATTGTAGAAATTTTTAAAAACTCAAAAATGTCTCACTAAAACTGCAATAACTCCTAAACGGTTGGAGCTACCGGCGTGGCGATGGTCTCATTCGATTCAGCATAGAAAAATCTATAGAAAATGATGCGTCACATGCCTATGTTTTAAATTTCCAGAAAAACACGA